>LR991058.1:1374546-2729092 GCA_905163555.1 Notocelia uddmanniana | reverse complement strand
GTTGACAGTTTAGCTATTTACGATACAAGGGTTGTAAAACAAAGAAAGGCTGAAATCGCAGATGTTTGAGGCCCGAGCCGCAGGCGAGGGCTTTCTGTTTTACTACCCGTGTTTTGTACACAATTTTCCGTCACCACTTGGCCAAAAAGTGGGCGCAGCGTGCGGAAAAACGTGCTTTTTGGCAAGGTGTGATGTAAAAAAAATTTACAGTACATATGGTGCTACTTTACCGTACGAGTGCGGTAATCAGCAGATTACGTGCACATGTCGAAACTTTAAAGAGCCATATGTACTGTAAAACGTTGTACGATACACGTGCGAACAGGTAATTCGTCGATTTAAAACACTCCCTTCGGTCGTGTTTCAATTTATCACCACTCGTTGCGAATTTCCTGTTCTCTGCACTTGTATCGTAATGTATTATTACCTACTTGTATATTGTAGGTTCGGAAAGTTACAATTTATTTATTTTTATTTAAAATGGGATTGCTCGTGGCCAGCATATAACTGATAAATTGTATTCATGATTTTTTACCCAGCGAGATATAATAGGGGCCTGAAGCGGCACGTTTAGGGCGTTCCTAGTTTCTCGTAAGCGAAACGAACTTAAGAAATAACATTTTTGAACAAATGGAATGGAAATTTCTATTGTAAATTTTAAAGATCCCGAAAAAGGGTTTATATTTTATTACAAAAAAAGTGTGACAGATAATTCTGACATTTTTTGCTTTAAATTTGGACCCTTGGGCCTTACGGGGTTAAGATAAAAAACAACGATATTTTATATCGTACCGTTTTTTTGTTAGCTAGTTTAGCCTCCCTCGTTAACCTTTAACCTCCCTATTTCTGAAAGATCTCATTACTTCAATATGATTTGAATATTAAAACAAGAACGGAATAGAGGCTTCTTTCACTTTCACTGCAAACAATTTCGTAGCACTACGCTTGAAGCTGATAACATGCGAAAACACGTATGTAGAGGAAAGCGCCTAGTAGACGAGCACCAGCAGGGTTCTCGCCACAAACTGTTAAGTAATTCAGTTAAAAGTAAAAAAGTAAAACTAAAAGTAGTATTCTTCTTCAAATTTGGCATATTACATGCACCTTGAACGTCAATAAACTACCACCGGTTCGGAAAACTAAACCTCTGCCACGAGAACAACCGGCGGAAACTCGGCGAAGTGTCAATTTTTCAAAACAATATAATTGTATATTTAAATAAATATACATAAATATATAAAGGGTCAATTTTTTACACAAATCGAACTAGTCCCATAGTAAGCTCAATAAGGCTTGTGTTATGGGTACTAGACGACGATATATTTAATAGATATATACTTAAATACATAGCAAACATCCAAGTCTCAGGAACAAATGTTTCTGCTCACCATAGAAACAAATGCCCTTACCGGGATTTGAACCCGGGACCTCAAGCTTCGGAGGCAATGTCACTACCAACTAGGCGAAACAGGCCGACAAATATAAAATTACAGTCTCAGTTACTACAAAAATAACAACGCTACAGTAGAAAACCTATTTTCGCGATATAGCCTTGCAGGACACTAGCACTGCCTACTAGTTACTTTTTTCACCTTCAGGCACCCTATAGTCTGATATACATAAACTAATTGGAATATGTTCGCATCCGTCTCTGCAATATTTATCAACCGTTTCGCCGGAAGCTGCGTGTAAGTAAAGCAAATATGGCGGGCGGAAGTGGGTCGTAAGTCACGCCGCGGCGCCCGGTCTACTTCCGCCTCCTCTGTTAGGCCGCAAACGGTCTAAGTAGCTTACGTAGACTATTATCGGTGAATAGGAAATGTTGGCACGTCGGGTTGGAAGTAATTTTTAGACTTCGCTTCGACTTTAGTGTTTAGCACAATATCGATTCGTCTTGTTTTGATGGTAACATTTTTAGAACGTTAAGTTTTTTTTTATTATAACGAGTATAACATCCACGGAATAACGCTCCGTTGTTGAGCGCGCGTAACTATTTTTTATTAAGTACTAAAAATTACAGTTAGGTGTAATAAATAAATAAAATAAATGAACTTTACGGTACATATGGTGCTACATTACCGCACGAGTGCGGTAATCAGCAGTTTACGTGTATATGTCGAAATTTTAAAGAGCCTCATGTACTGTAAAACGTTGTACGCTACACGTGCGAACGGGTAATTCGCAACTCGTGTCGATTTAAAACACTCCCTTCGGTCGTGTTTTAATTTATCACCACTCGTTGCTCTCCTGTTCTCTGCACTTGTATCGTAATGTACTATTATTCTGCAAGTGGGCCGCAATTACACTTTTAGAAGTAAAAATCTACTAGCATTTCTGAAAAAGAAGACCACTGCCGAGAAGGAACGCCGAAAGAAACTCGACAGTCAGTCATTTTTTCCCAATAATATGCTTATCACAATGATAATATTTAACCTACTTAATATATGTCGCAGGAAGTCAACAAAGGTGCTCGTGGCAAATTTTGGAATTGCAGTTGCGTCAGCACCATGTATTTTCAATGCTTATGTAGCGATTGAAATTATTGTTGTGATTTTTGATGTTGAAATGTGAGTCTTAGAAACGTCAAGCGATTGGCTTGGGTGCGGTCGGCGCAGAACTAGTACCGGAAGTTGGCTAACTTGATTGTCAAAAGTGACAGTTCACCTTACGAGAGGAAAGTGGGTGGGGGAGAAGGAGGGATGGCGCCGATGGCGGCCATGCCCACAGTCTTGATGGAGTGTTGAATCGAGATGGACGTTAAGCTAGTTCTGCGACGAACACACCACGTTTCTAACCTTAAGTAATCTAATCCAATTACATCCTTGTAATCGTTTAAGTTTTTGAAGTGATTGATATTGTCCATCGAATACACACCTGAACTACAATTAACGCTTCTTATTTTGTGGTTACCACTATGCACGGACCTCAAGTAAATGGACCCCCAGAAAGGGACTCGATATATAAGTAAATCTGATTATGGAAACAAAAACAGGAAAAATATTTACAATATGTGTTTACTAATTTCCTAGACGTGATACAATGAAAATATACATATATGAATATTAATGCTGTTTAGGTATCTGATTTGGGCCATGCATTTCTGTCAGTTTAGATAGTCCTCGACCCTGTAATAAGCTTTTGACATCTACGATTTTTCCAAGTAATTTTTAGGGCTGTATTCTTCGTACATTCGAAAAGTTAGCTACGAAAAATAAAAACCTGTTTTTAAGACCGACGGCGAATTTAGTCATATATAAAATGTCTAAATATTTCGGTAAACTGGGTGTTTGACTTATGTTACAATTTATAACATGGTTTCACCCATGGTGATAGTAAACTAAATATAACCACCACCACCACCACATCAGCCCTAGGTCGTCCACTGCTGGACATAGGCCTCCCCCAATTTCATGGGGGGTAAATGCCATAATCGCCACGCTTGGCATGCGGGTTGGCGATCGCAGTATTTCCACCGCACTCTAGGAATGCTGCTGCCCATTCCCCGGTGGTCTTGGTCGTAGTTTAAGGACATACCCGGGTCCCACTAAATATAACAATAAATTGTAAATAACTAAATTTTACCAAAACTATACGTATGTAGGTAACTTCTATGAGAGGTGTGAAATAAAGAGTAGGTATTTGTATTGTATTGTAACTTCATACATTCTAAATAGTATTATTTTTGAAGCGAAGAACCAACTAAGTGAAAATAAATATAATAAAATGTAACGCTTCGGGAACTGACCCATAGGGCCACAGGATGGCTTTACTACCCCATTATCTGGTTACAGCGTAGTAATCGCAGACGTCTTGGATATCTCTCTTCCGGGTAGCAAAATTGCTTTGGCAACTGGTAAAGGTATTCTAGTTTAACAGGATCGAAATAAGGTTAAGACTGTGTGCTAAAACCATGTTAAAGTACTCCCAATGTTCCGGTGACAAACAAACATGGGCCGTAGGTACGTTGGTCAGCGGTCATCGGAAGTCGGAAGTATAATGAATTTTTTACCTTTCTAGGGTTCCGTAAGTAAAAATGGAAGAACGGAACCCTTATAGGATCACTTTCCTATAAGGGTTTCCTAGGATCCTTTTCCATCTGTCTGTCTGCAAAAACCCTTGATCTAGGGAACGCGTGGATGTATCGAATTGAAATTAAAACCATATGGATTGTTTCACAGTTCCATGAAACTGTGAAAAAATCAAACTTGTAACTAAAAAGAAAATACGGCCGTTTATGCCACAAAAAACTTATATTTCGACACTCTGAAGGGAATCAAAATTTATAGGGTACTCTCCGTTGACCAACAACTATAAAATTTGGCAAGTAATATAGTCTTACACTACAAATGCAGGAAGAAGTCTGAAAACTATACATTTGTATTTAAATCACCAAAAATATAGTCTTTATTTAAAGTACGTAAACCTTACAAAGTACGGAACCTTAGATGGGCGAGTTTTTTCTGGTCCGGTTTTTTTTTACTTAAATTGATGACAGCAAGAGCCTCATGGCAAAAGCTTAATCGGGTTTACTAATAGGGGACAATGTTACTTGACACAAGCGGAATTTTCAGTTTTAGTTGATTTTCTAAACCTCTACGTGGCACTTGCTAATCCTAATCGGCTTTACTACTTCAGCAAGAAAAGTCGGCGCCAAAGCGCCCTCGTTCCGCACCTCATTATTTCTGTATTTAGGTTTCTGTATTCATTATTCCTAATTTCTCTTTTCATCACACCCATTGCTTGCTTTGTAGGTAGGTACAGTAAACTAAGAAAGTAGCACCACTTTTGAACCATTACCGAATATACCATTTTGTAGACTAACAGCACAATAAAAAAAAATATTTTTCGTAAAATATCTGTTTTTTACATCTAATTACGCGAGAAGAATACAATTCCCGAGGAACTACAGTATGGGATACTTCAAGAAAAGAGTGTATAAATTTTTAAAGGGTCGGCAACGCGCATGTGACACCCCTGGAGTTGCAGGCGTCCATAGGCTGTGGTGACCGCTTACCATCAGGCGGGCCGTACGCTTGTTTGCCACCGACGTGGTATAAAAAAAAAAAAAAAAAACAATCGCCTATAGAGAAATATGAAACCATAGAGCGTTCATGGCCCAGCGGCGGCCGCGTACCGCGTGCGGTATGCGACGTCAGTTCTTGTATGGGTGACAGCTTTGAGTGGTTACTAACTGAGCGCTCCCGTGCTTTGGAAGGCACGCTAAGCTGGTGATCCCGGCTGCTGTCGTACTGCTGTTCTCTTCTTCTTCAATCAAGTTGCCCACTCACTTGACAAGCCTAATCCCAATAATGTCTAGTTTCCCCCTTGGTCCAAGGGCCTTGGGTCGGAAGGTCAGATGGCAGTCGTTTACGTAAAAACTAGTGCCTACGCATTGGCGTAGCAAGAATTGTCTTGGGATTAGGTAGTGGACCCCAAGCATCCTTCAGAATGCAACTGTACTGGGAATAACGCTAGGATGATCATGATGACAGACTATAGAGACGTATGGAAGAAAAAAAATGCTGCGCCAACTCCAAGTTCTTGGGAAAAGGATGCGCGAATGATAATAGTGAAAAATCTCAGATTTTTGGATGCAAAGTTCGGCTTCGTTGCCAATGTTACAGCATTTTGCGTCGTGTTCCTGAAAGAGATTAAGGTCATCAGAGCTCCAGGACGGCTAGCATCACTTGGCGCGCGAGATAGACTATCCGCCTCTTTCTAATTGGCACACACAGAAAGAGACGGATTGTCTATCTCGCGCGTGAGGTAGCTCGCGCGCCAAGTTGTGCTAGCCGGGCTGAGGATATACTGAGACTGAAGGACCTACACTTACGCCTACCTCTCAACATAAGGAGTAATTAAATAAATAAAATGTCGGCAACGAATTTAATATTTTTTTTGAGTTCAGTTTACCATTATGCAGGTCTATGCTTGTTTTTTGACGCAGAAGATAAAAACTCTAAGCTAAGTACTTTTACCTAGAAAAAATTAAAAGAACCATTTTTTACAACGACGATGGCAAACAAGCTTACGGCCTGCCTGACGATTGTTGGCAACCCCAACAGAATGTAGTTATTCAATTGTTTGTCCTGTAAACTCACTCTTCTCTCTTCCAACCACCCTGTATAATTAATGTATTAACCCTGTAATGTATTTAATGTACCCTGTATGTAATGTATTAATTTTTACCGTGTAATGTTTAATAAATGTATGTATGTATGTAATCACTTTATTGCACACAATAACCACCACCACCACCTCAGCCGAAGGACGTCCACTGCAGGACATAGGCCTCCCTCAATTTCTTGGGGGGTAAATGCCATAATCGCCACGCTTGGCATGCGGGTTGGCGATCGCAGTATCTCCACCGTACTTCAGGGATGCTGCTGCCCATCCTCCGGTGGTCTTCCTGTCCGGTCTCTCCGGTGCACACAATAACAGTTTAAAACATATACATGTCACACAAGATCAGAGAACAGAATATGTAAGCGTCTTATTAGACGGTACACCAAGCGTGATGTTAGCACTCGACCGCAAGCGGAGACCACTACCATCCGCCATATAGCTAAATCGCTCAGCAAGATAAGGCGGGGAAGCAGGGTTGAACAATAGTATGTTGAACAGCAGTGACAGGATATACACGTCTCTGCGCCGGCGGATTGGTAGCAATCCTAGCCGAGAATGGAACTCTGAGCTGAGATCGTACTTGCGGAGACCAGTTTATCAAGTTCCTCCCTCCTTAAGGTGCATAAACGCAATGTCCCCAAAGTCCAAAAGAGGTAGCAAAAGAGATTAAGCGAGTCAGCTTGGTGCGAAGAGGGAGGAAATTGGGGTGACTTCAGCAATATTGGGTGACCAAAAAAGCGTCTGGTCCATGGTGATGCCTAAGTTCCTGACAGTCGAGGAAAAAGGAGTAGAAATTCCATCAAAAATTATGTCCGGAGCCACCATATCTGAGAGCTTATTTATTAAGTAAGGGTGAATGCGTAAATGTCTCTTTAAAACAAGCCGGCCTTTCAATTAAACATCCAGCGCGTTCTACAATCACTGCACCCCTGAACAATGGTAAGCAGACACCGTGGCTTGTGGACGCTTGGGACTCCTGAAGAGTCACAACTGCTTGATGATCATTGACAGCTCTTTTGCTTTCGCCCTTTAGGTATTTGGTGTTGTATTCTTGGTGGTGAGTGAGGTCGCCAGAGCTCCCAACGATACGTTGTGTTGTGAGTGAGGTTCCTGCATATACATGGTGTGGCCTGTAATAGGAGCAAAAATTAAACGGTACACTATTGAGCTCTCTAGCAATTAGGTATTTCCAAATGGTTTCAATTGAAAAGAACAAGTTTTTTTTGGATTTTATTCGTACATATAGTTATGTGTACTTGTTTATTCTACTGGAGCTATATTAATAACTATTTATTTTAAAAATACTAAAAAATGATAAAAAAATCCCAAAAATATCCTTTTTAACCAAAAATGCAACAACGATTATGAGTCATAACTAGATGCTACCTCAATGTCAGCAGTGCCTGCCGCGCTATAATCTCGTTGTGCCAAGATCCATTACTTGGAGAATTTCTCCCAAGTGAAAAAAGATATTTTATTTTTGTACAAAAGAGCTTACTTCAGATGCTCTAAGGAAGCGGCCTTTCAATTTTTTTGCACCTATTACAAGCCACACCCTGCATAGATATATATCACATAACTACAGAGCATGGTAGATGTGTTATTATGGCCGCGGTATTCTATAAGGCGGAGGTACTTCCCCTGGAGTGCTCCAAATATGGGAACGAGAACTATTGTACAACAGAAAAGTAATGGTGGTGGTGATGGTGTGTTTATTGTTAACCTTACGCCTATGTGACGGTAGCAAAATGGCCAATTAAGCCACATTATTGTGACTAAGGTGTAGAATTTGTGAGGTTAGGCCTTGTAGAGTTAGAAGCTTGGCTCAACGTTAGATCTGATGACTTTAAGACAGTGCGGGCCATATTTTCTCGTCTTGGCAACATTTTACATAAAAAAATTATTTTTAATTGAGATACTACCCTAGTAGTAGTGTTATTATCGGTCTTCTGTAAGGCAAGTCAAGAAACCCCCCGGCACTGTTGATGTCTAACCTACCCGCCAACTGGAGCTTGGATGAGGCCTGGCATACAGACTGGGAATACCACAGGGACCCCACAAACCCCTTCTCTTCTCTCTCCTTCCGAAAACCACCAAATGGTTTCAAGGAACCTCGCCGGGTGTGGTCGGCCCTCAATCGCCTAAGAACGGGAGTTGGAAACTGCGCCCATCACTGGTATAAATGGGGTTGGAGCGGCTCGCCTGCTTGTGACTGTGGGCACGCGGCCCAGACCATAAACCACATGGTCTTGGAATGTCCTCTCACGAAGTACTCAGGCCCCTTGGACGACTTCGTGAACCTGACCGATGGAGCCTCGGCTTACCTGAGTAGAGTTAAATTTTAATTAAATTTTTTAACAACTGTACACATACTAACTAAATATTTTATATCCAGTGATAATGCCATACGATAAATAAATAAATTCTGTAAGGCAGTGGTACATCTCCAGTTGGGCTGCTCCTTTTTAAGGCACGAGTGAATAGGCATCTTCTGGGTGAGCTCGATTCATCGTCGGCCTCATCTTTGCCCCCTGGCTAGATGCTGGCCAAGAGCACTCCCATTTTAAAAAAAAATAAAAAATAAATAACGTCCCGCTGTGCCCGCCTCTCTCAAATATACCATTTACAATAAAATGATAACGTTTAAAAAAAGAAAATTAAATAAGTTAATAATTAGAACCCTAATCTTAGTAAGAACCAAGCATCACTTGACCTTTTTGAAAAGGGTTTTAGTTCCACAGACGGCATATTTTATGAAAGGCCATCATGTACTTATGTTATTGCTAGCGAATGAATTTGAGATTGGGAAACGGTCCACTGTCCGAATTCGTTTTCCTTTTGCGGGGTTTACAAAGGATAAGTCCGCCAGGGACTGGTTTATTCTTTTATGACAACAATGTTTTATTAGGATTGGTTTTCTTTTGTATGATATTCATTCATAAACTCACGTCTGAATCCTAGAAGGGGTAGGTAGGCCGAGCACATGACATTTCATTTTTGTAATATAGTGGCGTCTGGTAATTAAATTTTAAATGTCAAATTAAAGTTATAATACGCTGGCTGGTGGGGACGTTACGTCGCCTAAATAATGTGTTTTAGTTTTTAATTACTTCTGGCAACACTAAGTACCTAAATCATTTTTCATCTCTAATCGTTTTATGATACTCGAAAATAACGTTATTTTTATATAATGGGTACTAGGCGATGATATACATACTTAAAAAGATAGATACCTAAGTACTTACATAGAAAACATTTAAGACTCAAAAACAAAGATTTATGCTCATCCATCGCACATGGATAATAAATGCCTTGACCGGGATTTGAACCCTGGACCACCAACCTCGTAGGCAGGGTCGCTACCAGCTAGGCTAAGAGAAACGTCGTTTTAATTGTTAATGCATAAAATGGTTAAGAAACTACCCACTTTTCCGATACTTTACCGATGATTTTAAATACTTAACATGTCAAAGGTTGCCTTGCAAAGCGGACAGATGTTGTAAAGTTTTTTTTTTTTTTTTATGACATAGGTGGCAAACGAGCAGACGAATCGCCTGATGGTAAGCGATTAGCGCCGCCCATGGACACTCGCAACACCAGAGGGGTTGTAAGTGCGTTGCCGGCCTTTAAGAAGTGGACATATTTTGAACCGGTGCGCGGCTCTTAATCGAACGTTCGTGGCCTAGCGGCGGCCGCGTACCACTTGCGATATGCGAGGTTAAGCAATGTCGGGCGGGGTCAGTCCTTGAATGGGTGACCGCTTTGAGTGATCACTAACTGAGCGCAATAGTAGTCTTTGCTGAGACCATGGAAGATTTAAGTGCAATGCTCAATGACCTCATTAAAGCCTCCGAGCGAGTTGGTCTAAGGATGAACATGGACAAGACGGAGATCATGTCAAATGCCCATGTCGCACCAACTCCCGTAACAATCGGACACTTTACGCTCGAAGTTGTAGACGATTACATATACCTAGGACAGACTGTCCAGTTAAGTAGGTCCATCTTCGAGAAAGACGTCAATCGTCGAATCCGACTCGGCTGGGCAGCGTTCGGGAAGGTACGGCACATCTTTTCGTTCAATATTCCGCAGTGTCTTAAGACGAAAGTTTTTGACCAGTGTGTGTTGCCAGTGATGACGTATGGCACTAAAACGTGGTCGCTTACAATGTCCTCATAACAAGGCTCAAAGTCACCCAAAGAGCAATGAATAGAGCTATGTTAGGAGTTTCTTTGCGTGATCGCATCAGGAATGAGGCCATGCGCAGCAGAACCAAAGTGACCGATATAGCCCTCCGAATTGCTAAACTTAAAGGCCGAGCCACACCGAATGCGTGCGCAGTCATCTACTATGACATTTCATACGATACAACGCGCACGCCACGCACACGCACACGCGCACGTGCTGCGCACGCATTCGGTGTGGCTCGGCTTTAAGTTGGCGCGTAAAGGTTCTCGAGGGGCGACCACGTACCGGAAGGCGTAGCGTGGGCAGGCCCCCCACACGGTGGACCGATGACCTGGCAAAGGTCGCGGGTGTCAGATGGATGCGGGTGGCGCAGGACCGGTCATTTTGGAAGTCTATGATAGCCGTCATTAAGCCAAGTTAGAGGCCTTCGGGCGGCTTGAGAACTTCTAACAGTCAAGTTGCCCACTCACTTGACAAGCCTATTCCCATTAAGGTCTAGTTTATCCCTTGGGTTGGAAGGTCAGTGAAAAATTAGTGCCTACGCCAATTCTTGGGATTAGGTAGCGAACCCCGTGCATCCTTCGGGATGCAACTGTATTAGGAATAAGGCTAGGATGAGGATGACGCGGTTCTTAATCATGAGCGCTCGAATTGACGGTGAGTTTAATACCGCCGAGCAATACTCGACCTTAAAGACCTAATTAACCCGTTTCATTATATATCCGATACGACCTTCAAGAAAAGAGCGTACTTCCATCTTAAAGGCTGGCAACACACTTACAACCCCTTTGGTGGCGAGTGTCCATGGGCGGCGCTAATCGCTTACCATCAGGCAATGCGTCTGCTCGTTTGCCTCCTATGTCATAAAAAAATCTATACTTAATATTATAAAGGTGAAGAGTTTGTTTGTTTGAACGCGCTAATCTCAGGAACTAATGGTACAAATTGAAAAATTATTTTTGTGTTGGATAGTCCATTTATCGAGGAAGGCTTTAGGCTATATTATAACATCACGCTGCGACCAATAGAAGCGAAGATGCGGACGAAGTCGCGAGCAACAGCTAGTTTTAATATAATTATGCCACCGGGGGATGGGCAGCAGCATTCCTGGAGTGCAGTGGAGATACTTCGATCGCCAGCCTGCATGCCAAGCGTGGCGATTATGGTATATACCCCCGTGAATTTGGGGGAGGCCTATGTCCAGCAGTGGACGTCCTTTGGCTGATATGGATATCATCACAAATAAACACTCATTTCATTACAAATTGTGCATTTTATGCTGCTCGTTACCCGTTCTCGCACCTGCTCGGTTTATTAATTATGAACAATAATAGCTTTTATTTACGACCGACGGCGATATGTTGTCGAACATGCCAATTTATACTGCAATTTATACTGCAATTTTAATTGAAACGAATAATGTTTGTTAAAGTAGATATTTATAAAATTTTAAACTGGTTGGTTTTTGTAAAACAAATAGTATTTTATGCAACAGTTACATACAATAAACTACCACCACCACCACCACCACCATATCAGCCCTAAGACGTCCACTGCTGGACATAGGCCTCCCCCAATTTCATGGGGGGTAAATGCCATAATCGCCACGCTTGGCATGCGGGTTGGCGATCGCAGTATCTCCACCGCACTCAAGGAATGCTGCTGCCCATTCCCCGGTGGTAATGGTCGTAGTTTTAGGACATACCCGGGTCCAAATACGATACAATACAATACAAATACTATTTACTGTACATAATGAGGTTTCTTAAAATTCGAGTGTCACTGTTCGAACCTGCGACATTACGTCTTATTTTCGGCTATTACTCGTCAACAAGTAATGTTTACGTATCTGTAATAATTTTCCTTTTAATTTCATTATAAAGACTACTAACATGATATTTACATACTCAGTAGCAATCGTTTGGCTGGCAAGGAGGAAAGGAAATTTGACTCGAACAAAAATTAGCACTTATAAAATTAGAAAAAAATGCATCCCCAGTTTACATCTAGGGGAGGTAAAACAATAGTACATTACTACAGAGGCCGGGACGTAAGGGGTTGCCGGCCGAAGACATATAGACGGTCGAGCGCAGCGAGGCCGGATAGGTCTGAGGCGGGCAACCCCATATTTCCCTACGAGGTATGTATAGTGCTTTTCTCAAACATGCAATGAAATAAACAACGAAAAAATCAAAGTTTTATTTTTATTACGCATAGTGGCAGAATGTCATGATGCCTGTGCCACAAATTTATGTGGAATGGAAATTAAAAAAGAGGACTTTGCCGGCCTAGGCCTGCAAGATTTGTATGAAATTCCATTAACGACCTCTTGTCCTAGCTGCACCTGAAACGTCATACTTCGCAGCCTGTTATAAGGAACATAACATCAATATTTCATTGCATGTTTGAGAAAAAAATATTTTACAGTACATATGGTGCTACTTTATGGCACAAATCAGCGGATTACATGCATATGTCGAAACTTTAAAGAGCCATATGTACTGCAAAACGTTGTACGATACACGTGCGAACAGGTAATTCGCAACTCGTGTCCATTTAAAACACTCCCTTGGGTCGTGTTTTAATTTATCACCACTCGCTGCGAATTTCCTGTTCTCTACACTTGTATCGTAATGTACTATTATAATAGCGTTTTGTTGCCGTGATTGATGTGTATACTGAGCTAAGCCGCGGACAGACGGACGGACAGACGGACATGGCGAAACTATAAGGGTTTCTTTACAAAAGAACCCTAAAAAAGCCGCAGAGTCTAACGTCTGCGTATCGTGTTTTTCTTTACAATCTTATGTAAGAAAAAAAATACTTTATTTAATTGGTGTAACATGTTTGTTTTTATGATTTACCAAGAGTTTTAAAACTTAAATTCTAGTCAATATTTTATTTATTGTTTACAAAAAACGTGAAAATTTGCGTTATATAGGTGCTGCTGTGTCAAAAGTAACCTGTTAAGGCAAATGATCTGGAATATTATGAAAAATTACACTTATATTAACCTTACGTACGCCAAATTTCGTTGCGTAATCACTGCTGCGGTTTTTAATGGAGCACAGTGCTAAAAAGGTCTTAAAAAACTCCAGTTGAGATACTGCTTTAGCTGTTATATTCTACTGTGATCAAACTTTAGACATAGAATTGTGGGCTTTGAAAGTCGGTAGTGCACAAACGAAAATCCGGCCAGCGTCGTCAATGGCCAAAAATTAGTTGATCGTTGTGGTATTCAGTATTCATAGGCGAATGCCTAAAATTAACTATTATGCTATTCTGTGGTAAGTAAGTAAGTAAGTATTTTTTATTTGTAAACATAGGTATATACAGAGTGGTGGTGTAAAAGGTACAGAGTGGCACTATGTTTCGCCGGTAGGCATACACATTTAAATTTTTACATGACATTATAATTCATAACAATTATTAAATATAAGTAGAATAATTGAATTAAAATAACAATATGTCCCAGAAATACATTAAACTCGTAATTAACACTAAAAAATAAATACCAAACAAATTGAACATTAAAATAACAAAATAATTCAACTTTTGTCCGCAAAAAAATCTGTCAAGGAATAGTAACATTTGTCAATGAGTAATTCACATAAATTATTTTTGAATGTCGTTAGAGGTGCCAGTCTTAGAGGCAAGGGTATTTTATTATAGATTTTACTTGCCAAGCAGAATACGCTTTTCCGCATCAGTGCAGTACGTGAGAACACTGTACATAAATTTTGGTTCGTATATAATATACGTATCGTGACAAAGCTACAAGGTTGCGAAGCGTACGTACTAGACGTATATTTATTTATTTATTTATTTATTTATCAGACACACCAACAAGATACAAGGCTTATACATTTATAATGATAAGATAACAGATGAAACAAGTCTTGTCTGTATCTCAATTATAGGCGTGCAACAGCGTTTAATTAAGATACCAGGACAGTATTATTTTGAATTTTATATAAGATATTTTATATTATATACGAACCACAGAACAGTATAATAGTATTATACGAAGATCTGCTAGTTAATTGTGTATGATTGTGTCAAGCTTAGGTCAGGCAGATCTGTCATTTTCAAGACTCATACATTGTATAACATTGTGTGGATATATGAACAATCATAATAAACAATCAAAATATCGTAAATAAGTAAGTAAAAAATATTAAAAAGCCAGTTGGTTTGAAAGCTTCGGCAATTTATGTTTTTTTTTACTGTCCAATAGAAAATTAAAATCAACTATCAGTATTCTTACATTTTGATAACATAAAAATTTATAACAACTATGTACCTAAACACAATAAATCACGACCAAAACAGCAAATTCCTCTTTTTCCATACAGCGGTAGTACGGGGGTATTCAACTGTGACGTCACTTTAAAGTGTCAATTAGTATGGAGCGATTCAGTAATCAGAAGCTATGTTGTACTTTGACACTCATTTTTGTCTTTTAATTTGCTCTGTTTTTGATCCCAATCAAATATTTTAATCTATCTTAAAACAGGTTTAATTGGCATCGACAAAAAATGCGTCATCTCGCCAATTAAAGCTTGTCCCTTAAAATATTAAACTTACTTATTTAAAAAAAAATACAATTTAATTTTTAAATTAAACTAAAATTAAATTTATTGCATTTAGTTTATCTACGTTTTGCACGCTTGATAACGCTACATAGTCAACCCTCTGGTTTAAAATATGAGAGCCTTTATAAAGTTTCATCTCATTTTTCTCGCTGGACTCAGTTACCTCAGCATTTGCGAAATGCCTCTGCATGCACATATAAAATATCCTATGCAGGATTGTCACATTTTTCTGTATCTACTGTGCATGTTTCCTACTGTTATTCTTATATTTCTTGCTGTTTGATTGAGTAAAAAATCAATTACATAATGCAATAATGATTGACATGCTAAGTTTTCTCACAAAAAAAAAATAGGAAATCAAAACACCATTTTCTTTACAAATCTATTTCAGATGCAGCGACCGTTTCCAGTCGTTTTCCTGCAAATAAAAGATAAGATCCCGAAAGGATTATTGTCTGTTAGGTACCGTTAAAGTTTAAAACTTTTGCAGCGACGCTTCTAACAGTTTAAGCCGATATACGAACGGGTTCATGAGTGTTGTGCATTTAAATCCATACTAATATTAGAGCTATAAATGCGAATGTGTGTCTGTTACCTCTTCATGCTTAAATTTATTCTTTCATGTTTAATTCTAAGCCGATGAATGATGTTCCGTACATAAGCTCGAAATACTTCCAAATTTCAAATAAAAAGGTAAAATTGAAAATTTTTATGTTCCGAACAGGATTCAAATATCAGAGGTATAAAAGCGAATGTATGTCTCAGTGTCTGTTACCTCTTCGTGCTTAAACCGCTGATATTCCGTGCATAAGATCGAAAAACTTCCAAATTTCAAAATCAAGGGAAAAATTGAAAAATTTTATGCTCCAAGCAGGATTCGAAAAACTTATTGGTATGAAACGGAATACGAAACTACGACCGTCACTTGACAGCCGTATGCTTGAACTAATAGGCTACTGCAGCTTTGTCAATAACATTTTACACAGACTTAATGAACAATCTATCTTTCCTCACCCTGGCCAAATGATGCAAACAAATAAAGAAACATGATCTGTTGCTCAAACCTCCGAACTAATTAAAACTGGATCAAGAGTCTACGTTGTACAGCGAGAAAAGTCCAATGCAATTCGAGTGAGTGTCAAATTCAGAAATCTACAGAAGCGTAATAAGAAAAAGTCCATTTATTTTCCCAGAAACTCACTTAAAAACTCGCATAAAGTTTTATGGACAACGGAAACTTGCGCTCTCCCAAACCGTATTTTACTAATCTGATAATCTGTAAATAAACAAGGTACGCATTCGCGAGCGCCCGCCATCGGGACGGGAGCCAAAAATTTCCAAAGATTTATTCACGAAGTTCCAAACCATATCAGTTTTGACGTTGATTTACTTTCAGTAACGAACACAGAAAGTCTTAAGTCGCAAATACCTCCTGCACGCTTACGATCTTCTGTAACAAGATCACCTTGTTTTCGAACGTTGACGGTCTGATAATAACGTTTACTAGTAAACTTAAAACGTTTGGTTAAAATTCAGATTAAAGTTGCGGCGATCCGTCAATCACTTATGTTTGTGGGATATTGCTGTTTGATAGGATTACGTAATGGATGGAATTAACTTTTGAGTTTTAAGTAATGTAACGTATTTTACATACATACAAAATACATTCATAAAAAAGTAATGGAGTCTAATAGTACATTACGATACAAGTGCAGAGAATACGAAATTCGCAACGAGTGGTGGACCCGGGTATGTCCTTAAACTACGACCAAGACCACCGGGGAATGGGCAGCAGCATTCCTAGAGTGCGGTGGAGATACTGCGATCGCCAACCCGCATGCCAAGCGTGGCGATTATGGCATTTACCCGCCATGAAATTGGGGGAGGCCTATGTCCAGCAGTGGACGTCCTAGGGCTGATATGGTGGTGGTGGTGGTGGTGGTAAATTAAAACACCACCGAAGGGAGTGTTTTAAATCGACACGAGTTGCGAATTACCTGCTCGCACGTGTATCGTACAATGTTTTACAGTACATATGGCTCTTTAAAGTTTCGACATATGCACGTAATCTGCTGATTGCCGCACTCGTTGCGAATTTCCTGTTCTCTGAACTTGTATTGTAATGTACTATTGTGGGTACTTTTTCAATGACTTTTTATTTCCATTTGTAAAACTGACATTCAAAAACATCCTCAATTTAGCATAACTTACATTTAACACAATTTTCTACATATTCAATACCAGTTAGCCTTAAAATGAGCGAGCATCATGGCAGGTCGCAAGCGCAAGCTAGTTACATTTTAGTATACAACCTGTGTCGCTATCTTACTCAGAAGGTAATACAAGTCGATAACCAATAAAATTTCGACGAAATGAAATGGTTCTGTGTAACCAAGCGACATTTAATAACTACAATATTTCTAACCATAAACAGTGTTCCCAGAATTCATGGATACCCTTCAAAGTATTTTTCAGTTTTCCATAATATAATATTAATTTGAACTATCATTGTAATTGTGTGATTTGTATTTAATTATATTAATTTACCTGACCTCCCGGGGGATGGGCAGCAGCATCCCTGGAGTGCAGCGGAGGTACTGCGATCGCCAATCCGCATGCCAAGCGTGGTGATTATGGCATTTACCCCCCATGAAATTGGCGAGCCCTATGTTCAGCAGTGGACATCTTTCGGCTGATATGGTTGTGGTGGATATTAATTTGTTCCTAGTTTATTAGGCTAAATAAATTGTAATTAGACATTATTATTATGTTTAACCAAGTTATTTATTGTATATCATTAGTTGTACCAGATAATAAAAGTTAAGACATTTTTTTTCGATGAATCCAATAGTTTTGCCCATTTACTCGTACATATAACACTCAGGAATGTGATATTTCTTCTCTATATACAGGATGTGGCCTGTAATAGGAGCAAAAAATTAAACGGTACAGTATTGAGCTCTCCAGCAATTATTTCCAAAATGGCTTTAATTGAAAAAAAAATAGTTTTATTTTTATTTTATTTTTTCAAAAGTAGATTATATGTACTTTTTTACTCCACTGGAGTGATACTAATAACTATTTATACAAAACCCACTAAAAATTTAAAAATAAAAATAAAAATTTCCCATAAATATCCTTTTAAACCAAAAAAACGACAACGAATATGAGTCATAACTTGAAGCAACCTCAAAATCAGCATTGACTGCCGCGCTATAATCTCTGGGCGCCAAGATCCATTACTTGGAGGTCGTAACTTTAGATCAAAATTTCTCCCAATTGAAAAAAGATATTTTTTTTGGACACAAGAGGTTACTGCAGATGCTCTAAGGAAGCGTCCTTTAAATTTATTGCTCTTATTACAGGCCACACCCTGTATAAGTTTAGGATAAAGTCTAAAGAATCTTTATATAACTGAACCTTTATTATTAATCAGTATCAGTACTTTCAAAGTAATTGGATCACCACTTTTACTTTTTAGGGTTCCCTACCCTAAGGGTAATAACGGGACCCTATTACTAACACTTCACTGCCTGTGCGTCCGTCTGTCCGTCCGTCTATCTGTGACCAGGCTGTATCTCAAGACCCGCGATAGTTAGACAGTTCAAAAATTTCACAGATGATGTATTTCTGTTGCCGCTATAACAACAAATCGGACTCTTTGCCGTTTTTATAGATAGTACGGAACCCTTCTTGCGCGAGTCCCACTTGCACTTGGCCAGTTTTTTAAACTTTATCTAATCTAAGAAATATATCCTTTAATGTAATTGAAATTAAGAAATGAATGACGTATATAATATGTATTATGGTAAGCCTTCTAGGAATAAGTAAGTATAAATCTGCTCTTTACGAAAAGCTAATAACGAAAAACCTTATTGAAATTTGGACAGGATTAGTTCCATTCATCATCATCATCGATAGCCGAAAGATGTCCACTATTTGAACAAAGGCCTCCCCCAACGATCTTAACGATGACCGGTCTTGTCCCGCCCTTAACCATCGGCTTTACGCGATCTTATCTTAACGATGACCGGTCTTGACCCACCCTTAACGATCGGCTTTACGCGATCTTATCTTAACGATGACTGGTCTTGACCCACCCTTAACCATCGGCTTTTGCGCGATCTTGATTAGATCGTCGGCTCACCTTGTTGGGCCTACCCACATTTTACTACCACTACTTTAATGATCAATAATCTCGAATTATAGATCTCCATTCTACAATATTAATTCAGACTCGGCCTTAGCTCGCAATATTGTATGAGAATTCATTTGAAGTCATCATTCAAAAAGTCGTGTTTTCTTGCATTATCAACAACATTAGGATGATATTACTCTGAATGTTTGTTATGAAATTAAAATTCCAGTAAAATTTCTAAGCCTCAAATAAAACTCACTTTATTACAATATTTACTGCTGTAATTTTCCCAAATACGCTCTTTCCTCAATTTGTAGTAAAAATGAGAGCAGCGCTCCATTATCATTTCATGTCTTATTTACTATACATGAAAGGTGAATTTCCCGTAACCATGGTTTTTCATTGAAAATTTTGTTTACCAAGCAATAATTTGAGGTTTGACGGGTCGGAACGGAGGATTATTTTCTTTTCATAAATATACGTGTGCCAACGTTTAAATAGAAAACTGATATAGCGCGTGAAATGCATTGTCATTTAGTTTTCAGCATGTCAATAATTGAAATGCAATAAGTACCCGATTACCTGATTATCTTGTGTGACATGTATATGTTTTAAACTGTTATTGTGTACAATAAAGTTCTTACATACATACATTATACGTTCCTAATCGCCGAAGCTCCCGAGGATGCACATTGCACGGTGTTGATAAACGGGAACGGGCTCCGCGGGTTCCGTACAAATCCAGTTTATGATTTATTGATGATTTAAAAAACAAGGTCTACTCACTACCATACTATATTCCAATATTGTGGTTATATTTTTCTTGTAAAAAAAAATCATTCTAAATGTGTAGTTCCAGGTCTTTCATAATGATACAACAGTTGAATTAAAAACAAGAATAAAAAATTGCACCCATCATAATATCGGTTATTTTTAAAATCGGCAGTTAACGGTGTACCTTATCGGCGAATACACTCATCCTGAAGAAGAACTCCCAAAAATTTCGAAACATGTCGCTTGGAGTGACAATTAATACGTGAGTTTTAGTGGTGTAGTTTTAAACGACTCACGAGAGTTAATTTTTTTTTTTTCTATTAAAAATGGGATTGCTTTTGGCCAGCATCTAGCCAGGGAGCAAAGATGAGGCCGACGATGAAGCGAACTCACCCAGAAGATGCCTAAAAAATGATAAAATAAAATGATATGTTTAGTTTTTGTTTTCTTTATGGTTTGGCCTAGTTGACAAATATTCTAAATTTCAAATCGACAGCATAAGCAGTTCCTGAGATACAAAGTTGTGGCAGGTGGAAATCGGGAGTTCAAGAGACAAGGGTTCCCTTTTTACCATTTTGGTACGGAACCCTTAAAAAAATACTACGTTTAAAAAAATACAGGAAGTGCTTTTAAATACATCTTTGCTTAAGAATCGTGGTGTTCCCTAATCGTTCACTTGCTCGCTCGATATGCTGTGTCCTAACCCGCAAGGATCAACTTGCAAAATTTGAAAAGAATACGACGTCCTTTGGCTAACCTGACCCTAATTCGCTGGCTCAATTAAAAGGCGTGGCTTCGAAAGCCGCCATCTGCCGTGACTACCTGTCTTAAACACGTAAACGGTACCTACATACACTTGCATACGACAGTTCACACACATTTAATTTAAATTACACTACGGAACAGTTTGCTTTTGCACATAGACGAAATTATCTCTCCGCCCCAGACCCGTGTTTGCTTTGTACTAAAACCTCGTAAGTAGCTTTTCACAGTTTTTGATTCCATAAAATATAATTTTAAGAGACTCAAGTGCCAACATTATGCCAGTGCGAGGTTTGTTGATACTCGCAGTTTCTTAGAGTTAAACCAAAATAAACGTATTTACCTCGGATGACTTGAGAGGAAAAAGATGAGACTTTATGTAGAAGTGAGCAAGTACGAGTAAGTATACTCGGCGTTTTTCACTTTATCACAAAATTAAACCTTCCCTTAAAATTAAACCTTATCCTGAAATTAATCGAAACTAGTGGTAATTCGCCCCTATTTTGTAAAGAATAAAGAACCCAATTACAGTTAAATACTCGTACATACAATGGCCATGCGTATTTAAGTAATTAAAATTTAGTGAATTAATACTTAGCAAATCTACTTATAAATGTTAATTAATGTACCGACGTATTAGAACGTATCCCTGACGAACTTGGTCAAGTATTGGTCCTTGCATTACATTGCGGGTACCCAGTTATAACGAGTTCAATGGATTTGTAAAACCCTTCAATGTAGTTAAAATTGCATACGATTCTTGCTTTTGTATACCATGTCGGTGGCAAACAAGCTGACAGCGCACCTGATGGTAAGTGATCACCGTCGCCTATGGACACTTGTAACACCAAATAATGAGCTCCCTGCTGAGATATTCCTGAAGGGACTACTCGCCAAAAGAGGAATGTATAATTTGTTAACACATTCGGAGCTGGTGACACGAAACCGTGTCATTTTTGTATGTATAATTGCCTTGTCGGCGCCAAATGTGTTAAAGAGCCCGCAACACGCATGTGACAACCCTGGAGTTGTAAGCGTCTGTAGGCTGCGGTGACCGCTTACCGTCGTTGGGCCGTACACTTGTTTCCACCGACTGAGTAACTTGATGGCAGAAGCGGTTAGTGTCACTTAGTAAAACAAGAAAATGCAGTTACCACGTTTTGAGTCGTGCGTATAACTTGTGTTACGTCTTTCTCATTACGCTTTTCTGCCCACGACTCCTTTGGTACCCGCTTTTCCTAACAAATTGATATTCATGGCACCTTACGTTAATGCGTGATTATTATGCAAGTATCACAGAGCAAAATTTTATTAAGTATAAGTGTGTAGGGGTCTATTCAGACAAAGCGTTTTGGTTTAACACCTGTCAAATTATCAGTGTGAGTACAGATAATATAATACAATTGGGTAGTGGCCTTATGTTTTACTCTATATGTCCAGTTTTACCTCTATATGTACAGTTTTTTTTAAACCATCAAATTATCAGCATAAATTGTAAATATTTGTATGACACGTTTTGTCTGATTTTTGTACTCTAATAATTGTATTTGGTTCCATAGAAAGACATTTGATTCTCCCTAAAAACTGGTTCGAATGGTGTCACGAAAAAAAAATCAAGCATTTCGTAAGCTTATCACGCAACTGACGACACCAATAGCATAATACTAAGGTATTGACATAGTTAGAAACTACTTAAATAAGTGAATGACTATACAACAAATTTATTTAGCCAGTATTCGACTAACAAAGCGATATGCTAGGGATATCCCCATATGGAGATATCTCTACCAAAAGAAAAGCGATATTCTAGCGATATGCCTATATGGAGATATCTCCATCAAAAGAAAATCGATATGCTAGGAATATGCCTATATGGAGATAACTCCATCAAAAAAAGCGATATGCTAGGGATATCCCTATATGGAGATATCTCCATCAAAAGTTAAATATGAAATGGATTGTGAGACCTGTCTCGACTCGCCTCATAGTCTCCAAACCAACTTGATCTCTATATTCATAATCAGATTCCAGACGTTCTCATTCACCTGATACCAGCATTGTGTTGTGAATACCAGGCCTGATTTTCTGTGGGGATCATCGAAGTTATTTTATGTTGAAAATAGTGATGTAATACAAAAGTGACATTCAATTTGTATTAAAATTCGTCACATATTGGTACACTATTTTTATATTTTCTTGTAACTTTCACAAATATTATTTTCCATCTTATACTAATCAGACTTGACATATAAGTGCTGGGCGCCGCAGGGGGGCAGAAAAGTAATTATGCAGTAAATTGAGAACTTGTTCAATATTAGGATAATGGCTTACCATAAAGCACCTGTATATATTGCGCGGTTAAGGGTTGGTTTACCGTAACTGATTTGTGGCAGACAGAAAAAAGAAACTACTGTATTTTAGGGTTCCGTAGTAAACAATAGAACCCGTATAGTTTCGCCATGTCCGGCTTAGCTTAATAACCATTATCTACTTTTAGAAAGCTTTAATTTGGCAGAATGATACAATATTATTTATTATAATAAATAATAATAACAATAAATATTGGGGGACAATCTTACACAAATCGACCTAGTCCCAAACTAAGCAAAGCTTGTACTATGGGTACTAGACGACGATATACATACTTATATAGATAAATACATAGAGAACATCCAAGAGCCAAGTACAAAATCCGTGCTAAATGCACAACTAATGCCCTGGCCGGGATTCGAACCCGGGACCTCTAGCTTCGGAGGTAGTGTCACTACCAACTAGGCTAAACATGTCGTCAACTATTATTGTTAGTTATGGACCTTTATATGCCGCCTCGACCAGCTTGTGTTCTATTCTGGCAGCCCTTTAGAGTTCACCCGTTGATTCCAGGAACTTGCAGATTCTTTGGACTGTGATGTGTTGTAAGTCTTCTGGTTGCACGATGTGCTGCCCTAGGTAGGTAATTCTTTTTCGCATCAGTGGTCCGCAGGAAATGATACAATATCACCAATCACGCCGAAAAAACTAAAAATTTGAAAAAATATTTTACTTCTAGGGGAGACCTACTTACACGTAAATTGAAGATGCATTTTTTTTGCTACAAAAGCCATCTTGTTGTGTATCTTTGTAGAGCTCATTTAAAATGAATGTAGATTTTTTTAAACTACTTTTTGATTCACAAATCTGTTTGCCAGGAAAGCGCTGGAAGGATAAATGTGTCGGCCTTTTTAGCCTCGTTGGGAGTGACACTGCCTCCGAAGCTAGAGGTCCCGGGTTTGAATCCCGGTAAGGGCATTTGTTTCTGTGGTGAGTAGAATCATTTGTTCCTGAGAGTTGGATGTTTTCTATGTATTTAAGTACATATCTATTAAATATATCGTCGTCTAGTAACCTTATTGAGGTTGCTATGGGACTAGTTCGATTTGTGTAAAAATAATGTCTCACAATATTTATTTATTTATTATAAGTAAGTTAAATTATCAATAGGATTCTTAATATCAGAAATCGCCCATCACTAGTTGCGACGTATGACGTCGTTCTACTTTTTACGTTTCATTGGAAGTGCGATGACAGCGCCGTAATGAAGTGTGATGGGACTAGACTCGAAAAATCTTTTACGTCATCACGCGCTGCGGCGTCACTGTCAGGTAAACGTTCCAATATGTGACACCTTAAATCCAATAATGCTTATAGACATGTCCAAGTTCCTCTTATACAACGACGATGGCCAACAAGCTTACGTCCTACCTGATGGTAAGAAGACACCGTCATTCCATTGCTAACCCTTTATTAGCTTGAGAATTCGTTGTATTGACAGCTAGAGACATATGCAGGTTGCTCACTTTCAACACAGCGTCTCTTCGCGAGCTCTGGTGACGTTACTCACCACCAAGAAAACATACCTAACGAATAAGTAGTGGCAAATAAGTAGTTCATCTGTATTAATATGAACTAACGGAGGTATAGATAGACCAACGGCGGTTCCATTGCTCTACTTACTGAACTTGTGTATAAAATAATATATACAGTCAACGACGCATCGTAAGGTAACTCTTGCAACTTTAGCCACTATTTATTTATTAATCGTGACAGTCAATGGGCGATGTCACAGCTAGGTCTGCCTAGGTAGCCCCACCACCTCAATTTCTTAAAACCAGTAAATTCATATTTTGGAGACCGCGTGAAACGCATTTATACCAGATTTAGGTATAAAGAAGTCTACGAAAATCGTGAAGGAGACGAGTTTTTGCAAACTTGCCTATAAGAGTAGATTATAATTTTAACAAACTTAGGATAGTTTTCATATTCCCGAACAACATGTTAAAGTTCAAATTATAATCGGAATACTTTCCAGCTTCCCGTAGCTTTGTTTGACATATCCACTAGATAATAATAATAATAATAATATAGCCATTTATTCCAATACATTATAACATATTTAATACAGTATTATTTAACAAAAAAAATCCTTCTAAAATCTACTAGATTAACGGGACATAAAGAGTAACGTATTTTTACGCAAAACTCGTATTAATAAAAAAATAAATGGAAAGATTTATTCACTAAGACGTAATTTTTTTCCATTTGCAACAATGTAACTACTGTATTAATCTATATCGGAAATATGTATTATTTTCCATCCTCATTTTACAATAATGACCACTTACTTGTCTTTTCTTCTGTTATGAAATAACGATCCGATTTGATAAAAATACTCGTTTTATGCTGATATTCGCAAGTTTCTACGCGCGGGCGACAAGAATTGAGCGAGCAAGACACAATTTTGGGCAACATTCCGGCCGTAAACATTTTTAGTATTATAGGCTCTCAGTAATCGAGTCCAGTCATCATGAAACCTTTTCTCAAATCCCTCCACAATCGAACTAATACTATTTGAATAGGGATAAACCGACTTAAGTTTCTAGCTTATCCTATATCGAATGTCTGAGAACCTTCTAGATTTACTGAGTAAATTGAGAACTAAGACGCTTAGAGTGTGTCAAAGCTTCTCAGCCAGCCGGAGAGTTTAAGCAGACACGAGTGTTTCTAATTGCAGGCAGAGTTGTAAGTTGTTTAAATTAAGATTTGTAATTAGTTTAACACTTTAAACTCTCGTGATTCGTAACACATACTTAGATTAGATTTTTATTTTATCAATACTTACTAATATTATAAAGCTGAAAAGTTTGTTTGTTTGTTTGTTTGAACGCGCTAATCTCAGGAACTACTGGTTCGAATTGATAAAATATGTTTGTGTTGGATAGTCCTTTTATCGAGGAAGGCTTTAGGCTATATAACATCACGCTGCGACCAATAGGAGTGAAGACGCGGACGAAGTCGCGGGAAACAGCTAGTTAAGAATATGCGACACGTGGTTGTCATCTTCACCGACAAAAGAATTGAGATCTAAATGGGTGCCAAGTTCTGTCGATTATCTGAAAAGGTGCCAAGTCTTCCACTAGATTGTTTACAGTATAACTTGGAGGTTTTCTGTGCAGTATGTATGTATGTATGTATACCATGAAAACTGTTGGATATTTAAGAAAACTGCCATGTTAAGCTTTGACTGTAGTGTAGCTAACTCATACAGGCTGCCAATACAAGAGTAGCAAGATAAAAAAAACTGTAAGTATACTCCTATATGCTTGCGCCAAGTGTGAACAGAAACAGAATGGAAGGGAATTCAGTTTATTAGGACAAAACCCTATTTAACATTGATAAAGCGACTCAGATTTCTACGCGCCTTGCTTTGTAAAAAAATATTGGAAATAACTAGGGTTTGCAGTCCCGGTACCGATTTCTATTCAAAATCCCGGGAATTCCCGGGATTTCCCGGGAAATTGCATGCCCTAGAAATAACTGTTACAGAGAGCAGCAGATATAACATCGCGTTTAAAGATCTATAAATCTGTTAATTACTAATATAGTGATTTGGCGATGTACTCATGGATCCGTCCAGCGACACCGTAATACGAGTGGTATTTAGAGAAACAGTATTTTTACAAGCTTTTGTAAGCATCAAAATTAGTAGCCACAGTACAGACGAGTGTAGGTACTGACTGTACTATCTACACTCGTCGTCGCAAAATTTACTTCCAAACAATCAGACTAAGTATTTATGCGAAACAAACAAAGGCGCCGCCGTCAGTGTTAACTTAACTTTTTTTCTCCAAAAGTTTTCCAATTAAATAAACCTGAGTGTACTTTGCAAGTGTCTAGTTCCTAAAAATGTTTCAGCGTTTCATTAAGGGGATTTGTTTTTAAATCTTTACGTACTTTTAATTAGAATTGTTCGGTCCATTTATTAAGAGCTCGTTGAATGTTTGAATTATTGAAGTTTTGTTTTAAAAAGCTGCGTTTACGTATATTATTTTAACGGAGATTTTTTTAACGCTTGCCATCCAGTACATAATAACACAAGTTTGTGGTATATATGTATGATTATTATAATATATTTATATATAGTGCTTTATGTGTTTTTATAATTATTATATTTCATTTTAATTGTAATATTTTTTTCCTTTTTGTTGGCACCAACCACTGATAATGTTTATATGATTGTTATATTTTAAACTATCGTATCGTATTGATTTTTTATTATTGATTTAATTGTTAATGTGTTTTTTTATTTATTAAAGTGACAGTCATATTAACAAATTTTCGAGAACGCTGTAGATAGTAATTCGCATGATAATTAGTTCTTTTTGTTATGATTATTAATTCTATTTTATAATGATTAGCCTAGACTAGTAAGGTTTTAATTTAATGTTGTATGCCCTCACGGGGCGTCATGGACTGACCTACTGAATTTTAACACCTTAATTATTATGCATATACATGACATTACAATGCAATAAATAAACTAGTGGCTCTGTGAGCTGTAGACCTGGCATTTTTTTTTCAAATTTAATTTTTTTCGAAAATTGACTGCGACAAAAGAATTCTATATAATTATTGAACTTGCTCACAAAATTTTACAAGAATCAGTTAAAAAATTGCGACCTGTAGAGGACAACATCACGATAAAATTTTATATATTTTTAAAATTTCAAAATTTCCTTTAACTGACTTGACAAAAATATTCTATATAACATTTATTAAAAAAAAGAATACAATTTCAAAATTTTCAAAAAAGACGACAAAAAAAACTGTAAATATAATTATCGAACCTGCTCACAAAAATTCACGAGAATCGGTTGAGAAATGCGACCTGTAGAGGAGAACATCCGGACAGACAGACATACGAAAGAATTTTTATCGAAACCTGAAACGGAGACGATTCGCTCGCCTCGCTCGCTCGGTCAATAAAAATAAATAAATTATGATGATCTTATGCACTGGGAGAACCGAACCGGTGTTACCGCACCCAAATTTTATTGTAGTACCCATTATAGCGAATACATTCCTTTAAATATTCGGGAAAAATTATATTTGAGTGCACCATCGTTAAAAGAAAAAAACCGACCCAAATTAAGAGGCGCAGAGAGACAAAAGAAGAAGAATACTGAGTGTTTTATTATTCCATGTTAAATTCGGAATAAAAACCGGCGCAATTTACAAATTACTCATTATGGAGATGCAATTTTTTCAGGAAATGTAGTTATGCATTCCGAAGTCTTGCCTTGATTTAAATCCACTATAAATCTTTTCTATTGCTTTATTCCTCAGTAAAAATGAATGCAGTGTCTTGAGAACTCGAAATGGGCTCGGAATTACTTCTGCTCTGTGGCTGAGTAGATCTTTGGAGATAATTTATGATGTCTTTATTAAAAAAGCTTGGCGATACAAGCGTTTTTGTAGAATTATTGCTTCGCTTCGTATGAAGGGAGAGACGTGGTGTCTCTGTACCCTAGTTTTTAGCAGCAGTTTATCAAGACAATGTAGTGATATAAAACTGAATCATTGCGTTAAGATCTTAGATGCTTCTGATATTGAGCAAGATAAAACGTTATCTTACATTCTCTGTATTTTTACGAGCTTTTATTTACATTCACCTGTCCCGTTGTCTGTAATCAAATCTTGCAAGTTAAATTTGATGCACTTTCCGGTTTCCGATTAACCCGAAATTTTGCATGCATGTATAAATCGGACGACAATGTAATATGATTGCGGAAAAAGTACAGTCGGCAATAAAAGCTTGTGCCAAAAATAAAATTTTATAACAAAAACTTTTTTTCAACCGGAGTGAGAAGTAGAAAAATTGTTACGCCGGAAGGGATTTGAACCTACGACCTCTGGGATCCGACCATCAGTTTTTAAATTTTTACTTCGCTAAATTTTTTTAATTATAATTTTACAAAGCGGACGATTCCGCTTGTAAAAAATATTGACAGTAATGGGTGAATTGCAAAAAATATATAAATACATGCATAATTAAGGATTTAATTATGCCTACATTTTAATAGATTCCTTCATGTTACGGATTTCAACCATATAAACATTATAAACTGTATGACTAATTTTCGTAACACAAATGAATTAATGAAAATGTAGGCATAATAAATTCCTTAAAGAACTATGTATTTTTTTGCAATAAATAAATAATAATAAATAATAAATATTAGGGGGCATTTTTTTTTTACACAAATCGAACTAGTCCCACAGTTAGCTCAATAAGGCTTGTGTTATGGGTACTAGACGACGATATATTTAATAGATATATACTTAAATACATGGAAAACGTCCAAGTCTCAGGAACAAATGTCTTTGCTCACCACAGAAACAAATGCCCTTACCGGGAATCGAACCCGGGACCTCTAGCTTCGGAGGCAATGACACTACCAACTAGGCTAAACAGGCCGACAAAACATCCTGCAATTCACCCTTATCTCTGTATTATTTGTTAAGATCACATTGGCTCCAATTGAAATTAAACAAATCTGACTTATTGCAATCAAACGGTCTCACAATATTATCGAAAACTATTGTTTACGCTACGGTGGTTGCAAATAAGCGTACAGCCTACTGATTGTAAGCAGGCGCCACAGACTACATTTACGCTGGCAACAAAGGAACTCCTTAAATAACACATGATAAGCACGTCGTGTTATCGTTTTTAGAATCGAGTCGAAATTAAAACACAAAAAATCACACAAAAAAAAATCCAGTAAACTGATAAACAAATAAATCTTGGCTTGTTTGTCAACTAATTGAAAACCGTATGAAAATCCGTTCGGTAGCTTTTGATTTCATTGCGCATCTTCATACATGTAGAAGTTGGTAAGAATCTTAATAAAATTATAAGATGAAATGGACTTATAATTACTTGCTTGTTTAATAAATTTAAATTCTAGGTAAGCCTGGGTAGTCTTATAATTTTTAATAACAAAATAGAAATTGAATTAAAGTTCTGACTTGACAAGCAGTTTCTTCTATTACTAAGTTGCTTCAGTTCTTGTTTAGTTCTTAATACTCGTAATAACACCCGTATCCCAAGCGACTGCATATAGCTAAGAACCTTAAACACACCCTTCTTTTATTACTTGTAAGAGTTCCGACTTTATTATTAAAATACAAGGCTCTAAGGTAGAAAGATCCTATGTACAGAAAAATTTCACACAAAATATTTTCTTTTCGTCTTTGGTATGATAAACACGTGTTTCTGACCGCTTTATTAAATGCAAGCCTGTGTTGAAATGAACAATATGACTCCTTACTTTTTATATGGGTTCCGTGAAATGAGTATCATGGAAAATGGTTGTATGCCTGACGGCAGAAATTCGGGGCGTTTCTCTAATAGGGCGACGCACGCACGACGAGGTTTCCCGTTCATTTCAGAAGGTCCATACGCGGCGCGCAGCGTCAGAAGGGACTCGTTAAGGTTACGTCCGCAGGATACCTCGCTCTCCCGTCTGCTTAAGAGGTCTTACAAATATCGAAATGTTTTGAACTAAAATTATAACAAACTTGACTAACGAAACTTAAAACCGATTATTCCAAGAAAATAATAAATACGATGATTTTGTTAAAATTTTAGATAGTAACGGTGTGCCCACTGCCACTAAGGTTTGCTTATTCGCTGAACTAAGCTGTCAGTGTCAAATGTCAATCGAGTCAGTACCGCTTTTTACTGCACACCTACATTTAAATGAGCGCTACTTAATTGACCCGGGATATTCACATAAAACTTCCGCAGTTGGCGCGCACGCCGCCAGAGTCAAAGGAATTCGAACCCTCCATACAGAAGTTAGACGTCATATTTGAATGGGTTGCGAGCAGCCCGTCGGCTGCCGCCGGCTCTGCCGCTGCCGTTTGGATACGAAGTCTAGCTTCTGTATGGAGGGTTCGAATCCCTTTGACTCTGGTGGCGTGCGCGCCAACTCAGGCCGTTTGGTGTGAATCGTCCATAAGAATGCAGTACTGCCCCGGTTCCGCTCATGCTACTACAAACGCAAAAGACGACGATACGCTTAATACTGATTTTATTGACTGCCTGTTTAGCCTAGTCAGTAGTGACACTGCCTCCGAAGCTAGAGGTTCCGGGTTCGAATCCCGCCAAGGGCATTATTTGTGCATTTAGCACGGATATTTTGTTCCTGGGTCTTGGATGTTTTTAAGTATGTATTTATCTATGTAAGTATGTATATTTCACTGTTGTCTAGTACCCATGGTACAAGCTTTGCATGGTTTGGGACTAGGACGATTTGTGTAAGATTGTCCCCCAATATTTATTTTTATTTATTCCATTAAATAAGGAAAACTCTACATTAGCAAGCTCACGTCAAAGAAAAAATTACTACGTATTAATCCCTTCCCACCAAGTACGGAAGGTACTGCGATTCGACGTTTCCAAAACCAGTAATACCAACGTAAAAAATAACGAATTTAATTAACGTAAAGAAAAGTATCCATTTCCACTCTTGTCCGGAACGGACGTTGTTCCCGAGGCTATTTTGGGCAGTATCTAAGGAGGCCATACTAAACTTGGTCCCTCGGTCCATAAAACATGGGTTGATATGCTCGTTTACACTTGTTCTACAAATTTTACGATGAGTAAGGATTCTCTCTAAAAGTAGATGATTGGTAAAGTGGGTAGTAAACGTTTGTTTTTAATTCTAGCGCTGCAATATCATATTATGAGGCATGGTGAACAAAAGCTCAATCTAAAACTTAAAACCTTAAGAAATTTTATAATGTTTTGAACTCAATATATTACAAAAATATTGATTATTACAGTAAAAATATTAAAGCATATGATGTTTTTGATGCTTGTTGGTGCTTTTGGACCCGATTCTGTCCTAAAACTATGCGACCAAAACCACCGGGGGATGGTCAGCAGCATCCCTGGAGTGCGGTGGAGATACTGCGATCGCCAACCTAAATGCCAAGCGTGGCGATTATGGCATTTACCTCCCATGAAATTGGGGGAGGCTTCTGTCCAGCAGTGAACGTCCTTCGGCTGATATGGTGGTGGTGGATATGATGCTTTTATTAAAGTTTTAGATACCCGTAGTAACGGAGACATTTTTTTTATTTTCTACCGCGTCGTTGGTAAACAAGCGTACGGCCCGCCTGATGGTAAGCGGTAACCGTAGCCTATGGTCGCCTGCAAGTCCAGGGGTGTCGATCCTTTAAAAATATATACACTCCTTGAAATACCCTTTACTGTAGTCCCTCGGGAAAGCCTCAGCATGGAGCTCATTCCACAGTCGGAGCGTCCGAGGGAGGAAATTAATAATAATAATAATAATATTGGGGGACAATCTTACACAAATCGACCTAGTCCCAAACTAAGCAAAGCTTGTACTATGGGTACTAGACGACGATATACATACTTATATAGATAAATACATACTTAAATACATAGAAAACATCCAAGACCCAAGAACAAATATCCGTGAAAAATGCACAAATAAATGCCCTGGCCGGGATTCGAACCCGGGACCTCTAGCTTCGGAGGCAGAGTCACTACCAACTAGGCTAAACAGGTCGTCAATTCCTCTAAAATCGTACCGTACGCGACCATTATTTATCGTATGTAGTAAAAATTGAATGGATACAAAGTTTTTAGCATGAAATTTATCGATCTGGAGCGATATTTCAAACGATATTTCTTTATGAAAAATCGCAACAGTACTTCTAAACCGTGTTGAGTTCTTGGTGGCGAGTAAGGTCGCCAGAACTCCCGAGAATGCGCTGTACTGTCAACACAACGAATTCTTAAGCTATTAAAAGGTCAGCAACGAGCTTCTGATTGTTCTGGAGTCGCAGGCATATCTTATTTGCTATCGTAAATGTATAAAAAAAGCTGTGTACCTAATCAATCCTTCAGCAAAAGTTCCATTGTCAGCATTAACCGTTACCAAACCGTGCGTAAGGAACGACTCCAAAAGAACGAAATTCAATATAATCCCCCCATTTGTTTCCTTAACATTCTCGCCTACTCGAATAATCACTGCCAATGCAACCCGCAACATGGATATATAATGAATAGATGACGCAAGCTGTGACAGATGTTTTTTTTAAATAAAGGAAGTATATAAAAACGCACTCCCGTAAACTTCTATCCGCGGTGCATACTAATACGTCCTACTCTCTCGAATCGTTTAGTATAAGATTAAATATTTATATATACCTATTTACCCCAAACAATAAAAAAACAACCTTTTATATATTACTTAAATAAACCTGGGCTTGTATTTCTCCCGCGATATCTGTCATTCTGCTTTTGAATTCCTGTCAAATTAAAGCCCAAATTACATTATTTTAACTACATTCAGGATTTGACAGATCAACTCATTATACCTTGATATCCCGCAATTTAATTAGAGTGTAAAGCATTTGCATTTCCTGAGTTGGCGGAGCAGGATTGGTATGTATGTATATTCTTTGACGTGAGCTTACCTATATTGTAAATATTTTCTTTGTCGACGGAATATTGTCAGTATGTTCGCAGTAGTAATATTATGCGCGAAAGTGAAGCAGTACCGCATTAGTAACATATAGCACTCATTAAAATATAAACGCGCAATAAAAAACTGTCTTTGAAAGACCAAGAGATACTGAATGATCTCATAATTAGGTATCCCCTTGGACCAATTTTGGCACGGAACACTAAAAACGGTACGCACTCAAATGACAGTTGACATTGACAACTGACAACTTACGCCTTCGCCAAACCGCAACTTGCCTAAATCTGTCAGGGATGGAATAACCGGATTTTGTGAATAAACCTAACATGCGTTTGAAACTTAATTACCCAGCTATTTGTAGCATCTATTCTCTCTAAGTCTGCGTCGTTATAAAAAGCCGAAAAAATTCCGTAATCGAAGTTCCGGGTCGGCCGTAACTCCGGACTGTCACCGGCAACGAGGGTTTAAAGAAGCCCGCTTGTAAAGTTGATGCCAAGTTATTACAGCTCGGCGGACTTATACGGTTCGAATGATTTCCAGAAAAACGTTTTTTATATTCACCTAGTAATAACGATTTTCATAAAGTATTCATTGACATTTCTATAGGGAGGCTTATATTGATTTGGCTGAGATGCAAGAATTTGGTTTCTTTGAAATTTCAATTGTCAAAATCAAATGATTATTCTGTACCTAAATAGGACTCGAGGGCTCTTTTACAAGTCCACCACCACCACCATATCAGCCCCAGGACGTCCACTGTTGGACATAGGCTTCCTCCAATTTAATGGGGGGTAAATGCCATAATCACCACGCTTGACATGCGGGTTGACGATCGCAGTATCTCCACCGCATTCCAGGGATGCTGCTTACCATCCCACGGTGGTCTTGGTCGTAGTTTTAGGACATACCCGGGTCCGATTTTTATAAGTTATACAGCAGTTAATACAATATGGCATTTTGGCAAGACAACAGTGGTAATGAACAACAGATTAATCATCATCATCGTCGTTGGCCTTTAGCATCTACACAAAATTATAGGCTTACGTCAACAACCTATATACGTCCCACTGTTGGGCACAGGACTCCTCTCATTGAGAGCGAGCGGGTATCAGTCCCTATGCCGTCCAGTACTAGTACTATTGGGGACTCCACATAACCTTTGAATTCTTTCACAGATGTGTTCAGGGTTGCCTCGCGATGTCTTCCTTCCTAATGGTAAATGTCAAATAATATTCCGCATACATTGCTGCCTACGCTTCTCAAATTATTTGCTAGTTATATGTGTGACAGAAATCAGTACGCTGGGTATTTTGTTTCAAAGGACTATTCAACACGATCAGGTGTTAGTCGGGGTTCGACCTCTTCTCTTTGGCATTGTTGTCATAGATCTTGAGGCAACCGTCAGACATGACAAATGTCTTCTCTATGCGGACGACTTGAAGCTTATCCTTGGAGTTCCGGATGCGCGCGATTTTGGAAAACTGTAGGATGATGTAAACTCTGTATTTTATTGGAGTACTGTCAACTAACTACATTTCAATGTGGACAAGTGCTCTGTAATCACTTTTAGCAGTGCGGGAAACCCGATCCATACTACCTATCAGTTGGGCTCGAAGAGTGTATCTCGGGTCGTAGCCGTCAAGTACTTAGGGATCCTCTTTGACGAAAGGTTTTCCTTCCACGATCACATTAAGGAGCTAGCCACTAACTACTTCAAAAGGCTTGGCTTTTTTATTAGCAACGCGCACGAGTTTCAAAATCCAAGTGCCATTCGACTACAACTGTACATATCCCTAGTGCGTAGCAAGCTGGAGTCGGTGGCAATTGCAATCGTATGCAGTTCGTATGAGCGTTTTTATGCTTTACTTCTAGAGAAAGTACAAAAAGCCTTTTTTAGGTGTTTGTACATTGAAATGTATGGATATTACCCATTTATGTGTCCTACAAAGTTTTTGCTCGGCCTACTTGGGTTTAACTCTCTGGAAGTAAGGCAAAATTAGAAACTTCTGACCACAATGATTAAAATCCTGAGGGGAAGCAGTGATTGTACGGATTTGGTGTGGTTTGGTGTGTAGGTTCGTGAAACTTTGCCTTTTGTACCTAAGAACCAGCTAAGACCGCGAACCCCAAATCTCCTAGCTATTCCACAGGCGCGCAACGTTTTCTCATAGAAACTCTTCCTCACTCCAAGCATCCAGCATGCTTAATGCGCTTCAGTCTGACATCAGCAGCTGATTGTGACTTGTTTGTGAGCAGATAGGTACAAGTCTGTCGTGAATGTTTGAAGTATTGTGAGATGATGGATAATCGGTAGTGCCACGTAATAATTTGTATTGCGTTGTTTATCATTGTTCCGTATTTATTAATTGTGTTTTTAAAAAGGAACATGTGTACCCTTGCAGCAATTTGTTAGTTAGCTAAATTTTACAGCGCCTTGATGAAAACTGTAATGCTGGGTTAATCTATTGTTACAATAAATTAAATTAAATTAGTTCTGATAAAATCATTGGTACGCGCCGAGATTCAAACCCACGGCCGCCCGCTTGACAGCCGCATGCTGGAACTACTAGGCTACATAAGCTCCCTTCCTCTCTTACAATCTTAGGGTGATATATTATAGTCCCACTGGCTCTTTCGGTATGACATTAACATGTATATAAGATATACATTATTAACATGGCCTTTCAACATGATTATGCACCTAATTTGAATAGACCAGACGAGCACCTAATATCCATACTGGCTAGATATAAGTACGCTATTAATATGCATCGTCGGGTTACCTGGTACGTCAGCAGCGCTTTTTAAAGCTGGAATATTAGATACTCATAATGTTGGCGATGAGTAAATTTATATGAAGCTCCTGTTGAAAACATGCCATTTAATAAACGCCCATTCAGCGATAAAAATGTAATATCGTATATATCATCAAGCGTGTTACACGATCATGGCAAATTTCTTTCACTCCGGTTTTAGAACGATCTTCAGATCTTCCTTTAAAAGTTAATATACGTATAGCGCTTTTATTCACAAGCCGACTCTTCTTCACCTGTCACCCCACACCTTCGTCGTTTTTATATGGAACCGATCGAATGTCATTTGTCATGGTGAGGTGTGAAGTGAGAGGTGGGGATGACTCGTTTTGTGAGTAAGAGGGATTATAAATATTTTACAAGTGGAAACGTCCACTTAGCGGATAAGACGTCAAAATTACTACAACTTTTTTTATTGATACGGCACCAATGTTTCAAGTTACATAAAAGTTGTAGTAACTTTCACGGTAGATGTCGCTATAAGTCTCCCTAAGGCTTAATTAAAGAGTGAACTGATTGAAAGATTCGTCGCCTCTAGATAACCCGCGGAAGCTCAGTTGGAAGGAGCGATGGACGGATTCCAGAGGTCGCGGGTTCAAATCACGCCCGGGGTGATCAATTTTTAAATTTTTCATTTTCGATAGGTAAAGAAGGGTAATAACGCAACATTTTCGAGTATGATGGCAGTGCCTTGGTTAGTAAGATTGCTTGAGTTCCCGAGGATGCTGTGAAGGGAGTCTTGAGAGTAAGGAACCTGCTAACACCCCAGATTAAACTACATTAGAAATTAATAAAGGGAGTGCCACGTGCTTGGGACCCTACAGAGCTACTGCGAAACGAAAACGAACGAAGTCGCTCGAATATGCAAGTGCAACAGAGAGGGAGATACATGAACTTCGTTCGTTTTCCTTTCGCGGTAGCAGCCCTGAAGTCCCAAGCATTCTTAAACTATAAGTACGGTGTCTGCTTACCATCAAGAAGGCGCCTACGCATGTGGGCTTCCATTGTAGTAAAAAAACATTTTATACCCGTATTTCTGCATACTCTTCTCAATCTTTGTCACTAGGTACATAGCTGCTCACTAATTTGAGGCATCAGGCTTCTCAGGTATGTCCTACTGATTGATTCGGCTACATAAATACATACAAAGTGTGTTATTTCTGTGAAGTAAATAAATTAATATTATTAGAGGGACAATTACACAAATCGAACTACCATAGTAATCTCAATAAGCATTGTGTTAAGTCAATGGTAGAAATAGAAGATATAAATATAAAAACAAATATATAAAACATCCGGGACTCGGAAACAAAAATATTTATGATCATCACACAATTATTTGCCCTGACCAAGATTCAAACTGAGAACCGTCAGCTTCGTAGGCAGGGTCACTAACCCCTAGGCTAAACTAGTCGTCACAATAGGTTGTAATACCACTTATGTTACATTTTATAATATTTTTTTTTTTTTTTTTTTTTTTTTTTTTTTTTTTTTTTTTTTTTTTTTATAATATTAATTTTTATTGTATTTTAATAATATTTTTTTATAATTGTACTTTTCTTATAATATTATGACGACGCAAGGGGAACTCTGTGACGCACAATCCGATGATCCACATAAGATCATTCAGCGTCGAGGCTCGACATTTTGCTGAGTGGACTCCTTTTTCGCATCTCACTTAACAAAGTAATTTTGCGACATACTTGAGTTAGTATGTTCTTTCTTTCTTCTTTCTTTCATTTACTTCGCACACTGTTTCTTATTTGACCTATTTAATCTGTTTACGTATTAAATTGCACCAGAAAGCATCGTCAGTTACATTTTCAGTTAAATTCTATGCTGGGTCACTACCCAGCATAGAATTTAACGGCAGCTGGCTAGTGAGCTTAAACTTCAATTTTAACGAAACTGAATTTTCTTCACTGTCCAGATTGTCTGAAATTCTAAAACGGATTTCTATTTGCGTTGTTCACGGACTCTGGAAATTTACATATCGCATTCTAATCTCATAGCAATGAGTGCTGCAGAATTTGTGCTCTGGAACCATAGATAACCTTCTGGAACAGAATGAATATAATAATACTCGTAGTATCTATTGACGCACAGGCGAGACGGTTCTTCGAATGGAAGGCGACAAATTTGATACTCTTTATTCCTTACCAAGAAAATGAATATTTGAAGCTTAACATGGATTTAAACCATGGTAGACAACAGTCGGTCTTACCGTTAAAGAGCAATCTCTTTCTATTGACTTACGAGTACATTCTGAGGGCAGCCTCTACGCGCACGATTTAGGAGTAAGAAATTTGATACTATTGGAAATAACGACAAGCGCCAAGCGTGGCGATTTTAGCATTAAGCCACACACATTAAGCATTAAGGACATAGGTCCAGCAGTGGACGTCCTTTGGCTGATATTGTGGTGGTGGTGGAACGAACGAAGTTTGGAGGAATTTTCACCTTTTATACAGGAGTAAGAATTCAACTTTCATTTCTGCAGCCTAGTTACATTGTAACTATTCTGTAGAAGGCTTAAATTCCTTTGACACTAGTAAGATGCACGCCGTTTCCAGCCGTCAGTTGAAAATTTAGAGGACATGCCTATCTTTATTTTTAGTATACTCTTTTCAGCCACACGTTCATATCAAATAAGGATGCAAAATGTTAGTGCTTATTGTGCCCTAGTCCAGTAGTCCTCTAACCCTTCGCAAGTAACATCGGATTTCATTAGCCTCAATGTCGCTTTATGGTAAATATTTGAGAGAGCTATCGGGGAACGCATGCGAGTGTATTTGAATAGGTCTCCTCCTACGGATTAGTTAGCGGGGCAGTTCGAACTTCTGTCTCAACTACAGTGCAAATAGTGGAGATGCTCTTTATATCCGTTATGGAATCAGCATACTCACATAGAATACTTACTTGCAGCTGTGGCTCCATGACCCGAAGTGGATCCTGGCCTACATTGAATGGATTTGATTTTTGTTTGCTGTAGGTATCGTAACGTTGTGTAGTTGTACCTAGTATATTGATGTCATACCGCTAAAAAATTTTTGTACGGAGGGTAACTTTTCTTCGTTGCTTTTTTTTTGTGTGCGCTGCAGCAAACCAAAAAGGTTCCAACTCAGTGTGAAATTTTGCTCGCAACCGAGCAAAACACTGGTATTCTGTCAGAACCCAAAAACATATATTATGTGTAGAATAAATACTGACGGACAATACATAAATAAAAAGAACAAACATATCCGAAATAGTGTGTGATAATGTCCTAATAATAAAACTCATCCCCATTGTTGGCCAGGGTTGTCAGGAATAACCCAGTAAAACGACATCTCTCAATCACCAAACACCGTATAAATATCGGCTTCCCATGTCGCATGGATTTGCAGGTATCGAACCCATGGGTTAAAATAAATCCCATCGTCAACATCATCATCTTTGGCTTCTAATCGCCCACTGCTAAACTCAGGCCACCCTTCGAGTATTGTACTATGCACTTCCACAAATTTGTCTTTTTTCGGTTTACTGCATTAAAAGTTTTTAATTATTTTTAATATCTTATTAACATTAAATTTTAAAAAATTAAAATAAAAAATATACATGTAAATTAGAAAAGCGTTATAAAAAACGTAATTTAGGGTGCCACTGGCAGCGAGGCAGGGTCTAAGCTACCGGTGGTTAGGGCGACAGAGAGAGGAACCTCAGGACTATCCGCGCCGTGTCCAAGAGTACTGCTTTCTGTATCTGACCCTTGACCCAGCCATCTAACGAGAGTCTTTTGAGATATTGGTCGGGACTCTTCGCTATTAGACCGTTCGCAGAGACGACTAGCGGGACTGTGATCGTTGAATCAACATCCCACATGGCGGTTACATCGTGTGTCAGGCCCATTATTATTATCAATGTTATGCTTATGATCCAAAACAATATTAACTTTGCATGCCACGAGATGGCTGAATGTTAATGGCTCACGCTATAGGCCTGTCACTATTTTTGTATCTTCATTCGTGTTATTTATATTTCATTTCATTTCAGTAAGCAATTCATCCTCATCTTGTGCTAGTCTCATCCAGGTGTGATCCGTAGTCTTTTGAATATCGTCAACCCAACCTAAAGATCTATAAAACATACATTAGACCACTACTGGAGTATGCCTTTCAAGCCTGGGGTCCCTATTTTGGTAAAGACATTGAGATGCTGGAAAAGGTTCAACGTAGTTTCACTAAATTACCAAAGAAGCTCAAAAATAAGCCATACGAAGAAAGACTGCGCTCTCTGAATCTCACAAGTCTCAAGCAGCGCAGGGAACGTGGTGACCTGATCGAGACATACAAGATACTATCTGGGCATTATGATCTCATAGATTTCCACAAAATATTTGAACGGAACAACAACACACGACTCAGAGGCCATCACTTAAAGCTAGTCGCTCGCAGGTCACACAGCAACCCCCACAAACACTTTCTGAGTAACAGGGTGGTGAAGGCCTGGAATAAACTACCAGAGGATGTGGTTTCGGCTCACAATGTCAACCAGTTCAAAAACAAATTGGATAAGCACTATTCAAATTTAGCTCAACACTGAAGTTGTACTTAAAGATAATTGGATACAGGTTTCATCAGTTGTTTCAACTGCCTGCCTGATAAACAAATAAAAATAATAATAATAACCCATCGAGCCAATCAACCACAGCACTGACGTTTCTTTTAGATAGCCACCAATCTCCAACCAACCAACCAACCATTCAGAGACCCCGTAGAGATATATTTGAAGGCGACTGTACAACGCAGTAGAGCCAACGCCGGTATACAAATACTACACATTTTAATGAAAACGGAGCCAAAGCAGTCTCTTAAAGAAAGCTTTAATGGAATTCACTGTCAGGTGTTTTGCACTAAATATTTTAATGAAAGCAGAAGACAATACTTGGTGTCTATGTTTAAGACAGGAAATACGTGTCCGTGATAGATTGGACTAAATGACATTTGCATTAAAATTTTCTTGAACAATATTATTTACGGAATAGGCAAGACTTGTTCTTTATAATTTAGGTGTTGAATATAAATAATGTAACCGATATAGCCCTCCGAAGAACTAAACTTAAGTGGCAGTGGGCGGGGCACATAGCACGTAGAACCGATGGCCGTTGGGGCGGAAAGTTTCGCGAGTGGCGACCTTGTACCGGAAGGCGTTGCGTGGGCGGGCCCCCCACACGGTGGTCTGATGACCTGGTTAGGGACGCAAGTGTCCGCTGAATGTCGCAGGACCGGTCATTGTGGAAGTCTTTGGGGGAGGCCTATTTCCAGCAGCGGACGTCTTTTGGCTGACATGAAGATGATGATGATATAAATAATGGTTACCAGCTTGATGGGTTGACGATGAAAATCACGGGTTTCTAGAACAATATTTCTTTGATAATCCGCTAAAGCACGAGCCGCCTTGCCACTATACTGAGTATAGTGGCAAGGCGGCCAACAGTGCGGGCTACTCGTGTAAGGCTGAGGGCCAAAGTCCCGAAGCAGACTGGCAATGCACGCGAGGCAGAAGGCCAAGAGTCCCAACAGAGCGGGTTCTTCATGTAAGTATTTCGACCAAAGGCCCGAAGCAGAGCAGCAAAGCACGCGAGATCGGAGGTCGAGCGTCCCAACAGAGCAGATTCTTTATGTTATGATGATGGCCCGAAATGCGGAGCAGAGCGGCAATTTTATTAGTATACAAAAAAATATATTGATCTGTTCAGCCGTCTGCTTGATTGAGTAACCAACAACCAAATATTTAAACATTCCCATTTATAATATTAGTGGTTTTATACTTAAATACCTTCAAAATATCCAAGTCAAAGGAATGAATGTTTTTGTTCACCACAGAAACAATCACCGGGATTCAAACCCGGGACCACCAGCTTGGCAGTCCGCCAACTAGGTTAAACAGGCCATCTACAGACGTCACCTCATAAGTATAATATAAAAACTAGTGAAGACGGATTGTGATTGGGATATTTTAGTAATTGCATCTCAATTAATAACTTGCTAATGATAGCTTGCAGTCAACCAAGACCACGGCCGGTAAAACCCACGCCAAAACTCCAGAAAGAAATTCAAATAAATATTGCGTTACAGACGTAAATAAATAACCTCTGCAGAGAAGTCCCCAGTTGAAGAAGCGTCGAAATGCGATACCATTTTCCTCCCAAACATCACCGGTAAAACAAAGACGAGTAATATTTTTTCTTTCCATTATTGCGCGGTAGTGTCATCGGATTTATGATACCGTTATTATTTCCTTGCATAGGCACGATTTATGACTCCTACTAAAACCTTCAGGAACCTCTTAGAGCAGAACATTCGTCAACATCACAGTAAAAGTAAGTGTTGTCGTTTGTATAGTTTATCTGCATTTCTCATATGAAAAAATGAAAAAATAAAATATACAGCCATAAGTGCCACATGTCTCTCTTGCTATTAGCGATTTCCCGGTTGAATCATTATCCCGTGGTCCGCTTTGGTACATAATTCCAAGTTTTTATTTCTTATTTATTTAATAAATTTCACTAATTAGCTTACAGTCTATACCAAATGCGCTTGTGTGCACAGCTTAAATATTATACTTAAAGTATGCAAAATAAATGTAAAAAAAATTGTGAAAAAAAAATTGTTACCGTATATCGATAGTCATTAAATGACTATCATAAAATTTATAAATGGCTTTAAAAAATGAGCAAAATGCTTGATAGAAAATGTCGATCTCTAGATACCGCAAAAACATCTCACTAAAATAATTTACTCAAATACAACCGCCTCTTATAAACTACAGAAAATACTGAAATCGCCAAACGCGTGCCTATCAAATTTGAGAGAGTACCTTCGAGTCCTCGCGGATCCCATCATCAGACCTTCACCAAATTTACATGGGACCAACTTGGGGGTGCCTACTTAATGCCCTACTGACCCTTGGCAAAAAATAGAGAATGTCCCTAATTCTAGCCTCGGTGACGCTGAATAGTCATACTCATACTGATCAAGAAAAAAATACAAACAGACGGTCGAAGAGTGTGGGAAACCCAGGCGACGTTGCCAAGTTAAGGGTTAGCCAGCATAACCCTCTCCATTGCCCTTTGGGTGACTTTGAGACTTCTTATGAGGTCCATTGTAATCTATTAGTTACTTAAGTGGTTTGACAAAATCCTTAAACCATGTCAGTGACAAGATTAGCTCGATAAGACAACTCGATTTGCCAGTTCACTAGAGAAATTAAATTAAATGATAAAATCTCAACTCTCGCAATTGTGCGTTAATGATTTGATCAAATTCCTGAACGGGTTCAGTGAAAAGACGAAATGAATATAGCCACTTTGATATTCAAATAAATGAAATGTCCAATTTAAGTTACTACATATAACATTACACACCCGTAAATATGTCGAAGGAAGATGATATAAATATAAACGAAGAGATATAGATTAAAAAGCGCCGTGCATAACCTTAATACATTTTTCCGTTTCTCACACAGAACTCGAGTAAGTAAACGAATTCTTTTTTCTCGCAAAGGTTGACAAAAATCCGCCTCAACACTCAAGCCTTGATATATGGCATTCAATATTATGTCGCTAGTAGCATTAGGTGAAGCGTTTCACCACCTCTCTGTCTTTGTCATATGGCACAAGTGAAAAACGAAAAGCGAATAATAACTGCATACTTGAAATGATTTCAAATGGCCGAGTTGTAATCAAATTAGAACATTCAAAATTAAATGCCGTCCTATGTTTGACGTTTTAAGCGGCAATTACACTGCGTCCTTCACCTAATGCGGTCGCCGAATTCATTTTAAACTACTTAGGCCAACAAACGTCGTCTTTACATTAGTCTGTCCGCCTACTTATTAGCGTTGGCAGCTATCGATCGCCGAATGCGGCCGACTAACGTGTTCTTTGCACTTTTGCGGTCGCCGCATGCAGCATGCGGTGAACCACCATACCACCATATCAGCCCTAGGACGTCCACTGCTGGACATAGGCCTCCCTCAATTTCATGGGGGGTAAATGCCATAATCGTCACGCTTGGCATGCGGGTTGGCGATCGCAGTATCTCCACCGCACTGAAAGAATGCTGCTGCCCATTCCCCGGTGGTCTTATTCGTAGTTTTAGGACATACCCGGGTCCATGCGGTGAACGACGAAGTGTAATTGCCTCTTTAAGGTTATCCAACGTACCTACTGAGATGATAGCCAAATAAATGACAGTAACATTTTGATTGGTTACTAACGGAGCACTCCGTGGCTTTGGAAGGCACGTTAAGCCACCGATCCCGGCTGCTGTCTATGAGAACAGTCGGCAATCAAAGTTAAAGGCCTTCTGGAGACGTAAAATTTTCCAACAGTGAAATCCTAATTTGTTGTTGAAAGAGCGGGTCCTCCTGATACAGATATACTTTACTTACTAGGAGGACCCAACCTTATAATTATGTTACTAAACTTGTACAGTTTTAACCTAATAAATATTATCATTTAAATTTTTTCATATTTTCAGTAACTGCTTATTTAAAGTCTACATTCACTATTTGTACGTAAGTATAAAATAATAACTCTTCGATTATTTAAATTAAGTTCGCTAATGTGTGAAATATATAAAATTGTTTTTATTGTCCTCCAGTCGTCCTTAATTACTTCAAAATGATAAAAATACGAGTGAGTAGTTCTTATTAGAAATTCCTTTGCCATGTTGCGTTCAAAAGAAAAGTTAAAATAGTTGATACGAAACGAATATACGAGGGGAGGTACAAATATTCGCGGAATGAAGTATTTGCAAATTAAATAAAACAATCGAAGTATTTTTCTTTTTCAATATATTTACCCTCGAGTTTAATGCATTTTTCAGATCGACTAATTAATTTATGTAAACCATCAAAAAATATTTTTTATCTTGGCTCTCAAAATGAGCTGAAATAGCCTCCTTCACTTCTTCATCGTCACAAATGTTTTTTCCTCGTAATTCTTTTGGTTTCCGAAGAGGCTTTAGCACCGTAGACCACATCCATACGCTCCGTCAGGTTATACAGAAGACTGAGGAGTATAACCTGCCCCTCTGTTTAGCGTTCGTGGACTACGAGAAAGCCTTCGATTCGATCGAAACCTGGGCTGTACTACAATCTCTCCAGCGGTGCCAAGTGGACTACCGGTATATCGAAGTGCTGAAAAGTTTGTATAAGAACGCCACTATGTCAGTCCGACTCCAGGACCAGAACTCAAAGCCTATTCCGTTGCAGCGGGGAGTCAGGCAGGGAGATGTTATTTCTCCTAAACTGTTCTCCGCTGCACTGGAGGATGTTCTCAAGACTCTGGACTGGAGAAGGCTAGGCATCAACATAAACGGCGACTACCTCACTCACCTTCGGTTTGCTGACGATATAGTAGTCTTGGCTGAGACCATGGAGGATTTAAGTACAATGCTCAATGACCTCAGTAAAGCCTCCGAGCGAGTTGGTCTAAGAATGTACATGGACAAGACGAAGATCATGTCAAATGTCCATGTCGCACCAACTCCCTTAACAATCGGACACTTTACGCTCGAAGTTGTAGACGATTACGTATACCTAGGACAGACTGTCCAGTTAGGTAGGTCCAACTTCGAGAAAGAGGTTAATCGTCGAATCCGACTCGGCTGGGCAGCGTTCGGGAAGCTACGGCACATCTTTTCGTCCAATATTCCGCAGTGTCTCAAGACAAAAGTCTTTGACCAGTGTGTGTTGCCAGTGATGACATATGGCACTGAAACGTGGTCGCTTACTATGGGCCTCATAAGAAGGCTCAAAGTCACCCAAAGGGCAATGGAGAGAGCTATGTTGGGAGTTTCTCTGCGTGATCGCATCAGGAATGAGGCCATCCGCAGCAGAACCAAAGTGACCGATATAGCCCTCCGAATCGCTAAACTTATGTGGCAGTGGGCGGGGCACATAGCACGTAGAACCGATGGCCGTTGGGGCGGAAAGGTTCTCGAGTGGCGACCACGTACCGGAAGGCGTAGCGTGGGCAGGCCCCCCACACGGTGGACTGATGACCTGGTGAAGGTCGCGGGTGTCCGCTGGATGCGGGTGGCGCAGGACCGGTCATTGTGGAAGTCTTTGGGGGAGGCCTATGTCCAGCAGTGGACGTCTTTCGGCTGACATGATGATGATGATGATGAATTCTTTTTTTTATATTTGGGAACAAATAATAATTGCTGGAGGCCAGATCCGGGCTGTAGGGTGTGTGAACCAGGGGTTTGAAGCCGCACCTGTTAAGAGCAGCAGTCGCATCCTAGCTCTTGTGAACCGGTGCATTGTCGTGCAATAGCAACACACCCTTTGACAGTTTTTCCCGCCTTTTTTCTTTAATGGTTCCACGTAGTCTTTCCAATAGCATTGCATACTATGTCCCAGTTATGGCAACACGCTTGTCCTTGTAGTCGATCATGAGAATACATTTAGAATCCCAAAAAATCGTAGCCATAACTTTTCCGGCCGATTCTGTTACCCCGAACTTCTTTGGAGGTGGTGCACCCTTCTTATGCCACTGCATGGACTCTTGTTTCGACTCAGTTTCAAAATGATGAACCCAAGTCTCGTCATCAGTCACAATTCGTTCCAATATGTGGGTAGGATTGTCACCGCACAGATTCAAAAATTGCTTCGACGCTTCAACGCGTTGTATCATCTGCTCCGGTTTGAGCATTCTCGATTCACACCTAACACTCACTTTTGTCATGCCAAGATGGTCATGTAGGATCCTCAAAATTGTTGTATCTGATACACCAACTAATGCAGCTAATTGTTTCTTTTTAAGTCGAGCATCTTCTAGTACGAGTTTTTCAACTTTTTTAACGATATCCGACGATGTGACTTCAATCGGCCACTTGTAAATCATGGTTTTAGCAGAGCACTGGTCCCCGTAGACGGCAACCCCTTTCGTCCCGGCCTCTGTAGTAATGTACTATTATTGAACTGAATTTATTGAACCCGGCCATGACTTAAGCTCACAACGCACAAAGCGGGCGCGGCGCGTTGCGGGGCGGAAGCGGTTTTTAATTTTAGATCTTTCCGACACTGTCGATTATCGATAGCGACGATTACTAAGTACTTCATATAATATGTCATACACACCCGGACTCATGTATATCCTGAAACCACGACTAAGACCACCGTAGGATGGGCAGCAGCATCCCTGGAGTGCGGTGGAGACACTGCGATCGCCAACCCGCATGCCAAGCGTGGCGATTATGGAATTTATTCTCCATGAAATTGGGGGAGGCCTATGTCCAGCAGTGGACGTCCTAGGGCTGATGTGGTGGTGGTGGGAGTTCGTATGAGCGTTTTTATGCTTTTGGAACGATGTTCCCCGGACCGCGTTCGCTTCACCGCGAAACCGCCTGCTGCACGCAACGATGCTGCGCCGCGTTCTGTGCGTTTCAACTCAACCTTTAGCGCGTATTGCGGCGCGGCAAGCGATGTATCTGTTCATTGCACGGTCGAGACGCGTAACCCACTGCGATTTGTTAGGGTCACATGCTATATAGTAAGCGAAAACGTTTCAGTACCATATGGCAACACACACCTGTCCAAGAAGTAACCGATATAATGCTCCGAATCGCTAAACTTAAGTGGCAATGGGCAGGGCACATAGCATGTAGAACCGTTGGCCGTTGGTTCCATGATGACTCAGTAAGGGTCGCGGGTGTCCGCTGGATGTGGGTGGCGCAGGACCGGTCATCGTGGAAGTCTTTAGGGAGCCCTATGTCCAGCAGTGGACGTCATTCGGCTGACATAATGATGATGACCGCTGCTTGAAGTGGTGATGGAGATTTCAAACTAAAACGACACACTACAACTAACTTATGAAGCTACAAGATACTTGTCTTGTCTTCATCTGGAGCACTCTTTTCCATACCGCTTTTATTTTTCTTCTTAATACCGATTCTTGCGATATTCCGTGCGCTGCTGACAAGCACAGCGTATCAAGCTAAATAACATAAGCGAGCGAGCAACAAAATATGTGGGTTACATTCGCCTTAACCACGACACTTCCTCCAGACTTTCAACCAACGAGCATGTTTAAAAAATGATATGGCTGTGAATGATGCGAAAGTTGTTTGTCAGGAATCAGATTCGTTGTTAGTTATATTTCCATTATCTTGCGATATTGTTTTTACCTTGGTTAAAATAAAGCCGCATGTAGTGTTTACCTGTAACAAATAAAAGAAGAATTAGTAAATCAGCACCGTTGCAGCTCGTGAAGTATCATGCCTACCTTCGCCTACAACCAAGACTACCACCGAGCAAACTTTCGATTCAACATTGCACAATGGTAGGCTGTATAACTAGGGTAGGCAAAGTAAGGTTTTAAGGCACCAAGCAGTGCCGTTAGATATAAATAAAGCCATGTAAAGATAATCCCCATATGCGAAGTAACGAGCTTCAACTGCATCATCATCGTCATTATTGATTTAGCCTGTAGTCACCCACTGAGCATAAGCCTCTCTTCGAGTACGCCATTTGTCCCGGACCTATTCCATGCATACGAGTAGATACGTATTTTTTTACTGAAGCTCACAATTTTACCGTCAGTATCGAACAAGATAGTACAGCCGAAAACGAAAAATTATTATGGGAAAAGGAGTTCAAAATACCTAGTGCCAAAAATATTTAATAAAATTTGCTTAATTAAGACAAAGTCCTAAATTAAGTAAATATCTATAAGTAAATATATAAAAGAAGAAACTGACTGACTGACATATCAACGCACAGCCCAAACCGCTCCTAGAGATTCCAAATTTGGCACGTAGGTTCCTTATATGGTCTAAGGGTGCACTAAGAAAGGATTTTTCAAAATTCAACCCCTAAGGGGGTGAAATGGGAGACCGAAGTTTGTATGGGGAAACAAGATTAGTTGGACTATTTTATTCGAAACTTCACAGGATTATTTCTAACAATAAATGAGTAAATACCTGTTTCAGGTTTTTTGAGAAATCAACCCCTAAAAGGGGGAAAGGTGGTGACAAAGTCTGAAAATCGACATGGGTATTGTTTTTATGATATACCGGGTCGCTGATAACGAAACCAACAATGATTTTAAAATCTCACGCGGAGGACGTGAAATACCATCGCCCCTGTTGGGGTGCGAGGGGGATGAAATATCTAAATATTAATATGGGTGTAGTTTTTATGGTTTTTTGGGACGTTAATTACGAAAATGGCATCGGTTTTGAAATTTAATATTGTGGACATGAAAACTTTCGAACGATTGTGCCAAATTTCAAGGAATAACTGACGGACTGAGTGACTGACATATCAACGCACAGCGCAAACTGCTGGTTCTAGAGATTCCAAATTTAGTATGTAGGTTCCATATAAGGTCTTGAGGTGGATTAAGAAAGGATTTTTCAAAATTCAACCCCTAAGGCGGTGAAATTGGGGTCCGAAGTTTGTATGGGGAATCAAGATTAGTTGGATTATTTTATTCGAAACTTCACAGGAGTATTTCTAACGACAAAATTCTGAAAATCGATATGGATGTTGTTTCTATGGTTTATGGGGTCGCTGATTACGAAAACAACAATGATTTTAAAATCCCACGTGGAGGCCGTGAAATACCATCCCCTCTGTTGGGGTCCGAGGGGGTTTAAATGTCTAAATATTAATATGGGTGTGATTTTTATGATTTTTTGGGTTGTTAATTTCGAAAATGGCATTGATTTTGAAATTTAATATTGCGGGCATGAAAACTTAAAAGTAGGTGCCAAATTGCAAGAAGAAACTGACTGACTGAGTGAGTGAGTGACATATCAACGCACAGCCCAAACTACTGGTTCGCAAATTTGGCATGTACTCGTAAGTTCCTTATAAGGTCTAAAGGTGCATGAAGTGCCGTGAGTAGTTCCCTATGAAGATACGACCTTTTTTGATTCAATGTATTGTAAGTGGTTTTATTAATCAGTGCCGTCCGATACGATTTCGACATAAATCGATATTTGAGTGTCCGAGAGGATTCTTAATAGGAATCCAAGGTACCTAAACTTTGAATAAAGTAACGGCCATATTGATTTTCTTCATTTCCGTCCCGATTTCGTTCAAAATCGATATGAGAGCTCCCCTAATACGACTCCGAGGTAAAATTTGGAAAAAGTCGTAGTCATTTTGATTTTCATTTTTTTTTCGCCCCGATTTCGTTCAAAATCGATATCTGAGAGTCCAAGAGGTCTCGTAATTTGAATCTGAGGTAAACTTTGGAAAAATTGGCTGCCATATTGAGTTTCTTCATTTAAACCCGATTTCGTTCAAAGTCGATATCCGAGCGTCCGAGAGGTCCCCTAATACGAATCCGAGGTAAAATTTGGAAAAAGTGGCAACCATATTGATTTTCTTCATTTCCGTCCCGATTTCGTTCAATATCGATATCTGAGTGTCCGAGAGGTCTCTTAATACGAATCCGAGGTAAAATTTGTAAAAGTGGCGGCCATATTGATTTTCTTTTTTTTCGTCCCGATTTCGTTCAAAATCGATATCTGAGCGTCCCAGAGATCTCTTAATACGAATCTGAGGTACAATATGGCACTCCATACATGCTTGTATGCAAAAATGTTTAATGTTACTATATAGGCGTGTGGGGTATCTATGGATTTGCTTTTAAAACGACATAGAGGTTTCGATATTTATTTCCATTTCAATCAACCTTTAGATTTTTTAATCGTATGGCATTTATTTACGAACTGTGGGATTTTCGAGAAGACAAGTACGTTGCCAGTTTTTGTTGCACTTTTAGCACCATCTAGGGGTCACGTGTAGGGTAACGGTTGGTACTCCCTACGGACGTGGTGCAACTTCGACCCCCCTTTGTCAAGTGAGTGCATGGGCAACTTGACTGTTAGAAGTTCGCAAGCCGCTCGAAGGCCTCTAACTTGGCTTAACGATTGCAGCCGGGATCAACGGCTTAGCGTGTCTTCCAAAGCACGAGAGTCAGTTAGTAACAACTCAAAGCGGTCACCCATCCAAGAACTGACCTGCGCCCACATTGCTTAACCTCGCACACCGCACGCGGTAGGCGGGTGCCGCTGGGCCACGAGCGCTCTAAATTCTTGATAGTTTGTGCCAAATTGCAATTCAATCGGTCCAGTAAAAGCAACTTGGTTGTAACACGGACGTGCGAATGGAATTGAGGCCAAATTTTCTTTTTGGATGCTCCAATGGGAGCTGGCAAAATCTACCTAATAAATTTAATTTTAGGAAAAATTAATGTTACACGTGATATTGAATTAGCCGTATTTCTGTACTTCAAAGGACCAAAGTTTATGACCGCTGCGCGCTGCTTGGTCGTTTACAGACCTATTGGTGTTACTGTAGTACACAGATACTTTTACTAAGGGCCATTTAAGACATGCTTTTATTTTGGTCGGCCTTTTCCCCATCGGCCTCTCGGAAATGTATGGTAATAGTTTTCGATCCTTATTTTTGCCAAAATCAAATGAAATTCAATAGTGTGCTGGTTCTCAGAGTGTATACTGACTTTTCATGTGTTCATCTGTTAATGAATCACAATCACCAAACTTCGTATACCTTTTCCCCCAGAATGTAACAACTTCTTTTCTGGAGACCGCATCTAAATCGGTTCAGCCAAACGCGAGATAATCATGGACAAACATACGAACCTGTTTTTTGTAGACGGTTAAAAATTTCGCATAGTACGCGGGCGATGCCGCGGGCAAATGCTAGTCTATTATAAAAACAAAACTAAAGGAATTTCTTCTAGACTTGTCATGATTGTGTGTGTGTGTGTGTGTGTGTAAGTAATTATATATTGTATATGCGGGAGTATGTGTGATAAATCGAGAAGACATTCTCGATTTATCATATACGCGTATGTGTAATATAGATATATATTATGTTTTCTTTTCTCTGATATGGCCAACGGAACTGTTACTTTATTTTATAGGATGAGTTTAATAAGTTAAATGTTTAAAAATGTAGCGCGTCTCGCCATCAAACATAACAGTTTGGCGAGAAATCAAATGCATAGTATGTAAGTTGTAATTTTGATTATATAAATAAAAAAATAAATAAAAAAAAAACCACCGACCACAACTCTAAATAATTCCCAAGCGGCAGCGTCCGCTAACAGATTAGAAGAGTGACGAATTAAAAAAAATTGTCACCACCAGGAACCTATTGCATAATGACCTGTGAGTAATATTACACGCGGGTTGAAAAGAGACTTCCGCTTGTTTTTTTGTAATATAAGTTTTTTTTTTGTAATATAAGTTACAAGTAATTATGCAATAGGCCCCAGGAACACAACACCATATCTTAAGAGCAAGCAGTGGTGTTATTATGCTGTCTTCTGTAAGGAGGTACTTCCCCAGTTAAGCTGCCCCATATATGCACTAGAGATAGAGGCCCGGCGCTGAGCAATGCACGGGGAAGGTGTGGTCATAGATTCAAGTGTCATTCGTGGCGAAGAGTTGTTCAATTTTTTACTTTGATTTGAAACTATCCAACTTTACGTTTAATTCGAGCCTCTGTATCACGGATAAATATTGTCTTTCAAAAAAGTTTTAATGTTCTCTTTCCTCTACTCAGTGGCCTGTTAGTTCCTGATAAGTTTCCCATTATAGTTACCAGAGCATAAATAATTAAAATTACTCTCGTCAATCAAGATGGGACGCGTAGGTTGCATGCATCCATCATGCTTAGGTCAACGAGTACGGACAGTTCCAATCTGCGTCAATTTACATATTTTTACCGGCTATATTTATTTTTAAGCATTCCGAAGTAAGGATAGTGGTCATAGGGGTCAATTGTATATTGAAATAATGTGTAAAACTACACACACGCTCACATCTGTAGCCTTATAACGGAGTAGACAGGGCACATAAAATCTAACTTTTATGTGATTCAAACCTAGTAATTATTTGTTCGAAAATGGAAAAAAATAATAGCGCAATACCTCAATCACAATTTAGTGGTGGTCGGATGGTCTGATGGTCGCTTTTGTTAAACTAATAGTGGTGACCATATCAGCCCTAGGACGTCCACTGCTGGACATAGGCCTCCCCCAATTTCATGGGGGGTAAATGCCATAATCGCCACGCTTGGCATGCGGGTTGACGATCGCAGTATCTCCACCGCACTCTAGGAATGCTGCTGCCCATTCCCCGGTGGTCTTAGGTGGTTAGTGGTGACTATGCCGAATCTTGGGTGCCAATAATGCGGACCCAGATCTCTTGCAACCAGGCAAAAGCTATGAGAGCTATGACTGTTATCACTGCTGAGTTTTCGCATTCTGTGGGCATGACCTTGATTTTACTTAGCTTCTGTGAGTGAGTCTTTCTTTGAGTGGAGACCACGCACCGGAGATCTAGTCAAGACACAGTATAAGTAATAGTACAAGTACAGAAGTTTCTCTGTTAACAAATCCCCCGTTTAGGTATGCCAAACGTGCCTAAACGTGGCCATCTCTTTCTATCGCACGCAACGCGCTCTTTCGAGGCCTCGCCCTCAGCGCTAGGGTTACCACCAGCGAGAACCTATTTTATTACATGTACTTTATTATTAGTAGTGTTGTTTATAATACAGTTACGAATTACTTTTAAGGTTCCGTAGCCAAAATGGTGAAAACCGAACCCGTCCGTCCGTATTTTTGTATGTATGTGACAGCCGATGTATTCGGAGACTATAAGCACTACAAATACAATTAAAACATTTAGCAGGAAGGTGTGTTCAACTCGTATTAACCGCTACGTAAAAGTGATGTGTAATAAAAAGAGTTTTCTTAGAACCAACGGTTTCATTTTCGTTTTCTTTTATGTCAATCGTTGGTGAATACCAAACTCAATGACTGTAAGTTTTTTGAGTGATAACTGTCCTGATGGGAGCATAAAAAACGAGATGTCCAAGTTTTTATTATTATTGGTGCAACCTGCTGCAATACAATAATGCTGTGGTTTTGACATTATTATTTAACACGAAACGGATTATTTTATGATCGTACAGCGGCACAGCAGCGCGTGCGCGTGCGATCCGTAACGCTGCGCCGCAACCATTCACAGGACGTGTGAGCCGGCGGCCGCATGTAATTTGCGCGGCGCGATGACGTCACGGTAGTAAACCACCCCTGGTCAAGATCACGGGACGACGTTGGATCAGGGCGGCGCAGGAGCGTTCATTGTGAAAATCCTTGGGAGAGGCCTTGTCCAGCAGTAGACTTCTTTCCGCTGATATAATGATGCTGATGACGGTGATGACTTAGCTTCTGTAAGTCATACTAACTTATTCTATACTAGGTACAAGTTATCAGCGGTTAGCCCGCGGTCGTCTGTACCCTATACAGTGGATATTGTACGAACAACACGCGACGTGCGTGATAAACGGCTGCGCTGATAGCAGCTGATCTATCTCCTCTTAATCGAGACACAATTCTCGTGATTGTCAAATTAGTCGCCTTCAGGGGATTTGATGCGTGACATGAAAATAATGTCTTCATTTTATTTCCTTAAATTAAATAACAGTAGCTTCTGATTGTAGTGCAGGTAGGGTAAAATCAATGAACTCACTTCAGTTTTCAATCACATGTTGAAAGCGAAACGTGAATGAAGCGACATCTAACGTTAAAGAATTAATACACAGAAACTCACTTTGAGAAGGGAGTTCATCTTTGGACTGGTTCTGCTTAAGTAATTTCAATAAAATAGTACCTAACTAGCCAAGTTAAACACATCCAATGCGTCTTTTAGTCCTTGTCTTGGACAGGCCAATTTACACTGGTTAGTGGATAAAGTAATTCAAACACCTCCCGTTAAGTCTTTTGATAAAAACTAATTTGCACAAAATTAAAGCTCTGTTCAAACAGAAGTGCCGAGAACGGTTAATTCCCGCATTGTCTAGCACAATTGGATTCTACTAGTTGTACGGAAAGTTGTGATTCCATTCTAAAATTCAAAGACATTTAAATACCGTCCTTATTACATTATAGTAAGAGTGCTAGTTTGTAGCGTGGAGGGAAAAAGAGACGCGAGTTTTTCAAAACGTCGGTTGCAGTGCTGGCAGGAAACATAATGTTTGAAATGGAAAACTGGGCTTAACAATGTCTGTTAGTTGGTTTGACCGGAAAATGCAGTGGTATATTTGCATATTAAGCATCAACTTTGCGGTTTATTGACTATTGTTAAATCCAATTTTGTTGACCCATTAGAAATTTATACGAGCGATGTTTTCTATTTGCAGTTCCAGTCGTTTATTACAATTGTGTTTATATTTAGTTCCATTTTTGACCTTCGAAGGTAAGCATAAGCAACCACATTATTTTTTAAATATTCAATGATTATGCAGGGTCCTAGGAAAACGGTTAAGCGACATAACCTGGACTTCTTCTTTAAGAAATGGAACAACTTGGGGAGGCCTCTGTTGCCCGCGACTTCGTCTGCGTTTTCGCTCCTATTGGTCGCAGCGTGATGTTATATACCCTAACGCCTTCCTCGATAAATGGACTATCCAACACGAAAATAGTTTTTCAATTCGAAGATTAAACTACTTTTACTTTTACTTCTTTTTACTTTTACTTTAGCGAAAACATAACGTACCATTTCGTTTTTCTATTTATTCAATAAACGATAAAAATTCACGATCTCTTTCATCACATTGCGACCACACGACATGGGAAGCCGATAAATGGCGTTTGGTGATAAAGAGATGCCTCCACTTCTTAAATCTTTAACTTGGGTTGTGAGGAATAATCCCTCGATCACGTAGAGCTGCCACTAGATCGAATAACAAACATCCAAAACAAAATTTAATTTTGTATTAAGCAGTAACGCTGCTAACGAAAATTTCAAATTAAAGGGAAATATTGAAAAAGTTAATGCTCCGAGCAGGATAGGATGCCTCCCTGAGGCGTTGTAAGAGGTAACTAGTGAAGTATTTCGTGCACGAGCTTGGTTGTTCCGATAGCTCAGGGGCTAGAGCGACTGGCCGCGTATGCCAGATGTCGCAGGTTCGAATCCTGCTCGGAGCATTAAATTTTTCAATTTTTCCCTTTAATTTGAAATTAAAACAAACTTACACAGTATCAAAAATAAAGTACTCAAGATTGTTGTTTAATTTACAAAGCTGATTATGATAGTGCGGTGATGAACTATGATTCATTCAGAGTCAGGAACCTGCTACGCGGGCGCTCGTCTCGTACGTGCTTTTATCTACATACAGTTTTTTTATATCATCTGCTATGAGCGTAGCGCTATAAAATCTTAGGCAGTGAAAGTATTATGGTGTCTGCTTATATCTGACCAGACAGACCGTAATCTTGTTTCCTACCGTCGCGTCATTAAAATAATAAATGAAATTAATGAAACAAATGAACTTTATTCTGCAAGTACGCCGCAATGGCACTTTTACAAGTCAAAATAAATATCAGGGGACCTTTTTTTACACTAATCGAACTAGTCCCAGTGTAAGCTCAACAAGGCTTGTGTTATGAGTACTAGACGACGATATATTTAATAGATATATACATAGAAAACATCCAAGTCTCAGGAACAAATGTCTCTGCTCACCACAGAAACAAATGCCCTTACCGGGAATCGAACCCGGGATCTCTAGCTTCGGAGGCAATGACACTACCAACTAGGCTAAACAGGCCGACACAAAATCTACTAGCGTTTCTGAAAAAGAAGACCACTGCCGAGAAGAAACGCCGGAACAAACTCGACAGACAGTCATTTTCTCCCAAAAAATACGCTTATTGCAATGATAATATTTAACCAACTTAAAATTAGTAAATCTGAGTATGGATACCAAAAGAGGAATAATATCTGCAATGCGTAGTTCAACGAGGCAATATGTAGAAACTGTATTACCAAATTCGAGACATATAATCATGGAAATTAGTTCCACTAGAAATTAACCCTTAACTTGGCAAGAAATAGAGAATGTCCCTAATTCAAACCTCAGTGACGCTGAATAGTCATACTCATACTGGCCAAGAAATAAATACAAAATGACTGCCAAAGAGTGTGGGAAACCCAGTGGACGTTGCCAAGTTAAGGATTATTCACAGTAGACCGTTCCGTGTCCGAGCCGGCCCGTTTTCTATGACAGCAAACGCAACGGCCGGCGTATTTCTCTAGAAGAAAACGGGCCGGCCCGGACACGGAACGGTCTACTGTGAATCATCCTTAACTTGGCAACGTCCACTGGGTTTCCCACACTCTTTGACAGTCTTTTTGTATTTATTTCTTGGCCAGTATGAGTATTACTATTCAGCGTCACCGAGGTTTGAATTAGGGACATTCTCTATTTCTTGCCAAGTTAAGGGTTTCTAGTGGAACTAATTTCCATGATTGTATGTCTCGATTTTCCTTTTATACTTTCGAATAACTTTGCTTCTATTGTTGCTGTTTTAGGCTAATAAATTGTATCCTTCTACTCTCTTCGACAATTTCTAATCACTCACTGTTTCATACATCAACAACATAAACTTTAAACAAGATAGCATCAAGTATGATGTTAACAAAGTTCAGTTTCCCAACTTTTGAATGAGTTTTAATAATCTTTAAACTGACAGTATCAGATTTTCTCTTCAAAACTTCGCAAATTACCTCTCACGTCGTGTCTATTAGACGAAGGTTCCGCAAAATCTCGGCAACAAAACACAGCGCTTGCAGCGTAAATCATAAACACACAGTGACTGAGATCCTTTGATGTTCGTTTCAACGCGTTAACTCTTTGACACTAGTAACTTTGTTGAACTATACCGCATTTGAATTACAACCTTATCCCTAAGCAGGACGACTTATTTTTGGTAGACAGGAAATGTTTCAGATACGAGTCGTTTGTCCATCATTACGGTTTTGAAACGAGACTAATGAGGATGAATCTAGGTGTTGCTGACTGCGCTATTGCTAAGAGAACTGTTAAAAACGCTAAAACGTCGGGCGCCATTTTCTAACGAATGCAATAAGAAATCCATATTGACATCAGAACAATAGCTACTTAAGAGTCTCAAGTTAAGACTGACACAAGGCGATTTCCTGAGTTGGCGGGGCGCGATCGATAATGTTGTATTTTGTTCTTTGACGTGAGTTTACTGATGTCGCAGAGATATCCTCACTTGACAAGATATTTACTGTCAGTATTGCGTGTGTTATGAATTACTAGTTTTGGATTATTATGTTTCCTACGATTATTATTATAACAATATTTATGTAACCAAATTGAGACATGACTATGTATTTTCTGGATAATTGAGATTTCCTGTTTTTTGGACATGTAAATTGGTTTTATGAAATAAAAGACTGTGACTAAGTGTCTGAAAGGCTTGATGTTGTTATTATTTTCTGAAAAAATATATTTTTTTGTATTTTTCTCAAGGATATGTAATTAGTATTTTTAAATAAATGACTATGAATAAAAGAGTGTGAAATGTTTGATACATGCAAATCTGCAATCGCTTTAGCAGAGTTAACAAAGAGCAACGCAGCGTGCGGAATACTGCCAGTAAATTCTCTGTTTCATATGATGATGATGATGATAAAGAGCGGCTTTTTAATAGGTAGGAAAGTTCACATGAACGCAACCAACAGCGGAGCTGAAGCAGTCATCGTAGCCGGCAAACAGCTAGGAAAGAGTAGTACCCAGAAATTTTACATAATCATCAATTTTGAATCAAATATCTAGAAGTATTTAATGTGATAGCCATTTCCTAGTCTACCTCTTCCAAGCTGTCACCACAGAGTGCCCTGTGTGAGCTGCCTTCCTTGTCCATACTCTGCCGGCATTTTTCCCTAATCACCTTTCCACCTTCAACGCGACCTGCCGCGGGGGCTACACCACTTGGTTTACTATTTAATTTCAAAAATCAGATTTATTTTTCTTCAGTGATTTACGATAACAATCCGAATTTCCGTTTCCGTCTCCTGCAGTGTAAGAATAGTTAGTAATTAATATTATAATTATATTATAAGTAACTATACTATTTATATTCCTCCCTTGGACGCTCCGATTGTGGAATGAGCTCTCTGCCGAGGTTTTCCCGTGGGACTGCAGTATGGGGTTCTTCAAGAAAGGAGTGTATCAATTCTTAAAAGGTCGGCAACGCGCATGTGAGACCTCTAGATTGCATAGGCTGCGGTGACCGCTTACCAGCAGGCGGGCCGTACGCATGTTCGCCACCGACGTGTTATTAAAAAAATAATATCATTTAGGAATTTCATGTGTGAGTATCGCTCCTTGACATCACCAAAACAATAAATAAATGCCAACACACTTAACTGACCATTAGTCACCCTTATTACAATGCCTATAAAGTGCATATTCATGCACTCGGCCCTCCATTTGGGATGGTACCATAATATTATATTCGTTTCTGAATCAATAGGTGACACCTGTAAAGCTATAAAATGTCGTCTGTTATAAATTCAATTGTTATTTCAGAATCAAATAAAATAAATGAAAAGGTGACCTAAAACCTTGCCATTTTTAACAACATCTAAAAGTAAACTTTTTAATTGCACAACTGAGGCATCGAGCATGGCGTGAGAAAAGATGCCTTTGACGATAAATATCAAAGGCAGAGCGTTTTAAAAATGAGACAAGCTTCAGCAAATAAATTAAATAGAATCTTATACGTAGAAAGGCAGTCCGCACTACAAAAATGTCAAGTAAAACGATTTACAGATAAAGTGCGAAATTTCCAACTCTCTTTGTTATTCAAACATTTGTTTAAACAAAGTAAGTATAAAAAATCTACAAATTCGAATCCGCAACGTTCCTAGGCCTCTTCAAATTCAAATACACATCAGAGATGAAATCTACAACAGGATGGTGACGAATCCTGTAAACTGAAATTAACTTTAACATAAATTATTCTGTTCAGTTTGCTTGGCAATGGATGGCTGTGTGCAATGAATGCTTGAGGTTCTGCGAGGCGATGGATACTAGGTGCACGACTGTACCAAATCATTAATGTAATTGTTAGTCTTAAGTTTCGTGACGCATTGGTGTATCGCTGTAATGACATGTAAACGTGTTAAATAAACAAATAAATAAATAAAGGACCACCCCGGATCGTAGAACAGCCACGCACGCACGCAGGACCAGACTTTATGACCGCTGCGCTGCTTGGTCGTTATCAGACCTATTGATGTTACTGTAGTACACAGATACTTTTACTAAGGGCCATTTAAGTCATGCTTTTATTTCATCGGCCCTTTCCCCTTTGGCCTCTCGGAAATGTATGATAGTTTTCCATCCTTATTTTTGCCAAAATCAAATGAAATTCAACAGTTTGCCGGTTCTTAGAATGTATGCTGACTTTTCATCTGTTCACCTGTTAATGAATCACAATCACCAAACTTCGTATATCGAAACCCCCAGAATGTAACAACTACTTTTTTGGAGACTGCATCTAAATCGGTTCAGCCAAACACGAGATAATCGTGGACAAACATACGAACGTCTGTTTTGTAGACGGTTAAAAATTACGCTTAGTACGCGGGCAAATGCTAGTCACAACATAAGATGGAAAACTTGTAGAAAAAGTCAACTCCGTGGAAGGAATTTTATATGATCCTATAATCAATCAATATATGTGAAGAGCAAACGAAGCTAACATAATAAGCACGTATCCTCAAGTCAATAAAGGGTCGATAACGCGCTTGTGCTTGTTCAGATGTCCCAAGCGTTCATAGGCATGCAGTGATCAGCAAAAGTTGGCGGGGGTGAGCTGTTTTCAGTTTTTGCATAACATGGACATACTTGTCATTTAATGGTAAATGCCCCATGTGTAATAATGAACTAATGAAATGATTTTATTTAGGCTGCCTTTATGCTACGAGCTTTACGGCGCCATCAAAACAAATTGTTTTTATTAGAACCCACGGAATGTGATTAATCTGTTTTGCACGGCTTTCCGCTTAAGTAGGAAAACAATTTTAACTAGAAGCAAAGTCGATAAGAGTGGCGAAAATAATTATACAATCCCAAAATTTACGAATTAACTTTAAATATATTGTTGAGAATTTTCATATAAACGAATATGCCTTCAAGAAATTCCAAGAATCTAAACTGTCTATTGTACATGAATTTTTACTTGTAACTTTAGATTCAAGTGAGAACTGTTATATACTGGTCTTCATCTGCTTCCGTCAGTTTGAAATTACACTCCAATCACTTCAGTGGAAGTAGAACTACATGACATTAATGACGTAAAAATAGCTCAGCCCCGCCGACCTCTGGTAATCAGGCAGGCTCGTTGTATAAAAATACAGTCAAAATCAAACAACACGGTACCAGGGCAGCATCAATACGTAAGACATCAATTCTTAAGCAGCGACGTGCTCAAGACCGCTGACGCAGACCCACTGGAGCCAAACTCTTAAAAGTGTGACGTCAGAGAGCTCGAGAGCCTTAGGGGCATGTCTCGCAGACTCAGTTATGAGGTGCTGTTGAGTGGTTATTGATTAAAGTGGAGTACGAGTATTAGGGTTCGCGAATACGTGATTTATTATCGCTTCACCTGTTTTCTTTCTATTGAGGCTGACTTTGAAAAATTAGATCCGGGTACAAGGTGATTGTTTTTTTTACGATCTTGGCTTACAAGTATTAACTTAGCTCATAGGTATTATATAAAAAAAAATGTTCTACGGGTTTGGTAAAATTGAATCTTATGTCAAATTTCGAAAAAGATTTGAGCTCTATTGAAATTTTGAGAAAGATATTTTTTTTTTCAATATTTTTGGCATTAAGGATGATTCACAGTAGGCCGTTCCGTGTCCGGGCCGGCCCGTTTTCTTCTAGAGAAATACGCCGGCCGTTGCGTTTGCTGTCAAAGAAAACGGGCCGGCCCGGACACGGAACGGTCTACTGTGAATCATCCCTTATGTCAATGACAAATTATTCATTATCTTTCGTAAAAGTTTTTCTCTTCTTACTATCTGTATAATCAGGTGCAAAGCAGGCACAATAAATGGATACTTGCATTACTTAATTAATACATAATGAATACTTAATATTTGAAATTAAAATTCGTCATATTATTTTCATAAAGACTTTATTACACAGCGAATTTCGGTAAATTATTTGTATTATTTAAATTTCTAACTACACAAACTAGTCCAAGGAATCACGACTATGTAAAGTTCGCGCAATTTTCAATGCCAACTAACATATATCTCAGGAGTATGGATTAGGCATTGTTAATTTTTTTATACAACGACGGCGGCAAACAGTTTACGGCGTGCCTGATGGTAAGCAGACATCGTAGTTTATGGACGCTAGCGACTCCCGAAGAATCACAAGCACGTTACCAACCATTTATTCACTTGAGGATTCGTTGTTTGTGTTGAGCCAAATACATGATATTTCTGATCTAAAAGCAGTTTTCTCAAAACTCGAACGATAAATTTTATTACGGCCCTTTATTAACACTGTTTGGGACGTAAAAACAGGTCAAGAGTTAAACTAGAGTACAACGGAACCCATTGTCCTTTTTAAAGTCAATAGCCTATACTGACACGTCAAATAAATTGGAGTGGAGGGTCTGTTTGTTGTTTGAGTATTTTGAAGGCTTCATGCGTTTCGTGATAGGTACTTAATTGAAAAGTTTATCTTAATGACCTTTAGTCTCGGGAACATATTTATATTTCGTGCTTTTTCTATTAAAAAACATGACTCGTTCGTTTATAAGATTCTGAACTAAGTTTTTTTGTTGTTTTAACAAACATTACGCCTTGCTTCAAAGACGCTTTAGGGTCTCAATTTAACAATGCTGAGTAATCTACAAAATGTTTACGTCCGTAGTTTGTTGTGCTTTAAGAAGAACAACCATTTTTTAATAGCGTAGATTTTGAGTTGCAGTATTATTCTAAATAAAATAAAATGTTGTCAACCACACACAATCCACAAACAGAACGGCATAAAAATCTCCATACCTACCTACCTTACAAAATTCAACGAATTTAGGCCGGCACTCAATATTCGCTTGAAAACTCTCTGAAGAGTTGACAACGAGGGTTTGACCGGGCCCAGAAAACACGCTGTAGAAGACACCTCTCCAGTTTGAATAGACGACTGATATCGGATTTGAGTGTACTTCAACTGAATTATTAAATCCAAATTTACTGTTTTAGACCCTGTAAATTTGAATAGAAATGAATTCAAGAATGGAAATAATTAATCAAAACTTTAATGAATACCATCCTTGGACACGGCTGAATATTACTAACTAGAAAACGAAATTTCAAAAGGTGTTAAACTTTAAATATGAAATTATTTATCGTTTTCACTTGACGAAGCAAACAACAGTTCCTTTTGTGCCATCGTCAATAAATAAACTCGCGTTAGTTTGATTAATATTTTGTCCTACGTAAAGGACATAAGGGTATTTCGACTTTCAGTTCACGGATACTATTCTAATAGCTTCCCGATACGCGTCCCGTCGGACTGAGATGGATGTTCACACCTTTCACTGGAAAATTACGGGGTGTCCTGAGTTATGGGTGTCGGGAGGAGATGCTTCAATTCAGCATGAATAATGAAATAGTTCCCGAATGATCGCAAACCGGTGTAAATCTTCTAATGTCTTTATTTAAGTTATTTATGGCATGCAATCCTTTTGATTATCCTTTTCTTTAACATGTTAAATAAAATCACGGTAATTTTACGAAAGGTTAAGCATATGATAGGTCACGGGACTTCAAATGCTGAGATGACGAAATTTATTATTATTATTATTGCTTAAGAGGACACGCCGTTAGTTTTTCAGAGTTGACAATGACTAACCGGTTCAACAAATTGAAAGGAATAGAATAGAAATTAAATATTTATTTTGACAACATGCTCGAATTATAATAACAAATAAACTACTTACTACTAATTAGCGAGTATGGAGAAAGTATGGAAAAAGTGTCCCGACGCTACTTTTCTGTGTGTCAAAATTAAAAATTGGAAATAACGGATAAAGTGGTCAAATAATCAGGTTTCTTTATCTTTCTTTGCATAATTTGCGTTAAAGAGTGCAATAGCAATAAAACTAGTTTCTTAAAACTAAAACTAAAGTATTTTTGGCACAAAATAAGTTTTTAAGGATTATTGATTCATTAAGTAAACCATTATTGACAATATACTCGTATTATGACGTGTATACCCAGTGCTATTTCTCATTCAAACATAAATCCATTATTTCTTTGTCCATCAAATTAGTTTTTCTATAGGCGACCGCTTTCATGCGTAAGCCCAACTAACTCGGAGAAAGGTGTCCTTTCATCCAGCATTAATCATAGCATAATCCTGGATGATCCCCAAGTAGGTTATTAAGAGGGTAACTGTTCGATACGTCTTATAGGGACCTTCAGGAGAAAGGCAGTTTCATTCTGTTTTGCAAAAAGGATTCTTTTGAAGCCGACGCGCAAATGAAACTAAATATGACACAAATAAGGGCGAAGACAAAATTATTGGACCATCGTTAAGGCGTTTAATTCGACTACAATTTAATTAATTAAAGTAGCTTTGACAATTGTGTCCTGACACGTGTTTTTCCCTTTTTGTAAACACAGTTATATTATATGTATTGCGGTTTCTGAAATCATTGTATTTCGTAGCGCCAGTGCATATTTGTTCGCTTATTTTAAACCCAACATTACATTATATATAGTGTCCTTTTGGTAGTACAAATAGCTGACCTTTGTAAATTCAATGTAACCGCAAAAATAATTGAAAACCGGAATGATCGTACGCCTAACACGTTTCCATATTTAAACAGGGCTGCGCCTGCTCTTGCGACACCATAGGGACCAGTAGCGCCGCCCGTGGCAATCCACATAATTGGCACACACTGTATACACCAGTTTTTTAGCTAAATAAACAAAACGCGTCCTCATTTAGTGGAAAAGATTAATGCTTCGTTTCTTTTGATGACCAGAAGATGATATGGAGATGAAATTTTGACGTTGGCCGCCATGCATTCCAATTATTGACCGAGCGAGCGAAGCGAGCGAAGCGTCTCCGTTTCAGCTTTCGACAAAAATTCTTTCGTATGTCTGTCTGTCTGTCCAGATGTTCGCCTTTACAGGTCGCATTTCTTCTTAATTGTATAGATTTTTTTGTCGAGTCAGATTTTAGAAATATGGATGTCTGAAAATAAAATTACGAGGTCTACAACTTGCAAAGCCACTAGTTATTATCAGAATTCAGAGCAACGCGCTCATACCTGCGGGATACTTGCGAAACCTTATGAACAAGCTTAAGGACATATCAACTGTCAATTTCCCCTACAATGTTTTTTTTTTTTAATTTATATATTTCCACTCTTACAACTCAAGCACAATTTTACAAGTCAAGCACAATCATAATGCGTAATTCAATGCGTTTAAAGTGTTTCGGTATCCGATCCCTCAAAATGATATGATTTAGTATTGTTTTTTTTAGTAGCTGTAAATAAATAAACATTTAATTCTTCTCACATAACATAACTTAAAACATAAAATGAAAAAATACTAAAAAGCTAAAACTAAACTAAAATATTAAACTTTAATCTTCTCACATTCTTAAACTTTAACCCATTGACAAAGCAAATAGTAATTATCAAAATCAAAACAATTTTATTCTGCGAATAGGCCACAAAAGCACTATTACATGGCAAAGTAAAAATTAATTTTGAATTTTAGAGAACATGACAATACATATTATTATTATATGTATTATAATATAAGTAGGATTGGTAAAAATTACAAGACAAAATAATCATCTTAAACTGGACCTAAAAATAAAATAAAATGTATCTAAATTAAAACTAAACTAAACTAAAATATATCTAGAAAATTGGGCCCTCGTGGCATGGTGCCGACGATGCTGGCAGCGTTTCCTCGCTGTATTGCAATACTAATGCGTTGTGAGAGGAAGCTGCCAGCTCTTCGGTCACCAGTTGTATTTCTTGTTCACCTCTTTGATAGGAAGTGAGCACTGGGACCCCATAACCCAATAATAATAGTAAATTCAAAGCTGCAGAGTGCAGATTAACCCACTTAGATAAATGTCATTCAATTAAAAATGAGTTCTTATAGCTATGTTGTTACGTTGATTTGTCCTACGTAAAGGACAGTTGAGCATTTCGATGACTAGTTGAAAACATAATAAGTTGTTTACGGCCTGAGTTAGTTGACGGCCTGTTTAGCCTAGTTGGTAGTGACTCTGCCTCCGAAGCTAGTGGTCCCGGGTTCGAATCCCGGCCAGGGCATTTATTTGTGCATTTTTCACGGATATTTGTTCTTGGCTCTTGGATGTTTTCTATGTATATATAAGTATGTATATCGTCGTCTAGTACCCATAGTACAAGCTTTGCTTAGTTTGGGACTAGGTCGATTTGTGTAAGATTGTCCCCCAATATTATTATTATTATTATATTTTTACATAATATAATGACGAAATACGGCATTTCTGGATATATGTAAGCAATTATTAAATACTCGCTTTTGTATTACTCAAAAAATACAGAATGCCGCACTGAAATGAAATTCTAACGCTCGAAATGAATAAAATCTGTAAACAATTTCCATTTAGTCGAATACGGTTTGAGAATTCGTTAACTTTTCACATGCCAAGCCAGGATTTGCAAATATTGTTCTTCAGTTTACTAAATCTGTCGAGTTGGATAGTTTTGGCTTATAATTTTTAAAGATGATGTGGCTCTAATAGTTATGCAAAATTTCAGCTGCCCAAACTTCGTAGTGTTTAGTAAAAGAACAAGAAATATGATCTTTCGTTATTTTTTTTTTCTAGCCAGCCGATTTCGACATACGGCAGATTGTGCATGTACTAAAGACAATTATATAACATCAACTATATTGCCAGACAAAAAAAATATTTTAGGTACTTTTACAGATTGTTTCTTATTATGCTCACGAAAATTCACGAGAATCGGTTCAGAAATGTGACGTGTAGGGGACAACCGAAAATTCGGACATCGGAACATACGAAATCATTTTTGTTGAAGCTGACGCGGAGACTTTCGTTTCACTCGGTCAATAAAAATTTGGTAATCATTTTCTACATTAATTATTACATTATTTCTTGATGAGTTAATTCATACATTTGGTGTTGTTAAATATATTTTTAGGTAAGAAATCTTAGAGCAGTTTTTGGTGGTCAAATTTTTGTTGAAGCAATCTTATGTATGCGTCGCACACATAATAATATTGGGGAGACAATCTTACACAAATCGACCTAGTCCCAAACTAAATAAAGCTTGTACTATGGGTACTAGACGACGATATACATACTTATATAGATAAATCCATACTTAAATACATAGAAAACATCCAAGACCCAAGAACAAATATCCGTGAAAAATGCACAAATAAATGCCCTGGCCGGGATTCGAACCCGGGACCTCTAGCCTCGAAGGCAGAGTCACTACCAACTAGGCTAAACAGGTCGTCACACAGGTCGTCGCGTCGTTGACGCGCGTATTGCCGATGTCTTACCTACTTTTCTATGTCCGCAGTGGGACATTACTTTCCTTCTATTACTACTAGTCTGCCCACGCTGCACCTTCCGGTAGGTGATCACCACTGGAGGAACTTTCCGCCCCAGCAGCCATCGGTTCAACGTGCAATGTGCCCCACCCACTGGCACTTAAGATTAGTGATTCGGAGGGTTATATCGGTTTCTTTGGTGGGTAATCATTACATATTTAATAAGATCCCGCGTACGAATGAACGTATCCTACCCGGTCATTGTTTTTAATACAATATTTGTCTATTCACTCGTAAGACTACTTACTGTTCAACTTAACAGGGTCGCATTTGTATGAGGTGTTTTCGACTTTGCCGAGAGTTATTTGACGTCCAGATTTTACGACTTGTCAATTTATTGTCAGTAGTCGATTTGCACACTAGTGTTTTATTGCGGAGGGAGTTATGTATGCAGAACTGCATCATTATCGCCCCGCTTCCCAACCCAAGACAATCAGGATGCTCTAATGTGGGCGCGAAGAAAAAAAAAAGAAAAAAGAAAAAGAAAACAAAAAAAAAAGAAAAAAATAAGAAGTAAAAAATCTGTAGATATCAACTCGGCTGTCAGTCGATACTGACAGACTGACAGCTAACAGATTACCAATACCGTAGCGCCAAATTGAAGAAGAAGAAAGAAAAATAAATAGATTTATTTAAATTAAAAAAACAAAATGAAAGCAAATTATACATATGGAACAACGCTAAACAGGACCCCCCCCACTCAGCAAGTCAGCACGGTGCCAAGCCCAAGCGCTGGTTTTCAGTGGGGCCCTGAATTAAAACTAGTATCGGTAACAACACCTTTTTTTATTAAAAATGGGATTGCTCTTGGCCAGCATCTAGCCGGGGGGCAAAGATGAGGCCGACGATGAAGCGAGTTTACCCAGAAGATGCCTATTCACTCGTGCCTTAAAAAGGTCTAGGTTATATGAACTCGGAAATACAGACGCCGGCAGAGAATTCCAAACCTTAGAAATGCGCATTATAAAGGCACCTAGACGCCTCTACCGGTGACATAAAAACAAACAAAGTAAACCAGAAAACGTGTAGGAGTAAATTTAAGGCAAGTCAAAAAAAACAAGTCAATAATTAAAAAAAAAAACTAACAAACCCGACTGCGTTTCTGTGTAATTTGGAAATAACCTTTGAAGCTAAAATCCATGGAGCCGTTCAGGCTGCAGAGCGTGCCAAACATTTGAATTTGGCGCCAAAAATCCGCCATTTTGTTATTTTTTATTTTTTTTACTAAACCAGAGCTAGGGTACTCTGAGTCTAGTTTCCTCCTTGGGTTGGAAGGTCAGATGGCAGTCGCTTCCATAAAAACTAGTACCTAAACCTCTCAAGCTAAAATCCATCGAGCCGTTCAGGTCGCAGAGCGTGCCAAACAATTATACATACATACACATACTCTCGAAAAACATAACCCTCCTTCTGGCGCAGCCAGGTAAACATTTTGACAAACAATTAGAAATAAAAAGAAAAGTAACTAATTTGACTACAGTAATGACAGATTAAGGAGCGCTCGTTGCCCAATGGCACCCGCGTACTGCGTGCGGTATGCGAGGTTAAGCAATGTCGGGCGAGGTCAGTCCTTGGATGGGTGACCGCTTTGAGTGGTTACTAACTGAGCGCTCCCGTGCTTTGGAAGGCACGTTAAGCCGTTGACCCCGGTTGCTGTCTTTGATAGCAGTCGTTAAGCCAAGTTAGAGGCCTCCGGGCGGCTTGAGAACTTCTAACAGTCAAGTTGCCCACTCACTTGACAAGCCTATTCCCAATAAGGTCGGTTTCCGGTTGGAAGGTCAGATGGCAGTCGCTTCCGTAAAAACTAGTGCCTACGCCAATTCTTGGGATTAGGTAGCGGACCCCAGGCATTCTTCAGGATGCAACTGTACTGGGAATAACGCTAGGAGGATGATGGAATGACAGATTAAGGCGCGGTGCCCGACGTATCGGGAATCCCGACCCGTTGCAGTGCATCATTATGGTCGCCTAAGTCTTGACAAATTCACAGGTGACAAGGATGCGATTTCGAGCTTACTGTAGGGACTCAAATTATAAATGCAAAAATGTTACTCTACCGGTTATCTTTCCTATAAGGAGACAGTTTGATACCAAATTTAATTTATCTCATCCAGCATTTTATTATCTATGATATTCAGTGTTTGTTTCCTGAAAACAATGCTACGACGTCCCGCTGTCATGTGCACTTCAAGAATACAAGTATTGTTCGGGCTTATAGGAACAAATTGCCGATTTTCTAGTTCACTAGGTCAGCACTTTAGTATTCTTCCCAGTAACAAAGTTGTTGAATTTATTAAGGAGGAAGTCCGTTGGAATAACCTACACACGCAAGATCGGTAACTTTTTTAAATCTATTTCGTTTGGCTGGAGCACTTTTCTAAAACTGGATAAAGTGCTTTGGAGAACATGTTTGTCAGCAAGATTTTGTTTTGGAGATGTAGGTACAGAATAGTTTTTATCTGATTAGGATTATAAAATGATTGAAAAGCTGATGTGATCACAAAATTACAATAATGCTGAGTTCACTTGGCTGGTGTAGTGTTGTTTTGACTTTTTTTTTTTTAATGGGATTGCTCTTGGTTGACTAGTTTCGAGATTGTTTTCGGTGATGTGCTCCCACACTGCCAGCTATAAATGTTATATAACAAAGTGTAACAAGGATAAGGTTATGTAACACTATGATGTTGACGAAAGATAGTTGCTGGTATATAACATTTAAAACAGCCAGTGTGGGAGCACCATAAAGTATTTTTACCTATCTTCTTTGTTAATCTTTCATCTCATCAAATCAAATTAGTGTGGTTCATAAGAATATCTAAGTCAACACACCTTCGTTCGAAATACATTTTAATAAAATATCGAAAACTTATTAGACCTATTTTTTGAACAGCTCAATGGACGAAGTACCTAATCAACAATTTTATCCTAATAAACAAAGATAAACGATTCAGTATCTACTGATATTAAAATTAGTTACTACAAATATTAAATTTCAAAGCTATTAATTACGTATTAGTTCAGTGATCATATTAAATTACGTTAGGACTAAATACAGGGTGACATCGGAGACGTGATCAGAAATTATTTGACTCGATGAAATATTGAAAGACAAACTCAATAAAGATAATATCACAGTTACTACTTGCAATATTGACTATTATTCCTCAAATTATTATCAGAAAAGATAATGTTTATTACTGCTTGGTCACCCTACACCACACGACGTCGTGTCATCCCTCATACAACGTGTGTGAAAAGTGATAGGGTAACCATGATTTAAGTATGGCGTGATTATTTTTCTAATAAAAATTTGAAAAAATTAACTTGTTTTATTCGATGTAACAACTATTGCATTGAAAAGGCGATCATGTGTAGAGTCTGAAAAATTAGCTTCTGATCACGTCTCCGATGTCACCTTATATTTATACCTGAAGATAAATCTGTAAAAATCTGCAATAATTGGGTATTTGCCTAGTGTTAAAACTAATAACATGGTGTAATAATTCTATACATAGATACATAGCATCAAAATATCACAATAAATTTTATAATACAAAACTTTACCAAAAACATAAAAAATTATGTTTTTATCTTTATTGTCAAAAAGTACATAAAAGGTATTCACCAATAGAATCGCTATATAAATTAAAAAAATAAATTGTATAACAACATGCTTGATAAGTTCGTGGCCCAGCGGGGCCCGCGTACCGCGTGCTGTATGCGAGGTTAAGCAATGTCGGGCGAGGTCAGTCCTTGGATGGATGACCGCTTTGAGTGGTCACTAACTGAGCGCTCCCGTGCTTTGGAAGGCACGCTAAGCCGCTGATCCCCGTTGCTATCTATGATAGCAGTCGTTAAGCCAAGTTAGAGGCCTCCGAGCGGCTTGAGAACTTCTGCAAAGTTGCCCACTCACTTGACAAGCCTAATCCCAATAAGGTCTAGTTTCCCCCTTGGGTTGGAAGGTCAGATGGCAGTCGCTTCCGTACAAACTAGTGCCTACGCCAATTCTTGGGATTAGGTAGTGGACCCAAGGCATCCTGCAGGATGCAACTGTACTGGGAATAACGCTAGGAGGATGATGATGATGAACATGCTTGATAAGTTGCACGTCACATCATAAGCAACTGACAATTTGTAGCCTTTCCGGGGGCCGCTAGGTTTGTCCCTAATACATATTTGCTCTTTATTGTACTCTAATGGTGTAATGGTAGTTGGTCCCATATAGACATTTGATCGTCTCTTAAAACTGGTTTGAATGGCAACATAAAAAATAGTAATTTAGATATTTTAAAAGCGTATTAAATTAAATTATTTAAATAAATGCACAATACGGTATTTTACTGATAGTCAAATCAACTTTTTACAAAAAAAACAGTTAGTGTGAAGTTTGAATGGAAATATGATTAATGTCGCCACAATTTTCTATTTTCATACAGCGTCCTTTTTTTTAAATTCATGTATTTAAAAATTTAAATAATAGCATAGAATAAGCTGAAGTTTTGTGTTTTACGAGTAGTTTAGTAAGTTTTGTTTATTGGTGACATAAAAAAAAAGTTTTGTAAAATACCGCATTCATCTCAAATTCCAATAGCCGGAAAGCTTAAAACGAGTGCTCAAACTAACTCATTCACAGTTCATGGTTGTGAACAAATTGAAGGGGACTGCGAGTGACGTGATTCAACCGAAGCATGTTTTTTGGACATTTAAAAATACGTCACTCACTGTAAACTATTATGGCGACGTAACTGTAAAACCGAATCAGTTAAACGTTTGATTTATGATTTAAAAAGTAAAATAATAAGCCATTTATTTTGAAATTTAAAACTTTTTGCTTGAACGGTGCGAAACTTGGACACTGACAGAGGAGAGCAAGCTGTTAGTGGCAGAGAGAAAGACCCTGAGGAAGATTCTGGGACCTATAAAACAGGAAGATGGTAGCTGGAGGATGAGGAGGAATGTGGAAGTGGAAGCACCGACTGCCGACCCCAACGTGTTCGGAGAGAGCAAAACTGCCCGGCTGCGATAGCTCGGCCACGTTAAGAGGATGGAAGAGGATTGCGCTGGCAAAAGAGTGTACCTGGGACATCCTAGTGGAAATGGATAGTTGAAGTCCCAAAATACCTCTGCCAGCTTCAAGCAGCCGACTCTGATTGGCGACAAGCTGCCCAGGACAGAGTACAGTGGCGTGTCTTAGTGTCGGAGGCTAAGATCCAATTTGGGTACAATTCATGTATAACTCCCGTAAATTTGGGGAAGGCCTATGTCCAGTAGTGGACGTCCTTTGGCTAATATGGTGGTGGCGGATGTAAACAAATCAAATTTGATGTGCTTTAAATGGACAACTTCAAGTTTGTAACTTCGGGAATTGCTCACGTTAAAAAACGGTCCATTTGTTGCAGACCTCTATCTATTTACGTTTTTTATCTTATAATCTATGAAAATAAAAATATGATTTATCTTTTAACTAATCATAATCATGTATGGTTTTAATGATTACGTTAGTATTACTACTATAAATACGGATATCATGATGAGTTTTATTAATGTAAACCTTTACAGTAATTGTACTTATTACTTTGATTAACTTAAAGTTGTCCCTATGAAGTACTCAAACGTGTTTTGTTTACTAAAAAAAGTATTTATTCAGATACACAAAAATAAACTACAGCATTACACACCATTACGATCCACAACGAAGTTTCGTCCATTCAAAAAAACAATATACCATCCGCATCACGCATCGTCAAATACAAAAAAGTAAAAGCATATAGAATAAAATATTTATTTATAAAAAACTACAATCAACTTTTTGCCTGATAAGTACCCGGCTCAAACGTCCCAAGAATATTTGCCGTGTTTCCAGGTTGTTTAGTTTAGTTTTATTAATCACATTATACAATTCTCATATAACATTTTTTTGCTTCTACTACATATTGTATATTGATCGTTAGACGCAAGCACTTGCGTTACAGTAATGAATAATGGCAATAATTTTTAATTATTAAGAATATACAATAGTATATATCCTTAGAAAATACATAATTAATTAATTAATTAATTAATACAAAATGTCAAATAGAGTAAATAAAACAACATTTATACGATTTATAAAACAACATTGATTGATATGAGTTGGATGAGATACGCTGAACCAGGTTATACCGCCCTACATAAAGTGCTAGTGTCTAGGCTTCTCAGCAGAAGCACTAAGATCCGCATCTACAAGATCGTAATACGCCCAATTTTAACATACGGATGTGAGGCCTGGACACTGACACTTAAGGAGGAGAATAAGCTCCTGGTGGCTGAAAGAAAAATCCTCCGTAAAATCCTTGGCCCACTTCAGAGACCCGATGGCAGTTGGAGAATTCGCAAAAATGCCGAAATCGAAGATCTTGTCGCGGAACCGAATGTCATCGGGGTAACGAACGCGTGTCGACTTCGTTGGCTTGGTCATCTAGAGCGAATGGGTGACGACCGTGCCGTCAAAAGAGCCTACCGCAAACCGAGTGGGAAACGCCCGGTCGGCCGCCCTAGATACCGTTGGGCCGATGCTGTGGAGATCGATTTATACGAGCTTCAAGTTGACTCGTGGAAGGAAATGACGCAGGATCGGGATCGGTGGCGTGCACTCGTATTGGAGGCCAAGACACACTTTGGGTCGCTGCGCCAGAGGAGTAAATAAGTAAGGTTATACCAGACCTAGGATCGCAACCCTTATCCAGCAAATAGAAATAGAAATAATTATTGACAAAATATTTACAACAAAAAAACAAGTCTTTGGGTCCTGAGCTAGGATTCCCTGTGTAACAGGACCCAGTAGTATAACAAGCATTAAAATCGAGACATGCAATCGTACAGAGCTAATAAACAATATTTCTCAAGAACAATATGTTTACATTTTAGCTTTAACTAATTTTGTTCAGGTATGTAAAGTGTGCAGTGTAGTTTACGTCTTACTTTTAGTCTGAAATGCGAAATAAGGCCTGTATATAATGTTTGGCTTTTGTTTACTTAAATTGTACTGGTTTTATCAATATGGTATAGTTACACAGTCAAACTAACCAAAATTTGTCTCCACTAAGCGTGTTTAAGTTGCTAGCCAAGAAAATGTCCCAAAATTAGACAAATCCCCTATGATTTATAAATGCTTCACTTCCCCAACGTATAGGACCAAGTTCTCAACTATTTTATCCAAAGCGGAACCCCAAAAAAACAATAACTAAAACAAGAGTCCGGATATCTGTAACGTTATGATATTATGTTATTGGCGCCGAGCCAGCCAGTCAGTTGCACACTTAAGTGGATGGTCCTTCGAGCCGGATCTGAATTTCAGATGGCCTGCAAAAACAGTCTTTAGTGCCGGGAACGTTAGAAGTGTAGTATTAGCAATCAGGCCTGGCCCTCCTGTTTGGCCATGTTTTATTTTTAATTTAACTTTTTAAGTGATAAGCGGAGCCATTTTTATGAGACATGGTCCTTCGAGCCGGATTTCATGTCAGATGAGCTGCAAAACCCGATAATGAAGATCGTTACGATCTTCATAGTCGCAAATGTAAGACGTAGGGTGACGCCACCAGTGTTGGACACTTTAAGCTAACAAGCACCAGTAATGGACACTTCATTCCTAATTAAACGATCATACGGTTTTAAATTGATTGTTGTATAAAAAGTGTATAAATCTTATTTTCTTTTAAATAAGTGTCAAGGTGCATCATTGGTCCTTGTCCATTACTGGTGCTGTCACCCTATTAAGCAATAAAGTTGAGCAGTCGTTTTCTTTGTATTTTAGTTATTTAACTGAGAATACAATGGAAATTTTATTCTAATTTAACGGAACCTATTCCGTTTTGTTATACCTATAACAAACAAACAAACTCTTCAGTTTTATAATATTAGTATAGATTTATTGTGGACGTTTTACAATGACAGCTTTTCAGATTACTTTTCCGCTACTTTCTAGACATTTAAACAACCTATCCAGTAAAGGATGTTTTGTAAGTCAGTATTTCAGTCAGTAATTTTAAATTTTTTGTAGGTTAGTTTATGTTGGGAGTTTTTATTACTACCCAATCCAAAATGTTCCTCGACGTTCATCATATTAAAGTATACTTTTGGTGCTAAATAATTTTACGCGGAACATCTAAAAGGCACCTAAGTTTCCTCAAACTTAATTTCCAGAATCGGCTTAAATTGACAACACAACTATATTTATATAACAGAGCACTCAAGGCAATTAGGATTGTGACGAAACTCCGTGAAATGCTTCAGTAAACACCCACTACTTTAAAGGAAACTTTTGTATGATTACTTTGAGTCTTAGAACTAGAAAATGAATATACATCTGTTTGGGAGTTGGCGTGACTTATTTCCTTTCAGGATCAGCGGCAGGTCCTTTCAATGATCAACTTCCTTTTGATTTTAGAATTGTTTAATGGTAGTCGAGATATATAAGATTTACAAATATATTCGGCGCGACTTTATATAAAATTTGTGCAAATCGCGGCGGCGTCGCTTTCCGCTCTTGGATGGTAAAGTGAACGGGGTTATTGCAGCGCTCCCGCGCGGCATATATTGGAAGCTCCTCCTCTTCGGCGGGTGTCCGGTAGATGGCGTTGAATACTCGAACATGCCCCCGGCCTTGAAAGCACCCGCTTTCAATGTGGTTGTGATGACGAGAGGGTGGTTGGTTCAACGTCACTCTCAGGCTGCGGCAAGAGTGGGCAGAGTTTGGTGAATGCCCTGCGTATGAGGCCGCTCGCTGTTTTGACGTCAGCCACCCGAGACACGCCATCCTTTCCTGTGAACACAGCTACCACCCGACCCAAACGCCATTTGAGGGGTGGTAGATTATCTTCTTTGACCAGAACTAAGGAGTTGAGAAGTATGTCCTGGCCGCGTGTCTGCCACTTCGTTCTGGTCTGTAACTGAGAGATATACTCCTTCGACCATCGCTGCCAGAAGTGCTGCCTCATTTGCTCTATCATCTCGTAGCGAGGTAAGCGGCCTGTCACCGCTGTGAGGTCCTTGCAGGGCGGTGCTGTCAACGGTCGGCCTATGAGGAAAAATGCTGGACTAAGGGCAGACAGATCGTTTGGGTCTGTGGACATAGGATGCATGGGTCGGGAGTTCAGGACGGCTTCGATTTGTGCTAATACCGTGCTGAACTCCTCGAAAGTTAAATGCGCGTTGCCTACAACGCGCTTCAAATGATATTTGCAGGACTGTACAGCTCTCTCACACAATCCTGACATATGGGGAGCATAAGGAGGGTTAAAATGTAATTTTATATTATCGTTAGCGGCACAATCAATGATATTATCTGCGCGACTTTGTAGGAACGATGAAAGTTCTTTCATCGCACCTACAAAGTTTCGGCCGTTGTCCGAAAAGATAGCGTCTGGCTTACCACGTCGAGAAATGAAGCGTTTTAACACGAGCATGTATCCTTCGGTACTAAGACTCGTGACAAGATCGAGGTAAACAGCGCGCGTCGTCAAGCAAACTATCAAACAAATGTAGGCCTTTTCGGGTTTAGCACCCCTGCCCCTACGGTTAAGTACGTACACCGGCCCGGCATAGTCCACCGCGCAGCGAGCGTACACCACCCCAGGTTCCAAACGTTGTGAAGGTAAGTTACCCATAATAGGCGTGAACGTTTTCCCCCTCATACGGATGCAGGTTACACAGCTGCGCACGACCCGTTTCGCTAAGTTCGTACCGCCGAGCGGCCACCAGCAATCCTTGATGGAAGAAAGCAGAAGCTGGGGTGGTGCATGCAGTAATCTTCTATGCTCACTCTGAAACAAGAGTTGTGTGAAACGGTGTTTCGAACAAAGCAAGATCGGATGTTTTTTATCGTATGAGAAACAAGGTGAGTTGCTAATACGACCTCCGACCCTTATTAATTTGTGTTTATCTATAAATACGTCTAGTTTAGCTATCCCACGTGTGTGTTTAATAGGTAGTGTTTTAACCAAGTTATCATATTCAGGCGGAAATGATTTCATTTGCGACAGACGCGCCAAATGCTGCGCCGATGTCTCCAACTCGTCAACAGTTAAAGGGCCAGTTTTACGATTAATTTTATTTTTAATTCGTGTGTTGTTTATAAATCTTAAAACGTAAGCGCCCGTACGCCGTAAGCGGTTAAAAGACGAGAACCTGTCAAAAGGGAATACATCGGTGTCCACTTGGCACGTCATGTTAATTGTGTGTGATTTTACTTCAGGTAAATCAGTACATGTTATTTTAGAAGTGTGTAGTGTGATATTAGGCAACCAGTTCGATTCAGGTTCATGTAAAAATGATGGCCCCTTAAACCATAATTCATTATTGATAAGCGCGTCAAGTTCAAGGCCGCGACTTACAAGATCGGCAGGATTTTGTTTACTACGTACATGTAGCCACTGCGCGCTCCCAGTTAATTCGTTTATTTCCGCCACTCTGTTTTGAACAAATGTTTTAAGTGTGTGAGGTGCCATTCGTAGCCAGCCCAAAACAATAGTGGAGTCAGTCCAGAACGTCACAGAATCGAACTTCACCTTAAGCGATTTAATTACCTTCGAGTACAACCGAGCAGCTAACAACGATCCTAACAACTCGAGTTTCGCAATAGTGACGGATTTAAGCGGCGCGACCTTACTCTTTGCGCACAACAACTGCACTGATATTGATTGGCTATCTCCCGAATGTGTGCGAACGTAGGCGCATGTTCCATAAGCGGCCTGGCTAGCGTCCGAAAAAAAATGCAACTGTGTGCACTTCGCATACGCACCCATTACATAACGAGGAATGCGGAGGGTATGTATGTGTTGTGTATGGGTATTTATGTATCGACGCCAGGTTGATGCGACGTCATCAGGTACTTCTGAATCCCAATCTAATCGGCACAGCCATAATTTTTGAAGTACAATTTTAGCAATAATTATTGCTGGCTGAAGTAAACCGAGTGGGTCGTACATTTGTGAAATGACAGACAATATCTTGCGTTTTGTAACAGGTGTCGTGTCATGCTGTATGTTAGCTGTGTAATAAAACTCGTCTGTGTTATTTGTCCACCCTAAACCGAGTGTTTTACTTTGACAGTTGTCACCCAAACATAACTCGCGTGACGTTATTTTAGATGTGGAAAACTCTGACACGTCAAAGTTAAACACCCACTTTCGGAGTGGGAAACAGCCCGACTGAAGTACGTCGGTTACCTTTTCACATATGTTCATTAAAGCGTGTTTATCATTATTTCCTGTAATTAGGTCATCGACGTAACAGTCCTCTAAAATTGTGCGAGAGACCTCTTTGTCTGAGCATTCCTTTGCCAGCTGATTCAAGCAACGGACGGCTAAAAACGGCCCTGAGCAAGTCCCGAAAGTTATGGTATTGAGCTGGTATACATTTAGTGGATCTGAAGTCTTCTCTCGCCACAAAATTAGCTGGAGGTTCCGTTGGTCTGGCTGTATTAGAACTTGCCTATACATTTTTGCCACATCTGCGCATGCGACATATTTGTTTTCGCGAAAGCGCAATAATATAGAAAATACATCATTTTGTAGTGTCGGTCCAACTAATTGCAAACAATTGAGAGATTTGCCTGTAGTCGTTCGCATGCTACAATCAAAGACGACACGTAGGCGTGTTGTCAAGCTATGTTCTCGAAAAATTCCATGATGTGCAAGAAAACAATAAGGCTTTGTATATGTGTGTATAAGCGACATATGTCCTAACTCGAGGTACTCGCGCATAAAATCACAATACATCCTTTTAAATTCTGGGAGGCGCTCGAATTTCCGTTCTAGCGATAAAAACCTACCTTTAGCTATATCATATGTATCGCCGAGCGAATCAACTGATTCCTTCAAAGGTATGCGCACGGAAAAGCGACCTTCTTCATTGCGTGTTGTAGTCGCCGTGAACAGTTGTTCACAGGCGCGTTCGTCGTCAGTCAGTCCGTCCCCTATCTTAGGAACCTCCTCGAGCTCCCAAAAACGTTTAAGTTGTGCGTCTAATGTCTGTGTGAAATGACAATTGGTTTTATTTAATGGCATGTACTTGCCATGGATAGGTCCTGAAATTACCCATCCAAGTTTTGTGTTTTGTAAATAAGGCCCTTCTGCGAGACGAATACGACCTTCATTTAACAAATCCCAGAAAATATCCGCGCCTAACAATAAATCGATTTGTGACGGTTTAAAATAATTAGGGTCAGCGAGTTGAATATTGTCTGGAATGCGAATGGAATGTGCATTTATAACAGCTGACGGCAGCTGATCCGTTATGCAAGGAAGTACCATACAAGTGATGCGTGTGTGGTAATTACTTGTGACAGACTGTAGGTTAAGATTACACGAGTGTGTGCTTTGCGTGACTGATTTACCTACGCCTGTGATTTGGTAAGTGGACTGTATAGTAGGTGCGTGTAGTTTATTTACGAATGACTGTGTGACGTAACTATGCTGACTGCCATTGTCTAAAATCAGCCTAGCCCTATGAAATATGTTGTTGCTATCGGAAATGTCTACTAGCGCTGTAGATAACAAAACCGGTTGCAATGACGATGAGTCTGTGTGCGAATTAAGACTTGTAAGTGTGTGATAGTTAGTCGAGGTGGCGGGGACGGCGCTTGCCGCTGGCTTGTTGTTTACGTTAGCCGAAGTCAATACGCCGCCGTCGCTGTCACTGCTCAGACTATGAATTAAACTATTATGTTTTTTCTGGCAGATCCTGCACGGACCGTAAAAGCAATTGTCAACTGTGTGGCCAGAGCGCAAGCAATTGTGGCAAAGCTTCTTATCGTCGAGCAACTTTATCCTGTCTGTGACAGTTAAATTGAGAAAGCTATTGCACGAATAAAGCGGATGATTAGCGCTGCACATTTGACAAATGCGAGGAGATGTACGTTTGGAGCTGGATTTGTTTGTGTGTGTAACAGTGGAGCTAGAAACGTAGCTATGACTTGCGTGTGATTGTGACTGATTTGATAACCTTTTCGTTTCGTGAGAATACGAGTGTGTGTTTTTTGAATGATTAGCTGCGATAGATTCTAACATATCTGCCCGGTTTTGTAGAAACGTTATCAAATCAGTTAGCTTTATTTTAAGTGATGAATCATGCTGATTTAAGTTGATTGAACCCTTGTGCTGCTCCCATTCGCGCTCTGTGGACGCATCTAATTTTGTGACAATTAAATAAATTACTAACGTACCCCAAGAGTCCGTGGGTTCCCCCAGCGTCTTCAGGGCCCGAAGGGAACGCAGTACAGAGTCAATCAGCTTTCTAATTTGTGTGGCCGATTCTTTATTGATAGATTGCGTGTTAAATAGCGACTTTACGTAATTGTGTGTAAGTAACCTATTATTATTATAACGGTTTTCGAGAAGCTCCCATGCCGTCATATAATTCTCTGCTGAGAACTCCAAGGACTTGATAACCTGCAATGCGTTACCAGTTAAGGCTGCGCGTAGGTAATGAAACTTCTGGATGGCACCAATGTCCTTAGAGCTGTGTATGAGAGAAGTATACGTGTCCCTAAACCCTAACCATTGTTCATACGAGCCGTCGAAGGACGGAAGTGAGATCGTAGGCAATTTCACTGGACAGGAGCTTACAGGATCGCTGCTGGCAGCAGCAGGGGCACTGCTGCTATCATCAGCGAAACCGGAAGCCAACGCTACAGTCTGATAGTATTGCGTCTCGAACTCTTCGCGGTACTCGAGATGATTTATAAGCTCATTTTCGTCGGCTAATTCCTCGATCCGAGTTTGAACTACATCAAAATCTTTATAAAGACACTTGGCATTTCCTATACGTAATTGTAACTCAACCTTTTGGATATTCGTTAAATTATCATTAAGCGTAACGATATACTTAGCGAACAACGTAAGTTTACTTTTGATTGTGCCTCGTCTTTTTGCCAACGTACGTATGTCATTATAGTCGATGGTTAAAGCAAGTGGGGACAATTGTGGTTTTGGAGTAACCATGATGTGTGTGAGAGTGAAGAGCACTTACAGTTTTATCCCTGAAACGCGTTATTGGCACGTAATGGCGGCTACACTGCGACACGTGCACGACACTGAAAAAGGTTATATGGACACGGTATTAGCACAAAGCGATTTGCGGGAAGCAGCTCAAGGATGGATGACCTGACCGTTGCGTGATGATCCTGGCGCTGGTTGATGGCATCCGGAGCGAAGGTCCAATGTTTGGGAGTTGGCGTGACTTATTTCCTTTCAGGATCAGCGGCAGGTCCTTTCAATGATCAACTTCCTTTTGATTTTAGAATTGTTTAATGGTAGTCGAGATATATAAGATTTACAAATATATTCGGCGCGACTTTATATAAAATTTGTGCAAATCGCGGCGGCGTCGCTTTCCGCTCTTGGATGGTAAAGTGAACGGGGTTATTGCAGCGCTCCCGCGCGGCATATATTGGAAGCTCCTCCTCTTCGGCGGGTGTCCGGTAGATGGCGTTGAATACTCGAACAACATCATTTTTCTCATTTGAATCAGGTGTGCAATATTAGTTATTTGTCCAACAAGAGAGCAAAGTAGATTTTTGCTGCGAGCGTTGATGTTGAGTGCCGAGCAAGGGAAAGATTTCATAATTAGAAAAATTAGAATATTGAGTGTAGCGAGGGACTCAAAGACACGAGATGCAAATATCTTTGCTCTCGTGTGGTACATACAATTTTCACCTCAGCGGCGAGAACATAATAACGCAAAGGAATAATGACAGAGAGAATGAAGTTTCAATGTTTCAAGTTTTTATTACACCCCGCAGTATGAAAAGACGACCTGCGACTAACCTACGATATTACACAAAAAAATTCGCTCGCAGCAAAATTGCATTTTCCTCACTGGTTTCAAGCAGCAAAACCGCCATGTTCGAGCCGCTGAGGTGAAATAGTTATTTGTTCAACAAGAGAACAAAGTAATTTTTTGCTGCGAGTGTTGATCTTGAGTCCCGAGCAAGCGAAAGATTGTGTAAGCGTAGCGAGTGATTCAAAATTAGAATCTTGAGCGTAGCCAGGGACTCAAAGACACGAGATGCAAATATCTTTGCTCTCGTGTGACACATACAACTTTTCACCTCAGCGGCGAGAACATATAACGCAAAGGAATAGTGATAGCGAGAATGAAGTTACTTAAACTAACCTACGATATGAAAAATTAAAAAGTTAGTTTTTTTCACGCTCGCAGCAAAATTGCATTTTGCTCACTGGTTTCAAGCCTGAAAAGTTGTTTTCACGCTCGCAGCAAAATTGCATTTTGCTCACTGGTTTCACGCAACAAAACCGCCATTCTCGAGCCGCTGAGGTGAAAGAGTATTTGTATTAAATTGTACCTATATACATCTCGTATGCACATATATTATATACAAATCTCGTATGCACATATGTTAGTTAGACCATTTATAATTCAATAATGATTATCTTTGGTTTTTAAGATTTGTCTTTCCCTTAAAAAGAAGAATAACTATATAAATATCGGTAAAATATACGGAAAACTATCTTAAACACTTCACAGGTATTCAAATTATAAAATTCATTGTGACATAAGACCTATAATTTATCTAATCTATTTATTTATTTGTTCATTGATAAAAATTAACACTAACAGTTGAACCTTACGTGCTAATTTATGTTTTGTACACTTCATCTACATTCGTAGGAGCGTTCGTGGCCCAGCGGCGCCCGCGTACCGCGTGCGGTATGCGAGGTTAAGCAATGTCGGGCGAGGTCAGTCCTTGGATGGGTGACCGCTTTGAGTGGTTACTAACTGAGCGCTCCCGTGCTTTCGAAGGCACGTTAAGCCGTTGATCCCGGTTGCTGTCTATTATAGCAGTCTTTAAGCCAAGTTAGAGGCCTCCGGGCGGCTTGAGAACCTCTAACAGTCAAGTTGCCCACTCACTTGACAAGCCTAATCCCAATATGGTCTAGTTTCCCCCTCAGGTTGGAAGGTCAGATCGCAGTCGCTTCCGTAAAGTGCCTACGCCAATTCTTGGGATTAGGTAGCGGACCCCAGGCATCCTTCAGGATGCAACTGTACTGGGAATAACGCTAGGAGGATGATGACACTTCATCTACATTTATTACATTAATAATTACACACAGCGTACTCCCATCTTAAAGGCCGGCAACGCACTTTCAACCCCTCTGGTGTTGCGAGTGTCCATGGGCGGCGCTAATCGCTTACCATCAGGCGATTCGTCTGCTCGTTTGCCACCTATGTCATATAAAAAAAAAATTACACATGTCACTGAATAGAATAGGTATTGCTACATTGCATTAAATTAGTTAATTACATAAAAATAGGCGTTATTGGACCCGGGTATGTCCTTGGACCCGGGTATGTCCTAAAACTACGATCAAGACCACCGGGGAATGGGCAGCAGCATTCCTTGAGTGAGGTGGAGATACTGCGATCGCTAACCCGCATGCCAAGCGTGGCGATTATGGCATTTACCCCCCATGAAATTGGGGGAGGCCTATGTCCAGCAGTGGACGTCCTAGGGATATGGTGGTGGTGGTGGAGGCGTTATTGGTAATACGAGTACATTAATATATTTATTACTCGTACAATTATAATCATTTTAATTTTATGAATTAATTGGACGGAGCTGGTAGCGACACTTTTCAAATAGCGACTCGATGACCTTTATAATATGAAATACACTAAAATGTAGAGATACAAAATAAATACATGCAATGCTACCGCAAACTCGAACATAGACTGCGGCTGACAGTTTATTCTTACTGGCCACGATTATACTCACAGATTGTGCAAACGTTATGGGAAATGGTCGGTCTGAGGCAGGTATTTGCAGAACCCTCTGCACTCGAAAAGATTTGAAAGCAGACGCAGTTACCAATACCTTAGCTTTTGGGATAGCTAGGGTTGTCAAGAGATGGTTAACAAGTAATTTTTTTATTTTGGTATTTTTATAGTAGTTTATGCAACTGTTACATAATGAGAGGCATTAAACACGAGTGTGGTTTTCAGTATTTTAATGGCTGATTATGTACAGTTGTATATACTAATTTGTCGAAATCCATATATTAATCCTCTTCCATGTGTTTCAAATACAACCATTGAGCCGGCGGAAGCATCTTTGCCAGATAACCCGGTGGCTCGGACCTGTACTGTAAAATTGTACGTGATCCCATAACTACATGGTATATCATGTTGTTATGGCACGCGCGCGGACGTATGACGGCGGGGGCGGGGGGTATATTGTGATGCTGGTATTTACGGATGGTTTTTGAACACATTAAAGAGCATTTACTTTATGCGTATTGATGAAGTTTATGTTATATTTTGTCCGTATTATCGTACTGAACTGTACAAAATTGGAAATGGAATTTGGTATAATAGTTTACGCGCAAGACGTAAATAGTTATGTATGTTTTATAGGTGCAGAAATATTTATACTCTTGTGGACTTTATGTAATGCAATATAATGAAAAATTGGATACAATATCCCTTTAAAGTTGAGTGTCCAACTTTTGTTTTTGGACTAATATATAGTTAAATACCTCCTTTAGCCTTACAGTTAAATAATAATATGACATTTAGTGTTAAGTGCGCCATTTGGACTTTACTGCATTTTATTCAACAAAGTTTACATAAATTCTTGGAAAATCTATTCCTGCTTTTAAGAGACAAATTGTTTCAGAAAATATAGCTCTGAGATATATGCTGATTTACTCCTAAATATCCTCGCTTAGCTACACTTTTTAAAATACAGTCGTACACTCCGACGGAAACCTTTTATCGCGAGCCACCAACGTAATCCTGACAAATCGGCAACCCTGCGATGAATAAAATTGCAATATTTTTCCACGATCCACGCCGCAATTCGGAAAATTGAAAAACTACCATTCAACTGGGACACACTTGCTTTGCCCACCGTGAAATTAACCAGTTGGATTGAGCTTTTGTATCTGTGGCATGGAGAGTAGAAGATGATGGAGATGACATTTAAATACTTTGATACATTTGGCTGTAGTTGTCAATACAACGAATACTTCTTTTGGTACTTCGACGGTGGCATGCAAGCTTACGGCCTGCGTGATGGTAAGCAGACTCCGTCGCCTATGGACGCTTTCGACTCCAGAAGAATTTATTTATTTCAAATTTGCATACATGTTCTTATATTTAGATGGTAATGTTATTAATAGACATACGAACATGATACCCCTTTCGGGTGTTGCTCGTTGCAATAAGCTATGTATGAATCACATCGCGTAGCCGACCCTTAATAACTTGAGAATTCGGCATGTTGACAACAAGAGACATATGGTTACTTACCTATACTTATCTACTGTACACGAAAATCGAAGGCTCGACTAGCGGTTCACAAAGGAGTGCTTTTTCCTACACTCATGTATGGAAGCGAGACTTTGGTATGGCAGAAAAAGCATGAGAGTAGACTGAATGCGGTTGAAATGAGAGCGTTAAGAAGTATGTGTGGGGTACGTTTGTGTGATCGGATAAAAATAGTGTGATAATAGAAAGATGTGGAGTAGAAGATGATGTAGTGACTAGGGTTGAGAAGGGTATGCTTCAGTTTGGGCATGTAGAGAAAATGAGTGAAAGTAGAATGACTAAGAGGATTTACGTTCAGGAGATGAGTGGTAGGATCGGAAGGGGACGACCAAGGCGAGGTTATCTGGATCAAATTTCGGCGATACTGAAAAAGGGCCAGGTCAGTAGTACCCGCAACCGACGAGCATGTATGAGAAGATGTATGGACGTGATTGAAGCGAAAGAAGTATGTAAGGACCGTAGTATTTGGCGTTCTTTGGTCTCTGCCTACCCCATGGGATAACGGCGTGAGTTTATGTATGTATGTACACGAATGACCGCCATGCTTCCTTGTCCATACCTGTTTTCGCCTAGTCGACTACTGCTTCGATGTCAGTTACGTTACTCTGCACTTCGTCGCCCCAACGATACCAAGGACGCCCATCAGCTTTTCGACCAGTTGGACGGCCGAAGTACGCTCTCCGGATTGCACGATCGTCCCCCATTCAGACTCCGAGCCCGAGCCATCGAACTCTTGCGGATTTCTTATCGCCTAGATGTTCAGTATACAACGGATCCTTATATATATGTTAAGGATGATTCACAATAGGCCGATCCGTGTCCGGGCCGGCCCGTTTTCTTCTAGAGAAATACGCCGGCCGTTGCGTTTGCTGTCATAGAAAACGGGATTGGGAAACAGCTTGGTTGTTGATTTACTTTCACTTTAAACATCACTCGTACTGTTTTCTTCTGAGCTATAAACCAATCCGCAAGTTCACAGGCCTGTGCCCCAATGCATGATACCATACCTAAGATTCGAGGAAACATATGCATGATATGCAGTAACAGCTGACTGTTGTGAGACTGTTTCTGTCAGTTTTTTTAAGACCTATACATAACGATTTTTTTTGCAAAGGGTATTTATGTGTTGCCTCCATGTAACGTTTATATCTATTTGAACTCCTAGAAACCTAATTTTGTCTACATGCTCTATGACCTGATCATTATATTTCGTAATGGCGCGTGAAGGCGATCTTCGTAGATGAAATTGCATGCATTTAGTCATAATAGCATCACTACTTGCCCCTTAGGTAGATATATGGTGTTGTGTTCCTGGTGGTGAGTAAGGTCGCCAGAGCTCCCGATGATGCGCTGTGTTGGGAGTGGGGGCCTGCATACCTTTCTAGCTTGATAGCTGGAGTCATCTGCGGGTCCCCCACTCTCAACTCAGCACATCCCCAAGTCAATAAAAGGTCAGCAACGCACTTGTGATTCCTTTGGAGTCGCAAGTGTCCATAGGCTACGGTGTCTGCTTACCATCAGGCAGACCGTAGGCCTGTTTGCCACGGTCGTAGTATAAAAAATAAGTGATCATACTTAAAATGTATGACGACCTGTTTAGCCTAGTGGGTAGTGACTCTGCCTCCGAAGCTAGAGGTCCCGGGTTCGAATCCCGGCCAGGGCATTTATTTGTGCATTTTTCACGGATATTTGTTCTTGGGTCTTGGATGTTTTCTATGTATTTAAGTATGTATTTATCTATATAAGTATGTATATCGTCGTCTAGTACCCATAGCACAAGCTTTGCTTAGTTTGGGACTAGGTCGATTTGTGTAAGATTGTCCCCCAATATTATTATTATTATTATTATTATAAAATATTCGTACACGGGTCTAACACGAATTTATTTACCTTAATTACCGACTTTTCGACACGGGTTGCCCCGGTCATGGTCGCGGCGGACAGGCGGCATGGCAGGCCCGATGGATGGTATGAATATTTTAAGAATGTGTACAAAGCGCGGGAGTTTAAAGTGTTTTATACAGGTTGGAAAGAAAATACGGGCCGGAAGGAAACTACCTTAAAACGTTGAGATAACTCAATTTACTGAAAGGAAACATTATTTTATTTTTCCTAAGCAATAAAACTGCATTCACAGATTTTTGAAAAAGATACCTTTTTCCAATACTAATTGTGCAAAATGTCTTTATTTTATTGGGCTCTCTTGTATCCTAGACTAGGTCTGTCTCTGATAAGTTATTGTTCCTTGATAAAAATAGGATCTATTGGCATCAATTGGCATCAAAAATTTTTTTGACAAAAATGTTTTTTTCATTTTGATGTGTTTTATGTACAATACATACAAAACAGTCCTTTTCGCTTACTTCTCTTCATGATGGCAGATATGGAATACTTTAACACGTAGCAGTTGAGTGGCATTCGATTAAAAAGGCAGCAGAGGCCAGCAATCACTAAACGAGCATAAATTCATTCGACATTTGGACAAATAACTATTCTGGTGACGTATAAAAGTACAATGATACGAGTACGGCTCACTCACGTCTTTAAGGTCGAACGCGCGATATGTTTCAGATCGGTTGGCGGTCCTTAGTCATGATTACTTGTCGTGGCGGCAGCACGTTTAGCACTGTGTGCCCCCTCGGCTGCTCGGCGCGGGCGGTGGCGACGAGAATTATACCCTCGTTTTCTTTACTGTTGTTGACAAGTACTCATTTGACATTGTTGTACAACATAATCCTTGCAATCATTACTTAAAGAGTACATCTGATCGTCTGTCAAATTAAACCAGCTTGACAGAACTGTTTTTCACGAGGATTACAGGATCGAAGACCGCAGACCAGGCTGAAACATGTGGAGCGATATTCGATTAGATGTGGGTGTTCCAGTTTATTATATTTTAATATATTTGAACCGCACTGGAATTTTCTTTATCAAATTCTAGTGATCATTGCGTTATGTGTATCTTAACTTTCGCTGTTAAATATTTCGTAGCGTTTCGCTCGTAGCCGACTATATGGAAAAAACCGTATCTAGAGGAAAGCGCCTACGAATATACGTGTCATTTCTCTGCCCTACCTGTGCCTCTCTTGGCTTGCATCTTGCACAAAGTGCACATTCTCGTTTTATAGAAAGAAACTCACATTTAGTTAGCCATGCAATACGAACTCGCGTGCTCTTCGTTCCTGCATAAGAAGCGCAGTCCAATAAACCAATGACACGTACACGAACACGATGCAAAGTAAAAATGCTTTAACACCCTACGTGATGCATGGAATTTAACTGTCTCTCTCCTTTGGACGTATTATGGTTACCAAGTGCAGTGAAAATATTCACCAATTTTAGACTTTATTTCAATGCTACTAAGGTTCAAAAGTCACGGATGGAAAAATGTAACTGTGTTACAAAGACTTAAATTAATTGGATTTCCGTGACCGTTAAGACCTTTTGTGAATTAGCGTCTATCATTTCCAGATTTTATTTGCTGCATGCAGAGATAGCCTCTAAGCCAAAAACTTAAAGCCTATTTTACCATGCGTGTTTTTCATAAAGCATAAGCTTTTCCAAAGTTTTCTGTATGTGATCTACGAGTAGTTTGCAATATTTTTTTAACAATTATGGTGTTGCTTTGAATTCAAAAACAGGAATACTGTGAATTGATGTACCTAATTAATTGACATGACATTTCTTGGCGTATAGTCCTTTGCAGTTTTTTAGTATGCTGTATAAAATGCTGTGTTTTGATAATCACGATATTTTTAAGCGTATGGTATACATGTTGTTACACTTACAAGATACATTATTAATAAATCTTCCAGCCGGTCAGCCATTTGACGGCTTCTTTGCTAAAGGAGCCAAGGGTAATCAGATCACCAGGATGGTCAGCACTTCATTATAACTGTTCAGTCATAATATAATATTAAAACTTATTCACATGGAGCGAGATTTAAATCCGAAATCTTAATATTCCGTGCACTGCTCTTAACCAAGAGTACCTTTCAAAAGACTAGCCAAATTCGAGACAGACTCGCGAGAATTTCATACAATACTCACATGATTTGTAGCTAATTAGCAGGTCTGGTGTAACGTGAGCTCCTCTCACAACAAAGTGTTTACCGGCGTCTGGCAGTGCACCCTCCCCCCCACTCTTCCTCCCCTAGTCAGGCCATAGGTCCAGACGTTATGTACTTTTACGCTATCTTCAGAGCTTGCATTTGCCTTCAACCCAATAAAATGTGTGTGCTTATGACTCTGGATTCCATTGCGGTGTCCGTAGGTTGCAAGCCTATAGCCTGGTTGATGGTAAGCATTTGCCTTCAACTCAATAAAATGTGTGTGCTTATGACTCTGGATTCCATTGCGGTGTCCGTAGGTTGCAAGCCTATAGCCTGGTTGATGGTAAGCATTTGCCTTCAACTCAATAAAATGTGTGTGCTTATGACTCTGGATTCCATTGCGGTGTCCGTAGGTTGCAAGCCTACAGCCTGGTTGATGGTAAGCAGACGCCGTAGCCTGCGGACGCTAGAAACTTCAGAGAAGTCACAATGTCCGTTGCCCGTCCTTTATTGAGGAATTCGTTGCGTTGACAGTTAAGTTGTTATGATTTTTATGTTAAATTTTGTTATTTTTAACTTAATTATGATTTTATTAAATAATTAGCTTTGAGGGTATTTTGCCGCCATTACGACTCTGTTCATAATTAACGAGTAGTCGAAGATTGAAGGGATTATGGCGGCGAATTGCCAAGAAAGGGGTTCAACGTGTTTCTGGGGGACTTCTCTGTTAAGCGTGTTAGAGTGTGGACGTATACAAGTGTGTGTGTGTGTGTGAAGTCTAGACGTTTTCGAATATAGCAGTGTATATCAGTGTCATATAATTCTTTTGAAGATCCAGTGGATTTATTTACAAAGTATACGTAGGTTTTGGTTCTCAACACATTGCATCCTCGAGAGGTTTAGCGACGTTACTCACCACCAAGAACAGCCTAGCTAGCACGATAGCTTACACCGTCACGTTTTATGTTACGTTTTAGAACGTTTCGGCCATATAACGTGACGGTATAAGCAATCGTGCCAGCTATACAGAACACGATATTACTTCAATAACAAGTTGTGACCTGTAAATAGCATATTCCTAGTGTGGATCTAAACCAGCAGACATTTATAGCCAAGGTGTCAGCAAGCAAGCTTGACTGATTCCTTTGATGTGGCCGACGGAAACAGCTTAACGGCCGACTGTGTCTAATGATGACTGATTTGATATATTTGTGCTGATGCCAAGATCTGGTAAAGGTTGGTGGTTTACTCGATCTAATTGAATACAAATATTATTTTCTAAAAAACGGCCGTAAAAGTGGATACTCGCTACATATCGGAAGGCGAAGTATACAGTTTATGGTCATTTATAAATTAAAAACAAAGCTTCCAAACCTAAAAAAGAAAAAGCAACAAAAGATTGCATATGTCGTTATATAGCTAATTCGAGTCGTATTTTTGTATTGGGAACGTGTCGTTTTTGTGAGTGTAAAAAAATGGCAGTTTTTTTTAAATACACTTGCGATTCTGTTTAAAAAAAATAAACGGCAGGAGAGCATGAATATTTGGAAGTTATAGGATTATGTTTATCAAACCTTTTAATACAATTAAGTCTTTTTTTCCCTATTTTTGAGAAAAGCTCTAAATAAAATTCAGCTGGAACGTCATTGCAGGCTTCATATTAATTAAACGGACTCCCAAAGTCGTCTGTTTAAAACTATGACTCAGACGGCGATTGCCTCATTCCATGCCTGGACAATATTAAACTAGTTGATTATGTAACGTTACGTAAACTTACGTTACGTAGATCTAGCTATCATTTATAACATGGCCAATAACAATTAGATCTACCTTACACAGGCTCGAAAACGTTACGTAATTACCCCTCTAATATCAGTTAAAATGTACATAATATATATTATAACATCGATCATTAATATCTTTCAAATTAAAATTCGCCGTATAACATAACGGCTGGTCTACAAAACACCGGGTTGACATTGTGATACGTTCTACAATACGGAAGCTCACTTTTATGGCAAACACCAGCGTTATCACATCCACGGCACATCTTTTCATCCAACAATATACGCAGTGTCTCAAGACGAGAGTTCTTGCCAGTGTGTGTTGTCAATGATGATACAATACAATACAATACAATTATTCATTATTGTTCACCAAAAACAAAAACAGTTAAACAGTAAATGATGAGACAGTAGATGATGTATGGCACTGAAACTCCTTACAGATTCGCTCTCGCTAGGCGATCACCAGCCTACTCTCACTGTAGCATCTATAACTACATCTGTAATTACCGTGACATTAAACTTCTTTCAGTTCCCACTTCAGTTAATGACGTTGTCATACAGTGGAACTGAAGAAATAATGGAATGCACTAGAATAAAGCTAACTATTGTCACGAGGACCTGGAAGACTAGGGTATCCTATCCTTTACTACTGCACATACACACACACACATACACACACACACATACCGTAACCGATATAGCCCTCTGAAACGCTAAACTTAAGTGACCTGTGGCAGCGGGGCACATTGCACGAAAAACTATGGCCGTTGGGGCGGAAAGGCTCTCGAGTGGCGACCACTTACCAGAAGCACAACATGGACTGATGACCTGGTAATGGTCGCAGGAGTACGCTGGAAGCAGGTGTTACAGGACCGGTCAACGAAACACTCTTGGAGTGGAGTGGCGCAGGACCGGTCATTGTTGCTCTCTTTGAGGGTAGCCTACGTCCAGCAGTGGACGTGTTTCGACTGATATGATGATGATGACCAGTGTTATATCAAATTAAATTATGGATATCGAGAGACTCCGGTATTTTTAATATTCTTCCGAGATAACGGTCAAAATACGATTAAGCAGCCCATGCACGTTAACGAACAATAATGAGCCTTCCTTTAAATATGAATTCGTTTTTGAAAGTGGGTATTAATTTATTACTTAATTGAGCGAAAACGATAAAACAGAATTTCTGATTTTCGATTTAAATCCATTGAGGGAGGAAACTGAAGAGAAATATGATTATACACTGGAATTTGTAATTAAATACACCGTTAATGTTCATTATGTTCAATAATCGTGGTGTAAGATAAATGTAACATAGAAATACAAATACATATATGCTTAATGTGAGCTTGTGATTTTTCTCGAGTCGCAAGCGTCAATAGGCGACGTTATCTGCTTACCATTAGGCAGGCAGCTTGTTTGCCACCGTCGTAGTATTAAAAAAATACTATAAAGCTATAAGCACAGAGCGCGGCGCAGCGTCGTTTTCGGGGCCTTATTCGGTAGAGCGGTAGACCGAAGGCTGCATGTGGGACATATGAAGCAGTGAATCGACAGTTTCGGAAAGAACACTAATGCAACTCCGCCTCCAACCCGCAACGCGCCGCGCCTGCTCTATGCGTTTCAAGCTAAAAGTGTTTTTTTTTTTTTTTTTTTTATTAAAAATGGCATTGCTCTTGGCCAGCATCTAGCCAGGGGGCAAAGATGAGGCCGACGATGAAGCGAGCTCACCCAGAAGATGCCTATTCACTCGTGCCTTAAAAAGAGAGAGAGTGTATTCACATTTACTATTACAAGTATAATTATGATCTTTCTACTGTAGCTGAGTGGCCTAAAACTACGACCAAGACCACCGGGACATGGGCGGCAGCATCCCTGACCCTGGAGTGCGGTGGAGATACTGCGATCGCCAACCCACATGCCAAGCGTGGCGATTATGGCATTTACTTCCATGAAATTGGGGGAGGCCTACGTCCAGCAGTGGACATCTTTCGGCTGATATGGTGGTGGTGGCCAAGTGCAATGTAGGTTTCCGGTAGCTGTCCACCCGTGAACAACCAGTCATCAAATGTCACCATCATGTTACACAACATGAGAAAAATACATAATTGAACTCGTTCAAGGTCATACCCGTTTTGTTGTGCTGTTCTAAACCATGTTGGGCCGCAAAGGTGACGGATGAAAAGAGATTGCATGTTACGGAGATGATAATGTTGAGATGGATGAGTGGCGTAACAAGAATGGATCAGATAAGGACCGAGTATATTAATAGGGGTAGGCAGAGCACACGAAATTAATTTCAGTGCCACTTTTAGCAATTGTAGGTTTATAGAAGGAGAACATGTAATATTATAATAAATATTAATCAATAAATAAATATTAGGGGACATTTTACATAAATCGAACTTGAACTTGAAATGTATGAAACTGTCAATAATTTCATAGACATTCCGCGCCAGCTCTTGTGAATCGACCTATAGCCCAATAAAGCTTGTGTTATGGGTACTAGACGCGACGATATATTTAATTGATATATACTTGCATCCATATCAGCCGAAGGACGTCCACTGCTGGTCATAGGCCTCCCCCAATTTCATGGGGTAAATGCCACGCTTAGCATGCGGATTGGCGATTGCAGATATAAAACTCGTCACATAAACAAATCCCCTTACCGGGATTCGAACCCAGGGACCTCTAGCTTCGTATGCAGTGTCACTACCAACAAGGCTAAACAGGCCGACCTATATGACGTCACAAGGGAGAATTATGACAGTTACAGCGCACAAAAAGAACAGCAGTCCACTTTCTTAAGTAAATCCGCTTTACTAATAGTACTTATGTATGATTATTTACTTACTCTCTTTTATAATGGGGAACTTTTTAAATTGATGTTTTTATATCAAATCGATGCATTCTCGAGACTTAAAAAGTGGTTATATTTAATTTTCTATCCTCTGCTTGATGTCCACTTAAATAAATGAAATGTTGTCAATTACCTACACAGAGGCTTATTCTCTAGATATTACAGTCTGTGTTTAGCTCATTTTGAGAACGCCTAGTGCGTAAAATCTGCTGTTGACTGTACAAGTAGTTTTAAAGCGCAAAACGCTGAATATAAATCCCCAGTATGAAGCCGTAATTCACTCCCAATCCACCTTTAAACGTGTTTACTGAACTAGGTTGTAACTTCATACAGCCAGGGTTGTGTATCCTCTTGAGGCCCCGTATGTTATAGGTACTACTTAAACAACAATTGGTTTTTGACTATACTCTAGTGACGTCTATGACGTCTACTTTGGCTTAGTTGGTAGTGTTAGTTAGTTAGATAGTTAGTTTTATTAGGCGTTTTCCACAAGTCAACATCTAGCGTGACTATTTTGCGTGAAAGGGGTAGCGCTGCTCTAACCACCCTAGCTCCTGTATGAAATTTACTTTGATATTGTTTACTGCTTCTTGCAGTATGTTCGGAGTACCTATGTGCTTTCTCCTGTATATTTCTACCTGCTTGCAGTGCAGTAGAATATGTGTAGACGTCTCCTCTGCCTCCATGCATGCCCTGCACATGGGGCTGTCTGTGATGCCTAAGTTGTATAGATGTTCAGTGTGTTGTGTCCTGTTATTATTCCAACTACTTTGCGTAGTTGGTCTCTGTGTTTCCTCAGTAATGTAGCTGTGAGTTTGTCGTCTTGTTCCTAGTTAGTAGTGACTAAGAGGATTAAGAAGCTGGACCCGATAAAGACTGAGAAACGGAAATATCTACATTAGGCACCGATAAAAGCCCAGCTGTTAAAGTTAGGCTAACCCCATGCAACATATAATAATAGTAATCGTATGGCATTTATTTTTGAACCGTGAGATCTTCGAGAAGACAACTATGGTTGCCAGTTTGTTACACTTTTAGCACCACCCAGGGGTCACGTGTAGGGTAACGGTGGGTACTCTCCCTACGGACGTGGTGCAACTTCGACCCTCTTTTGTCAAGTGAGTGGGCAACTTGACTGTTAGAAGTTCTCAAGCCGCCCGAAGGCGTCTAACTTGGCTTAACGACTGCTGTCGTAGCCAGCAGCCGGAATCAACGGCTTAATGTACCTTCCAAAGCACGGGAGCGCTCAGTTAGTAACCACTCAAAGAGGTCACCCATCGGAGAACCGACCTGCGCCCACGGTGCTTAACCTGGCATACCGCAGGTGGTACGCGGGCGCCGCTGGGCCATGCGTGGGGCTGGGCTGGCTCACGAATGCAAAAAATGAAAAGAACAGACACAGATTCTGCCACACATGGCTAATGATGACTAGCGTTTTCAAATTTTCGCAAACATAGACAATGATTATGTCAGATCAAAAGGTATAAATTACAAAAAAACATGGTGTTCCGAGCAGGATTTGAACCTGCAACATCCTGCGTGCAGTTAAACGCTCTAGCTAATTTATCGAAACAATAAATAAATAAATAAATATTGGGGGACAATCTTACACAAATCGACCTAGTCCCAAACTAAGCAAAGCTTGTACTATGGGTACTAGACGACGACATTCATACTTATATAGATAAATACATAGAAAACATCCAAGACCCAAGAAGAAATATCCGTAAAAAATGCATAAATAAATACCCTGGCCGGGATTCGAACCCGGGACCTCTAGCTTCGGAGGCAGAGTCACTACCAACTAGGCTAAACAGTCCGTCATGCGCAGTCACCAAATCCTTCAACCAGTTCCCTTTCAGCGGGCCTATGATGGTTGCCAATTTATCACTTATCGTCGCGGAGAAGACAACCGACACTGTCGCACTCGCATACTTGTCAGAACGTGTTATCCACGACGTTAATGGATAAAATGGCAACCATCATAGGCCCGCAGTTAGCTGCAGACTATACTGCATAACACATGATTAAGGCGATTTCCTGACTTTGCGGGGCGGCAGCGATATGTCATAGGTATTTTGCTCTTTGACGTGAGTTTACCGATGTGAGGTCTCCTCACTTGACGAAATACTGTCAGTACTACGTTTGCGCAGTAGTAAAACCATGCGCAAATGTGGGGCAGTACTGCATTAGTATCGGTTGACAGTGACAGCTGACAGTTTTCTCATATCGTACCGCCTCCGCATCGATAAATCAGGAAGGCGCCTAATGTGAATATGCCAGTTATCATCATAACTATGAAGTATTGAACCCTAGCACCCAGTACATTCAGTCACTCATGCCTGTATTTCTAAAATATTGTCGGCTTTTAGAGACAGAAACAAAGATTCGTACCTAGCGACTGGCCCAAGGATCCACCTGCTACTGGTAAAGAGATGAATTAGTTAAATAGGTTAAATTAGTTAGAAAATAACATAGGATTTATCCTGGTATTAGCCATCTGTTAGGCTTAGCATTCTCTTAGATAGCGAAATTTTGATCCACTGGTTGGGAAATTCACTTGATCTCCTTTGTTTTAGAAAATGAACGAAACAAAACAAATGCAACTTTAATCGAATTGAAAATGATTCAAAGTCCTTTACACGAATAATACCTGACAGTAGGACCTTGAATAAGGAAAGAGATAAAGTGAGTGTAGGTTTGTATAGGAGTGCGATGAGAATAACTCACTTGATGTCATATAAAACAGTCATATATACCCATGCTAAATTACTTTAAATTCATTAAAAATTAGTACGTAAGGATTGTCTGTTAGTAATTATTACATTAAATAAATAAATAAATATGTCAGGTCTATATCGGTTTCGCAACCAGAACCGTACATAGCGGGATTCACGAAATAACACTGAGTACTTACAAAACAGTTGTATGTATTTTCAGTAAACAATCATCATCACAATAAAATCTAGCACGATTACTTGGATATAAATTGATTACGAACAGAAATTATCACTATCAAAATTAAACTGGCACGATCACTTTGATGCAAATAGATTACGAACAGAAACGTGGTGAGTTCGTCGCACAACTAGCTTGACGTCCGTCAGTCCTCGCAACTCAAACAAGAATGTCCCCAGGCAGGAGGATTCTTTCACAGCCAATTGTGTTGGCTGGAGATGCAGCATCAGGGCTGCTTGCCCCTCGGCGCGGTTTTGGGTTCGCCGGGCATGAATATGCCCGTGTCGGTGGGGCTGGACCCCGAGTGGAGTCCAGTTTGGCATCTGATTCTCTTTTTCATCCTTCATTCTTCTTCCCTGGCGAGATCAAGCCTGCCGGATGGAACCCCGTTGGGGGAAGTCCAGCAAGCGACCATCCGCCAGGGATGATGGGGGTTAGTCCAGTGGTCGGTCCGTGTGTCTTGTCCAATTGCCTAGTCTTGCAACACACATAATGGAAATTATTTTAAGAATATCTAAATTAAAAATCCGTATAGCTTTAAAATCTACCGCATCCGGCGCCATGGGCGAAACTGTGACAAATATATGAAATAAAATCTTCAAGCAATAAAGTTAAAAGGATAATTAAACAACCTTGCAAATTATGTAGAAAGACACAACCCTGGCACTTAGAGTGAATGTAATTAGCTGGTACAATTTTAGAGTTAACGCGTGTCATCCTCCCAGCTAACGACGCTATATAATTAATGTACGGCGCGACTTGAGTTATAGTTATGACGCGCTTAATGTGCAGATAATGTTGCACTTTTCTTGCACTTTTCTGGAAGTGCTGTTTGTAATCCCAAGGACTTTATTTAACGTGTTACTGGTTTGTTTTGTGAAATATGTTTAGATTATGTTTAACTAAATGATGCCTATCGTCAAATCCATGTTTTTGTTTAACGTCTATGTTTAACTTATGCAGCATGCGGCACATTCCACTTCCCGGCCTTTACGATAATGTTAGTTTTTTACCACGCAATTAATAAAAGATGCCATTATTCGGCTTGGTCATCAAATCCCAATTTTACCGCCCTTCGTGATTTTTCATTATTATTAGTGTAAATAACTTAATCCCTTTTAAATATAATTATCAACCTTTATGAGCTATATTCAACGTTGCGGTGTACTTATACATATAGAGGTAACATCCATCGTCGCGTACTGACTGGAAGTAAATGGGTATCAACATCGATAATTCTGACTATTCAATAACCAATAATAACACAACAATGACATCATTATTTGGGTAAAATACTAGAAAAAGCCCGCATGCCAAGCGTGGGGATTATGGCATTTACCCCTTATTAAAATGGGGGAGGCCTATGTCCAGCAGTGGACGTCCTTGGGCTGATATGGTGGTGGTAGTGGACAGTAGAAAAATACCAGAGTAGTATATTTTTTTATACCACGTCGGTTGCAAACAAGCGTATGACCCGCGTGATGGTAAGCGGTCACCGCCACGCCTGCAACTCCACGGGTGTCACATGCGCATTGCCGACCCTTTAAAAATGTATACACTCCTTTCTTGAAGAACCCCATACTGTAGTCCCTCGGGAAAACCTCGGCAGGGAGCTGATTCCACAGTCGGAGGAAATTCCTCTGAAACTGTACCGTGCGTGACCAACTAGGTTCCAAGGTGTGAGGATGAATGCCCTGACGACGGCGAGCGGTGCGATGGTAGAAAGCGGCCGTGTGGTCAATTAATAACGGCTTATATTTATGTATGATATGTTTTCATAACATAGATTTATAGAAACTTATACTTATGGGGACTATGAGTCTAACCAAAAGTTTGGTTTTCGAGCCCTTTACTTTAATCTGTGTCATCATCATTCTTTTGCCCTTTTCCCATTTATTTGGGGTCGGCGCAGCATGTCTTTTTCTTCCATATATCTCTATCACGCGTCATCTCTTCATTCACATCTTTCCTATTCATATCATCTCTCACACAATCCATCCACCTTTTCTTTGGCCTACCTCGTTTATTGCATCCATCCACACTCATATCCAATATTTTTCTGGTTACATGGCTTTCATCCCTCCTTATTACATGCCCGTACCACGCCAGGCGATTGGCTCTTAGTTTTTCGGCAATGGGCGCTACTTTCAGGCTTCCCCTTATATACTCATTCCGAATCCGGTCCATTCTCGTCACACCACACATCCATCTCAGCATTCGCATTTTTTCTTTAATAATCTGTGTATCGACTCGATAATAATAAATTCTCTTTTTTCCTATAATGTAAAATGTACATCATACAATTATCGTTGAAAACTTGTTATTTGATATTAACTTGGAGAGAAAAAGCGATTCAACAAGTTCTATGTCCCAAGGGCGAAATATAAGACATCTCAACTTTTATTCTTTTCTAAAATCGTCAAGCTAAATAACTTTTTAAAACAGAATTTTCAAAATAATTGCCATTGTGTACAGGACAAAGGCTTACACGGAATACGGGGTAAACGTAATCCGTCGTTAATTGGTTTTTCTGCTCCAGCATTATAATCTATGAATTAAATGAACGACAGCAGTATTAAAACAATAAACTTTTTATACAAATGCATGTCTATACCATAAACAAGTCCTCATATGACTGGTGGGATAATCAAAAAGAATTTACATACATTATAATACAACTGTAATATTTTTTTATAGAGGCACACGTCAATACCCGTATTCTGGCACTATATCGATTTTTTATGTATATCAAATTATTTTTCCGTAGTTTAGAAGGTATTTTACGCAACGTTACATAATTAGATCTTCAAATTCTCAAGTCTTTAATAACAAAACTCACGACGTTCGTCGTGTTACAGTGACTCTCGAATTTTAAGAACCCTTATCATGTAACTGTTGCATGAAATACATTATGGTTTATGTTCAATAAAACCTTTGAGTTTATATGCTAAATGTCATCATCCTTTTAGCATGTTTCTGCTTGTACTCTATAGGAGCCAAGAATCCTCTCTCCTTCTTAATCGTGTACTCTTGGCTGAGTAATCGTGGCCATGGGGTCGAAGCACGGTCTTTTTCACTGTCTCCCGCCACCTCTCCCTCACCGTGGTATTTCGCACGCACAGATTCTGGGTGATTCCGTGAGTCCTTATTTGATCAGTCAATCGCAAAGGCGACCGTCTTCTAGACCCTGAGCCATTTACTCGAACCTGAACAACAAGACTCTCCATGCCGTCCAGAGTCCTCTTTGGCACCTTATCCCAAGATTTGGCGTATGCGCTTGTTTTACGAATGCGACTGCCATCTGACCTTCCAAACTCGATGGATTAATAGACCTTCTTAGGTTTATACAGTTTCCTAATGACATTTGTTTTAAATGCAGCTTTTCTAACCTAAAATATCAATCTCGCGTTCGAAAGAAAAGTTAAAATACATCAACTTAATTACCTTGTATCATGAAAAGATCGATTCACCTACCTGCAGAAAAAGGCTATTAGATTTACCAATTAGATTTTTGTGTATTTATCCGTTATGACATTTATTTGTGTGCCGCGCACAAATGTTTGTTTCTGGGTCCTGTATATTCTCCATATATTTAAGTATCTAATTATCTATATAAGCCTTTTAATTCTAATTAAGTTTGGGACTGGGATGATTTCTGTAAGATTGTCCACAAATATTTATTTTTATATTTATTTTAAACCATATTTGAAATGAACAAACTTTTTATTTATTTATTAAGAAACAAACAGTCTTACATAAACCTCGAGTAAGATAAAAGAAACAGAAAAACAGACCTATAGTTTCCTGAAAGTACGAGTTAAAAATACGTGGCTATTATATGAAGTGTACTATGACAACATTAATAAATAAATAAATAAATATTGGGGGACAATCTTACACAAATCGACCTAGTCCCAAACAAAGCAAAGCTTGTACTATGGGTACTAGACGACGATATACATACTTATATAGCTAAATACATACTTAAATACATAGAAAACATCCAAGACCCAAGAACAAATATCCGTGATAAATGCACAAATAATGTCCTGGCCGGGATTCTAACCCGGGACGTCTAGCTTCGGAGGCAGAGTCAATACCAACTAGGCTAAACAGGTCGTCAACATGGCAAACATAAACTGGTTTGCAAACATAAGGTAATTTAACGTTATTTTACGAACAAATTTATAAGATTTCAAGTGTGTACAGTAGCCGGTGTTTGATAAAATAGGAGAAAAACATTTTATTTATTTATAATTGTTCAATTTAATTTAATTTAATCGTATGTCATTTATTTACGAACCGTGAGATCTTCGATAAGACAAGTACGGTTGCCAGTGTTTGTTGCACTCTTAGCACCACCCAGGGGTCACGTGTAGGGTAACGGTGGGTACTCCCTACGGACGCCGTGCAACTTCGACCCCCCTTTGTAAAGTGAGTGGGCAACTGTTAGAAGTTCTCAAGCCGCCCGAAGGCCTTTAACTTGGCTTAACGACTGCTGTCGTAGACAGCAGCCGGGATCAACGGCTTAGCGTGCCTTCCAAAGCACGAGAGCGCTCAGTTAGTAACCACTCAAAGCGCTGTTTGGACTTACAGTTGCCCAAAGCGTCCACAAGACAGATATTATACAAAGGTTTCTTAGGTATTATTAAACGCTAATTACTACATTTTGTATGTTTCAGCGAACATCCTACATAAGCATAAAGTAATCCACAGAAAGTCATAAATTGAAAGAATATCTATTGGCAGTGGGGCTTTTTAAAACAAATTTACTATAGACGAGTATTCAAAAATCTTTAAAAACTTATTTTTTTTATGTTGGCGGTCAAAAGGTTAAAGACTTAAAACTCTACAGTACACGAAAATTTTACACAGCAAGTATGTAATATTAGTACTACATTGGACTACGTTAGTGAAATGCTACCTGAAATGCAGGCGAGGAGTGTGTTATACGTAATGAAAATTTACGACCAAATACGAGTAGTTCTGGGTACACTCTGTATATTAAAGTAATGCTGAAATGGGTGCAGTCATATTTAATGTGACGCTTCTATATTGAATTATTACTATTCGGTATAGTATTTAGATTACAATATTATTTAGCTTTAGTATTAAAATTATAAGAATAAGTATATTTTATTATATAATCCTTATAGTTAATGTTACATTGTCCTTGAACATACCTTACATGTTACGAATAGTTTCTTACGTGCGCCGAAACTAGAATTATATATTATGTATGTGTCCTAGGCAAAGATAAAACTATTTACTTAAGAAAATAATAAATCCATTTAAAATCATGTACGAGTACATGAATTTTATTTACATTGTATTAATGATAGTTAAAATATGTCATTAAAAAGCATCCTACACGAGTAAACACCTACCTAGCATGTCTCTATTATTTCAAATATCGAATCTTTATTATTTCAAACCTAAATAACATATTATTAAAACCTTATATTCACGTAAATGTGAAATTAGAGAAGCATGATTACAACATTCTAGATCTCTGGCAGACCACTGAAATTAATATATTACTTTATCTTTTTTTACTTTTGACGTTTAACGAACAATTTTCACTCGTTATTGTCTCGGACCCATTTTTATGCAAATACTGCTGGACACAAAGGAAAACAAATGAAGAAGTTTTGGATTTGGTAGGAGAGAAGAGACTGCTTTTGAAGATGATTGAGAACAGAAGAGGAAATATGTTGGGGCACCTGATACGACATGACAATTACATAAAAACTATAATTGAAGGAAAGATAGAGGGGAGCAGAGGCTGGGGAAGACCGAGACGTGCGTTTATGGATCAAGCCAAAGAGAAGGTCAATGTAATGTCGTATCAGGAGCTCAAAGCATTGGCAGAGAACCGAACAGAATGGCGATTACTCCACCGACAAGAGCTACACTCTTAAATATGATGATGTTGACTCGTAGCTAATGATGTTGTATTTTAATTCTACTTTTCATAAGTTATTCAGTTCAGTAGGTATTGCTGTTTATGTTTATGTACCTACTCGTAACAGTGTGTAAATGGTTACTGTTATTGAATAAATATAATAAATATTAATAGTGGTCAATATTAACTCAACATGCCTGACTAAGGTCATTGTTAAAGTGCATAATATGTTTAATTTTAACAACGCGATGGCCGCCTGATTAGACTACGCTACATATAAACTAATTACCAAACAAATGAGTTATGTAGTTTCGTGAATTTAATTTACACGAGAAGGTCAATGAGAGGCGGACATTTTGCATTCAAATTTGTTGTTTGGGTTGTGTCCCATAACGGGAAGAGGGACGGAAGAAGAAGATTGACGTAAAATGGTTGGCATAAGTTTATTTTCAATTTTCTTTTGCAACAAGCAACAGCTTTCATTAAATTAGGGCTAAAAATACTTATTGTAAAACTAAACTATAAAAATTTTTTTTAACAAAACTTAATAATGCCTCCTGCGGCATTGCGTCGAGAGGCTGACGACGTTTCCTCGCTTGATTGCCAAACTTTTTCTTCGAGCGAGGAAACCACCAGCTCTCCGGTCGCCAGTAAGACTCTTCGAGATGTCTTTTAAGAAGCCTAGCGCTGGGGCCCCACGGACCTAGTGTCTCGACGCCAAAAGGTATAAAACTGTTGTACTCTGCACCACTATATTTGTTTATTATATGCCTTCGGCTGCTTCTGCCGCTGCTTCGGAGCAGGGATGATAGATGATATCAAATATGTTTTTTCACTTCGTTCGGGTCATCGCTCAGATCTGTAAGGGTCTGGGGAAGCCTTTCGTGGCTGGGCCACTTTTGGCGGTGTCGGGCGCCGTCCGCAAATATGGACGGGTGACTGTGGTGAGCTATGCTCGTCAGGATCGGTGGTGGGGTCATCTGCTTCGTCCGTCGGCAAGGTCAAGCCCTGCCGGGTGAGACCCCCTAAGGGGAGGCCCAGCGAGCGACCTCGAACCGATGGCACTGCAGGAACATCCATGTTACATCAGGTGTGATCGCGGAGCAGGTTGCGCGGTAGGGCCCGTTTGTCAGGCGCTCGCGAATTTTTCACTTGAAGCGCTCATAGCCAACGATACCTACATGATCGCACTGATCGTGTGGGTTGGGGATGCCTCGATACGGTAAACTACGCCCCATGTGTAAGAGACACGCTTAATTATGTCTTCGGGAATGGCTATTTAGGACAAATTTCGATAAAAATCTGACTTGGTGTTTTATTCTCGTATTTCTCCTTCCGAATTTAAGATGAAGTAAAAATATCATTTTCTCAAACATGCAATGAAATATTGATGTTATGTTCCTTATAATAGGCTGCGAAGTATGACGTTTCAGGTGCGACTAGGACAAGAGGTCGTTAATGGAATTTCATACAAATCTTGCAGGCCTAGGCCGGCAAAGTCCTCTTTTTTAATTTCCATTCCACATAAATTTGTGGCACAGGCATCATGACATTCTGCCACTATGCGTATAAAAAATAAAATTTTGATTTTTTTGTTGTTTATTTCATTGCATGTTTGAGAAAAGCACTATACATACCTTGGCGGGAAATAAAGGGTTGCCCGCCTTCGACCTATCCGGCCTCGCTTCGCTCGGCCGTCTATATGTCTTCGACCGGCAACCCCTTTCGTCCCGGCCTGTGTAGTAATGTACTATTTAACTTTTTTGTGTCGTTTGGTAATGTATTGTTCAAGTAGAGTGAAGAAAAAAAGGAAAAGACTTTGTTCGGAATTTTATTCTATCGAGAAAATATTAAGTACCTAATCAAGTTTCAGCTCTAGTCAGAAAAACAATTGTTGGTCAATAATCAAATATCTGAGACGCGGCCCGTATTTTTTCTTTGTTTCGTCAGAACGGCTTTTCAAAGAACGCGATATTTCTCATTGTACGCCCTTAAGCAACGTCATCTGCCTCTGTTTATTGTGACAGTAGTCTGAACTGTATATCTGATATCGAGGTGCTCAATAAAAAGTGCCTATTTGTTTTTTTTTTTTTTTTAATGAAATAGGAGGCAAACGGGCAGACGAATCGCCTGATGGTGATCGATTATCGCCGCCCATGGACACTCGCAACACCAGAGGGGTAGTGACACGCGTTCCCGGTCTTTAAGATTGGAGTACAGTATTTTCTTGAAGGTTTGAAGGTCGTATCTGTCCACCACACAAGCGTCCATACGCTAGGGTGACTGCTTATCATTAGGCCGGTCGTATGCTTATGTGGGATCTCCGGAATTAAAAAAATAAAGACGTTTCGCCCGTTCTTACAAATATGGCTTGGTCAGAAACCACAGTACGAGACACGATGCAATGAAATTTTAACGGGAATTGTAAGTGGCAAATGAACCCTAAGAACTAGACACGCAAAACTTTATTTGTCGTGTTGCACCTGCATTTAATCAGAAGTAAATTAGTTTCTTGTTTAAACCACAGAATACTAAACGCATACTAAAGTTTCCTACTATATAGGTATATTCATTTTTTTATACAACATCGGTGGCAATCAAGCGTACGGCCCGCTTGATGGTAAACGGTCACCGCAGCCTATGGACGTCTGCAACTCCAGGGGTGTCTCAAACGCGTTGCCGACCCTTTAAAAATGTATACACTCCTCTCTTGAAGAACTCCATCCTTTTGGAAAACTTTGGCAGGGAGCTCATTCCACAACCAGGGTGTCCGAGGGACGAAATTCCTCCCTCACCATAATTCACAATATCTATGATTAGCGCAAAAGTAAATCCCGGAATAAAGGCCCATTTGACATTTGTCGGCCTGTTTAGCCTAGTTGGTCCCGGGTTCAAATCCCGGCCATGGCATTATTTGTGCGTTTAGCACGGATTTTGTTCTTGGGTCTTGGATGTTCTCTATGTATTTATCCATATAAGTATGTATAATTGTATCTCGTCGTCCAGTACCCATAGTACAAGCTTTACTTAGTTTGGGACTAGGTGGATTTGTGTAAGATTGTCCCCCAATATTTGTTTTATTTATTTAATATTATTATTTATTTAGGAGAATTCCTGATTTGTCTGTGCTGAAGTGTCTGTGTCAGTACGATATGAGATAACTGCCAGCCCGTCAGTGTCCACGGATATTGCAGTACTGCTCCACTTCAGCGAAAATTCTAATAGTATTTGATCAAGTGAGGGTTATCACATCAGTAAGCTCACGTCAAAGAACACAATACCTACCACATATCGATCCCTCCCCAGCTAGGAAGTCGCCTTAGTTACGTATACTGTCAATAATGTGTATGCCATTGTGATCAAGAAGCAATGTCAATACGCCTAACCGTACTACGATAGCTAATCCTTTGACAGCACAATACAAGCTAATGACAATACTATCTCACGCCTCAGCCTCGGCTAAGCTATTCACAATGTTCACCCCACGGCTCACCTCACCAACTCCTAGTATATCTTGAAGCCGGGGCTTGTAATAACAACACGTAATAGGAGGTCTAACGCATTGGTCAAAGGGTACATACAGGCTACCAAAATAACACAGCAGAGCCATAGCCTAGCTTACAATAACGTGTTAAACACGTTTATTCGTCTAGCTGTCAAGCCTTAACGGCTAGGCTTCTATTGCGTAATAGGAATATTCCCATTCACCAACTGATCTGACGTGCTACATACTTCGGTTTTTACTAATGCAAGAGGGCATTAAAGACTTTCAGGTATTTTAACAGGCGACCACTTTGGCTTACTTGGTAGTGACCCTGCCTTGGAAGCCAGAGGTCCCGGGTTAGAATCGCGGTCAGGGCATTATTTTTGTAATTAACACGAATATTTTTTGCTGAGTCTTGAATGTTTTCAATGTATAAAAGTATGTATTTATCTATATGAGTATGTATTTGTGTAGTATTGTCCCCCAAGTAATGATTTATTTATTGGCATAAATCAAAAGTTTCTCCCGAATATGCTAGTAGGTATACCAGAATCTGAACCTTTTTGCCCTTCAATTTTATTTTTAAACCATCGGTATCTCTTTCAAACTAAGCTACCGCAAAAAGCACATTCACCAAAAAAATCCTAAAATAAAGAAATAAATGTCTGTAAATTATTTCTAAATTTTAAAAACCAATCGTTATTTAAAAGAAGGCAAAGATTATTTTCTTTTCACAGTAACGAAATTATTTTATGATTAGGTTAAGGTCGGGTTTTTTAAGTTTTAGAGATGGATGGGATCTTACTTAATAAAATTATAGTATACCTGTGAAAAATTCATCACTGTATCAACTTTAATAAACAGTGCAACTTTAATAAACAATGAAATGAAAAGCGCTCCAATCACGTTAGTGCCTTTAAATTTAAATTAACCTTTAACACAACCTTTATTAGGATTTTCACGCATTTGTAGTTACATTTAAATTATGCACCATCGAATTAAAACTTCAATTGTTTGTTTTACGCCGTAATTACAGTTCCCGTTGCAGCAATAATATGTATTTTACCGCACTAGTTGCATAAGATTAAGCTTGTGTGTGTGAGTGACAGTCTCACTCGCTCTAGAATCAGTAAGTGGATTATCGCCCGGCGCTTGGCTCGCGTCCGGGAAGCTAACTAGGTAATGGAATATATACGTGATTAGGGTATGAGCACACACGGCCGGGAAATACAATCTTTATGCCTTAAACTTTCCTAACATCATTGATGCGTTTATTTTTTATATGTATTTTCAGTTCTCTTATGAATGTCAAGACATAGAATTCAGTAATCCTTTTCAATAAGTTATAAAACTACATCTCAGCAACCTGGAATTTGGTAATCAAAGCGAACGGAACGAATAAAATGGGATGAGCAAGGAAGGGATCATGCTTATTATACAAAAGCATTTTTTGTCCCATTCGTTTTTTTTTAATAACAGCCATGCATCACTTTCGTTATATTGCACAGTTCTCATTTTAACATGAAAGCTAGTTCCCAGTCGGTCTTGATTCACAATCGGGACTACAAATTCAAAAAATGTGTTAAATTTGATATTGAGAAGAATTGCGTTTGTAAGAAGAAACGCTTCTGTGAAATGACTAGAATGATCCAAATGGAGATAAGATTGAATTTATATTATAACATAATAAAAATCGTATGGCATTTATTATTCGAACTGTGAGATCTTCGAGAAGACTGTACGATTGCCAGTTTTTGTTGCACTTTTAGCACCACCTAGAAGTCACGTGTAGGGTGCAACTTTAAAACACCTTGTCAAGTGAGAGTGGGCAACTTGACTGTAATGCTACGTTGCTATGGATGCTTTTGAATCCACCAATCATATTCATTAGCCCACATAGCATAGCACTGGTGGAAACGGGTTTTTGTAGCATAGCTTGCACATCCTTGCAGCTACATAGCAAATCTCTGGTGGAATGGCACCATTTACCTCGCATACCGCACGCGGTACGCGGGCGCCGCTGGGCCACGAGCGCTAAGATAATAATTACACTTAGCTAGTAACTTTATAGGCTGGTATGTCCCAAGTTGTTCCACAAAAAATATTAACTACTATCACTTCGGACAAAGACAAAGACTATTAGTAAAAAAAAACATTTCTTTTTTTAAATTTTATTTTAGTCGTCGAGTCAGTTTTGTACCGAGCTTAATACCGTGTGTTTCTATTCACAAACAAACATTATTATGAAAGGCATGTTGAAACTGCAGTATCAACATTCTATTTAAGCTTATTAAGTGTTAAAAGCACAGTTAACGTATACAATTTTATAAAGTTGTTCAAGAGTTTAATCGTTAATGAAACCTCGTTTTCTGATATTTTCCTTTATCGTTTAATGATTTTTTTTTAAGTTGCTTTAACAGAACCGTCCATGATTCTGATCACAACACAGAATACGTTAGATGATTTTGCTTTATTTTCTGTACTAAGTATAGCTATAGGTGAAAAACTTAAGTATGTCACCTGTTGTATGTAGTTGTGACGTGTTCGAATAGACATTACATATTTAAAATGTGCAATAAAACAAACGCCTATTCTAACACGTCACAACTACATACAACAGGTGACTTACTTAAGTTTTTCACCTATAGTGTGCTTTTTTAAAGCTAGATGAAAAGAGAGGTACGGCAAAGCGGAATGGCATCTCGCTCATATTTTGAGCAGCCCAACTGCTCCTTACGGAAGACCGTAGCCATGAAACCACCACTGCTTTTCTGTGGATATGTTGGTGCTGTGTTCCTGGTGGTGAGTAAGGTCACCTGAGCTCCTGAGGATGCGCTGTGTCGAGAGTTGGAGTCCTGCGTTTATCTTTATAATTGCCAATTTTTCTGTTTTGCCGCGCTGGAGTGAATGAGAAACTATATACTTGCTATACAAGCAGATAATCAGAAATTCAATTATAAAAAAATCACACCATATATAAAATCTAAGAGGAACATTTTTTATTTCAATGGAATACAGTTGTTTTCCTAATTATAAATATTTACTGTTTAAAAACATCGGAAGACTTAAACTCCGTGATTCTTTTCTAAAGAGACGATTTTATCAAGTCGTGTTTTAGAGACAGCAAACTTTTTCATTATATAATTAATACTTACATATTTATTTTAAATTTATTAAATGAAGTGGTTTCTGTTAAAAAAACTGTTTAAAAAAGCCAATTTATGTCTTGTAAGCGCCTTCAAATTTTAATCTACATAAACTACATAAACATTAATCTAAGCTAGTGTTTAATATCCGCCGTCTGCACATGTTTTTATAAGTTCCTAGCATAAAATATTTTGGCACTATTTATCGTTATCTATTTTAAGGCTGTCGAGCATCTCCACTGGCTGGGATAAAGCGTCACTCCTAGATTTCTGCACGTTCTATGGGGCCACTGGTTAACAAAAATTTAGTATTATAGGTATTTATACTGCCATGAACACGTCGTTTTAGTATCCCCAATTTTGCGATCATTAATAACCTCATACTTTAATAACACACTCTATTACCTCCGCTAACGCCCATGCCACCTTTCTTTTTAAATTATTCATCCTTAACTATGTCTACTCACATTTATTCTCGTACGCTTGCATAAGAGCGTAAGTCAAATGCTTCCTCTTCTAAATTCATCTTAAAGCGTAAAGACCCAGTACTCTACCCTGCGGAACTCCGCACGTCGGCGCGTAATTTTTCACAGAAGTCAGCTTCTAACAAATAACGCGGGAACTTCCTACATCTTTTCAATTACCTCTTCTTTATGTCTGCTTTTCAGTTTCGAAATATGCTCAGATGCTCGATCTTTTAAGTTTGCACAATGTTGATAGTTTAATGCTTAGTGATATACTGAGAAACTAGAAGCTTTGTAAGTTTCAAAAGAGATTCATGAATAAAAACTTTTAAAAATGTTGACAATAGTATTCCCGCTTAATTCAGCTTTCCTCATTTCGTTTTAACAATTCCATAATGAAATCTGACGCTTGTCTCTTTGCGTAATAACTAGGAAAGCTTGTTGGCATAAGTTGAGTTTGGATTGGATAGGAGGCTGGCAGAGCGATTGCGTAACTTTTCAAACGTGCTTTAGGAAAATGAGAGTTTATATATTATGACCTAAAACACGTGTATAAAAAGTTCCACAGTTACCGTGCATTAACTCACCGAATTGGACATTTATCTATTAATTATCTTTTTATTTTCGCCCGTTCGACCGTCATTTTATGTACATAGTGGCAGTATTTGTTTCTGTGTACAAAAGTGTGTATGTGGAAATTGGACATTTTAGGCTGGAATTATTTTACTCGACTCAGTTGATCGCGAGAGAAAATGTAATATCAAGACAATTATAAGTAAGTAATTATATTTATTGTACGAAACTAAATAAAAAGTCATCAATCCATGTTTATTAATAATCACGCCTGCTTAACGAAGCGGTAATCACTTAAAACTTAAATAGTGATGTTTGATTTGATACAATCCTAACAAACCTATCCTGCTTCATTGACTTTCATAACCTTCTTCATATATGTACTTATAGGTATTCGTCTTTTTAAAGTACTTTCGACAAGATCTATTTTTTAGTAATTCTCTGTAAATCGCATTATGTACTGTTGTATACGTAAATATTGGCGGGTAGATTTAAGAACGCTCATATCAAACAGTCAATAAATGGTTATTTGGAAAGGCACACCTCGTCTTTTATTTAACACTGGCGACGAGGATGGAATAGTAAATCGCAATATGTAGCAATCGTTAGTATGTATTTGTGAATCGTTAGGATCAAACATAACCAACAAACGATATGCAAATCTGGAAAATCTTCGTATATTTGCTCTAAAAGCATATATTCAGTTCGATTTTATGAATGCGTTTTATTAATCCGCAATTAACGAGCATACGCAGACGAAGTTGCGGACATAAGCTAGTGGCTATATAAATCACTAGACAAGAAAATCCACTTGCGTTGTTGAACATGGACTTTGAGTCCCGGTACAAGCTGAATAAGATCTAATTAAGAGAACACCCGCTCCGCTAATCGTCCCACATCAAAGTTGCAGAGATCGTGCTGCATTTGAATTTCAGATGCGGTTTTCTTGTTTGCACTAGTCGGAGTGACGCTTTCTGTGATTCTTGCTGAGTGTGTGCAGACTTGCACTTTATATGCTGTTTCCTGGTTTTACATCCCAAGGTTTTTTTTTTGACTTAAAGAAACAAGTGTAATAAGCGCTCATAAACAAAATATAAACTGAACTGACTGCTTTCTTTTTTAATGATTATATTTAATTTGCAATGAATTTTGCTTTTTTCATGATGCTTATTACCTATTTCTTCCTATTAACGATTAGTAATTATGAATAAAGAATCCAATATGATAGTGATGTTTGATGAATTTATATCATTGTACCACTCTAATCTATCTGTTTAAAAAAACTTCTGTCTTATACGACAATTTTATTAGATACCAAAAGAAAACCTTAAGAAAAACATAACGAAATATTGTAATTCAGACATTGCAAATTCGGAATGAACTGTTATACGAAATAGTTAAGGAAAATAGTTTGAACCTGTACGAACATGTAATATTTACCTCCAATATCCGTATTATTTTAAATTTAACCGCGAATAAGCGCCCAAACACTGCCTGAGAATTTGATGAAGTAGGTTTTGAACCAATATGAACATATGTCAACCTAAGATCTAAATAAATCTTATCGCGACTAAGCGACACTGTCTGTGAGTTTGAAGTTGTATCAAATTTAAGTTTGGCGCGCACTCTCGCTCCCACGCGCAGTAAACAAAGCAAAAAAAACTAAACACAAACACATAAATTCACTTCTTAACGTCCAAAAACAGGACATATGAAGTTTTAATTTCAGTGCCACTAGCAGTATTGGTTTAAAAATAGAGAAAATATATAGATGTTATTCTGAAATAAACCTACACCAGATAGAAATTCTTAATATAATTTCAGTGTTATACGTTTAGGCAAATATACCTTCTGGTTTGAATTTCAAAGGACAATGACCATTTCTGCCCTGACATATCTTAACGATTACATTAAGTTCAAAAAGTAAGCATACTTAATTAATTCGACTTCGATTTTTGGGATTAATGTAGGACTGATTAAACTTGGGGTTTATTATTCATCGATAAAACATAATTAACGCGTTTCCGGTTTCCAATTAAGCTTGACATATTGAAACATATTTTTTGTGGACTAATGAGCTATTAAAACCTCCTTTAAGTTCATTTACTTAAAGGAGGTTTAAATAGCTCATTATGAAAATGTGAAAAAAGGTTTCTACTTTGTTGAAGATGTAAATGACGTTTCTCACGCATTTGACCACAAAGTACAATATATTGCATTTGACATTACAATCACAGAGAGCATATTTTAATTCAGAAAAATATCGCGATGTCTGAACTGCATTCTCCACGTCCAACGAATACAAAGATACGCAGTAAGCGGGCTTCCTTTGCGCATGCAGGGTATTCTATTAGAATGGCTCACATTAGAGGAATCCTACTCATCCACCTAGTGTTTTATCTTGTTGTGTCACAGAGGAGCCTGGTGTCCGCTTTCACTAATCCCAAGTTTTGCCGTAGGCACTAGTTTTACGAAATCGACTGCCATCTGATCTTCCAACCAAGAGGGAAAACTAGACCTCGGGATTAGACCGATTCCTTCACAATGTTTTGGTTCTCTGAATAGCTACTGTTTAATATAAAATATTGTCGTCCATAATAAGTTTCTTAAGAAAAACCCAGTGGTTCAAGTCGGGGTTAGAACCCGCGACCTCCTTATTGAACGTCGCGTGCTTTACCGCTTGGCTACAGTGGCCACACTCCTCCTAAGTAGGTACTACTTCTTCAAAATAGTCCATGCTGTTAATACTATCTGGTTATATGCAGGCACTATGTTTCTAGCTTCCTGGTGATGCGGTCATATGCCATGCGTGCTATATTATTATATACATGATGCCCATCCAGAAAGAACGCTTGGACATACTCATGTGTGCATCGGGTGTGGATCATCCGTACTTCGTTTAAGACACCATATTCTTGCGCAGAATGACCCGTTAATTGATGTTTTTCAGTAGAACATTACAATGCCGGTATGTATAGTAGGTATTATTAAAATCGTGTGCTTCCTGCAATTGCACGCCACAAGCAATATTTTTATACAGGCGATGAAGCTGGGACATTATTCTTGGCACATAAGTAAGGGGGAGCGTATAGTGGAGATAAACATATCGAGCTAGAAAGAGAGCCATGAAAGAGCACAACAGTGTGATATAGATTTTGATCCATGATTTGGCGCAGCCTAACTGGGAAACCTTACAGAAGACCGCAGCCATAGTAACACAACTACATTTTCATAACGTTTTGTATTTTCTGTTGTTGAGTAAGGCTACGGTAACCTGAGTGTGCGATGTGTTGAAAGTGAGGGCTCTGCATGTTTCTACCTGTCAACAGAACAAATCATCAAGTCAATTGAAGCTAGCGTTAATGCGGGTTCACGCGTTAAAACCTATGCAACTTGTCACGCCGGAATGGAATTAAAAACCCTTTGGGCCTTTTCATATTTCCATGAGAGATGCAATATACGCCTGCGCGTTGTCGGCCTGTTTAGCTTAGTTGGTAGTGACACTGCCTCCGAAGCTAGAGATCCCGGATTCGAATACCGATAAGGGATGTTCCTGAGACTTGGATGTTTTCTATGTATTTGTGTAAGTATATGTATATAAATAATGCTATTAAATATATCGTCGTCTAGTACTCATGACACAAGCCTTATTGCGCTTACTATGGGACTAGTTCGATTTGTATTGTGTGTGCTAGTTTGGGATGCTACTTGTGTAGACACTTTGGCACCTACCCACCTTCACGGAACCAGCAACCAACCGGGTGTCGCGGCTGCATCGGCCGCGACACCCGGTTGGCGGTTAAACCCGGTAAAAAAAAACATAAATATAGGGGTCTCGGCACCGAATACAGTTTTGTTCCGTTCGGTGTGGAGACCCTTGGCTCGTGGGGTCCCAGTGCACGTCAGCTCTACAAGGAGCTTTCCAAAAGGCTCGTAGACTGCCACAGGGCACCGAAGAGCTGGCAGCTTCCTCGCTCAACGCATTAGCGTTGCGATTCAGCGAGGAAATGCTGCCAGCATTTTAGGAACCATGCCTAGGGGGCCCAATTTTTTAAACATATTTTTGTTTATATATAGTTTTAATTGTATATAATTCATGTGTTGTTGTTATTATCTAAATAAAATTAATACCACATTAAGATAACATACCAATACAATGTAGACACTTAAATGTTCAATAAATAGTTCTGACTTCCAATCCCATGTACATACTATTAAACAAGAATTTATTAATAGCCCAATAAAGTGTCCTAGAAGATTTGGTCTCATGAACCGATAATTTCAGAAACTTTTTATATTTGTTGTTATTTTACATATGTATTCTTCAGACCTAAAGGTCATATATTATTGGTTGGTACGGTCGGTCGCACAAAGGGCTTAGCTTAACACCTTTGTACCTTGTCGCTTTAACGTCATGTCTAAACTGTCATACTAATTTACCAACGGGTGAAAGCGACGGAGTCCCAAAGTGTCCAGCTACTTATGCATGAGGCTTACTGTCATTTGGGTTCTCTAAAGCTCTTGACACAGTAGGGGTTAAATAGGGATAAACTCGTTTTAATCATACAGCGTTAACCTCTATGGATTATTTAAAAAAAATGTCGTGACACAACGTGTGTCAATTCAACACGTCAATATTTTTAGGAAATAACTCGGTATATTATTGCAAAATTATAGTATTTATTTGGTTGTTGCGGTGAGTTTCTCGGAATTCAAATCATCTTTTATATTTCATATTGTATTTACGGTGCTAAGTCTACGTCTGTATAATTATTTTTTGCCCCATGGCTCTGGCTATATAATGAAAGTACCCAAAGTTATATCTATACAATGAAGATTAACTGGAACAAAAAAACAGCATCGATTGGTATTTCTCACATCTTCATAATTATAAATTACTAAGATGACTACGCGGTCCCGCCTCATGCCGGAGCCAATATTTCGGAGAACATTGTTTGTAATTCAATTTTCTCACTTTATTATATTGATCTTTGTTCATTCACCAAACAGCAGGGCTCACGAATGTATGTACTCCTACTTATTTGAATATAATTAATTGTATATTTTTGGACCCGGGTATGTCCTAAAACTACGACCAAGGCCACCGGGGGTTGGGCAGCAGCATCCCTGGAATGCGGTGGAAATACTGCGATCGCCAACCCGCATGCCAAGCGTGGCGATTATGGCATTTACCCCCATGAAAGTGGGGGAGGCCTATGTCCTGCAGTGGACGTCTATGGGCTGATATGGTGGTGGTGGTTACAATATTTACATTATTATGTAGGTATGACATGATTATTTATGTTATTATATTCGGAAAGTAGTATATGTGACTAAATGGAGTGGTAGCTGGTACATTTGGTGTCAGTTAATTAGGTATCCCTGAATATCTTTCCGCCCGTCTGTCTTTCTTCCTAGCCAAATTATACATATGAATTACGAGCTAAGGATCTATTTAGGTTATTATTAGATAAAGATGGACATTTCATTAAAATTAGCCAACCACTTTCCTGATGCTAAGGAGACACCGTAACCTAAAATAACCAGAAGCGCGTTTCTATCTCTTATTTTTTTATCTCTACAGGCATAAATGCAGGTATTTATCTCATTTTCAACACACTACACTCGGTAGCTCTGGCGACTTTATACTCACGGAAATACAATCCGCTTTGTACGTGGTGGAATAGGATGGTCCATCCGCCATCCATGTCTGAGGAGTTCCGGTATATTTGTATGTACTCGAACCACTTTCTATCCGCCAGTTTGTCTTTCAGCCTATTCAACAGAACGTCAGTTGGCTCGTCACTCTACTAGCAGCCCTGTTCCTCTTGCCACTTGGGCCAAATGCGGCTCTCTCACTCCCCCGGGGTGTCCATATACACGATTGCACTAGGAACAAGTAGGTTGCCATGCTTTGAATTTTCGGGATGTCCAATATAGGTTTTGTTAGACTGAAAACCATCTGTACAAAAGTGATCATCATCATCATCGGCCTTTATACGTCCCACTCCTGGGCACATAGATAGGGAACGGGAAGTAGTGCCCACGCTGACACACGGTACGCAAGTACTACTAATTATTTCGTCCTACAGGTCCTTTTTGTAATTTTTTGAGACTGTCAGTTAAGAATTTCAATGTTTCAACTTTTAGCAAACCTACTCGTATTCATCAGATTGACTGAAGAAGATATAAGATATGAATCATGCTGTGTGAAAAATATAGATATAACTAGTAACGGAAACTTCGAATACAAGGTAAATCCATATCGCAATTAAAAACTTGCACGGTTTTCACAGATACTTATTAGTAAATGCGATTACTATCGAATGATATTATTATTATTTAATGTTATACGGACATTGACCAGTATGTGTTGCCAGTGATGACATATTATGGCACTGAAATGCTGCAATTTGGATACGGTTTATGTCTAGTGTCTGGCATCCGTCCGTCTGTCTGTCTACTAGTATATTCGAATTTCCATCCTCACCACTTAGATGGTTGGCAGTCCTCAACTGTGCGTTTATCCAGAAATTTCTTGCCTCGCACAGTTAAACTGTGGAATGAACTGTCGCCTGCGGTATTTCCGTACCGATACGACCTTCAAACCTTCAAGAAAAGAGCGTACTCCCATCTTAAAGGCCGGTAACGCACTTACAACCCCTCTGGTGTTGCGAGTGTCCATGGGCGGAGCTAATCGCTTACCATCAGGCGATTCGTGTGCTCGTTTGCCTCCTATGTCATAAAAAAAAGAATAGCGTCTATACCCAGTCTAATCACGCGTGTCTGACATCCGTCCGTCTGTATGTCTGATAGTATATTCGAATAGCGTCTATAGCCAGTCTAATCACGCGTGTCTGACATCCGTCCGTCTGTCTGTCTACTAGTATATAGGTATTCGAATAGCGTCTATATCCAGTCTAATCACACGTGTCTGACATCCGTCCGTCTGTCTACTCGTACATTTTTTTAAATACTATAATAATATATAAGTAAATATAATAAGATACCTAATGGAATAATAAATTGGAAGAACACATGTGTTTGATGGTATGAGGACCCCACCACCAATAAGCAGAGATACATTGTTTCATACAGGCTCGTCGGTTGCGGGAACTTCTGACCCAGCCTTTTGTAAAAGCTGACTAGAATAATTTTGCACTTTGGATATTTGATTCAATGAAGACATTCGATTACTTACTCATATGCGGCCACAATAGATCAATTTCTGGTCGAAGCGGCATAGAAATGGTTCACAATAAACCAAATAATAATAATTCTTACTAATATAGAATTTGTATAGGTATCAATAAAAGGCTGTTATAACTTTATATTTTAACAATTTTAGTGACGTGACCTGTTCGGAATTCAAGAGAACACTTTCTTCAATGACAAAGATGAAGGAGCAGTGAACGTCTTTATGGTCAATAAGCAAAAAAGTAATCCTTAGAATTAGGGGTTCCAATAGTAAAGTATAGGAATAAGACGTGAAAAATCAGTAATTCGAAAGTGCTTGTGGCCTATTTGAATATAAAATAATATTTTGACTTGACTTGAATATTGGACAGTATGAGCAGATATCCTGTGGTATACAAACAAGACAGCTATCTACACACGATCTTCTACTGCAGTTACATTGGTAAACTTGCGTTTAGTTGGCGTGTGTGTGTTGAATCAGAAATGCGTTTCGGTCTCTTTATTGATTTGTTGCATCTATGAAAGTCATACCTAATGCAGATACTTTATTTTCAACACAGTAAGTATTCTCGCACTCTCGGGAGCTCTCTGCTATAAATTGGATAGTCTGTTTGTACGTAAGTCATTATCATCATCATTATCCTACACATCCCACTGCTGAGCATAAAAAAAGAAAAAGTATTAGCTACAGCATCCTAAGGGCAGAGCGACTGTACTGTCCAATGGCTAAATATTGAACGGAGGTCACTATAGCAAGCAAACTGATTGTTAGTCTCGATAGTGTTAAGTTGCTGTCCATTACAATTAAACAATAAATATAAATTCACAGTATTTAAGGCAATATTGTTACTAATCTGCTATGGATCGATTATGTCTAAAAAACGCTTTTATGCTTTTTTATAGGTCTCCTTTCATATAATAAGAGGGAACGGGGGGTACTCCCCACGCTGGCGCGTACGTAACTAGATACTACGAGTACTATTTATTCTGTCCTACCGGTCCGTTCTGCCTGTTTTAAGAATTTCGATCAGTATATTCTTATTACTAGTTCCAACTTTTAGCATACCTACTCTTATTCATTAGAGTGACTGAAGACTGTGAATCATGCTGTGAGAGGAATAGATCTAGTAACGGAACGGAATGGAAACTGCAAAAACAAGGTAAAAATATGTCGTAACGTAACGTGTAAGTGGTTTCGGTGATGAACCAGTAGTACTGGGTACTGGTCCAGTACCCAAGCGCGTTGCTCTGGCTGGAATGACAAACACGCAAGTTCGAGCCGTACTTTGGGCGAGTTTCGATGTTTTTCCTTAGAATTTATATATATATATCTATATTTTAATAAATCATATATAAAACAAAGTCAAAGTCCATGTGAATGAAATCCGTCCGTCTGTCTGTTTACCCATCTAATTGAATACGGTTTATGTCTATTCTCATCAGGTCTGCGTAGGTCCATGTGAATGAAATCCGTCCGTCTGTCTGTTTACCCATCTAATTGAATACGGTTTATGTCTATTCTCATCAGGCCTGCGTAGGTCCATGTGAATGAAATCCGTCCGTCTGTCTGTTTACCCATCTATTTGAATACGGTTTATGTCTATTCTCATCAGGTCTGCGTAGGTCCATGTGAATGAAATCCGTCCGTCTGTCTATCTATACCTACCCATTTATTTGAATACGGTTTATGTCCATTCTACTCAGGTCTGCGTAGGTCCGTGTTACTGACATCCTTCCGCCTATCTGTTGACTCATCTATTTGAATACTCTAGTCTATTCTATGCACACAGATCCGCGTGTCTGACATCAGTCGTGAAATGTAAGTTTGTATGTAGGGCTAATCTCTAGGGCGTACTTTATAATTCAATAAGTTTCGTCGCCCCATAAGTCAAGAAAAGTATGTATATATATTGAATTTAAAAAGGCGCCATAACGCTGGAATGCCGCACCTGACGATTCGCTGCCCTAGACAACTGGTAAACACCGAAATTATTCATCTGATTTCAATAACTCTTTCACCAGTATATATAATGATGTTTCCGGATGGATTATATTTAATCTCAGGCTATATTTGACCTTGCGGCTCATTGAAACGCCACACGGGTGTATCCACGCCCACGCGGATAGCTGGCTATAAATATGCACTTTTTAACCGACTTCAAGATTTCAAAAGAGGAGGTTCTAAATTCGGTTGTTTTTTTTTTAAATGTTTGTTACTCCAGAACTCCGTCATTTCTGAACCGATTTTGAAAATTCTTCATTTGAATGTATGCATATATATCCAAGTTGGTCCCGTTTTTGTCAAAACGCAGTTCTGATGATGTGATCCATGACGAATTGAGGGAACTCCTCAAATCTTAAAGGCAAACATATAGTGAGTTCTGTATTTTTATCAACAAATCAAGTATTTTCATACAAAAATGTGACATTAGATGAAGTGGAACTGCTGGTGATGATCAGAACTCTTTAACGACGAAAAGTTCACGTTTGGCGATTTGTCCTCCTAGCTGTGTTTGCTAAGCAAGTTCTATTTTCACGATTAATTTTTGTCATGCTCGAGTTCTGATGATGGGATCCATGAGGAATCGAGGGAGCTCCTCAAATGTGAAAGGCACACATAAAGTGATTTTAGTTTTTTCATGAACTAATCAAGTATTTTCATTAATAAAGTGACATTTGATGAAGTGGAACTGCTGATGATGATCAGAATGGAACTCTTCAACGACGCATAGTTCACGTTTGGCGATTGGTTCTCTTCGTTATGTTTGCCAAGCAAGCTAGGTTTTCAAGACACATTTTTGTCAAGCTTGAGTTCTGATGGAGGGTTCCATGAGGAATTGAGGGTACTTAGTCTTTTACCATTATAAACATACTTATAGCCATTTTTATTTCATTGTATGGAATCTAAGAGTTCACCATCTAAGTATAATAGTCTTACACCCGCCTGAAGTAGGTTTTTTTTTCTTAAAAATTATTACAATATTAAAAAGAAAGTTGAAACATCGCATACTTGTGGGCACTCTAGGGCTGGTATGACGTAAAAATTACAACGTGACCATCATGTTCTATTCTATGTTTCATATCTTAGTCTTTCTCATTTTGAAAGGCATGAGACATGAATGACATGAAGGACTATAACATGGGGGAACATATCACAACAAGTTAAAGTTAAGATGTGATTCAAATAAACACGTTGTAATTTATTTCTCAACTCTTTGAACGCTTTTATGTTTGAATGAATTACTTTATTAATTCCAAAGCTGCTGGACCAACGTATACTTCTTTAATGTTAGGGCTAGGCGATGAGTAGATGCACTTGAACGTTAAGGATCTGATGATGGAACAGAATAATATAGAAGAGAACTCGGTCACCAGTCGGCGAAACCGACATACCTACGAAAGACGAATTTATATTCGTCTTTCGTGTAAGGTGCATGCCATACCTCCAATAAGGTGAACCGCAGACCAACATCTTCGCATCCCTGCTCTACGCGGGTACATTAGTACTATTATAGTTTGTAACTATACCTACTTCGTAACCAGTTAACCGTTTTTATCTTTATCTGTGTAGTTTCGGAATTATAGCTATTAATATATTTTTTAAAACAATAATGTTATTATTACCATAATTATATGATTTCAGTATGAAGTGTTTTTTTACTTATGTACAAACTTAAAATCGTTTGAGTATTATTAATTTACTTTTGTATTCATTTAGTGCTTTATTGATTTCCAACATGTAAAAAAAAAATGGATCATAGACCTAGATTGATCTATGATCCAATATCTGAGATAATAATACCTGACTGAGGCCTCCTGAGGCTCCTGAGGCTGAGAGGCTGGCTGCCTGGTTTGCATGATCGCATATATAGCATTCGCCCCTCTAGCACTTACTTACTTGCTAGGAAGGGTCAAATGCTTCCGTCCGATATGTCACGATCACGCGACGCTCGGCTGGAGCTCGCGGGTTTTTACAAAACTTATGTACCAAATATTATTTGATACTTTAACAGTATCTTTTCGGTGACAGACAATATCGCGAGGAAACCTGTCTAATCCCAACAAGGTCAAGTTTTTTCTCTGGGTTGGAAAGTCAAAAAGCAGCCGCTTTTGTAAAACTAGCCTCCGCTAAATCTTGGGATTGGGTAATGACCCTGGGCTCCTTAGGGCACGACCGGGAAAAACGCTAGGAGGATGGATGGATGCTAATTAGGTTATTTGATAGTGACAAAGATTATATGTTAGATCGATAGATCGCAAACTGGGTTGCCTTGCTAAGCTGCATCTGGTGCTGTTAAGTAATACATATTTAAAGGCCATTTTTCCCCTTGATTTTCCTTTTTTAACCGACTTCAAGATTTCAAAAGAGGAGGTTATCAATTCGGTTGTATGTTTTTTTTTTATGTTTGTTACTCCAGAACTCCGTCATTTCTGAACCGATTTTAAAAATTCTTTTTTTGATTGTAAGTATATATAAGTATATCAAACTTGGTCCCGTTTTTGTCAAAACGCAGTTCTGATGATGGGATTCATGAGGAATCGAGGAAAATCCTCAAATCTTAAAGGCAAACATATATATATATATATATATATATATATATTTGTTTTATTAACAAATCGAGCATTTTCATACAAAAATATGACATTTGATGAAGTGGAACTGCTCTATTTTCACAATTTTTGTCACGTTCGAGTTTCGATGATGGGATCCATGAGGAATCGAGGGAACTTCTCTAATGTGAAAGGCACACATATAGTTATTTTAGTATTTTCATGAACTAATCAAGCATTTTCATTCAAAGAAGTGACATTTAATGAAGTGGAACTGCTGATGATGATCAGAACGGAACTCTTTAACGAAGCATAGTTCACGTTTGGCAAAAAGTCCTCTTTGCTGTGTTTGTTAAGCATTTAGATTTTCAAGACAATCATTTATCAAGCTCGAGTTCTGATGATGGGATCCATGAGGAATCGAGGGAACTCCTCAAATGCAAAAGGCATACAAATAGTTATTTTAGTATTTTCATAAACAAATCAAGCATTTACATTTAAATAAGATGATGATCAGAATGGAACTCTTCAACGACGCATAGTTCATGTTTAGCGATTTGTAGTCTTCGTTATGTTTGTCAAGCAAGCTAGGTTTTCAAGACACATTTTTGTCAAGCTTGAGTTCTGATGGAGGATTCCATTAGGCATTGAGGGTACTTAGTCTTCTACCATTATAAACATACTTAAAGCCATTTTTATTTCATTGTATGGAATCTAAGAGTGCACCATATAAGTATATAATAATCTTTCACCGGGCTCCCACATTGAAGTCGGTTTTTTTTCTTAAAAATTATTTTACAAACAAGCGCACGGCTTGCCTGATGGTAAGGAAACACCATAGCCGATAAACACTTGCGACTCCAAAATAATCACAACGCGTTGCTGGTCCATTATTGATTAGAGGAACATTGGTGTTATTATAGCTGTGGTTTTGTGTAGGAGGAGGTACTTCCCCAGTTGTGCTGCACTGCACTATAAGCTAGGCTCGACATATTTATGCCCTGATCTTTTAAAAAAATCAAGTACTCGTATTAGCCAAAAGAATGTAACACCACAGCAATTGGAAAAATCGTAATCGTTTAATCTTTATCCGCCGGCGTTATAAATGATTGTATTGATCCGATTTAGTTACAATAAAAGGTTACTTTAGGTTGTCTAAGAGTATTACGTTGTCACAGCAAAGGTTTGTACCGTTAATAGTTGCCTAGGTTTTATAGGTAGTATGTTGTGCTTAAAGCGCGAGTGTGGAGAGTAGTGGTAACGTCCCGCTTGCGTCGCGTAGTCTACATACCTTGCCAACCTGTCACCGTAGGTACATTCGGTCAGGCGCGGATCCAGCCATCAAAAAAGGTTGTGGTCACAGCCACCCAAAAATCGGCCAAGTGTGAGTCTGAGTACGAACTCGCTCATGAACAATGAACGACTTTTGAATTTGATTATATCCTTTTTCCTACGAATCAGGACTTTGGCCTTAGGAATAGAATTAATCATCGCATACCATCAGGCGATTCGTCTGCTCGTTTACCTCCTGTCATAAAAAAAATCGAGGATGTCAGACCCTTCGATTAAATTCCAATCAATATATATATATTTTTCTTTTCTAGTAGCCAGTAAGCCAATAGGCCCTAGACTGGTTAAATAGGTATCTTGACGCTGTCTCAGGAGTCGTAAGTATGACCAGCAAGTGAGATCAATTTTCTGTTCTGTTACGGTCAGTTTCGACCTTTCGTTGATAAGCAATTATGTATAGGTATGACGTACTTCAGGCCTACTCGATCGACCACTTAAATTTATATTTAGATTTAACTAAAATGTTTATTGTATTTTTCCAATCTACGAAAAAAAACTCCAATATTTTCTTCGAATATCTTTGTGACACCGTTCACGAGATACCTATACATTTTCCCAGAAAATTCTTAAATTTGTAGGTCAAAATCCTTTTTAGGGTTCCGTAGTCATCTAAGAATCCTTATAGTTTCGCCATGTCCTTCTGTCTGTCTGTCTGTCCGAGGCTTTGCTCTGTGTTTGTTAGTGCTAGAAAGTTGCAATTTGGTATGGATATATAAATCAATAAAACTGAGAAAGTCGTAAAATAAAATCACAAAAATAATTTTTAGGGTACCTCACGTGAAGTGGGGGTGATTTTTATTGCTTCAACCCTATGGTGTGGGGTGTTGTTGGAAAGCTTTTTCAAAATGAATAAAGATCTTCATCAAACATTTTTTATTGTAAAGTGAATATTTTCGGAAATATTCACTCCAAAAGAAAAATAATATTGTGTCTCCCCTGTAACTTTTGAACTCCAAAAAATATGAACAAAAATAATGAAAGTAAAGCTTAATAAAGACTTCCTACGAAAACTACAGCGGGCATGATCAGTTAAGCCTTTTTTGAGTTATCGTAAAAAGTCGTCCCTTCTTAGTAAAAGACGTATGAAACGCTGCGAAAGTATTCCCTTTTGCTTGTTATAGATTTTTTTTAAGTAAGGTCATTGGGAAACTACGGAACCCTACACTGAGCATGGCGCGACATGCTCTTGGCCGTTTTTTTAATCATTGTTTTATACTCTGTCTTTTTCTAAACTCATTGAACTTGAAGAACTATGTTACCACGCCAACCCATTTTACAGCCCACAGTGAGACTCTTATTGACATAATATGCTCAGATGATACTCTTGCCAATGTTATTTCACACCACATTCCGGAACTCAATAGCCATGCTCTTGTATTGGCCGATATTAATGTAAAAAAAACCAAAATATTTACCTAAAGTGTTTGTAAGTAGACCGCTCAAAAGTATCAATTTAGCGGAGTTTAATGAGTCGTTAATGCAACTAGACTGGAATTTAATATATACTATGAGTTCTGTGGATGAAATGGTACAGTATTTTCATAGTAATGTGTTGCTTTTGTTTGATTTCTATGCCCCTTTGCGTAAATATACTTTTAAGGCAAAATCTAAGCCGTGGCTCACTTCTAACCTGCGATTTATGATGAATCTTCGCAATGTCGCTCATTCTAAATACCGTACAACAAAACATGCGTGCGACAAGGAACACTACAAGACTTTAAAATCTTTAGTGAACTCATGTATGTTCCAAGAGCAAAAAGCATTTTTTGATATGAATATTAACATGAATATTAAAAGTCCAAAAACGCTATGGCATCAGTTAAAACAGAATGTGCTTTCAGAACTAAAGCCATCTAATGAGATACCTACTCATATGAATGACCCAAACGAAATAAACATGCATTTTTTAAAAGACCCCGGATCTAACAACGTAGATAAATCGCTCGTTAACTATTATGAAACAACCCGTTACGGTTTATCGGAATTTAAAATAGTCCCCGTTAATGTTCAAAATATTTCTAAAATAATGATGGGTACTAAGTCTAATGCACAAGGCTGTGATGGAATAACTGCGGACATGATTCTTTTGACTCTTCCTTTTACGCTGGACTACATAGTACATATAATTAATACATCTATCGAAACTTCTACCTTTCCTCAGTTATGGAAAACTGCTATTATAAGACCTATTGCGAAAAATAATAACCCACAAGATTTTAAAGATTTACGGCCTATTAGCTTGTTGCCATATCTATCTAAAATCCTAGAAAGAGTGGTATATGACCAACTCATGTCTTATTTGGAACTCAACAATATTCTTCCTTCAATGCAGTCCGGTTTCAGGAAGGGTCGAAGCACCAACACAGCACTACATGATGTTATTGACGAGATTCTTACAGCCCGGGATAATGGCATGGGTACTGCTTTGACTTTGCTTGATTTTTCTAGAGCTTTTGATACGCTAAATGTTACCGTACTACTATCTAAATTGAAGTTTTATGGCTTTACAGCTTCGGCCTTGGATTGGTTCCGAAGTTACCTGACAAATAGGTGGCAACAAATAAAATTAGAAAGTACGGATGGGTCATTCCTTTTTTCGGAGCTTGAACAAGTAAATAGAGGAGTTCCTCAGGGGTCCATTTTGGGACCCTTATTGTTCATAATTTACTCTTCCGATATTTGCAAAATGATAAAATATTGTAGGTATCATTTATATGCAGACGACTTGCAGGTTTATATATCTTTTAAACCATCTGAAACCGATGAGGCGATTAATCGTCTTAACGAAGATCTAGATAGAATTGCTAACTGGTCATCTAGAAACTCTCTTGTTTTAAATCCTAACAAATCAAAGAGTCTAATTTTAGGGTCAAAAAAGCAATTGGGGGAAAATAAAAAGTTTAATTCAAAAATAGCAGTAATGGGTAAAGAGGTGGAGATTGTGCAAGAAGCTCGAAGCCTCGGTGTTCTTATGGATTCGGGTTTGCAATTCCAAAATCACGTTGCAGAACTTGTGCGTAATTGCTTCTACAGGCTGAAAGTCCTATACAAGGTTCGTCAATATTTGGATGTTGAGCTTCGGGTTCGTCTTTGTGAGGCCCTAATTCTCTCCAAGCTAAACTACTGTTTCTCATCATTTGGATATTGTTTACTAGCTAGAACTCACAAGTTAATACAGCGGGTACAAAATGCCTGTACAAGATACTGCTTTCCTATACCTCCGCGTTCTCATATTACACCCCATTTAAATAAAGCAAATATGTTGAATATGTCATATCGCAGGGAGTATTTATTTGCTAGTATGTTATTTGATATAATTAAGACAGGTAGCCCACATTATCTGTACACGAAACTAAATTGGTCGTCCATGGCAATAAAACACCGATCATCTAGGGCATGTGTTTTGGTTCCATACAAGTATAAGACAGCATCATTCCGGGGAAGTTTTAGGTATTTGGCTTCGAGGTGCTGGAACAATATTCTTCCGCCAATTCGCGAAATACGTTCGAAACCTTCGTTTAAATCTAAATACAAACAGTACTTACTCCTTCTTCAAAAACGGTCAAGTACCTAAAACTTTCGTAGATAGTTAACTTGTTACTTGTGTCTATTGTAAATCTAAGCTAAGTTATTTGTAAACAATTATGTATTTTTTGCCATTGATCAAATATCACATCACTATGTAGCACGAAAATGTAACGCTCAAGCTGAAAACCCCGTTCGCACACTCTGCCTGGTTCCGGCAGAATACCAGCGCTGCGACAGCAATGTCACAGCACATGCTGAGTCGGCGCCTTTTCGCGGCTATGTCGTGACAATAAATTAAATTAAATTGATGTTACATTAGCATAGTTTTAGTTTGTAAGATTTATCTATTTTAAAGCACTCTTTTTTGATTGCAAGTATTGTCAAGTCATATACGCAAATAAAGTTTTTATCTATCTATCTATCTATACTTATATTTTTTTTTAGAAATTCTCGAAAATATTAGTATCTTATTAACAATTTTTTATGACTAGTCTCATCGTGGGTAAACGAAAAAAATCCGGGAGCTCTCCCTTACATCCGCACTCATATAATAATATAATATAATAATATAATATTGGGGGACAATCTTACACAAATCGACCTAGTCCCAAACTAAGCAAAGCTTGTGCTATGGGTACTAGACGACGATATACATACTTATATAGATAAATACATACTTAAATACATAGAAAACATCCAAGACCCAAGAACAAATATCCGTGAAAAATGCACAAATAAATGCCCTGGCCGGGATTCGAACCCGCGAAAACTAGCTTCGGAGGCAGAGTCACTACCAACAAGGCTAAACAGGTCGTCCATAATAGAAAAAGACAATGAAACTCTATCCAACAAAAAAATAAATATCTAAATATTCAGTCGAGATAGCATGAAATGGCCCATAAATATGTAGCTTATTATTGACCGAGTGAGCGAAGCGTCTCCGTTTCAGGTTTCGACAAAAATTCTTTCGTATGTCTGTCTGTCCGTCCGGCAGGTCGCATTTCGAAACTGATTCTCGTAAAATTTTGTAAGCAGGTTCGATAATTATATAGATTTTTTTTGTCGAGTCAGTTTCTGGAAATTTTGAAATTTGAAAAAATATACACAATTTTATCGTATGTATGTCCGGATGTTCTCCTCTACAGGTCGCATTTCTCTACCGATTCGCGTGAAATTTTGAAAGCAGGTTCAATAATTATACAGATTTTTTTGTCGGAGTCAGTTTTGGAAATTTTTACATTTGAAAAAAAAATTTTTTTTCGTATGTCTTTCCAGATGTTCTCCTCTACAGGTCGCATTTATCATGAAAAATGTTATAGGTATAGATTTTTTTGTCAAGTCAGTTTTTGGAAATTTAAAAAAAAAAAAAAAAAATATACAAAATGTTATCGTATTATACGTCCGGATGTTCTCCTCTACAGGTCGCATTTCTCAACAGATTCTCGTGAAATTTTGTGAGCAGGTTCAATAATTATATAGATTTTTTTATCGAGTCAACTTTTAGAGCTCACAGAGCCACTAGTTTAATTAGTGGGCTTTTATTACTAATTAGTGGGTCTATATTAACTGCATAGCTGCGAGGCCTGCGAGAATAGCTGTAGGATTTAATTTAATAGATAGGTAGGTACTTAGTTATCTAATAGTAGAAGCCACAAAAACCTCCCCAAGAAAACAAACCAAAAATCCCTGCGCGAGTGTGCGCATCCAGCCAATAGTCATCTCGTTTTTCCAATACAAGTATTCATGTGCCAAAAAGAAACAGATAATATGTCGTCAAAAATATGACACAACGTGTCAGCATATCTCTTTGCTGCGTTTCGAATCACGCCCGATTCATGATTAGTGTTTTTTTTATTTTATTTTATTAAGGCATAGCGTTTAATACCATCAGCCTATCGATCTCAATAGATTGTGAAGTGTGACGTCACAAGTCTAATAGGGTTGTGGGCATGCCCATCGTGCCCACAACGGTGGATCCGCCCTTGCATTCGGTGCGCACTTGCGCAGTGGTCGCGCTGCGCGGACGTCCCGCTTCCGTCGCGCACGATGTGCGACCAAGCCAAAATAGGCAAGTATATATCTAACAAAACTTACGTAAGTAAAAATATGGACCTACCTAGTACATATATGAAGCCGTCATAATCGACTATTGATACTATGGTCTTTTTATAGTACCTCGTGTTCCCTGCGGTTCGCAACCTACACTGTGCTTTGTAGGTCACTTATCTTAATGTTTTACCCAATTGAATGCCAATAAGGCCTAAATGTGTTGCTTGTTATAATTTAATACAAAACTGTAATACATGCTCCATCTTGAGATAAAATATTTGTATTCAATATGGCCAAATATAGTGGTAAGTACATAATATATGTAGTTATAACTGCCTAAGTTATAATTGACCGGCAATTTACTTATGTTTATTAATAAATTATTTTCATTTCAAAAAATATAATAAAATACTGGATATGATTGTAGGTTTTAGTTTCGTTCTTTTGTACGCCATTTTTGGTCACAAATATTAAACACTTCAACATACTGCCTAGTGCCTACATGAGAACACATATAAATCTCACTTGAAACCATGAAACTTACTTTGCAGGCTTTGCCATGAATACACTCAAGGAATTTAGTTCCCTACCCATTTTGCAAACTTTTTCTTTTTAACCGTCTTTCCAGATTTCAAAAGAGGAGGTTCTCAATTAAGTTGTATGTTATTTTTTCTTTTTTTATGTTTGATACTCCAGAACTCCATCATGTCTGAAACGATTTTGATGATTCTTTTTTTGATTCTAAGTATATATATCCAAAAATTGGTTTGTTTTTGTCAAAACTCAGTTCTGATGATGAGATCTATGAGGAATCGAGGGAACTCCTCAAATCTTAAAGGTAAACATATAGTGATTTTTGTGTTTTTATCAACAAATTAAGCATTTTCATACAAAAATGTGACATTTGATGAAGTGGAACTGCTGATAATGGTCAGAACAGAACTCTTCAACGACGAAAAGTTCACGTTTGCCGATTTGTCCTCCTAGCTATGTTTTTTTAGCAGGTTAGATTTTCAAGACAATCATTTGTCCCATCATCAGAACTCAAGTCAAGCTTGAGTTCTGATGATGGGATCCACGAGGAATCGAGGGTACTCCTCAAATGTAAAAGGCATACATATAGTGACTTTAGTATTTTCATAAGCAAATCAAGCGTTTACATTTAAATAAGTGACATTTGATGAAGTGAAACTGCTGATGATGATCAGAATGGAACTCTTCAACGACGCATAGTTCACGTTTGGCGATTTATTCTCTTCGTTATGTTTGTCAAGCAAGCTAGGTTTTCAAGACACATTTTTGTCAAGCTTGAGTTCTGATGGAGGATTCCATGAGGAATTGAAGGTACTTAGTCTTCTACCACTATTAACATACTCATAGCCATTTTTATTTCATTGTATGGAATCTAAGAGTACACCATCTAAGTATAATAACCTTTCCCCTATTAAAGTCGGTTTTTTTCTTAAAAATTATATTTTCTATACCGCTTGACAAGACTGTCAACAATTAAATTCCTTAACTGTACTGTACCTATCTATAAATCTTGCTTGAAAGCATGAAACTTACTTTGGCGGTATAGGCAAGTTAAGTACTAAGATAGCCGGTATAGGCAAAGTGGGCACGGTATCAGGCATACCGCGCATATTATGTAGGTACATGGCGTTCGGAAGGTTAAGGAAGATGACAGGAAATCGAGCTTGGTCGTAATAGAACTTTGACTTAGACTTTTTTTATGAGCGTCGAAAGCCGAGTCGAGTTCTGCAATCCACACTGCTCAGCACTTTTCCATTTCTACAAACTTTCTACTACTGCTGTACATACGGCATAATATTGTACTGTTGCATCAGAGTTATGGCAACTAAGGTCATGATATTTTATTCACTCAGTGTGTTTAATTAATACTGACCAGACACTACGACAGCAGGTAAATATCGTAGAAGGATCCGGCTGTCCATCAGCAACACAAAGTTCTCGATAAAATCTGGACATAGTTATATAATATGGTTGAAATCGATCCAATACTCGTCAACGCTCTGTGATACCTATAACCTTATATAGTCAAAGAAACTGAATTACGTAAGGTAAACGCCCAAATGCTGAACACTGAAATAATACTTGACTTTTTTAATCATATGTAGTTATATCATATATATTAATAGAGCTAAATACATTGAGACGTTTACCTTACCGTTCTATGCCCAGGATTTCTTATAGACCTGTACATTCTTTAGCCTAGCGGAATAGCAAAATAAATATTGTTCTAGATAAGTATAAGTAGTAACCACAAAGAAATGAAGATAATGGTAATCTTAAATATAGCAATTAAATATTCTTCCTGAATCGACCACAGTCTTCGTTGTTTATAAAAAGATGGATTAGTTTGAGAACTGGAAATATGTGGACGAACCAGAATGGCCAAAAGCGCAACGGCCGTTCTCGGCAAAGTGGAAGAACCGGAACATTCGTCGTGCAACCAAGGACCGTCTGGTGTGGGTATTACTTTCTGATACGGAAAGCCAAAGTAATAACAAAATCTATGGTTTTGTGACATGGTTATGGTGTGGTATGGTTGAGAAAGAAGCTCAGATCCCTTGAACCGCAATGAGAATAAATTAATCCATAATGTCCGGCCATTGAGGCACTCTTTGGAGGAGGCCTATGTCCAGCAGTGGACGTCCTTCGGTTGATATGATGATGATGATGATATTGAGAACGCTGATGAGAGGGATGGCGTAGCCATTGGCGGCACGATGATCTCAAACCTGCGATACGCGGATGACACCACGTTGATCGCTACTAGTATCAGTCACAGGGAAGAGCTATTAGGGAAAATAGAACGTACAAGCCTGGAAGGTAAAACCAAGATTAAGATTCTTGATCGAGCCAACAGCAACTGCCCAGAAGTGTCTCGAATTGCGTATTGTGAAATGGTTCAATAATTTACTCTATCTGGGTTCTCTGGTATCTAACTACGGTGGATGCGTATCAGTATGTCCCTATGCCGCAGAGACCTGGACGTTAAGAGACACCGAGAAACGCAGAGTAGACTCTCTTGAAATGTGGTGTTAGCGGAAGATGCTCAGAATACCGTGGACAGCATTTAGGACCAACGTATCCATTTTGCAAGTGTTCCATATAAAGTAGGATGACTACCACGACTACTTTAGCAAGGGTGTAACGAAGACGAAGAAGAAGATTGGGAAAGCTAAGGCTCTTCAGGCGGCTCTCAACCTATTGCTTAGAAATATTTTCAATGTATTTGAACACATTAGCGTAGTATCCAATACTCGAAAGAAAAATCATACTGGGGTAAAGAATAATCATATAATCAAGGGTAAAGCACTAGAGTTTATTTACTGACCTAACCGATATTCACTGACCGTTCTGTAGCTTTCTGTTAGAACAGAAGGAATAGGTCGTCTTTATGGACAAACGGGCGTACGTTGGCCAACACAGGCGGCTAGAGACTCAACTCGGCTGTTAGCTTTGTTTTGCCCTATGTATCCATAACCACTTCAATACTCTTCTAATACTGCTAAATAGGACGCAATCTGCCCTCTAGTACTTGCGATACATACTTAGAGATCATCTAATCGCCTTTCAGTAGTTGAAAATGCTTTCAATAAAACTGTTCAAATGGAACCAATTGTTCACAGAACGCTTACGAAACATATAGGGGCAAAAATACTTAAATGTTTGAGAAGTTATTAATGTCAAAAGGGGTATTTTTTTATTTCAAAAATACAAGATCTTCCCAAGTTTAAATGAAATAAAAGATAAAAAAGCTAAATCTGCGTCCAAAAGACTATAAAATAAACTATAAATTAACTTTGTAATCGGCAGTTTTTGACAGGGCACGGGCCCATACTAATTTGGTCATTGTCCTTTGCGGTTTATACCGTTTGTTTTGTGGCGTGCGCGCGACACGGAGCTCGCACGATGTTTGATACGCCATTAAATTCTGATATTGGGATAATAATGTGAAATGTGTGAAATTGGAAATGGTATTCATGTGGTTTTGTTGTAAATACTGTAAAAGCACGTTGATACTAAAACGACGATTTTAATATTTTCTATACATATATATATTGACGGGGCGCAATCTGAACGCGGTATTTTCTACATTACCAAAATTAAACTGATTTACTTCACTTGTTAGGTCATTGAGAGAATAACATTTGAGCAGTATTAATCAACCGCGCGGAGGCCGTCGTAGGCGGGGCGATATTTATTTATTGAATCTAAAGTAATGTAACATTACAGTTTAATCCAAAGCGTTACAAAGATTCCAAACTAAAAACACCACCTATAAAACTAACTTAAAACTACGGAATACCTATCTTGCTTCATCTCAAGCACTCTCTTCCATACTGTCATCAATCTCGCTATACCTGTCGCAAACAAATCGCATTCAGAAGCTGCTGCAAGCAAGGAGTTGATGAGCGCAGTCGCGCGCAGGACGGGGGAGTGCAAGCGAAGGCGCGTCCGCGCGTGCTCAGCAGCCAGCAGGGGCGGCCGCCTCCGCCTGCTGCAGTACGCGTCAGGTACCGAGAGCCTAACAAATCTTTCCAGAAGGCCGATACTATCCACCCTACACCTCAAAATGTTAACTACAAAGTTAATTAGGGCCAGGTTTCGACGCAGCTCCAACGAGTCATAACCTAGATGTCCCTGTAAGAACCGCGTTGGGTACATAAAAGGGTAGTGGATATGTATCTTTTTGTATATACTTCGAAGGAATTTCTTCTGCACTTGCTCGAGCATGAGTATGTATTTTTTCTCATGCGGGCTCCATACCACTGCATTTGTTTCGAGAATACTCCGTACAAGTGTCGCATATAGAGCACGCGTTGCTGGGACCGAGAGCGAAACAGCGTTACGCAGCACGAAACCCAACCTTTGAAACGCGACGCGTGTTACGTTTTTTACGTGTGCCCGGAACGTGAGCCGCGAATCAAATATTACTCCGAGGTCTCGGACTTCATCGACGCGTGTAATTGTCTTCCCTGCCATATAGTACTCATAACAGAGAGACACAGAAGAAAGGGAAAAAGTTGTTACCTCACATTTATTAATGTTAAATAACAACCGGTTTTCCAGGCTCCACCCGTACACTGCGCTAATGTCATTTTGGAGCATTTCACGGTCCACATTAGATCTGACCGGCATGACCAGCTTCACATCGTCAGCAAACAGCAGCACAGTCGATGCTTCTATTACCTCAGGGAGGTCGTCGGGAGGGATATGGATGCAGTACTATTCGTTTCCGGTTCAAGAACCATTCATTTCAGTGTAGGGACGCAGTAGAGAATCTGTTCTGTTTCGACTGACAGTTGACACTAACAGCTGACTGTTACAGATACAGATATAAATGTAAAGCTACTACAAAGTTCCACGATTTATTTTCAGTCAAGCATTGGGCAGAACATACCAAAATTATCAAATATATAACATACACACCCATTTCTTATCGAAAATATTAAATTCACCTGCAAATCGTATTTCTCTGATCCCGTTGAGTTTCCATGTCGTTAAAGCTTATGAATATATTAATCACAGCTGAGATCTACCTTTCAATTAAAATTTACAATTAACAAATTAACTTTCACAGGTTTTGAATTATCAGAGGTGCGACAAATTTACATTTTGCAATCAGTACTTATAGGAGCCTGATTAAATTTGGGTTTTTCATTAACAAAGCGGAATATGGAATGATAACCAACTAAATGTGGACACAAACAAAACTGTTGATTAAAATGTAATGATACTGCTGCTTCTGTATGGTATCAGGTACCACCTCGTCTCTTCTCCTGGCTGTCATGAGACTGTGCGAAAAGCGGCAATGTGTAGGTGCAATGGCATAGCAACTGGGATTTTTAATCCATAGCCGTATATCTCGTGTAAGAATAGGATCTACGGTCTACGGTCTTACCCGCCGGTCGTAAAACCTAAAGGTTGTAGCGGGGTCACTAATGTTCTCTAAGGGGGTCACAGCATCAACGACACCCTAGGCGGCGAACCCGGAGGAGCTACAAATAGCGAGGCGCGAGTAGGACTTCAGCGCGGTAAGTTGGAGATCCTGGAGTTCACCATATAGAAGTGCAAAAGGTAGCCACTGATGAGTTTTAAGTGGGTATAAATATCACATAACCCAGTTGTTCCCCGACGATCTACGAATAAGTGTTGTTACTCCACGAAAAACAAAAAGCATCAAGGTATATTATAATGCAACAATTGATAGAATTGATTCTTCAAATACAATTACATGATGTGCTTTTATAAATTTATGTTATGTATGACCTTTAAATCCGATCAACATGTTTGTCTTATCTTCTTAAGTTGAAGGACAGAATCGTTCCGCGAAAACACATTTTGCTTCGGCACTCTCGAGTCCTACGCTACGATTCCCCGTTAAATATGTAGTAGCCTGGCAATATCTGATATTACAGCACATGAAGTTGGTTCCATCTAATCAGGTTCAGCTGATTTAAAATTTAGATATACTGTACACTCGGGAGGTGGCCGCTATAGCAGCTGTATTTGATATCATATGCATTTAAGAAAGAAGTAGTTATAGAGAAGTAGAGCACTGTAGAATGTGGAATGTGTGATACTGTGATGCCATGGACATACTTAAACTTATTGTCAACACATTTAATCAATGAAGGTTCGACATCACACTGACACTGACGCTGACGACAACTCTGGAGTCCCAATCTTATTCGCATACCATCAAGTAGGCCATTGCTTGTGTACCACAATCGTGGGTCTCTAAACGTTGAATTTTATTTGATCGATTATTTTTATTAATGTTTCAAAGAGTATTTCCGTTTTCCAGAATGCATCTGCCAGTGTTGCGCTAAATACCATTTATGATCGTGTACTAAATGAGCATGGTACAAAGAAGTATTATTTCCACTTCTTAAAAAATATTTCCCTCATGATCAGGTCATCTAAAAAGCAAAACGCTTAAGTAGCAAAATGCCTGAAACGGATGTCTAAGAAGCTTTATACCTAAGAAGTTTACAATCATAATGCCTAAGACTTAAATCATCCAAAACGTCAAATGTCTGAGTAGCAGAGTCACAAAATATGCTGTTGCCTAATTTATGTAATGTCTAAAACGCAAAACAGCTGAATGGCAATATACTTTAAATTAGATTTACCTAAATTGTAGTATATCTGATAAGCAATTGTCCTGTATACACCAATAAGTATAGAGCCACCCGGCACCCGCTACAATTGTAGTGTTATTGTGACAATTTGACAAGCTCTTCGCAAAAGTAATATCTGTTTATTGGCGAAATTATTAAGTTTTTTTAGCACACATCCCGCCCGAAGGTAAGTGGTAATTGTGGCCTATGGACGCCTGCAAAGCCAGTAATGGACACTTTCACATTTGTCGCACCTGTCACCGTGGTGAAATAGGCCCTTGGAGGGCTTAAATCCTTAAAAGTTTGCTTGTTTTAATTAAAGGAAACATTCCCTTATTTAAATTAAAAGCGGCCAAGTGCGAGTCGGACTCGTTTAATGGTACAAAATATTGCACACGAAACAAACCAATCAAGCAGCAAAACAGCTTAATTAAAAAAAGACCTTAACACGGCACATTCGTGTAAGAAAATGAGACAACTTTGAAGTTCCCTACAAAAGTTCAAAGTGGTTTTCTTCTTTGATGTTTGAGATAAAATTTCATATGCAAAATAAAATTAGAGGGCGGGCGACGAGCGAACGTTCAAGTGTAGGTACGCTAAGCAAGCGTAGCGTGTCGTGTGTAATAAGCATGCAAAAAGGATGCCTCCTTGAAGATCGTACCAAAGGAACTCTCATTTATTTTGGTGAGTTATAGAAAAGAATCGTTGATTCACAAAACAGAATAAGGCTCACTTGAGAAAATTCATTGATAACATGATGGTGGAATAGCAATCGGTTTATCGCATATAATTTATGAGTTCCTATGGCTTCCCTCTGTCCTCAGCATCAAACCAGCTTGACTGTTACATAAAAATAATATTGCGTTTTTATCTTATTAGTTTAATTCAACGAATACTGGACGTAAATATTTTTCTTTAAACCTTATGAACAAGTAAAAACAAAATATTTTTATGTAAATTTGTTGAAGAGAATATTAAGTTGTACGATGTTCTTCTAATATAGTTATGAAGTGTTTATGATTCATTTATAATTAAAGTCTTTATAATTTTTAAATGCATACTTGCTCTTTGATAGTCAAAAATAATCAAGCAATATTTGTTATTAACTACCTGTTGACTTTGCCTAAACCCCAAGCTTCATAAACATCTCTACCCCTAATAACACCAAACTTCGAAAATCGAACTTCGTAACGTGCCGTCCCTTTCCATGATATACTGTACAACACGAGAGTGAAAGAGACGGCACGACACGAAGTTCGATTTTCGAAGTTCGGAGTAGGGCCTCAGGTTTCATCTGCAGGCCTATGATGGTTGCCATTTTATCACTTATCGTCGTGGATAATACATTCGTCACGTTCTGACAAGTATGCGAGTGCGAGAGTGACGGGCGTCTTATCCACGACGACAAGTGATAAAATGGCAACCATCATAGAAGTCTATTTTTAGTCTTAATTTTTACATGATTAACTGACAAACATCCACACCTTCCAACTCTTACTGTTTTATTACTTTGCTTATATTATAAGTAGGATGTTCCATCTCGTATTCCTAATGGTAGGGACTTTATTATTTCCAGAGAATAATTTAAAAGGACTTTCATGCGGTACTTTTTCTGAATTGTTGTGTATTGTGGAGAATAATTTTCATGAATGAGTAAATCCGTAACAAATGTGTATCCATTTGCATGGCCTTCGGATTTATTCATGCAACCAGTTAACATGATTATTTCATGATTTACTTTGTGCCTTTATTTATTTCTCGCTTCTACCGAGTTTTTATCTTATATAATCTTTATAGGAAGGATAGAAAAATAAACCAAAAGAAACATAACTATAGATTTGAAACGTTTACTAATTTGTTCTCACACACGAAGCTGAATTATTGCCGGGTCCCGAGAACCCTCTAACATAAAGGTGAACCATAAAAACTTTTATGTATCTACACAAGAGATCCTTTTCCTCAATTGAAGGGGGACATCAAAACAGATCATTAGGGTCATTAAGGACCGTAGGGGCAATCACAATGGGAGCGGAACGGCAACTTCAGACGGAACTAGTAAATGATTGATCATGATGCCATTACTCAAATCTGATTGCTTTCACTTGGGATAAACTAACCTTTACCTTGCCTTGAGGTAATTTGGCAACATGAATGGACTTTATTAGTTTTTTGAGTTACCTTTCGGTATTACTAATACGTACGACATTCCTATCTTAAAAGGAACTTCGAGGTTACACGAATCGATCTCATTCGGAGTGTCTTACGTACTTGAATGAGTATTATAGTATTTTTAATGAATTTCGGTTTAAGTAGTTAACTCATATTTATATTTGAGACATTCCGTAACTCTTAAGGTATCTTTTGCTTATTTCTAACACTAAATAGTGAATATGTAACATGATGTTTGTATCACTAACAACCAAAGGTCACATTCAATTTCTAGCTTGACTCTATAAGTTACATTAAATCTATTTTTGATTTTACTAGACATATATCAATACCTATTCTTTATTGTAGATAAACTAAGACAAAAAAGAATAGCACCACACTTAGGTGTTGTAAGAGTCGACTATGGGAACTAGGTTGTAGTGTGTTTTGGGCGATTGGCTAGCAACCTCTCCATCTATAAACCTGAAATTGTTAAAATGGCACTGAAAAATACTTATTATGTGCTGTTCCTATCCCTTTTGGGAATATAGGCGTGAGTTTATGTATATAAACTAAGAAGCCACAATGACAGTGCCTAAATGCTAAGGAAATTCCGGACTCCAGCCTTCATTACTTACTTATATAAGAAATTGAGAACTTTCTACGTTTATGTTAAACTATTCATTGTATTTATGTGACGATTGGTTTTATAACTTTAATATAATGTTATTGTAATAAACCTCGATTAACGATGATTGGTTTTGTAATCGTCCTAATTCACTTCATCATATGTACATCCACTGCATTGTAGTCAATATACAAGGGGGGGCGGGGGGACACGACAGTGTATATAATAATTATATTGTAGATATATCTAACTATCAGGTAAATATTTTTCAATTGTACGCATTTAAGTCCCGTTTACCAATAATATTATACAATTCAATACTATCCAACCGAATATTTAATATTTAATGCGCCGTCAGAGCATTTAAGAATAGAGCCCTGATGTACACGTGTAAGAAAATCTTTAACAGAAATGGAAATCTCAGAGGAAGTTCAAGCTCAGTTAGTAGCAAAGAACATAAATATTTCAAGGGGAAGATACTTTAGTTCGGTCAGACTTGGTTTAGAATATTTTAGCAGATACTTAATTTCACAAGTACTTTGTTATAAATAGATACTAAAAGTACACCGATTTACATTAACGAATCATCATCGTCATCATCAAGTGAGCCAAAACACGTCCACTGTTGAACATAGGCCTCCCCCAAAGACTTCCACAATGACCGGTCCTGCGCCACCCGCATCCAGCGGACACCCGCGACCCTTACCAGGTCTTCGGTCCACCGTGTGGGGGGCCTGCCCGCGCTACGCCTTCCGGTACGTGGTCGCCACTCGAGAATTCCGCCCCAACAGCCATCGGTTCTACGTGATATGTGCCCCGTGATAATGCCTGATTAAAAATTAATAATCCATCGGAACATTTTTAAGCAACAAATGTCGAATGCTACGAGTAGGTATAATTCTCTATAAGTAATTTAGAAATTTAAATTAGAATTCCAGCACTATAAAACCCGTTCTCTAAGATCTGATTATTGTGTAATTGTGTATCGCTAAAAATGGTGTGTAGTTGTTTATTATTTCTATAATTAGTTCTATAAGAATAAAGCTTTGTTAAATTCGTGTATAAAAGTCTTATACACGAATTGTCACATTTAAATTTATAGATAAATTAAGAATTGTTGATATTTTATATTTTATCAAACCTAACCAATTTATGGAAGTGCGGGGTCTCCTGACACAAGCAAACACTATGCTTAAAAGGAGGTTCCAACCTTAAATGTATTTTAAAACTTGTTAAAACACAAATAAAATATTTTCAATATTTCATTTTTCATTATCGCTAAAAATCCATTCAAGAATGAAACCGTATTGATGTTAAAACCAGAACGCTTGGCTTAGCTTGTTGTGGCGGTTTAGTGTATATTTACAGACCGGGTAATATTTAGCACTATAATATTCAAGAAGAAGTACAATGTTTAACAAAATATATAATATGTAACATAACATAATGAAGACCATCGCACTGATTTTCAGAGCACCCAGACTCGAAGATAAGTATAAAAATACAAAAAATATACGGAAACGGCTCTTAAACCTTATAAACAATGTGTGAAATTTGTAGCTAGAGAACTAAAACTCAAAATTAATTTTGTAGTAAGCAAACGCTGCTAACGAAAATTCCATATTTTTAATTTATATTAAATTTTCAATTTTTCCCCCTTTAATTTGAAATTAATGCCCGCTTAGCTAAATGACAATATTCAAGCATTTGAATATACAGCCTTGGCCAGAAGTATTAAGCACTCCCGCGTTTTTCATATAAAAGTTAAACTTTGAATAAAGCATTTTATATCTTTTATTATAGAAAATTCTAATATTTTTAAATAACACTAGCTATTCATTGACGTTAAAAATAATTGCACTTAAAAAAAGGCATTCGGTCCTTTTATTGCGAACCCGATTATTTTTAGGGTTCAGTTTTCTAGGATAAATAGCTATTTCAAAATTATATCTGCTAAAGTTTTCTAGATGTTTCTATACATTATTATATTTTGCGTCAATGCGTGGTTTTGTAACAAAAAAAAAACAACATAGTTTATTTATAAGTTACAAAGAAAAATAAGGGGTGCTTAAGACTGCGCAGTACGTTCAGTTCTCCATACAAACGTATTTATGCTCTCATTTTAAAACGCCAGGCTAGAATAACATGAAACTTTGTATACACAATGGGATCCGGCATATCTAGGTCGGATCATAGTTTCTGTTGCTTGAAATTATAATGGAGAAAAAATACAGCGATTATTAAGGTTTTCATACATGCCGTAAAAAACTCAAAAAGCCGCTGTATTTTTTTCTTTTACAATTTCTAGCAACAGAAAGTATGGTCCGACCTAGATATGCCGGATCCCATTGTGTATACAAATTTTCATGTTATTCTAGCATGGCGTTTTAAAATGAGAGCATAAATACGTTTGTATGGAGAACCGAGTACGATCGGTGTGGTCGTACTGCGCCCTCTTAATATTTCTGGCCAAGGCTGTAGGTAATTGCAAAAAATATTTTAGTTACAATGTTACGTATTAACAGTTCCGTTTTTCGTGTTCTACTAAAAGCAAGCATTGTTAAAATGTATGTATGCAGCATAAATGTCCTTTACCTTATCCCGCCACCTGGACCGCTGACCATCTACACCCATTTGTAAACGTTGCAATTCAATCCACTTAGACCTCTTGTAAAAACTGGCCATTGTGAACCGAACGCCGCAACGCTAAAAGAAAAGAGGCTGCATTTGCTATTGTGCTTTGTAATGCAATTGTCTTTTCTTTGTTTGAATCGCGATTGTTATGAATATGAAGAGATGAAGATTGTAATAAAATTTATAGGTAAAGTTAGTTTGTATAAGTTCGCTTGCGGATGTTCAGGTCTATGAATAAGACACGCTGCGCTTACGGCGTCGTTGAGGAATGGTTGACGCCTGCCACGAGCGGCGTGGCTGAAAAATACACGATTACGTAATAGTACATCGTTTAACGAGGGGCGGGGCGGAAGTGGAAAATTGCGAACGAGAGTCTATCAGAAGCCCGACGCCGAAGGCGGAGAGGACTCAAGTTTGCAATTATCTCACGTCCGAGTTAATCACAATATTTTTATCACATTTGCAAGGAAATAATCAACTCCAGCACTAATTCAGCTTCAATATTGCAACCAAACAAAGCAGTATTCTTGCGGCGCGCGGCCTACTACCGAGGGATTTATGAAAGCCATTATTCCCACGGGAGGTAAATCGGCTATAACTGCTCTATACACCTGCGTACAATAAGACCCTTTACGAGCAAGTGTGATGAAATAGTAGTTTATGCAACTGTTACTTATAATGAGAGGACAATTTATATGATTAGTTTATATAATAATATCGTTATAACATTCCTTTACTGCTGTACAGTCAAGAGCAAAGGAAAGTTAAAACTTTTACAACTTATCCAACTGTGAAATAGTGAAAAAGTGTTAACTTAATTTTGCTCCTGACTGTACCACACTGCGCTTTAGGCGACTTTCTTATTTGTCGCTGCGGAGCTAGTACGATATGAGAAAACTGTCAGCTGTCAGTGTCAACCGATACTAAAGCAGTACTGCCCCACTCCTGCGCATAGTATTACTACTGATCTCACGGTTCGTAAATAAATGCCATACAATTAAATATATAAACTGCGCAAACGTAATAATGACAGTATTTCGTGGAGTGAGCAAATCTTCCGTCAAATAACAAAATACCTACCACATATTCCGCCCCACCAAATCACGAAGTCGTCTTGCTGTGTGCTGTTTGCCACAGATGAAAAACATATTTAATAAAATTGATTGATTTTAGTAATTGCCAACGGCTTCTGTACGCAGTTTAAAGAACTTTTGATATTTGTGTAGATAATAAATATTAGAAAATTAATTAATATTTGACGATGCCGGTGGGAATAATACTTGTGCAGTAATAGGTTAGTTGACGAAGCATGTAATGAACTATGATTTGTTGGCATGTATTCGGTTAAATAGTCTGATTTTTGAATATAAATATAACGTTAATAATAGCAAATATTACCTGCCGCATAATATTATATTACAATTTCTTATCGTTACAATGTCGATTCAATCTTATCTCCCTTTGTAATTTCACCTATCCTTTCTCTTGTTTGTATCACCACGCTCGTAAGTAAGTTGTCAGAAACAGCAGACTTCAATACAGATGACTAAATTACTAGGGAAATTGGTAGCTTGTAAAGAGTACATTAACCCCTATTGAATCTTAATTTTGTACTAAACAGTAACGCTGCTAACGAAAATTTCAAATTAAAGGGAAAAATTTAAAAATTTAATGCTCCGAGCAGGATTCGAACCTGCGACATCTGGCATTCGCGGCGAATTGCTCTAGCCTATGAGCTATCGGAACAACCAAGCTCGTCCACGAAATCCTTCAATAACCCTCTTACAACGCCTTAGGGAGGCGTACAGCGACATCTTCCATAGAAGACTTAGGCTTCTATTAACGGCACCAACGTCTCAAATTACATTGAGATATCGCCAGTAACGATGCGATACTAAATTAAAAAAATGAACCTGCTGAATCTGCTGTTGTAAAATAAAGTACAATTTCTAACTCAATAATTCGCGCGAAAATTGTGATGAGCTGTTTTCTAAATGCATCTATTGTTTAATTTTGTTATCTCGAGATTAAAAAAACAAATGATAGACGATTTCAAATTCACTGTCACATCTGTCTTCAACTGCGGTAGGGTGAAATTCGCGGCTAAGGAAAATGAAAATTCGCGTAGTCCAAGCGTCAAAACGATTCCAACAAACAAATCTCCCGTTTCAACCGTATATCTGAGTGTTTAAGCCCATTTTGCATTGACCTTTTGCTTGTTTTGTCGAAAGCCGATCTGAATTTCAGATGCGTCTTTTCAGACTGTTTGGGCGAGTGCCAGTGTTACCCTTTCAGGTTGTTTGTTGATTAGGTTTCAAACGTATTTTATCTAAGAATTTATAAATAAATACTTAAATAATTATTCTGGCTGTTTAAGTGTTTACAGAAAACATATTTTAGTCCCGAATTACCTAAAAAGGTGACGTGACCAATCATACTTACCGCTCTGTAGGTGAGAGATCTTGTCTTCCTGGTAATGAGGACGGTTGGTCGCCAGAGCTCGTGAAAACGACTTCAGGTGAGATATAAGCGTCTATTGCCCACAAAGCTATTTTTCCATCTGGCGTATATTTGTCTACCTTAAGATACGTAGCATAACATGACATCAAAAACAAGTGACACAGCACGATCATGAGAAAATGCTAACAATGCTGCTAAAGGATTATCAAATAATAAATCCAATTTCGTGTGTCGAAAACACAAGAAAACTCGGCTACTTCCATATAAGGAAAGCTGTGACAGCAATAAGCCAGCTGAAATTGCTCCCTAAAGAGGAAAACTGGATTTAAGTTTCGTGTTTCCCATCAAAGACGATGCTGTACGCAACACGATATAAAGTTAGTTAACTTTATATTCTGGTACTGACGGAATAGTAAAAGTTCTTTACTACGTAATCTGAAATACTACGTAGGTTTTTTATTTATTTTTTATCAGGTAAAAGTAGTAACAAGGGATGTAAAAATACAACTTTTCAGTTTGTACTATGAGTTACGAGTTTGTAAGTTACAATCTAGTATATTCCCACTAAAAACATTATTTAAATTGGTACAACTGTTTGTTCTTTTTGACATGTATTCTACTCGTAAATGTTAAAAAATATAAAGTTAAATCATGCACGTTTTACTCGTATACATTTAGAAACAGGTACTCAACAAGAACTACTCTCTACCAACCACCACTACCTTTGATTGTTGATGTGGTCGAATCTAGGTGCACGGGACAAGGGAAGCGCAACCTACCTTTTCTCGCAGCGCTCGTCGTTTTTTTTAACCCTCATAACTTGGGTTTAAATTATACCTTGGCTCCAAGATACTGTTAATCACATTAGTAAATTTTTTTCAGAGTTTCACTTACCTATTTTTAGAGTTCCGTACCCAAAGGGTAAAAACGGAACCCTATTACTAAGACTTCGCTTTCCGTCCATCCCTCCGTCTGTCACCAGGCTGTATCTCAAGAACCGTAATAGCTAGACAGTTGAAATTTGCACAGATTATGTATTTTTATTGTGGCTACAACAAGAAATACTAACATCAATAACAATAATTAAGGGGGGCTCCCATACAACAGAGTAGTTGTTGGCGGTTTTTTTTCTGGTACGGAACCCTTCGTGGGCGAGTCCCACTCGCACTTGGCCGGTTTTTTTTGTTGCTTTATATTTAAATTCTGTGGAATAGTTATAAATGTTCTCGTAATACATATTACGTGAACTCATACATTACATATTACACGACCTCCCGTAGACATCTACGCCTTGCATGTCTTTTGTTTGATGTATTAAAATACAAAAGACTAGAATATTTTTACTCGAGAGTAAAAATCTCATCTTTTCACAAACATCATGGCATCAGGTCTACACTTTGTTTCTTCCTCAATAAAAAAACCAGATAAACAAAATTTTCGTGATATGTTATAATACCATAAAAGCTGTTAGATATTTAAGAAAACCTCCAAGTTAAAGCTCAAAATGCATTAAGCCGCAGTAAATTAGTTTTACTGTAAACAATCTAATGCTAAACTTGGCAACTTTTCAGATAATCTACGGAACTTTGCGCCCATTTAGATCTCAATTCTTTTGAAAATGAAATGAAAATGAAAATAGTTTATTTAGGTCATTGACATATTTTTACAATAGGCAAGGTTGGAGCCTCCTACATAATAATGCTTGTGTCAGGAGACACCGCTCTTCCAATACAAGAAGTGGTAGTAAACCATAATAAACATACAAAGTAAGACATTTTTGTTACTGAAATAATTTTGAAAACAGATATTAAAATTTATTTTAAAAATATATCATATGTATTTATTTAGCAAATTTAACCAATTAAGAGTACTATAAAAATAGGTAATACTATAAAGTGTGTATGTGTTTGTGTTTGTGCGCGCGCGTATGAGGGTGTGTTTGTGTGTGTGTGTGTGTGTGTGTGTGTTCTGAAACAGGTAAGTGTTACTAATTAAGTTATGAAAGATAAGATAGTCTCTGTTTTTTCGTTGTTTGTTGATGCGATTGCGATTATATAAGCATGCTGACAGAGTTCCAAATTGTTTACTAGCGAATTTAGACTTAAAAGAGGGAATGGGAACAACCTTATCGTTTCTTCTACGGGTTTGGTTTAGTGGGTGATATGCCAGGGATTTGTGAAATTTTAAAGCCAGTCAGTGGTAAAAATGCCGCTTTTTGGAATTTAATATCACAATAACTATTAAACCTATATTCATTAAATTTGGGTTTCTAATTGTTCTAAAGAATTTTAATATATGTAACAAATTTCATGTTTTTATGTTAGATATATTTGGAGTTATTGGGCGGTTCGTGTAATATAACACACGGCTGCTGTCCGCCAGTTCCTGGGGTGAACTTGGCTGGACACGCTGCCGCGTGTCTAGATTAGTACACAACAAAAAATTCTAAAACTCAAGCTTTTATTGGGACTCGAAACGATTCTTCTATCGTTCTCGAACATTAGGGTTCTTTCAGAAAATGTTGTTTGTGTTGGTTAATAAGTAACTTACCATGTTGTTTTTCATTTACTTTTAGCTGCAGTAATGAAATTATTATTTTGGCTACATTTCGTAAGTTTTATGATTTTTTTTTAAATTTGTCGTAATTGACCGAGCGAGTGAATCGTCTCCGTTTCAGCTTTCGACTAAAATTATTTCGTACGTCTGTCGGTCTGTCCGCATGTTGTCCTCTACACGTCGCATTTCTCGACCGATTCTCGTAAAATTTTGTCAGCAGGTTCGATGATTCTATAGATTATTTTTGTCAAGGCAGTTTTTGGAAATTTTGAAATTAGAAAAATCAAAATCTAGCGAGGTCTACGGCTCACAGAGACACTAGTAATTTTTATGGGTCGTTTTATTTACGGTGAAAGGGCAGAGCCTGAACTTCGATAACAATTCCCAAAATGTCTATCAGCCTCATATTTGTCCCGCTACTAGGCATAGGCCTTCTATTATAGGTTAGAGAGAAGCTTTAAATTTCATAACTACGAGTAAGTTTAAGTCCCTGGACATATTAACCAATGTGTATTTTTCCGTTTCATATTAAACATAGGTCCGACCAGCGAAACACTATCATTAATCATTACCTATACAATACACATACCAATCTTGAACATACAACAACCCTTGGATTTAGCCTCTTGGGCTAACCCAAAAACCCCCACGCTCTCCCCACACTCGCCAAATGGGTTGGAAACTTCACATCCACCCTTAAATTTCTCGTTTCTTTTATTAAAATGCTAGCTTGTTTACTAACGCAAAAATACTGCGCGAAACTTAGTTGTAGTTACCACAAAAACAGGCCAGATTCTTTTATAACACTGCAGATTTTCCAGTATTCGGAACATAATCCTGCCTCTGAGTAAAACTATCTCACAAAAAACAAAAACACATCACACGTGGAACTAAAAAAAATAGCTAGTTTTACCGTTGCATTTTTCGGAAAGGCTAGGATTATAGGAAGATTGTGGAACGAGAGATTTCCGCATGTATTAAAAAAAAAAGCTATTCAGGATTTTGCAATGGCGAGAGAGTTTTGAAACTCAAGCTGTTGAGATAGTTTGTAGAGATGTGAAATGATAAATATAATACATTTTACGCTATGATGATTATTACAATGGTTAATTCTTTGTTATTCAATATATTCATTTCAATACTTTATAGGTAAGGCAAAAAGTGTTTAAAAGCTCTGAAATACCGTTTTTATGTTTAAGTACCTACAAGTATGGCATTTCAGGCGCTGCCGATAACGCAGCAATATATATGACGGCGGCGTCGCCGTGCTGCAAGCTAAAATTTGCAAGCAATGTAAACAACACCAGCACCTGGCCTGACTTGTCAGGCCATTGTGACGTCACGCCACCACCTGGCGCCATTACCTGAATCAAAGGTTATAAATAGACAGATTGTGCCTGATGGGGGCATTCTTACATTAGAGTTCGCCCAGTGCACTTGTCGTGCTGCTAAAATGTTGTCTGATTATTTATTGTGAAAATGTGTTTTAATATATTGTCAAGTTGGATTGATATTAAAACATTGATCTAATTACTAAATATAGTTGTTTCTATTAAATTGGAACCTGCACCTTTTATCATGGGAGACGACTCGCCACTATATATACTATATATATATTGAAATTAAATTTCTAGCCTAGGTAATCTTGAACATGGCTAACCCGGCGTGTAATCGCCTTTTCCGGCCCTTACAATCACAGAGGATCAAAGTGCACATTTGTAAATATAATGCATTAAATTTAACTTGTAAGGCTTCTTAAAAATTTATTTACAATATGGTTTTTTTTTTTTTTTTTTTTTTTTTTTTTTTTTTTTTTTTTTTTGACTTTATTATTTATTTAGAACGTTATATAAAAACAGATTAAATACCAAAAATAAAACTAATTACAATAACATTAAAACTAATTACAAAACTAAATTAAATCTAAAAATGGCCCCCGCGGCATTGTGCCGAAGATACTGGCAGCATTTCCTCTCATATGGTATTACATTTTACATTACAACCAAAGTCACAAAAATAACACGAAAATAAATGTGGATTATATAATACAAAAGGGACGCTATTAAAGAGAGACAAAAGAACAATGAAACCCGATTGTTACTTTTTAAAGAATAATCGGTTGCTGAGTAATCGAATTTTTCATTTTGTTTTCTTGGAATAACCAAGTCGACTTTAATCCCCGTTTCCTCAAATTTGGTCAAAGGGGTGATGCCCTCTTTCACGGGCAGTTAACTCGTTGTGATTGACGGCTTATTTGATTTCCGGGGTTCAATCTGGAACATTTTGCATTGTAATTTGACCCCGAGAATATTAAAATATTAGAAGCCCGGCTGTAAGTATTGATCGGTTTGCAAAAACATCTTCTATTTCTATTTCCGACTCTCTTATATGTGATATGGAGTTTTTTAATCAGCTCTACTCTCGGCAGTGTATAATTAATGTACACATTATAGTCATCTTTTTCTAATAGGTTTTGAATATAGTACATTACTACAGAGGCCGGGACGAAAGGGGTTGCCGGCCGAAGATATATAGATAGGTCTGAGGCGGGCAACCCCATATTTCCCGCAATGCAATGAAATAAACAACAAAAAATCAAAGTTTTATTTTTTAATTCGCATAGTGGCACAATGTCATGATGCCTGTGCCACAAATTTATGTGGAATGGAAATTAAAAAAGAGGACTTTGCCGACTTAGGTCTGCAAGATTTGTATGAAATTTCATTAACGACCTCTTGTCCTAGCCGCACCTGAAACGTCATACTTCGCAGCCTATTATAAGGAACATAACATCAATATTTCATTGCATGTTTGAGAAATAGTATTTTATGAAACAATTTTTTTAATCGTATTTGGACGCTCAGAGACCAAATACCTTTAATTTTATGTACTTTTTGTTTATTCGGACAGATCGTATTCAATACGTCCTTAATATTTGTAAATTTATTTTCATTTAATTGTTAATTAGTATATTTTTTAATCATTACTATTAAGTAAGATTGTCAGTTTTTTTTTAAATTGTATGAATTCACGCTTTGACTTGTAAAAGTGCCCTTGTGGCCTATTTGCAGAATAAATATTTGATTTTGATGCAACAGGGTATGAAATTAATATTATTTTCTTAAACATGCAATGAATATTGATGTTATGTTCCTTATAATAGGCTGCGAAGTATGACGTTTTAGGTGCAGCTAGGACAAGAGATCGTTAATGGAATTTCATACTAATCTTGCAGGCCAAGGCCGGTAAAGTCCTCTTTATGATTTACATTCCACATAAATTTGTGGCACAGGCATCATGAAATTCTGCCACTATGCGTATAAAAAATAAAACTTTGATTTTTTTGTTGTTTATTTCACTGCATGTTTGAGAAAAGCACTATACATATCTCGGCGGGAAATATGGGGTTTCCCGCCTTAGACCTATTCCCGTCTATATGTCTTCGGCCGGCAACTGCTTTCGTCCCGGCCTCTGTAGTAATGTACTATTTATGCAATAAGGGTTCTTAAAATTCGAGAGTCGATTGTTTATGGTATAGATTTGCATTTCTATAAAAAGTTTATTGTTTTAATACTGCTGTCAGTTATTTAATTGACAGATTATGATGCTGGAGTAGAAAGTAGATAGTATAATAGTAGATAGACAATTGCACAAAACAAGCCATTTTATCCAAGAAAATGTATCGATCCGAGCCGCAAGCGAGGGTCGATGTAGAGTAGAGGATAAAATGGGTTTTATACACGACACTCTGCCTTTCACTTCGATTGCGAGTAAATTAAACAAATAATGAATATAACTAAAATTATCAAATTAAAGGGAAAAATTCAAAAAAATTCTCCGAGCAGGATTCGAACCAGCGATATCTGGCATACGCGGCCAATTGCTCTAGCCTCTGAGCTATTGGAACAACCAAGTATGCCAGATGTCGCAGGTTCGAATCCTGCTCGGAGCATAAAAATTTTCAATTATTCCCTTTAATTTGAAATTTTCGTTAGCAGCGTTACTGCTTTAGTACAAAATTAACTGAAATTATGTTATCAAATTGATACTAATGTGCTGGTCGCCCGCGGCGCGCCGACGTCGGGTTTTACTTTATGCTTTAGAGCATAAAAAACTACTTTATGTCGCCTATGCAAAGCATAAAGACGAACTTTGAAAGCATGAGAAGTGAAAAAACTATACTAGGTGGCCCATTCAAATCGGTCAGTATGGGAAAGTCTGAAACTATAAGACATACGAAGATTTGTTCTTAGGAACCATGTCACCGATTTTGATAAAAAGAAAAACTGCATTCATACATTTGAAAAAAACACTGTACCCAGCTAGGGAATCGAACCCGGTTGTTTTGAAAAAATAAACTTACACTATTTCTATTCAGATATCGTTTGTGTAGGTCTTAAGCAGTAAATGTCTCTAAGAAACATAATGTCTAAAATGAATAAAATGCATTTTTTTCACATACTTTAATTTATCATAGTAGGTGTTCAAAGTGACCACCGTTACAATATTCAACAAGTTCAGGCATGTAAAATTGTCTCTATGGTTGTTTGTACCTCTCTACTTGTAAAATCGGTGACATGGTTCCTAAGAACAGATCTTCGTATGTCTTATAGTTTTAGACTTTCCCATACTGACCGATTTGAATGGGCCAACCTGTATATAACCTATATATAACGCAACGCAAAAGAAGAATGTTAGAAGTTTTGTGCGTCTGTCTATGACATAGTAGCTCCCTAATGTTTCCATGTCCTAATAAAACTATATAGCTGTTTTGTTTTTGTTTGTTACATAGTTTCATTTGTGTGAGGTACTATATTGTATTATCAAGGAATAAAGGGCACAAATACAAATGTCTTGTAACCTACATACATACACTACCGTCAGAAAGTTTAAGACCAAACACAAAATATGAAAATAATCAACATTGATTGATTATCCACTCAATTTTGATTCATCTGTCCGTAGTACTCTCAACCAGTTTGCAAAAGTCCAATCCTTGTGAGAAATAGCCCATTGAAATGTTTTTGTCTTGTTTGGTTTGCGTAATAATTTATGAAAATTAAACTAAACAATTGTGTTTGGTCCTAAACTTTTTGACGGTAGTGTATGTGTATGTACATAAGGTTTATCAGGCTGTTTCAGATGCCAGAAGGGCAAATCGCCCAGAAAAAGGAGCCCATCAGAGCTCCGTTGAGATTGATAATTTACGAAAGAATGGTCACAACTGGCTTCGTATTAAATGCATTTCGCATATGTGTTATATCGCGTGTATATCATGATCCCTATATTCGCATTTGTGGTATTGTGATAGGTATTGCCGTATGGTTGAAATGCAAAAAAATTTTACATAGTTAAGGCCTTAATTTACTCTACGCTTTAATTTTCTCATTTTCGTAATGACAATTAGTCATATTATTTTACATGGGTAACTTTCGTTAAGAAAATTAGAAAATTAAAGCGTAGATTAAATTAAGGCCTTAACTATGTACAATTTTTTGCATTCCACCCATATATTCGTTGCCTGTGACAATTATATTATTAATATTTGTAAATTATATTCACACAATTAAAATCTAACGTAAAAATAAATCAAATTACGATAAAAATACTGCGTATCAAAGCATAGCCTCACTTTTTATGGAAAAAGTTTATTATCACTAAGATGGAGAAGGAAATTGCTTCATTCTTTTGACACGTTTTAAAGATATTAAATTAGGTTCTGATAAGATGTGATTTGCTAACCACAAAAGATTATGTGCAGGAAAATTCTTCAAGTATTAATCAAATATTTAGCTTTACGTATAATCATTACTCTCTCAAAAATGTTGCCCATTAAAAACCTATCGGGTGAGATTCTATAGGTAAGTGCTTTAACAAGCTGGGCTGAACTAATTTATATTTATAATATCTTTTTAGCTCTTCGGTACGGGTATTCCCTAGTTGTCTTAGAATATTCATAAAAAAACCGTTCGGACGGTGAAACTCCGCCGCTAAAACGGGTACAGAATATCAAAATGAGGTAAAAGGTGTTTCATAATATATAATGCGTGGTTAAGTATTATAGTGGGTAAGTTTTATGGGCTTGTTTAACTTGCTTTAAGAATTGACTAGGTTTTGTATCAATAATTTGAGTAAAAAATATCTAAAGCCTATTATAAATGTTCTTTCCATAACGTCTTCTATATATAAATAGTAATTTTTGGACGTCAAAAGGTCGTGAACGGTAAGAGGTATTTATTGACCGAGTGAGCGAAGCGAGCGAAGCATCTCTGTTTCAGCTTTCGACAAAAAATCTTTCGGATGACTGTCTGTCTGTCCGGATGTTCTCCTCTACAGGTCGCATTTCATAACAGACTCTCGTGAAATTTTGTGAGCAGGTTCGAGAATTATTTCGAAATTTTATTCGAGTCAGTCTTTGGAAATTTGTAAATTTGTTTTTTTTTTGTGTAGTCTACAGCTCACAGAGACACTATTTTAAATTTAAGATTCGGTAATGAAAAGAGTTTCTTAGAAGACTCACGAAATCACAAGTATGTGGGTCAAATTAATAGCTTTTAAGTTATTGGGGGGGGGGGGGGGTCGAAATTGGGCCGAAATGGTCCGTGTAGTACTCGTACCTATAACGAAAGAACTAATTGTATGAAAATATACAGTTTTCTGTTTAAAACCATTTCTCTTTCAAACCCTCAGTTCAGTACTTCAGATTACGTCACCATTTTCATCTTGTACTAATCAATCACGCCGACAACATTAAAAAAAATGTATAATTTATATTATTATAACCTCTCATCACTAGGAGGTCTATGCCCAGCAGTGGGCTGCATATAGTCTAATGGTGATGATGATGATGATGAGGATAGTTTTCTAAATACTTGTATAAATGCCCCGTGTGGTGCCGGGTTAGTAACAACGACCCTTTGCGTTTCCAAGAGTTGACTTTGGGGAGCGTGTTGAAATGTGTTGCGGACGGTGGACTAGTATAGTAACCCCAGCTAGTTTCCCAGTAATTATTGCTGCACGGAGCCCAGGTTCCTCTTTGCCAGTTAACCCCATGAGTTGGCGTAGGCACTAGTATTCAGCGACTGCCATCTGACTTACTAACCTAGACAGAAAACTTGACCTTGTTGGGATTAGACCGGTGTACTCACGATGTTTTCATTTATCGAAAAACTATTTACTGTTAAATATCGAATAAAAAAAAAACGAATTAGCACTGGATGAATGAAATGGCGACAGGTCTCGGGGACAATTTGTGACGCCCGAATGCCTCTTCGATTGAAGGGTAAAATCTATAAGACCGTAATAAGACCTGTCGTCATGTATGGATCAGAATGTTGGGCCTCAAAGGTGATGGATGAAACGAGACTGCATGTTACAGAGATGCGAATGCTGAGATGGATGTGTGGTGTGACGAGAATGGACCGGATTAGGAATGAGTATATAAGCGGAAGCCTGAAAGTAGCGCTCATTGGCGAAAAACTAAGAGCCAATCGCCTGGCGTGATACGGGCATGTAATGAGGAGGGATGAAAGCCATGTAACCAGAAAAGTATTGGATATGAATGTGGATGGATGCAAGAAACGAGGTAGACCAAAGAAAAGGTGGATGGATTGTGTGAGAGATGATATGAATAGGAAAGATGTGAATGAAGAGATGACGCGTGACAGAGATATATGGAAGAAAAAGACATGCAGCGCCGACCCCAAACAAATGGGAAAAGGGCAAGAGAATGATGATGATCGAATAATATTCCGTCTTTAAGCCGGGGTTAGAACCCGTGACCTTCAGATTAAAAGTCGGGAGCCTTACCGCTCGGCTAGATGGCTCCTAAAACTGGCGCTGGAATTAAATTTCATGTATTCTGCCTACCTCGTATGGGAATACCCGGCACGAATTTAACGAAAAGGTTCGTTACTTTTCAACTCTATTTTAACGACGTTAGGGCCGAAAAGTGACAACCATTCATTACGCGACTATACCTATGTTTTTATTATCTACCTACTCTGCTTGATCCGGGTATATGTATGCCTTAGCTACGACTATACCGAATATTACCGAAATAAGCCTCACTTGTAACATACTACACATCAAAGAGTATTTTTCGAGTACCTCAAGGCCTGCAGGGTTGAGATTACAAATACGCTCCCTCCCGGTATAGCCTCCCAATAATAGCGCCTCAGAAAAATATGTTATTCGAGACGGAATTTAAAAATGTGCGGATGTGCTGAACTCGGCGAGATTTGCTCACAAACAGGTTAAAGGTTAAAGTGCCGGGAAACCGGTCAGCAGGGTGAATATATAAGTAACGCCGATTTTATTGAAAGTAAGTTAATTTTCGTAATTATTGCCGAGGCTCGGAAAGTATGGGGTTGCCTGACGAGAACAGTAAATATAGTGCTTTTCTCAATTTCAGGAAATGATAACAAATACACTACAAATAAAGCGGCGATACAGTATTTTGACTTTGATTTAAGTAGCTGAAAGCACTCTTTATATTTATTTATTTAATCGTATGGCATTTATTTACGAAGCGTGAGATCTTCGAGAAGACAAGTACGGTTGCCAGTTTTGTTGCACTTTTAGCACCACCCGGGGGTCACGTGTAGGGTAACGGTGGGTACTCCCTACTCTTTATATTACTTCGTTCAAAGGCGGTATTGAGTTTCCACAATATCTTTACATTCAAACTCTGTTTTTAAAGTAATAAATGAACGAAACTCTTTAAGTAAAATATGATGAGTATCTTTTTTTTTCTATAGTCTAGTAGCCACTTGACAAAGAAGAGAATAAGGTGGCTAATTCTAAAACGTAACACCGCCGAATAAATAAAAATATGTCTGTTCTGAAGATTTATGCTATATTCTAGTAAATAGGCGAGGTAGTACAATTGATACTACTGCGCTACTCGTGCTATCAAGAAGATGGTAGCGGCGGAGATAAGACTCCACAACTATCTTAAACTATTTCATTTTATTGCAAATATTCACATAGTGAGAACAAGTGACACAGCCTTCCCGCTCGAAAGTCGGACCTATTTGGACACGCGGCAGCTTGTCCAGCCAAGTTCACCCCAGGAACTGGCGGACAGCAGCCGTGTGTTATTTTACACGAACCGTTTCGAATCACTTTTGACCCCTCAATAACTACAAATCTATTTAACATAAAAAAACGAAATTTGGTACATGTATTATTTTTTACATTTACCTCTAGAACCACCATATCAGCTAAAGGACGTCCACTGCTGGACATAGGCCTCCCCCAAATTCACGGGGGTATATGCCATAATCGCCACGCTTGGCATGTGGGTTGGCGATCGCAGTATCTCCACCGCACTCCAGGGATGCTGCTGCCCATCCCCCGGTGGTCTTGGTCGTAGTTTTAAGACATACCCCCGGGCCCACCTTTAGAACAACTAGAACCAATAACTAACTTTTTCTCCTATGTTTCATAAATATAGGTGAAATAGTTATTGAGATATTAAAGTCGATAAAACGGTATTTTTACCACTGACTGACTGACTAATAATTAAAAACTTAACCCACTTACAGGTGACCTTGAATTGAAATTTGATATCCAGCTTGGTAATTGTGTGAATACCAGAAAAAAATCAGGAAACATTTTTTCAGGTTTATTATTATCATTATTATTTATGCTTGTTACTTCAGAAACCCGTCATTTATTAATCGATTTGAAAAATTCTTCTTTGTTTGAAACGGTGTACTTCAGGGGTGATCCCATAGTTATCAGGTGAGAATCTGATCATAGTGTCCTCGAGGAATCGAGGGAACTCTTTAAACATTTTGACGTGACTATAGCGATTTGGGTATTTTGTATAATAACTCGTGCATTCGCTCTTGAAAAGCACCATTTGGTGAAGTTTCACAAAAAGTAATTAATGATATCCCTTCAAAAACATAAATGAGAAAATGGCAGCCAAGTTCAATATGAGATGCATGGTTGTCGTCTTCACCGACAAAAGAATTGAGATCTAAATGATGTCAAGCCAGCCAAGTTCCGCAGATTAAATGGAAAGGTGACAAGTCTGGCACTAGATTGTTTAGAGTAAAACTAATTTATTGCGACTTAGTGCATTTTGAGCCTTAACTTGGCAGTTTTCTATGCAGTATGTTATATTACCATAAAATCTGTTATATGGATATTTAAGAAAACTGTCAAGTTAAAGCTCAAAATGTCAAGCGTTCAGATTTGTTAACAACAGCCCAAAGGGTAACATGTATTTCTTCCAGTTTATTATTTGGTATGTTTAAGAGACTTAGTGTTTCAAAATTTATCATTTGGGGCCACTTAGCACCTTAAAACATGTTAGCCGGGACACACTGCTGCGTTGCTTTGCATTGCATTTATGAATAGAATTACCCGATGTCCTCGTCCTGATAATATAACCGAGCCATTCCATTCTACTCCATATTTTTGATTTCATTCGGCACTTTGTTATATATTTTTGGCCCCATTACGTACTTTGGTCTGTTTTTAAAGACGATGCTTTGGGAGCTCCAGGTAATGTTGTTTCCTCTCCCGAAAATTTTTGTTAACTTCGAGGATATTAGCTAGGGTGGCAGTGTCAGAATCTGAAGCTCAACAAACAGCTGGTGAACAGGCGTATCTTGGGTGAGTTGTGGTATTATTATGACTGCAGTTTTCTGATGTCAGACATTGACTACCAAGTGTATAAATGTTGTCATTATAAAGAAGTTGCCTCGTTATACAAATAACCGTAAGGCCAATTGTCCATTAGGTACTTCTTTAAAAAGCTTGTTATCTGAAGTGTGAACGCCTCACGTCTGTAAGCGTTGTTCAAAAGCGTTGTTAGTGATTTCTGGTTCAACAAATCTGTACAAAAATATATTCTCTAAGAAAGTATGACAAAAAAGCGGCTATAACAAAACATTTACGAAGAGATCCCTATCCAATAAAACTTAATAAGACGCCGTAGAAGTTATCGTGTTTATATTTTTCCCAAAATCAGACTGTTTCCAAGTTATGCAACTGTGTCATCCGGCAACTCTTTTACCTTTCGAAAACAATTCAGACAACAACGTGCTTACATCGCATGTATTCCATAGCATAACACTTCTTCATTTCATATTTGTATGCGAACATTGAACAATTTTATTTTGACTGGATAGCAAAATAAGTATGTACAAGTTAAAATGCTACCTAGTAAACCTGGCAAGACTGAAGAAGGAGGAGTGATCATGCGGCGTCCGCATACCGCGTACGGAACGACACGTTAAGCAAGGTCAGCCGCGGTTAACTCTTGGATGAGTGACCTCTCTGAGTGCTTACTAACTCATGCTTTTAAAGGCACGTTAAGCCGTTCATCCCGGCCGCTGTCTATGACAGCAGTCGTTGAGCCAAGTTAAAGCCTTCGAGCGGCTTGAGAACTTCTAACATGTCTAGTTTCCCCCTTCAGTTGGAAGTCGCTTCCGTACAAACTAGGGCCTAAAATTCTTGGGAGTGAGTAGCGGACCCCGGGAATCCTTTGAGGTGCAGCTATACTAGGATAACGCTAGGATGATGATGATGAAACAGGTATTACTGAAGCAATAACAATTGGTAAAATTGATACTGAAACGTGGCCGCTTACAACTTGCAATGTGCCTCATAAGAAGGCTCTTTGGCAACACTGTTGCACAACAGGCTGGCTAGGCTGTATAGAAAAATAACGTTCTTTCTAGACAATTAACTGCCACAGATTGTTTTATATATTTCAGCATGAAAATAAGTCCTTTTGATTTATTTATAATGTAATGTAACAAATCTAGTTCATAGTGCATGTACTTATACACCGTTACATCGTGAAGCAAATACACCGTTTATATTCCATTCCGGCATTTCATTTGGTTCGCAATATCCGAGGAAAGAACTGAACAGGCAACCGCCCTACAAGGGCACAGGAGGCTCCATGCGCCCAGATCAGCCCCCCATATATCGGAGTCGGCCTCCCATAGCTCAGTTATCTAAAGAGCAATAGAGGGGGCTGTATCTACAGCGAGTTTCGCACCAGAAATGAGATCATCTTCAGCAGATACAACGTGGCACATTGCACGTATAACCGATAGCCGTTGCAGCGGAAAAGTTCTCGAGTTGAGACCATGTATCAGAAAGCACGTGGGTTAACGGCCCAAAAGTTGGATTTCATCAATGACCCAGTAATAGTTGTGAGAGTCCACTGGATGTACTTATAGATGGCGCAGGACTGGCCAATGTGACACTATTTGAGGGAGGTGTATGTCCAGCGGTGGACGTGTTTCGGCTGATATAATGATGAAATGAGGCCCCTACCTCGCTGATTCATCTGTACACATTTGTTTTTGCAGTTTTATTCTTATAACTAAAACCAAGGGATACAATAATGTGTACATACTTGTGTAAATAACGCCTCTCGGGCTGGAAGATGGATGGATCCACAACGTACCTGAAAAAACAAGCGAACGTGAGTGTAATGTATTATGACACGAACTAATATTAAGCACTGTCGTGGAAAATGTGATTTTTGTGTAGAAGCGCCTAGGTTATTACTCTCATTTATTAACAAGCTTCTAAACTTTTGCTGTTTTTTTGGCATTTCTGCGAGGAAAGGTGCATTAAGTAATTGTAACTTGAAGTATTTTACAGCATGATTAATTGTTCATTTAGTCATTTGTAAAAGTGTATAATAAGTTTAGTCCTTTGACACATATTATATTTATACATTGTATCTCTGTTATCAAAACATTAGTATTTATTTATTTATTGAACTATTGGAGATAAATATAAGGGCACACATTGGCTTAGCGTGTACCTCACAAGTTAATACACTCGAGAGCTTGAGTTTTGGGTCACTAGCATTTACTTCAATATCTTGAAAACGAATAAAGCTATCGTATGGATATAAAATGAACCTTATAGAAAATTTAATGTTACTAAAACAAAATATATTACATTTATAGATAGGGACTGGAAAAACAGAAAAAAATAGGGGTAAATAAACAACGTATGATTTGGTACTATTGTTTTTATTTATTTATTGCCATTCGAGTTTCGACAAGCTTACTTAAGACGGCGCCGTACGATCGGTGTGGATCGGTTCTCCATACAAACGTATTTAGGCTCTCATAATAAAACGCCATGCTAGAATAACATGAAACTTTGTATACACAATGAGATCCGGCATACCTAGGTCGGAAATTAGTTTCTGTTGCTAGAAATTGAAAAAGAAAAAAATAGAGCGGTTTTTTGAGTTTTTTACGGCTTGTATGAAAACCTTAACAATCGCTGTATTTTTTCGCCATTATAATTTCAAGCAACAGAAACTAATTTCCGCCCTAGACAAGCTGGATCCCATTGTGTATACAAAGTTTCATGTTATTCTAGCATGGCGTTTTAAAATGAGAGCATAAATACGTTTGTATGGAGAACCGATCCACACCGATCGTACTGCGCCGTCTTAAATAAGCTTGTCGAAACTCGAATGGCAATAAATAAATAAAAACAATAGTACCAAATCATACGTTGTTTATTTACCCCTATTTTTTTCTGTTTTTCCAGTCCCTACTGCCACAAAAGTTTAATTTCGTCTGGTAAGTTATTGTACACTAATATGCAAGAATAGTAGGCATTGCGTCTATATATATCAGCACGACATCGAGGTTGATACAAGAGATTTCTGTACTGTGCCCTTTGTGTTCCGGTAGACACATCGGAACGTAATTGAAAATAATCCCTATGAGCCTTGACAAACAGACAGGCCTTTCTAATATACATACATGCCAAAGTCAGTATATTGTATTTTTTAAAATAAAGGTTTGCATCTATCCATTAACCATGAGTTTGTGATTGCACGTATGCACTTTTTTGTACTTTAAATGCCCTCTCAACCTGAACCGAATTGCCCCACAATAAGAGACCATAATCTAAAGTAGACGAAACGTATCCATAATATGCTGTTATTGCAGCTTCAGTAGAAACTGTTCTACAGAGTTTTCTTAGTGCAAAAACAAATCTATATAATTTGGAGCAAACGAAATCAATAAGATCTTTCCAATTGAGGTGACTGTCAACCGTTAAACCTAAAAATTTTATGCTACTGGTGTCCCCTATTAAAATATTACTATACCTTATGTTCAGCTGTTTAGGGTTAGATTTGTAAGAACGAAATTGCATGTATTTAGTTTTAGATAAATTGATGTTAAGATTATTATGGCATGTCCATGTATAAATATCATCTAATGCTCTAGAGGTATTTATTCTCTTCTTCGTCGATTCCTCACGGCTGAGGGTCGTGACCACCAGAGGAGCAATTCTTCACCACCGTTCTCCAGACCCCTCTATTTTGGGCTAGCTGTATTGCCCCCTGGATGTTGACGCCCGTGGCATCGCGGATTGCATCTGACCATCGTGTGGGTGCTCTACCTCTGCTAGAGGTATTTATATTGGTCTCATATTCATTGATGATATCTCCTTTGACCATTAGCGTCGTATCATCAGCAAACAGAATGCACTTTTCAGTTGTTGCTTGTGATAAATCGTTTATATAGAGTAGGAACAGCAATGGCCCCAAATTGCTCCCCTGAGCTACTCCAGAGTTATTTGAACGGAACGGTGTGTATGATTTTTCAACAAAACGATTATTTTTCGGGGACCACTCTGGTTATTTCAGTGCATTGCTTCCTATTTCCTAAATAACTTATAAACCATTTCAATGCTGATTTGACTTTCAGTCAACACCCTTATTACAAGGTACACGTACAGTCGAAATAATACTTTGGCACTTTGTCGCATTCACCAGTAGGAAATTTAGTATGACAGTTAAACATGACGTTAAAGTGACAAGGTACAAAGGTGTTCAGCCCCTTGTGAGTTCCACCGTGCATGTCTATCTGAAGCTTATATTTTTTCCTCGTAGAAATACTTCGTTTTTTTAATACCACGTCGGTGGCAAACAAGCTTACGGCCCGCCTGGTGGAAAGCGGTCACCGCAGCCTATGGACGCCTGCAACTCTTAGGGCTGTCACATGCGGGTTGCCGACCCTTTAAGAATTTATACACTCCTTTCTTGAAGTACCCCATACTGTAGTCCGTCGGGAAAACCTCGGCAGGGAGCTCATTCCACAATCGGAGCGTCCGAGGGAGGAAATTCCTCTGAAGCCGTACCGTACGCGACCATTTAGGTTCTAAGGTGTGAGGATGAATGCCCTGCCGACGGGCGAGCGGAGCGATGGTAGAATGCGGCCGTGGGCATCATGTCGAACAGTTCTTCGGAGCACAAGCTTCGGAGCACAATTATCATCACAATAAAATAAGCCGATTATAGGAAATTCTGGAGAAAGCTGGATTACAAACACCACCTTCTCAATTCACAATAAGTCATTACTCGCCGCAACGTTGTTCCCTAGTACAGTCAACAGCAAAAGTAGATGATTATTTTAGTACTTTCTCACTTTCAGTAATTTGACGCATCCCAACTCTGTCGCAATATTGTTACGTTATGTTAGTGCGACAAAGTACTAAAATGATCATCTACATTTGCTGTTGACTGTAATTATAGCTTGAGCTACAAAATCTAAACAACTTTATAAGACGTCATATAGTCATGTAACCTTCGTGTACGTCATTCATATTTTTAGGGCTCTGAAACCGAAATGGTAAAAACGGTACCCGTAATGTTTCATCATGTCCGTCTGTCTGTTTGTCTGTCCCGATATCCCTGGCATTTTACTCAGAAACGTCAGGATGTGTTAAGATACAATTTGTAATATAGATGTTTTATGTAGGCCGCTATACAGGGTGACATCGCGATCGTGTAGCACCAAAGTAAAACAAGACTTGGTACTTAATTAGGAATACAACGCTGCAGATTAGAGTGCCCAAATCAGTATCTTACCCGCTAGAACAAAAAAAAAATGCAACATATTTTCCTATTTTTAATCATGGTCACCCCACCAGTAAAGAACGTAGTGGTAGCTTACGATTGATAAATAATAACACTAATAATTCTACATTTAGTGTAAAAGCAATTAAAACGTTAAAACACATTAAAATAATTTATTAAACTAATAACTATCTGCACCAGGCGTTTAAAAAAACTATCACCGATCACAAACCTTGACCATGTACCTTCTATGATCTGCACAATAAAGAGTTTATTACTTACTTTACAATAAGTAACTTAAACATACTTCAGAAGCTGTTCGAAGTGTGACCCGTTTTGCTGACGGCACAAGTGAAGAAGGCGACGGGCAGCGCCTAAGGTTATCTTTCAATCGGCCAAGAGCGAAAGAAACGATTCATTTTCACAGTTTCAAATGCTGCTACAACTCGCTGACGGAGTTCTTCGATAGTGTCGGACTCTTGTTGTCGGGACTGCGAGGAGGCCATGCCACAGGTCCGCCGCGGCCGATCCAACGTCCGGGAAATTGTTCATCGAGGTAGTTACGTACTCGGTGTTCAAAATGAGCCGGAGCACCGTCGTGTTGATAGTGTAAGTTATGTAAGTAATGTTCCGGTACTTCTCGCAGTAATTCAGGTACCACTTGTCTCAACATATCAAGGTACTTAGCACCATTTAATCTCCCTTCTATGAAGTAGGACCCGATAACAACATCGTTCACTATTCCCGCCCATACATTCAAACTAAATCTCACTTGGTATGCGTTCCTCCTTGTTAAATGTGGGTTTTCGGCACTCCAGTAATGTTCATTATGCATGTTGAATAGCCCGATCCGAGTGAACGTGCTTTCGTCGGTACAAAGAATGTTAGTGTCTTGGTTTTCTAACATCCAATTAGACATGGCTATTCTTGAACGAAAAACTAACGGTGAAAGATCCTGTACTGGTAGGAAATGGTAAGGGTGCAACCCGGTTGCGTTCAGAAGACGCCACACAAAGAAATGACTGACATTAAATCGTCTTGCGGCTTGTCGCGTGCTTCTTCGCGGATAGAAGTACCTTAAAATTTGTTCGTCGAGGTTGTCCGCGTATCGTTGTCGTCGTCGTGGCCTGTCACCGCCTCGTGCTTGGGCGTGAACCGGCACAGAAAACTGTCCATAATCTCGCAGATTTTGAACCATCGTGGAAATAAATCTTCGGCTTGGAATAGGCAAGTCAGGATAGTGTTCATGAAAAAAATTTCGAGCAGCAGTCGCACGATTGGTTTGGTAATACAACCTTACCATGTCAGAGCGCTCAATATTCGTAAACGGATACGCCGTAGGTATTTTTTTGTCCTAAATTTTCAATCTTTAAATAATTTTATTTTCGCTCGATGTTTTGACTTTGTCATAACAGTGACGGTTGACGTTTGTTCTTCATCTAATCAGTTGTTCATTAAAGAGATTTCAATATTAATTGTAAGGTGACCATATTTTAAGTTATTAACTGGGATATGGAAATAGTTGATTAATTAATAATTAACTGCAATTAATTAAAAACTAACTACATACATAAACTCGCAATTATTTACGGAGTTAGGACCAATAGGTTTGAATCATGACCCAGATTACATCCTTATAGTACTGTATTCGAATTACTAAAAAAAATATGGGGGAACTCCATACATGTAACTGAAATACTTTTTTTGCTTAGTTTTGTATCTTTAGAAACCAATGTAAGGTTTCTCAGAAAAAAAAACTATTAAGTGAATATATCTGGAGGTTACCGCTTTGAAATTCACAATAATAACTAAAAATTAAAAAAAAAAAACATTTCTTCCTAAGCTGCGCGCCGCGTTCGAGGCAGCGCCAATAGCATCCTATCCGTAGTTTGTTCTAAGTTGGACTGCCCTTTTCAGAATCATTGGATGCAACTCCACCTACAAAGGGCAGTCTAACTTAGAAATATGTTTTGTGTATGTAATTGTTTCGTTTTGTGGGTATTGTAATAAAAAACAAACTAACAATAGGAATTAAGTATTATTATTGTAACTAACATATGATATGGATCACGGTCCGAAATAAATAATATCAATTTCAATTTCAATTCAATTTCAATAAGCTTAAAATCTTTACAATATTTAGGGTAGTGTCCCTATTTAAGCAAATAAATAACATCACGAATATATAGTGCACTATTTCCATTGTAAAAGAGTTTCTAAGTTTTTTTTTTATAAAAAATGTTAATAAACCACCTACAGAGCAGGTTGGTGTTACCTATTATGGCTTCGGTCTTTTGTAAGGTGGCGGTTTCTCCCCACTCAGTCTGCTCCAAATATAAACGAGCTGCCCTACAATTCGGTCCCTACAATTCTGCTCTGCCCTACAATTCGGTCTATACACTTAACAATTTAAGGCCCCTGTACAGTGTACACGCATACGAGTTTCATTACATTACGGAATACCGTGGTATAATGAGTACAATCGATCTGTCAAACCGCACAATGTAGTGAAACTCGCATACGAGTTTCATTACATTGCGGAATACCGTGGTATAATGAGTACAATCGATCTGTACGAGTTTCATTACATTACGGAATACCGTGGTATAATGAGTACAATCGATCTGTCAAACCGCGCAATGTAGTGAAACTCGCATACGAGTTTCATTACATTGCGGAATACCGTGGTATAATGAGTACAATCGATCTGTCAAACCGCGGAATGTAGTGAAAATCTCATTCGAGTTTCGTACGTGTGGAAATAAGGCTTTACTGGTTCATGTGAGGCGAATTACTTGAAGTTATGAACACCAAAAGTCGAGTGAGGCCTAATTTACTTTACTTTTATTCATAGGATTTCGCCGACTTTTTCGGTAGCAATTTTCTTTGTTACCATAAATTAGTAGTCCATTTACGTTCCTCGCTATGACAAAGTTCATAGGAAAATTACCGTTTTCGTTTGCCTTTTTCTGTAGCTATTTAACAATTTGAACAGCGTTTATAATAAATAGAATGGGCGAGTGACACGTAAACTCACCGTGTACTTTAATGTATTGAGAGTGAATGTTTTTTTTTAGGGTTAACAAACTACTGAACGGATTATATTATATTACAATCTATGTTACCATGTTTAACGGAAATTCTGAGACTAAAAGACCGTTTTTTAAAATACTTTATAGTTTTTAGTTTTAGTTTTTCGTTTTTACTTATTTGTGTAAGATTGTCCCCCAATATTTATATTTATATTTTATATTTATATTTATACTTTCTTTGTTTGAAAGGTTATGTTTTCTGGTTGATCCCAGTCTCATAAAAATAGGATCTGATGACGGGATCCTATAGAAATCGAAAATACTAAAATTATATAGGCATACCTATAGCGATTTTAGTATATGATAAAGGAACATCTGCATTTGCTCTCGAAAATTAACTCGAAATGTGGTGAAGTGAAGACCAAAACCGGCCACCTGAACTCCTCAGTAAACTTTTTCACGGATAGTGATAGAATATATTTCGATTCGACTGTTAATTACCAAGTAAATTGAACACAATTTAATAATTTACAAATCTATGTGTCGAACTCACCTGAAATCCTCAGTAAAATTTTTCACGGATAGTGATAGGATATATTTCGATTCGAATGTTAATTACCAAGTAAATAGAAAAGCATTTTTTTTAATTAATAAAAAAAATGCCTTTCTATTTAAATCAGCTTATAAAATATAATGTGTATATGTGTCGAACTCATAAGTAGCTACACTCAGGTACTTTGTCACTTTCACCAGCAGTGAATTTGTAATGATAGTTTAAACTTGATGTTAAAGCAACTGAGCCCGACCCTTCGTACCGTTTTGTCTCGACGCGATCTGCTAATGCTAAAGGAAAATATTTTTAAACAGACCCTGATCATGCTTATCCCCGATAAATCTGCGAGACTATTAAACTGTCTTATAGAATGGGCGGATTTTGAATACGAGGTCTCGTGTCCAATACTTATTTATGAGCGGTCAAGGACCTTTGGATATGCGAAAAACCTTTACGGTATCGCAGAAATTATATCATAATTACACAGCGTTATTCCAGTACAGTTTCAAGCTTCTTGAACAATATTTCTTTGCTATTCCGCTAAAAAACGTGTAGGTCTATTAGTGTTAATGTATCCACTTCCTCCACCGAGCAAACCTCTGCTCGCTGGAGCTGGATTTGCTCGGTGGACGTGGCGCAAGCAACATCTCCTGCCAGCATCTCCTGATGATGCCTCGTAGAGAGGCGAAACACGTGTCGAGGTTTTGTGTTTCTGTGTGGTGTTTTTTGTATTTATTCGCATGTTTGTGCGAGCGGAGGCAGGGTGGGAGCATTAACCGCGTGCAAAAATACGCAAGTGGATACATTGACACTAATAGACCTACACGTTTTTTAGCGGAATAGCAAAGAAATATTGTTCAAAAAGCTTGTCATGGATTTCCGCAAAGTAACGCCTGATTCTATCAATTAGTACAGTTTCATCCTGAAAGACGCCCGGGGTCCGCTACCTAATTCCAATAATTGGCGTAAGCTAGATTCTACGGAAGCGACTGAAATCAGACCTTCCAACCCAAGGGGGAAACTAGACTTTATAGGGATTAGCCTTATCAAGTGTGTGGCAACTCGACTGTTAGAAGTGCTCAATACACCATATGCATATATATATTTCAAAGCACGGAAGCGCTCCGTTAGTAACCAATTAAAGTGGTAACCCATCTTAGAGTTGACCTTTTCTTTGACGTAGAGGAAATGCGTTTATGCATCCCCCCGGGGACTGTGGGGACGACCCGGGGGGGTATGTGGGACTCGCCCTATCCGAGGAAGGGAATACCCACTAAAACCTCTGCGGCGTTAGCCCGCTCTGCCGTGTAGGGGGCACCATGGGATCGCTAGCTCTACCACGATGCCCCCCCCCCCGTACGCCCGCCTGATGGCTTATACCTACCATAGAATGACCGGTCCTGCGCCACCCGCATCCAGCGGACACCCGCGACCCTTACCAGGTCATCAGTCCACCGTGTCGTTGGCCTATGTCCAGTAGTGGACGTTTTTCGGCTGACATGATGATGATGATAATATGTATTTTCTTTCAATCATCTAATATTTCAATGAAACTGGACTCAAAAATAATATAAACTGAACGCTTATATTATCATTGCTAAACGAATATTGTTAATAGCGACGTTATTCAATTATTTATTCAAATATGAAACACCTTGATACTTCACGTTAAATTGAAGCTTTTCCACGAATGACCTATTTCGGTTCGTTGAGATAAATATAACAATGTAGGAAAATCTATACGATTCGAGTGTACAATCATGAATACATCACAATATTTCGAATATTGCTACGTGAGATCGTTAAGGGTATTTTGAGCGAAACGTGACTACCTAAATATGTGAAGTACATATTTAATGAATCAAATAAATAATTAAAAACAGGATTTTTTATACAACGACGGTAGCAAACCAACTTAAGGTCAGCCTAATGTCGAGTAGAGACCAGCCTATGGACGACAGTGAAACCAGAAGAGTCAGAAGTAAAGTAAAAGTAAAAAGTAGTTTATTCTTCAAATTAGGCATATTACATGCACCTATTAACGTCAATAAACTACCACCAGTTCAGAAAAATAAACCTCTGCCACGAGAAGAACCGGCGTAAGAAACTCGGCGAGGTGTCATTTTTTCAAAACAATATACATTGTATATTGTTAAATATAAAATTACAGTGTCAGCTACTACAAAATAACAATGCTACAGTAGAAAACCTATTTTCGCGATAGATTAGCCATGCAGGACGCTATTACTGCCAAACATCCCTATCCATGATGTAATCGTTTATCTTATAATATGCTCTTGAAATAAGTGTTTGTTTTACTACAGATTTGAATTTAGAATTGCTAAGTTCAGTGAATGTGTTTAGGAATTTTATTGTAGAATTTGATATAATTTCCCAAGAACAACTTTTTCGCCTTTACTAGTCTATAGAAGGTTATTTTTAGTTTCCCAGTATTTCTGGTGGCTATTGGTTTATCAGCGTTCGTTGGGCAATTACACAAATTCTTCCTCACATACATTATTATTTCAAATATTTATAGAGACGGCAGGGTTAGGATATCTATTATTTGAAAAATTCTCTTAATGTGTCACGCGACCCCAAATTATTAAATCAGTTTCAATATCTGCAGCTGATCCCCACAAGATAGCACCATAAGTAATTATACTATTAAAATAAGCAAAGTAAACTAACCGTGCCGTTGCCACATTGGTACGCTGCCTTATTCTCCTGACTGCAAATGCAGCAGAGCTCAACCTACTTCCTAGTAGCGCGTTGCCTACCCTTTATTGACATCAGAATTCGATGTTGCCTGCTATAGACATATTCTACTCACTCTCAACAGTCTCAACCAAGCGCAGCCTCGGGAGGTCTGGCGAATAAGAACACAACACCACATACCTAATAGTTCATGCTAACGAGTGGCTTGGGTATGCGCATTCTAAAGTTGATCGTGTGTGGACAATTCACTCGAAATAGCCGGAGTCAGCGCGCACGCCACCAGAGTCAAAGAAATTCGAACCCTCCATACAGAATCTTCGTATCCAAACGGCAGCGGCAGAGCCGGCGACAGCCCGCCGGCTGCGCGCAACCCATTCAAATATGAAATCTGACTTCTGCATGGAGGGTTCGAATTCCTTTGACTCTAGTGGGGTGCGCGCCGTCTCCAGCCGTTCGGTGTAAAACGCCCATAAAGTAACTGCTTTTATCAAAGTAGATCGTTTTTAGAGTTCCGTAACCAAAACGGCAAAAACGGAACCCTTAAAGTTTCGTCATGTCTGTCCGTCCGTCCGTCCATCCGTATGTCACAATCAATTTACTTGGAGCCTATAAGCACGGTAATTATGAAATCTAGCAGAAAGGTCTATGAAGCACTGCAAAAAAATTAGGTGAAATTACGAAAAAATATTAACCTACTAACTAAAGCACAAATGTTTTATTAGAACTAATGTTTCACTAGACCTAATGCATTTTTCTTCGAAACAGGGGACCTTTTGGATTTTATTTAAATATCATCAAATAGAAGTCATTAGGTTAGGTTAGGTTTGTTTTGCGATAGCTCCCTAATCAACGGGAGGAAGAAGGGCTTCGAGACGCAGCTATGACCGCTCTTATTCCGAGATGGAGGGCAGACTTACAGTCTTCTACGGCCGGGCCGACAGGCTAACTAAAGGGGTAATTTTGCCCCACTTGGAGAGGTGGGTTGACCGCAAACACAGCGAGCTTGACTTCCATCTGGTGCAGGTCCTCACAGGGCACGGTTGCTTTGGGGAGTACCTGCACCGAGTGGCTAGTCTAGAAGAAAGCTCCCGCTGCCATGGGTGTGGTGCAGCAGTGGATGATGCGCGCCACACACTGGAGGTGTGCACGTCATGGGGACCACAACGGCATGATCTGGCCACGGCAGTGGGTGGCGACCTCTCGCTGCCGACCATTGTATTGAAAAAGGTCCTGGGAAGTAATGGCTTCCTTCTGCAAGTCCATAATGGCTCAGAAGGAGGCCGCGGAAAGAGAGCGGCAGAACGACCAATCCGCTCCCTATATCCGTAGGCGAAGAGCGGGGCGCACACGCCGGCGCTATGCGCATTTGCTCCCCCCGGGCCCCGCCGTAGCGGACCGGGTGGTAGGGTCGGGGGACCCTATCCACCCATGGAGTCCACGGGATCGAAACGCCCCGAAATTGTCCCGTGGCGCTCTCTTTTTGGCCAGGTCCTCATAAAACAGGCGAGTCGCGAGGGTCAAAGTAGAATGCGTCAAGCGAACCTTTGGCCCTCCCTATAAGCGACATCGTTGGACAATCGTTGGGGGTTTAGAGGGTAGTCTGGACCTTCTGCCCAGGAGTCCCACACACTCGTCCGATCCCCCTTCGTCCGGGCGAACGGTGCGTCAAGGCATTCCCCCAACGCAAAAAAAAGTCTGTTTTGCGATAATCCTACAAAGTTTACAGTTTAAGTACCTGAAAATGTCCGACGCGAACCTCAAAATAGTAGGACATACCTATGAATGCTTACACAATGGTTTAGCGTGGTGTAATTGTGACCCTCTGGAGGTGGTTACGAACTTTAAATATCTTGGTTTAATTATAGACGATAACTTCAATTGGAAACTTCACGTTCAATCTGTGTGTAATAAACTGAGGTCGATTTTATGTAAATTTAAAAACTTAAAACATATAACAAATAAGTCCGTTTTGTTAACTTTATATCACGCCTTAGCCGACTCTGTACTCGGTTATGGGCTGGTTGCGTACGGCCGCACTTTTCAAACTCAATTAGATAAAATTTTTAATCTACAACTTAGATTATTGAAGGTGTTAGTAGATAAACAGACCAAAGAAAAATGTAATAAGCACTACAATCAGCTCTTCAATAAATGTAATATATTACCTATTTATGAGAAATTAAAATACCAACTAGCTGTTGATCAATACCATTCCGTTAAGTTCAAGACTTTCAAAATCTATAACCGGAGTCTGAGACACTCAGTACGTAAGAAATATGCCGAGCCCAGAGCGTGTAATTACTATGGCCAAAGAACGAGACATTACTTAATACCGCGAATATTTAATAACTTACCCTCAGAAGAGAACTTTTTGTCAAAACAAATATTCAAAGTAAAAATAAAGACTTTTCTAATCAACACTTTCTGTAACAAAAACTGTCAAGAGTAGACAATCTATTTAGAAATGTTAAATGGTAGTTAGTTCAGTTGTAATGTCAACTATCATTTCTTTAGTACTTTGTATGTAAAATAAGCACGGTAGAATAAGCAAAAAATGAGTGTACTAAAGCCATTCGCCAACAAACTGCTCCGCAGTTTGGCGAAATCTTGTAGTAGTTTTTAAGTTTATCTTTCGTGAACAATAAATTAAAAAAAAAAAAAAAAAGAAAAAAGTGCATTAGATCAAACGAAGCATTAGGGCTAACGTTTAAAAAGGGACAACCGATTTACATTAACTCATTTAGACACGACGGAATAAAATAAGGCTAATCTTTGTTAAACGTACCCATTAAAACAATTCGCCGTTAAAAGTAAAGACAACTTATCATTATTAGCAATATTTTCGCCACCATTCAATATGAAAATTCCAGCAAGTTTAAAGCGTCAGTTAAATTTCCTTTGAGCTCAATTTTTCCGTATTTTATGTTCCGTATGTACTTTAATCTAAAACTTCATAATTCCTGGGAAAGTATAGAAGCAACTTTTTTAAACGCGTGCAGTCGAGTACAAGTAGATCGATCCATCCAAAGTTACAAAAATATGCATCCGCGACCTTAAATGCTAAGTCAATAAATACACGGATACATATTTTTATAACTTTGCGTGAATCCAGATGGATTCAAATAATTTTTTAATTTAAATAGATATTTGTAGTCAACGTTTGATGAACCAAACGTTTAAAGAAATTCTATTTTGAAGCAAGTAAACATTAGCATAATACCCGATCCAGCCCTTTATAAAACGATAAAATTACAAAGGCCCGTTAAAAAAACAAAAGCTGTGGTGAAAGTAAATATAATTACCACATAAATGTAGATGTATGGCATGTTAGTACACGATAATTTTAAGGGGTGTTGTGGAAATATTTGGTGGCTTTTGAAAGGCCGAATTGCCAGCGGTTCCATTGGAGATTTAAATTTTGCATTTCATTTTATTTTGTTGTCCTTACGCGTTCTTTCACGTTAGGTTAGCATGCATAGAAGTGAGGTGATAAATTAATAAAAGTTAGGGGACAGTGTATATAGCAGTCTTGGCTGAGACCATGGAAGATTTAAGTACAATGCTCAATGACCTCAGTAAAGCCTCCGAGCGAGTTGGTCTAAGGATGAACATGGACAAGACGAAGATCATGTCAAATGCCCATGTCACACCAACTCCCGTAACAATCGGACACTTTACGCTCGAAGTTGTAGACGAGTACATATACCTAGGACAGACTGTCCAGTTAGGTAGGTCCAACTTCGAGAAAAACGTGATCACTTACTATGGGCCTCATAAGAAGGCTCAAAGTCACCCAAAGAGCAATGGAGAGAGCTATGTTGGGAGTTTCTCTGCGTGATCGCATCAGGAATGAGGCCATCCGCAGCAGAACCAAAGTGACCGATATAGCCCTCCGAATTGCTAAACTTAAGTGGCAGTGGGCGGGGCACATAGCACGTAGAACCGATGGCCGTTGAAGCGGAAAGATTCTCGAGTGGCGACCACGTACCGGAAGGCGTAGCGCGGGCAGGCCCCCCACACGGTGGACCGAAGACCTGGTAAGGGTCGCGGGTGTCCGCTGGATGCGGGTGGCGCAGGACCGGTCATTGTGGAAGTCTTTGGGGGAGGCCTATGTCCAGCAGTGGACGTCTTTCGGCTGACATGATGATGATGATGAGGGGACAGTGATACAGAATTAACTTATTTTATTTGTTTATTTGGAGGAAAAGAGGATAATCTTCTTCTTGGATCGTTATAAACATGTCTGAAACTAACTTGCAACGTGACTTTTATGTATCAAATCGAACCTGAAGAGTTTTATCAAAGCGTTCCTTGCCCCCGCCTAATCTCCAACAATTTACATATTTATTGGCAATGCCGGGACAGATGTGGTACCTAATCGATACCCCAACTTTCCCTGTAATTAAAGGTACTTTGGCACCGTAATTTCCTGCTAAACATAAACAGTGAAGTAAATTAAAAAAGTTGGATGAATATTAATTAAAAGGTAAAAACTTTAAAGTGGAAATTTATACGCAGCAACGTTAATGACACGTTTAATATTTTAAATTGAACGGATCACGCATAGTTTTAAGAAATTGAGCGAGCCATTTATAAAATATTTTTTATCGTGAAAAGAAATATCCATTTACATTCAAGGACTTTTATTTGTGACCTAAATAAGGTCGACAATCCTGTTACATTGTATCGAAATTCAAAGAAATAATGTGAATTAGGTATAAACCACTCAAGAAGCGCGACTATAGCCTGTACACTAGTTTTATACTTACAGGAGTATTATAAATTCGGGAGTCTAAGAATACAAATATTGAGTCTGGTTTGCGAATAATGAGCATCACCTAATCTTGTAAGATCGTGTTCGGAATACTCTTGGATTTTGGAATTTTCCTGACGTTTACAGCCGCTCAAAGTACATACATTCTTAAGAGCATGAGAACAACAGAAACTTAGAATATTCTTGACCGAGTGAAACGATCGTCTCCGTTTCAGCTTCGGCAAAAAATCTTTTGTATGTCCGGATTTCCGGAATTCCGGCAGTTCTCATCTAGAGGTCTCATTCCACAGCTGATTCTCGTGAAATTTTGTGAACATGTTTGATAACTATATTATTATAGATATTTTGGGCGTTTCACTTCTCGGATATTTTGAAATTTGAAAAAAATATATATCGCGGGGATACAGCCAAAGAGATATTAAAGTAATTTATTTAGTAGTTTCAACATGCTGTTGGTAATTGGCCGTGATGTAATCTAATTGTTATGTACTTGACATGGTTGTCACCGTTTTTAAGTTTTGATGTATTTCTATTTTTCGTGGCACTCTAGTTTTAGTTGTCGCTTTATAATGATGATTTCTTTTACTTTGCGTTTGTCACTGCATTAAAATACCAATTTAATTACTTTTTCCCTACCCATATACGGCCTACAATCATTCACTAGCAATTATACCTTTTGGGGTTATGTTCAAAAAGTTCAAGTTTGTTCATCTGCAACTTCTTTTTCGACATGTTGTCTTGTTGAACTCGCGTTGTAAATATTTTTCCCCTTATTTGTATTCATACTCAGACTTACTTATAATAAGTAGGTGAAGTATTATCATTGTTATATTTTTGGGAGAAACTGACTGACATGTTTATTTCGCCGTTTCTTCTCGGCAGTGGTCTTCTTTTTCAGAAACGCTAGTAGATTTTGACTTGTAACAATGCCATTGCGACCTAGTTGCAGAATAAAGTTAATTTATTTCAATCATTTATAATTTCATTTATAAACACACGCTTAAATAAGAGTAACAATCGCAGTAACCGACGACCATTTTCTATATTCCAGTTTAAGGAATACAGAGTCTTAACAAAGTCTATGCAAGCAATAAATACCCGTGATGTGATACCTCGAGTAAACGTACAGAGGTCTTACCATCTATAATTCCACTGTTTACATAGCGTACCTGCAACCATTACATTGTTTGATACATAAATTTAACGTGAAGGTATGTTTCCCAACTGCAAACAGGCAAATAGGCGTTCCCTGGGGAAGCCTCGAGGAGATAAAGCCCGGGAAAGATTTATTTGATATATTACCCCGAATTTCTGGTTCATCAATTACATTAAATTTTCTATAGAATTCTCACCTTGCGTGAAAAACAGAGAATTTAGGATATTGCAACGCATTATGGAAATTACAGCTTGGTTTTTGGTGTTAGAAATGTTGTTTCGTTATAGAATGTTTCAATCTTTCCATTTTTGTTTTTCATTGGTCATGTCCGCCTCCTATCGTCTATGGGAGGCGGATATGCGTCCAAATCGGAAATGACCAGGAAGTGGCACATGATTAGGAAAAGTATCAGATATCAGAGTAAAGCATATCCGCTCATTTAAGTTGAACGATTTCTGTACATCTGATCTATTCTCACTAATGCACAAATAACAAAGTTTGAGAGAGACAGACAAGTGACATCTGACAGGTCTTCACCTGTCAGTGTCTCCGTCTTCATAACTGAAAATTGAACTGAACTGACGTTGTGGTGTGTTAAGTTTATATGGAATTTAACATCCTGGTGTGCTTTGAAATGGAGACAATTCGTTAACAGCCAAAAATGAGTACTATTTATCTGTCGCGTTCTATCTCATTTTGGTGCACCATAAGGATTTAACGAGACTACTATATGAAAAATAATCTCGCTTAATACTGCGAGTCTGCTTTTCTCTGATGTCTGTGGGAAAAGTGCCGTTTTCTTGTTTCAGAAACCGAAACTAACTGACGTGACGTTGTCAATAATCAAATCTCATTCCCAAGAATACGTCATTTGCAATATTGCTAAGTACATCGCCTGTGTTTCCCGCATTGGTGTCGAAATAAGAAGGTTTATTTTATTTATTCCAATTTTATTTCCAAGAAACAAAACGGCCTGACGGCCTGTTTAGCCTAGTTGGTAGTGACACTGCCTCCGAAGCTAGAGGTCCCGGGTTCGAATCCCGGCCAGGGCATTATTTGTGCATTAAGCACGGATATTTGTTTTAGGGTCTTGGATGTTTTCTATGTATTTAAGTATGTATTTATTTAAATAAGTATGTATATCGTCGTCTAGTACCCATAGTAAGATTGTCCCCCAATATTATAAAAAAAAAACAATCCATTATTTATTTTTATCGCACATGCTTTTTTCTGCAATAGCAGTCACTCACGACAAAAAGCATCCTCGGGAGCTACTAGCGACCTTACCCGCCATTAGGAACACAAAACAACTTACTTACCGAGTAAGTGGTGGTGGAAATTAAGTATTATGGCCATTTTATCAAATTTGTCAGTTTAACGGAATTAAGACAGTAATTAATATCATGAAATGAGAGTGAGGATTTCTATACAAATTCTATACCCGGGCCACTAAGAGGGACGAAATAACTCAGCAGCTAAACTTAAACGGCTGACAGCTTACCATAAACAATAGTTTGTTTGCTTCAAAGACATGTCAAATAGTTTGAAGCAAATGTAAAAGTAGAACTATGGCAACGACAACAAATGATATATCCCTGTCCGTCTTTAATTAAGTATATGACCATCTCGCTTGGTAGTGGTATTATTATTTGTCGCTATTATTAACTCTAGTAACGATGGATGCGTTGATCTTGAGTTGATCTCTTAGCACCGTGAACCAGAACAATTCTAGACATGTTCTAAACTAATCACATATTCCTCACAACAATACTGGACAAATATATTCAGTCTAAACCTTACCCTAGTCACTTGCAAAGTAAACGTCTGGCTCCTAGTTTTGTTTCCTCAAACAATTACTCTGCGAGGACCGCCCGTCACTCACACAAGCTTAACCCATGCAGTTGACGAATGTAAGAAACTACCAATGCTGTATATCCTATGTGTTCAGGGTTAGTTTGAAGCGACGCATCCGACCGCAAAGTTAAGTTTGTTATTCCATAGCAGCGAGTTTAATTGGGAAGTATTATTTAATTAGTGGATACATGACCCTTTAGGTCGCATGCGAGGACAGACTTGATTGGCAGATAGGAATTACATAGTTTGATCGGTTTAATTGTGGTAAATGTGGTCGGTTAAGTTTCGGCGCATCATTGAAATGAATTATGGATAACTACATCCAAAGCATACGCAACGCATACAATAACTACGGTCGAATTTCCTGACACAACGACCTATTTGGAAATTATAATTGTCTAATGTCCTAAAAACGAGTGCTCTAATAAATAAACTTCTTATCAAACAATTTTCTAATTTTCAAAAATCAAATTCATACATACCTACATATTGTTTTAAAATTTAACTCATTTTATTTTATAAATACTAAATAAATAGGTAGCTTTCAAAATTACTTTTAATAGAAATTACGGTAAACTATGGATTGAAATTAAATATAAATAAAACATTCATTTTAGTATGCATACCTAATAAATTTTAACGTTTCTTTTGATCTTGGTAGTAAAGACAATTAATAAAAAGCGGCGAAATTAGCTATTTACTATTATACAATTAAAACCACTATTCTGTACTTCATCATCATCAAAATAAAAAAAGGTCGTATCTTCATAAGAAACTAACCGTACTTGCCCTTTTGTAGGCACACGGCAGTTTTCCAGCTATAATTCTAAAAACATTGGACGTAAATTTACATATAATTTTATGGCCAGTAGTTTCGGAGATAAATGGGAGAAGGATTTTAAACTTTCGTCTTTTTTCTTAAATAACTTCAAAACTATTTATTCACAATTTAAAAAAAATGGGATACTCACAAGAAGAGGTTTCATTTTATATATCACATGATATAGTTTGTATTTTTTTTTTCAATTTTCTAATTTATAAGACTTGTCATTAGTAATTTTGTACGTAGGAATTGTAAATGTATATTTTATTCTACGCAGCCTGGCTAAGACCGAACGAAGTTTCAAGTCTTTAATCAAGTTATTATTGGTTTATCGGGGAATTTTTCCGCTCCTCTTTAACCTGACTGATCTATTATGGCAGTTCCTTGTAGATCCTTGTTTATATCGGTGATTCCAAGAAAAATATAGACTCTTTGTGCCGTAATTGTATTGTTGTATCTCCTCATGATGTGCCTCCTTAGATAGATGTTTACATTGTTTTGCCTAATAAGCTGGCGGACGATTGAAATAAGTAATTTTGTAAGATACAACGTAATATGAAATATCGGGGCACATTAAATAATTCGTTATAAGATTTTGCTTTGATAGAACATTAATTTACTTCTAAAACCATTAATGCTTTGCTACTTACGAATCCACTCAGAAATAAGGCGTCGGGCTTAAATATTTTAGGAGACATCTGTCAAACTAAACATTCCCAAGTGCCAGCTCAGCCATACTTAATGTGACGCGTTTCGTGTCATTTAAATACAAATAATGTAGCGGCGATTAGAATTCTGTCAAAAATTACAGTTTTGGTACATGTTGTGTAATACGCGAACCAATTTGAAGCGCAAAGATAACATGATTTTATAATTATAATTTTAAGAATAGTCTATTTGTTTTTTATCCTCTTTGTAGTTCTATTTCTTCTATTGTGTTTCTAATAATTTTCTCCTATTTTCTGTTTTTTCTATATCGCTTAGTTTAATTTAGGTTTATCAAAGGATGTATGTTTTGTTTTGTTCCGATAACATTGCCATCTCATTAAATACTATTTTATACCTCTTAGTGGGAATTGTATTAGGATATAGGCTGAACCTACTTGTGTATATCTTCTTGCCTGTATTTATTTCTGATCTGTGTTTGTTTTTTTCCCCAATAAAGAAAAAAAAAATGTTTTTACTGTCGCCTGTACTTTTGTTTCCATAGTCATCAACTGCCTGATGATGAGATGGTTCGAATGATAGCAAACACGACCGGTTTATCTTGTGTAGTTCAGGAATTGCTATGGCCATCTTGTTTCCATTAGCAGATCAGCTCGGTGGTACCATAATATTGTTTTTTTTTTTATACCACATCACATTAGTAGCAAACAAACGTACGGCCTGATGGTAAGCGGTCATTGCGGCCTATGAACGCCTGCTTCTCCCAGGGGTGTGGTGGAAATTATGATTGTAATAAATTATCAATTTTTATGTATGGAGGAGGCTTAAGTGTCCAGCAGTGGACTTCTTTTGGCTAAAGATGATGATGATGAAATTGTCACCTAAAGAAAAGTGATTTCACAACTCGTACTTTAATTATGGGAAACTATTATTATTATTATTTTTTATTAAAAATGGGATTGCTCTTGGCCAGCATCTAGCCAGGAGGCAAAGATGAGGCCGACGATGAACCTCACAACACACCCAGAAGATGCCTATTCACTCGTGCCTTAAAAAGGTCCAGGTTATATGAACTTATTATAATTACTTTAAAACAGCACGAGGAAAAAATTATGCGTCAATATAGAAATAAGAATCGACCGTTAAAAATAGTCTAATAGTAGTCGGTGGTTAAGAAGTCAATCCCGACACCTGTAATTCCCATACAGTTTATAACCTCAGAGTCACTTTGAGGTTATAAACTGTATGGGAATGACAGGTGCCAGGATTGACTTCTTAACCTAACGAATAAAGGACTCTTTATTTTATTAAACATGGGATTGCTCTTGGCCAGCATCTAGCCAGGGGGCAAAGATGAGGCCAACGATGAAGCGAGCTCGCCCAGAAGATGCCTATTCACTCGTGCCTTAAAAAGGTCCAGGTTAAAGGACTTATTTAAAACTCGGTGAATTCCTTAAATATATTATATCTCATGCAAATATATTTATCTTAGTGGGATATTAAAGCATAAACATTCTACGCTTTTCCAAATGAGTGCCTGTAACATAATACCGGTCCTACACGCCCATAAATCGCCCACGTCGTAAATCGGCGACCGCGGAATTCTTCCGCCGCCATTTTGAAATTAACGCGCCATTTTGAGGTTACCGCGGTTTTATTTTAATAATAGCGCTTTGAGGGCGTTAATCGTGCGATTGGTGTTTTGGGGAGATTTGTGATACGCATATTTGTAAACTTGATGGCAATGAAAAGTAAAATTTCGTAAAATTATGAAGAACTTCTGAATACGGCGCGCTTATTTCTAAGCTTCTACTCTCTGTCGTCCGAACCATTGGTGGCTTAGACCCCAAATAGCTGCCGGCTGCACCCAAGGTTAGGTTTTTATATGTACAATAATTATGTTTATATTTTGTCTTTTTATTTTATACATGTTGTTAAACTCCTAAAGGCTCATTATTAAACTATTTCTATCGATTACGCCAATTACGTGTACTTGGGTCTGTGTTAGGTAACTTGTACTATTCCTTATTCTGTGATTAAGTCTTGTATTTAAATACGCTTATAAACTGGGGCACGTAATTTAACGCCAAGATTGAATAAGAAAACATAAATGTATTGTGCCTAGGCATATTGTAGAGGTGTGTCTGGTTACTATTACATTTCTCTTAAGAATTTGTTAACACCAAATACAATACACTTCCGACACACGATACATTTCAAGTATTAAATTTGTGGATTACAATGTAAGTACACTGGAATAAGGAAAAACGGGGAACGCTTTTTTTCAGCCTAATACACATGAATCTGGGTAAAAAAAACAACGAAATCACTATCAAGTGAAATTGTATTAAAATAAAAAAAGATCATTTTAGAAAACACCCTGATTAATTAGTTTAACTGTGGTTTAATTGCATTTCCACTCCATAAATAAATAAATAAATAAATTAATTAATTAATTATAAATAACAATACATTTTGTTTTATGGTAGAAGAATCATAATAAAATGAAACCCCTTGATGAAGTCGCTGTCACTTTGAAGTAGTAAACACTGTTACGCGTTAATTTCATTCCTAGATATCTCGTTTGAGACTCACAGCGCCATCTACCGGCGAAGGATGGCGAGCAGTGACATAACGTCAATTTCTGGTTTGCCCTAAAGCTGCGTTCTGTTGTAATGTTGGTACGGTGTACAATTAATGTGTTTTCTAGTACATTATAGGTATTTTAAGCCTACACAGTTTATTACTTTGTTAAAAGCTATCGTGGTAAAATTGGAGAATAATTTTTGTCTTCATGCGGTGAGCGCATTTTGGTAAATGGCCCATACTCTCTATGGTCTTGAAGTGGAACGCGGCGGAACGCATCCGTTCTGATTTTGACATCTGGAGTAAGAGCGGTGAGGCCTGTCACTCTCTGTCAGGATGCCGTGAGCAGTGCACACGTATCTCTGAGGGCACTCGCTAAGGCTTCGGCCATTTTTTTTATAATTTAGAGATGGGTGCTTAGACCCAAACGCATCTCGTTGAAAATAACTGCAACGACACAGTGAACAAAAGGTGAGTGCGTCGAAGTTTGTCGTGAATCAAGTGATCGTGTTATTTTTGCGGTTACAAGGCCGATCTTAACGAAATCTGTTGTTTTTTTGTCGCAGCCTAACTTTAACATTTTTAACGAAATGAAGTGAGGACATCGTGGTCGCGTGTGGACCGTCACCAAGCCTAGACTTGTATTCTTGCCAGGTGAGATGAGCAGGATTTCGTTTACGTAGTGTTCAAAGAGTTTGCCTTGAAAAGACGTGCACGAGGTTGTAGTTCGAGGATTAAATGTTTAGTGGTTTTCAGTGATTGTTGTGCTGGCCGCTACCGGCGGGCCAACATAGGCAATTGAGCGGTCGAAGGGCGTGGCGCGAGACTTTGCTGACGTCTCTGCATGCCCCCCCAAAGTCACCGCGACGCGGAGTCAATTCTTGAGGCTTCGTGGACCGAGGAGAGACAGGCAGAGGGTCTGCATGCTGGCGCCGCAATCTTTTAAGGTGATATCCATCCGTAACTTTTGTTCCGTTCTCTTGAACATGCCACGTGTCAACGTAGTGTTACGAAATATCTTGCTAGTGCTATTAGTCGTAACAAGCTTCACACAAACACAATTCACATTAGATTAAGGCGCTAAGCCGGCCTCATCTGATATTTATTTTTAAACTAAAAGTTAATCCTTATCCGTCCTCGGTCAGAGACATAGTGTAAATCTCTAGGTAGAAAGCCCTGCCTAAAACATTGTGACTTGCATGCTAGCATTAAGCCTACATTAAGGTACTGTAACAGAACGCCATTGCGCTCCGTCACTTCCATATTGAAATATTTTCCAAAAGGCAGTCAGATAAATTCATGGTTTCCCCGTTGAAAGCATTATTAAGAAAATAGTCTGAAATAGGGGTCTTGGCGAAAGCACAACCATGTCATATATGTAAATAAATGCTAAGTAGTTTCGTATGCTTTACTAAGTTTGCTAAATAAACTTGAGCATTGCCACTGAACGAGCACTATAAAACGGAAGAGAATACTTAAAGTAGACATACGGGGGAGTTTTGTCGAAAGCTGAAACGGAGACGCTTCGCCCGCTTCGCTTGCTCGGTCGAAAAGTAAATATTTAATAGAAAGAATAGGCGGGTGTTAATTATATTACTAATTAGAATTCCCAACTTGGCACTGAGTCATACAAGCTAAGAACGTAAGATACAAACAATGCATAGAAATAAGCAGACCTATATAATGAGTCTAAAATCATAACAATCTGTCGGGCGGTTGACGAGTTTCAATTTTATTAGCAAATACGTAGGGTACTTCCTTTCTCACAACACGAGAACATGAATTTTTAGTTGAGGCAGCGCCACTGTTACTTGAACCCTGGCACGCATCGATATCGCTAAGGTTGAGGGCTCTCTCTATTCTGGACGGCAAAACGTTCGGCTCAGATGGGATGGGAAAAAGTGTGGGTCGGCGGTGACGTCACGTCGGGCGAAACGACGGAAGGTATAGCGTGGTTGCTTACGGTCGATTGGTAGGAGTGGGGGCACTGGTGGGAAAGAGTAGGCTGTATCGGATGTTCGTTTTGACGCGAATGACTTGTCAATGGCTATAAAAGCAAGCGGCGGACTGCAGTGGGGTCTTTTTGCGATTCGGCGGTGGGCTGTTAACATACCTCTGGCTTGTAGCACAAATCTATCGGTGGGTTTCTAGTAATTGGGGTAGGGAATTCTCTGTTATGTGGCGGCGCGCTGCATGATACGAGGATTTTCTATCTTAATATTATAGTTTGTTTAATTTTGTGGGGTTTAGTGTTGTAGTGTTTTTAGTTGAAATCCTATCGTTATACCAAGGACTTTGGAGTAACGAAAGGATGTGTTTGTTGTTCTTACTTAAGTTTATTTGTGTTAATAATGATACATTGTTTATTTCGTTGTAAAAAGCCAGAACGTTAACCAGATTACAGTTAATCTGACGGGGTACATACAACCTAACGGCTGTCAAGCGTGTTTACCCCGGAGCTCCGTAACTTACCAGATTGGGGTGTCCGTCTGGCATCACCTCTTTACCAACATAGGTGATGCGTCTAGGCCCCCCTGTACTCTCGGTGTCCAGCTGACGATCGGAAGCATGGCTGGCACGATTAAAGGCTCAGCATAGGAGGTTACTCCGCTTGCGGAAGACGTCAGTATCCGAGGTGCAGTCTTGTTAAATATATTTATATATCCAATTTATATACACAATAGGGTGTTCTACTAACACCGCCGAGCTCTCGAGCGTGTTGGGGGGAACGCACAACACACAGGCGTGTCAGGTTTCTAAATCCTAGCTTCGCCGGCTAGACTTTACAGCTTAAAGTAGGGACTTCACGGCCTTATTCGGAACTAATTCCAGATTCTGGGATTAGTTGCGAATAATGCAGAGTAGGGCTGGGAAGGGGTAGTGTTAGGTTAAATTCATACACAGGGATAATATTAGGCATCTAGGATGGGTAATATTCATGTAAGTAAAGTGTTTTATTTCCAGGATCACAGTAGGGATTCTTTTAGTGTTTGAAGTGTTTCAGTCGCGGAATAGTTATAGCTCCGATGGCAGAGAACGAAGTGTCTTCAGTTTACGTGCGTAAAAGTGTTAAGTGAATAGTGAGATAAGTGAATTCTTAAGCTGCTAGTCTTCAGGTATTTAGCATAGGCCTGATAGGGACCTAGTTACGGTGAGGCTGAGAATGCCGATCCTAGTGTTGTATGTTTAAAGTGATCAGTGTACGTTGTGAATAGGAGGTGGGCATATACCCAGAGTATTGGGCCATGTCTACTAGGGACTGATGTCTAGCAGAGCCGTACATCAGACGTTTTCCACAATGGGTAGCTGAACGCTCATGACGTGGTTAACTCGTTTTCTAATAAGGGGAATTCGGTGGGCTACGTGTTACGGTTCGGCATTTTTGGCTTCAACGGGAGCTAGGCATGCTAGAGATAGGGCTTAGAGCCGCTAGGAGCGATAGGGTTAATAAGGCATCAGCGCCTCCAGTGGTAGTGTAGACTAGAGATGCCCGCGAGCATCTGAGTGGCCTAGCAAAACAGCTTACCCTGTTTTGCGAAGCTAGAATAGTCGTAAAGCTGTAAGGATAGCGCGTCCTGCCCCATCCTACTACTCTTGCTGGCAGCGTCAGTAGCTAAAAATAGCACGTCGCAACATATACAACCAAGGATAACTTTCGCAAGATTAGGGTAGTCAAAGTGTAGCGCTTAGACTAGCAGGTATCCTTGGTTTAGGAATTTCAAAGTGCTGTGGTGGGAGACTTGCCCTCCTTCGACGACACGCCCCCGTCAGCAAGAGGCAGAGAGAGACGCTTACAGGTGTGGTTGGGGATAAATTATCTATACAAATATAAAACCTTATTTCCAAGCGCTAGGGCCGATAGGAACAGCTAAGAGAGAAGTCGGTTAGTTGAGCTACGTAACGCTCTAAGTTTCATACTAATAGGACCATTACAACGACTAGTACAGGCAGAGTAATCTCTAGGCTCCTCTCAAATAGGCTAGTCCTAAGTAAAACCCTATTAGAATTAGTTTCAAGCGTGTATTTTAATGATACAAGCTGCTAGCGCAGCCCAATCTTAGTTAGGTGGCGTTTAGGTCAACCGAGTAGCGATGTGTGTAAGGATAGGCTAGGTCGCGAATATTAGTAGAGATGAAGAGTCCAACGATCCTACCAGCTTCACATTAAAGTTCAGGGGTTGCTTACGGTTCACAACACTAATAGGGTTCTACCATAGACGATCACAAGGCCAAATCATTTTCATAAAGCTCGTTTTTCTCAAAGCGACTACAGTAAAGTTTAGTAAGTTTTCACGGGGTGCGGTAGCTTAGTGGGGCTTTTTAGCAGAGGGGGTTAATATTGAGAGGGGCGTACGTGACAGTTTGGTGCCGTGACCAGGATCGGTGTCACCTTATGGTGACAAATTAGAGCAGTGACCAGTGAATCAAATGTCATCTTTGGTGACATGTTATAGGGCTATTAGTTTAGTAGCAGCTTACGCTGTAGTGGGTCATCTGGCCCACAGTTTGGCGCCGTATACGACGGAGTGTGAATTTGTGGGGTTTTTGGACTCTTCATTTCGATTTTCAGAATTTTATTAGCTATTCTTCGTTTATGTGTAATCTAAGAATCATCAGTTTAAAACTCGGGGGGGTAGGAAACGAAAAGGCGTACGATAATGGGACAGTTACTTAAGTTTCATTGATAGATTCAGTAAGCGGCGGTCGCGAATTTAGCAAATTAAGCTGCAGCAAGTAGAAAACCTGGACTACAGTTTGAAACGCGGGGGGAGATGCTTTATAATTACTATTCTGTTATAATTACATTCATAAGCATAGGTCGTTCATAGGCTAAACCTTCTAATAATCATCATTGTATCACGACTAGTTAATTTTAATAGGCCATGTGCTTATTTACCACCTCCATAGATCATGCAAATTTATCATTATTATATTCATAAGCATAGGTCGTTCTTAAGACGTCTTCACATCATCATCTTCGTATCACGACTAGTTAATTTTAATAGGCCATTTGCTTATTCACCACCTCCGTGGATCATGCAAATCAATTGTAATTACGCCCATAAGCATAGGTCATTCATAGGCTAACCCGTCTAATAATCATCATCATCGTATCACGACTAGGTTATTTTAATAGGCCATATGCTTATTTATCACCTCCATAGTTCATGCAAGTTTATCATAACTATATTCATAAGCATAGGTCGTTCATTGGCTAAGACGTCTACTCGCCATCATGGTAATATCACGACTAGTTAATTTTAATAGACCGTATGCTTATTTACCACCTCCGTAGTTCATAGGATTTATCATAATTACCTACAGGCTAAAGACGTCTTCACATCGTCATCATTGTAATACGTCTGTTTAATTTTAATAGGCCATTTGCTTATTTACCACCTCCGTAGTTCATACGATTTAATCAAAATAATACTCATTGTCATAGGTTGTTCATAGGCTACAACGACCATCTACCATCATCATCATAATCTATTTAGTTAATCATGATAGGTTGTATACCTAACCAAATTGCTGTAGCTCACCCGAATCAATTATGGTTACTTCATAAACATAAGGCGTCCTTAGTTTGCGGCAGCAGATCATCATCAATTAGGCTGTGTCATTGGTTGCTATCAGTATAGATCACTTGAATTCATTGGAATTAAACTCATCAATAATGAGCGTCCCTAGGCTACAGCGGTAGATCATCAATATCAGCATCCTATTGACTGTGTGTGTATTAACTACCGCCATACATCCCGAGAATTCACTAAAAGTTACATTCATAAACAAAAGGATTTCCATAGGTTATGGGGAATTTACGAATATGAATATTAACTTCATGCTAAATGTAAAACATTAGCGATCTATTCATTTAGGATCAGCATTTATATTTTTAGACAAAAAGCCTTCCATTCGAAGTGCTTTGTCTGGCGTTCGAGTCAGATGCAGGGGTTCGAAACCTTTTTCAATTCAGTACCCAAGTTTATCGTGCCCGGTTGTTACAAATAGTGGACAATTCAAAATTTTAAGTAAATTTAATGTGGTATCACATTAAATTTACCATTCGTTAAATTTTACAATTACTAGACTTACGAAATAGTAAGAGTGTACGATTCGGTTTAGAAAATTTAACAAGTACCTATAGTCTTGTATAGTGAGTAAGGTTATGCGCATACATTACAATAATAAACGAGTAGTACCTAGGCTAATATTGATTGGTTCGGATTTAATTCCGATTTCGGCTATGGAGATTTTGATGGAATTCAGGAGATGAGATATATCCACACAATGAAAAGGATAATAGTAAGGGTGAACTTTGTAGGTAGTTTAACAAATATATGTTCTCAGTGTTTTTCACTCGTGATGCCGAGCTAAGCACGGTCTTCACATTTACTTATATAAGATTTAAAATCGGGCAATGATCGCCCATATAAATAAGTAACTTTATGATAGAATACCGACAATCTTAAAATATTGTGAACCGAGGATTGCGAATTAATGATTTGGATAACAGTCTGGTTCTAATATATACTCATATTTCAACTTCCCATTCAATTTACCTGTTAGTGATATAAAAATAATTAATATCATGTTAGGATACTGACAGTGATATAGCATTGTGAACCAAAGGTTGTCGATTTCTCCTTCAAAGAAACATTGTTTCATTACATTCATATTTGAATTTCTCATTCAATCTAGGGTCTGATGATTTGGTTTTCAGAATAAATTGGTTTACATTATTGATAAATTTTCTGTTAAATAACATTAGGATAAAGTAGTGAGTGAAGTATTACAGCGAGGGTGCGAGCGCCATTAGTTAGAACTACCCGTATTTGACGGAATTATTCTATTCGAGCGTTGCCGGTTGTAGGTACTAGTAGAAATACCCTCTTAGTTTTAAGAATGAGACTTATCTCGTGATCTTTCTATGCGCAATAAGTATGCAATAATTATTGCCATTGATCAATCTAGACAAGGTGAAATATGTACTTGTAGTAGTATGCGGGATTGCGAGATATTCTTTGTACATTCATGGATAAATCACATGTTAAGGTTTTTGAGATAAAACATTACATCAAGTTAAATATTTAAGACTTAAGAATTCATTTATTGCCTAAGATTTGTCATGATCTAGGAAGGCTATGTAGTAGAATTATCGTATTTGTTCAACGTAGTTCAAATACAAACAATGATTATTAAAAGGGGTTCGTCAAATTTCACGTATAGTGTAGTGTAATCATAAATGGCAGTCAACTTAGGGCCTTTTGGATGCTACCAACGATGAGTTGATTGATTATTGAGGTTTGGAATGTTTTTAATATACCTACATCGTCGTACGTAACACATTCAACATTCGAACGGTCAAATCTTAGCCGCGATTCCATTCAGGAAAGCTATTTATTTGCTTTTATTAGGGGTGAAGTTTCGTGAATAATTCTATGATATCATCATCATCATTATCATCATTCAAGTGTTCAATACTTGTTTATAATAGGAATAATTTAGGTAAATTAGTTACTGCGTCTGCCCTTCGACGTCCACAAATCAATACGAATATTTATTCATTGCTGACTTAGATCAAATAGGAGCATTGTATAATTTGACACAGGCATTGTTTGGCTTATCCAAGGGGGCGTGAAGAGGGTTTAGGTGAACTTCAGGATTATAACTTTGATAGAAATAATTAGGAAATATTCATTTTATTGTAGCAAGTCGTGTAATCTTGAATATCAGAATGATTGCAGCACCTGGGATTTATGTTTAAAGATGCTGAGCCACAGCATAGCGGTAATTCTAGCTGTAAGCATATATAGCAACGGGTTTTGGTTCAAGATCATTTAAAGGATGATACTTTATAAGAAATATCTGGAATTAGGATAAATCAGACCTTGTTCTAAATAGTTCATGGTTGGGAAATAAGGAGATGGCCAAATGAACATTAATTTAATACAAACAACATAATATTAGGAATGGATTATACACCTTTAAACAGTCAATAAATTCATTAGACAAGAAACAAAAGTAAGGTAAAGACATCATTCTTAAAACTTTTATATCGTTCAATAGTTCTCCTATGCTAGTTGCTTGTATAGACGGTAGGTAGTTTGACACATGTTCAGCCTTGTAGTCGGGTCGTTAGGAACAAGCAGGCGGTTTTATTGGTGTCCAACAGCCGAATTTCCATAAGCGAGCATACTGTAACACAAAATAATATAGAATTATTTTCTTAGATTAGTTCATATGGCAGGTACACAGGTGATTGAGAGTAATCAAAATTATAAGTTTTTCTCTGAGTCAGAATGATTGAAATGACTTTGGTCCTAAATTTCATTTATGGTACAAACTTTTGTTGCCGACTGTACCTTTTCTCACAATCATAAATTACTGGTTGAGTTGGTTCGAATGAGCCCAAACACGATGGGTTTATTTTGTGTGGTTTGAGAGTTGCTGTGACCACCTCCCGTCTCCATCATCAGATCAGTTTTCTCATAGTAGTATTGCATTGTCATTCGATTTATACATGCATGCAGGGTTTCAACTCAATCGGCAACCAGGAAGTGGATAAAATTTATCTTGCAATATTTGATTACAGACGGACAATGGGATGGGTGAAACTAAATAAAAACTTGTGAAATTCACATCATCCTGATGGTTTATGAGAGTTGGCAAGTCTAGCTTCAATATCATTCTAGAATAAAATAAACATACTGGTTACTTACTTGGAGACTAGTAAGAAGAGAGGCATCTTGATGCGAGTATGAGAAATAAACTGTCAAATTTGGAAATGGCTGATGCACTTTTCTTCAGTTTAGATTAAAACATGCATACCAATTGCATAGAATGTCCTAGTAGTTGTTCAAGTAGATCTGAAAAATAGAACAAAGGAATACTTCATTATAGTAGGAATGGTTAATTATTGAAAATAGAGAATATTTTATATGGTCGGATGGAGTGATAACAAGAATTGAACAATTTTAACAAAGGGCAATTCGCATAATAGTCGCGTTTTATGTTGAACTTACATACATACATGTTATAATTTAACACTGGGAATGTTTCATTAGTTTAGCGGGATCTTTGAGAGAATTCTTTATAACATATGATTACATAAAGATGTGTAGTAGACAGATAATATTGATTTATGAGGATAATTATTATTGAATTAAGCAATATCGTATTATGTAGCTCTATAATAAACATACGTATACGAATATTTAATTAGAACTCACCGGTTTTTGAGGATGGCGTTTGAGTCGGTGATTCATGAAGGTGGGAAACTGTCCCCTAGGGCGACTGCGCTGTCTTACATAGGATAGGATAATGCGCGTTTGAGATTCTCAGGGAGTGCATTTAGGGTTTTGGCGAATACCAAAATGTATGTTACGGCAGAGTCACTTCATTTCGACTGTTTGCTATCGAGCAGTTTCATCACAAATGTTGTCACAATTTACAATAAAAGCTAATGTTAGAAACAATATTCATATAACGTGGGGCTGAATTAAAAGAAATTGTGTTCTTTAGTCTGTAAACAAACTTTAAAATAACCCAAATTAAGGTTAGATGTTAACATTGACAGCCAGCAAGAAAGTAGAGTAACGCGCGAGAAAAAAAAAAAAAAAAAACGTAGTATAGATAAAGGGGCTCTCTACACAGTTAATGTCGTGATAAATTTATAATGGAGTCAATATTATCGCGCATTGTATTTTGCTTCATTTTCGATTGTAATCATGATTCGAGTGTATCACAAGATGGTAGTGACAGTGTAAAAGTTCTCATTAATATTATGGCTATCCTGGGTTGTCAACATTTATAGACTGCGTTCAGATTTGGTTGAGTTTCGCTTCAATATCTATCTCTATTGATGCGTATCGTAATATGAATGGTCATTTAATGGGCCCTATTGAAAGAAAAAAAAAACAATTAACAATTAAAATTGAATGATTTGAGTCAAGTTATTAATTGTACACATAAGGATAAAATTATTTGATAATTTGCGCAAGAGAAAAATATAATGAACGTTTTGAGTGACTGCGATAGTAGTGACCTCTCGTAGCTATTGGGACGATTTGGGTCAATGATTGAATATTGAAGTTGAGTAAGCTTATGGGGTGAGAAGTTTGGTTATACATCAGTAGATGTCACTGGTAATTATTTGAACAATAATTTCCTCTACGGTTTGAATAATTTGGGAGGATATGGAACAAAACTCTATTGTATAAAAGGTTTAATAGATCAAAGGCTTAGGGATTTAACTTCATATGGATTATCCAATACTCAGATAAAATTGAGATCTTGCATACTAGAAATGACATCAAAGATATTGAGGTTTTACTACTTTTCAAGCCACTAGTGGTACTTACTCATTTTTGCAACTGGATGAGTTGGCTTAACTTCATACAAGCTATGGGTGGAAAAGGAATTTTAGCATTAGATAGCTAGAATGAGTGAATGAAGAAAGATGGTCTAGTAAAAGCTTTAGGTTAATCATTCAAGGGTCATAAATATTTTATAACAAAACTTTGGTAATTGATCTAGCTATAGATATATGCAACATCAAACATAATTTTAAGATAGACCAGAAGGAAGTAAGAATAATAGGTATTTCCATCATAACAAAGGAAGATTCATAAGCCAGGATCAATTTCCACTATTTATTAGTGCTTGTTCAGTTCAGGCCATACAAGGTGCAATGCAGAAGGGTTGGGTTTATTGGGTACTGTTTCAAACACCGTGAACAATAAAAGTTTAATGAAAATACAGCATAAGCAGTCCAGTTCATAAAGCTCAAAACAAAAAAAAAACAGGAAAAAAAAAAAACACAACACACATTTTTGGTTACTAATTATAGTGGTTTGGGTGCTACATATAGTTTTATAGTGGATAGTGATAGGTTGATATTTATTATGAGAATATGGGCTTTGCCGGAAAGCAGGAGTACACATAGGAGTAAGCGGGCTTATTTGGTGTGATGTTGTTCGGGCTTCCGGGATCTTGTTATTTTTGCCTTTTCATTCATTCTGTAACATGAAATAGATATGATAAGTTAGCTGAATAAGTGTATATAATGTAAGGACAAAGCTAGTCATATTATATTTTTTATGATTAATGTGCCTAGGGAAGGAACAAAATTTATTTTCGAACGATAGTTTGGAGAAAGTTTGTATGATGATCTAACAATTACATTAAATAGTGAATTGAATTGAGGTTTAATAAGACTATATAGAATTTAATTTTACATTTTTCATGATAAGATTGGGACTCAAGTATGTATGTATGGACAATAAGTAAAGTTTGGGGTAAAGTGGGTCCAGAGACACTTTTTCTTGTCCAAGAAAAGCATAAAATATGACCATTTGCTTGTGTTGATAATGACAAACATACAAAAAGGGGGCAATGTTAGGGAAAATATTTAATATTCCACTCTCTTTTGACATAATGATAGATATTTAAAAACCAAAATAGGCAATACTTACTGTTTGATGGATTATGCTCGCTCAGCGTTGAACGTTGTAGTTTTACCATTCAAACATGTTTTCTTCGGCTGGGAATTTGTTTCACTGTAATGAAGGTTATGTTTATTAGTTTAGGACAGTGTGTACAATGGATGTTTATATATTGAGTTCATTAATTAGCATGATTTAGTAGTGAAAACTTCACAGCAACAACACAGCTTTTATTTTCATTCGACTAGAATAAGAAGTAAACCAGTGACATTTATGGGGTCAACCGACTTAGGGGATGTGTTCGTGAATAAAAGCTTAGGTAACTTACATAGATTCTTCAGTATGGAGAGATTCGAGTGTGGGTCTCTGAAGTTGTAACACCACTTTATAGACAAACAAAAGACTTCAGTTAGGGCCATGATTGCTTGAGTTTTCGAAGAAGTGTAGATGAATTTCGTTATATTTACGAAAGGTCACCCTGCAAAGGCAAAATAAAAAGGGAATTAGATTAGTATTATGGTATGTTAGTTTAGTAGGCAGCTCTGATCACAGGCTCACTCGGACAGTACTTGCATTTACAACACAGTACGGATTAGCGCGACTTAACTAGTATAATCGTTAAGGCTTTATCTTGGGGCACGCTCATGTTACATAAACATAAGTCGCTAGGGTATTTGCGAACAAATAATTCATATGGGATAATGAAATTTAATAACAAGGAGAACAATTACTCACCTGCAGTATTTCCGTTTGTTTTTCTCTTATTCGATCACAGATTGTTTACATTTCCATTACATGATAAGGAAGTAGGCATAACGAAGGTTTTGATAAATGTTTGTTAACATTTTCGATTTGAATTTTCTAATTGCGTCGTTCGATTCGGCGGCGTTCATTGACGTTGACAGTGACACTGACATGACAGTACAGTAGAACGTATTGGTTGACAGTTGGCAGTGACACCACATTTACACAGTCGTGTTTGTCATTCACCTCGCGATTCACGCTTACACATTCGCGGTATAATAAAAATAAGGAACAATTTTATAATAGTTTTTCGAACGAATGTGAGAAGAATAAATATTTACTAGTTGCGACTTGTGATATTTAGTTATCATGGGAAAACAGTGCGTTTTATTTTGTACTATAAGGTTAAATAATGTGTGTAAGTTCGAATTGGACCCTAAGGTGCTATGATATGGGGGAGCGTTTACAGAAATGTGTCCGAATTGCACATAAGAATATGTTGACGATAAGATCATTATGAACGAGACATTAATTGAGTATAACGTAGGAGTGCCGACAGAGGGAGAAAGGTATAGTGTTGTTCTATTCTAGGATTAAACGTTGTGTGAAACAAGTTTGTTTTCGTAGGTAACTATTCTATTTAGGTATAAATTCAAAAGGTAGATATAAATTAACAAGTCATGAAGACTTATTTTACGGTTCCAGTCTGCGGTACGGTTCTTTTAGCGCGCAACGTAAAAGTGACAACGGAATGACAAGTGACAATCATTTAGTTGGGTTTTCGCTCGCGTATCAAAGTAAACAAACAGAACTAGTTTGGCAAATAATTAACGGAAATAGTGTAATTAAGGGCGGTGGGGTTGTTTAAAGTGCATTTACAATCAAGTGAAGTGTGTCAGTGACGTGATTAAATGTGAATCGCGGGAAATAACGGAGTAGATTAGTAGCAGTCTGAAGTGTGCATTGGAGGTTATGAGGTATTAGTCAGATTAATTAATTTTGATAAGGACAGTAATCTAGACTTGCGGGTAATAATTTGACCTAATTGGATAGTAGCATTGTAGAGGCCGAGGTTAATCTTCGTAACAGTAAATGGCGGTATTAAGTAGTTTAATTTCAAGTTTCGGGAGATAAATGTTATATGTAAATGGGGTTATATTAGGCTTGTTTTATATACTCGTATATACGTATAAATATAGATATTTTTTGTTATACCAGTAGTTGTAAAGGTCGACGAGGACAATGGGGGTGAGGGTATTTTAAACGAAAATTTTGAATTTTAATAATTATCGGGGAAATTGTATACTTGTGATATTTTTAAAGTGAGATATATTATTAGTGGTTCGAGTAACTTGTTACACAATAAAGGTAGTCTTTAATATTTGAGCTCAACTAGGAAAGAGCAACATTTATGTTGTGGTTTGTATCTAAGGAGACCCATTTGTCAGGTAGCGGCTGGGCGTTAAGGGTTAGCGTGAAAGAATGACTGGTATGTGTTGGCATGGGATGAAGGATGAGTCGACATAAGAGGGATGAGTCTGGTAGTCAATGAATGTGTTGTGAGTGATATGCATGAGTTGCTTCCAGTCAAATGGGACTTACGGTACAATCTAGATTTGTTGGTAATTGGTCCCTTCAACTAAATACACAATGTGTTGCCACAGTAATAGGAGTTAGGTTAAAGTCATAATATGACAAGGTCTATCTAAGGCTTACTGTGTTGACACATACTCTACTCGAGCTTACACAGCAACCTAAATTGATATACACACCTTGCTTTGGATAGGATGACCGATATTTATAATTTTGAATGTCTATTGTTAAACAGTGATGTGTACCATCATATATATAACAAAAATATGGTCGCACATTACTACATTTTGTTATTTTAACCTTTTTTTTTTTAATAAGCAATGTGGGTTTGTAAACACAAACATACAGGTACAGAAAAGTGGGGAATAAAAGAAATATTTCCACTTTAAATACATATATTTGTAATTATTCTAACAGTTACGAGTATATACAGATAATACACGCCCTTGGTAATATTCAGTTTATAGAATAAAAGTCATGGGAAAAATGGGTATGGGTACAAACTTTATATTTTCCTTTTCAAGCGAAGTGAACGTCAACAGCCTGTAATAAATATTGCCGGTTGTTGAAGTTCAAACGAATCAGTCGGTTATCTTATTTCAAAGTAAAACATACGCCGATGGAATTGACTGGGGCTGTTCGGTAATGGGGGAGTAGAACGGATCTTAATACTGACGATTGGAAACTTTAGTACTTCTACCAAATACTTTCCTGTCATGTGTGAGGAGACTATGAGAGGATTACCTATAGGAAGGACAATGTTTCCTAGAGGCGCCGTCTGTACAATGTAGACACAGTCTCGGGGTAAAACGTCAAAGTCGGGGTCCTTATGACCTGCTAGATTCACAACCTAGCATCTCTAACGGGGCAGGAAAGCTTGAGGAAAAAGTTTTCAAGAATTATTGTTGAGGTTCAAAAGTTCACTCTTTTCTTGCAGGATCGTCACGGTTAATTGCTATTGGTTTAAACACTCACCGCACTAAAGCCACTTTCTGAAGGGATTGACATATCAATAAGTCGAAACTTTTCGAGTTGATAATCTATTTTTCATTTTATTGTAGATGAGGTTGAAGATGACTTTTACAGACGAAATCTGAGAGATCTCATCTTGCAAACTCATCTTGGGGGAGAGTTGTAACAGAACGCCATTGCGCTCCGTCACTTCCATATTGAAATATTTTCCAAAAGGCAGTCAGATAAATTCATGGTTTCCCCGTTGAAAGCATTATTAAGAAAATAGTCTGAAATAGGGTCTTGGCGAAAGCACAACCATGTCATATATGTAAATAAATGCTAAGTAGTTTCGTATGCTTTACTAAGTTTGCTAAATAAACTTGAGCATTGCCACTGAACGAGCACTATAAAACGGAAGAGAATACTTAAAGTAGACATACGGGGGAGTTTTGTCGAAAGCTGAAACGGAGACGCTTCGCCCGCTTCGCTTGCTCGGTCGAAAAGTAAATATTTAATAGAAAGAATAGGCGGGTGTTAATTATATTACTAATTAGAATTCCCAACTTGGCACTGAGTCATACAAGCTAAGAACGTAAGATACAAACAATGCATAGAAATAAGCAGACCTATATAATGAGTCTAAAATCATAACAATCTGTCGGGCGGTTGACGAGTTTCAATTTTATTAGCAAATACGTAGGGTACTTCCTTTCTCACAACACGAGAACATGAATTTTTAGTTGAGGCAGCGCCACTGTTACTTGAACCCTGGCACGCATCGATATCGCTAAGGTTGAGGGCTCTCTCTATTCTGGACGGCAAAACGTTCGGCTCAGATGGGATGGGAAAAAGTGTGGGTCGGCGGTGACGTCACGTCGGGCGAAACGACGGAAGGTATAGCGTGGTTGCTTACGGTCGATTGGTAGGAGTGGGGGCACTGGTGGGAAAGAGTAGGCTGTATCGGATGTTCGTTTTGACGCGAATGACTTGTCAATGGCTATAAAAGCAAGCGGCGGACTGCAGTGGGGTCTTTTTGCGATTCGGCGGTGGGCTGTTAACATACCTCTGGCTTGTAGCACAAATCTATCGGTGGGTTTCTAGTAATTGGGGTAGGAATTCTCTGTTATGTGGCGGGCGCTGCATGATACGAGGATTTTCTTCTTAATATTATAGTTTGTTTAATTTTGTGGGGTTTAGTGTTGTAGTGTTTTTAGTTGAAATCCTATCGTTATACCAAGGACTTTGGAGTAACGAAAGATGTGGTTTGTTGTTCTTACTTAAGTTTATTTGTGTTAATAATGATACATTGTTTATTTCGTTGTAAAAAGCCAGAACGTTACCAGATTACAGTTAATCTGACGGGGTACATACAACCTAACGGCTGTCAAGCGTGTTTACCCCGGAGCTCCGTAACTTACCAGATTGGGGTGTCCGTCTGGCATCACCTCTTTACCAACATAGGTGATGCGTCTAGGCCCCCCTGTACTCTCGGTGTCCAGCTGACGATCGGAAGCATGGCTGGCACGATTGAGGCTCAGCATAGGAGGTTACTCCGCTTGCGGAAGACGTCAGTATCCGAGGTGCAGTCTTGTTAAATATATTTATATATCCAATTATATACACAATAGGGTGTTCTACTAAAACCGCCGAGCTCTCGAGCGTGTTGGGGGGAACGCACAACACACAGGCGTGTCAGGTTTCTAAATCCTAGCTTCGCCGGCTAGACTTTACAGCTTAAAGTAGGGACTTCACGGCCTTATTCGGAACTAATTCCAGATTCTGGATTAGTTGCGAATAATGCAGAGTAGGGCTGGGAAGGGGTAGTGTTAGGTTAAATTCATACACAGGGATAATATTAGGCATCTAGGATGGGTAATATTCATGTAAGTAAAGTGTTTTATTTCAGGATCACAGTAGGGATTCTTTTGTGTTTGAAGTGTTTCAGTCGCGGAATAGTTATAGCTCCGATGGCAGAGAACGAGTGTCTTCAGTTACGTGCGTAAAAGTGTTAAGTGAATAGTGAGATAAGTGAATTCTTAAGCTGCAAGTCTTCAGGTATTTAGCATAGGCCTGATAGGGACCTAGTTACGGTGAGGCTGAGAATGCCGATCCTAGTGTTGTATGTTTAAAGTGATCAGTGTACGTTGTGAATAGGAGGTGGGCAATATACCCAGAGTATTGGGCCATGTCTACTAGGGACTGATGTCTAGCAGAGCCGTACATCAGACGTTTTCCACAATGGGTAGCTGAACGCTCTGACGTGGTTAACTCGTTTTCTAATAAGGGGAATTCGGTGGGCTACGTGTTACGGTTCGGCATTTTTGGCTTCAACGGGAGCTAGGCATGCTAGAGATAGGGCTTAGAGCCGCTAGAGCGATAGGGTTAATAAGGCATCAGCGCCTCCAGTGGTAGTGTAGACTAGAGATGCCCGCGAGCATCTGAGTGGCCTAGCAAAACAGCTACCCTGTTTTGCGAAGCTAGAATAGTCGTAAAGCTGTAAGGATAGCGCGTCCTGCCCCATCCTACTACTCTTGCTGGCAGCGTCAGTAGCTAAAAATAGCACGTCGCAACATATACAACCAAGGATAACTTTCGCAAGATTAGGGTAGTCAAAGTGTAGCGCTTAGACTAGCAGGTATCCTTGGTTTAGGAATTTCAAAGTGCTGTGGTGGGAGACTTGCCCTCCTTCGACGACACGCCCCCGTCAGCAAGAGCAGAGAGAGACGCTTACAGGTGTGGTTGGGGATAAATTATCTATACAAATATAAAACCTTATTTCCAAGCGCTAGGGCCGATAGGAACAGCTAAGAGAGAAGTCGGTAGTTGAGCTACGTAACGCTCTAAGTTTCATACTAATAGGACCATTACAACGACTAGTACAGGCAGAGTAATCTCTAGGCTCCTCTCAAATAGGCTAGTCCTAAGTAAAACCCTATTAGAATTAGTTTCAAGCGTGTATTTTAGTGATACAAGCTGCTAGCGCAGCCCAATCTTAGTTAGGTGGCGTTTAGGTCAACCGAGTAGCGATGTGTGTAAGATAGGCTAGGTCGCGAATATTAGTAGAGATGAAGAGTCCAACGATCCTACCAGCTTCACATTAAAGTTCAGGGGTTGCTTACGGTTCACAACACTAATAGGGTTCTACCATAGACGATCACAAGGCCAAATCATTTTCATAAAGCTCGTTTTTCTCAAAGCGACTACAGTAAAGTTTAGTAAGTTTTCACGGGGTGCGGTAGCTTAGTGGGGCTTTTTAGCAGAGGGGGTTAATATTGAGAGGGGCGTACGTGACAGTACTTTATTTCTTTGTACAAGCCGAGAATGTGTGTACTGATTATACATACCATTCGGTTTGAACACTAAACTTGTTTACATTTTTCTCACCTGTAAGTAATTCCTATATAAACTCTTTCATAGTTTTGAGTGATAACTATGTGGCGCCCTCTTCTAGCAGCACTATATGGTGACAGCTGAAAACCTGAAAGTACCTACCTCCTGAGATTCTCTACCTAATCTAGCTAGTGCGGTGCATGACATCAAGTGTGGACGACTCTTACGAGCCCGTCAAGTCGCTCTCACACCCAAGTGACTGACAACCGTCACAGCTCGCTATCATACACGGTTGCACGTTACATTCTAGCGGCCCAACGTGGAGCTTCCAGGTTAAAATTTGAACGGTTTTCACTGTATAGTGTTTTTTTGGTACTATTTCTATATCTATATCAGATGAAATTGGATTTGGTTTGTGTGAGGCTTATCTTTTGTTACTGAAACAAAACTCTTACTATATAATCTGTATCATATATTGATATCTACTGTTCATTGTGTCAAAAATATTTACCGTACTGTGTGAAATATTTAGCATTAGTGTCAACGAGTTGTGTCATTTCTTTTACCTTTACTTTGTAGAGTAAAGCATGTGTTAGTGCTCCAACTGGACACAATATATGTACTGTATGTTAGTACAATAACTGTCAAACTTGACACTTTAATTTTCTGGACCCGACTTAAAATATATTTTTATCGGACTTGTATATGAAACTCACTTAACATAACTAAGTAGGTATCAGACCTATTGTATATTTCTAAATAGAAAAGATAAGTGTGAATATTGTAATCAGCTGTTTTTACTTATCTGTTTTATTTTCTTACTGAGTGTTTGAACACTACTATATCTTGTCAAACATGGCTTTACAAATTGAAGTGGATAATCTGACTAAGGACGAATTATTATTTGAATTACAAGCGAGAGGCCTAGAAGTAAATTCTAATAATACAGTAGATGAACTTAAGCAACAATTTAAATCTGCCAAAGGCACTTCTCTGGATAACACAAAAGTGAACACTTTCATCTCAGGCTTGTCCATCGATGACGAATTTCAGGTCTGCGAGGGAAAACTGGATGCAGTGTTAATGGCTGATCACTCATCGTCGTCGTGTCGAAGGAGGTGTCTGTCGAAGCTGTCTCATGTCATTCTGAGGTTAGAGAAATTGGTTTTAATAAATTCTGAACAGCGGCTTAGGAAGATAGCGCTTGTGTCTAAGGCGTTCAATGCCATTGAAACTTTAAAGTGTAATCAAACACCTGGCTCATCTTCTCAAGGCACTGGCACGAATGTTGTTGAGTCTATTCCGTCTGTAGTGTGTCAAAGGCACACTTCTCAGGTGCTCAAATGGGGACTTGTGTATGATGGTAGGGTACCGCCTCATGACTTTATTTTCCGTTTGCAAGAGCTTAAGTGCTCATCTGAGGTTTCAGACTCTGAACTGTTGAGGAATGCGGTTCACCTTTTTTCTGGGGAAGCTTTGATGTGGTTTCGCACGAATAAGTCACATTTTAACACTTTTCAAGATTTTGTAGAGTCGCTCAAAGATGAATTCCAACCGGTAGAATATGAACGGTGTCTATTGAACCAGATTAGGGCTAGGTTGCAGGACAAGAGTGAGTCGATTAGGTCTTATATCAACATCATGGAAAGTTTGTTTTTGCGTTTGTCAGTACCTATCACAGATGCGGAGCAACTAGATATTATAATGACCAACATGAACCCTTATTTCATTTCGCGTCTAGCTTTAACTGAAGTACGTACCGTGCGGGAACTTAAGAATATTTGTGCGCGTTTAGAAGTGTCAAAGTTTAAATGTGAAAACCGCGGATTTTTGAACACTGGTAGAGAGCTAGTCATTCCTAATTTTTGTAGTGGGATCTCAAGCCACATTCCCTCAACTTCTAATGCTAGATCTCGTATCGTTAGCCAGGGACAAGATAGGGCTACTGTGTCTTGTGGAAAATGCGGTGGCAATCATCATCACTCTCATTGTGACGCATATCCTACAACTATCTGCTTTAGGTGTAAGAGGCCCGGAGTCCTCACTAGAAATTGTCCTTGTTCAAAAAACTAGGTAGTAGGTCAGAGACTTCTAACAATAATAATAATAATAATTTTAGAGTCACTCGTGTCTCTGACCAATCTACACAAACACAAGTATGTATGTCTGACTCGTTAAAACAGAGTTCTTACCGTCCTCTATTTAAGGAAAATGCAGGTGATCCTAGGCCATTTCTGTCTGTAGGTATTTTAGGCTTAGAGTGTAACGCGTTGGCTGACTCTGGCGCCGCGATCTCTTTGATAAGTGAATCCGCTTACTTGCTATTGCAAAATGAAGGCTTGCAATTTCCTTTACACGCATGTATGAAAGACTTAGCTGTAGGAAACGGTGCACGCTTAACGGTCTTGGGAAAAATAGAAATACCTATCTCTTACAAACATGACGGATGACCGATGTTTATCTGTTGCACTTTGATAAAGCATAATTTGACAACTACTGATTAACAAATAATCCAAGTAGGTATTTAGGTAATAAACGAACCGTTATGTACACATTGCGTTTGTCAATGTGAAGCCTAACATGGATTTCATATAAATAAAGAAACGTTCTTAAATGAGTCGTATATAGGAACGTAGCCTTTCCTAGGTAATTGCTCTCGAGTAATTATTATGCACTCAAACGCAGATTCCCGGAGTATACAGTCGACCTCAATATTAGGATACATCTTCGAAATGGCCAGTCGAAAATGTTAGTTAAAATTGCATAGGGTTAAATTTTAAACGGATAAGTATATGCGCTAACTGTAGTTCGTTAGGTAAATGTATAGGTAGGAATATAACTGGACTCGTAGTCAAGATCATGGACGTGGGGACGCTCACGGACATGTCAATAAGAAATAGATTAGGAAAACGCGTTAGTTTAAGTAGGTAACTGTCGACCTTAAGTTAAGCTGCTTGGAACTTAGAGATCCATCTATATCTCATTCTGCTACTAAATAAAATAGTCGTTTTATCTAAAGACAATAAGTCTTCTTATCTCTGCTCTTGTCATGTAGACACATCTGTCTTTGTTTATTTTGATAGTCGTTATTTAAGGATACCTGGGAGGAAAAGGTGTCTTTGTCGATTCTGTCGGATTTATGCTTTGTGCATTGAAGTGAATAGGTATTCTATCACAGGTATGTGTTTTCTTAACATATACAAGCGCTGGTTTTAATCATAGACAGAATCTCTTTTAAAGTTCTATTTCCATGACTCATGTTGTTTTATCGTGCTAATTGAAGTTGTGATATTTCAGGACATTGTGTCAACGTGTATAACCTCATGTACAGTCGGCGGAAAATTTATTTCGTTATGGAACTCTTTTCCGAAACTTGTGAAAGTCTAGCGTAAGATTATTGTTGTGTTGCGATGACACCTGTCCCAATACCTCATTCATCGTAAGTTTTTTTTTTTTTTTTGATTATGAACTCATATGTAAGTTCAAGGGTCGATGACCTCACATGGGGTCATGTTAGGTCAAATGTCAAATGGGTTAACTAGGGGCAATGTGCTTCAGTGGTGGCTTTGTTTGGAGTTTGATTACTTCACTGTCTCTGATTGTTTTAGGACTTTATTTAAAAAAAAAAAAAAATTTTTTTTTCAAAAAAAAAAAAATTTTTTTGTCTAACTGAAGCGGTAATGTTACGCGTTAATTTCATTCCTAGATATCTCGTTTGAGACTCACAGCGCCATCTACCGGCGAAGGATGGCGAGCAGTGACATAACGTCAATTTCTGGTTTGCCCTAAAGCTGCGTTCTGTTGTAATGTTGGTACGGTGTACAATTAATGTGTTTTCTAGTACATTATAGGTATTTTAAGCCTACACAGTTTATTACTTTGTTAAAAGCTATCGTGGTAAAATTGGAGAATAATTTTTTGTCTTCATGCGGTGAGCGCATTTTGGTAAATGGCCCATACTCTCTATGGTCTTGAAGTGGAACGCGGCGGAACGCATCCGTTCTGATTTTGACATCTGGAGTAAGAGCGGTGAGGCCTGTCACTCTCTGTCAGGATGCCGTGAGCAGTGCACACGTATCTCTGAGGGCACTCGCTAAGGCTTCGGCCATTTTTTTATAATTTAGAGATGGGTGCTTAGACCCAAACGCATCTCGTTGAAAATAACTGCAACGACACAGTGAACAAAAGGTGAGTGCGTCGAAGTTTGTCGTGAATCAAGTGATCGTGTTATTTTTGCGGTTACAAGGCCGATCTTAACGAAATCTGTTGTTTTTTTGTCGCAGCCTAACTTTAACATTTTTAACGAAATGAAGTGAGGACATCGTGGTCGCGTGTGGACCGTCACCAAGCCTAGACTTGTATTCTTGCCAGGTGAGATGAGCAGGATTTCGTTTACGTAGTGTTCAAAGAGTTTGCGTTGAAAAGACGTGCACGAGGTTGTAGTTCGAGGATTAAATGTTTTGTGGTTTTCAGTGATTGTTGTGCTGGCCGCTACCGGCGGGCCAACATAGGCAATTGAGCGGTCGAAGGGCGTGGCGCGAGACTTTGCTGACGTCTCTGCATGCCCCCCCAAAGTCACCGCGACGCGGAGTCAATTCTTGATGCTTCGTGGACCGAGGAGAGACAGGCAGAGGGTCTGCATGCTGGCGCCGCAATCTTTTAAGGTGATATCCATCCGTAACTTTTGTTCCGTTCTCTTGAACATGCCACGTGTCAACGTAGTGTTACGAAATATCTTGCTAGTGCTATTAGTCGTAACAAGCTTCACACAAACACAATTCACATTAGATTAAGGCGCTAAGCCGGCCTCATCTGATATTTATTTTTAAACTAAAAGTTAATCCTTATCCGTCCTCGGTCAGAGACATAGTGTAAATCTCTAGGTAGAAAGCCCTGCCTAAAACATTGTGACTTGCATGCTAGCATTAAGCCTACATTAAGGTACTTTATTTCTTTGTATAAGCCGAGAATGTGTGTACTGATTATACATACCATTCGGTTTGAACACTAAACTTGTTTACATTTTTCTCACCTGTAAGTAATTCCTATATAAACTCTTTCATAGTTTTGAGTGATAAACTATGTGGCGCCCTCTTCTAGCAGCACTATATGGTGACAGCTGAAAACCTGAAAGTACCTACCTCCTGAGATTCTCTACCTAATCTAGCTAGTGCGGTGCATGACATCAAGTGTGGACGACTCTTACGAGCCCGTCAAGTCGCTCTCACACCCAAGTGACTGACAACCGTCACAGCTCGCTATCATACACGGTTGCACGTTACAACACTAGCTTATTGGCTGTCAAGCTAAAGCTATCCACTTGCGTGCAATGACAACAGACACTATACAGCTTCACTATACACTGGCGAGCATTCATAACGGACAGTTAATGCCGTCCGAAAGATTAACAGTCTAATTACAACATCGAACGTGTTCTGTACAGATTTAGGTCGCCCTGTGGTGCGGCCACGATATTTAACGGAAATAAGCTAGTCAATATTAATTAAAATAATATGAACACATTTTGGTTTACGGAAGAAGCTGATATAGACGTGTGGTTCATGTGTATGGATTCTAAAAGGGACGCAGAACGAAGTCATATAACTTTTTAAAATTAATGCGCCAAATTGTAATACAATTCGTTGGCGCTTCGCAGATGGACAATTATGACTGTGGGTAAATTCACATATTAATTTAACTTCATTAAGAACTTGTTCCGAGGTGGGACTCGAACCTACGGATACGCGGCCGGTTGAAGATGAAACTAACTGAAATATACGAGGAATCAATTACTCGGGCAACGAATTTATAACCAGTTCGTTCCCTTTTATGTTTATTTTATACTTTACTTTAAAATCCTGAGTTCAACTTACAATAACAAGGTTTATAGTAATTTCTAAAGAATATATCCTTTATTTAATTTTTAAACTGATCAGTGATGACTACCTAATGGAAAACGATGGCTATACCCAAAGTAAAGCTCAATAATTCAGATATACCCTATTCAATAACGCTTTAAAAAAGAGCCGGTTCTTTAGTAGGTAAGTGCGTTCCATTACAGATGATTTGTGGTCAAGTGCAAAACTTTTAAAAGTAAACAAAATATAAGATATCAAAACAACGACTGCGTGAGCGAGCGAGTTAAGGCGAGTAATGAGCGAAACTACGTTCGTATGAAGAACCGAGCTTAGCTGCGGACTCTTAAGAGGGCGCAGTACGTGGCAGTACGCCCGGTTCTCTATACAAACGTATTTATGCTCTCATTTTAAAACGCCATGCTAGAATAAAATGAAACTTTGTATACACAATGAGATCCGGCATATCTAGGTCGGAAATTAGTTTCTATTGCTAGAAAATGTAAAAGAAAAAAAAATACAGCGGTTTTTTCAGTTTTTACGGCTTATATGAAAACCTTAATAATCGCAGTATTTTTTCTCCATTATAATTTCAAGCAACAGAAACTGATTTCCGACCTAGATATGCCGGATCCCATTCTGTACACAAAGTTTCATGTTATTCTAGCACGGAGTTTTGAAATGAGAGCGTAAATACGTTTGTATGGAGAACCGAACGTACTGCGCACTCTTAAGTGGATCACATAATTAAACAAAACGGAGCGGTATCAGAGAGGGTATTCGAATTAGGTACCTCGAGAACTTTTTTTTTAATTATCAAGTTAAATTTCTAATAATATGTTTTTGTTTTGATTCGTGTTCAGTACCTACATCGTTTGAGGACATCTAAAACACACACACACACATCTGACATGTAAAATTATTGTATTTTATGAATAAATTGATTGATTGAGGTACTTGCATAGTTCCTGATTACTTTGACCAATTCAATGTGCGGCTTCAAATCTGTATTACATGCCAAATATACAAGCAATCAACTAGTAATGGCCTCAATCAAGTGTTTAATTGTCCTTTTACCCTTTATTGGGATTGTATGTATGTAAGCACTTTATTGTACACAATAACAGTCTAAACATATACATGTCACAAAGGCGAACTTATCCCTATGAGGATCCTTTATTAGGATTGTGACGGTCGTTTGTATTTTTTGACCGAGTGAAACGTAGGTTTCCGTTTCAGCTTAGGCTGCATACTTCCGTATGTCTGGTTGACGGGTGGCTAATTTCCGGATTTACATGCGTTCTCTTTTACAGGTCGATCGTTTGCGACCACCGACCTGCTCCGCCACCTGGTGCTGGAAGTTTTTCGGCACCCATGACCTCCTTGTACCTGACTCAGAGTAGTCCGCTACTGTGCAAGATGGAGGTCGAGGAGGAAGGCACGCCAAAACATCTGGCGTGCCTAACGTGAAGGGCCTCCGGGCATCCGCGATTGTGCCACTTGGGAGCGGCTGTCGCCGGCGTGGTCGCGGATGTGTGTTCAAGCGTTCCCGTGACCTCCCCACAAGGCGGCGAGGCGGCAGTTTTTAGTGGGTACACCGGTCTCATACACCTATACGGGAGCCCCACAAAACCACTCGGATCACCCCCTGCGCATTGCATGCATTCCCCCCTAACAAAAAAAATGGTCACATGAAGTAAACCAGTGAGAGAATTACAATAAGGGTTTTTTTTATGACTTTGACCAAATCATCGTGGCGAGTGACCGCTGTGCGGAGTGAAATCTGTACTGCATATCAAGTGCACTCGTAGCCCGCTAGAACGGGTGTTAATCGAGTGTTTATTCGGCCCGTCGGTTTAACGTGTACTTTAGTTACGACAAGTTCAGCCAGATTTTAATTGAGCGCCAGTGTACGACTATTTATTTAGTTATTTTATTAATGTGAAGCACATCATCAGAACATTTCAATTTGAAATCTGAAGGTCTTTGGTTCGAAACCCGCTTTGTCATCAGTCATCACAAATCTAACACTCGTGTCAGTTTAACTTTCTCCATCTGTCTCTGTCTAGGGCCACCTCCTCGATTTCCTTATACGAACTGTCATCAACATCATTATCGTTATTATCATCGTTAATATCTGAACGCGATCTCAATCCTTTCAGACCGGAAAAACAGGGTTGACGCGAAATATAGTATTTTGTCATTTGTTTATAATTTGTCACGTAGTTGTAATCAGCCCGCACAATTGTATTTGCCGGTTACGAAAGGAACGTGAGCTACACACACATTTGATCTGCTATTTTGTCCATTCTCTAAATGGATGTGAAAGTCGTGTCTTTTTTCTATAAACCGCATCAAAAGTTAATAACATATGGAGTGTTACAAAATATACAATAACAGTTTTGCTACCGAAAATTACCCGTGTTTATATATTAATGCGGGCATCTTATATTTACGTAAATATTTAACACAAACTTGTTTATTTAAATCGTTAGTTTAAGACTATAGTACTGATAAATAAATGACTTCCACAGGACTAAATTCATCTGACGGGGGCCCGTCTGCGTAAGGGTAGAGTCCAGTTGGGTCGTTGTTGCAAATAATTATCCTCTCACCAACCAATCTCATTCCGGCGGGACAGTTGTGCAATATTTTGTGTTGAGCAATTGGCGTCGGCGGTGGCGAGCAGAGCGGCGAAATAAATTATATCAGAGCAGTGTTTTCAAAATTAGATTCATAACATAAAACTGTACGAGTACAATTATATTTTTTGAAGTAGCTGCCCACATTAGAATTCAATTAGATTTCGGACTATATTATGTATGTAATGTTACTCAACGGAAATAGGTTTAAAATTAATGAATTTATTTTAAATTTTATACCACGTCGGTGGCAAACAAGCGTACGGCCCGCCTGATGGTAAGCGGTCACCGCAGCCTATGGACGCCTGCAACTCCAGGAGTGTCACATGCCACCTGGTGGTAAGTGGTATGGTAAGAATTTTAAAAAAATTAATACTTAGTATTTTGCGTACCATCTACTTCAAGCGATAACCTTCTTCGGTTAAGGCTGACAAATGTAAACTTCATTAATTACATGGAATATTAACGTATGATATTGTTTAAGTTTTCAACACCCATTACTCCGCTATTAAAAAAAAAACAGAAATTGAACCGGTGAACATGATATATTAACGAACCTGCTCACAAATTTTTACGGGAGTCGATTGAGAAATGCAAACTGTAGAGGAGAACAGCCGGACATCCGGAATCCCGGAGTCAAGCGTTCATTAGCTGCAGTGACTGCTTATCTTTAAGCGGGCCGTACGCTTGTTTGCCACCGACATGGTACAACAAAATCCGGAAATACTAAATCAACATCTATCTAACAATATCAGTAAGTCAGTAAGTCATCATCAATATCCTTGTAAGATTGCTACAATCCACTAGCTTCCGGGGTGAGGGCCTGGAGATCTGTATTACAGGTCTGTACCTAGTTCAGACTCCATTCCCTCACAAAGGGTATGCAAAAATGTCTGGACATTACATACATATGTACGGTAGCAAATGTAAAAAATATGTATCGCTTTGTGAGGCTAAATAAAGAAATTTTATTTTTATTAATTTTTTTATTAGTAATAGAAGGAAATTGGCTACCGCTTAATATTATCACGAGACTAGTCGAGTCCAACCCAAGAGTTAAAAAACCCCATAACCCTACAAGATCATAACGCGAGTGGGGCGTCGCGTGGACAGATTTAAGGCGTCAATTAGTCCGAAGCTAAACTGGTAACCGGGGGAGGTAAAAATAGTCTTATTATGCCCCTAGCGCGTGTTCGGAAACAATCTAGAAGTGGCAGAAGGAAGACTTTCCGTCCAAGTCCGGGAAACAAATTAAGTCAATTGTAATATTGGTATTAACTTGTGATTTGAATGAATAATAATAAAACAGATTTTAGGTGAGTTGTTTTGGGCTTGTCTTACTTCGACCCTTCGACTGACTTTTTAACAACTGTTAAATGAGGACAGCAACGGCATGTTTCAAAATACGACCTACCGATAGTAATTGCGACATATAAAAAAGTCTATAACATGGTGTCGCTATATGAATCACAGTAAATTGTAAGTTCTGTTGTTATCCACACATAAATTGTTAACTTATTCACATTTTTTTTATATTTTAATATAATTGTAATTTTGTAATTGTCAGCTTTAACTGTATTTTTTTTTTGTTTTATTTGTAAAACTTGTATGTAGTTGTATATTGTAAGTTATTGTATTGTTGTATTTTTTTTTCATTTCTTTTGGAACATGTATTACTAACCAAGTATGTTATTAAGCATTAAAGACCACCCCGGTGACCACTGGCGTCACTGAAAATCAGCGTCACGATGTGAACCTCGGTTTACATGGTGACATCAAGCTGAGTGACGACCTTTTTAGCATTTATCGCTGTATATTGTATAAAGGATGATTCACAGTAGACCGTTCCGTGTCCGGGCCGGCCCATTTTCTATGACAGCAAACGCAACGGCCGGCGTATTTCTTTAGAAGAAACGGGCCGGCCCGGACACGGAACGGCCTACTGTGAATCATCCTTAAGTCACTCTTTTGTTTTTATTTTCAATTCTAAATAAACGTCTTTATTCTTCTTCTTCTTCAATTACAATAGTTTATCATAATCACATAAAAATATATGTACACAAATTTTGTATTAAGTAGGACCACCACCACCACCGTATCAGCCAAAGGTCGTCCACTGCTGGACATGGGCATCCCCCAAATTCACAGGGAGTATATGCCATAATCGCCACGCTTGGCATGCGGGTTGGCGATCGCAGTATCTCCACCGCACTCCAGGGATGCTGCTGCCTATCCCCCTTAAGTAGTACACTACTAACTAAAATTACGAATAACAAATAATAGGGAAAAATAAAAAATAAATGGTGTCCGAGCAGGATTCAAGTGAATGTAATTTAAGACGTTGGTGCCACATTGTAATACTGTGTTGGTGCCGTTAAAAGAAGCCTAAGTATTATGAGGTAGATGTCGCTGTACGCCTCTCTAAGGCGTTATAGGAGGGAACTAGTGAAGGATTTCGTGCATGAGCTTGATTGTTTCCGACAGCTCAGTGGCTAGAGCGATTGGCTGCGTATGCCAGATGTCGCAGGTTTGCATCCTTTTTTTTTTCGCTGGAAAATGCTTTATGCATACCGGCCTTTATGGGGGTAGGCACGGTGATGTGGGACTCCTGTTCATCAGGTTACCCACTAAAAACCAGCGGCTTGCCATCATCGCCTTAGGGAGACACCGCGGGATTCGCTTGCGCATGCCACCGCTGATGTCTCGGCATATGCCCGCATCGCCGCGAGCTCAGGCCCGGTTTGCGTCCTGGTCGGAGCACTAAATTTATAATTTTTTCCCTTTAATTTTAAATTAAGAAATATAAATATTCTTACACCAAGCAACGTAGTCCCAAACTGATCAAAGTTTTACTATGGGTACTAGGCGACGATATACATACTTGTATAGATAAATACATATTGCCAAGAACAAGGAGTCAATCTTGCTAAGTATAACCTAAATCTACGAATTCCCGTTGTAACAGTAGTTCAAAACTTGTTAGATTTTAGTGACAGCGCAATTTACTTAGGTATTTACACAAGTGCTTCGGTGTACCTATGTATTGGTTCCACTATTAATTGAGGTACCTTTGTCGTCGTGAAAATCAAATCTCCCGACTCTAGAACGTGTTTGGCTCGTGGCTAATTGTTCGTCATATAATGTTTGTGACAAAGCCATTTACGTAAAGGGAAATTGAACCTGAATACAATCAAGTTTTAATGCTGTAGGATTTCAAACTTACAATTACTAAATAAATTAATTCACTAGATGTTGTCCGGGATTTCGTCTGTGACAAATTCTTTGCACATCACCCTATGTTTAAGGGCCCGGGCGTATGATGGTTGCCATTTTATCATTTATCATTGTGGATAATAAGGCCGTCTCTCTCGCACTTACATACTCAGTTGTCAAAACGTAACGAATGTCTTATCCACGACGATAAGTGATAAAATGGCAACCATTATACGTGCCTGCTTTTTGGTAGAGTAATGGTATTCAAATTCAGACTCAAAGAGATTTGAACATAACTATTTTATTCGTTATTATTTCTTGGTAGAAATGTGGATAGTACGAGTGATACTAAATGTGTTGCCTATCTAATTTAATATATAAGTATGCGACACAACAGACATCCGTTATTTCAGTTTGCATATTATTTGAAAGAATTTTGAATAATACTTAATTTTCTTTTAAAATGCATAGGTAACACATAAGTACAAAGTAATAATAAATAATAATAAAAAAATAATATTGGGGGACAATCTTACACAAATCGACCTAGTCCCAAACTAAGCAAAGCTTGTACTATGGGTACTAGACGACGATATACATACTTATATAGATAAATACATACTTAAATACATAGAAAACATCCAAGACCCAAGAACACATATCCGTGAAAAATGCACAAATAAATGCCCTGGCCGGGATTCGAACCCAGGACCTCTAGCTTCGGAGGCAGAGTCACTACCAACTAGGCTAAACAGGTCGTCAAAGGGTTGACTTAATGTCAAAAGGCTTTCTCTACCAGGTAAACTAAACAAACAGGTTGAGCTACTCGTAAACAGAAACTAGTTGAGGATGCTGAAGAGCGTTATCGTCAATTAATATCAGATAAATAATACTTGTAGTAAATAATGAGTGATCTTGGACAAATATTTCAATGCGGATTATTTAAATACTTACATCGGTAAATAAATACTTTATTATTCGGTTATTTTATTTTGTTCACTTGTCACTTCCAGTATCTTTAACTCCCGTCCAAAGTTAACACCGCACAGCTGTCGTGACGTTTCAGTTTCGGTCTTAAAACTTCCCGAAACAGCCATTCCAAACCCAACTTATACCCCCACTAATAGAGCCCATTTCGCTTTGCCGACGACTTTGTTTACGAGACTCGCGCCGTTTGGTGATGTTTAGTAACGCTTCGGGTTCAGACTGTACTAAATGAAAGATCCCTACCTTAATATCACTTATGCCCGGTCTTCTATTCAACGAAATTGCACCTTATTTTAATGGGTATTGAGTTTAAAAGTAGTTGCAGTGGGAAGGCGGTTATTTTGTTTTCGAATAGGGTCGTCCCAATGCGGGCTTTACTTGAAAGACAACATTATGTGTGATTGTGGTTATGTTGGCACCTAAGCATTTTGTCACAGATATTTAAGCATTTGGTCGCGGTGTATTTTTGGAGTGTGACAACCTTAGCTGTTAGTGCTTCGAGATAATTTATTGTATGTTTGGTTTGAGGCGTTGCGACTGAATGACATTTCAAATATAAACAAGTCTATGTCATAAGAGGGTTCGTACGGATATTCCACCTAAATCTAAGCTCGCACAAACATTAAGCGTGCAAATATTCTAGTTAAATAAGCTAAAATAACATTTCAACTAGGTAGTCATTAATGAAGGAGCTCTCGTGGCCCAGTGGTATGCGAGGGCAACGTCAGCCCAGGTCGAATATTGGATGAATGGCCGCTTTGAGTGGTTACTAACTGAGCGCTCCCGTGCTGGAAGGCACATCAATCCGTTGATCCCGGCTGTTGTCTATGACAGCAGTCGTTAAGACAAGTTAGAGGCCTTTAGGCGGCTTGAGAACTTCTAAGAGTCAGGTTGCCCACTTACTTGACAAGCCTAATCCCAATATATTTTATAAAATGAGTCCTAGATAAGGAATAAATTCAAGGAAATTTATGTATTGACAATGCATTGTCAATACATTTATGAAAATATTGTGTATGTTCATAAAAATATCAATAGTTTTAAGAGAAATTATGACATTTATAGCATTAATACCAGAAGTAAAAAAAAACTTGCAATGCCACCCTACGCGGTTACAAAAAAATAGAAACTCCTTTAAGGGAAATTTTATACGCTTTTATAACAAACTCCCAAGCAGTATGACAGAACTTCCAGTCAATATATTTAAAAAACAGGTCAAACTTAAGCTAATTTCTAAAGCTTATTACAGCACCAAGGATTACATTAGTGATAAAAACGCATGGGACTGAATTGCTCTAATTCCTGTGGTAGCATAATAGTTAATTATCGACATGTTAGTTTTAGTTCTCTATTTACATATCAATTGACATATATTATAACATTCTACTCGTACCATTAGTACTTAATTTTATTGTTTTCTTTTTTGTTGTTATTATTTATAAATTTTGGGTATTTTTCTTGACATAATATTATTATTACACAGTTTGACTTTATTCTCATATAAATTTGACATGTATTAATTGTTTTCTGTAATATATATTTTTTTGTTGTTGTACGTGTGTATCGTTTTTTCAATTATTTTATATGTGTATCGACTTTTCCAAAGTGCTTTATTATAAGGCCTACTTGAAAAAAATGAATAAATTGAAATTGAAATAAGGTCTCGGTAGGGTTGGAATTAGAAAATCAAACTTATGGCTTGCGTAAAACTAGTGCCTACGACAGTTCTTGGGATTACGTAGCGGACTCGGGGATCCTTCAGGTCGCAAAAATACTGGGATAAGAGGGTCGCAACAATACTGGGTCGCAAAAATTGTTATGTATCATTATCATGATCAAAATAAATAAGTATCGTAATAATAATTCAGAATTGTCATTCACACTTTTAATCCTCCATTTATATGTATAGCTTCGTGGTTTTTAACCGACTTCAAGATTTCAAAAGAGGAGGTTATCAATTCGGTTGTACGTTTTTTTTTTAATGTTTGTTACTCCATAACTCCGTTATTTCTTAACCGATTTCGAAAATTCTTTTTTTGATTGTAAGTATATATATTCAAGTTGGTTCCGTTTTTGTCAAAACGCAGATTTGATGATGGTATTCATGAGAAATTGAGGGAACTCTTCAAACCTTAAAGGCAAACATATAGTGATTTTTGTGTTTTTATCAACAACTCGAGCATTTTCATCCAAAAATGTGACATTTGATGAAGTAGAACTGCTGATGATGATCAGAACAGAACTCTTCAACGACGAAAAGTTCACGTTTGGCGATTTGTCCTTCTAGCTGTGTTTGTTAAGCAAGTTCTGTTTTCACGATTGATTTTTGTCATGCTCGAGTTCTGATGATGGAATCCAATAGGAATCGAGGGAACTCCTCAAATGTGAAAGGCACACAAATAGTCATTTTAGTATTTTCATGTACTAATCAAGCATTTTCATTCATAAAAGTGACATTTGATGAAGTGGAACTGCTGATGATGATCAGAACGGAACTCTTCAACGACGCGTAGTTCAAGTTTGGTGATTGGAGCAAGGTTTTTCCGTGATTCCATGAGGAATTGAGGGTACTTAGTCTTCTACCATTATAAACATACTTATAGCCATTTTTATTATATTGTATGGAATCTAAGAGTGCACCATCTAAGTATAATAATCTTTCACCGGCCTCCCCCATTGAAGTCGGTTTTTTTTTCTTAAAAAATATTCTTGACCAATTGTACTTTTTACTCAAAGTCAGCTTCGATGAGATAATACCTACTTTCAGGAACTTTTTATCTATTAATCCCTCGTTATCGGTGCGTCAAACCTCCGCGCAGACTGACAGACCTGACTACGACTGGCTGACTGACAAACATTTGAAATAGAATCTCGATTAGAACTGGACAAATGACACGAAAACAGAAAATGACAAGAGTTAAGAGTTAGTGCTTAACCGACAGCCACGCAACAGACATGCACGACAAGGCGGAACGTGCGTGCTATAAAATAGTACATTACGATACAAGGGTTATAAAATACAGAAAGGCCGATATCGCAGATGCTTCAGGCCCGAGCCGCAGGCGAGGGTCATAAATATGCGAGAGAGGGCTTTCTGTTTTACGACCCGTGTTTTGTACACAATTTTACGTCACCACTTGGCCAAAAAGTGGGTTTTTCCGGACGCACAGCGTGCGGAAAAACGCGCTTTTTGGCAAGGTGTGGTGTAAAGTAACTTATTTTGTTACTACCATAAATTGTTTTAAAAGTAATTGGTTTTCATAACACACCGTATCCGTAACACATTATAAGAGATAAATAACTCTCCAAATGTTAGACTTAAGTTAACTGCATCTAGTTTTCAATTTGCATTTGAAATGCACACCGTATCAGAGGATTCAGTACCGGTTTACTTCACGAATTCACCAAGTTAAACTTATAATGTTTAATTTAAATTCCTAACTGACCTATTTCGACCGTGACGTTTACTCCAGCCCGCATTCTGGCATTTCTATTACATATATTTCAATGTGTAGGTATTAGGCGATGACTAATTTTGGATACTTTCACGATGGCATACGAAAAAGTTAAGAGAGTGTTTAATATTTTTTCCTAATTTAAAGTTACACAATTACCTTACCGTACTATTGTTTGTATGAAAAAACGAGGAATATACCGCTTTGGTCGTGCAGCTCGTTTGGAAGGCACAGCGTGGGCAAACCGTATATGCAGAATAAAATATTCCTAACCAAACAAACCAAATATTACAATCGGTTTTGAAAATATTTACAGTGATAAAAATGTACGAAAACGACTATTGCTACGGGTATTAAGCTGCTCGAATATGTTTGATTATGAGAACGTACATATCGATTAACATGTCCCGAAAATTGTCCTTATCTCCATGACAGTTCCCTGCGAATACCGGGAAAAACCAACAATAACCAAACATCAGCAATACGGAAATATTATTGCGATAAATCGCTAGAAAAGGCTTTGTATAAGAACAGGCAACTCCGATCCGTCATATAGAACAACTACGCCATAAGCCAGCACGCAGTACGAATATTAATGCAGAAGATTAAGAAGGAATAAGACAAGTTGCCGGTTTTAGCCTCGTTTCATTATTGTGATGACAACAGTAAGGGTAACATACGACTACGTCATTTTGAATATTTTGCATTGTGCCACCCAAAAACCGTATGAATGACCACGTCTACTCTGTCAAGAGCATATGCCTGAGAATAAAAAGAAGTAAAATAAATAAATAAATTAGCTTTGATCCTAATCCCAAGATTTGGAGTAGGCACTAGATTATCGTAAACGAAACAATCTGATCTGACCTAGAAGGTAGATAATAATAATTAAATATTAATTTATTTCATAAATAAAAAATAGTCGGGTGTTCTTTTTTCGTTTCTGCCCTAGTTTTGGTTTTTTTATAATGTGTTTGTATTTTTTATTTTACTTTTATATATATATTCTACGGTACGCTATTTATTCCTAATACTCCCAGCTATCTTAAAGAGCGGTTTAGTTTTATGTCTTCCCTTAGGTGTTCTCAAAATCTCCTTCTTGTGCCCCCCCATCGTCTAGTAAATTTTATAATAAATCCTTTAGTTTTCGCTCGGTTAGGATGTGGACTGCCTTGCCCATTAATATAAAGAGTGCACAAGCACTCCCTAATTTTAAAAAGCGTCGAAAAGACCATTATTTATCTCTTTGTTAGTCTTGCACACGTATCCCTTCCCTAGTTATATTCCCTTTTATGTATTGTATGTATTCTTATGTAGTATATATTCTGTTATATGTGTAGTATATGCAGTATATGTTGTTTTGTATGTAACTTTACTTATCTTTGTTGGTTTGCACTGCCCAATAACGCATTTCTTGTTGCTGTATCGCTATCTGAAGGTTGTCTGGTAAAGATCGCTTTTTAGCGATAATTCCGCCTGTTGTTACCTACGTGCCTAAGTCCTATTCATGTTGTACCCTTGTAATTTAATTTAATTATTATTATAGTGGAAAACCTAGCTTATTTGTAATTTAATTGTGTATTGTATTTTATGTTATCTTATTTTAATTAATGTATGTAATTTTAATTTTAATTAATCATAATCGATCTTTGTTATTCCGAGTAAATAAATATATAATAATAATAATTAATAATATTAAGGAGAAAAAATGAAATAAGATTCATTTCGTTGGGATTACATCGGTTCACTCACTAAATATTCCTTCACCAAAAAGACATTTATAAATATCGAACGAATTTTATACATAGTTTTTTTAACTTTCCAGCGGTAAGGGATGTAATCAAAATAACGACCTCCAGATTAAAAACCTCACGCTTTACTTAACGGCTCTATTTGCATAATTTTATTATATTTCGCGCAACATCCAGCTACTGTTTCCCTATGTTATTTAGATCAAAGAAACCTCACTCCCTTATCCCGAAAGTTTTGTGGGTCACCGCAACTTCTTCAGGACGCTCCCTGTTTAACTTCATGTAAGTAAATAAGGAACCCTAACGGGACCCACATTAGGTTTCTGCTTGGCTAACTATTTTGCTTAGTCAATGCTACGAAATATGGTTTTAAAAACGTACTACGTTAAATTAAAGTTTTTCTTTGTTATATTATTAAGTTAGTTGTGGGTATCTAAATTGAATGTAAGTCGTATTTTCTTGCAAACTCAAATCAAGTCAAATTCAAAATAGTTTTTATTCAAATAGGCCTAGCAACACGCACTTTCGAATCGTCAGTTATAACATGTATTAACATATATATTAATTAATTATTTAGAGCAATTTATTGATGCTATTATTATTCTTTAAAATAAATATTGTATTGTTGTAGACATGTCAAAATAGGATCGTCATAACATAAATAATAATAATAAATGTATCGGCGAGAACTAAACAACGAATGATACAAAATAAATAATGATTACGAGGACGCGTTCACGAGCGGCACAACGCGCACGCCCACCATCTCCGCCCGCGCCATCCAGCTCTTCGCCATCATCGTCGGGTGACGAATTCGCTACAGCGCCCGACACGAGCGAGTCGAGCTGTGATGAGCGCGGGCCGCCGTCCCCTCCGCCACGACCACCTGCGCGAAGAGGACGACCACCGCTGCCGGCACGCTTGGGGCCTGTGGGGCACTCCGCCCTGCCCACGGCTCCCGCTGCCGGTGGTGTAGTGCACCGCATGCGATGGACTCAAAAAATGAACGAAAATTGCATGCGAGCGTACTTTGGGGCGACAGAGGGGGAAACCAACCAGTCCGCGTATCGTGTCCGGATACTTCCTCTATTCCAGGCCCTTGAACCAACCATCACCGCGACTGCGCAACGCCTATCGGATCAGGTGCGCGTCATTCAACGGCTCAAGCGGTTGGATGACGCGACGCTTGATCGGCTACGCCTGGAGGCACTTTCTGCTCGCACAGCTTCCGCTTTGGCGCGGGACCCGCCCGCCACGTCGCCGGCTCCAGTGCCCACACCCGACATGGCACCGGGGGTGCCGCGGGTGGATCCCAGTGTCGACCAGGACTGTGCGAATCAGACTGTGAGTACCCAGGCCAATGAGCAACTGAGGAGGGCTTTGGAAGAGGCGATTACGCGATATCGCTCCACACCCAACTCTAGGCCACGATTACCGCGCTTGCCCGTGAATAGACGTAATTTAGCGCTAATGGGAGCCCTAAACGATCTCCTAGACCCGTATTTACGGGCTAGCGAAGATCTTATTGACACACACTCAATTCTGTACTGTGGGGCCATCGCGGCGTGCCGTGTTGCTCGCGTCAAGTTTCCGGACGCTGACCGTGCACCTAGGACCGCCGGGGGTGTCCCTGCCTGGCAAGTACGAATTGAGCGGCGTATCAATACGTTTAGGACTCTCATTGCAAAGCTGATCTGCTTCAGGGGGGGCAATGACCGCCCCCGAGTTATGCGCTTCGTGAACCAAGCCTTTGCGGGGACTGGTGTCAGGCCCCGCGACTATGTGACTTGTGTCACGGAACGCATTGACTTTCTGAAGCAGAAAGTCTATGCATGGGCAAGCCGTATTCGCCGCTACAGAGAGCGTGTGGACCGATACCAGCAGAATCGCCTTTTCCAGAGTGACCAAAGGAAGGTATACCGGAAGTGGGAGGGAACCGACCATCGTGTGTGCGACGGTCAGCGACCGGATGCTACTGCCATGGGTAACTTTTGGCGTAGTATCTGGTCGGTGCCTGTCGAACACACTGAAGGTGCCTGGATCGGTGTTGTCGAACGTGAGTGTGAGTCCATCGAACCCATGGGGTCTGTTACCATCAGCCCCGAAGACATAAGTTGTGCCATCCGTACTGCCCCGAACTGGAAAAGTCCGGGACCGGATGGATTGCACAACTTCTGGCTGAAGTGGTTTCGATGCTCACATGAACGTTTGGCAACACAGTTCCAGCAAGCCCTCGAGCTCGGTTCCCTGCCACATCTCTTAACAACTGGTGTTACCTCCCTGCTCTACAAGTCCGGTAGTACCACGGAAGCGAAGAACTACAGACCCATCACGTGCTTGCCTACACTGTACAAGCTCCTTACATCCATTTTAAGAGCAAAAATTAACACGCACATTGTTGCGAACAACATTTTGGCCCCTGCTCAAAATGGATGTAGGGCTGGGTCGCGTGGTACTAAAGAGCTCCTCCTCATAGACATGACCATTTGCCAACGAGTCCGGCGGTGCAGAGGGGCCCTCTCGGCCGCTTGGATTGACTATAAGAAGGCCTATGATTCGGTGCCTCATTCATGGCTGAGGAGGATCTTAGAGCTGTATAAAGTTGATGCAGCTTTAAGATCCTTCTTAAGTGCTTGCATGGGGCAGTGGACCACAGTCCTTCGTCAACCGGGAGGCGGAGACGGCTCCTCTGGTCCGCAAGACTCTATCAGGATTGAGCGAGGTATTTTCCAGGGTGACAGCCTGAGTCCCTTGTGGTTCTGCCTAGCGCTGAATCCGCTCAGCACTCTGCTGAAGGATTCGGGGCTAGGTTGCCAGCTGCGGAGAGGGGGTGAGGTCATTTCTCATCTGCTCTACATGGATGACCTCAAGCTATTTGCACCAAATAGACAGGACCTGTTGGAGCTACTGAAAACAATATGAAGTTTTCAGTAGCGCCATCAAAATGGAATTTGGTGTAGATAAGTGTGCGGTCATGCATGTACAGCGGGGGAAAGTTGTAAATTCAACAAATTTACAGCTTTCTGAGACAATGTCACTCAGGTCTCTCTCCGAAGCAGAAACCTACAAATATCTTGGTATGTCACAGTCTTTGGGTATTGAGGGTGAGGGCATAAAGCAGGCGGTGAAAGAGCGCTTCTTCTGTCGCCTGACAAAAGTACTTAATAGTTTTTTGTCGGGTGGCAATAAGGTGCGCGCATTCAACGCCTGGGTTATGCCCTTGCTCACATACTCCTTTGGCATACTAAGGTGGACTCAGACTGAGCTGGATGCCCTGGATCGAAGGGTGCGTGTACTGCTCACTGCTCACCGCATGTTGCACCCACGCTCGTCTGTTATGAGACTGTACATCCCGCGGAAGTGTGGAGGTCGCGGCTTTTTAAATGCCAAAGACCTCCACAACCACGAGGTGTGCAGTCTCAGGGATTATTTCCTAAACAGCGAGTGTGGGATGCATCGTGACGTAGTGGCAGTAGACGCATCTTTCACCCCGCTCTCCATGGCAAACGAGAACTGGCGCAGATTTAAAGTACTGAGCACCGAGGACCGCAAGGCGGAATGGAAGAGTAGGGAGCTACACGGGCGGTTCTACAAGGCCCTTACGGGGCCCGACGTAGATCTGCTCGCGTCGGTGAACTGGCTACGTTTCGGGGATCTCTTCGGGGAAACCGAAGGTTTTGTCTGTGCAATTGCGGACGAAGTTATCATGACGAACAACTACCGGAAATATATCCTGAAGGACGGTACGGTCGACATTTGTCGGGCATGCCGCCGTCCCGGAGAGTCACTCAGGCATATCATTTCCGGTTGTGGTCATCTTGCTAACGGCGAGTACTTGCACAGGCATAACTTGGTAGCCAGAATTATTCACCAGCAACTTGCTCTTTCATACGGTCTTGTGAACTTCGAAGTGCCGTACTATAAATACTTACCTGCGCCAGTTCTCGAAAATGGTCGTGCTACGCTCTATTGGGATCGATCTATCATCACGGATCGGACTATTGTAGCCAATAAGCCCGACATCGTGCTGATAGATCGATCGAAGCGCCAGGCAGTGCTCGTCGACATCACCATCCCCCATGACGAGAACCTCGTGAAGGCCGAGAAGGACAAAGTCAGCAAGTACCTAGACTTGGCACACGAGGTAACCGCCATGTGGGATGTTAATTCGACGATCATTGTCCCGATAGTCGTTTCTGCGAACGGTTTAATAGCGAAGAGTCTCGACCAACACCTCAAGAGACTCTCGCTAGATGGCTGGGTCAAGGGTCCGATACAGAAGGCGGTACTCCTGGACACGGCGCGGATAGTCCGGAGGTTCCTCTCTCTGTCGCCCTAACCACCGGTAGCTTAGGCCCTGCCTCGCTGCCGGCGGCACCCTAGGTTAGGTTTTTATAATGATTTTATGTTTAGTATTTATAGTTATATATTTTACTTTTATAGAAATATTGTAAAAACCAACCTAAGACGAAAAATAAATAAAGTGAATAAATGTATAAAAAATAGAAATCTAAAAAGTTTGTAGAATAAAATCAAAATGTCAAAAGAAAATAATAAGATAACATTAATATATAATGTCATAATGATTAATTCATTAATATTTCAGTCACAGTTTCTTAAGAGTGCGCAGTACGCTCGGTTCTCCATACAAACGTATTTATGCTCTCATTTTATAACGCCAGGCTAGAATAACATGAAACTTTGTATACATAATAGGATCCGGCATATCTAGCTCGGAACATAGTTTCTGTTGCATTAAATTATAATGGAGAAAAAATACAGCGATTATTAAGGTACAACAAGTCATTATTAAGGTTCATACAAGCCGTAAAAAACTCAAAAAACCGCAGTATTTTTTTTCTTTTACAATTTCTAGCAACAGAAACTAATTTCCGACCTAAATATGCCGGATCCCATTGCGTATACAAATTTTCATGTTACTCTAGCATGGCGTTTTAAAATGAGAGGGTAAATACGTTTGTATGGAGAGCCGAGCCAGACCGAGCGTACTGCGCCCTCTTAATAATCTTGTGAAAAATACGACTTGATTTCAACAGCTTTGTAGTTCGTACAAAATTACTATTTTTCTGTAATGGTGCTCCCACACTGGCTGTTTTAAATGTTGTACAACATAGTGTAACAAGAATGAGGCTATGTAACACTATGATGTTAAAGAAAGATAGTTGATGTTATATAACAAGTTTGGGAGCACCATAACATGCTTTGAGAAAATGATATATTTTAAATGGTTCATGGAAAATTCTAGATTTTAGGTGTAATGTTGCTTACAAAAGTGATTCTGATTTTTTTGCGTTCATGGAAAAATACATCGTAGAAAATACGGCCGTTTGAAAAGTAGTACCAGCAATATTTTTATTAAAATTTTAAATATAAAGATTTGCTTAAAATCTACGAATACATTTATAAAATTGTAAATATTCGATTTATGAAATTGAACTTAAAATAAACATCAGAAACACAGCAAATAAGAAATCCCCTCGTTTTATTGGCTTGACCTACTGGTGGGCGGATTCTGCATGAATGAACCAGGGATCAATTTTACTCATTCGTTTTGCAGAACGAATGCGCGAAACACGAGTTTAATTTTTTCTTTATACTTACTTATAGCTATTTTTAAATAAATAAATAATGAATTGGGGGAGAATCTTACACAAATCGACCTAGTTCCAAACTAAGCAAAGCTTGTACTATGGGTACTAGTCTTATATAGATAAATACATACTTAAATACATAGAAAACATCCCACACCCAAGAACAAATATCCGTGCTTAATGCACAAATAATACCCTGGCCGGGATTCGAACCCGGGACCTCTAGCTTCGAAGGCAGTGGCAACTAGGCTAAACAGGCCGTTAAATAACTTACTTCTTGTTTGTTTTTATTTTCTTTTGTACATGGTTAGTCGGCCTAAGGGATTTTTTTTTAAGAACTGCGGGTCAATTTTGTTTTGATCTTTAGTATGCGTGTGCCAAACGGCTAAACTGTACAATGATTTCCGTTTTAATTTGCGTACACCTTCCACTATGAATAGACCACTAATGACATTGCTAGTTTCAAGGCAGCCTTATGTAGACGTTTAATTTGAATTAAACAGGAAAGTAAAAACGAACGGTAAAATGCCAACACAACATCAAAAAGTAAATTTTTAACAAAAAGAACACCGACTCTAAACTTTGCCAGACTCCATCCTCTTGGTATATAATTTGAGGAGTTCCTTGTTTTGTCTTACCCCATCCTCTTGGTATATAATTTGAGGAGTTCCTTATTTTGTCTTACCCCATCCTCTTGGTACATAATTCGAGGAGTTCCTTCGATTTTTCCAAGATCCCGTCATCAGATCCAGACTTGGTGACAATGGGACCAACTAGAAAACACACCGTTTCAAACAAAAAAAAGAATTTTTGAAATCGTTCCACTAGTCTCCGAGTAATCGGTGAACATACATAAAAAAATCGACGAATTGAGAACCTCCTGCTTTTTTTGAAGTCGGTTAAAAAGGATTTCCATACAAAGCCCACTTATTTCTCGGTACACCTAAACAAAAATGTCTACAGCATAAAGCGAGATTGTTTAAAAGGTGAAAAACATTTCTCCATGTAAACACGTCGTGAAATATTGAATATTCGATTTATCTAAAAATGTCTTTTATATTCGATAAAAAATCGGTAAAATTCGAATGCCATCGCAACCTTACGCTTCAGTACTCCGAAGCACTTCAATCGGTGTGATCACTGAACCGCTTGCGATACCGTGTTTTATACACACGTAGTAAAATCAAAATATAACATTATATCACTAGCGAACCGCCCCGGCTTGGCACGGAAAATCAGTCGTTTTTAGGGTTCCGTACTCAAAGGGTAAAAACGGGACCCTATTACTAAGACTTCGCTGTCCATCCGTCCGTCCGTCTGTCACCAGGCTGTATCTCAATAACCGTAATAGCTAGACAGTTGATTTTTTTACAGATTGCGTATTTCTGTTGCCGCTATAACAACAAATACTAAAAACAAAATAATAATAATAATAATTAAGGGGGGGCTCCCATACAAAAAACGTGATATTTTAGCCCTTATTCATGGCTACCACTCGCCGAGCTAGATCTCAAGAACCGTAATAGCTAGACAGTTGAAATTTGCACAGATTATGTATTTTTATTGTGGCTACAAGAACAAATACTAAAATTATAATAATAATAATAATTAAGGGGGGCTCCTATACAACAGAGTAATTGTTGGCGTTTTTTTTCTGGTACGGAACCCTTCGTGCGCGTGTCCGACTCGCACTTGGCCCTTTTTTATTTATTTTTGTCTGTCAATGTGCCCAAAACAGAGACGAATTACAAACGAGGCACAAAAAAGACAGACGAAAATTAATCTTTGGATGAAAAGTAAGAGAGACTTAGAATAATCGTGCAGGTGAAAAACGAATAATGACGGATAACGAACAAGACGAAAGAAAGAATGGCGAATACAGAATGAGACAATAGTACATTACTGCAGAGGCCGTGAAGTAAGGACTCGTTTTATCCGGCCTCGTCTGCGACTCGGCCGTTTATCCCAAACTCGTCCAGCAATCCCTGTTCCGGCCGAGGATTGTATAGTACTTTTCTCAAACATGTTTAAAAAAAAACTACACTGTAAAAAAAAATACAAAACGTCCAAAAATAGCAAAGCATCACGACAAATAACGGAATTTAAATAAAAACACGAAAAATGCTACAAAATACAAGCACCATTTAAAAAAACACGAAAGAACTCAAAAATACCAAAATACATGTTAAAACTGAAAAAATACCAAAAAACATGGAAAAACAAAAAAATGTCGATAAGTACAAAAAACGCTACAAAATATCAAAAAACACAAAAACTAAAAAAATACATAAATACTCGAAAAATTCGAAAAAACAACAACAAAATACAAAAATACAAGAACGATAAAAAAAACCGGAAAAACCTAAACAAAATACCAATTTACATAGCAACTTAAAAATATAAACACAAAATCGTGGCGGTTGGCTCTATGTAATATTTCCTTTATCAGTTGATTTTAGTTAGCAAATTTAAAAAGTTAGAGCAGCGGACAATAATGTTAGTTTCATACATTCTCCATACCGCCGGCCAAGAAGTAATGTATGGAGATGTAGGGAGCCATAAACAGGTAACTTCGTGTCCTCTTTTCGTGACATTAATGCAATGTTTTTTTATTGTTTTATTTTTTCTAACATGTTTGAGAAAAGTACTATACAATCCTCGGCCGGAACAGGGATTGCTGGACGAGTTTGGGATAAACGGCCGAGTCGCAGACGAGGCCGGATAAAACGAGTCCTTTCTTCACGGCCTTTGCAGTAATGTACTAATAACATTATAGTCGAAAAACATAAATAGTTATAGCTCGAAGAAAATTCAAATTTTAATACGAGCATTAAAATATAATTCCCGTATTAATTTTATTATTTCATTTTTGTCTAATTTTTGAATAAATTAATTAATTTTTGTGCCTATAAATACTTAGAAGTTTGGAGTAATATATTGAATACCGAAATGTATTTTTTTTGTATTTATTGGTCGGCAACCGTGACAGCACAACCTGATGAAGGACTCCAATTACCTATAGTTCGAAACGTGACGCAAATAGTGATGTTAAAAGTGACTTTCAACCCTTTTTACGTTACGTACGTGATACGTTACGTTTTTAACTAGCAGATTAAGGTTTGTTTAAGAGGGCGCAGTACGTTTGGTTCTCCATACAAACGTATTTATGCTCTCATTTTAAAATGCCATGCTAGAATAACATGAAACTTTGTATACACAATGGGATCCAGTTCGTCTAGGGTGGAAATTAGCTTCTGTTGCTTGAAATTATAATGGCGAAAAAATACAGCGATTATTAAGGTTTTCATACAAGCCGTAAAAAACTCAAAAAAACGCAGTATTTTTTTTCTTTTTCAATTTCTAGCAACAAAACTAATTTCCGACCTAGCTAAGCGGGATCCCATTGTGTATACAAAGTTTCATGTTATTCTAGCATGGCGTTTTAAAATGAGAGCCTAAATACGTTTGTATGGAGAACCGATCCACACCGATCGTACTGCGCCGTCTCAAAGTAAAGTAAAGTAAAAAATATTTATTGCATGAAAATGGGTTACATAGGTGGTCAGTAATTTGTACAGAGTCTCCATTTTCTGCCTACATGAGGTATACAATAATGAGTATGTAATTATAGATACATGTATGAGTTTACATAGAATATTATAATTATGTACAAAATCCATCTAATCTGCAGGATTCCATTCTAAATTTTAACTGTTACATTTCATAATATAATCACTTATACTATAAAAAGCACTTATTTGTTAACCACGAGAACAGTTTCGTTTTAAGTGGTTTCAATGGTAACATCTTCAATTCATACAGGAGGTTATTGTAAATATTGACTCCCATGGCCGCAAGGCTATTTTTAAATACAGATGATTTGTTTCAGGATTAAAACCGAGAATTTAAGACGCTTAAAAGCTCAGATTGGATCCTCATTCCCGTGTGATCTAACATTACTCATCTTAATAAATCATACCTGCCAGTTTAAGTCCGATGCGTTTCCCCGGTGGTTTCAGCAGCTCTATATGAGTTCGCCGCAGTCCTCGCTCCGTGCACAGACCGGAGTCTGTCGACAGTGACGTCTGAGACTTGAACACTGCGAACAAAATATTAAATATTAATCTACTTTATACAAATATATTCCATATTAAGTAATCACAATACATTATTCATAATAATAATCGTATGGCGTTTATTTTCGAACCGTGAGATCTTCGAGAAGACAAGTACGGTTGCCTGTTTGTTGCACTTTTAGCACCACCCAGGGGTCACGTGTAGGGTGGGTAACGATGGGTACAATACACGCATATCATATCACAAACTAAAATAATAGACGTAGCTCAGAAAGCGTCCAAGTTAAAGTGGTACTGAGTTGGCCACGTCAGCTGCATGCCCCCCGAGTTATAGGCAGAGACCACTAAGTATCGGAAGCGTCACAACTCGAAAAGCAGACGCAGCAAACGTCGTGGGCGAAGGCCGGACGAAGTAGACTCCTTTATAAAGGATTGGCCCAAAGAAGCTTAAAACCGAGATCAATGAAAAAAGAGGGGAAAGCCTTTAACTAGCAGTGGGGATACATGAGATAATATGGCTGTCCGACTCCTGACTATTTTATTATTATTAAGTATAGTAACGTATTATATATTTATTGTTTATATAAACATAATTATTTCACACACACAACTTATTTTTTCTTTCGGCTGTAAGTATTTTATTTTATAATACCCAAAATATTTTGTCGTATTTTCTATTGATATATATACCGATTCGCGTTTTTTATATTCTTATTTGGTATTAAGGTAATGTGTATTCAAAATGAATTTGTTTTGTTTTAAATTTCTGTTTCAGTGCATAATTCACAGGTTATTTATCTTCATCCTCCATTGTTTTCTTTCAACTCATTTGCTCAAAGGTTAGCTGGAAGAAATCCCTTAAAGGGATAAGCTCGCCTTTGTACTTCCACTTTTTGTTTGTCATTTTACCGTGTTTTATGTACAATTTATTATTATTATGTACAATAAAGCAATACATACATAATATAATATCAATTAAAAAAAAATATTATTAGGATGACAATCTCCATAAGAGGAAGGCCCCCCACAAGGTGAAGTCCGCTGGATGCAGGCTGCCCATGACCAGTCGTGGACGTGTCGATAGACGATGCTGACTATGATTATGGTGATGAGGATGATCGAAAACCCGAGATCCAAGATCCAAAAAACAAATATTCATGCTCATCGCACAAATATTTGACCGGGATTCGAACCCAGAACCGTCAGCTTCCTAGGAAGGGTAACCAGAAGGGCTAAACTAATCCTCCAACAAATCTATCTAGCAACTCTTGTTGTTACGGCACATGCGATGGATTCGGAAGTAACGGGTGCATGCTCGATTTATCCCCAACTTTATTGTCTTGGCAGCATTTCCTTACAATATAAAGCTAAGTTGGAGATATTTTGCACCTCCAAAATTTCAAATTAAAGCTGAAACTTTATAGCTTCGGGCAGGATTAAAACCTGCGACATCTGGCATACTACTGGCGCATCATTACTGACGATGTCTCATTGTAAGTTGAAACAAAGAAGCAACATGTTGTTGAAGGAAGGAAAACTAATATTACGGCACAGTTACAAAAATCATTATCATCCCAGCATCCCTGTACAGTTGCATCCTTCGGGACCTTAGATAAGGTAACGACCTAATCTCAAGAATTGGCTTGGACACTAGATTTTACGGGAGCGACTGCCATCTGACCTCCCAGCCCAAGAAGTATCTGACCTTATTGGGATTTAGCTTGTCAAGTGAGTGGAAAACTTGACTATTAGAAGTTTTCAAGTTTATCAAAATAAGAAAAAACCGGACAAGCGCGATTTGGACTCCCCCAACGGAACCCACGGTTTCCGTACTTTATAAGGATTACGTACGTTAATTGACTTGACTTGATTTACTATTATTTAATTGCAAATGTATAGTTTTCAGATGTTCCATGTACTCGTAGTATAAAACGATATTACTAACAAAATTTCGTAGAACCCTATAAACCCTAAAACGGATAAATAAAAACTTTTAAGTAGGTAGTTATCGAAGTTTATGCCAACCTCGTGTTTTTTTTTACTTTCCTCTGTTAAAAAAAAGAGCACGTAACCATAACTCAAGTGAAATCCATATGCACTCAAATTCTGTTTCGATCTATGAAACAATTCCAATCCTAATGGAATCACCGAAAAAAGTATCATATGTCACTTTTTGTAACAAAATATTGATGTTTTAGTAACAGCTTGTTGATAGCTTGCAACCGATACAGTATAGTTTTGTTTGCGAAAGATACGAAAAGCGATTACGAATAAAATGTGTAATTTTACTTGCAAAGTATTCCGTAATCGTCAAAATGTTCCATTGGCCCTTATCGTTTTTCTCGGAAACTTAACTTTTCAGGATTGTTATAAAACAAACTTAACATAACCTACTATAGGACTCTATATAAAGGTAATTTCAATTATCCTGACAGTAATACGGTAAAAAAAAAAACCTTGCATGGCAAATGGTGATTATGTCGAACACTACCTAGTGAAATTATGGCTAAGAAGGGGCTCCACTAATGACCACGTTGCGCTATGGTGAATTAAATTAATTGCATTGTCATGAAAAAAGGCTCAAGAAAATAAGTCAGAAATTATTACATTCCCTATCAATGATTTCGTAGCATTACGCTCATAGCCGAAAACATGCGAAACACCGTATGCAGAGGAAACCGTCTACAATTCAAACACCCGCCAAGCGGGTTCCTGGCACTGAAAGCTATATATTTAATCTTTATTGCACAAGAGAAAACTTGTACTCGTATCACAAAGAGCATTCTCTACCAGTCAATATTAAGGCAAAACAGAAAAATATACATACATTTTAAAACAATCGTGTGTTTTTTATAAAAAAATACTTCACATAGATGTTGCACTACTTTTTCAATTATACTGCGTTCCGGTCAGTGTGAAAATAAAACATGACGTCACAGGGTTCGGGGTTCAGAACAAGTCGTAAAAAGTTAGCAATATTGGTTTGTGGAGAATAGTGATAAATCACAATGGAAGGATGAACCAAATGGGGAAGTAAGACAAATAAGAAATGTACAAACAGCGTCTTTTGAGAATGAATAGTCTTAACTCACATACTATCTTAAAAATAACATAGGTATTTGAATAAAACCGCAAGTATTTTATATTTGTAAGAAACCAATAGTCATGCAACCAGCATGGAACCAGATATTGAGGAATATAGGTATAAAATAGACCTATAGTTTGGTAAATGTATACTAACACCAATTACAAACAAAGTACTAGAGCTATTGACTTATGCTTGTTTTATAAAGACCCTATTTCACTACTTATGTAAACAAAAAATAAAAGTAAGTACCTATTAACTTTATTCAGTTATTAATATTACTTTTATATTTTTTACTTGGTCTGAGTGCACTGGTACAGTCAAAGATATCCATTTCTATGAGATTAAATTATTATTGTATTATTTAGAAGCCCGCATTATGAAAGCATTCCCGTCGTAATAAGTCCGACTGAAAGGAATAGAGAAAAGGTATTTTTTGCGACATTGACGCTCTCGTCTGCGCGGTACCCTAAAACCTATCTTTTGCAATAACGCGAATTCCCGAAAGGGGTTGACAGAGGTCATGAAAATATATTGTTTGGTGTCAGTTCTAGTCGACTTAGTAGCTTTGCTGGTTATGTAGGTATATGGTGTTCTGTTCCTGTCTGTCGAGCTATCGAGGATGCGATAATATAGGTATGTCGAGAGTTTGGGACCTGTATTTTTTTCTCAGCTGCCAACACAACGAATCCTGAATTCAATAAAAGGTTAGCAACGCTTGTGAAATTATAGAATGATTTATTTGGAACAAATCATCATTCATTTGTCCTTTTCCCATTTAAATTAAAATTAAAATCAATTATTAATACAGGACCTTTATTTAAAAAAATTAAATACAATTGTGAAGTTCCTCCTGGAGATACTGCGATCGGCAACCCGCATGCCAAGCGTGGCTATTATGGCAATTACCCCCCATGAAATGGAATGGCAACTCCTGGTGGCGTACCTATTTATTTCCGCTTCGAGCCGTCCGTCAAAATCCACTTATTGACGAATTAAGTTTACCTGGCCTCTCTTATAATGTACTCTACATTAGTATAAGCCGTGATGATAAAGAATTGATTCTAAATTGGCGGCCACATGATACAAGAATACAAGGTATAGCACTCCGGGGAAATTCAGTAGTGTGGGTGACACAAGCCTACGTCATCACTTGTATCGATAGTTCTGCCGGCGTAAGTGTGAGTTGTATTGCCAGTGTTGTATTATGACACTCCCCATGTATACCTGTGAGTGTTTTATTAAATTATTACGTTAATTCATGTTTAACTTGACCTATTTTGTTTGTTTAAACAAACAAATGACAATTGTACTGCGTAAATAATACATTTTGCATGATTACGGCAGAAAAAAATCCTTCATGAGTCGTTTTGTTAGTATAAAGTGGCAACACGACGGTGACGTAGGCTTGTGACACAATCCGGAGTGGCAGACCTTGTTTCCTTAGCATGGGCGGCCGCTCTCACACTATCTCGCTCGCACGAGTAACTCAAAAAGTGACCTACCCTCACATTTCACATTTAAATTCTCACTGCAAACACTAGCAGCACATTCAAAAGCGGGCACAAAAATACCCCGCCCGTCCTGGACTCAGTCTAGTCCATTCATCAACTTTTTGTTTGCCCGTTCGCTGATTACTTTAATTCTTGTTTGCGTCGTTAGGGAAACTTGACGTTTCATTTTGAACACTGGGTAAAAAATATTGTTCTGCAATTTATTATGGAACTGTATTACGCTTTGTGCTGGTTTGATATATTAATAGTTGAAGTATTAAGAGCGTCTGGTTATTTCTTCTGTAAGCTTTCAAGTTAAAGTTATTTATTTTGCTTAAAAAGTGGTACAGAATGTGGTGTACATTTATTAAAGAGAAACACACTTTTCATCAGCAACTGGCGTGCAAAGTTTGAATAAAGCTAAAATTATAAAATGTCCACCACCACCATATCAGCCCTAGGACGTCCACTGCTGGACATAGGCCTCCCCCAATTTCATGGGGGGTAAATGCCATAATCGCCACGCTTGGCATGCGGGTTGGCGATCGCAGTATCTCCACCGCACTCTAGGAATGCTGCTGCCCATTCCCCGGTGGTCTTGGACGTAGTTTTAGGACATACCCGGGTCCATAAAATGTCCACCATAACAAAATTAAACCGCTTAGGGCTGAATACATCATTCAAGTTCTATAATACCTAGTCAATTTAAAATTAATCGTTAACAGAGTACATAAATAGATAACTGTTTAAAAAAAAATAAGCTCATTAAATATGTTTAGAGGAAATTTCTTGAAGTCGTCATGTAACCTATATTATATTAATTGCCAAACACAAAGCATTTTGCCGTATAATATTTTTTTTTGCGGAAAGTGGAATATGGTTATTTAGTAAGGGATCTGTTATTGTCGCTACGTGTTAAATCAACGAATCCTGACATCAATAAGTTTCCGGCAAAAAATATATAATATATAATATAAAAAATATATAATATAAGTATTACTTTTTAAAATTCTTGTTAAGTCGTAATATAGTAACGTCGTATGGACCGCAAAAAAAATTTAAACTATTTTAGAATCTGCAAATCATACCCTTTTCTATGGGACCCCACTTGACATAGTCACCCCTCGTGTATCGATAAAATTTACACAGAATAAAAAAAAATTGACAAAAACATGCTCTATGTATCTGAGTTATAACTATTCCAAATTTTCTGTTTGACCATTTCGGTACAAACAACAGCAAAAGTAGACGATCATTTTAGTACCTTATCACTTTCACAACTTTGACGTACGCCAACTCAACAAGAATGATTATCTACATTTGCTGTGATTGTATGGAACCCTATGAACGAGGTTACTGTCCAATTAATAATGTTACAATTCTACAACCAGACAACTAGAGATGATATAAAAGCCTCAGGCCACTTGCCAAATGAGTCGTACTTTGAATATACGGCGCACTATTGCAGCGAACGTTTTTGCATCTGTAGTAGTATTTGTATATTTACAGGGACACATGTACACGTTGACGTATACAGACACACGTCAACGTGTGTGTGAGGCTGGCTACAGAGGTCACAACTACAAATGCAAAAACATCTCGAAAGTAATTTACCTGTAGGTTACTTTTTTAGCCGCAATGGTTTTGTGTTTTTTTTTTTTACTATTTGTATGGCTTTGGGTCAACAAGCTGCTTGTACTTTGTAAATTTCAGGTATATTTTACAAGCTTTTATATACTAACTAGCTCTTGCTCGCGACTTCTTCCGCGCAATCTTCTACTCCCTATTCCATATGTTAATTCCGGCTATAGACTATTTGTATACAAAGTTTCATCATAATCAGTTTAGCCGTTTTTGCGTGATTGAGCGATAAACATCCAAACATCTGAAGCTTTCGCATTTATAATATTAATAATAGGAGTTCACTTGCCCTGCTACTAAGTAAAAATAATAATAAATTTAAACTGTTTATTTAAAATTTGGTAGATACATTCATTCGAGTAGATACCTTAATCTTAATATTAAAGATTTTGCGTTAGTTAGGAGGTATGTCTGTCCATATATATGGAACAAATCTTACAACTGAATTTTAGGTAAGTTATCTGCAACCGCCCGAGCTGAAATTTGGCATACTTATGTAAGCTTGGTGACATTGTAATATTATGGTTCCACCGAGCTGATCAGCGGGCCTATGATGGTTGCCATTTTATCACTTATCGTCTTGGATAAGACATTCGTCACGTTCTGACAAGTATGCGAGTGCGAGATAAATTATAACTCTCGCATTGAACACAGTACCAGCAGCAGCAGCACAGTGGGCAGGGGCACCACAGTACCAGCTTCTCCATCTAGACCGCATCCAACGGAGAGCGAGTCAAGTTGTCGGCTGACAGTGTGTTTAGGATCGGCTTGACCCTTTGGCGCTGCGTAGAAATGTAGCCTCGCTCTGCATTTTCTACCGCATGTATTACGGAGAGTGCTCCGAGGAATTGTTCGGATTAATCCCTGCCGCTTCTTTCCGCCATCGCCCAACGCGACAACATTACCATCCTCACCACTTAGATGGTTGGCAGTCCTCAACTGTGCGTTTCTTCATAGATTTCCTGCCTCGCACAGCTAAACTGTGGAATGAACTGTCGCCTGCGGTATTTACGGATCGATACGACCTTCAAACCTTCAAGAAAAGAGCGTACTCCCATCTTAAAGGCCGGCAACGCACTTACAACCCCTCTGGTGTTGCGGGTGTCCATGGGCGGCGCTAATCGCTTACCATCAGGCGATTCGTCTGCTCGTTTGCCTCCTATATCATAAATAAAATTGAAATAATATCAGGGGACTCCAGATGATTTTATTGTACTAGGTTTCTATCTCAACGCCCTGTAGTACGGGCATAGAATACGGCCCCGGCCTGTCTTACAAGGCGACTAAGAGGGGATTCTTGGAGTCGGAGACGGTCGCAGTGGCTGCGATCGTCCATGAAAACAGATGCTGGGACCCACAGAGGCGTGACTCTATAGGCACTGGTGCGTTCCCAAGGAGATCCCAGAGCCGTACGAAATGAATTGAGGAAGACCATCGGTTTTTAGTTGGTGCAAGTCCGACATAAGCTCCGCACTGTGTTCACAGTGCGGTGGTACACATAACCGGTTTTCTAAAAAAAAAAAAGGTTTCTATCCTAAACATCACCGAAAAAGAAAAAGATGGCACGCGAGTGCCACCGCGGGTAGATATTGCTCGGTACGATCAAATTTTGTACCTACATTGAACCACCTCAAATTTTATCCGATGTTTTGGGCACTTCAACGTACATACTTAACCGATACATACCTACTGACTTTAACGAGCAAGAATCAGTCAAGCGTGTACGCTTATGCTACGCTACTAAACGTAAAGTTCAAGATGTTTAACGAAAAAGCATTATGCTTTGATATGACAGATCATTAACAAAAGAACCAATAAAAGTCGAACAACAAAGAATAATGCTCCAATAAGAAATGCCATGAAAAAGTGTGAAACTCCAATATTTTTGCGATCAAACAAATTAAGAAGATCCTTTTGTCCACTCGTGTGTAACTAAACGAAATGTTCAGAGCTGCATTTGACTTTTTTTTCAGTCGTCAGTTGGATTTTGCGTGCCTGAGAATCATTTATCAAGGGGGCGAAATAAGAAGTAAACACAAGTAAATTGCGAGCTCTCGTTAAATCCGCAATTAGTGTGCGGTGCCAATGCTCGCGAGTAATGGACGATTCATTCCGAACGGCCGGAGTCGGCGCGCACCTCACTAGAGTCAAAGGAATTCGAACCCTCCATACAGGAGTTACATTTTATATTTGAATGGGTTGCGAGCAGCCGGTCGGCTGCCGCCGGCGCTGCCGCTGCCGTTTGGATACAAATTCTAGCTTCTATATAGAGGGTTCGAATTCCTTTGACTCTAGTGGGGTGAACCGTAATAGTTAGATAGCTGAAATTTTCACAGATGATATATTTCTTTTACCGCTATAACAACAAATACTAAAAAACAGAATAAAAATAATATTTGAAGGGGCTCCCATACAATAAACGTATTTTTTTGCTCGATTTTGCTCGATATTGATAACGGCAACAAGTAGACGCTTGAAATATTCACTGAATATTTAGTTATATATTATCTTTAAAAATAAATAATTTAATTCAAATAAAATAAATATTTAAGGGCAGCTCCCATACAACAAACGTGATTTTTGTGCTGTTTTTATAGATAATGGTACAGAACCCTTCTTGCGCGAGCGGGACTCGCACTTGGTCGTTTTTTTGTATGGATAATCATATTTAGACCTACCCTACACTCGCTCGAAAATGTTGCGTAATTGACAACATTTCATTTCATTCAAGCAGGCTTTTTCCTAAGAAATCAAATAGATGATAGAAGTTAAGAAAAACCACATTTTTATATTCTCGAAAACTTCCCAATTCATGTAAATCAATCAATTTCAAAAGTTACTCATTCTAAAAGAGAGTAAGTGACAAGTTAGGTTTCACAGCGTAACAAATCATACAGAAGCACAGTTACTAAGACAGATTTACTAAAGAAAGTGAACTGCTGTTCTTTTTGTGCGCTGTGCCTATCACAATTTCATAGTAGTGACGTTATTACGACGATGGTAGGCTTTCTTCACATTTTCGAAAACTAATAGCTATAAAAAATTTATTAATAAATAAACGACATGAGTTAAGATTTCATACTACTTAAAAATTGGTTGTACCTACTCGTATTTGTTCCGCACCCTGCCATTTGCAAAGATGGAGCAGTTTACCTTTAATTATTCTACTAATTATAGGTATAACAAAATAATAAGAACGGAAAGCAAGGTTATGTTCCAGCCATTTTATGCATAAAATACTTAATCGTGGAATGAATAATACATACAAAAAAAATAGATGAATGTCAAGAAAATATGACATGGAACAGAAGATGACTGCACGTGCACGATTATTTTTTTATACAGTCCCAAACTAGGCAGAGGTACTATGGGTAGGTTGCGATTATAATATCACCCAAATAAATTGGGAACACGATCCTTTCCTTTACCGAAAGGCTGCTGTTAAATATAAACACAGACAAGTTCGCAATCCGCTGGCACTAAGACTCCACAACAAAAGGAACGACGCGTGAGCTATTCAGCGTAGCGGTATTTCAACGCTACAAATTAAACGTTATTTTAAACTCCGGCAGTACACATGATTTTAAGGGGTAATTGAGAGGCGAGCATGTGGCTTAACAAATCTTAAGGTAGAATTCGTCGGGGTAGAAGATTGAATTTAATTATGAATATGATATTGTCCCGGTGTACTCATTATTCTCATTAAATAAAATCGTTTATTCAAATTCTAACGCGTAATTAATATGTAATTAACGCTACAAAATGTTTTGGTACTTTGATCGACGACGTTGTTGAAAATGTTTAATCATGTAATATAATTTACAGTACATATGGTGCTTGATTACTGCACGAGTGCGGTAATCAGCAGATTACGTGCATATGTCGAAATTTTAAAGAGCCATATGTACTGTAAAACGTTGTACGATACACGTGCGAACAGGTAATTCGCAACTCGTGTCGATTTAAAACACTCCCTTCGGTCGTGTTTCAATTTATCACCACTCGTTGCGAATTTCCTGTTTACTGCACTTGTATCGTAATGTACTAATACAATACAATACAAAAACTCTTTATTGCACAGCACAGCTTATCAATACAGCGTATAAAACTTGAAACGTATAATTTATTATAAGTACCTACACAAAAAATGGTGTCTAATTGATTCAAAATTCTGCTCCTTCGAAGCAACATAGTTTAATGGAGAAAATAACGTTAATCATGCATCATCATTACAACTTTCATACATAAGTACATGTTTTCTTTCACATTTTAAAGCTTTTTCGGTAAGGCGTAAGTAGACCAAACGAACCTAACTTGATTTGCTGCAAGAAATCGATTTAACTTAATATCGCTTCAATAAAATATGATATTGGTAGACATTAGAAACATGGCCAACAAGTTAGAATATAGGTACTTAGGCTTTGCCTACGTAGAACTTCGCTTCGAACTGTAGCATTACCATGAGTTTGCAGTGACCGTATTCGCTAGCGACTGCGTAAACAATCAGTATGGAGAATAAGTACAGCGCCTCTGGTGGTCACTCATAGAACTACAGATTGGTACTCGTACCATGAGTCAATTACAAGTTTACTATACTCGCTAACGTTAACTCGATTCATCGAGTAGTTTATGTTACGATACGGAGTGACGTGCCTAACTTCACAGCAAACAAAGCTCTCTTTCTAACTATACCTACTGAAAAGACAGAGCAAGGACGTTATTGGACAAAAGGCTAAGTACCCAAGGCTTCCTTTCAAAAGTATAGAAATAAATCTGCTAATTTAAAGTGTCATAGAACAGGAGCACAAGGTCAAATGTTAGTGAATCTTGTATTTGCTTTGGTTATTTTTGGTTATTATTGCCATACTTATAAACTGAGTGATGCATCACTCAGTTTATAAGTAAACAAACTTCCCTGTTTTTATGATGAAATATAACTTTTTTGTTTCATGTGGTTAGATGTACATAGATTATATATAATTAATAAACCTAATCTCATTATATAATATGTAGAAGTGGATTTTTTTATTTACTTCTTATATCAGCCTGAATTTATCCATGTTATTTGTCGTTCATCTTCTTACACAGCCGTCGCTAACATATTCCACGCTAAATAACGCCTTACCGATATTATTTAGAAAAATAATTATTACAATAATTTATGAAACAAGATCTCTAATAAGCTTTCACGCTCCAATTTGCTAGTGAAATAGTTTACTACAGTCGATACGGTATTTTTCGATAGCGACTGTTAAATTGGTGACTCATGGTACCGATCTACGGCAACCGCTACAAAACGTTAGTCGCTAGCGAATATTACGTTAGCGTCTGGCGGGCGCAGTGAACGCGCGGTTGACTCATGGTACGAGCACAACCGAAATCTACTCGAAACGCGTTTATTCGGTAGCGACTGTAGTAACGTAATGTAAGTTTTCGATAGCATCTCATGGTAGCGGTACTGGCCTTAGAGGAATACTTAGTAGGTATTTAATTATTATAGATGCCGACTTATTTAGCGCTCTCCTATACAAACTTCCACCCCTATTTTAACCCCCTTAAGGGAAGATATTCGGGATAAAAATTACCTTTTGTGCTTTCCGAGGTCTTAAATTATCTCCATGCCAAATTTCATCTCAATAGTATGTCAATCGGCTTAAGCGTAAAGAAGTGACAGACAGACAGAGTTACTTTCGCATTTAAGTACGGTCGGCCTCACAAGGGGCTCAACACCTTTGAAGCTTATCGTTTTAACGTCATGTTTTATCCGTCATATTATAATATGTCTAACAGGTGAAAGTGACAAAGTCCCAACGTGTCCAGCTACTTATGAGGCCGACTGTACAATATGAATGTTTATCTATTTGCAAAAAGTCACCGTGTGTTTTGTACCACTCTAAATAATAGCAGTTGTTATACTCTAACGAATGACATACCCAATCAACTGAACTACTTAACCTCAATATTACAAATTAGATTTTGAGAAGCACTATTCAGCTGGGATTAACTTAGCGCCAAGTTCCGGAGTGAACTATCAATGGTGTACTCTCGAAGATATTGAACCTATTCATAGAGCGGGATCAAATTTAATCTCAATCACTTGGTAACCCGATAGAAATCTGATTGGTGCCTGTTCTATTAATGTGACTGAACTTTGATATGTTGTGTAACGAGTAACGTTGAAAATATACTTATTCCTGGTAATGACAGGGGGGGGAATTAAAACGGATGTGTAGTTCTGGATAGAGAGCTACTTACAAACCATTCCAAGTATGTACTTAGTTTCGTACTAATAAAAAAAATTTTTGCGCCGAGCACTGAATTTTCGGATATTATGTTCGTAGCTACTACGGGCTACATACGAGTAATACCTGGCTACGGCCTACCGGCGTAGCGCGTAGCACCATTTGGTAATGAAAGTGTTAACAAGCGAGCGAAGCAAGTACTGCAGGTTAACGTCGTAACTTATCAAACGTAGGATACGTAAATCTAACTGTCACATTTACAATATTATATGACACTAACTGTTGCCCGCGACTTCGTCCACGTCTTCGCTCATATTGGTCGCAGCGTGATGTTCTATAGCCTAAAGCCTTCCTCGATAAATGGACTATCCAACACAAAAATAATTTTTCAATTCGAACCAGTAGTTCCTGAGATTAGCGCGTTCAAACAAACAAACTCTTCAGCTTTGTAATATTAGTATAGATTTAGATTTACTTTACGCACGCTCGAAATATTCGCGTTGGTGTATCTGGAACAATCTAGTGATGGTATATAAGCACACACTTATGTATAAATTTTAGCTCGACGATACCCAGGTTGCCAGGTATCATCTTAATGAAACAAAAAGAATGTTTAAATTCGATCATGACGTGGGTTTATCAAGTTGTTGTCGAGAAACGGGTTGTAATATGTTTAAACATGGTTATAAATGCACTACTTAGTTCAGTGAAGTAGTTATTTAAATAAATATAGTCCAAGCGTGTTTATCTGGCCTATCCTCCGGAGGCCCAGAAAAAATATTGTGTTTTTGAATTAGGAATTCTTTTGTTATTATTTTAAGTTCAAATCAATTTTGGAATTTGTGCAAAAAATTTGACGCGGGGTCTTAGGAGGCTATACACCCCATTAAATTTGGGGGAGGTCTATGTTCAGCAGTGGACATCCCTCGGCTGATTTGGTGGTGTTGGTGTTTATCGCAGGTATCCTCCTCCTCAATCGGTCCCTCATTGCTGAGGATCGTGACTCTGCCGACGTAGCATAGCCAGTATTCTTCTCCAGGAATTTCGGTCGGCTGCCTGTTGGAGGACTGCATTCATATTAAGATGCTGCGACACTGGTTTTTTTTTTTTATCTCAGGTATAAGGCTTCGTATTACTCTAACAAGTATCATGAGAATCTACGAATAATTTACGGCAAACATTACACATTCGTGCAACACGTATACCCGAAAACATATATGGCTATTCCATTTTATGTCCGGGAATAAATACAGGGAAACGTGGACGTATTAAGACTGACCGAGGGTCAGGGCTATCTGTAACTCGGGAAGGGTATATCACGGAACTTTACGAAGTTTCAGAAGTAGTAGATTTGAGGTGGGAACAGGTAAACTTGTGAAAAGTTGGGGCGGGGCTTAAGTGTAATGTAAAGCTAATTCGAACCAAGCGCTTTGCATCTTCTTTTATAATGCGCACTTCTAAGGTTTGGAATTCTCTGCCGGCGTCTGTATTTCCGAGTTCATATAACCTGGACCTTTTTAAGGCACAAGTGAATAGGCATCTTCTGGGTGAGCTCGCTTCATCGTCGGCCTCATCTTTGCCCCCTGGCTAGATGCTGGCCAAGAGCAATCCCATTTTAAATAAAAAAAAGTGTAAAATTGAGAGTTAAGTCTGTGGGCTTGTATATTAGATAAAATACAGAGTTAGAGACTTTCAATACTTTCATTTAGGCTACTTCCGCGAGCGTCTGATAGATGAAAATGGCAGTTATGTCAAGTAGGTATTATTCTCAATAAAGACATAAAAACATTAATAAAGACAATTCCAAAGAGAATGGTAAACAAATACCTACAAAGATTGGACGTGGTGCAAAATGGTTAAGAAATAATAGTACATTGTTTAACGAGGGGCGTAAGTGGAAAATTACGAACGAGAGTCTATCAGAAGGCTGTTGATGACTCTAGTTTGCTATTCTTTTACATCCGAGGTAATCACAATGTTTTCATCACATTTGCGAGGAAATATATAACTCCAGCACTAATCAAAATCGAAGAAATCGACAACTTCACCACCGGTAACAGTGCATGGTAGCCGAGAGGAGCGCGCAGCTTCAATATTGCAACCAATCACAGAGCAGTATTCTTGTGGAGAACGGCGAACTAGATTTTTTTAAACCAATCAGATCTCATAAAAAAATCCATAACTCCCACGGGAAGTAAATCGGCTATAAGTGCTCTATACGCGTGCACACATTAAGACCCTTCACGAGCAAGTGTTATGAAAAAATAGTTACAGGGTTTTGACGTTTTCAAGCTATTTATCAATATACCACGGGTATAGAGTTCGTAAATGAGTTGTACTCGTCTTTAAAGTGTGTATGTTGATACAACCACATACATGAAGGTAGTTGGGCCGATCAACCTTTTTTAGCAACACAGTTTTGTCCGCTATCCACCGTTCAGATTTTATAAAATTAATAAAAATCTAGGGGTTTCTTGTTAGTGGAATTTTTTAAATCCTGAAGTGGTCCGTTACTGTAAAAAGTTTGAAAAACTTAGAGATGTAAGGCACAGCTGACTGATATCTCGCTCATAACTGGAGCAGCCCAACTGGGGAAGTACTACCACCTTACAGAAGACCTCAGCTATATCCTTTGGGTTTGTAGTGTTGTGTTGAACGTAGATCTCCATCATTTCGCACTACAATATTCAATACTGGGCTTTCCACATCAGCCAGCCCCTGCCAGCAATCCTCTTATTCATATACTTCACCATATCATTACCGAAGTAGAATACAAATTTTCACTCTCCAAGAATTTCAGCGCATCATTTTCGCGGCGCAGCGGTATTACGGGGCGAAGGCGGTTTTACGGTAAAACGAACGCGGTCTAAGGGACGTCGTACCAAAGAACCGCGCGGGATAGCGGAGTGTGTGATATATGAAGAGATTCAGAGATTCAGTCGACAGAGTCGGAATGATCCGCAATGGGAAACCGCCTCCGCTCCGTGCGTTTCAAACTAAAGTTTTACGCTTACAAACGTTCTGTCACTAAAAATTTGCCATTCGCACGATCCTCTCCCTTACTCCACCCAACGGATAGATAAATAAAATTACCGCCCGCCAGCTCGGCGTTGCAAAGAGGCACGCGCAGCAATAGTAATGGATTACGTGATCTTTTGACTCCCGATACCTTCCGTTCCTATTGTAGGTATTCTCTGGCACTGCATTTTTGAGTCGCTTTAAATTTTGTATGGACGTGAGGTTTATTTGAATTGAACGCTGCACGAAGCAAGGCTCTAGCTTTTAAAGATTTTTAAATATTTTCTTTTTCCATGCGCTTGATTTAGCCTTCTTTACAACTGCTGCAAAAGGATTGTATATGTAGCTTCTGAAATATAGTGGTGGTGGATGGGCAGCTATGTTTGTAGCTTAAGGGTTCCTTTGGTACATGTTTGCTGCGTAACCCTAATGAATATTCCCTTCTGATTATTGACAATATATTTTAATTTATTAAGTAGTATGAAATCTTAACTCATATCGTTAATTTGTTAACAACGAACCGCAAAATATTTTTATTTTTATAGCTATTAGTTTTCTAAATATTCACGATAATGTGAAGAAATCCTACCATCGTCGTAATGACGTCACTACTATGAACTGTGATACTCACAGCGCAGAAACAGAACAGCAGTTCACTTTCTTTAGCAAATATGTCTTAGTAACAGTGTTTCTGTATGATTTGATATCGCCTAAGATTATTTTATTCTGCTCGTTGAAGCGATATCGAGATTGCGATAGCGGTTCATATTGTTGTGCGCTTTCGGTTCGTGAAACTTTACCTATAGTAATTCGTTTTCTGTATCAGAGGAGACGAGACGTGTCAAAGGATTGAAATACTAACCCAATATATTTGATATCTGAGTTGAAATTGGTCAGGCAAGGCATCTAAGCGAATATTACTAAAATTTTCTGGACCAGTGAATTCCATTTCTAGGCTTGTTGATGCTTTCCCTGGGGTGAAACTGAGGTCAGTATCTCTCCTTTAGTTGTTTATTATGGAAACTTTCCAAAATACGAAATATTATTCCACACATTTTAGCCTCTACGCCGTCAGAAGGCGTGTATAAAAGACCTCTATGTAAATAAAGCATCAAAAGTAAAGGGTGACTATGATTTGAGCATATTTTCTCTGCAATGGGTCTTTTTATGGTTCCGTAGTCAACTAGGAATCCTTATAGTTTCGCCATATCCGACTGTCTGTCCGAGGCTTTGCTCTGTGATCGTTAGTGCTAGGAAACTGTAATTTGGTATGGGTACAGAAAACAAAAAAACTGAGAAAGTTGTAAAATAAAATCTAAGAAAAGTGTTTTTAAGGGTACCTCCCCTACACGTAAAGTGGGGATGCTATTTTTTTATGGTGTGGGGTGTTGTTGGATAGGTCTTTCAAAATGAATAGAGGTCTTCAGCAATCATTTTTTGATAAAGTGAATATTTTCGGACATATTCCGTCCAAAAGAAAAATAAAATTGTGCCCCCCCCCCCCCTTTCTAACTTTTGAACTATGGGTCCAAAAAATATGGAAAAAAAACATGAACATAAAGCTTGATAAAAACTCAACGAAAACTATAGCGGACATGATCAGTTGAGCCTTTTTGAGTTATCGTAAGAAGTCTTCCCTTCTTAGTAAAAGACGTATGAAACGCTGCAAAGGTTTGCTTTTTTTTAAGGTAAGTTCATTGGGCATCTATGGAAGCCTACACTGAGCATGGCCGGACATCCCATGGCCATTTTTTTATTTTATGATAGACTGACCTGCGGTTGACCTTATTAGTCACACCTGATGGAAAACGATGACAAGGCCTAAGATGTTGCTCGCTGGTTCAGTAATAGCCTATTCACTCTTGTCTTGAAGAGACCCAGATTGTATGTATCAGGAAATACAGATGGCGGCAGCAAATTCCAGTCCTTAGCTGTTCGCATTTGGAAAGAAGAAGCAAATCGCTTCGTGCGAATAAATGGTAGACTGACAACGTAAGGATGTAACCGCTTACCACGTCTGGACGTCCGGTGATGGAGCGGGGAAGGCAGAAATAAGTCATTAAATTTAAATTTTCATTGGTATTAAAATGATACATTTATTATTTAGTCTTTCCCATATAATATGTCTTAATAGTACATTACTACAGAGGCCGGGACGAAAGGGGTTGCCGGCCGAAGACATATAGATGGCCGAGCGCGGCGAGGCCGGATAGGTCTGAGGCGGGCAACCCCATATTTCCCGACGAGGTATGTATAGTGCTTTTCTCAAACATGCAATGAAATAAACAACAAAAAAATCAAAGTTTTATTTTTAATACGCATAGTGGCAGAATGTCATGATGCCTATGCCACAAATTTATGTGGAATGGAAGTTAAAAAAGAGGACTTTGCCGGCCTAGGCCTGCAACCTTTGTATGAAATTGCATTAACCACCTCTTGTCCTAGCCGCACCTGAAACGTCATAAACTTCGCAGCCTATTATAAGGAACATAACATCAATATTTCATTGCATGTTTGAGAAAAAGTTTTTATTATATATCTTATTCGCCGAACAGCAAACACTATAATTGGTTTCACCCCAGTATTCAGATCGGAATCGAATTTGGCCTCACAATGAATTGGCCCAGTATCTTCATTATTCACTTCCCAGAGTAGTTCCCAGTGCCAATAGACTAGAGTACTTAGGAACTTCGCATTGAGTCGAATTGAATCGCTCGTACGTAATTCAGAGCCTCAATTTGGTCAGGGTTGTCTCTAGCCACTTGGGCTAAATTTTGGTTTCGCGAACTTCCGCGATGAAAATTCACCTGAACGATTCATGACGTGTGTTACCTATAGTTAAGTAGGCTAAGTGTCAACCCTAATTTAAGAGTACAAGTGATTAGGAGGGAAGGGGTAATTTTTTTTTATTGTTTAAATTGAGCACTCTCGGAGTTCCGCGACTACTGTATTTAAGTGTATATTTCGTTGTATATTAGTTTACCTAGGGTATTTTAAAGTAACATTCATCACCATCATCATCAAATCAGCCGAAGGACGTCCACGGCTGGGCATAGGCCAAATAATGCCACAATGACCGGTCCTGCGCCATCCGCATCCAGCCGACTCCCGCAACCTTTTACACGTAGTAGGTGATCAGTCCACCTTGTGCGGCGTTCTAAGAAACATTCAATTGACGGGTAGAAAATATCCCATGATTTTAAGATTGTCTTGTGTGCTTATAAAGCAATGTTAATATAGCCAAAAGCTTCAATAAATAAATAATAAAGTAAATATTAGGGGACAATATCAACATCATCATAGTCTAACCCACGTAGTCCACCGGAAGACGACGCAGCGTAGGAGGGCCGTCTGCAAGGTGGACCGACGATCTGAACAAAATTGCGGAAGGCGTTGGATGAGGGCGGCGCAAGACCGATCATTGTGGAGATCCTTGGGGGAGGCCTTTTTCAAGCAGTGAACGTCTTTCGGCTGATACGATGACGATGATGAATATACTCGTAGTCGAAAAACCTACAATTTGGTTTCTCTCTGAATTTGAACCACTTCCAAATGGCTGGCGGAACTTGGTTGCGGTTATTTCTACTTTTTTCCGCAATCTTAATTAATTGATATGATAGAATCAAGCGTTACTTTGCGGAAATCCATGACAGGTTTCTTGAAAAATATTTCTTTGCTATTCCGCTGAATGACATGTAGGTATATTATTGTTAATGCAATGTATCTACTTGCGTATTTTTTTACATGCGGTTAATGTCCCTCCCTCCGCACGCACAAACATACATACAAAATTTTTAGGATTAAGTGTAGATAATAAGTTAACATGGAGAAATCAAATTGAGATTATATGTAAGAAACTGTATCAATTTTCGTATATATTATATAATTTAAGGAAAATTGTCAATGAGTCAGTAGTTTTAACAGCCTACCAAGCTTATGTAGCCTCGACACTACGATACGGCATAATCTTTTGGGCCAATTCTGTTGATAGGGAAATAGCTTTTAGAGCACAAAAGAGGTGTATTCGCTCATTATGTGGCATCCAACAATTAGACAGCTGTAAACCCTATTTTCAGAAATTGCGGATACTAACTCTTCCCTGCCTTTATGTGTTTGAGGTTGCAATGTTTGCTAGATCTTATCTTAATTTATTTCAAAGTTTTAGAAGTACGCGCCTTAAATATAAAATAAATGGAACTTTATCAAATACTGCTTTATACCGGAAAAGCATTCTCGGAATGGCCCCAAAAATTTACAAGAAGATACCGAAAGATATTGTAGAAGTAGAAAATATGGAAGGCTTTAAGCGAAAACTATTTGAGCACCTTGTAAAAAAAGCTTACTACACCATAAATGAATATTTGTTAGACTGTAATTAATGGGCCAGAACACTGATCCTCCATTAATTACTACTAAAATTTGTATGCCTAACGGCCCAGCATAGTGATACTTAAAACTATTGTAAGATCTTTGTGTACTTACCTATGTTGTACAAATAAAGCATTTCATTTCATTTCATTTCAAAAATACACATAAATACAAAAAACAAACACCAATAAAGACAAAACCTCGACGAGTGTTTCGCCTCTACGAGGCATTATCATTGTTCGTTTTTTGCTTGGTAACGTGGCGCAAGCAACATCTCCTGCCAGCATCTCGTGATGATGTCTCATAGAGAGGCAAAATATGTGTCGAGGTTTTGTCTTTATTAATGTTGATTTTTGTATTTAGGGAGGGTGGGAACGTATGTAAAAATACGCAAGTAGATACAGGTAAATTATTTTCGAGACGTTTTTGCATTTGTAGTTGTGACCTCTGTAGCCAGCCTCACACACACGTTGACGTGTGTCTGTATACGTCAACGTGTAGAAGAAGAAGAAAGACATTTATTCACTAACACAAAATACACACAGATACAACACAGATAAAATGAATAGAACCACATAAAATAGAACACATAACGTGTGTCTTCGCGGCAGTGAATCGGTTGCTGTCTCAGCATTATGCCGAGGTGTCAGACACCTGCAGCGCTGGTTTTCAGACAGCACCGTACGTGACCCACGGAACGCAACACAACCTACTATTTTAAGGTATGTATACACATAATAAATAATGTCATAATATATATGTTTATAAAAAATACTTAAAATTATAGTATAGTGAAAATCGTTTAAATTGGCCAAGTTGTATTAAATTAACTAGTTATAAAAGAGATTTACTGACTGGGCAAATCAAAATCAAAATCTAATACCTAAACGTATTTTGAAATGACGGACGTTCAAAACAAATAACAGCTTCCGAGCAAGTACAATAAAAAATAGGAAGCTACAATACAAGAAAAGAAGGTTGGGATACTTTAAGTGCTGGATATGTTAGGAATGGGATCTTTGGAGCGTCAACAAATAGCCCTTAAGCTTACGCTTAAAGGTATACTTGCTAGACGCCCCTTGGATGGGTGGAGGGAGATCATTCCAACACTTGGACGCCGCAAATCTGAAACTTCCTCGAAACGCCGCGGTTCGATGCTTGGCCATCAGAACCATTGCCTTACACCGGCGCGCACTTTTGGGCCATACTAGTTTACTCAACAAATATGCTGGGACCCCAGACCGCACTATGCCAAAAAGAAGAGTGGCGAGATGCAGGCGTCTGCGTGCAGGCATGTTCAGCAGACCTGCGGCGTTCAAGTAGGGAGTGATATGGGAGCGGGGAGGGACTCGGAAGCAGAAACGAATGCATGCGTTTTGCACTCGTTGTATGAGCTTTTTTGTACGACCAGTAATGCAGGCAGCATAGACAATATCACAAGAGTTTAGTCTTGACAATATCAGCGATTCACAAATGTTGACACGCAAATCAACACTTAGGAAATCGCGAATATTGTAAAGAACTTTAAGGCGGTAGAAGCAGTTACTCACAACTTTAATTATGTGGTTCTCGAAGCGCAACTTGCCATCCATGAGGAGGCCAAGGTTATTTGCTTCTACCGCCCTCTCTATTGGTTCACCCATGATGGCAACATTCCTGGTGGTCAAAGCCTCGAGGTTATTGACAGTACTACTGATTTGATGTTCCGACCCAAAGACAACATATTTCGATTTGTTCGGATTAAGGACAAGGCAGTTCTTTTCCGACCAAGCAGAAATACGATCAAGGTCCGCGTTGATAGTATTAACAGCAGCAGATATGTCCGTGGGTGCGCTAGAAAGGTAAAGCTGGAGGTCGTCAGCGTAAAGATGGTACTTGCTGCCCTTCATATTATGAATGATGTCAGCACTATATAATATGAAAAGCAGGGGGCCCAATGTACGTGTGTCTCTGTAAATATACAAATACTACTACAGATGCAAAAACGTCTCGAAAATAATTTACCTGTACATTGCATAAACACTAATAGACCTACACGTCTCTAAGCGGAATAGCAAAGAAATCTCCGAAATCTTACTGATGGCGCCTAAATTTTCTTACTTGTTGGTATATTATTTGTTGGCTTTTATGTTACTTGCGTATAGTGAGCACACAGCCTGTCACATGTCAAAACAGATTAAGTATGAAGATAATCTCTTATCATTGGTGCGCTGTAGACCTCACAATGCGATATTGAAATGGTGTTTTGTTCAAATCACAAAAAACCGAATCGACACAAAATATCGAGCCTTCTCTAAAAAATTAACCAGAATCGGTTGAGAAATGCGACCTAAAAAGGAAGTTTGGATTTCTGGACATCCAGATATCCGGTCATACGAAATCCTTTTTTCTTAAACTGAAACGGAGATTCTTTGCTGACTACGCTTGCTCAGTTAGGCGACCTCCTGACTTGGCGGGGCGGGAGCAATATGTCATAGGTATTTTGCTCTTTGACGTGAGTTTACCGATGTGAGATTTCCTCACTTGACGAAATAATGTCAGTAAAATGTTTGCGCAGTAGTAATACCATGCGCAGAACTGGGGCAGTACTGCATTAGTTATCGGTTGACACTGACAGCTGACAGTTTTCTCATATCGTACCGCCTCCGCATCGACAAATCAGGAAGGCGCCTTAGTTATTATCTCATGACAGTATAAATTAATGCAGATTTGATAATTGTTTACTCGAGGTTAATAATCAATATGCTGCATGCGTACCCGCCCCGCGAATGGCATGCCAATAAGGAAGCACTCATGTAAACGTAGGTGCGCCTTCACTGCTAATCAGTAAAGACTCGGCAAAGCTTAAGGATACCGCACTGACCTGCAGGTCAACTTTGGCTAATTATCCTATTACGAACTACTTACACTGGGCAACGTTGCAAAAAGTTATTCCTCTCTACACGTGTCCACAGCATAAAAACCTTAGTAGAAATTTAATTAAAGAAGAGCTCGTCACGTACCGCATTAACCTTAGTTATAGTACGGGATACAGCTGGGATAAAGTCGTCTTGGCCTAAAGTCCGGAACATGTTTTTTTCTTTTTCATACTTGAATGAATCTGTATTGGATGTTGCGCACAGTCTGAGATTGTGATTTTATTTTCTTGACGTTGTTATTTTTCGCCACAATTGGATAAAAGTTGGTAGGTAATCCTTAACTTTTCTAATAATGAAATTTATCCACCGAGTTTTGAAAATCTCATGCGCTTTGTCACTCGATGAAAAAAATTGTAGGACACTAGAAAATTATGCGAATATTTTTCAGAACAAGTAACTCAGTGGGATGTATTAATGGAAAAAAAAACAATTATAAAAATAAAGAATAAACACAGAGAGAAACTAGTAACTAACTAAAACTATAAATAAAAGGCCCACCCAAATCACTCCCGCTGCGCAGGGTTCCCATAACGCTGGCTGCGTTGCCTTGCTGAATGGCAATGCCGATTCGCTGAGCGAGGAACGAGCCAGCCCTACGGTCACCCGAGGACCGGATAAGCAAAATAACTTAATCTTTTTATAATTTAATTGCATCCGGTCCCCATAGACCCAGGGTCTCCATCGCATACAACACAAATATGTAGCTCTCTACCAAATAAAAAAGTAACTCAATCTACTCACTAGTTTTTAATCTAATCTTTTTTTAATAGCCTTGGTATATTCTGACCTATTGCTGGGCAAAAGGCCTCCCCTATTATCCACCACTCGTCTCGGTCCTGTGCTAGTTAGAATTAGAACCCGCCAATCCGTATGAAACGCATCAAGGTCGTCCCGCCATCTCCTTTTTGGTCTGTCTCTGCCTCGATAGCCATCCTGTAGGTTACATTCCGGAGTGATAGGCACCTCCGCCCTGTAGCCCGGGTATAGAATACGGCTACGGTATCCTCTGCCTGTTGTAGAAGGCGACTAAAAGGGGGTCCTTGGGGTCGAAGACGGTCACAGTTGGGGGCTGTGATCGCATATGAAAGCAGATGGTTGGACCCACAGACTCTAGGGCGGCACTGCTGCGTTCCGAAGGAGATCCCAGAGCCGCCCGAAATGAGTTGAGGAGGACGATCGGGGGGTTTTTAGGCGGTGCAAGTCCGACATAACCACCGCACTGTCCCCGTGGTGCGGTGGTATACATAAAGGATTTTCCCATCGAAAAAAAAAATGGCACCTCGAGTACATTCAGCAGGCATGTCGAGCCAATGTAATCAAAAATACAATACGTGTGCGTCCAAGATGGAAGAAAAAACTCTTATGCAGCTAAATTGAGAACTTGTGTGGAATGGCGTGCAACTTACCATAAACAATCCCCTTATTTGAGCAAGTAATCGTTTGTTTCCCTCAAAGTCCTGTCAAATATGTAGCTCGAGGCAAAAAAAGTGATACTATGACAAATACAAAAAATCAATCTAATTCCAATTTGTATACAAATTCGTTCGGTAGTGGTAATATTATTTGATGTCTACTGGTTAAAATAGACAAGTAAATAAAAATCGGCCCGCATTTTCCCTCAAAACTGTTATAAAAAGATTTTGCAAGCACAGTTGAATAATTTCACGCGGCCGCGTTCTAACTACCGTTGTCCTTGTTCTTAATTAATAAGTATGTTAATTAGAAAGCTCTCTCTTCGCAAAGAAAGTCACTGGAAAGTATTCGTAGTAGTTGCACGTCCTAATTAATCTTGTATGTTGAAATATTTAGTCTTTTTTGTCTGTTGCTAATTATGTTTTTTTTTCTTTTACGTTCTTTGCTGCTGCTGTTTATATTTAATAATATAATTAATTAATCAGGCTTGTTTTCCAGAGAGGTAGGCAGAGATCACGTATTTCCATTTGCTACGATCCTGACATACAACTTTCGCTTTATGAACTCTCATAACATTCTTCATGTATGCGCGCCGATTTAAGGTACTCTTGACTTGGCCTTCTTTAGAATATCTCCGATTTGGTCGAAGTACGTTCGCCGAGGTCTTCTCCTTCCAACTTGTGCATCCACTCTTCCTTCACACACTCGTTTTGTCAATCTTCTTTCATCCATCATCTTAACATGTCTAAGTACTTATGAATATGATTTTCTAGAGATAAATATTACCTCTCAATGCTATACTAATGATATTTTTACTGTTACTATATGAAAACGGTATGTGGCATCAAGAAAATAATATTTTCCTCGATTCTGATATTGACAATATTATTTCTTTTATTCAATAATGCGTGCCTTTCAATCAACAAAATAATCTGGGATACAAGAATTACCTACAATTAATCACAAAATATAATTTGTTACCAAGAGAATGTTCGAGTTCCAATATATCTGAATACTTAATATCTCGTGGCTTAGAATATTTTTATTCGTGTACAATATGATTGAGCTTCTGAGATTAGAAGTATGATTATCATAAAATATATTCACATTGAAATATATAATGTATATGTTTTTATGTATATGGTTATTATTAGTATACAAACGATAAACGGAGATATTAGAGTAATATTAACAAATGTAATTATAGATGCATCTGCGGCGCCATGGTTGGTGCTGAAGGCTATCACGCATTAAGTTTCCGCCGTTGCACTAGGCCTGAGGCCACAAAGAGCACTGAGGTCGGCTGGTGTGCCATCATTGCTTGAGCCTCCGGGCCTTAGTCGCACCGACCGTAAAAGACCCGACGGCCTGATTTTGTTGCCGTGGGAAAGGGGGCGATGTCTGGTGTGGGACGCGACGTGCGTCAGCACCTTTGCTGTCTGCCATATCAGCCGCACTACTCGCGTGGTGGAGCGGCAGCTGAATTTTAGGCCACAATGAAGCGGCAAAAGTACGCTCCGATGGCGTCATCCTATATTTTTATTCCTTTGGCTTTTGAAACTGCTGGGTGCGCACGCGAAAAACTTTGTACGTGACATAGGCCGTCGACTCCGGCAAAATGGGGAGGATCCCCGCGCCGAATCGTTCCTGGTGCCAAGGTTGTCTATGGCAATCCAGCGAGGAAACATCGCCAGTGTTATGGGCACCTTTGCACCGAAAGCGACAATGGGCGGTTTATTTGAATAGTTTTTATTTCGTTTACCCCTTTTATTGTTTTCTTAAAAAAATACTCATTTAATTAATATATTTTAATTTTTTAAAGTAGAGTCGTGATCCATATATTTATTACATAGGTACTATATTGAAACGTCATTATAGATTAAAATGATAAAAGAATATCATATATTGATTATAAATATAATATTGTCAAATTTTAAAAACCGATATGAATTTGATTAGACCTTATGATGACCTAAGATATTGAAAGGGAGAGAAGAGCCTTAGCAATCAAGTGCAACATGCTCATCCGTAGATTTCCACGATGTACTAAGACTACTAAGGACGTGAAGCTCACATTTTTTAAAGCCAATTGTACGTCTTTCTAACGAGCAATCTATGGGTGAGTCATACAAAGCCCGTCTATAACGAGTTGCAAGTCCAGTACAACCATATCTTCAGGATGCTCTTAAAGCAGTGTCGACACCGCAGTGCGTCAGGCATGTTTGCTGAAGCGAACACTGATGGTTTCCGTGCCATCATACGCAATAGGGTCGCCTCACTGCTGAGGAGTTTAGGTTATATACAACATGCCTAATTTACAGTAAAATTATTAATGCACTTTAATATCCACAAACCAACACCAAACTACTGCCTCACACATATTTCATCATGATTTAACGATCTAAAATGAGACTAAATATTACCCGAGTTGGGCCGTTTGAAGTGCGAGACTCAGACGATATAATTAGTCACAGAACTCATGAATCATACAGACATCCTGCGTGAGTTGATATGTATACGACCCTAGGTATAAATCTACTATGATGTACCTATATAGGTGCGTAGTTTTGATATAGCATCGAACACAGAGACTAATGAAACAGAGAGATTGGAATTGAAATTCAGTGAATAATAAAATCAATTGAAGCGCTCGTGGCCCAGCTGAGAGGTGTGCGGTAGCAGTGGGCGGGGCACACAGAACCGAAGGCCGTTGGGGCGGAAAGGTTCTCGAGGGGCGACCACGTACCGTAAGGCGTAGCGTGGGCAGGTACAAGGTGTACTGATGACCTGGTATATTAGGGTCGCGGGTGTTCGCTGGATGCGGGTGGCGCAGGACAGGTCATTGTGGAATTCTTTGGGGAAGGGATATGTCCAGCAGTGGACGTGTCTTCCGGCTGACATGATGATGATGAATAAATAATAAGATACATAACGACGTTTCTTTAAGAATAAGATTCGCGTGGAGCTTCTTAATGTAACCGGGATCTAAACGAGCATGAAGCAAAAACTTTAAAATATCATAACTTTATCGCCATTAGCTTTCCAAATCGCACGTATCACACCTAAAACACATTTCCAAAAAAATTGGCAGAAACTTTTATGTAGGGGTTGTAACCGGTTAATCTCAAAAACCCCGAAATAGCCGAATAATTTGAATTAGTTTATGCTCTTTATCTAGGTCTGTGTAATGTAGTTAGGTTATGACTGTGTATTTTTAGATTGCCTGATTAAACATGAAATAGTAAACGAAAGAACAAAATTCCTAACCGGTTTTTTTGTACGGAGAAATTAACCGGTTACAAGCCCTGCTTTTATGTAAGCCATTCACGCGCGTCCGTGTTCTGCGATTACTCCCTGGTACCGCGGCGGCTTTACGACTAATAAATCTGCAGCGGATAATTTCAATTTTGCGTTTTATTGTTGCTAAATTGGAAACCCAACGGCTTGGAAGACGGCTCTGTTTTGCTGGTAATCTATGGCCGGCTTTAAGCTGCGTAAGAACCGGGAAAGCGTCAAGCGACGTTCGTCATTTGTTTTTTAAATTAGATATTTATCGTGCATTGTTAAATAGTGAATTTACAGTGGTAAGTGAACTATTTGTAAAGTAACATGTAATGATATAAACGAATTTAATTTTTCAATTTCTAGAATCATCCATATATTGTTCAACTCGTATTTTGAAAAGTGAGGTGTCGTCTTTTTTTCATAATACGTCGTTATGGTAACGGTGTCCGTAGCCTATGGGCGATAATGATAATGACTTCAGAGTGCTACCTAACCTTTTTTGATATGAGTATTTTCAGTATTCGTCTGACAACCTGACCTGTGGGGTCGTGCCGCCTATCCGTAACAAGAAGTGTGAAAACGCCACGTTTTCGAGCGTATGTAAGGTTTATGTAAATGACATGTTCCATGCAAAAAATTACAGTTAAAATGGTAGATTATGAACGACAAACTTACATTATGTATATCGTAAGATTGACATGTTAATCATTGAAATATTACTTAATTATTTTGTAGGCCTGTTTAGCTTAATCTCTGCCACGTGCCTGCGAAGCTAGAGGTCCCGGGTTCGAATCTCGGTACGGGCATTTGTTTCTGTGGTTAGCAGAAACATTTGTTTCTGACATTTGGATGTTTTCTTTGAACTTAAATATATTTCTATGAAATATATCGCCGTCTAGTACCCATAACACAAGCTTTATTGAGCTTACTATGGGACTAGTTCGATTTGTGTAAAAAAATGTCTAATATTTATTTCTATAATATGACGGCCTGTTTAGCCTAGTTAGTAGTGTCATTGGCTCCAAAGCTAGAGGTCCCGGGTTCAAATCCCGGCCATGGCATTATTTGTGCACTAGCTGTTGCCCGCGACTTCGTCCGCGTCTTCGCTCCTATTGGTCGCAGCGTGATGTTATATAGCCTAAAGCCTTCCTCAATTCATGGACTATCCAACATAAAAATATTTTTTCAATTCGAACCAGTAGTTCCTGAGATAAGCGTGTTCAAACAAACAAACAAACAAGCAAACAAACAAACTCTTCAGCTTTATAATATTAGTATCATCATCATCATGTCAGCCGAAAGACGTCCACTGCTGGACATAGGCCTCCCCCAAAGACTTCCACAATGACCGGTCCTGCGCCACCCGCATCCAGCGGACACCCGCGACCTTCACCAGGTCATCGGTCCACCGTGTGGGGGGCCTGCCCACGCTACGCCTTCCGGTACGTGGTCGCCACTCGAGAACCTTTCCACCCCAACGGCCATCAGTTCTACGCGCTATGTGCCCCGCCCACTGCCACTTAAGTTTAGCGATTCGGAGGGCTATATCGATCACTTTGGTTCTGCTGCGGATGGCCTCATTCCTGATGCGATCATGCAGAGAAACTCCTAACATAGCTCTCTCCATTGCTCTTTGGGTGACTTTGAGCCTTCTTATGAGGCCCATAGTAAGCGACCACGTTTCATTGCCATATGTCATCACTGGCAACACACACTGGTCAAAGACTTTCGTCTTGAGACACTGCGGGATATTGGACGAAAAGATGTGCCGTAGCTTCCCGAACGCTGCCCAGCCGAGTCGGATTCGACGATTAACCTCTTTCTCGAAGTTGGACCTACCTGACTGGACAGTCTGTCCTAGGTATATGTAATCGTCTACAACTTCGAGCGTAAAGTGTCCGATTGTTACGGGAGTTGGTGCGACATGGGCATTTGACATGATCTTCGTCTTGTCCATGTTCATCCTTAGACCAACTCGCTCAGAGGCTTTACTAATATTAGTATAGATATATTATAATAGTATATAGTATAGATTTAGCACGGTTTGTTCTGGGGTCTTGGATGTTTTCTATGTATTTATCTATATAAGTATGTATATCGTCGTCTAGTACCCAGAGTACAAGCTTTGCTTAGTTTGGGACTAGGTAGATTTGTGTAAGATTGTCCCATTTGTCCCCCAATATTTTATTTATTTATTATTTATAACTATAGTGGAAGGGAAAGTGGAAGGAGTGCGGAAGAGAGGGAGACCAAGAAGAACATATATTGACCAAATTAAGGAAAAAGTAAACGTCGTGTCGTATCAGGCTGTTAAAAGGAAGGCTGAGGAAAGAAACACATGGAGATTGCTCCACTGACAAGAGCCTAAAATAAATGATGATGATGATGATTTATTTATTAGCTCATAATTTCGCACGTACGAAGTTTTGATCTATAACAACCGCTGGTTTAAGTACAATTCGCCCATTTCGGGGTTTAGCGCTGACATTTTATGACCAAAGTTCAGTTTTTTGGACGTGAATTTGGTTTTTTTAACATTTTTTTCCATTCACGCTTGATTTGTGTCTGTTGCAGAAAGTTGGTAATCGATTTTTCTTTTTACGAAATATTACATATCAATTTACTGAAAATTTTGAATTTATCTGAATCATTTAGGTTTGAAAGCTGGGTTCGCCTGGTGATTAGTGACCCTGCCTACGAATCTGACGGTCCTGGTATCGAATCCCGGATATATTTGTTTCTGAGATCCCGGTTGCTGTCTATGATAGCAGTCGTTAAGCCAAGTTAGAGGCCTCCGGGCGGCTTGAGAACTTCTAACAGTCAAGTTGCCCACTGACTTGACAAGCCTAATCCCAATAAGGTCTAATTTCCCCCTCGGGTTGGAAAGTCAGATGGCAGTCGCTTCCGTAAAAACTAGTGCCTACACTAATTCTTGGGATTAGGTAGCGGATCCCAGGCATCCTTCAGGATGCAACAATACTGGTAATAACGCTAGGAGGAGGAGGGTTTGTTTCTGAGCCTTTGAAATTTATGTATTTGAGTAGCACCTTAACCTAGGACAATATAGAAATGTTAAGTGTAGGTATAATGTGTTCATACAGTATTTGAGGGCTTAGGTTTTCTGGCAACAAACTGTCATGCAGTTTTTTTTTTATGTTAGACTGACCAGCGATTAGCCTTAGTCTCACCTGATGGAAAGCGATGACAAGGCCTAAGATGTTGCTCACTGATTCAGTAATAGCCTATTCACTCTTGTCTTGCAGAGACCCAGATTGTATGTATCAGGAAATACAGACGGCGGCAGCAAATTCCAGTCCTTAGCTGTTCGCATTAAGAAAGAAGAAGCAAATCACTTCGTGCGAATAAATGGTAGGCTGACAACGTAAGGATGCAACCGCTCACCGCGTCTGGACGTCCGGTGATGGAATGGGGAAGGCGGAACTAAGTCATGTAATTCCTGTGCACAAGTTTGGCAGATAAGCATATCGTACACTGTCAATCTACTTTTTATGAAAAAAAAAACTTATTACTTTTTATGGACTATTTAGTCGCAATCCCCGTGTGGTGATGGGTTAGAATAGCACCACCCCCTTTCTTCCCTTGGGTGTCGTAAGAGTTGAGTATGGGAACCAGGTTGAAGTGTGTTGTGGGCGAAGGGCTAGCATCCTGTCACTACAATATCACATTTTCTCCATCTATAAACCTAAAATTGCTGAAAGTGGCACAGAAGTAAATTTCGTCTGCTCTGCTTAGCCCTTTTGGGAATGTAGGCGTGAGTTTATGTTATGTTATGTTATTTTATATTCCTACGGAGTCCGCTGGATGCGGGTGACGCAGGAACGGACATTGCACTTTATGGGGGAAGCCTGTGTCCAGCAGTGGACGTCCATCGGATAATATGATGATGTTTTTTTATATAGACCAGCCAAGTTGGTCACGTAACCTGTTAACTTACGTTGGGAAGATGTCAAAGTCAAAAGTCAAAGTCAAAATATTCTTTATTCAAATAGGCCTAGCAACAAGCACTTTCGAATCGTCAGTTATAACATGTATTAACATATATATTAATTAATTATTTAGAGCAATTTATTGATGCTATTATTATTCTTTAAAATAAATATTGTATTGTTGTCGACATGTCAAAGTAAGAAATTATTTTGTAGTAAAATTCTGTATGTAATTTTAGTATGGTAAATAATATTTAGATCTACTCTTCGCACGTTCGAAAATCTCACGCAAGAACCCCTCTGATCAAAGCTATAATAATTATAATAAATAATAATTATATTCTATAATCTGATCAATAGCTCTTACATCCGGTTTCCTCATTCCGGAGCTATTCACAGAATTAATGAAGATTGAATTCAATCCAGCATACACTGTGTGAAGCTCTTTATAATTCTCTTTGGAGAAATGTTAGCCTTTAAAAAAGTTAAATTAGTGACTGAGCGATTCCAGGTCTTAAATTATAACTAAATTAATAAACCACCATCAAAGATTCTGCTTTGTTTTTCAGGGTTCCGAGTCAATAAGGATCTCATGTCCATTTCCCATATTTATCACATACAATATTTCTGTATTACATCGCGTTTGCATCGATCAACATAGAACACAATCGTAATTTCAAATATTGATCGCCCTCTAATTATAAATCCCCATTCATTTGAATAATTGGAACACGCCTAGTAACTTATTGTTCTGTTTGTTACTTGTTTCAATGGTCTCTCGTATCCTTGGTAACGGTACTGAGAATACAGCGGAGTAATTCCATATAAAATCGAAGGACCTTGATTCAGATAACTAGATAAAGGGCACTTTTACTTTGACAAAATACGTTTACGTATACCAACCGGAGAGTGCCATCATGTTGGATTGCTATACGGGTGTCTAAGAATCCAACGAGTACCGGCTACGCGCCTCCAGTGGGGCACCGGAACATCGCAAAACGGCAACAGTACTGGTCACCACAGCCTGTGACGGGGACTTGGGTAGCATTTATAGGTTTAGTTCCTCCCACAAGGCAGACTAATGTCACGTAAAGGAGGCATGAGTTCATTAGATGCGGGTGGCGCAGGATTGGTTATTGTGGCTCTCTTTGAGGGAGGTATATGTCCAGCAGTGGTTGTCTTTCAGCTGATATGGTATTATTCAATTCAATTCAATTCAATGATTTATTGCGTTTCATGTTAAGTAATACAATAAGATCTTAAAGTTAGGGACAGTTCAAACATGAGCTCTGTTGAGCATAGCAATTTTTAAAAATTAAATTTAAAATGTCCTAATACAAAATAATAAAAATTAAAATTATCACTGTTTCAAAATGTATTAAAAGAAAGGGTACAAAATATTAAAAATAATATGTCAAAGTTGGTAGTAAATTATCAAATAGCACATGCAAACAAAAAAAAACAAAAAGTCATTGCATTATTTGTAAAAATCATTTAAAATGTAAAAATACAAATTAATATTTATAAAATTATCTCAATTTTTCAAATATACACTAAGAAAGGGGTACAAAATGTTAATAATAATAATATGTCAGTGTGAAATAAATTATCAAATAGCACATAAAAATTAATTAATTGTAAATACCTAGATTTAATAAATAATTCAATGACAATTTTTATAAACCACAAAATAACATTATTGCTGTTCCATTATTATCGGTATTTCATTTAATTGGTCTCAGCATCATTTAGGAATTCTGGTATGGAGTAATAGGCTTTATTACTTAAATATGTCTTAAGTTCGATTTTCAATATGCGCATATTACTTGTATCTTGGAACTTTTTTGGGATTTTATTAAATATTTTAATTGCCATGGCGAAAGGGCCAGAGCTAATCATTTTCATTTTCGTGTCAGGTAAGGCCAGTTTATTACGGGGTCGTAAGTTAGATCCGTGCAAGTATTGTGGAAATAATGACATGTTATTTTTCACAAAGATAGTAGCTTCTAAAATGTATATGGACGGTAGGGTTAAAATTTTTTGTTCAATAAAATATTGCTTGCAGCTTGTCATACTATCCACATTAACTAGTATTCTTAGGCAACGTTTTTGGAGTCTAAACAGTTGTTTGGCATCTGTTTTGTTTCCCCACAGTAATATTCCGTATTGTAGCCACGAGTGTGCGTAAGCATAGTAAGCACAAGTCGCAGTTTTCTTATCGGTGCATTTTTTTAATTCATAGAGAGCGTAGCAGAACCGGCTTAGCTTAAGAGACGTTTGATATACATGTTCTTTCCAATTTATTGAAGAGTCTATGTGAATACCCAAAAGTGAAGCGGAATTTACATATTCAAGTTTAGTATTTTCAAAACTGTAATTAATGTTTAAACTGCTTTTTTGAAATGGTTTGAATTGAATAAGTTTAGTTTTGGTAAAATTGATTTTAAGGTTGTGGTCTTTAAGCCACGTCTCAATACTGAATATAGTTTTATTTAATTGTTTTTTTAATATAAGATTATTTTCACACGGAATCACCAAGGAAATATCGTCTGCGAATAGAGTACAGGAGCAATCGATCGTTTTGGGCAAGTCATTAATATAAATTAGGAATAAAATGCATCCAAGGACACTGCCTTGAGGGATTGATTGAGTAACCCTGATCAATTGTGATTTAATTTGGTGTATGGTACCAGTTATATGATTGTGGTATTCAATTTCTACACATTGCTTACGATTTGAGAGATATGAAACGAACCAATCATAAGGTGTTCCTCTTACACCGATCCCGCGTAGCTTGTGCAATAAAATGTCGTAGAGAACTTTATCATAAGCCTTACTCATATCAAGTAATATTCCTATAGCATATTTCTTGCTGTTTATTATATTTAGAACGTCTTGCATATATTTAAAAACTGCAAGAGTTGATGACCTATGTCGTCTGAAACCGTTTTGTGAATCACTAAATATGAAAAAAAAAATCGCAGAACGAATATAACCGGCTGGCCATTGCAGTTTCCAAAATTTTTGAAATTGTTGATAAGAGAGATATGGGCCGGTAATTGGTGCAGTCACTTTGTATGCCCTTTTTATGGATAGGTTTTATAACCGAGATCTTCAGTAAATCCGGAAATGTACCGTCAGCAAAGGATTGATTAATGATGAAAGTTAAAGGTAAGACCAGTTCTTCAGCACATTCTCTAATTAATAAAGGAGGAAGTTCGTCGTGGCCGAAGCTTCGCTTGCTTTTTAAGTTTTTAATTATTTTAAAAACCTCATGTGGAGTAACGGGGCTCAAGAAAAATGAATTTTCTGTGCGAGTAATTGGTGGCCGTCCTTTCGGAGGTACGGTGCAGGTATCAACTGCGCCCACTGATGAAAAATAGTCGTTAAAGTAATTGGCAATTACTGTTGGATCTTCCGTTAGTTGATTATTTATATCAAGTTTAATATTAGTTCGATTTCTTTTAGGAAGTTTGTTGGTTTGTTCTTTAACAACTTGCCACATTGACTTCACTATGTTATTTGACGTTCTAATTTTTCTGATATTTTGGAGCTTTTTTGACACGACAACCGTCTTCTTTAAAAGTTTCTCGTGTTGTTTGTAGTTTTCATTTAGTATCGTATTATGATGATTAGGTTCAGAGAATTTAGAGTTTTATGTTAATTCATGATTTGTTTTTAATAATGAAATCTTCTGATTTTTCTTTTTACAACGACGGTGGCAACCATGCTCAGATACGGCCTGCTTTGGGGTAAGCAAACACTGTAGCCTATGGACGCTTGAAGTGAAGATGAATCACAATCACGTTGCCGCTCCCTTAACGACTTCAGTAAGGCTAGAAGCATACTCAGGTCCCTCTCAACACAGCGCAGCCTCGGGAGCTCTGGCAACCTTACTCACCACCACAAACGCAACACCACATAACTAAAGAGCAAGCCTTGGTGTTAATATGGCGGCAGTCTTCTGTAAAACGGATGTATTTTCCCAGTTAGGCTGTTCCAAATATGTGCAAGATGAAGTTCTGCTGAGTCCTCTCTCGGAGGCGTCTTCACCTATGGTGCAAGGTGTGCGTTGAACACGGGCGCAGCGGTCAAAGGGGGTGCCGAGCGCCGCTCGCTACGGAGCCCCACTCTGCTGTGCACTGTTTCCACACGGGCGCTTCATGGGCTAGAGACGTCTCTGTCCTGTCTTCTGTGTATTACCTTGTATTCTGTGTATTACCGGTATTACCTTTCTTATTACTCAAAGAGTACATCTGAACGACAGTCAACATAAACCAGCTTGACAGAACTGGTTTCCCGTAACCGGGCCTGACCCAGTCCCAGTTTATCTTAAAATTACTACATAAAGTCGCGGGTTAATACTATGTAGTTTATACTATAGATACGCATTCTGTGCTATACTTGTAGACAAAGTCTGTCGCCGACCATAATAGCTTTGTTCAGACGTCCCCGAAGTTCGGAATGCAATGGTCTTAGCCAAACTCGTAATCAAGTTGGGCACAAACGTGATACAGAAGACGTCTAGAACATTCCGAACATAGTCGACAGTCAAAAGGATTCAGACACAGAACGGTTCCAAATTGTCAATTTTGTTAAATCTACCATCTTGTTGAGGAAATGTTAATAGTACTTTATGCAACAGTTACATGATAAAAGGGTTCTTGAAATTCGAGAGTCACTGTAGCAAAACGAACGTAGTGAGTTTTGTTATTAAAGAATCGAGAATTTTAAGACCTAATTATGTAACGTTACATACCTACAATACTTTTTCTACGACGGCAAAATAATGTGATTTAAATTAAAAATCGATATGGTGGCAGATTACGGGCATTGACGTGTGGCTCTTTAAAAACAATAACAGTTGTATAATAATGTATGAAAATCCATTAAGGCGCAGGGTAGGGCAAGCCATTCTCCATACAAAGGTTGTGCAAGTTTTTTGCGTTAGTTTTGGCACTACAGCATTTAATTTTATTTTTTGTTGATACCATATTGGATATATGCGGAACTTGATGTTGAAATTTTGCATTATTTAAAAAAAATGAAAAATTACAAAATACATATAATAATTAAAATTAAAAAAGAAAAACACCAAGACATAGCTAAAAAAAAAATAAGCATATGGACCAAAAATAGTAACTGGAGTGCAAACACAAACGAATCAAAACTTGCACAAAGTTTGTATGGAAAGTGCTTGCCCACGCCTTCGCCTTTTGTCTATGGTATAGACTTGCATTTGTATATAAAAAGTTTATTGTTTTAATACTACTGTCAGACTGTCAGTTATTTAACTGACAGATTATCATGCTGGAGTAGAAAAAAGTGATTTCATGTATTTGATATCTATCAATTTGTAATGTAAGTGACGCGATGACACATGCCGACCTCAACTAAATGGGAAAAGGGCACGCGAATGATGATAATATCTTTAAATTTAACGGACATTTGACACCCCTGATGTTGCAGGTGTCCATAGGCTGCGGTGACCGCATACCATCAGGCGGGTCGTAAGCTTGTTTGCCACCAACGTGGTATATCATTATGGCAAGATCGTTCAGATGACATCTTATTTACTCTCATACAACACGCAGTAACTGTGCTATATACGCATACGGCTACGCAACCTTGTACTAAATATAAGCTCTTTAGAAATGAGCACATACATAAACCAAGAAGTGTCCATTTTGAAACGTTGTCAAAGATTAATGCGTTTCCTTAATTTGCCTCATTTGAAAACAATCTCGTCGGCGAAACAACTTCATTATTACAAACTCCAAGAGCGTGGAAATGCGAACACCATACGTAAAAATAAACTTTCCAAAAACCCTATAATGTCACACGGAATGTTCTCGCAGCTATTAAGTTAGAACATCGTAACTGAAAATTTATAACTTTGACGTGGCGCCAGGTCGCAGTACGACTTTTTTCAGCGGGACCGTCGCTCGTGCGTAACTATTTTATCGCCGTCATGCTTTAAAATGATGGTTGTGTGAGAATGACATATAGTTAAACTTTTGAACATACGTCGTTTTTTATACCGTAACTTTATAAAAATTATAAAATTTAATTATGATGAATAAATATGAAACGTGCGTTTTATTTCGTAGGTGTAAAATTGTTTCGTTAGAAATTTATTTTTTCAATATTCTGTATAAAATTACATATATAAACTCACGCCTATATTCCCGTAAGGGGTAGGCAGAGCACGTGAAAATTTATTTTCAGTGCCACTTTTAGCAATTGCAGGTTTATAGACGGAGAAAATGTGATATAGCAATGACAGGAGCTAGCCCGTCGCCCACAACACACTTCAACCTGGTTACCATAGTCCACTCTTACGACTACCAAAGGAAGAAAGGGGGTGGTGCTATTATAACCCGGCAACACACGGGTTAAAAAGAATACCTACTTCATATCATCATCCTCCTAGCGTTATTCCCAGTACAGTTGCATCCTGAAGAATGCCTGGGGTCTGCTACCTAATCCCAAGAATTGGCGTAGGCACTAGTTTTTACGGAAGCGACTGCCATCTGACCTTCCAACCCGAGGGGGAAACCGACCTTATTGGGAATAGGCTTGTCAAGTGAGTGGGCAACTTGACTGTTAGAAGTTCTCAAACCGCCCGGAGGCCTCTAACTTGGCTTAACGACTGCTATCAAAGACAGCAACCGGGATCAACGGCTTAACGTGCCTTCCAAAGCACGGGAGCGCTCAGTTAGTAACCACTCAAAGCGGTCACCCATCCAAGGACTGACCTCGCCCGACATTGCTTAACCTCGCATACCGCACGCAGTACGCGGGTGCCACTGGGCCACGAGCATGAGATGCTCGGAAGCGATTAATTTAAACCTAGTACCAACGAGGCAGACGAAAGCCAGCCACGCTGAAAAATTAACTACAACCCCGGCTGCCGAACGTTCTCAAGAATTGTGACCTCTCGGCTATCTGTGCACAGTAATGCTACGAGATTTCATTTGCATAAATCCTCCAGAGATATAGGCAAATTAACTGTTTTCTGTGGAACGCATGGAGCTGCAAGAATATCTAGTTAATTCATAAACCAACTGAAATTGTTAATGTAGCGTTCCGGGTTCGTTTCACGATGAAAAATAGCCAAAAATCACGACAAAACTTATATTTTTGAAAAAGGTCGGTATACAAACAAAATGAGTAGTTCAGAGAGCGTGCGGCGAGTGCAATAGCGTATGTCAACTTATCGACTGGTTTTGAATTTGCTGCGATGCGGTAAAGTAACGGTCGCCCCGCTTCCGCGCACCGCGCTCTCCCCGCGCACTCCCTAGCTGTGACAAATACATAATAACGGGTAGTTTTAAAGGAACTCTAATTGCGTCGCTCACATACCCCACCCCAGTGCTGCCCTAGCAGCACTCTTCTCCAATAGGTATTCGCGCGACGCGTCCGGCAGATCGGGTAAGGACTCCGGTTTTCGTCCTTATCTTAACCATTCTGGTGCGCCCATCTTTGCCGGGTAAAGTTTGCTCGACTATGCCCCGCGGCCAAATGTTTCGGGGTCCAGCAGGGTCGACGACAAAAACCAGGTCTCCCACTTGCAAGGGCCTTTGTTCCTTGTTCCATTTTTGTCGCGGTAGCATATCGGGCAACACTGTCCCACGATTTATGGCAGTATTGTGAAGCTCCTCGTCATTCTTCAGTTCTTGAATTGCCCTTTTCAGTTCGACATCAGCGCCACGGAGATTTGTACCGTTGTCTGAAAAAATATGCTTAGGCCATCCCCGCCTCGCCGCCATACGTCGAAGGGCCATAATCAAAGAATCGGTCGTCAGAGAAGCGACCGTCTGTATGGCTCGTACGGTGAGGCATGTGAATATCACTCCGTACCTCTTCTCTCGTCTCCTCCCAATCGTGACCTCATAAGGACCGAACAGGTCTAAACCGCAGTAAGTATAGGGTCGCTGGTGATGAGCCATCCGTGCTTCAGGTAAGTTACCCATTCTTGGGATTTCAGGTCTACTTTTTTTTAATCTGCAGATCATACATTTAGCCGCAACACTTTTAACTGTGGGACGAAGTTTAATGATCCAATATTTTTGTTTAAGATTATTCACCACAGTCTCTTGATTCTCATGAGCAGCGTTGATATGGTAAGACTTAACAATCAATCTGGTTATGTAATCTCGTCCATCTAGAATTACCGGTCTTTTAGTTTCAGGTGACACGTCGGTAGCAGCATCGATTCGGCCCCCGACGCGCAGGACTCCGTACTCATCCAGATATGGAGATAAGGTAAGTAATTTACTATACTTTTGTATGTATTTACCATTTTTTAGGATATTGATCTCGTCGTTAAATGTCTGTGCCTGCGAATATCTTAACAACAGGCGCTCGGCTTCCTCCATTGTTTCGAGAGTGACGTCATCGGTAAGTTTACGACACTTTTTTATAAACATCAAAACTGTGTAGGTACTTCTGAGCAGACGCAGCCAGGACGAAAATCTTGTAGCCTCAGGAACAGGTAAGTCTTTATCTGCAGTTTGTATAGTTGAAATGCATTCTAATTCAATTTCATTCATTGTAGGTTGCAAAAAATCCTTTGGCCAAGTGCGCTCATTATCGTATAAAAACGCCGGTCCATAAAGCCATTGATTCTGCAGAATAGTAACATCGTATGCTTCTCGTGTACCTACGTCCGCTATATTAAGGTGCGTCGGAACGTATCTCCATTCATCAGTGTAGGTAAGTTCGTCTACTTCTCCTAAGCGATTGGCTATGTACGGTTTATAGGTGCGCGACTTATTTCTTATCCAGTGCAATGTTGTGCTCGAGTCGCTCCAGAATATTCTTCGATCCGCTTTTATTTTGTGCTCTTTCGTTATAGTGTCAGCCAATCTAGCAGCTAAAACAGCTGAATTTAATTCAAGTCTAGGTATTGACTGTAACTTGTTAGGCGAAACGCGGCACTTGCTAGCCACAAATGCAATGTTTACATGCGAGTTATCTTCCCAGCGCCAGTATGCAACGGTGCACATCGCTTTAGCAGACGAATCGCAGAACATATGTAGCTGTAGGTTTGTATAGCGGGCGTCGCTGGCGCTCGGTATCGGCAGCGGCCGGCCGAGCGCAGGCGCAGCGGCTGGGTGGTTAGAGTCGGCGGTCGGCGCCGGGTTCGATTCCGGCGCGTTCATGTTCAGGTTTGCTGCGTTATAATAATATCTGGGCAGTTTTATGTCATCTAGTGATTTCAAACAACTAACCCAATGGCACCATTTTTCATGTATTGCGTCTGGTATTTGGTCGTCCCAATCGATATTTAGCTGCCAACATTGTTGCAAAATAAGTTTGCCATTAATTGTAAACGGAGATAAAAATCCGTAGACGTCGAATATGGACATGACAACTCTTAACATGTCCCTTTTTGTCGGCCTTTGTGTTCCGTTAATTATATTTTCAGGGATCTTCTTGAACGAAACATCGAACCCCAGTGCATCTTCATGAGGAAACCAAATTAACCCAAGTGTTCGTTCGCTTTCATATTGTTCTCCGATTTTGAACTTTACTGCTGCTTCACCGAGAGTTTCTTTTGGCATGGACTCGAGAACTCGTTTACTATTTGAAGTCCAGTTACGTAACTCGAAGCCACCTTGCTGATGAATTGACTTTATGTTTCTTATCAGTTCGATTGCAGTATTTTCGTCCGGCACGCTGTCTATATAATCATCAACGTAGTGTTGATTGTATATAGCTTCACACGCCGGCATCATCGTTGCTTCGAAACGCTCGGCGTTCTTATTTTTTATATATTGGGCTACAAAGGGACTACAGGTAGCTCCAAATATAAGAGAAGTCATGACGTAAGTCTTCACGGGTCCTTTAGGATCGTTTCTATATAAAAATCGCAGCGCATCTCGGTCCTCCTCTCGTATCTTGACCCTCAAGAACATATCTTTAATGTCGCCGGTTATACCAATTCTTTGCTCTCGGAACCGCAACATTATTCCAAATAGTGACCTTAGTAGGTCCGGGCCCTTAAGTAGGTAGTCGTTTAGGGACAATCCATTAGTTTGCGCAGCACAATCAAACACAAGACGCAGACGCTTCTTGTTTTTGTTATCCACTCCGAAATGAGGGAGGTACCATGTTTTGCTGCTTTCTTTCGTATCATGCAATTCCTGTGCGTAATCGTTGTCGAATAGGTGCTGAACGCGGTCGTTGTATCTGTCTCTGTACCCCTCGCATTTCTCCATCTTTCGCTCCACTGCTTTGAGACGTGACAGTGCGTGAGGAAATGAGTCTGGCATCACGTTGGCTTCATTCTTCCACGGCAGTCCGACGTACCATCTCCCATTAACCAGTTTAGCAGTCTTGTCTAATTTTTCCAGGGCACATACGTCGTTCTGGTTCTCGCGGGGCTTACTAGCTATGCCCAGTGAGTCAAAACTAAAAGACAGACGGACTTCTTCGTGTAGATTTTGCAGCAGTCGTTTATTCTCAGTCACGTCATCGCTGACGTCATTGTTGCTGATAAACAATGTTGAGTGAGGCTGTGGCGCGTGCACAGATGACGTCATACGCGCGGGAATCTTCCCGTGTAAACACCAACCAAGCGGGGAGCGCGTGGCACAAGGTTCGTGAGGATTACCAGTGACAACTTCCAAGGGTAACAGTAGGTGGTAATTGTCTTGGCCTATTAAAATCTCGGGTTTTAATTGCTCGGAACATAAGTCATTTTTAAGCCTTTGCAAATGCATAAAGTTATCACAGTTCACTAAGTTCATGCTTTGGCTAGGTAAATTAAGTTCATTAACACTTCGCGCCTTAATCGTAAACATATGTCCATCTCGGTTAGATAATGCTAAATCGACCAGGTAGGAATCGCACACTAGTTCAGTATTGTCCCAAGCGCCACGCACACGCATGCACTCCCGGCGTCCGCGCAACCCCGCCCGCTCTGCGAGATTAGTACTTATTACCGTCACAGAAGATCCATCGTCAAGCAGGCAACTAGTTTTAATTACACCGCGCGGTCCGTGGATATTTACCGGCACTACTTTTAATAAAACTTTCGTAGACGAGTTCATATGCGCCACTACTTGGGAGTTGGATTCAGTCTCGATTTCGGTCACTTGTACTGCACTGTTATTGTTTTCGCATTGTTTTTCACTAGGCACGAAATGTAACAAGCGGTGATGCGCCAGGCCACAGTTATCAATATCGCACACGGGTGCCGGACACATCTGTCTATCGGAATGACGTAACAGGCACTTATAACATAGTCCAAACCGTTTAACATAACTCCAGCGATCTTTTCTTAATGACTTCTTGAACTTTTTACAATCGGGTAGATTATGATTCGGTCCATGACAATAACGGCACTTTGAATAACTTTGTTGACTTTGTAGTAATATTGTTTGCGAATTTGTAGCACTATTGTCCGCATATTTACGCCTATAATTGTCTTTTGGTGTGTTTATTAACGATACACTACACTGTGATATTTTAATTGCTTCTTGATTGAGAAAATCCGATAGTTGGTCGAGTCTAGTCGTGGTACTTGCAGTGTTGCGCGACTTTTGTGAATAACTGTAGTCGGCCCATTTAGACAAAAGGATAGTAGGTAGTTTTGATAACACAACAGTGATTAGACTCGAATCTTCAAGGTGATTTTCACGGCCAAGGGCAAGTACAGCGGCAACGTAGTTTTTTATTTTATTTGAAAACACAACAATATCTTTGTGATACTCTGTAGATACAGGATTTAATTTCTTGATTTCTTGCTTTATACGAGACAAGATTCCATCTGGGTTCCCGAACTGTAGTTCCAGCGTGGACATAAGGATTTCAGGAGAGGTCGCCGTGATGAGTAACGCCTGAACAGCATCCTTGGCTGCGCCACGAAGACACTTTCGTAGGCGCCACAAGTTCTCCGAATCACTAAACTGGCATAATCGGGTGGACTCTTCGTAGGCCATCTTAAACTGGAGCCATTCCATCGAGTCGCCAGCAAACAGCGGCAGATCCTTGGGTGTGCTGATGCGGCTAAGTAAATTATTATTATTGTTGTGGTTGCATGCAGAGGTAGTCATCATATCCTTAAGTACACAGGCTAACTGTTGAATTGGACCGTCAGTGCCGGCATCCATCTTTGCCGGCGGGCACAGCACGCCTGAAGTTTCTTCCTGCTTGGTGGCATGCTGTGACTCCAATTCCATTTGGCTGCGTTCTACCCATCTAGCAACATCACTTTGTTTATCGGTAACTGATGGCTGTGGACTGTATTCTTCTTCTAATTCGGCAAGGTCCGCTTCTAAGCGTTTATTGATAAGCTGCATTTCAATTCGTGCTTTTGCCTCGGCCGCCTCTAATTCTAGCCGTTTTTTACGTGCTTGGAAGGAGGATGATGAAGATCTTTTTGACAAAGATTTTTGGAAGGTAGGTTGGTTAGGTTTTGCCATCTCGGACCGTAATGGCATTTCGGATTTAACACTTCCGGCTTCTAACAATATTGTTTTGTCAGGTTGCACTTTTTCTTCAACATCTTGAATTGCACTTGTAGTTGCTTTGCATTGGTCGACCTCGGTAGCAGTAGCAGTAGTTTTCCTTACCCCCTGCTCTTTTCGTACGGTATTGCGTGTTTTGACCATTATTGTTGACGGCGGCGTGAAGAACATCAAGATCCGGCTCGAAGACCACTTTTGTAGCGTTCCGGGTTCGTTTCACGATGAAAAATAGCCAAAAATCACGACAAAACTTATATTTTTGAAAAAGGTCGGTATACAAACAAAATGAGTAGTTCAGAGAGCGTGCGGCGAGTGCAATAGCGTATGTCAACTTATCGACTGGTTTTGAATTTGCTGCGATGCGGTAAAGTAACGGTCGCCCCGCTTCCGCGCACCGCGCTCTCCCCGCGCACTCCCTAGCTGTGACAAATACATAATAACGGGTAGTTTTAAAGGAACTCTAATTGCGTCGCTCACAGTTAAGTAATGTATGGTTCCCCAACAGTACAGAAGCGCTTGCAAAGAATTGACAACATTTAATTTTTTTTTCATTAAGCGGGCTTTTTTCCGTTGAAATCAAATGGAGGATAAACAGTTAAGTACAACCACATTTTTTAATTCTCGAAAATATCCCAATTCCATTATAAATAAACCAATTTCACACGTTCCGTATTCTTAAAGAGAGTGACAAGTAAGGTGTCACTAAGACAAATTTACTAAATAAAGTGAACTGCTGTTCTTTTCTGCAGCATCCCTGGAGTGCGGTGGAGATACTGCGATCGCCAACCCGCATGCCAAGCGTGGCGATTATGGCATATACCCCCCGTGAATATGGGGGAGGCCTATGTCCAGCAGTGGACGTTCTTTGGCTGATATTGTGGTGGTGGTGGTGGCTGTTCTTTTCCGAACCCGGAAACCCGTTTTTTGGACCCGGGTATGTCCTTAAACTACGACCAAGACCACCGGGGAATGGGCAGCAGCATTCCTAGAGTGCGCTGGAGATACTGCGATCGCCAACCCGTATGCCAAGCGTGGCGATTATGGCATTTACCCCCCATGAAGTTGGGGGAGGCCTATGTCCAGCAGTGGACGTCCTAGGGCTGATGTGGTGGTGGTGGCTGTTCTTTTTGTGCGCTGTGACGTCATTACTACGATGTAGGCTGTCTTCACATTTTCGTGAATATTTATAATAATAAATAAATATAATAATAAATATTGGGGGACAATCTTACACAAATCTACCTAGTCCCAAACTAAGCAAAGCTTGTACTATGGGCACTAGATGACGATATACATATTTATATAGATAAATACATACTTAAATACATAGTAAACATCCAAGACCCAAGAAATAATATCCGTGAAAAATGCACAAATAAATGCCCTGGCCGGGATTCGAACCCGGGACCTCTAGCTTCCGAGGCAGGATCACTACCAACTAGGCTAAACAGGTCGTCAATTTAGAAAACTAATAGCTATAAAAATGTAAAAAATAAATATTAATAATAATAAATAATAATAAATATACTTTATTGCGCACTACAAAGTGAGAACAGTATAAACAAAAACCTCAGACTAGTACAATGCAACAACAGGCGGTCTTATCGCTTATGAGCGATATCTTCCAGACAACCTTTGGGTAGCAGGAAATTCATAACTCACAACAGTTTACCGGTAGTGCAGAAATTGAAAAGAGTGCTTTGAAGACACATTCATCAATACTATAAAGAAATAGATAAATAATAACAATGATAGCATAATAAATAGACTATACTAACAGTGTAAGAAACGAATACAACATATAAATATATACATATACAATAAGTATATAATTTACACATGCAAAAAGTAATCAAGGGAGCGACAAGAGATGCATTTTCAGGATATTTTTAAAGACGGGAAGTGACTTCGCACACCTTAAATCCAACGGCAGAGCATTCCAAAGACGAACAGCACGAAAGGTAAATGACTTGTTGTAGAATTTTGAGGAAGAAGGTGGTGGAGCAAGAAGATGATTTTGGGAAGACCTTATGGAAGAGAGACGCATAAAACGTTCCTTGAGATATGAAGGAGTTGCTGGATTAAAGAGTATGTTATATAGAAGAGCGAGAATATGAGAGTCACGGCGAAGACGAATAGGAAGCCACTTGAGTTGGGAACGGAAGTCAGAAACATGGTCATACTTGCGCAAGCCAAATATGAACCTAATACAGAGATTTTGGAGACGCTCAAGTTTATTTAGCTGCTCCTCGGTTAAGTCAAGAAAGCATACGTCAGCATAATCCAATATCGGGAGAAGAAGAGATTGGGCTAGCGCGACTTTAGTGGAGAGTGGCAAGAAATTACGGAGTCGGCGAAGTGAACCTACTGCAGCAAACATTTTCCTGCTCACCTCGCCCACCTGAGGTAACCAAGAGAAAGTACGGTCCATAATAACACCAAGATTCTTCACTTGATGGGAGTAGGGAATCAGAACACCATTAAACATAATAGCTGGCAACAAATCAAAATCAATTCTAGAAATGAATTGAGGACTCCCTATGACTATAGCTTGCGTTTTAGCTGGATTAACGTTAAGCCCATAGCGTCTGCTCCAATTGAAAATACACTCCAAATCACTATTCGTGGAGCTGATTATATGTGGCAAATCGGAAACAGGCCCCTGAGAGTAAATTTGGAGGTCATCAGCGTAAAGGTGATATGAAGAGGAGATGTTATCAGTAATATGATTAATAAAAATCGAAAAAAGAAGAGGAGACAGCACACCTCCCTGTGGAACGCCGGCCAGTGTATTGCACCATGAAGATCGGAAAGAATCAACCTTAATACGCTGTCGGCGACCAGTTAAATAGCTACGAAACCAGTCAATCACCGCAGGAGATACATTAAGAGAACGCAGTAAACCAAGCATAATCTCGAAGTCAACCGTATTAAAAGCATTGCTGAAATCAAGCAGCGACAAAACTGTTACTTTACGGTTGTCCATGCCAGCCCGAATGTCATCGGTAATCTTAACTAGAGCGGTAGCCGTACTATGACCAGGACGAAAGCCGGATTGAAAAGGATTCATTAGTTCGTGTCTGTTTAAAAAGGAAGTCAACTGCTGATGTACAAGGCGCTCAAGAACTTTGGAAAGGAAAGGAAGAATGGAAATTGGGCGATAGTCAGAGAAAGAAGAAGGACTGGATTTTTTTGGAAGAGGAATAACATCAGCATCTTTCCAGAGTGAAGGAAATACACTTGAGGAAACCGAAGTATTAAGGATGTTGGTAATGACTGGGACAAGAATATCAAGGAGAGGGAGGATCATCCTACGGCTAACGCTGTCAACTCCTACGGCATTGGAAGTGATGGCTAATATGTTCTTCTTAATATCACTGTCGGTGAATTGAGCAAGAGAAAAAGGAGGAAAATCAGGAGTTGGGATATTTGAAAGAGAGTTAAGAGTATCATCCTTAACTGGCCCGGAAAAGATGGCAGAAGAAGAAAAGTGCTGGTTAAGCTGGTTGAAATCAATGTTTGTATGATTTGAATTTTGGGGAGATTTCCCAACTCCAAGTGATTTAAGAAACTTCCAGACTTTTCCGGGATCCCCATTTTCAACGGACTTGTGTATGTGACGCCTTTGAGCATCACGGCAAATAGTGCTGCACCGATTTCGCAAGGAGTGGTATCTAGTTTTGTTTTTGTCGGAAGGGTTCCCTTTGTATTTTGACTTTGCCAGATTTTTCCTCTCTATAAGCTTTCTAATATCTTCAGTAAGCCAGGGGGCAGGAAGATGTTTGATTTTAACCGGACGTACTGGAGCGTGAATATCATAGAGTTGAGTTAGAGTAGAATTAAAAAGAGAGACTTTCTCATCCACGGTATCCGCCTCAACAATCACATTCCAGTCTACTTTGAGGGCATCATTACTAAGTTTCTCAACACACATCCGACTAAAATTGCGCTGAAGGAGAACTTTGGGCTTGACTTTAGGGGGACGAATTTTATAAGACAAAAGAAGCAAATCATGATAAGAAAAAGCATCTGCAGAGTATTGATCATAGCTTGCAATGTGATCCATAGAGGAGACAAGAGTGAGGTCGAGAAGCGACGGTGAACAATTAGGGAAATGATGCGTGGGACCAGAAGGTAAAATGGACATGTTGCAAGCATCAACGAGGGATTTAAGAGACTTAGAACGAGCGTCGTTTTTAAGGAGGCACGTATTAAAGTCACCCATTATAATATGATGATTGTAAGATGGCATCAAATCTTCAAGAAGCTTTTCAAATGAAGCAAAATAATTAACTTGGAGAGAGGGTGAATAAAAAACACCAAGGAGGACTTTTGAGCGAGATAAGGTAACTTCAAGAAATATATACTCTGCAGCATCTGACAAAGAAGATTGAGCTGAAATGCTTAGAATTGAATATGGGATGTGAGAACGGAGATAAATTGCTACACCACCACCTCGTCTACCAATCCGATCATTCCGCACAAGGCAAAAGCCAGGCAGTGAATAAGATGTAGATGGTAGACAAGGTTTGAGCCAAGATTCGGAGACAAGAATTGCGTCAATGGCACTAAGCTCAAAAGCCATTAAAAAATCGTAATAGTGGGCTGGAATGCTCTGCGCGTTGATGTGGGCAACATTAAAGTTTTTAGGAACGTCAGAAAGTCGTCTGTCAAGTACGTCGTGAAGAGTGGGAGGGAGACTATGGAAACTATTGTCGTCCAAATCCGAAGAAACAGAATAATATTCTACATCGCTCTGATCATCAGAAAGAAGCATTGCTTTCAATATAAATATAATATAAATATAAAAAAATATATATATCAAATATATTTAATAAGTAACTTGAATATGTACAAACAAATTGCACTTATATAATTAATACACATCCAGGCTACCCGCCAGCAGTAAAGAAATAATAAAAATAGAAATTAAAATATACAACACAAAAATGGTAACTAAACGTACAACGAAATGCAATTTAAGAACGGCAACATTGAAAGATCTGCCACTGCCATCTGTCACTTGTTGACTTATGTCAGTGACAAGTCAAGCGAGTCACGTAATTAGAATTTTATACGACAAAAATCAATAGAAGTAAGATAACTACATAGAATTTCATAAATAGAAAAGGAGGTACACTAAAATTACATATAACACGGCCAAAATAGGAAGTGAGCTGCGAATCACAGAAGTGCCAAAAATCAAGATGTATGGATAGATAAATCGAAACAAATCAAGCGCGAGGCTTTAGTGCCGCCTGTCTCTTAGGCCTAGCTTTGCCCTGCAGGCCAAGAGATGGCCCAGCAACATCACCAGATCCCGCAGCAGCCTCCGGAGCGGACGCAGGCGCAGCATGCATCTGATCGAGGTCGGCGCGGGAGGTCACGCAGCGGCGCTCGCCGCCCTCGCCGAGCACGTACACGCTGCCGTCGCGAGTGTAGCAGCTCCGGACACCGAAGCGCTCCCTGGCAGCCATGAAAAGATCGTGCCGTCTCTTCGTCAGAAACTCTGACACGATTATACCAGAGCCCTTAAAACCCGTTTTTCCAAACCAAACGGCATCCCGGTCAGCAGAGTCCCGGAACTTTACCATTAAGCATCTGGTTAGGTTTTTACGAGGCCGGCCCATGCGATGACTTCGAGCTAGGCGGTCAACCGTCAGAGTGCTGTCAAGATGTCTTTTTAGAATATCCAACACTTTCACAGTGGCATCCTCACCCGCAATCTCAGGCACGCCATGGAGAAGGAGAATCTTACGCCGAGACCGCATCTCCTGAATGTCAACTTGCTGGCTCAACCACTCCACCTGCCGCTGCAGAGCCTCCACCGCACTCAATGTGAACTCCCGGAAAGCAATGAATTCAGCAGCCACCGACGACACTGTGGGATTATTGGGAGTGGCTTTTTCCATCCGAGCCTGAAACTCTGCCATCCTTGCGTTGAAACTCTCTGCCATCTCAGCCATGGATTGTTTGACAGCTTCCATTTTATAATTAGTGTAAGTGAACAAAAAGTGATTTTTGTTACCAAAAGTGCTGATTAAGGAGTAAAGCCAAGAAAACTGCTGGTAGGTGCAAAGGTCAACTAGACATTAATTTAATTTTGAATTTATGCCAAAAATTATATTTTTATTATTTTAAATCAATAAATTTCTAATGATGATGTGTTATCGCGTTTCTATGCCTACCCTCTGATAATATTCTGGGGTTTCTTAATAACAAATTGTCAAAGTTAAGTAAAATTATGCTACGAGAGCATTATTAAAATAGTTCTTATATTCGTTATAAATGTTGAGTGGACTGTATACAAAAATGTGTGTTGACTGATTCAAAGTTCCTCTTATAAAATACCAGTGACTGACTCTACTCTAATATTGGTGCCACTTTGGTTCTGCTTTTTCTTATGATTCGTAAAGTAAAAAAGAGTCCGTACGGATTGTAAATGGTTTATATTGTTTATCACAGGTTATGTTCTAATTTAAACGTATTTTGACAAATTAACACTTTTATAATTAATCTACTTATTTATAATGATTTTACACTGATTTTATCTAAATCTAGGACACAATGTCTAGATTCCTAAACTTTTTCTGAGCTGAGTTCCCAACGCGCTTTTCTTTCTTGTTCTGGGTTTCTTCCTGGAGTGGGTCTACGGTACTGAGTGAAGTACGTTGCGAACTCACCTCTTATGTTTCGCAATGGCTGACCGCAACGTTAGCACTCTGAAGTAGTTCCCGCTACGGGGCGCTGTCCAAGTATAAATAGGTTTTCTTATAAATCTCGCGGTTTTCCGCGGATTGCGGAGGCTGTGATAATCTCACTGGCCTGTCCTGAGACTCATCGAGTCGGCGTTCGGTGTGGTCACACGTGACTTTTTATACTTGGACAGAGTCTTCCTGATATTGGCTCTGAGAGGGAAAAACGTTGTGTAAAAAATGACTATTTTGAACTAATTCAATCTTAAGAAATTCGCTGCGCGATCATTTCTTAGTGCCTGTGATTCAAACAGGGCTTGTAATATGCGCCTCAGCGCCTTCTTTACATAATAAAAACCTCTCGATCTCAGAGCCAACTGTTTGTGAGTTAGCTCACAAAACATGCCATTTTCATAGCGTAATTTCGATCTACGATCGATACATTTCACACTATTACGCAATCTCTTATTTTATTGCGTGTGGAAATTTCCAAGCATTATTGCGCAATCACTCGGATTGTGTCATAATGCCTGCTGAAATGAATAAACTCGCCCTAAAGAGTTATTCCTTCCGCTTAGTGCGACAAGGTTCTAATATTTACGTAAATATGACCATATTTCTTAAATATTCCATTTTAAATAACAGGGTTACTCTTAAATTTACCTAGCTAACGTCTTATCTTTATTTGTTTCTAAATTACGTACTAGGTACATTAGGGGCGGGTAGAATCTGTCGTCTACATTCGTAGTTACGACGGTTAAAGCAAATTCTTTTTTCCTATTTTGTACCAATTCCTATTTTGTATTCATATAGCAATTTTGTTACATGTTTGTCAATGCAGATTTGGTAAAGATATTCTATCGGATCACTCACAATCAATTATTATCACAATTAGTATCAGAATATGTACAAAAATAAGTTTTTTCATTGATCGTATTGGTACAAACTTATGTTTTCCAACTTTTAATAAATATGGTTTTAGAATTAAAATTTTCTAGGTTAGAAAATAAAGTCGTTTTTGGAACTGCGGGCCTTTCACTCTCGTGTTATACACTATATGACGAAAAGGAACGGCACGATACGAAGTTCGATTTTCGAAGTTCGCAGAAGTCCCTCTGCCTACTTTGGTAAAATTCGGCCAACCAGTCATTCTAACTTATAACAACATAAACATAAAACTATCACAACACAAAAAAATAACGATGACCTATAACGAATGTTATTAATATTTTTTTCATTTTCATTCAATGCCTGAGACACAAAGTTTAACAGTATCTAATGGCCTTATGACAGATTTAGACGAAATACAATAATGTATCTGTCTTTCAAACTGGCAACCGGACTGGCTTCTCGAAGATCTCACGTTTCGAAACAATTGCCAAACGATAAAATAAATAAAATTAAAATAAAACGGATACGAAAAAACACCAATACTGACCACGGGCCGGCTAATTAATACATCCACAACAATTGAAGGAAGAGGATTTTTTCCTACGTTCACGTCTCTGCCTTTCATCATCTAAATAACAGAGACATCCAAGAGATTCATCAGTCTTTACGGTATATTGATGAAATACCGGTAAACTTTTCCAAGCAAAAAGTCAACTGCAAGTTAGAAATAAAACAAATGAGCATCCCTTAGAACATTTGTTGTATGCTCATTTGTTTTTAGAACACTACGCACATTGCATGTTGGTTAGGATTCCATAATCCACGCTAGGCCAAGAATCGTTCCCATCGATCAAGCCACGACTCATTAAGTCAGCCTCGTTAGCATATCCGTCCAAGCCTTTAAAGGCAATTTTTCTCTCGACCATCTCCCGGAGTTTTCTGCCGTCCCAAAAACAACTTATCAACCAGGAACAGCCAACAGATACCCGACTCTTCATTTAAACAAGGCAGTTTAAGGGACTTCGAAACTCGAGTTGCAGGGTTCAATCTTGAGATAATTTACTTCAAACCGCAGGAAGTTTTAACGCCATTACCGGACTTTCCTCTTAACCGTGAAGCATTTTTTTAACTCGAATGCAAACCCGAAATTCGTTTGAGCGGTGAACAAGTTTTGGGAAGTTTTAATTCAATGACTGTGAAAGGAACATTTTTGAGTTTGTCTGAATAATAAAGTGACTGGCTGGAATTGGTTTGACAGTTAGGCTGCGTAGGAATGCGCAGCGCCGCACGGAACGTTACGCGATTTAGTTAGAATACGATTATATGGATTTCCAATTTGATAAGCACGTGTTGTATGCCATGCAGCATATCGCCTGTGCATAAACGTGGCCTTAGAAATAATTTAATTTAATATAAAATTCATGAAAAAACTTTAGGATAACCGCCTGTATATTTTTTTTATTGGTGTTTTACCGAAGAATGTAAAATAAATCCTTACATTTATATAACATATTCTAACATTTTTCTATGATGATTAAAATAAACGATTGCCCTATTAGTTATTACCTTAACTCTATCAAAAAATCTAAGATAACTTGTCATAATAATGTCCACAGAGCGCAAAACAAATGAACATGAAAAACCTGTATACTTTTGCTTAGTTTTAGCTGCAAAGAAAACTTACCCATCGTTTAGACTGTATGCTACGTATGAAAGATAAGCAATCTACCATAACGCAGAAATATTTTAGTGACACCGCTTAAACTGATGCAGAGTTTCAAATTTCGTCAAACTATGTTCACCATTTTTCAGCGGCCTTTTTATTTGAAAATCACTAGTGAATAGCGGAGTTGCATTTTTGATGGACCAAACCCTGTTTAATTTCATTCTGGCCCTGACAGCCGACGCCATTTTGATGTGCGTGAAATATTTATTGTTCTTTTTCAGCCTTTTTTGTCACACAAAAGAACATCGCTTTGAACACGGGAAATAGATACAGGAAAAGAGTACATTATTTAGAGCCGAAAATAAAGTAATTTTTTTATGTATCAAGTTATTTACCAGTGTATTCGTCTAACATCACTAAATACACATCTTCTATTAGAGTAGCTGTGATATCTACCTAGTACGAAACACAACGAAACGTAAGTGTTTTTATTAAGACACTTATGGTCGAACTAGAAAATAACGGCGGATTTTTCCAAAAACAAAATAAAATGAAAAATCCAATTTATTCTTATCGCCAACATAGGTATAAAATTATAGGTCTTACGTGGAAAATACAGTACGGCTACCTATGCTGTGCCGTGTGGCATATGAAATTTAAAACAATATTTTAATAAATTTAGAATGTAAATTATTTCAACCCAAGTCACGGTAGTAACAAAATTAAAATAAAATATTAAAAGAAAATAAGGAATAATAAGTTTTTGAGTTATGTAGTAGACAATTTTAAATTAAATTAAAATTATATTAATATTATTAATATAATATTAAATGAAGAATCAATTTAAAAAATACAACTATAGGGGAATGTCGCTATCATTTAAATATTCATTTATATTGTAATAACATTAACAGTCAGGCGCTCATTTAAATGTGGGCGGTATAAAGCGATGCTGACTGACTCGACTGACAGTTAACACTGACAGTTTTCACATACACCGCCTCCGCACACAAATTAAGAAGTCGCCTTAGTTTCATGAATCCCGTTATTTGGTATATAAAAGTTTAGCCGTTAAGTAAAACTATTGTAATAAATGAGGATCCCCTACAAATTATTATATAGAGAAAAAAAGTTTTGCAAACTATATCGTGAGACATAAAATGTCGGGATGCGTCGTGAGAATCTCTTAACTCTATGATAGGATAAAATCCTGTAGAACAACCTATATTTGTGCGTATGCACTACATTTGCATTGTGACGGGTGGCACATACGGAACCCTCAACTACGCGTGGCCCAACACGTACATAGCGTTTTTTAAATAAATTATCTGTGTAGACTACAGTTCTTGCGTATTAATTTCATCTTATTATTTTCATAGCAACAGCCCACACACGCATCACCATGTCTAGCCTTGATCGTCTAGACCTGACAATGGCTGATTGTCTACCAACAAAAGCTGTCGTGGGCAGAAGTGTCGAATATCACAAATCGTTACTTTGAGGTTCGATGGCCTCTTGTACTTTCAGTACCTACAGTAAACCCAAAAATTCACACCAAACGGCCGGAATCGGCGCACACGCCACCAGAGTCAAAGGAATTCGAACCCTCCATACAGAGACTAGACTTCGTATTCAAACGGCTGCGACAAAGCCGGCAGCAGCTAACCTGCTGCTCGCAACCCATTCAAATATGAAATCTAAATTCTGTATGGAGGGTTCAAAATCCTTTGACTCTAGCGGGGTGCGCGCCGACTCCGGCCGTTTGATGTGAATCGTCCATAATAGGAATCGGCTTTCTATCGCTGTCCTCTTAGCTATCAGTTTATTTGTCTTCAAAAATGAAGAATGGCGAGTACTGTTGATACTTTGGATTTACTGTATCTACATAAAATCACTTACTTATACTAACTATTAAACGAGCAATATAAAGTACTCAGGAGACGGACGCCGTTACTTTTATTCAAACCGGTTTTGGCCATTGACCCCGGACCGAAATTAATAGCATTTTTGGTTTCGGTAACCGGTATTTATACTGATTTTTATAATAAACAGTCTTTAGCGGATTTTTTTACTGCTAAACGCAAGTATCCGTTTTTTTTATTGCACTAAGACTAAATGTTTTTTTTTGACAAACAAAATGAACTTTATTTGTAAAAATCCTTAATAATAAATTTCACTCGAATTGGACTGCGCGGCACCAGGCGATACTATTTTCTGCGGTGACTGGTTAATCAAGGTTTATTGGAATATTTCAATTTTGTTCTTCTTGTATAATGATATTCGCATAATTTCGTTCTTTCATTAAACGTCATTTTAATATAAACCGATATATGAAAGAACGAAATAATAGCGGTTCACGAGAAATATTGAAACGTTTTTTGATACCGGTTCTGAGCCCGGTCACTACTAGTATATAGTACTGTAAGTACTTTTTATTTTAATTTATTTAGACACTGATACTGCGTCAACGTAGGCCTCCCACAAGAGTGGCACAATGACCGATCCTGCGTCACCCGCATCCTCCGGACTCCCGTGACCTTTACCAGGTCATTAGCCTACCTTGCGGGGTGCTACCCACGCTGCGCCTTTCGACGGGACGTGGTCTCCACTCGAGAACCTTTCCGCTCCAACGGGCATCGGTTTTTCGTGCAATGCGCCTACCGTTGAGGAGCTGTATAATTTATTTTGGTTTTAATTAGTATGGTATAGTTGTTAGGTTTTGGTCGTGTCCAATCCATTGTACTGTTGTGCAGTTTTGTTACCTCATTATTGTCCGTCATAAAAAAATGCATACTTCGTAGATAAGGACTGCATGGATTAACAGTTTAACGAATTATCAACTCTAGGGCCCATTATAAAAACTGCTTTAATAGAAACAGCAATATTTATTTCGCAAAAAACATGTTACTGGGAATATAAGTCTGGGTCCTGAGATGACCCAGAAATATGAAGTTAGATGCATTCTGAATTTTATGACCTGAGAATGGTACAAGTACAAAGGCATCTGGGACCGCCATTTTTCTATTAGTGCACTCGTATTCTATTGCTTACGAAGATAGAGTCGATAATCAATCGAACTTTCTTCGTGGCTGTAAAGAATTTTTACAATATGGTCATTTTTAGTGTTTTGCGGTTTTAGTAAATAAAGCTATTGTTCCTTTAAGTGGATTGGACAAAACATGAAAATATGTTCTTTATGCTTTTTTTGTAAAGATCCAGCATAGAGTATTGACTGACTGTTCGAACATATGATAGGTATATTTAACTGTCATTTTTAGGGTTCCGTAGTCAACTAGGAACCCTTATAGTTTCGCCATGTCTGTCCGTCCGTCTGTCCGTCCGTCCGTCCGCGGATAATCTCAGTGACCGTTAGCACTAGAAAGCTGAAATTTGGTACTAATATGTATATCAATTACGCCGACAAAGTGGTAAAATAAAAAGTGGAAAAAAATATTTTATTAGGGTACCTCCCCTATACGTAAAGTGAGGAGTGTTTTTTTTTTCATTTTAACCCTAACGTGTGATATACTGTTAGATAGGTATTTAAAAATAAATAGGGGTTTACTAAAATCATTTTTTGATAATGTTAATATTTTCGGAAATAATCGCTCCAGAAGTAAAAAAAAATGTGTCCCCCCCCCTCTAACTTTTGAACCATAAGTTTTAAAAATATGAAAAAAATCTCAAAAGTAGAACTTTATAAAATCTTTGTAGGAAAATTATTTTGAACTTGATAGGTTGAATAGTTTTTGAAAAAAATACAAAAACTACGGAACCCTACACTGAGCGTGGCCCGACACGCTCTTGGCCGGTTTTTACTGTGTAATATGACATTTAGATCTAGTTTATACACGCTTGAAAACGTTGCGTATCTACCCTGCATGTCTTTATGCTGTCTGTTAGTACACTATGTACATTTAACTACTCTTTTACACGAATCAAATAATTTGTCGTGTTATTTTAAGGTGGACGTTACCACGATCAAATGTTCAGTTATTTGATACAGATAACAAAAACAATGAAAAATTAGCCGTGGTCTCGCACGCAGCCTAAAACAGGAATCAAACCCGTATACAACTACGTCATCAACGCGAATATTCGCATTATGCATCCGCAGCCTCTTTTTCTAGCGGCACTCCTTGCAAATGGCAACATCTTGCTGAATCTTTTCTTTATTGCACACAATACATTGCTGAATTTGCCATGTGACCTCTATGTGCGAAGAACCTACAATAATAATATTTTTTTAAAGGTATGAGATATAGTTCTGTATAGTTGTGTCGGTAGCATCTGTCTTGTTTTGTGTTTTATGAAATAATTGTACATTACTACAGAGGCCGGGACGAAAGAGGTTGCCGGCCGAAGACATATAGACGGCCGAGCGAAGCGAGGTCGGATAGGTCTCAGGCGGGCAACCCCATATTTCCCGCTGAGGTATGTATAGTGCTTTTCTCAAACATGCAATGAAATAAACAACAAAAAAAATCAAAGTTTTATTTTTAATACGCATAGTGGCAGAATGTCATGATGCCTGTGCCACAAATTTATGCGGAATGGAAATTAAATAAGAGGACTTTGCCAGCCTAGGCCTGCAACATTTGTATGAAATTGCATTATTGAACTCTTGTCCTAGCCGCACCTGAAACGTCATACTTCGCAGCCTATTATAATGAACATAACATCAATATTTCATTGCATGTTTGCGAAAAACATTTTCTTCTTGTTCTCTTCTGTATTTTCTTCAAAAGCTCTCAGCCTTTATATTAGAATGCGTAACAAAGCGATGCGTCTAATATAGTTGGTTATGGTTAAAACGATTTTAAAAAGTTTACACTATACCTTACCTGCATTCAGTTTTATCAGCCAACTGCATCGTATTACAATAATTATCATCACAATTGCAATTATGCGAGTACACGATGAGTATTGCCTGATTGTGCGCATTTGTGGTGCTAATTTGGCCCAATATTGGTTCAACAATCAGCAAATGATGACTACACACCGACATCACTGGACGTATATTTGCTAATGGAAATGATCCTTTGTCCATTATTGGGATTTGAATATTATAGATTGTCAACGACAGACTAAATTGACGAAATTGTTGGGGTACGAGAGATGCCTTTTGATCAATGTAGAGGTAACACAAAATGCCTCATTAGGTAGGATTAAATATTGTATTTACGCGTAGGTTGAGATAGGTTTAATTATATACCTGTATATTAGGTACCTACGCATTACATTTCAAGGATTTTGTAACACAGCGAGTGATATAACTCATCATATCACATTAGCGATTTGCAAGCGGTTTATATGAAAAACTGCGTTTGTGAAGAATACAGTATTTAACTGGTAGTAAAAGCACTCGGTTTGTATGCAGCCTATAAGGAAATGCGACTAATGAACGTCACAATTTTCTAAACTAAGTCCTTTTTAGGGTTCCGTAGTCAACTAGGAACCCTTATAGTTTCGCCATGTCTGTCCGTCCGTCTGTCCGTCCGTCCGCGGATAATCTCAGTGACCGTTAGCACTAGAAAGCTGAAATTTGGTACTAATATGTATATCAATTACGCCGACAAAGTGGTAAAATAAAAAGTGGAAAAAAATATTTTATTAGGGTACCTCCCCTATACGTAAAGTGGGGAGTGTTTTTTTTTTTTTCATTTTAACCCTAACATGTGATATATTGTTAGATAGGTATTTAAAAATAAATAGGGGTTTCCCAAAATCATTTTTTGATAATGTTAATATTTTCGGAAATAATCGCTCCAGAAGTAAAAAAAAATGTGTCCCCCCCCCCTCTAACTTTTGAACCATAAGTTTTAAAAATATGAAAAAAATCTTAAAAGTAGAACTTTATAAAAACTTTGTAGGAAAATTATTTTGAACTTGATAGGTTGAATAGTTTTTGAAAAAATTACAAAAATAATTTCTGAACTAAGTTTGTAATTTAACCGTATAAACAGGTGTTTATTGTACCTGTCATTTCTACAAAATCACAATGAAATGACGTGCTTTTTAGGGTTTTGTGTTTCTGTACTGAATATGTCAACTTAATGTGACGGACGGAAAACTACGGAACCCTACACTGAGCGTGGCCCGACACGCTCTTGGCCGGTTTTTTTTCTATCCTATTGTACCTATTTAAAAAAAAAACTTTAAAATTCCATTACTAACTTGAAATTTGATGTTTCCGTTAGTATGTTGTGATTTTTGTTACCTACAGTAATAAAGTACATATGTACATTACTATACCTAGAGGCAGGGATACGCGGCCTGCAATGAAATGAAATGAAAAAAATACACCACTCAAAAAACAAATTAAATAGACGCCATGTTTAACATTAAAATTAAAAAAAATTACTTCCCGGCCTAGGCTTTCAATTTTGTATGAAATTCCTTTACAGTTCTCCCGAGTTGTTCCGCCTGCAACGTGATACTTTGAAGCCTCTTATAACGCATGTAATGACGAAATTTCATTACATGTTTGAGAAAAACCATTTTCCAAATGAACGCCTCACTTTTAGTTATCTAGTATCTAGTAGAAATTTTGGATGCGTCAGTTTCTACGTATAGCGTCTATCTAGTATCTATATGCCTTCGCCAGCACACCAGAGGAATGCTTACATTACGTTCCCTGCCTCACTGATTACTTCGCATCACATCTTCTATTACCACCCATTCTATTTTACTACGGCCTAAATATGACATTTATAATAAAAGCAAAGTACATAATCATCGTTATCGAAATTCCTCGAATCTCGGTTCTCATTTGAGCTAATTTCGAATTTTGTTTCAAGAATACATTTCCTCCCAGCATCCAATATAGTCGTATTGCTCCTTTTGCCCGCGGCCACGGCTGAAATTGCAATGATTTGGCAATTTGGCCCAAGATTGTTGCTTTTGAATATTCTCTTTGTTTTTTTCACGTTTTAAAAGTTGGTGTAGAATTTTCTGGCAATATCTTGTTATGTTCAATTGTGAAGTGTGCCATATTTACGATTTTGCATATTAGAGAATATGTGATTTGTTCTTTAGGAGGTACTAGGAACACAACAGAGAAAATAGTGTTTTAATTCTAAGTGAATGTTCTTCTCTAGTTGGTCTCTGAGATAAAGTTCTGCTGTGCGTCCGTCCTGTGTTGGAATGCCATTTCATGGTCTGGATGGTCTGGATGCTGGTGCGCGGCATTGGTTTTATAGTTACCTCTATAAGCGTCACCAGTATGTAAAATTGAGTCTAAGTGACGGGACAACCAAGTTTTCAAACAGGATGGGCCTCTCTAGAGGTGTACCACAGGGCTCAATTCTCGGGCCAATCTTATTCATTTTGTACACTGCAGACATCGGAACCCGCATTGCACACTGCAAGTATCATATATATGCAGATGACATACAAATTTACATATCTTTTAAACCTCATGAAATCGACAATGCCTTAGAAAAACTTAATATTGACCTCGCTAATATAGCATCTTGGGCTGAGAGTAATAGTTTGGTGCTTAATCCCACAAAAACGAAATATCTTATTTTTGGCACAAAAAACCAAACAAATAGTATACGAACCACTACAGACGTTTTATTACTGGGAGAACCCATTGAGCGCGTTTATGAGGCAAGAAATCTAGGCCTTATTATGGATAGCGAACTCAGATACGAGAAGCATATAGTGGGCTCTGTTAGTAACTGCTTTTACAGGCTGAAAATACTCTATAACATAAGGCCATTTATTAGTGAAACCTTGCGCATACAGTTGCTTGATACTTTAATTTTATCCAAATTAAATTACATGGATGCAGTGTATGGTCCACGTCTTTTAGCAAAAACTAAGCGGCTAATACAAAGGGTACAAAATGCCTGTGCTCGCTTTTGCTTCAGTATTCCACCAAGGGCTCATGTTACTCCATATTTAAATTAACACAATATTCTAAAAATGCAACACCGTCGCAAACTTCATTTGGCATGCCTACTTTTTGGAGTAATTCATCACAAAGCTCCTTCCTATCTTTATGAGAAGTTGTCGTGGATGTCTGCCCGGAGGTCGCGTGGAACTCGCCTATGTAGTATGCAGCTGATGACACCCCGGCATGCTTCCGCGGCATTCCGTGGGAGTTTTAGATATGCGGCGACAAAGATTTGGAATAATATTCCACCCCCCATCCGTAACCTGGAATATATATCTAGTTTTAGAGCAAATTTGAAAAAAAAAATATATGAACATCAGCAACAGCAGGAGACGCTTCGATTGGATACGAGCTATTTATAAAATAATGTTAACATCCAGAATTTGCCACTTCCTTTATATTATATTGTAATTAATGTAATTATGTCTCCACCACCACCACCACCACCACCATATCTGCCCAGGGACGTCCACTGCTGGACATAGGCCTCCCCCACAATTTCATGGGGGATAAATGCCATAATCGCCTCGCTTGGCATACGGGTTGACGACCGCAGGATCTCCACCGCACTTCAGGGATGCTGCTGCCCATCCTATGGTGGTCTTGGTCGTGGTTTAAGGACATACCCGGGTCCAGTATTATTTAAACATGTAAAAAAAAAGTACATAAATACCTGCCTTTTTCGGTCCCATTTAACATATAGATAGAACTGCTTGCAAGCCATTAGCAGCTGTAATGTAACCGCGTCATATATATCATTCATTGGTAACCATCTCGATTACATGTATTAGGTTATTTGCATGTATTAAACTGTCACTTTTGTCTTGTTACTGTGTTCTCGCTTTGTGTCTTGATTATGTTCTGATTTCTTGATATGATATTCTTCATCTAATTACTTTTGTTGCCTTGCGGGGAACCTATAGAGTTCAGAAGTTTAAAGTTAGAGGTTGACGATGGATAAGTGACGCAATATTTTATCATGTATCTGTTTTATAAGTGTTACTAACCTGTGTTTCCTGTCCCTAAAACATAGTGATTATACTCTTCTTGCCCTAAAAACTGTGAACTGTAAATCTTGTTTATGTTTTATTGTATTACTATCTTCGAAGAGAATAAATAGCACGAAGTAAAATTTATATACAGAGATTACAGAGAAAAGAAACTGACATAGAGATGTCAATGAAATATTCCACATAGATCGTAGCGCTACTGTGGTATATAGAAAGAACTAACCGCACGACCGCTGCATCTCTGTCACTCCAATATGTACGTGCGACAGAAATAGCACCAGTGACATTATACAAACAAGTTAAACTTCTTGGAAAAATCGTACTTTAAGCCACAGACTAGCTACGAGCCAGACGCCTGGATGCGTTCAATTTTTGTACAATTGTATAAGACCGTGTGGTACAGTCGGGTTCGCTTACACGTACAAGCATTTTTGCCTTATTATTATTATTTATTGTTTATGGAATGTGTACGTGTGTGTGAACTTGGCTGTGCCGCACAGATCGTGACCCATCAATGGTCCTGCCGGAAGACCAGCGCTGACTCCTGAGTCAGCACCATGCTGAGGCGGGACCATTTCATGGTAAACTTTTAAAACTTGTAAAACTTCGTAAAATTTTGTCTGTTTGTTTGCCATGAATAAAGCTTTTCTATTTCTATTTCTATTTCTATTTCTCTGAGTGGAACTGAGTAATAATTGCTTTCAATGTTTTTGACAAAAAATAAATCCACAGTCGAACTTTTCCTATTTTTACCCAGACTATTGAAACAATAAATACATCGACACAATTGAGTTAAGTAATGGTATTTTACCTCATTTTTTATTTATAAGTTTTTTATATTTATTTTTTATTATGTTCTATATATAGCCCTGTTCTTTTTGTTGTGTTATAAATAAATAATTTATCTTAACTGTGAGGAGGAAATATGAAAAATATTTCAAATTTAAAGAAATTTGTCGAAAAAAGTCATTCTGTGCGGTCTTCTTTGTCACGAGCCATTAAGACATACTTTTAAGCAAGTTTCTTAGATAGGCCCTGGTTTGCAAGCCATCAACGTAACAATAAAATCTATTTAGATTAGGTTTAAAGATATTTATTCTCAAAAAAGACATACAAGTCACTTACACGAGAACAGCGTTTTAGACAAAAAAAAATCCTTAATTAATATATATCGTCCGTTAGGTACACGCACACACATTATTTTTATTATTTTATTTAGGTGGGTAGTGGTTTAAAATGTAGTCCGCTAACTTACTCTTAAATGCATTGTGTGAGCCTATTACTTTCAAGTCAGACGGTAGTTTATTGTAAAGCTGTGCACCTTCATAGGTAAACATTTTCTTCCCTAGTTGTGTTCTTATCTTCGGCAATACAATGAAGCTAGCCCGACGGGTAGTTCGTTTGGTTATCTGCTTCTTTGTCACAAAAGCTAGGTTAGTATGGAGTGAGCTGTTTAATAATTTTCTAACTAGAATGCACGTATTATGTTATATCATATATCTCTATTCCGAGAATTGAATTTACACACTGAACTGCAATTTTGACAATTTGTAGGTAATATTGCTGGGAATTTGTGTTTTGGCAACGATACGAGTACAGTTACCAGCACCAATATCTGCCACAACAAAGCGCGCATAAATATCTGACACGACTCTATTTGTAGGGCCGTTAGCACGTGTCTGATATTTTTGCCGCCTCTGGTTAGGCAGATATTAATGCTGATGACTGTACAACCGCATAATAACGGTATATTGCTGCATATACATATACAGACAGGATTAGTAACGCAAAACCAGAATATTAAATTTTAGTCATAGGTAGATACAAAGAACCACTAAAACATTTAAGCTCTCAAAAATCTAACCAAAATTTCAAACCAAATTACGGACATCAAATAAAAAAGAATTTAATAATAACTACTAAACCTCCTCGAAATTTAATTCACTTTTAATTTTATTCTTCCAAATACGCCTTTTGCCGACATTTTCCCCGGGGCGTCCCCTGTGTTTTATGTTACCAACCTACAAAAAATGTTTCATGATAAAAACAAATTCGCCCTTTGTCTTGCTTTTGTCGGGTGTCCCCTTTAATGATTCCGTCACAAAATTCTTAATTAACAATTTTGTAAAGGACGTAAATACCGACATAAAATTACTCACTCGTGTGGAACATCCCAGTATTGAAAACATTGATTAAATGCTTTGTTTGGTTCTCCCCTTTTAAATAAATTAAATCATAAATGAATGTGATGGAGGTAACCTTAAGCCACGAGATTTATGGATTTAATAAAGAAATTCAGTCAGCCTATGCAGCCTGGTGTTTCGAATGCAACCATTAATTTTAACAGACTTCAATAAAAGGAAGGAGGTTCTCAGTTTCGGAATAAGTTCAGTGTGAGAAACAGACGGACAGACAGACGCACGAGTGATTCTTTTCCTTTTGAGGTACGGGTACGGCGTTGATTTACACTATGTTTTTTTTATGATTGACTGACCTGCGATTGGCCTTAGTCTCATCTGTAGAAAAGCGACGACAAGGCCTTAGATGTTGCTCACTAGTTCAGTAATAGCCTAGTAGCTTGAAGAAACCCAGATTGTATGTATCAGGAAATACAGACGATGGCAGCAAATTCCAGTCCTTAGCTGTTCGCATTAGGAAAGAAGAAGCAAATCGCTTCGTGCGATTAAATGGCAGACTGACAACGTAAGGATGTAACCACCCACCACGTCTGGGCGTCCGGTGATGGAACGGGGAAGGCGGAATTAAGTCATGTAATTCCTGTGCACGTTTTCTAAAATGTATCCGAAAGAACACATACAGACAAGTGACTCAACGGCAGTGTTCCAAGGTGTTTCAATGAAGACTCACCATCTAGTTCGTAGCCCTGCTGGCCCCAGTGTGGCAGCTCTTGGCTGTAGGCTTTGGGGTCAGCTCGGCTGCCTATGGAGATCTTCAGACTCTTCCACAGCTTCATCCTGACATTGCGTTAGCACTGGCACTGAACACTGCACTACACCCGGTCATATCTGGAACAAAGGAAAACATTATAGATACATTATTCTACATGCAACTATGAGTTTTTGATTAAATTTCAATTCCCAAAACCCGCTTGTTGGGTTGGGATCAAGCCAATCATGTATTAAATACATCCCAGCGTTTTGAGCCCTTTCCCGAGCAAAATTATATTAAATAATTATTACCAATTACACTTTACTTGACTTATGCAAATCACCCAAATACAAACAATGCACAATTTATTTCAATAAATGTATTTCAACACAGAAAATGTATATGTATACTATGTATTCACAATTAATCCGCTCGAACGTAAGCACTGTAAATGGCTCGAAAAGTCGGAATTACTAGGTATTAAATTAAAACAATATATACGAGATTATATCAGTTTCTTTAACGAGTAACAAACGCACAAACTAAAGACAATATCAAGCGTGTAACAAATACAAAGCGTAGTGCTTTAAAAACCTTGAGATTGTTTTTAAGCCTAGGATTCGGTCTAAGCATTAAAAAACCGGCCAAGAGCGTGTCGGGCCACGCTCAGTGTAGGGTTCCGTAGTTTTCCGTCCGTCACATTTTTTTTTTTTTGAAAAAATTACAAAAACTATTCAACCTATCAAGTTCAAAATAATTTTCCTACAAAGTTTTTATAAAGTTCTACTTTTGAGATTTTTTTCATATTTTTAAAACTTATGGTTCAAAAGTTAGAGGGGGGGACACATTTTTTTTTACTTCTGGAGCGATTATTTCCGAAAATATTAACATTATCAAAAAATGAATATAGTAAACCCCTATTTATTTTTAAATACCTATCTAACAATATACCACACGTTAGGGTTAAAATGAAAAAAAAAATCACTCCCCACTTTACGTATAAGGGAGGTACCCTAATAAAATATTTTTTTCCACTTTTTATTTTACCACTTTGTCGGCGTAATTGATATACATATTAGTACCAAATTTCAGCTTTCTAGTGCTAACGGTCACTGAGATTATCCGCGGACGGACGGACAGACGGACGGACAGACATGGCGAAACTATAAGGGTTCCTAGTTGACTACGGAACCCTAAAAATAAGTCTTAACCCTTTCTGTACGGGTGACAACCAGAGTTGCCAATTAGGCAACATCACTGTAGTACGGGTGTCAACTATAGTTGATCGAAACAAGGACGAAGTTTGAGATTTTTTTTCAACAAACTTAGACCTTATGTCTTGGTAATAACGATAATATTTAGTAGTAGCATTAGTATAGATACAAAAAAAAATGCCAGGACATTTCATGGCGTTGAAATAAATACTTATTTAAAAATCCCGCATTATTTCTGTCAACTGGGGTTGACACCCGTACTCCACAAGTGCAGAAAAAGTAACTCAATATGGCGGCAAATAGTGTTGTTTCATATATCATCGAGTTTTAGTAGTGGGGCTAGTTGCAAGTGTTATGGTCGTAAATTTCGTGATTTAAAGAATATTAATATTTATTATCATTTATTTATTTAAACTTTATCGCACAAATAAATCGGTACAAATGGCGGACTTAATGCCAGTCAACCAAGGAGCCAAACAGAAAATAGCGAAGGTAGGTGCAAGAGACAAACTAGGTGAGAAAAACAAAAAAAAAAACCTAAGGTAGAGCTAATAGAGCATTTAAAGACCTTGTTCTATCCAAAATATCATAAACTAATATTTACAAAATTAACAATAGTTAAAATCACTTGTAGTAATTTAAATTTTTATTTTGTTTTAGTGTGAGATATTACGCGTGAAATATATAGTATTAGTGATTATAAGTGCGTTAAGTGCGTAGTTATCAAACGTGCATAATGTTTTTAATGTGTGTATAAAATTTCAAGCCCATAGCTGTTATATTTCAGAAAATACACGTAAGTAAAAATATGTCTAACCGCCGACTCTCGCAAAAACATACCCGTATTGAGGCGGTGCTAGTCGTTCAAGTCCCCGTACAGAAAGGGTTTAGGATTTTGTTTAAGGATCCTTTTTTGGCCGGTTAAGCCGGCGGCGGCGGTTTTTGGCGGTTGTATATCCTATACAACTAACCAAGATCTCAGCTTATACACGTTTCATAAACCGTATTAATCCAGCCTCAATCACCGCTTGCACAACGCTACGGTTCACCGGCCATAATCCGCCGTGCACCAAACAATGCACGGAGAATTCGAAACGCTTAACGACCTCTGAACCAGTATAAGTCAGCTCCGCGTCTATCTAGCCCCTCTGTCACTGGACTTTAAAAAATAATGTACATTACTCCGCAAACGAAAAGATTTAACGATCTAATCGCGTATTGTACTACATAAAATAATAAAAATATAATGAATCCGGTCACTCACGTCTTTAAGGTCGAAAATCGCTCGACATGTGTTAGACCGATTCGAACTCGGCGCGGACGGTGGCGGTGGAGGCGAGAATATACCATTGTTTTCTTAATAATAGTTCAATGACGAGTTACATACCACACTAATAACATCACATGTTAAACTTTCCAGCTGGGTGGTTCAGCCCATCCACAATCACGATTAAAATTCGGATAACGATCAATTCTAATAGCCTCCCTTGCGCGGTATAAATAACTTTTCCCTCGGGAAAAAGCTCACGGGAGTTTTCGACATCAAATAATTGTTGACGTTCCGAGTCTTTTAGGCTGACTGACATCCTTCGGCCGCCGACTAAACCAATGCTCCGTAACCAGTTACGTGTGAAGAATTGTTTGTCGTGCTACGAAACTAGTTACGTTCAAAGACGTTATTGTCTTCCTACGAAACCAGTTACGTACGACTGCCTACGACACCAATGCTACGTAACCAGAGAACATTCCACACCACAGCTAATTAGTACGAAGGTACGACGACGAGCGAAGCGAGGAGGAGTGTTAGTAAAACTGCGACCATAGAGCGCGCGAGCCGAGCGCGCGAAGCGAGCGTGCCGCGGCAGCGGCCGGCGAAGCGCCAGAATCGATTATATTCAAACTAACCTGAAATACGAGCCCCGCACAGCAGGGCTCCGTCAAAACTTCGTAGGAAATATTCAGTTCTAGTGCTTCGCCGGCCGCTGCCACGGCACGCTCGCTTCGCTCGCTCGGCTCGCACACTGTAGGGTCGTAGTTCTTCCTAAGTATCCTTCTCGCTTCGCTCGTCGTCTTATAAGTAAGACGACGAGCGAAGCGAGCCTAGGTAAGCCTAGCTGTAGTGTGGAATTATTTTTCTTGCTACGAAACTAATTTCGTGGGAAGAAAAAACCTCTTTGTACGTAACTAGTTTCGTAGGAAGAAAAATAATCCTTCACACGTAACCGGTTAAGTAGCATTAGTTTCGTCGGCGGCCGAAGGGGACTGACGACTTCTTAGCGGGGCGGGATCGATATGTGGTTTTTGTTCCTTGACGTTACCTTACTGATGTCGGCGACATTTCCTCATTTGACGAGATATTATCAGTATTAGGTTTGCACAGCGGTAATATCATGCGCAGAAGCGGGGCAGTACTTCATTCGTATCGTCCCGCTTCCTCGCACCCCACCCCAGCAAGAAGAATTCTTAAATGAAGGAGCGCAGTAAAAAAGCGGTACTTACTTTATTGACAGTTGACACTGACAGTTTTCTAATATTCTACCGCCTTCGCACTGATAAATCAGGAAATCGCTTTAAAAGCACTCGTGGTCAAGTAGGTAGACTGAGAAAATTATACATTTTCTAGGTCAAATTACATGCTAACTACCCACATACAACATTTTACTAAATAAAAATTTTTGATGGGTATACATACCAGATGGGCTCTGCAAGTTTCAGAATACCAGAAGTGTATAATGAAAATGCAACAAAGGTTTTAATTTATTTACAAAAAATACCATTAAACGTTTGTGTAAATTCCATAAGAATACATTTGGACCGCGCATAGTTGATATAATAAACCTTGAGTTCAAGTTACGATTGGGATTTAGGTGACTCAAGATAGCTTATGAATAGATACACACCCATTCAAAAAACGCCTTATGTCCAATAGACCTGCTATATTCTTACGTCACATCAGATCAACGCTCATTTAGTCGAAAAGGGTGTAAGTGACGTTGTTTCCAATGCTGTATGGACATTTTGTCACTGTGGATCATGTTATCGTAACGAAGGAAACCATGTCTTGGGCGGAAACGAGAGGTATTGTTCTGGCGACTGTCCTAACTAATGGTGACAATTTGTATTACCAAATATAAGAACATTATTTTACGAGTATATTGTAGTTGTAAAATAAAAATTTACGAGTAAATCTTTTTGTTATTTCTGTTTAAAGGAAAGAAGTAGAAGTTATTATAAATAAATAAATAAATTTATATATTTGGGGACAATTTTTTACACAAATCGAACTTGTCCCATAGTAAGCTCAATAAGGCTTGTGTTATGGGTACTAGACAATTTTTTACACAAATCGAACTTGTCCCATAGTAAGCTCAATAAAGCTTGTTTTATGGGTACTAGACGAATTATATTTAATAGATATATACTTAAACTATGTATTTAAAAACATCAAAGTCTCAGGAATAAATGTCTCTGCTCACCACAGAAACAAATGCCCTTACCGGGATTCAAACCCGGACCCCTAGCTTCGGAGGCAGTGACACTACCAACTAGAGACTAGTTATTGAGAATACATATTAAGCATCAGAATAATTTTCTCAAATAAATGTCTTTTTCATTTAGAAGACAGGGATGTAATAAAGGTGTAAATCTATCTGTGACGTGCTGCTTTTAAGTGATGATGGATGACATTGAAAGCACCCCAGAACACTAATTGCGTAACTTATAAGTTATTTATTATTAACCAATATTAACAAGACTAGAACTAAAAGATAATAATAATCATTATTAAAAAGGAAAAAAAAAAAAACTAACTAAAACTAAGCATTACAAATCCAGGTCAGGTCCCCTTGGTAAGGTTCCCAACACGCAGGCAGCATTCCCGCGCTGAATTGCGATAGCAATTCTCTGCGCGAGAAAGCTGCCCGCGCGTGGGTCGCCTGTTGCCTCCTTAAGCCGCTTGCCGAGCGCCCTGTGGAGCTCCCGCGCGCCTCTGCCCCACGGCCCAAGTGTCTCGACGCCAAATGCGACAAAGTCGTATTGGGCGCCGAGACAATTGTATTTTCCCACATTGGAATTCTCTCTGGAGTCCGCTGCCGCCCCGGCACGTTTGCTGGTCGAAGAGAGGTAGGACGCAGCCAACGTGTCAGCGCAAGTGGCGTCCCACACGAGCGCTAAATGAACTATTATTTCCCGTTGCAGAAAATTACTTTCCGATACCTAACCTAACCTAATGTACATCGCCATGAAATATATCTGTTCTCTTCAGGCTGTTCAATAATTTCTCAACTTGAAAATAGAATTGTGTTGATATTTGTGAACACCTTCGCTCCGATAAATTTGATAGTGACTACGTACAAAACGTTACATAATCGACTTGCAGATTACTCGTACTTGAGCGATGTTCGATTCAGATATTCCGTACAATCTCAACAGTACAGACCTGAAATGCAGTTGACGGCTGATCATTTGAAAACTCGAAGATAGGAGGAGGCCTGTTAGAAATCCATTTCGAGTTTTTATAGGAATCGACAACTAGCTAGGTAGGTAGGTACTTGTTTGCTGCAGGAACGAACAATGTTAACGGTACTAATTTTTCTTATTATTCATTTTATTATCCTTAAGTATCCTACTATGCTGAGCAAAAGGCACCTTCTTTTTCTTCGACGCATCCTTGTTCCAGGCAGTCTTCTACCAGTCTTGTTCAAAGGCGTCAAGTTCGTCTCGCCATATCCAACGAGGCTTGCCGCGACGCCGTGTTTGGTTTCGTGGTGTGGACCCATCCACTTGGTGGTGATTTTAGACCCCGTTCCAAGTCTTCTGGCATGCGACAATAGTGTCTAGCCCAGTTCCATTTAGTTTGGCGACAGTGTGAGCCACGTGAGCTATCTGTTTTTTTTAAACCAAGTAACCAAAACCGAAACTGTGGTTAAACCAAGTCGTACGATTACTTATATATAGAAGTTCCTTTGTCTTAAAAACTGATGCTAAACACCAAGAAAAACTCAGATCACGTCATCCCGTTCTACGGCATAGCACGTGTTTGTTCGTCTAGTTAGGGCCATGTTTGCGTGCCATTGTCTTGGTACAACAGCGGCCGTGGTACGAAGAGTGCCCTTGTTAGAGACGATTTACACCCAACGATCGAAGTCTGAACCCTTCATATAGAAGGTGGATTTCGTATCTAAACGGCAGCGTCAGAGCCGGTGGCAGCTGCCCGGCTGCTCGCGATCCATTCAAATATGTAATCTAACTTGTGTGTTCAGGTTTCGAATTCCTTTGACTCTGATGGGATGCGCGTCAACTCCGGCTGTTCGGTGCAATCGTAGCTTACACTTGGACGTATGCGAAAGGAGAGTCTAGCCAAAGTAACAACGAGAACAACTGCTTGGTTAAGAGGGCGCAGTACGATCGGTGTGGATCGGTTCTCCATACAAACGTATTTATGCTCTCATTTTAAAACGCTATGCTAGAATAACATGAAAATTTGTATAGACAATGGGATCCGGCATATCTAGGTCGGATCATAGTTCTTGTTGCTAGAAATTGTAAAATAAAAAAAATATAGCGGCTTTTTGAGTTTTTTACGGCTTGTATGAAAACCTTAATAATCGCTGTATTTTTTCTCCATTATAATTTCAAGCAACAGAAACTATGATCTGACCTAGATATGCTAGATCCCATTGCGTATACAAAGTTTCATGTTATTCTAGCCTGGCGTTTTAGAATGAGAGCATAAATACGTTTGTATGGAGAACCGAACGTACTGCGCAGTCTTAAACGTTACTTGGTTAAATATTGAAAGGAATTTCTCACAGCGCAATACGAATATTACAAGGCAAAGTCACGATAGAAGTATAATTTATAAAAAACTTTTCCATGGAGAAAACTTTAAAGCAGTTTAGATTTCATTTGTCATTTAGGCAAAGAAAGCGATTTGAAATGAACAATGTTCAGCCCAACAAAAGTTAACATAAGCGCCGCCGCGAGGAATGTAATAATTCAAATTCTCAACCGCAATTATAAGTTTATTCTTCAACCCTACCCTTTAGCGACGCGAGCGAAAAATAATGGTTTCTTTGAAGTACAAATTGTCCCTGAGTCACGTCCAAAATAAGCCTTAATGAAATATGGCTGCTAAAAAAGAACGTTTTTAAATAAACGTCTGCCGTCTGCTTCGAACGAGCGCGCAAATGAGTCAAATGAGTGTTTGGACGAAGTTCGGTGTTGTTATTGACGGATCACTCAAGTGTCGTATATGCTTACTGTAACATTATTATGCATACACATTTAATATTAACATCATCTGACACTTGTAGAAATCGTGATTTTCTCTCTCATATACTTTGAATTTGCCTCCCCCCCCCCCTCATTTCACTGTTTTAAGGCATTAATTCAGGAATAAAAAATGATTTAATGTAGAAATGTTGTAAATAATTACTTTCTATGAGTATCCCAACAAAGTTCTAGAACTCTAATGAAACTTCATTACGGATAGGACTTGTCAGAATTTTGTTTGTACTTTCGTCATTTGTGTGTAGGCTACACGAACCCAAAGCGAGGGTCGAACTATTTTTAATTTCGTATTTAAAAAACAGTTCGATTCTAAAATTCTTAGGCTGGCTACCATATCATTAGTAGAAGTTGAAAATATAATAAACACTTATATCACAGTATGCGAGTTTCACCAACACTGCGCGGTTTGACAGATCGACTGAACTCATTGTACCACGGCAACTCGCAATGTAATGAAACTCGTATACGAGTCTTCTCTGTGTGTATAGAGGCCTTTACTCGGGCGACTTATTGTGTCGCATGAGAAATGCTAGGTACCGGCAATTATATGGATTAATTTCAAAGCTAATCGGTACCGGTGGAGCGCTCGGGTTTAAGCGACGGTCGTGGGCGATATTTTTTTATAAAATATGTAAATACCGGAATGCACGCTAAGCCGTTTATCTCGGCTGCTGTCAATGACGCCAAGTCAGAGGCGTTGGGGTGGCTTGTAAACTTCGAACAGTTAAGTCGCCCACTCACTTGACAAGCCTAATCCCAATAACGTCTAGTTTCCCCCTTGGTTTGAAGGTTGTCGCTTCCGTAAAACCTAGTACCCAAACCAATTCTTGGGATTTGGTAGTGCAGCCCGGGCATCCTTCAAGGATGCAACGTACGTATAAAGCTGGGATGATGAAGATGATGTTAATACCTGACCAAAAACTCACTCAGTAGCGAGATAAAAACGCGTAACTATTTCTTTTAACCGGTTTTAAAAAAAAGGAGGAGGTTCTCAATTTGTGTATGTTCACCGATTACCCGGAGACTAGTGGACCGATTTCAAAAATTATTTTTTTGTATGAAAGGGTATGTTGTTTAGTTGGTCCCATTGTCACCAAGTCTGGATCTGATGATGGGATCTTGGAAAAATTGAGGGAACTCCTTAAATTATACAGCAGAAGGAAAGGATCTGGAAAAGTCTGAAGTCGGTGTTTTTTTTGTTAAAAATTTACTTGTAATACAAAGAAGGTGGCAGACTATCTTATTGTCTGCCTCATATTAAAGAGACACCGTAGCCTATGATTGTGCGACTCCGGAAGAATAAGAAGTTGCTCAGCCTTTATTGACATTAGGATATGTTAACAGCTAGAGACATGAAAATCCCTCACTCTCAATACAGTGCATCCTTGGGGGTTTCAAAATTAGCTCACCGTCAGGAACACAACCCCTCATAATTTAGTAAAAAGCAAGCAGTGGTATTATTCCGCAATCCAAATCCCAGCTAACTATGTTGCGCCCGTGAATGCGGTCCAAACATTTCGTCTACCCATTTGGATGCATCCTTATATCGTAGGACGAACGGCGCGTCAGTCTATGCCAGCTTTAGAATACTTATACTCATAGTCATATTTATTAATAATAATTCATATTACATGTCAATATACAAAGTAAATTTTTTTATAATAACCCATACGTACAGTAAAATAAAATTAATATTTATAAAATACATACAGTCAATCAGTCTATCATAATAAATTCACTATAGGTGTAGAAAGTGTGCTCGATAAGCCATACCTTCAGTCGTGATATAAATCTAGCCAGCGAAGGTGCTTCTAAAATTTGTGCCGGCAATCGGTTGTACACTTTTATTTTGCAAAAAAGGGCTATCCGAGCAATTTATAACTTGGGGTCGCGTGACTCATTAAGAGATTTTTTCAAAGAAATAGATATTCTAACCCTGCCGTCCCTATACATATTTGAAATAATAATGTATGTTAGGAAGAATTTGGGCAATTTTCCAACGAACGCTGATAAATCAAATGCTACCAGAAATACTGGGAAACTCAAAATAACCTTCTATAGACTAGTAAAGGCGAAAAAGTCGTTCTTGGGAAATTGTATCAAATTCTACAATAAAATTCCTAAACACGTTACTGAACTTAGCAATTCTAAATTCAAATCTGTAGTACAACAAACACTTATTTCAAGAGCATATTATAAGATAAATGATTAACATCATGGATAGGGATGTTTGGCAGTGATAGCGTCCTGCACGGGTAATCTATCGCGAAAATATATTTTCTACTGGAGCATGGTTATTTAAGTAATTTTGTAGTAGCTGACACTGTAATTTTATATTTAATTGTACAATGTATATTGTTTCGAAAAAATGACACCTCGCCGAGTTACTTACGCCGGTTCTTCTCGTGTCAGAGGTTTATTTTTCCGAACCGGTGGTAGTTTATTGACGTTCATAGGTGCATGTAATATGTCTAATTTGAAGAATAAACTACTTTTATTTTTTTACTTTACACTCTAAACTTGGTCCCATGACATGGCACAACTGTCATAAGAGTCGTCAAGTCAGGGCTCGGAACCGGTATTCTGTCCATAGAAAATACCGGTATTTTTTTAGTTTTTTATCGTTCTTTCGTCTACTATTTCATGTTTAATCAGGCAATCTAACAATATGAAGTAATAACCTAAATACATTATTGAGTCCTACATAAAGAGCATAAACTAATTAAAAATATTTGGCTATTTCAGGATTTTGAGATTAACCGGTTCCGAGCCCTGCGTCAAGTTGAAGAGATAAGAGGTGTTGGAGGCGATGAGCTAGCTTCCTCTGCAACATGTCACGTTCTATATATATAATATACTTTGATTTAAGAGGGCGCAGTACGATCGGTGTGGATCGGTTCTCCATACAAACGTATTTATGCTCTCATTTTAAAACGCTATGCTAGAATAACATGAAAATTTGTATAGACAATGGGATCCGGCATATCTAGGTCGGATCATAGTTCTTGTTGCTAGAAATTGTAAAATAAAAAAAATATAGCAGCTTTTTGAGTTTTTTACGGCTTGTATGAAAACCTTAATAATCGCTGTATTTTTTCTCCATTATAATTTCAAGCAACAGAAACTATGATCTGACCTAGATATGCTAGATCCCATTGTGTATACAAAGTTTCATGTTATTCTAGCCCGGCGTTTTAGAATGAGAGCATAAATACGTTTGTATGGAGAACCGAACGTACTGCGCAGTCTTAAATTCAGTAAAGTTAACGTGAAGAAACCAGTCCACACTCAACATTGGCAGTCGTTTTCGTTAAACTAATGCCTACGTCTACGACACATCTTGGGTAAAAATATTTATGATCTACAAACTAGATGTTACAAGTTTAGTTCGTTCATGGTCTATACTTAGAGCTTCACACTATTGTACATCCTCAACAAGTAGACACATCTTGCTTGGAGTGTAGTTATTTACAAAATTAATGATTTCTAGGGGTCCGTACCTCGAAAGGAAAAAACGGAACCCTTATAATTATAATAATAAATTGTTTTAGGATCACTATGTTGTCCGTCCGTCTGTCTGTCTGTCTAGACCCTTTTTTTAAGGAACGCGTAGAGGTATCAAGCTGAAATTTATATCAAATATTCAAGTCTACTGTCTCTTAGAGCTGTAAAAAAATCAAACTTCTAAGCCAACGAAATCAAGTGATACAGCTTTATATGCGGGAAATTTTCGACACTCGCAAGGGAATCAAAACCTACAGGGTACTTCCCGTGAACTCCGAATCTTAAAATTTGGTAAGAAGCAACGTTTTATAGCACAGATAAAAAAAAATTGGAAAAAAGAAAATTTTTAGTTACATCATATAATAAAATTATTTTTCACGGAACCCTCGGGGCGCGAGTCCGACTCGCACTTGGTTTTTTTTTCTAATTTATATTGATTTAAATCCATTTTATCTAATTGTAAACCTACAATGGGGAATGTCTGAAAATTTTAAAAGTCCTTGATAATTTTTCTAATGGCAGGAATAACCCTCGCCATGAACAGAAAAAAGTTTCAGATTTTTCGGTTGCGCCATATATTTTTTAAAAATATAATTTTTTTATATCACCTCGCGTCTGCCCCGTATCAGACTACTACGACATTTCTAAGTCCGTCGAATATTAAAAAAAAAGCCTGCTTGGATCTGTGGTACGCAATGGCATTGACAGTTCAAGTCATACGACCAACCTATGATGAACTGCGAATGACGGACAGAAATCGAGTGATCGCGCAAGTGTTCCTTCCGTTGGACCAAGTTTGGTACGGAACAGTAACAAGCGTCTATTTGCGTACGTACCTACTCGTATTTGATTGACCGTCAATCTTATATTATTGAGCATATTATCGAAACAAATGTCCAAGTCTCCACAAACCCACCACTTGGTCACTCCTCAAACGTGACGTCAAAATGTATGATTCTACTCCCCTCGCTTTGTAACTAAAATTAAAATGATTAGCTGTCATCAAATACGCTCCCTTGCCCGGTACACGTTAACGGCTCATTTTAACGACGGTATCTCGGATGAATTTAGCTCTGCAGTTTTGCCGTGTTATTCAATTTGTAAATGTTTTTGGAATTGCAGGGAGATGTTTGAATTATTTTAGTTTTAGTTATTAGTCCTGTTTTAACGTTTTCCGCTGAGGGACGCTGTTTGGTCAGAACGTTAAATTAAACAAATATTTAGTATTCGCTCTAATTTTCCCGTTAGTTCCCAAAGAGGAGGTAAATTATATGTAAATTGTTGAATATGAATTATCAACGTTAGAACTTAATACATTGTACCGCCCACAATATATCTGTTTTTTCTTAAGATTGACTAGTAGCGAATGCTTTATGAGATTGAGTCCGCACTTTGTACTTTATTATTTGAAATGCAATAAAAAATAATGAAGCAGAGTGGCAATTTATTTATTTATTATTACCATTAATATTAGCACTACCAGTTATACCTTACATGCTAATTAGTAATTACTTATAAAAAAATGTACACGTCAAATTTATAATACAACAAGATAACAAAATAAATAATTTACAAAAGTCAGTGGAATTGGATTGCGATTAATACAAAGAAATACAGAAAGTCAATACAATATGATACAGCTAAAATTACAAAATTAAGTTAAAATTACAAAGGAATACAGAAATACGGAATGTCAATACAAAAGTGAAAAAGATAAATTATGCAATATTAATAGGTCAAGGTATTTAATAATTTAACAATACAAAATTTATTATGCACGCGAGGCCGAAGGCAGAGAGTCCCGAGTGGGTTCTTCATGTAAGTATTATGGCCAAAGGCCCGAAGCAGACCGGCAAGGCATGCGAGTCTGAAGGCCGAGCATTGCAACAGAGCAGGCTCCTTATGCAAAGCTGAGGGCCAAAAGCTCGAAACAGAGCAGCAAGGTAGCCATTATTTATTTTATTTTTTTGGGCAATTAAGATGTAATAAATTAATAAATATAAGGTTGTGCCGTACAATGTGAATGGCATATGATCGTTATAGTACATTACTACAGAGGCCGGGACGAAAGGGGTTGCCGGCCGAAGACATATACACGGCCGAGCGAAGCGAGGCCGGATAGGTCTAAGGCTGGCAACCCCAAATTTCCCGCCGAGGTATGTATAGTGCTTTTCTCAAACATGAAATGAAATAAACAACAAAAAAAATCAAAATTTTATTTTTAATACGCATAGTGGCAGAATGTCATGATGCCTGTGCCACAAATTTATGTGGAATGGAATTAAAAAAGAGGACTTTGCCGGCCTAGGCCTGCAAGATTTGTATGAAATTCCATTAACGACCTCTTGTCATAGCCGCGCCTGAAACGTCATACTTCGCAGCCTATTATAAGGAACATAACATCAATATTTCATTGCATGTTTGAGAAAAATAATATATGTGCTGACTGATGCGCTATGCCACGAAAGCTACGCATTTGAAAATTCAAAAGTCTTTATTACAAGCGAATAAGAGCTTTTGACGTCTTCGTATACGTAGCTACTTTTGATGCTGACTGTACTACTACGTGAGCGATGTTTTTTAGGGTTCCGTACCCAAAGGGTAAAAACGGGACCCTATTACTAAGATTTCGCTGTCCGTCCGTCCGTCCGTCTGTCACAAGGCTGTATCTCAAGAACCGTAATAGCTAGACAGTTGACATTTTCACAGATTGTGTATTTCTGTTGCCGCTATAACAACAGATACTAAAAAAAAAATTAAGGGGGGCTCCAATACAAAAAACGTGATATTTTAGCCCTTTTTCATGGCTACTACTCGCCGAGCTAGATCTCAAGAAACGTAATAGCTAGACAGTTGAAATTTGCACAGATTATGTATTTTTATTGTAGCTACAACAACAAATACTAAAATCAAAATAATATTAATAATTAAGGTGGGCTCCCATACAACAAAGTAGTTGTTGGCGTTTTTTCTGGTACGGAACCCATCGTGCGCGTGTCCGACTCGCACTTGGCCGGTTTTTAAATTTAGAACACAAAAAGTCACATAAATGTTATAAATTACAGAACATAAAATATACAAACACAAATACCAATAGAGATTAATTGTATTACATAGCGTAAACGTAGTAATTGTGCGTGTTAACTGAAGTTTGTGTTAAGTAACTACCTATAAAGTAAAGTAAAAACAAAGGAACAAACTACAATCAGGTCATATTGGTTGAAAGTTTCAACCAATTATGATCTAAGTTAAGTTTATTTGAAACGCTCTCGCTGCCTCACACGTGCCAATTGCCTAATCTTAAAAATGGATAGTGAACTATCAAATTATTACAATACTAGCTTTTGCTCGCGACTTCGTCCGCGTATAATTCGTTCTCGCCTTAGAATGATTTGTTTTCCCATACAATCTTTCTCAAGCTCAGGTAGATACCAGGAACTTAGGGGTGACATGTTGGAGAAGGAAAGTCACGAATAGATCGGACTGGAGATATTTGCTTGACCAGGCTAGCCTAGGGCCCACCCGTGGCTATAACGCCTCAGATGATGATGATGATACAATCTATCACCCTTCTTTACACCCCCTTAAGAAATGATTTCAGTCAATATGACATTCCCTAGAAATCCTATTGTCAAAACGAATCATTAAGTGCTTATTTCGGAATATCAAATGTACCGATTCTAGACGAATGAATCTCGTCAAAAACATTACATGTACATTGTACAATGATAAAAGTCTCGCTACGCAGTTCTGCCGTAAAACGTTATCCCAACAGAGCGAGTTCTTCATGGAAGTATGATTACCGAAGGCCGGAAGCAGAGCGGCAAGGCATGCGAGAATAAAAGCGGAGAGGAGAGACGCGCGAGGCTGAAAGCCGAGCCTCCCAACAGAGTAGATTCTTCATGTAAGGTTGATGACTGGAAAGCCGAAGGAGAGTGGCAAGGCATGCGAGGCCGAAGGCCGAGCTATGTCGTCGCCGAAGATCCAGTTGCCATATTAATGAGGGAAAATATACTCCATTCGTTCGTTTTCACGTGATGCCTAGACATATAAACAGACAGACAAACAGACACAAATTCTTAAAACTGTTGAAACGATTTCTGTTATCGATTCTAAGTATCCCTAGCCAACTTTTTTTCGAATATCTTCCATGTACAGACTTTCGACCCTCTTCTAAGTGTACATCTAAGATGCTCCAACTGTCTATGCTGACGATTGGGCTGCCCAGCTCAAGTGACCTCTTATATCAAACAGTTTTTATGGTGTGAAGGGTCAACAATTACGTAAAAAATAACGCACGATAAAACTAAATGGTACACCGACGATTCAAAGTGTGCATTGAAACAGCTGTTTTGTATTTAAGCATATGAATAAAAACAATGCCAAAGTAGCGCAAATGCATTTTGATGTACACGCAAAGTAGAACTTATTGCGAAAAGGTTGTGCTCAAAAATAGCGTCAACAATCAGAAGGAATTATGATACTGCGGTTTTGACATAATGAATCGTCAACTTGTTTACAATTTCTGCTATGCTTTAAGTTAAATTTCTTGACACGCTGTTATACTCCCAATTGGCTGAAACTTAAATCGTAGAATGGTGTATGAGGATTAAACCACCCCGTTTCATAGACCTTACTTGCATCCCCGATCCCCCTCGAGAACCTTTCCTCCCCAACGGCCAACGGTTCTACGTGCAATGCAAAAGCAGAGTGGCAAAACATGCAAGGCGGAAGGCCCACAATTCACACAGAGCGGGCTTCTTATGTAAGGTTAAGGGCCGAAGACTTGAAACAGGGAGGCGAGACACGCGAGGCCGAAGGCCAAGCTTCCCAACAGAGTAGATTCTTCATGTAAAGTTGATGACTAACAGGCCGAAATGGAGTGGCAAGGCACGCGAGGCCGAAGGCCGAGAATTCAAATAGGGCGGGATCCTTATATAAGGCTGAAGGCCCGGAGCCGTGTGACACGCACGCGAGGCCCAAGGCTGAGCGTCCCAACAGAGCGGGCTCCTTATGTAGAGCCGAAGGCCTAAAGCAGAATGGCAATGCAAGCGAGGCCGAAGGCCGAGAGTCCCAACAGAGCGGGCTCCTTATGTGGGGCCGAAGGCCTGATGCAGAGGGGCAAGGCATGCGAGTCTAAAGGCAGATCATTCACACAGAGTGGGCTCCTCATGCCGATCATTCACACTTAGTGGCAAGATAGCCAACAGAGCTGGCCCCTCATGTAAGGCTAAGGGCCGAAGGCCCGAAGCGGCAATGCACGTGAGGCTGAAGGCCAGAGTCACACTGCCTAGACATATAAACCGATAGACAAACAGACACGAATTCTTAAAACTGTTGAAATGTGTTCTGTTTCGATGCCAAGGGCCCTCCAATCGCTCCATTGATTTATCCAATATCTTCAATGTACAGATTTTCGACCCTCTACAGCTGTATTATATGCATACGGATAAGCATAGATCCAGGGGCCTTTCAGCTCGAAGTACGAATTTTTCTATGGAAATGTTATGTTAACTTGTTTGTACCAGATGTCACTTGGTGCTATCTCTATCGCACTTGCATATTGAAGTGACAGGGATGCAGCGGTCGTGCGGTTAGTTCTTACTTAATACACAACGGCGCTACGATCTATGTGGAGTATTTCACTGGTATCTCCATCTCAGTATATATATTGTACTTTGTGCATAGATCTAAGGTGCTTCAACCGTCAATGTTGACGATTGGGCTGCCCAGCCAAAGTGATCTCTTATATCAAACAGTTATTATAGTCTGAAGGGTCACAAATTACGTAAAAAATAATACACTACAAAATTAAATTGTACACCGACGATACAAAGACTGCATTGAAGCAGCTGTTTTTGTATTTAAGCATATGAAGACAAACAATTCCAAAGTATCGCAAATTTATTTTGATTTACACGCAATAATAGACCTAATTGCTAAAAGGTTATTATGCTCAAAAATAGCGTCATCAATCAGAAGGAATTATGATATTTCGGCTTTGACATATCGAAACGTCAGCTTGTTTACAATACGTCAAATTCTGCTATGGCTTAAGTTAAACTTATTGACACGCCGTTATAATTCCAATGGGCTGAAACTTAAAGCTTAGAATGGCGTATGAGGATTTAAATCACCAGTTTCAGTTGAATGAGGATGTTTTTCCTTTGTCGTAAAGTATAAGCTTACCAATTTTCATTCCTGTAACTCATGGATTATAGAAGTTCCCATACAAAATTCAACCCCTCTTTTTACCCCCTTTAAACCCAAATTCGCACAATTTTTGTAGCCTAAAACCTGACCGGGTATTTACTCGACAGATTAGTAAAGTTTTCATCAAAATCCGTTTAGCCGTTTTCACGTGATGCGCGTTCATATAAACAGACAAACAGATAAACAGACAAACAGACAAAAACTCTAAAAACTGTTGGAACGTGTTCTGTTATCATTTCTAAGTATCCCCAGTCAACTTTTTTTCGAATATCTTCCATGTACAGACTTTCGACCCTCTTCAGCTTTATTATATGTATAGATAATAATGTAATAATATGGGCTTTCTTGTCAGAAAAGCGCTGGCCGCTTTTCGAGGCACGCCGCATTGAATGATATCATCTGCCGGTCTCTGGCTACAGTCAACATGCCAGCTCTTCTTGAGCCTACTGGCATATCTAGAGACGACGGCAAGAGACCGGGCGGAATGTCCCTGGTTCCGTGGAGACTAGGTAAGGTGCTAGTTTGGGATGCTACTTGTTTAGACACTTTGGCACCTACCCATCTCCACGGAACCAGCAACCAACCGGGTGCGGTGGCCGAAGCGGCCGAGTAGTTAAAAAAACATAAATATAGGGGTCTCGGCACCGAATACAGTTTTGTTCCGTTCGGTGTAGAGACCCTTGGTCCGTGGGGTCCCAGTGCACGTCAGCTCTACAAGGAGCTTTCCAAAAGGCTCGTAGACGCCACAGGGGACCGAAGAGCTGGCAGCTTCCTCGCTCAACGGATTAGCGTTGCGATTCAGCAAGGAAATGCTGCCAGCATCTTAGGAACCATGCCTAGGGGGCCCCATTTATTAAGCATATTTTAAGTTTAGAAATAGTTTTATTTGTATAAAATTCATGTGTTTTCATATAAATAAAAAAAATATAATGTAAAATAACCCACCATCACCACCACCATATCATGCGAAAGACGTCCACTGCTGGACATAGGCCTCCCCCAATTTCATAGGGGGTAAATGGCATAATCGCGACGCCTGGAATACGGGTTGGCGATCGCAGTATCTCCACCATACTCCAGGGATGCTGCTGCCGCACCACCGGTGGTCTTGGTCGTAGTTTTAGGACATACCCGGGTCAAGTAAAATAACCGAAGTGATAAAAATATGTCAGATTTCAAAAATTCGAAAATTTGATGTGTTTTTATCGTTCAACATTAAATTAAAAGTAACGAATAGGATTCTTATACTTTCAATTAAAATGAATTTTATGACACAAGATAAGCATCCCATACTCGATGCCTTAAGGATGATTCACAGTAGGCCGTTCCGTGTCCGGGCCGGCCCGTTTTCTTCTAGAGAAATACGCCAGCCGTTGCGTTTGTTGTCATAGAAAACGGGCCGGCCCGGACACGGAACGGTCTACTGTGAATCATCCTTTAATGCACAAAATATGACACTTATCGGTAGTGTCGTAAGTAAAAAACAATTATTATTTGAATTAGTCCATCAGTTAGGTTATCAAAAACTATTGGACACGTATTTTTGTCTTTCATCAATCAAACAAAAAAATAACATAGCGCGTCAAACGCGGAACTCCCATAAGCCGGTAAGCCGTAAGCCAATTCGTGAGTTATTTCCCGTATGTAGTCTCAGCTTGATTATATGCTTAGACAATATTTCAGACAAATTCCTTGGCTTCAGAATTAGTGATGTGCCCACCTAGGGAATATTCCCGGGAATATTCTCAGGAATATTCCCACACAAAGGGAACATTGGGGAATTTTGAAAGTGTATAGGTTTACATTTTGTGTGATTGAGGATTATATCAAAACTTTATTCATTGAACTAATTACCGACACATTAAACAGTGTAACTCACTTACGAAAGTAAATTCCCAATGTTCCCGGGAATATTCCCAATATTCCCAGGAATACTCCCATAGTTACTAGGGAACTCTAATAAAAAATTTTTAGAATAGTATTTTTTTATAAGCAAAAACTATACCAATCATCACAGTTTCATTTAAAAATCACAGTAGTTCATGTACTTTGGGTTTTGTAACGGTGAAGTACTTATTATGGCACCTCTACATGATAGTGCATCCTATGGCCCAGCGCTATGGCCATGCGATGGTTGAAAGCCACTACACGATGGCGAGATTCAGTTGTGATCGAATCGTCTTGCGAGATGAAACGTAGTGGTTATATTCTCTTTACCGCGGTTGACCGCGCACTGCGGAATGGGCCACGTGTAGATACGTACCGCCATCGCTGGCCCACTCCCTTTGATGTGCAGCCGAAAAACCGACACCGCGGCCATCACATCGCGATCCCGCCGATAACCATCCGAGCCATCCGACACCACTACCCTCTCTAGACGCTGGCCCATACTAGTCGTCCAGCAGGATGGGCCATCATGTAGAGGAGCCATTACGATATAAATACTAGACCGAATCTGTCAATTTTTTATGCATTCGTATTGCACAGACTGAACAATTGCAACACGGTTTATCTTTTTAGAGGAAGGGAGACAGCCATTGAAAGAAAGAGGCAGAAACATAATACTCAGAAACGCCATCGCAATAAGAGAAACGATTTTGTAATCAAAAGAAAAGCTATAATTTTATTATACAAAACATGTATTACGTGTATCTAGTAGGTATTAACACGAGGTTTTTAGCAAAAGTCATTTAATTCTGCAGAGTACTTCATTATTAATTAACTTTAACAAAAAAATAATTTGCTCAATCTGGTTTGCAATATTCCCCTGTTTTGGGAATATTCCTGGGAACAAAAGGAATATTCCCGGAAATATTCCCCATGGAAATATTCCCATTCCCGGGAATATTCCCACGGCACATCACTACTCAGGTTTCAGGGAGCATTATGCTAGGCCGAGTAATGGTAATGGATAGCGGTAGTTTCTCGGGTCGTTAGTCTGACGAGCGTTTTGTTCCCCTCACGCGGTAAAGTCGGTAACGACGTGTGTTTCGCCTCAAAGGTGACTTACAAAGAATATTTGCTTGAGTCGATTATCTCACAGTAGAACATATTGGTATATAAGCAAGCTAAAATGCTCAATAGTGAGCACCGAGTATTCGAGTGCACTCGACTTGGCTGTCGGTTTTTTGGGGGATCCCTTTGAATGGTACGAGTATATTACAAATCAAACGCAAATGCGAATACCACGGTGACTGGACGCGTGTATTTTGTTTGAACTTATTATGTTAGTGTTTGTATTGTAGTTTCTTGGCAGTGACAGTAGCTAAATACAGTGAGCCTTCGTTTTAAGATACACGTACCGTTTCGCTATCATCCTCAACTTTGAAGCCCTATGCATCAAGATTACGATACAAAAATGTGAGTAATTTCTTAATAATATATTTAAGTAACTACTTCAATCCGCCCGCCCAGCTGTATACCGGACAAATTGGTTTTCTCTCATTTTTTTTAAGACTCCGCTGTCCGTCAGTATATCTGTCTGTCCGTCTGTCACCAGGCTGTATCTCATGAAACGTGATAGTTCTTTAGACAGTTGAAATTTTCACAGATGATGTATTTCTGTTGCCGCTATAACAACAAAAACTAAAAACAAAATAAATTAAATATTAAAGAGAGCTCCCATACAAAAAAACTTTTGATAAGTTGCTCGTTGTGTTCATCAGGCACTGGGTCTCAAAATGTATACGACAAACAAAACCCGACTCGCACTTGACCAAAATTCTACTTGAAATTATTTAAAATTCTTGACACCGGAAAAAAATGTTGTACAGATAATAGTACGAAACCCTTCGTGCGCGAGTCCAACTCGCGCTTGGCAGGTTCTTTAAAAACAGTAACGGATTAAAAATTAATATAAAGGCCATATCACATCCACGTCCGCCATTTCGACTTATTACAACTGCAGCGCTAACGAGTATATAATCGAGATGAACATTCAGGTGTATGAAGCATTTGTTTCCTACGAACAAATGCTCGCTTGTGAGCAAATCAAAATCAATCAATCAAAATCAAATATTTATTCTGCAAATAGGCCACAAGGGCACTTTTACAAGTCAAAGCGTGAATTTATACAATTTAAAAAAAGAACTGACAATCTTACTTAATAATAATGATTAAAAAAATATACTGATTAACGATTAAATAAAAATAAATTTACAAATATTAAGGACGTATTGAATACGATCTGTCCGAATAAACACAAAGTACATAAAATTAATTTAATATCTCAGAAATGTATATGGTATCTGAGCGTCCAAATACGATTAATAACAATTATTTCAAAGTCCTTAGAGATGTAAATGATCTCTAAGCGCTAAAATTAAAATAAGTAAACTTAATATTGTTAGAGATGTATAAGGTCTCTAAGCGTCAATAACAATAAAACTAATCCAAAACAGGATTATGTCTCTCGTCAATCTACATACAATAAAATAACACTAGTATTAAGGTATTTACTTTGTCCTTGCAAGCATGAACAGACCGGACTCCACAAACAGCACCCGATCACGAGTGTGACGCGTATCTCAGCCATCGCCTCCCTCGACCATCTGTTAGGGAAGGTGGCGTATATACAAATGCGTATATACTCGTACAATACACGTCGAGCAAATGCTTATGTCAGCCACTACCTTTAGGCGCCTTCCTGATTTATCGATGCAGAGGCGGTACGATATGAGAAAACTGTCAGCTTTCAGTGTCAACCGATATCAATGCAGTACTGCCCCACTTCTGCGCATCGTATTAGTACTGCGCAAACGTAATACTGACAGTAATTCGTCAAGTGAGGAAATTTCACATCAATAAGCTTACGTCAAAGAGCAAATACCTACGATATATTGCTCCCGCCCCGCCAAGTCAGGAAGTCGCCTTAGGTGCGGTTCGGAGCCCAGCGGCACTGTCGCCGCGGCTGCGGTGCGTAGCTAAATATTGAATATCAAAATTACTGAGCACGAAATTTCTAAAATAGCGAATCGAAAATCATGATTTGTAATGTGAGAAAATTTATGGAAATGCGTGTCATAATGTACGTTTAGTCTAACTGTCATATTTTTTCATATCAAAATTCTTACAGTCAGAATTGAATATTATGTCAAAATATTTTCAGATTTGAAATATTTATGAAAAACGCAGTGAGCCTGTGTGAGTGACCCTTTTTTATTGTACCCTAGAAAAGCCTTCGACCTTCATTCCTGTTAATGTTCGCTTTTGATATAAATTGGGACGCGGACGATAGAAACCACCGACGAGTCAAACGAGGATCAAGAATTCGACTACCACACAATTTAGACGTGGTAGTCGAATTCTGGACCCGGGTATGTCCTAAAACTACGACCAAGACCACCAGAGGATGGGCAGCACCATCCCTGAAGTGCGGTGGAGATACTGCGATCGCCAACCCGCATGCCAAGCGTTGCGATTACGGCTGATCGTACATACACGTAGTAGTAGCAGTAGTCGAATTCTATCTAATATTTTGGATAACAAATGACCAGACAAAAATCTTAAAAAAGACACATTTGACATTTTATAAAGAAGAAATCGTCGTAATGAATAGTTCAGGACGTTGTTAATATACCACTTAGTCGCTCGAAGTGATAAGCCTGATAGAATGAGATGAGAACTGCTAAGGAATGGAATTAACTTCCGTCGTCTGTATTCCCTGATAATTATGATATTTGTGTTTTCAAACCAAGAATTACGAGGCTATTCCTGGACGAGTTTGGCTTTAGGACATTATTAGCAGGCCCAATTACGACATCAGTCTCAGGTGCATTCGCTGGTCAATGTTTAAAAAAAATGCCTATTGATTACAGTTTTTCTATTTAATATAACCTGGACCTTTTTAAGGCACGAGTGAATAGGCATCTTCTGGGTGAGCTCGCTTCATCGTCGGCCTCATGTTTGCCCCCTGGCTAGATGCTGGCCAAGAGCAATCCCATTTTTAATAAAAAAATAAAATTCATATAACATAGCCGTAATAACGGCGCCCTCTGAGAAAAAATGAGTCTCTCTGTACCGTTATAATATGGATGGCGGTTCGCTTTCATACGCTCGCGAATTAAACTAAATCTAAGAACATTTCCCGTCGAATATTCTATTCCAAACAACCTGGGCAGTCCTAAGATCAGTGCCTATGAGTAAAGTGTGGGTGAAACAGACTTACAGCGAAATACAACGCCCGGAGATCGTGCTACTGGATTCCTGTGAGTACCTCTCAGAATTACTGCCCCTACATTAGGTAATCAATGCATGCTAAAGGCATTGTAAAAAATTCTGCCAAGAGCATGTCGGGTCATGCTCAGTGTAGGGATCCGTAGTTACCAAATGAACTTACTTTAAAAACATCAATAACAAGGAAAAGGAAATACCTTCGCAGCGTTTCATATGTCTTTCACAAAGAAGGGAAGACTTTTTACGATAACTCAAAAACAGTACAATTGATCATGTCCGCTACAGTTGTCATTGAAAGTTTTTTTTAAGCTATCATGATTTTTTTCATGTTTTTTGGACTCATAGTTCAAAATTAAAGGGGGGGACAGTTTTTTTTTCTTTTGAGTAAATATTTCCGAAATATTCACTTTACCAAAAAGTGTTTAATAAAGACCTCTGATCATTTTGAAATACCTATCCAACAACACCCCACACCATGCAAAAAAAAACATCCCCACTTTACGTGTAGGGGAGGTACCCTTAATTTATTTTTGTGATCTTATTTACATATCCATGCCAAACTGCAGCTTTCTAGCACTAACAATCAGAGAGCATAGCCTCGGACAGAGAGACAGACAGACAGACGGACATGACGAAACTATAAGAATTCCTAGTTGACTACGGGACCCTAAAAATGAATCAATCCTAATAATATGGCCGACACGGAAAAACTTTAACTACGGAAAAACGGTGTTATTAGAACGTTTGCAAACCCACATTCACATAAACTAAAACTAAAAAGCGAACTAGCTACAAACAATCAAATTGTACAACTCTAACGTTTAACTGTAAGGCATTCTCGAGACTAAAAGTTCGGAACCCTCAACTTTGCCAATAACAAGGGAAATACTTTCCGATGCATTGAATAGAGGCTATTTGAATCGACGTATACATTACATACCTAATGGTCCTAATAGTCGTACCCAGCTTAGGCATATTAGGTAGACGAAAAATAATTATACACCGAAAATAGGGTGGGCTATGGTTTTGGTAACTGTAAGAAATGTAAAATGTTTTTAAAGTACACATGGTGCTAGATTACCGCACTCGTGCGGTAATCAGCAGATTACATGCATATGTCGAAACTTTAAAGAGCCATATGTACTGTAAAACGTTGTACGATACACGTGCGAACAGGTAATTCGCAACTCGTGTCGATTTAAAACACTCCCTTCGGTCGTGTTTTAATTTATCACCACTCGTTGCGAATTTCCTGTTTTCTGCACTGGTATCGTAATGTACTATAATGCACCTGTTACACCATTAGAATTAGAATTTAATTTTTTAACAAATAATCATCTCGATACAATTATTTGCGCCATTAGGTACTTTAACCGAAACATTTACGTGCTACAAAATTACTACTGAAACTGGACATAAGAAGTTAGCACTGTTATTGTTCATTTTATATTTAAAAAGTTAGTGGCATGAAAATGGGACTCTAGTCCCAAGGGAAAAAACCTTTTTTGCATGTTTGTTGTTCAAAATAGACGTAATTTAAGAATTACTAAGAATTCAAGCTGCGCAATAAAAATGGAATAATAATTGTTTTCCATTCTATTTCAATTATACTAATCAACAAGGCACAACAATATCAGCTGAAGGACGTCCACTGCCGGACATAGGCCTCCTCCAATTTCATGGGGGGTCAATGCCATAATCGCCACGCTTGGCGTGCGGATTGTCGATCGCATTATCTCCACCTGCTGCTCGTCCCAACAATATCATTATTATATTATTTAAAAAATACTACACAATTCATTACATTTTTTTTAATTAATTTATTTAAGAAGGTACATGCGGACAGACAAAATTTATAATTTCGTCAAACTGTAACCAGTTTGTTAGCGAATGAAGCGCCCATTTCCTTAGTCGAATCATGCACTAAAACAAAACAATTAGTATCTTAAACAATAATACTATAAATACAATAATATACTAAAAAATAACATGCACACGACCCTAGTAAGTAATTAGAACATATTTAATTTTCTAAAATTTGCTGCAGCTGGTGTTAATACCTCAAGTATTTTCTACCTTGTTAATAAGTTTGTAGAGAGATCCTATATTATAAACTGCCTGGCCTTTATTCGGAAACGTTCATTTGGTTATATTCGTTTGCCCTTAGTTGTCACTTCGACATTCCTGTGTCACTTCGACATTCCTGGCTTGATTCCATTAAAGTTTTTGTGTCTTTTTGATATTTTGTGTTTCCTAAAAAAATATTTGAGGCTATATATCTTAATCAGTTTTATTATTAAGGGGATTAAATGAATATGTATCCTAAATATGTAAAGAGTCCACAGCGTCAGAAATATACATAACTTAAAAACAAACTGGCGACAGCGCTGTAAACAGTAGGTACATTATATATTAGAAAACGTAAAAGGTTTCCACGGTCAAAAGGAAAATATCTGGTATTGTGAAAGCAATAAAATCTTACACAGCAATTGGCAACAATGGATTTCGATTGAATTTAAAAATTATTGCCGACGCCCCACCAGGTTGCAAACAGTCCAACATAATCGAAACGGTCACACGTAAAAATATCGATAAAAATCGGAATCGGTCCCGAATCGCCTCGCTATGATTTATCTAAAACGATTGTTGGCGAAGAAAGCGTTTTATTACCAGCCCATAAAGCTGATAATGGATAATTTATAGCTGGTGAACTATTTCAAACACACTTGCTTTTTGCGGGTGCAGATTCGATTTTGAAACAAATGTACTAAGTAAAAAGCGGCTATTCAGTTTAATATTTCCTTTTTTGATATTCGTGATATACAGGGTGATTTTGGGGTCGTGATCCGGAATGATTGTACATGGTCAAGAATTCAAATTAGACAACATCACAGTTGGTATGACGGTTTATAATTCAAATAATACTCTTTGTCTTCAAATTCTAATGGAAAATAATACTTTTTCATACAACTTGGTCACCCTATCCCACTGTCAACTCTCCATACTATCCGTCAAAGAGAGAAGGGTAACCATGATTTTTTGAGATTTTGTATTTTTGTCATCAAAATAAATTAAAAAAGAAATACGTTTGTTTCGTGTCACTAAATTTTTTTTGAAATGGCTAACAGATACCAAGTCGTAAAACTTATTCTTGATCCACGACCCCAAAATCACCCTGTATATGTAGGTATTGTAAGCACATTATTGTACACAACTAGAGGTTAAAGTATAAAATACACGACACGCAAGATCGAAGTACACAGGCAAATATATTTTCACCTTTTTATTATTAAAGGTATGTTAATCATATCACATTGCGTGTTCATTTTAGTGAAATAAAGAAAGTTAATCATAAATCAAAATTCAAATACCGTAGACGAAAAACAAAAACTATTTTAGAATGTGCCATTAAAGACCTTTCATATGATAACCTAATTTACCTACTAACTAGACTGTGATATTTTGCGCCCCCTCAATCAGTAATTTTTCATAGAAAAAAGAAAATCCGATACACGTGGATTAGCCCTGGTTATAAAAATTCCAAATTTCAATTTGATACAATAAGTTCCTGAGATAATTAACTTTGTGACTAATAAAGTCGCATCATAGATTACATTAGATGCATTTACATATTTCATAATAAGATTACATCATAAATTACAATGAAATAATAATTATTATAAATAAATATTAGGGGACATTGTTTTTACAATCGAAACTCGAAAGCCTCCTCGTTTCTTGTGAAGTCGGTTATTAAACAAGAATATTAGAGTCTGCAAGCCTCCGACTGAATTATTCTCTCAAACTAAAAGAAAACCTAACTCACAATCAGGAAAACTTCGCTATCTCGTTTCCCGGCATAAATACAGACGCAGTTCTTAATTTCTCTTTAAAACCTTAACAACTGTCAAACTTGCAGCACCAAGAAACAGGACATTTATCTTGAACGTACTTGCCAAGCTTGGAGCACGGTACTATCGTCTGAGACAGTACTTTGACTTGTTGTAAAGAAAGCCGTCTTTCCACACGTACGAGACTAGTACGAGCATGTAGAGGCCTTAAATGAATAAATCGACCACACATGCACCAGCACGGCTATCACAAGACAGCGCACGAGCTATGTCGCCCGCGAGATAGACTATCCGTCTCATTCCATCTGTACCCAATAGTTAGAGACAGATAGTCTATCTCGCGCGATATACATATAGCTCGCGCGCCGTCTTGTGATATCCGTGCTGAGCATCTCAAATTAATCGGCTTAGGTGAAAGCGCGTGTGAAATACTTTGATAAGTAATTGGTATTCAAAGCAATCGTCAAAAATCAAGACCTGCAGGTCTTATCTACCGCCCATAGCCACGATTATGTGCTCTCTATTTTATACGACGGTGGCAAAAAAGCTTATGGCTTGTTGTCCGATGGTAAGCAGATAACGTAGCTTATGGACGTTCCAAAGAAAAAGAAGAATCACAAGCGCGTTGCAAACCCTTTACTGACTTAAAGATTTGTTTACAGTTCGATGAGATCCTAAGTACCTCTCTAGTACGATTGTATTTATGTTGGATATAGTATTCGTCCGTCTCAGACTGACATAGTTGCTAGTTAAGGACGAATGCTATATGTGCACCAACGCGATCGTACTAGCTAGATTTGCTGCATCTGAGTCGCAAAAAATATATTTTTTCTCTCATGGCAGTTTTTAAAAATATGTGCCAGTGTTCGATATAAGCCCAAAACTTGACTTGGCACTTTCAAACTTATGCCCAAATAATCGTCCGGTCATGGCTACACCTATTGTCAAATATTGGGTATTACGGAGCCAAATATTGGGCTTCCTTAGACGAACAATATGGCTCAGCCTATGATAAAAATTTCTTACGATTGGCGTTTGCAAATCATAGTACTGGTTTTCAACTTATGCTGTGCCATTCCGACTTGCATTAAAACTTCTGTTAACTTTTACATTATTTTAACCCTGCAATGATGAGCACCCGGATAACTCCGGCTATGTGTTACGGAATGGCGGATTTAATTGTTCACTTGAAGCTTTTAGAACCGAAATTAAGAGTTTTTAATCGGGTAAAAGGTTGTTATTCTTGGTTGAGAATTTAAAATACCTTCCGTCTTTGACGATCGGTTTAGCCTAGTGGGTGTGTGACCCTGCCTACAAAGCTGACGGTGCTGAGTTCAACATCGATTTAACTCGTCAAACCCAAGTAGTTAAACTCGCATTGATTAATCATAAGCGTCATTGAGCTTACTTCGGCGGTGGATCAATTTCTCACTCAAGATTAACCCCTGACGTATTTACAGGGTGTGACCTGTAATAGGAGTAATTAAATTAATTAAGAAATTAAATTAAAATTCATATATTTCAAGCCACTTGAGCTCATACATAGATGTTCATAGAATTTAAAGAACGCTTCCTTAGAGCATCTGCAGTAACCTTTGAGTCCAAAAAATTATATTTTTTTTCAATTGGAAGAAATTTTGATCTAAAGTTATGACCTCCAAGTAATGGAACTTGGTACCCAGAGATTATAGCGCGGCAGTCAATGCTGATTTTGAGGTTGCTTCAAGTTATGACTCATAATCGCTGTCGCATGTTTGGTTTAAAAGGATATTTTTGTGATGTTTTAATTTATATATTTTATTTTTAGTGTTTTTTTAAATAAATAGTTATTAATATCACTCTATTAGAGTAAAAACGTACACGTAAGCTGTTCTTGTATAAAAAAAATCCAAAATAAAGTTTTTTTTTCAATTGAAACCTTCTGGAAATATTTGCTTGAGAGCTCAATAGTGTACCATTGAATTTATTGCTCTTATTACAGGCCACACCATGTATATTTACTTTCCTCATACATTTTGATTTTAATATCATTAGGTTCAACATTACGAGAATATTAATTAAGCACAATTTAAACCCGTATATTGAAATTGTTAAGTCAATACCAATTGTTTTCATACTCAAAATGTTTAATATTTTACGGTAAAACAACAAAAGGATTGGAGTTATCTACATGTATGAGCAGGATTTTAATAATAAATAATATAATAGTGTTATTTATAAAATCTTTTAAATTCAAACTCAGTTATTGTAGTAAAATAGTTGGGTGAAATGCAAAAAAAAATTACATAGTTAAGGCCTTAATTTAATCTACGCTTTAAGGTTCTCAGTTTCGTAACGACAATTAGTCATATATTTTATATGGGTAACTTTCGTTACGAAACTGAGAATATTAAAGCGTAGATTAAATTAAGGCGTTAACTATGTACAAGTTTTATGAATTCCACCCAGTTATAAACTGAATTTATTATCATCAAAATGCAGAGGGCACTGAAATTAATTAGGAGGTTGGGTTCTCAAATTTCAGTTCATTTTCATGTTTGTTTTTTAGGGTTCCGTATCCATAGGGTAAAAACGGGACCGTATTACTAAGACTTCGCTGTCTGTCTGTCCATGGCCACCAGGCTGTATCTTAAGATAGTTAGACAGTTAAAATTTTCACAGATGATGTATTTAATTTCTGTTGCCGCTATAACAACTAATATTAAAAACCGGTCAAGTGCGAGTCGGACTCTTTACCATTTTTATAGATAATGGTACGGAACGCTTCGTGCGCGAGTCCGAATCGCACTTGGCCAGTTTTTTGTTATGTCCACAGCAATTATTATTTCCATCACAAATTAAGTAGATAGACTCTTGTCAATGTAGCTTAATAACGTTAAACAGTTTACATCACACTTGCTCGTAAAGGTTCATATTGCACACAGGCGTATAGAGCAGTTATAGTCGATTTGCCTTCTGTGGGAGTTATGAGTTTCTTTGTGATCTGATTAGTTTAATAAAATCTAGTCGGCCACGCTCCATAAGAATATTGCTCTGTGATTGGTTGAAATATTGAGGCTGACAAATCTAGTAGGCCGCGCGCCCCAAGAATACTGTTTTGTAATTGGTTGCAATATTAAAGCCGCACTTCTCTCGCAGGGACACAGCGGCGATCATGCACTGATATTGCAGGTGATGTTGTCGATTTCTTCAATTTTGATAAGTGCTGGAGTTATTTATTTCCTCGCAAATGTGATGAAAACATTGTGAACCGCCTTCGGCGTCGGGCTTCTGATAGACTCTAGTTCGCAATTTTCCAGTTACTCCCCTCGTTAAACAATGCACGAATTCCTTTCTCCACTAACTCCCCATATCACTTCTTCGCTTGTGACTTTTTCGTTTAGCTAACTTTCTCCATTCTTCGCCAACACCAAATTTCAAAAACTTCGTAATCTCTTTGAGTCATTGTTCACACTTCAGACCCATACAACATATTCCTTACCATAGGTATTATATTATAGTATAGGCACGTTAAGCCGTTGATCCCGGCTGCTGTCTACGACAGCAGTCGTTAAACCAAGTTAGAGGCCTTCGGGCGGCTTGAGAACTTCTAACAGTCAAGTTGCCCAGTCACTTGACAAAGTGGGTCAAAGTTGCACCACGTCCGTAGGGAGTACCCACCGTTACCCTTCACGTGACCCCTGGGTGGTGCTAAAAGTGCAATAAAAACTGGCAACAGTACTTGTCTTCTCGAAGATCTCACGGTTCGTAAATAAATGCCATACGATTAAATTAAATAAAGGTATTTAGGTATTGCCTATTTTTTTGCAGTAAATGTGTTAATCTGATGAATTGAGGGAAATCCTAAGTGATATTGCCTATCACACAGTATTCTTGGATTAGATTGTGAATATGTATGCGTTAATCCTTTTAGCTGTCACTTTTCTTCGCAAGTGCATAATTGGCACTTGTCCAGCGAATAGTGAATCACCTTTTGTGTGGCCGCAATCAGTTTTGCCCCTCGTCACGGCTTCTTGCCGTTTGATCTTGAACCTTGTTAAAAATAGCACAAAGCAGTTTATCGTACGATTTGTCTAATTGAGTTTGACCTAAACTCTCTGGACTATATCGAGTATGTTCAGTCAATCAAAAAGTGGTCTACCAATTGGTCTTCCAGTTTGAACCTTATTGTACAAATAATAGAGTCGTAAACGGTAGTCCTCTTTCTTAACTGACACCTAGGTACGGTTGTATAGTTAACGTCAGAGAAATATTTCATGCACCTTACTTGTCACCTTATTACAATGTAATAAGGTTCAGAATGTAAACATAGCTTCGACATCAATTACGAGAGTTTATATTTAGTAAATAGGTATCAGTGAATCATTTAACCGTATTAGTGTGTAAGCACGTGCAAATAGGTGACAAATTCAATATACACTCATTCCAGTTCATTTCTTGTGTGGAAAATATGAGAGTAAACTAATAAGTATAGTGCATTCAACATTATATGGTTGGTTTCTACTTGAGACCATAATTAGCTATAACAATAGGCTTAAGATGGTTGAGTATGAAATAAATAAATAAATTAGTTGTGGCGGGTGATTTTTTTGTAAACACTTGCTAAAGACGTGCGGGTAGGCGGATCTTCAAATGATATTGATACTTTTATATGACTCAGTTATTTATTAAACTTAAGTGATCAGTTTTAGAAACACCATGTTCAAACTTTGTAATAAATGTTGCAAGCGACTCGGAAACTGTAAGTACCGAAGATAATTAGGAAACAAAAGAAATTATTGAGACATCGTAATTTAAAATAAAATGTATTTTGATTTCTTACTCTATACATAAATATATATATATTTTTATTTATTTATTCATATTAAAGAAACATACAGACAAAACTTAAACTAATATGCACCACAGGAAACCTGTTAGAGGTTTATGCGTGGCGCAAATGGTCAGACCGCTCACTTCGTTATTGTTTATTAATAGCTACGAGTATACAGATGACATAGAATTTAACACCTACCCGTTATCATACATCAAATAATTAATTTGTATGTCATTCAATATAATACCTTAAGGTTTTTTTTATTACAGTATTTGGCGGCCAAACCAATTTTGTTTGCGTTCAAATGGAAACAAGCCATATAATATTGAATGCACTTACTAATGCTTTAAATAAATTGGATCAGAAAAAATGCTTTTCATATAAATGTAATTCCGACTGCATCTTCAATAACTTCATAGAGCCGGCGTTCGACAGCTGTAGTCTGCACTTAAGGCACTAGATAGGAAATAAAATGCTGAATTGACAACATTTCATTTTTTTAAGCAGGCTTTTTCCGATGAAATGCAATAGAGGATAAAAAGTTAAGTAAAACCACATTTTTAAATCATCGAAAATATCCCCATTTCATATAAATAAATCAATTTCAAAAGTTCCTCATTCTAAAAGAGAGTAAGTGACAAGTAAGGCGTCACAGCGTAACAAATCATACAGAAGCACTGTTACTAAGACAAATTTACTAAAGAAAGTGAGCTGCTGTTCTTTTTGTCCGCTGTGACTGTCACAATTTCATAGTAATGACTTTATTACTACGATATGGGCTTTCTTCACATTTTCGTGAATATTTAGAAGACTAATGGCTATAAAAATAAAAAATAAATATTTTGGGGTTTCTTGTTCCCAAATTAACGAAATGAGTTAAGATTTCATACTACTTAAAAATTTGAAATGTTGTCAATTGTATTTTGTTCCCTCAAACTATGTAGACAGTTTATGTTTATGTCAGGCAGGCCGTAAGCTTGTTTGCCACCGTCCTAGTATAAAAAAAAGTTGAATTTGTTGTAATATAGTGTATTTACCCCACCAGAAGGAGTCGCATTTCTAAAGAGTTTAATCTCTAAAAACTCTCTGTTTTCTGTAATTGCTGCATCACTACCTAAATGTGGCGCTTATTTGGACACGAGCCAAGATAGCGATTTCATTACTTTATTAACCGGAACATAAAACAAAAACACATAACAAAGCAGGACAGAACATACAATGTGCTGTGCGAATCGTGGACAATCCCAAACTCACGAGCGATATTGAACCGTTAAGTTTAAGGAGAAACTTTGCCTCCTTGTGCGTGTTCTATCGCTTGTATAATGAGTTGTGCTCCGAAGAACTATTCGACATGATGCCCACGGCCGCTTTCTATCATCACACCGCTCGCCGTCGGCAGGGTATTTATCCTCACACCTTGGAACCTAAATGGTCGCGTACGGTACGGTTTCAGAGGGACTTCCTCCCTCAGACGCTCCGGTTGTGGAATGAGCTCCCTGCCGAGGCTTTCCCGAGGAGCTACAGTATGGGAGTCTTCAAGAAAGGAGTGTATAATTTTTTTAAAGGGACGGCAATTCGCATTTGACACCCCTGGAGTTGCAGGCGTCCATAGGCTGCGGTGACCGCTTACCATCAGGCGGGCCGTACGCTTGTATGCCACCGACGTGGTATAAAAAAAACCAAGTCGATAAATTTAATAATTAATTTTAATTAAAAACTAATCTTGAAGTAGTATCTGTATTCTTTTTATAATGTAAGCAATACTGTTTCAAGTTTCGTCCTACTATTTTAAGATGACAGAACACTCATTATATGTGTCTTGCCTTGTACTGAAACACGACAGCTTTATTGCAAAGCATCAGAAACTATAGATACTTCCAGGGTTGATAAATGATATAGACCATACTCAAAAAGTAACTCGATACATCAACATCTAATATTTAATAACCCATTTCTTGGTCTATCTGGCTTCATGTGTGGGGATTATATTTGATCAGCATTTATCGTCATTATTTGAGTGATCGTGCAACAAATAGCTAATTTTATTGTCAAACTATTATGTTGCCGTTATAGTTCTCCTTGGCTACAGAAGTTTAACTTAAATAGATGTCTGAATGAATCTAATTTCTTATGTACAGCCAAAAGCAAAAGTAGATGATCATTGTAGCACCTAGTCACTTTCACAACTTTGACGTGTGCGAACTGTCGCAATATTGTTATGTTACGTTAGTGCGGCAAAGTACTAAAATGATCATCTACTTTTGCTGTTGACTGTACAATGCTACGGACTGCTCGCTTCAGCACCAATATAAGTCTGATCTCCAATAACGCATAAGTTATAATGGATCTCATATCAAGTTATATCAGACAAGTACGATGCGTTAGACACTTGGCCAGGTTGTGAATTGTTCCAAATTTGCAAACATGTACCGTGCGTCTGACATGATCCTTTACGTAGAAGCGTCCTTTACGTAACGTAGCAGCCTGTCTGCATTCAGTAATACCCAATACCCACACGCACATAAAACACTAACTACCCGTGCCGGAGTGAGTGGTCCAACATTTACGAGTACACTAGTGGATCTGTGAGTTGTAGTACTCGCAAGTTTTTTTTTTTTAATAAATTTCAAAATTTCCGAAAAATTATTCGACAAAAAAATTCTATATAATTATCGAACCTGCTCACAAAATTACACGAGATTTGGTTAAATATGCGACCTGAGAGGAAAACATCCGGACATACGAAAGAATTTTCGTCTAAAGCTTAAACGGAGACTCTTCGGTCGCTTCGCTCGCTCGGTCAATTTATATAGTAGTATTTTTATTGTTAATGGGATTACGTTTGAAGTTAGTCTAACCTGATGGAAAGTTAAGACAAAATGGAACACGCTCACTCAATTAAATTTTTACCCCTGCAAGGGTAGAAATTTAAAAAACGGTAAAATTATTTTTATATTTGAATTCGCTTGAAGTGAAAAATAACTGTGAGATCAGTTCACAAATTACAGCGTGTCATTGTCGTTCCACCCCCGGCTTCGAACCCACATCAATCAGCGCATTAACTTTGACATATCCACTTTTTAATTTCTTACACGAGCAACGGGGTAAAAGACATATGCCGCCATTTTGAATATAATTTGATCACTGATCGTGAGAAAATATTTTTAATATATACCATACACACCTAAATACATAAACCCACGCCTGTATTCCCAAAAGGGGTAGGCACAGGACACGAAAATCAATCTCAGTGCCACTTTTAGCTTTTGTACGTTTGTGGCGACAACCTTCTTTGTAAATATGTATATAGTTTGTGACTTATGTTATCGCGCATGCGTATTGTTATTAGTTCTTATTTTTGGTGATGACAAGCATCGTATATGGCTCTTGTCCTTAATTGTATTTTATAATTGTAATATTATGTATAAAGTGTAAATATAGTGTAGATACGAAATGATGTCTCTCATTCTCGCTATAGTGGTCATTTCCCACAAGTGGTGACCTACAAAATCGTGAGTGTTTGAACATTTTGTTATGAATTCAATTTCATAAGAAAAAATATGACAGATGAGAATGACAGCGTTCCTAACATCGGCCGTGTGGCCGTCAAACCGCCTCCCTTTTGGCCTGACAGACCGGCGCTGTGGTTCGCGCAACTTGACAGCCAGTTCATACTGGCCAGTATTAAGTGCGACACGACGAAGTTCCACTATGCAATCTCCGTGTTGGATTTTAAATACGCCGCTGCGGTTGAAGATATCATTACTCAGCCACCGGAAACGGATAGATATGAGACTCTCAAACGTGAGTTAATATCTCGTTTATCAGCTTCGCGAAGCCAGCGTTTGCAACAGTTGCTGTGTAAAGAGGAACTTGGTGATAGGAAGCCAAGTGAATTTTTACGGTATCTCCGGGGTCTAGCCGGCAGCGAAGTTAAGGATGAGTTGATGCGCTCGCTTTGGTCTAACCAGTTACCGTTGTATCTTCAAACAGTGATAGCTATGCAGCCAGAAGAAGCAAATTTAGATACTATAGCGAAAACGGCGGATAAAATTTTTGAGGTAACACCGCGTGTCTGCTCTACTAATGTTTCGGCTGCATCTACATCAAGTGTTCCAGCATCTGCAGAGTTGGATGAACTAAGGCGTAAAATCGATGGACTAGTGACTATCGTTGAAGCCTTATCTGTGCAACAAGGACGTGGCCGTCGTAGTCAGAGCCGTGGTGAGTCGCGTGAGCGCCGCTTCCGCTCTCGTTCCCGCAGCCACGTTGGTCGCGAGTGCTGGTACCATTGGAAGTATGGTGAAAGAGCGGATAAATGTATCCAGCCATGTGAATATTCAAAAAACTTGTAGAACGGTCGCTCGATGCGGCCGACGATAGTAATGCAGTGGCAAAGCGTTTGTTTATTACGGACATTAGTTCTAAGGTGCAATATTTGGTGGATACAGGGTCCGATTTATGTGTTTATCCTGTTAGTTATTTGCGTGCACAACGACGTCATAAGACAGATTATGAGCTTTATGCCGCAAATAATACTACTATTGCCACGTATGGCTGGTTAAGCTTAACATTAGATTTAGGTTTGCGTCGTGCTTTTTCATGGCGTTTTGTAATCGCGGACGTGAACAAACCTATTATAGGAGTAGATTTTTTATCCTTCTATAACTTGCTTGTCGATATTCGAAATTCGCGACTGATTGATGGTACTACGTCGCTAACATCGGCCGCCCTGGTTGCCTCCGCTTCTGTTTGCCCGCAAATTAAGGTTATTACAGGAAACTCGCTATATCACCAGTTACTACAGGAGTATCCTGATGTAATGCGGCCCAGCGGAGACCCCTCAGAGCGCAAGTGTAAGCATCAAACGCAGCATTACATTAGAACTACTCCCGGTCCACCTGTTTTTGCACGACCAAGACGTCTAGCTCCTGATCGTCTTAAAATTGCTCGACAAGAGTTTGAGGATATGGTACGAACAGGCATTGCGCGTAGGTCTGAGAGTCCATGGTCGTCTCCATTACACTTGGTTCTTTAATAGTTTTGGGCTTCGAAAACTGTTCGATTGCTTTAACTTTGCTACCCGTAGGTTTGGTACCCTCGGAAGATACTAAATATCCTAAAAACTCTACCTCCGGAGCAGCAAACACACACTTGTTAACGTTTAGCAAAATGCCATGCTCACTAAATCGCTCAAAAACTATACGTAGATGTTTAAAATGTTCTTCATCGCTAGTCGAGGCTACCAGTACGTCATCTATGAAAGGGAAACAGAAGTCAAGATCTAAAATATTTTGTGATGTATCCGGTCCCATCCCTAGACCTTTCATTACAACTGAGTTTCGTAGGCAAGTTTTTAACATTTTGCATGGACTAAGTCACCCTAGCGCTAGGAATACCATTAAGTTAGTAACTGAGCGCTATGTTTGGCCCGGTGTTCGAAAAGATTGCCGTATTTGGGCGCGTGTGTGTTTATCTTGTCAGAGAAGTAAAGTATCCCGCCACGTTCACGCACCCGTACACCAGTTTACTGTTCCTTCGGCTCGGTTTGCTCATATTTATGTTGATTTAATTGGTCCCCTGCCCATTTCTAATGGCTATAGGTACTGCCTCACCGTGGTCGATAGGTTCACACGTTGGCCTGAGGTTGTTCCCTTGGTTGATATTACGGCTGAAAGTGTAGCTAAAGCGTTATTATTTTCATGGATCTCGAGGTTTGGTTGCCCTCTTAAGATAACGACTGATAGAGGGAAGCAATTTGATTCTCATCTTTTTAAGCAACTGTCAGTGTTAACAGGTTTTCAGCATTTGCAAACTACGGCGTATCACCCGGCAGCCAATGGGTTGGTAGAGCGTTTCCATAGACAGCTTAAAGCTGCAATTATGTGCCACGCCAATGAAAGCTGGACTGAGTCGCTCCCGGTTGTGCTGTTGGGTGTACGTAGTGCGTGGAAGGGAGATTTATCCGCATCTACAGCAGAACTTGTGTATGGAGAGCCCATACGACTACCTGGTGACTTCTTTGAACAACCAACTGACTGTGTGGTTGATTATGCGGATTATTTGTCTAGGTTGCGCTTACACATCAGGAAGTTACAGCCTTCAATTGTGTCGCGGCATGGTACAGACAAAGTTTTTATGTTTAAAGATTTACAAACCACCTCTCATGTATTTGTGAGGCAAGACTTGATTAGGACATCTTTACAGCCGCCGTATGCTGGTCCTTATAAGGTTGTTGAAAGGCATAATAAGTATTTTAAACTAGAAATTGCGGGTAAAGTGGTTACTATATCGTTTGACAGGCTGAAACCCGCGTATGTTTTTATAGAAGACTCAATTTTATCTCATACTCCTTCTCGTGAAACATCACCTAGTGTTGTTCCGAGAGAGACACCTACCAATGTTTTAACACCTCCAAATAGGACAACGCGGTCTGGTCGCCGTGTACACTTTCCGGACTTTTATCGACCTTAAAGGTCTCCGGGGGGGCTGATGTGGCGACAACCTTCTTTGTAAATATGTATATAGTTTGTGACTTATGTTATCGCGCATGCGTATTGTTATTAGTTCTTATTTTTGGTGATGACAAGCATCGTATATGGCTCTTGTCCTTAATTGTATTTTATAATTGTAATATTATGTATAAAGTGTAAATATAGTGTAAATACGAAATGATGTCTCTCATTCTCGCTATAGTGGACATTTCCCACACGTTTATAGATGGAGAAAATGTGATATTGCAGTGACAGGTTGCTAGCCCATCGCCCACAACACACTTCAACCTAGTTCCCATAGTCAACTCTTACGACACCCCAGGGAAGAAAGGGGGAAGTGCTATTCTACTAGGCACCACACTAGGGGTATACCAATAATATATTCATTATCATATTAAAAAAGGTAGATAGAATAATTTGATTTTTCTTTGCCGCTTTTAGCAATGTTAGGTTTATTTATTTATATAAACTTTATTACTCAAAACCAAATGCGTACGTACAAATATCGGAGTTATAGCTTCAAGACATTCTCCACCAGTCCAATAATAGAGCCAAACAAAAAACACACAGTACATGTGACAAACAGACAGACAAAGCGGCACCGGGGTCCTTTTTTACCATTTCTCTAAATGTTAAGAGCTTAGGCTCTTTTAATTCTTCTTCTGCTCCTGTAATCTTTACTCGTGTACCTACTCATAAAGAAATCTATAATTATCACAACCGGACCGCCGCTTTGTCACTCATCCCCAGCGAGTTATTAAAATATAATCACAAAAACGTACCAAAGAGGGATTGTATTAATTATGCTCCTCGTTGGGAACGCTTGTGCTAACCAAGGGTATTCCATTACTAAAAACTCCAGCGTTGATAAAATATTTCGTAAACACGTGTACATACGTGACCAAAGAGCGTTAGGTGGGTATAATTATTGCTCCCAGTTTTTCATTTGTTAGATATTTTTCCAAAAATCGTTTTTCTAGTCGCTATTTCTGTATTCGCATATTTTCACAGTCATAATTTAAGGCGTCTTTACATTTACTTTGGTTTTGTATTTCAAAATGCCTGACGGAATATACGGACGGATTATTATTATTTAACTAGAAATACGGTAGATAATCCCTTCGAAAACTATTTATTCTTGCATTAGTAACAAAGTAGCATGTCTGTGCGTCTTCTACAAACTGTACTTCGGTGAGTGTGCTCAGGAGCTCCATGAGCTCATACCGCCTTCCCCCTTCTTCCATCGGACTTCCAGACGTACGGCTGGCTACCATCCTTGCCTGGTCGAAATTCCTCTAATTCGAACCAAGCGCTTAACATCGTCTTTTATAATGCGCACTTCTAAGGTTTGGAATTCTCTGCCGGCGTCTGTATTGCCGAGTTCATATAACCTAGACCTTTTTAAGGCACGAGTGAATAGGCATCTTCTGGGTGAGCTCGCTTCATCGTCGGCCTCATCTTTGCCCCCCGGCTAGATGCTGGCCAAGAGCAATCCCATTTGTAGTAAAATAAAAAACTCACAATTTTTCCTGAATATGATTTTTTCCGAATATTTACTTGGTTCATCGAGGATATAAATATTCAATAACGAGGTTTAAGCAAAATAAATGACTGATTGTGTGTATACATTTTTTTCCTTATTGATACTGTAACAAAATAGAGGTATATATTTGACCCTTGACTGGACCCGACAATAACGTTAAAAACGAGCGTTTCAAAACGTCGGTGATTTGCATAATTCCAACATGTATTGAAAGAGCGAACAAAAATAATGAGAACTCGCACGTATCACAGATCAATATGTATTATACAAAACCTTTTACCCAACAGCATTAACCATACTGTTAAATTTTAAAATAACTGCACAAAAGCGGTCAGACAGACTGATCAAACTGGATTATCCCATATTTACTAACTCATTCATTAAACTTTCAATATCACTCATCGAAATTTAATAGAATGCGCTACAGATGTGCCAAATTTTAGTAATGGTTATTAATTACAGTCATTTGTTTTAAGGGTTAATACAGGGTGAAATATTTGGCACTTAATTTACGAGCCAAATGAGGATTATGAGGATAATTGGTATCTTTGAGAAATGCGAGTGATAAATAAAATGGGTCAGAATGAGGAAATATCAGGGATGATGAAAACGGGTTTAATGTATGAGATTTCGTAGATGAGAGGACAGGCTTATTAAATCAGCTTAAATAAAACGATTTACAGGGATTTAATCCTTAATCCTTTTATGTGACGCTCGAATGTCCTTCACATTGAAGAGAAAAATCTACAAGATCATTGTAAGACCTGTCGTCATGAGTCATGTCGTCGATCAGAATGTTGGGCCGCAAAGGTGACGGATGAAAAGATGCATATTACGCAAACGGTTAGAACTCACGTATAAATTGTCACTCCGGGCGACATGTTTCGAACTCTTCGGGAGTTCTTCCTCAGGACGAACTTCTTTCGCAGGTGCACTCGTCCTGAGGAAGAACTCCCGAAGAGTTCGAAACATGTCGCCCGGAGTGACAATTTATACGTGAGTTCTAACCGTTTGCGTAATATAATTTTGAAATGACTCACGAAAGTTTAAATTCAAGAAAAGATGCATGTTACGGAGATGAGAATGTTTAGATAGATGAGTGGCGTAACAAGAATGGATCAGATAAGGAAAGAGTATTATAAGAGGAAGCCTGAAAGTAACACCCATAGATGATAAGTTGAGAGCTAAACACAAAGCACACAGCACAAAATTAATTTATAGCCTACTTTAAATTTTGTTTTCATGTCAGAATACGTCTGACCGTTATGTTTTGTTTCTTGTTGTAATTGTTAAGTAAATAAAATGTAAATCCGTAATTGGCCAATGACAAAATAAGATGAAACTTTTTCTAAAATCGCTGTATCTTTTGTATGTATAACACATTTTTGCACATAAAAAATGAATTACAAACGAATCAAAACTAATTTTTCAGTGGATTTTGTATTGTTAAATAATTCAAATAAACAAGTGGTAGTTTATTGACGTTCATAGGTGCATGTAATATGCCTAATTTGAAGAATAAACTACTTTTACTTTTTACTTTTTTTAAATAAATAGCCTAAAATAAAATAAACCATAAATTTTATTCAAAAATTCATTCTCCAATGAGCGCAATTGGGGATGAAAATTAATACGGCATTTTACGCCGACTAAGTCGTGGGCAGAAACCAGTATTTTTTATTTATTTATTAGGATAACAAAATTAGTCTCGAAAAACTAGTTACAGGCATTATGAGACTTTTAAAGGGGTGTCACGTTTACATTTTTAACTCTGCAGCGGTGTGGATTGTCGGTGCAGTACCATGCAAAAAATGTAATATCCGTGTCAACTTGGCATACAGTTGAACTGTATGCCAAATCAGTACTAAATTATCTACTGCGCGCCCGCATTTCACTTCACCTGCATTACTTTTTTAACGAGATACGAAAGACAAGAAGATTGGAGTCGCGGGCACGTCTACTAACGTACTAAAGGTCCTAATAGAATGTGACAATCTTCCCCTTCAAATAAACCCGGCAGTTTAGAATAGCAATCTAAGTCCAAGTCCAAACGGGAATCACCGAGATATTATCGCTTCTATAGGGCTCATCCCTTTGCATTATTAGGGTCGCTCGTTCAGGTTATGGTGCTACGAGATTTCGCTCGTTTGTCGCCATTATTGCAACGCACAGTGGTACCGAAATGGGACTTAATAATTGAAGACATTAATGTACCATATGAATTAGAATTAGCAATTAATATAGTTAGTGGTTGACGCATCTAAGAAAGAAGTAATTACTGACTAAACTTTCATGTCTAGTTCAAATATTTTTTAGTCTTAAGTGTTCTTCTCCGCCCTCTGATTATTAACAACGACAAATTACAAGTCAAGTGTAACAGCTAACTGGCTTCAACTGAGTCTCATACATTCTACGTATTTAAGTATATATGTATTAAATATATCGTCGACTAGTACTTTTGAATATAACTCATAACCGTAAAACAAGCCTTATTGAGATTATTAATAGGACTAGTTCGTATTGTTTAAAAAATGCCTCCTAATATTTGTGTCAGTGCACATGGAAAAGTACCTTGTTGCAGGTATTGAGTAAAAAAAAAGTAATAGTTAAAGTAGTTAATTTTCAAATTAGGCATATTACATGCACCTATGAACGTCAATAAACTACCACCGGTTCGGAAAAATATACCTCTGCCACAAGAAGAACCGGCGTAAGAAACTCGGCGAGGTGTCATTTTTTCACAACAATATACATTGTATAGTTAAATATAAAATTACAGTGTCAGCTACTACAAAATAACTTAAATAACAATGCTACAGTAGAAAATATATTTTCGCCATAGATTACCCGTGCAGGACGCTATCACTGCCAAACATCCCTATCCATGATGTAATCGTTTATCTTATAATATGCTCTTGAAATAAGTGTTTGTTTTACTACAGATTTGAATTTAGAATTGCTGAGTTCAGTAATGTGTTTAGGAATTTTATTGTAGAATTTGATACAATTTCCCAAGAAAGACTTTTTCGCCTTTACTAGTCTATAGAACGTTATTTCGAGTTTCCCAGTATTTCTCGTGGCTATTGGTTTATCAGCGTTCGTTGGAAAATTACCCAAATTCTTATTAACATACATTATTATTTCAAATGTGTATAGGGACGGCAGGGTTAGAATATCTATTTCTTTGAAAAATTCTCTCAATGAATTGGTATTAATATCTCTTATTGAAGAAGTTATGCATAGTTCCAAAAAGTAGATTAAATTTTCTATCAATACAAAAAAGAATAATGACTGTAGGTGGAACCACCATTTTTATATAAATTTTTGAATTTTCGACGTCCGAAATGCACAAGTTGAGAAAATTGCATTTAAAGTTTATAGTGGCAAAAAACACACTTCTACTTTTTAAGTTACATAGTGAAGGGTATAATCATAATTATTGCATGTTAAAGAATTATAATAAAGGTGAATTGTCTAAAAATACATGTTAATTATTCTGATTTCTTAGGTTGAACATGCCAGGGTGGAAGAAACACGAAAGTGTTAATTATACCCAATTCATAAAATAATGAGATTAAAACTGTTAGTTTCTCATCATAGTTACATATTCTATGGCATTTTGGGACTAGTGAATGAAAGAAAACTCCATAATCATAAAGAAATTTAATATTTACCTACCGCATTTTTAACGATTACAAAAAAGATCACTTATAATATTAAAAATCAACAAAATAATTTGTATATTCATGCTTTATCACAAGATCAAATGGTATTTAGCGTGGTGTACCACAATAGTATAAGTTTAATAGAAATGGTGTTAAAGCAGTTTTTATTAACAATAAAGTTTAGTGACTCGGCCGAAACTTTTGTATGAAAACGTAACTAGGGTACCTTGTCACGACATTTACTAAACTTTAGTAACTTAAACTCGAAGATCACTATTTTAGTACCTATAATGCACGAAATATCTGTAACAAAATGTTATTTAGGATAATTATAGCGGAAATCAATGCATTCTTATTTATAAAGACTTCTGTTTTAGTCGTGTAAGACATAAAGTTTAGCATTTTACTAAACTGGGTACCTTGTCACGCTAAGTCATTATCTTACATAAATGGAGTAAAACTAGAAAAAAAAATAACTCAATTGTGTACATAACTGCACCTAATTTAAGATTTATCAGTCTTTCAATCAATATTATAATACTAATTATATACGTCAACTAAAATGACAGCTTAATTTTTCATTGACTACTCGTAAATTCGAGATCAACAAATTATTATTAACACAGAAACACCTCGTGACGCGACCTTGGTGTGGTTTCGTATCGTTTATAATCGGTATTTTCCCTCGATCTATCCTCAGCGAGGTCGCGTCACAGTGAAGGTGCAACTCTGTATCGATATCGATGAAATAAGCTTCGTAAAATATTCCAGGGATCGTTATTTATATCAAAATACTTTGTTTTAGTACAAAATAAAATAAGTAAATGTAATGTCGAGGTCTGCAATGATAGAATTATTGGACTTTTTTAATATATCGCAAATTCGAGATCAACAAATTATTATTAACACAGAAACACCTCGTGACGCGACCTTGGTGTGGTTTCGTATCGTTTATAATCGGTATTTTCCCTCGATCTATCCTCAGCGAGGTCGCGTCATAGTGAAGGTGCAAATCTGTATCGATATCGATGAAATAAGCTTCGTAAAATATTCCAGGGATCGTTATTTAAATCAAAATACTTTGTTTTAGTACAAAATAAAATAAGTAAATGTAATGTCGAGGTCTGCAATGATAGAATTATTGGACTTTTTTAATATATCGCAAATTCTCAGAGAATTCCACCAAACCTAATTTATTTAAATCTTCCCTAAAATAATTAGTATATAATTTACTGTTACCTAATTTTCAATTACCAATTTTTTTTCATTGATTATTTTTCATTGAGTTGTTATACCTGTTATGAGATTAAATTATCTACTTGAAAGTCAAAAATTAATCTCTCCGCGATACCTATATATACCGTAATGCTATTTTATACATACAAAACATTAAGTATTTTTTTTGGTTCAAAAAATCATTTTGCTACCTATATAGAACGATCCTATACCCTATCTTAGAAAGAGGTATTTGACTACCCGCGATGGAAATATTGACAAAATAATTCGCGTGACAAGGTACCCTGACTACTAAATTTTATAGTCGGAGAAATATACTAAAAAAACATAATTTTAATGATATTCTTGTACACACATGTTTCTTTAGATGTAAATAACCCAATTATAACACAAACCCATTTTGGCACTTTTTCACCAGCTTCCACAAAAACTCATATAACTCGGTAACTAAATGTCGTGACTAGGTACCTTTCCAGATGCACTGACACATTTATTTATTTATACATCATCATCATCAACTTTTTCAACTATAATACTAAAAGTTTCATTCTTTACACTCCAAAGTATGTAATCAATCAAGACTATTCTAACGAATCTTGAAATTTGTTCGCTTTTTATTCGATTGCGTTGTCCTCATTCGCAATGTAGAAATTGTAGAAATTTTAAATAAATATTGGGGGACAATCTTACACAAATCGACCTAGTCCCAAACTAAGCAAAACTTGTACTGTGGGTACTAGACGACGATATACATACTTATATAGATAAATACATAGAAAACATCCAAGACCCAAGAACAAATATCCATGAAAAATGCACAAATAAATGCCCTGGCCGAGATTCGAACCCGGGACCTCTAGCTTCGGAGGCAGAGTCACTACCAACTAGGCTAAACAGGTCGTAATAGAGTATGATATTGGCTAACACAGATACTATCATTTTAATTTATAAAATTTTAGCCCCATTTTTGCCAAAATGTTTGGTATTTTTTTTTTAAATAAATAAACACTTCGGCGCTACTATTTAAAATTTTCTATCAACACTTGGAACTTATAATTACTAATTCAACTCTTTAAATCTGCTAGAATGACCTACTATTGTAAAATTGTTGAAGCTAGCGAACCCAATATTTAGTAATAATAAAATTATCAACTGAACAGTATCTGAACAAAAATAATTTTTGAAGTTCCTTTTTCCCGGAAGCACTGTGCGTCGCCCGTTATAGCAATGGTTATAGATTATAGATCGGGAATCATCATTTTGGATGTTAGATGCTGTTATTGGACTATTTGGTGATCGCTTTGGGTTATAACTGATCGTTTATGGACGATATCGACGTGAATTAGTAGTCAGTTTCATGTCCATGCCATTAACTTATTTGCTAATAAATGTAAATGCTGATGGATTGAGACGAGTCCTCAAATCATATTATTGTTTTATAACTTTGTTTTGTCTCCTTTTCTTCAACAATAAATTTCATGCATATACAAAAGCATTTCTTGAAAACGCCATTTGAATACATCTTTAATCTTCCATCATCAGCATTACCATTTCATTAATATCTTCCATGTATTTACATAAATAGCAGCCATTAGGCTTTAACGCTTCCAAATTAGTAGAATTAACAACTACACAACAACAACACTGTAAATAGAACGACTTAAGAAAATATCAATTTATACAACAAAATCGCGTTTTGTGTAAACCAAACAACATCCAAGGAAACTTGAACAGCCCGAAGAGCGTATAAAAAGGAAAACTTTCTAGAAACTCCGAGAACGTTCCGGAATCTTTGAAAGGACGCGAAAGGGAAAATGTAATTATTGTGAATTGAAAAAGGACGGAGGATACACTCCATGTCGCCCGTTTTGTACACGTGACGCTTTTTTTATTTCTTCGAACTACTGGTGTTCTCCAAAACGGGAATTAATTAGGTTTCTTGGTATTCAGTTACTGGTTTAGTAATCATTTAATTTCTACACTTTCCCAGTTCGGCACGAGGAAATAAGACAGTTCAAAGTTTTAAAGAACTATTCATTAATTATGAATTGATGTAATTTAGGCATATAACTTTTGTGTCTTATTAAGAAAAGTGTTTTCCAATGCTTATAATGTTAAATGATGTTATAGTGAAATATAAAATCACATCATAATACGCCTTATGGTCAAACCTTGCAGTTAACTTTTATTTCTCGGTCTGTCTCTAAATCTAAAACATAATGGCTTGTTTTACTTTATTTGTTTTTTTACTTTATCAGCTGTCAGTTTAGTCTGGTCAACATAATCCTTATTCTTATTCCAAATGACCACTAACATAGTATAGTACTAGTATTATTTGTGTTTCGTTACTATAACAGTATCGGAGATCGCTCATTACATGCAAACTTTACCTTTATTTAACATGTCATTCTCAGGAAAAGGTAATGTGTACCCATTTGCTCCACAATAACATGTGAGTATATAACTCGATCACTTGTAACTATCGGCCAAACCTGATATTTTTAACAACAAAAGAACGCTCCTTTTAAGAATTTACTGACGTATTGCCTGCAACATTCATTGTGCTCAAATAACCCTCAGATGTAATCAACTTTATACTCGTAGACACGTCAACCCTTATGCCATGATGTATTTTTATTACGTAATTTAATAAACATCTTAATCATAATGGACTGTAATGGTATTACTGCACCAACAATTGACCCCCATCGAGATGGGATCGTGGAACTCCATGCTTCATTGACTGATTGATTGGCGTGTCCTACTAATTAACTGCCTCTAAGTTGGTTGATACCATTGACTGACTACGAATAAGGGGCAAATGGATTTGTGTTTGCTCGTGTGGATATATCAATGTATATTTTTAATGTTATATATATATAACATTTGAAAGATTACCTCACAAAAAACGAGAAGTCAAGGTTCGGAGACCCTGCTGCTTAAAACGCACTGTGAACGCAGTGACGTGCCTCATGCCTGGGGTTTTTAACCCATAAGTTTTTCCCATTCGTCACTGCGATTCCGTACCGTCACTGTATTTTAAAATATTTGACATGTAAAATTTCGTATTATATAAATAAAATGAGTATGAGTATCAGTATGAGAATATTGTCACGGCTCGATAACGAGTCACGGCGTCAGAGTGCCTAGTCCGAACTTTGAAAATCGAACTTCGTGTCGTGCCGTCCCTTTCCGTCATATAGAAAGTGACGGCACGACACGAAGTTCGATTTTCGAAGTTCGGCGTAGGCCCTTAGGTCTACTATCGTTCGCCGAAACCACCTCAGCCTTACACCAAGGGATCGGGTAGAGCTTTTGGCGAGCTGTGTTCGCTGTGCAAAGTGTGCAACTGCAAGCGCTCATACTTGTAATTAAGAATCGCATATCCATTCGCAATTATATACGACCTTAGGGCTGTTTGCATCAAACTACAAGTACAGACCGATCATTATTGAATATGGCGGCAGCTGTCATCTCGTAGAAACTTGTCAAACTTTCGAATCTTTCCATACAAGCAGATTCTAGCGAACACTGCTTACGATTTATTTATTTATACTTCATTGCACAAATGAAATAAGTACCGATAGCGGACTTAATGCCTCAAGTCATTCTCTACCAGTCAATTAAATAGGGCCAAACGGAACTGATTACGATTGAGTACGATTAGGTGCATGAGATTAGCCACCCGCTTTAATAAATTCAGAATCATATTCGCTACAAGCAGTAGAGGCTTAATATAACACCATTTTTTCCATCTAAACAACAGCCAATAATTACAATTCTAAATTGGGTATGCAATGCATTCTGCTGCTTGCAAATTTTGAGCGGCGCGTAATTTGTTTTCGCTGAGTAGGCCTCCGCGGTCAGTCCAATTTTTATTATTTCAGATTTATGCATTCAAGGCTCATCCACTTTGTCATTTTAACAAATTTGGAGCAGATCGATCGAGCCTTTTCGGAGTAGTAGATGCTCAACCGATTTACATTTCTGGACCAAGATTGAGTTCCACTGCGCTCAATAAACCTGCATTATTGGCTAGCAAGCTCAGCAAATGTTTTTAATACTTAAATATAAAAACAATATGATTGACATCTCGAACCGGGATGAAACAAAGAACCACATTTTAACCTCATTGTTCTAATCCTTCACAAAGAGCAGTTAAGTATTAACTGTATTATAGAGTGTTTATTTGTAAATTGTTTTCCTTGACAGACTCAAAGGAACAGACAGAAGGAGAATCTGCTTGACCCTTTGATGTCCGGCTCAGTGAATCGAATACATATAAATGACATAAAAATATTCAAGAACCAGTGAACACGAGTAATATTATTTGTGAGAAACTGAAGAGGCTAGTAATGAAATATGGAAGGTTACATTTGTCTTTTTGTTTGTTTTAAAACTTGAGAAAGTTAATATGAATTCTTTGCACCTGGAAATCAGCAGGTATCGGTAACTATGCAAAGTTTTCTAGCGTTCGAACTTCTAAATGTTTTTTTTTGTCGGCCTGTTTAGCCTAGTTGGTAGTGTCATTGCCTCCGAAGGGCATTTGTTTCTGTGGTGAGCAGAGACATTTGTTCCTGAGACTTGGATGTTGTCTATGTATTTAAGTATATATCTATTAAATATATCGTCGTCTAGTACCCATAACACAAGCCTTATTGAGCTTACCGTGGGACTTGATCGATTTGTGTAAAAAATGTCCCCTAATAAAAATAAAAATAAAATGACATTACCCTTAGAAATTTTTACATATAAATTTACCTACCGATATCGTACGTTCGAAAAGTTATGCAGAAGCTACAATAAATTTAGTTTTTTAACTTATTTACTATAGGGTGACATCGGAGACGTGATCCGAAGCTAATTTTTCAGACTCTACACATGATCGCCTTTTCAATGCAATAGTTGTTACATCGAATGAAACAATTTATTTTTCCAAATTTTTACTAGAAAAATAATAACGCCATACTTAAATCATGGTCTCCCTATCACTTTTGATACACGTTGTATGAGGGATGACAAGACGTCGTGTGGTGTAGGGTGACCAAGTTGTATGAAACATTATTTTTTCTGTTAATAATTTGAGAAATAATAGTCAATATTGCAAGTAGTAACTGTGATATCAACTTCATTGAGTTTAACTTTCAAAACTTTATCGAGTCAAATGATTTCTGATCACGTCTTCGATGTCACCCTGCATTTTGACCGTATTTGGAGACTGTCTACGATCCTCAAGAGACCGTAATCTTTCTTGTACAACATAATGCTCTCCAAATCGGACCTAAAAGACTTCATTCACCAAGTCCTATCAGTGTCGATCTTTTGAACGGTATTTGGTTCTCTAGCCAAGTTTTTTTTCCATACTAAAAAAATCAGCCAAGTGCGAGTCGGACTCGCGCACGAAAGGTTCCATACTATTGTCTATACAAAATTAGATACTTTATTATAACCTTTTTTAGTTTAATTTAAATAATAATATTTTTGTGTCGGATTTTAGTCTTCCCGTATATTTTGAGACTCGGTGCCTAATGAACACAACGAGCAACTTTTTAGAAGTATTTTTTGTATGGGAGTTCCCTTGAGTATTTATTTTATTTTGTTTTCAGTATTTGTTGTTATAGCGGCAACCGAAATACATCATCCGTGAAAATTTCAACTGTTTAACTATCACGGTTCATGAGATATAGCCTGGTGACAGACGGACAAGCAGACAGACAGACAGACAGACGGACGGATAGTCTTAGTAATAGTGTTCCGTTTTTACCCTTTGGGTACGGAACCCTAAAAATACATAAGTTTCTCCTTAGCAGATATTAAATACACGCCTAGCTTCAATACTATGTAGATTCATTTATGTACTCGTTAGATTCTTGCAATGGCGACGAAGGTAGTAACAGCAGATAACACGAAAATAAATTGTCTGTTTCCTTAACTTAATTTCAATAACATAATATTCACAGAAAACCCTTTTATTTTTTCTTTCGCTCGACCATAAAAAGGGTTTCATATAAAAACAAGACTTCAAGAACTGAGTTATTTTACAAAACTGAGCTGCCGGCCCAAGTCAATACAGTATTATTTACCCAAGTTGGATTTATAAGGAGCATATTTTCACAAATTAGGTTCCGTTGAAGCTAAAACTAAAGGACGAGCCACACGAATGCGCACGCCACGCACACGCGCACGCGCACGTGCTGCGCACGCATTTGGTGTGGCTCGGCTTTAAGGCTCTGCCTACATGGTTCCGAATTTCGATTACGCATTTTGGCGCCAACCAAGGTTGTAGACAGCAAGGTCTGCTTTGTTGGAAAAGACGTGTTTCGGAGCGTGTATTAGAACCTTATGGATTAAAAAAGTTCCAGGTATGTTCTATTGCTGGTATAGGGATTTTTCTACTTACAACTTATTTTGTTTTTATAAAATTTGTATCCTCTGCATTTCTTACGAACACTTTATTTCAATCATACGTCATCATCCTCCTAGCGTTATTCCCAGTACAGTTGCATCCTGAAGAATGCCTGGGGTTCGCTACCTAATCCCAAGAATTGGCGTAGGCACTATTTTTACGGAAGCGACTGCCATCTGACCTTCCAACCCGAGGGGGAAACTAGACCTTATTGGGATTAGGCTTGTCAAGTGAGTGGGCAACTTGACTGTTAGAAGTTCTCAAGCCGCCCGGAGGCCTCTAACTTGGCTTAACGACTGCTATGAAAAACAGCAACCGGGATCAACGGCTTAACGTGCCTTCCAAAGCACGGGAGCGCTCAGTTAGTAACCACTCAAAGCGGTCACCCATCCAAGGACTGACCTCGCCCGACATCGCTTAACCTCGCATACCGCACGCAACCTTTTGAAAATAAGTAGTCTATTTGTCAAACACTATCTTCAATATCGTTCTTATAAATTATTTAAATCATATTGATTTTATAAATTATCTATGCTAATTTTATTTGTTCATTTATGTATTTATATATCCTAACACGAGTCGCGCAGTTTGCGGTAAGTATGGTATCCCGCACACCTCACTGGATCCAATGAAAACCAGCGCCGTTGGCAGCACTGTGTCAACTGCATTACTGAGTGAAGGCCTTTTCGGTAGCACATCTCTGTTTTTTTTTTAGTTCTTAAGTTGTACTGTATTACTTTAAATGTGTTATCCGAATAAATATCTTTTTATTTTATTCTAAAATATATTTATTGAAATGTAAAATATATTGGGGGACAATCTTACACAAATCGACCTAGTCCCAAACTAAGCAAAGCTTGTACTGTGGGTACTAGACGACGATATAAACACTTATATAGATAAATACATACTTAAATACATAGAAAACATCCAAGACCAAAAAACAAATATCCGTGAAAAATGCACAAATAAATGCCCTGGCCGGGATTCGAACCCGGGACCTCTTAGCTTCGGAGGCAGAGTCACTCGTCATACTATTCTAATTGTTAACAAAAAATAAGGTTTTTCAATTAAAATTCTAATCTTCCCAAAAAACACCATTATAATCAGCCTTTAAACGTCCCACTGCTGGGCACCCACAGAAAACTTTCACGTAACGTCACACTTCTCTCATCAGGTGACAGGGAACCACTGCGTAGTTATCAAAATAAAATGTTCACATACAGTGTTAGTACATGTGGTAGGTATAAGGATCATCATGTCAGACTTCCACTGCTGGACATAGGCCTCCCCTAAAGACTCCCACAATGACCGGTCCTGCGCCACCCGCATCCAGCGGACACCCGCGACCCTTACCAGGTCATCAGTCCACCGTGTGGGGGGCCTGCCCACGCTACGCCTGCCGGCACGTGGTCGCCACTCGAGAACCTTTCCGCCCCAACGGCTATCGGTTCTACGTGCTATGTGTCCTGCCCACTGCCACTTAAGTTTAGCGATTTGAAGGGCTATATCGGTCACCTTGGTTCTGCTGCGGAAAACTTCATTCCTGATGCGATCACGTAGAGATACTACCAGCATAGCCCTTTCCATTGCTCTTTGGGTGACTTTTAGCCTTCTTATGACGCCCATAGTAAGGGTATAAGGATATGACGGCTTAAAATTATTTAAATAAAAAACCTGGTGGTCTCATAACCAGCGTATCGACCCTAATGAAAGTATTATTTTCTAAATATCTAATCATAATACTAAAATTTGCTCCATTATTTATCATTTTACCAATAGAACCCCTGACAAAACTTTAAGAAAAGGTTATCGCATACTAAAGGAGTTCTAGATGTAAAATTTCCATATATTATGTAGACAAAGCTCGGACACAGGACAGAGAGTCCGGGTTTCGATACATTTTAAAGTGTGGGCCCGAAATCCGCGACAAGCTCAGTTGGAAAAGCGCTTTTCATCATCCTAGCGTTATCCCAGTACAGTTTCACTCTGAAGGCTGCCTGGAGTACGCTACCTAATACCAAGAACCAGCGTAGACACTAGTTTTTACGAAAGCGACTGCCATTGGGATTAGGCTTGTCAAGTGAGCGGGCAACTTGAGTAACTTGACTGTTAGAAGTTCTCAACCCGCCTGAAGGCCTCTAACTTGGCTTAACGACAGCTATCATAGACAGCAGCCGAGATCAACGACTTAGCGTGCCTTCCAAAACACGGGAGCGCTCAGTTAGTAAACTACTCAAACCCCCCACCAAGTGCTGACCCCGGCAGACATTGTTAGAGGTATGCGGGCGACGGTAGGCCACGGACGCTCCGTTACGCGGCTTGGAACTAACAAAATAGTTTTATTTTATACACAAGGTGTAACTTGGGCAAGTGCAAAAATGTAGGTGCATATAACTTACTCTAACAGACGGACTTACAGCGAAGGAATCATAATAACGAGTAAATTTTTAACAAAAAAAACACCGACTCCAAACTTTGCCAGACCCCATCCTCCTGCTATATAATTTGAGGAGTTCCTTCGATGTAGCCTTACTTAACCCATCCTGTTGCTATATAATTTGAGGAGTTCCCTCGATTTTTCCAAGATCCCGTCATCAGATCCAGACTTGGTGACAATGGGACCAACTAGAAAACACACCCTTTCAAAAAAAAAAAAATTTTGAAATCGGTCCACTAGTCTCCGAGTAATCGGTGAACATACAAAAAAATATTTCCGACGAATTGAGAGCCTCCTCCTTTTTTGAAGTCGGTTAAAAAGAGAAGCAAAACACAACACAACTTATATCGAAGGATTAAATATAGTATAGTCTGCTATGGTGCTAACTGTAAGTTGCAAATGTCATTGATATAAATAAGTAATAGGTTTTCGCTGCCACCCTTTGGGTGCGGTGCTCTAGACCACCCTAAACTCACAAGTGTTAACTAATCGGTATAGTTCGAACCAAACCTCAGGATATTCCTGTACAAATATAAATCGCTCGTCCTAAAGCTCCAACCTAACATCCGATACTTCATCTTTCATGTGACTAAGTTTTATAGAGCCGGTCCGGTTTTTTATTGCCCTGGAATAAAATATTTTGCTTCTGTTCTGCAAGAAATATTACCTGTTTCAGACAATGATGTATTTTCTTTTGTTTCCTTTTGGTACTGCGGAAAACAGATTGATCTAAAAGGTTAAAAAGGTTCAAGAACTCATTTAATAACTCTTGGCGTGTTCATTTATTTAAACTTTATTTAAGAAAACAAATAAGTACAAATTCGAACTTAATGCCTCAAGGCATTCTCTACCAGAGTCCTTATATCAAACTCACAGCCGTTACGTCAAATCTATATGTGAAAGTAGGTTTATTTTTTCTTTTTATTTCATGTTGTTTGCGTCTGTGTCGTCATTCGATAGATTTAAGGCAGGACCCCACTGAAAACCAGCTTCGCGGTTTGCCGTAGCATTATGCTAAGTGGGCTCTTTTAGGGTCGTATTTAGCGTTGTATATTCACAAATTATGGTATATGTTGTGTGAAGACGTTAATAAATGTGTTTTCTTTCTTTCTTTCTTCCCAGTCAACCATGGGGCTCAACATAAAAGGCAAGAGGTTTTCTGTCCTAGCAATATAGCCCAACAATTACTATAGCGTATATTGAGAACATTTGCGCCAATTTAGATTTCCTACGTATACTTAATAGGGTATTTTGGGATTTACTCGGAAGCGGCAGATCTATCCATATCTGATGCATTCGAATTACTGTTTGATAGCATTGTTTTTACAAGCTTTTATTTACGTTCACCTGTCCCGTTGTCTGACGGGTTGTAATCAAATCTTGCAAGTTCAATTTGTCCACTTCCCGGTTTCCGATTGAGCTGAAATTTTGCATGCATGTGTAAGTCGGATGACACTGCAATATGATATGTGGAAAAAACTACAGTCGGCAATAAAAGCTTGTTCCAAAAATGAAATTTTTGACCAAAAACTTTTTTGTACCTGTAAAGTAGACGCTACCCCGCTTTTTGTTTCTTTTTACCATGTAATGTATTGCATGAATAACTGTAGCTGGTATTTAAGTGAAAAATAAGTGGGAAAATAAAATAATTTAAAAATCGCTTTATTCGCAAACAAACTGAGATAAGACTAACGAAAAATTAAGTTTTTAAGAGCTACATGAATAAATAAAAATAATCTTTAAAATGTCCCAATGACACTCCAGTAAATCCACAGTTAGCGTTCTGGGTTCCCCAACTATAATGGATCTATACTATGTAGAATAGCTTATGTTCCATCCGGGGTACGTACTTTACTTACAAGGGTTTTTATATGGCGTTTTTTAATCAAGTCGAAGTTGCACCACGTCCGTAGGGAGTACCCAACGTTACCCTACACGTGACCCCTGGGTGGTGCTAAAAGTGCAACAAAAACTGGCAACCGTACTTGTCTTCTCGAAGATCTCACGGTTCGTAAATAAATGCCATACGATTAAATAAAAAAAATTTAATCAATTCAAAATGATCGAAAGTAGAAGTGTCAATTGACCACGTGTTAGTAATTCGACATTTATTCCCAAAAGAAGAAGGTTAACGTCTCAATGCTCGACACTAACCCAATAAATGACACTTTCAATCTTATGTCACAATAATACAGATGAACACTAGTGTATTTATGACTACTGTGTTGTCAACAATTGGATATTAATTTGTCAATTGGGTATCATGGTGTCAACAATTGGGGCGTTCACCTTATTATATTCCACCCAAACAATATTCTCATAAAAATAGAACTCCTTCGTAAGCCGTTGTCACGGAACTACTTGGAGCCATTTTCCTACCTAATCAGACTAAACTTTGCGACCTATTTGGAAGTCTGTACATTATAGTGGACATTTTCGGAATGCTCTCGTAATTTCGTTAATTATCGTTCGGAATCACGGACCAAGTTGGTGCAAGGAAGGCATAAATTTAAAGAGAGCGTTTCTACTTCAAGTACAGTCGGCTTCAAAAACATGTATACATTATAGCATTTATTGTGCAGATATGTGATGTGCTGCTCCTAGGTAGGATAATGTACTGTAAGCATTATAAACATGTATACATTTCGGAACTTATGTCTGGGGAACAAGGTTCAAAATTGTATACATATTTATGATGCTGACTGTACAAGGCTGGATGTATACAGGAAAGGAATATCCACAAATGTACAATAAACAGGAGACACAAGAAGAAACGACAATAGAAAGATCTCTCAGGGACAGAAGTCCATTGAGAGTTGGTTAGAAGTTATATTTATGCAACTTTTTTTATTTTATCGTATGGCATTTATTTACGAACCGTGAGATCTTCGAGAAGACAAGTACGGTTGCCAGTTTTTGCTGGGATCAACGGCTTAACGTGCCTACCAAAGCACGGGAGCGCTCAGTTAGTAACCACTCAAAGCGGTCACCTGCACCCACATTGCTTTACCTCGCATACCGCACGCGGTACGCGGGCGCCGCTGGGCCACAAACGCTCCTATGCAACTGATTTTAGAACTTTCAATAGCGCATTGCATATCACGTCAGACTTGGCAGATGACAGGAGTGAGGCCACAATTGTTCAGAGATATAAGGTAGAATGAATGAGTGAATGGTGTTGATCTCTGGGGATTGAGTGCTCATCGCGATAGTCGCGAAGGGCATTTATTTATATTGCAAAAGCGAGCAGTACGCACAATCGCCAAAAAACCGCTTGACCAACCAGCAAGAGAGCTTTTCAGATTTCGTAAAATACTGACGCTGCCTGCAGTATACATATTGGTTGCGTGTCAGTATATTAGATCCTATCTCGCTAACTACAAGACGAACTGCATCCGCACTGGCAATAACCGTAGGCAACCCTTGTTGATCGCTCCAGTAAAGCGAGCCAAGCTCCGTAAGTCTCCTAGTGTCATTGGGCCTAAATTCTACAATAAGATCCCTGTTGACATAAAATCGGTCGAAAGTATTGTATTTGCAAAAAAAAAACTGTAAATATTGCTCACACAAAAAGCATGATAACTACATTGTTGACGAGTTACTTCAGGGAAATAATTAACCACGCGTTCACTTGTTGAACTAGTGTATGACTGAAATACAGTACTCGTAATCGATAGCAGATATTTTGTATATTTTTTTTAATCGTATGGCATTTATTTACGAACCGTGAGATCTTCGAGAAGACAAGTACGGTTGCCAGTTTTTGTTGCACTTTTAGCACTACCCAGGGGTCACGTGTAGGGTAACGGTGGGTACTCCCTACGGACGTGGTGCAACTTCGACCCCCCTTTGTCAAGTGAGTGGGCAACTTGACTGTTAGAAGTTTTCAAGCCGCCCGAAGGCCTCTAACTTGGCTTAACGACTGCTGTCGTAGACATCAGCCGGGATCAACGGCTTAAAGTAAAGTAAAGTTTATTTGCAAGAATATGTACATAAGATGTTAACATTATATTGTGAGTCGCAGTATTCAGCCTTAAACGGCATGCAAATATTAGCATAATACTCTATTAATAATTACAAATAAAAATATTGATGAATTAAAATGATGATGAATGAAATTCCTAATGATATTAGGAAAACAATAAACCATCTGAATCTGAATCTGAATGAATAAATGATTTATTGTTAGTGAACAAGCACCTCTTTACAGGATGAGCCGTTTTGAGGGTGATTGTTTTTATTTGAAAGCTGGTTTTTTAAACGTTCAGCCGTAATTGAGAAATTGAACATAGAATTAATATGTCTGGAGTTATTCAACTCTTCTAAGTTGTCAGTTATCCAATGTCGTCGTCCTCCTAGCGTTATTCCTAGTATAGTTGCATCCTGAAGGATGCCTGGGGTCCGCTACCTAATCCCAAGAATCGGCGTAGGCGCTAGTTTTTACGGAAGCGACTGCCATCTGACCTTCCAACCCGAGGGGGAAACTACTTACACCTTATTGGGATTAGGCTTGTCAAGTGAGTGGGCAACTTGACTGTTAGAAGTTCTCAAACCGCCCGGAGGCCTCTAACTTGGCTTAACGACTGCTGCGTCAACGGCTTAGCGTGCCTTCCGAAGCACGGGAGCGCTCAGTTAGTAACCACTCAAAGCGGTCACCCATCCGAGAACCGACCTGCGTCCACGTTCCTTAACCTCGCAAACCGCACGCGGTACGCGGGCGCCGCTGGGTCACGAACGCACGTTGGTGGTAAACAAGCGAACGGCCTGCCTGAAAGTAAACACTGTAGCCTATGAATCTATATACTCGTCTGACAGTATCTGAAGCCTAATTTACAATTAAGTGTATCTAAGGACCCGGGTATGTCCTTAAACTACGACTAAGACCACCGGGGAATGGGCAGCAGCATTCCTAGAGTGCGGTGGAGATACTGCGATCGCCAACCCGCATGCCAAGCGTGGCGATTATGGCATTTACTCCCCATGAAATTGGGGGAGGTCTATGTCCAGCAGTGGACGTCCTTTGGCTTTGTGGTGGTGGTGGTATCTAAGGAATGCATGCTTAGTTTCATTATAATTATGTTTTTATACAACTTCTTTTATATACGGCCCTCTTGATGTTAAACTGTCACCGCAGCCTATGGACGCATGCAACTCCAGTTACAGACAGCAACCGGCTTAACGTGCCTTCCAAAGCACGGGAGCGCTCAGTTAGTAACCACTCAAAGCGGTCACCCATCCAAGGACTGACCTCGCCCGACATTGCTTAACCTCACATACCGCACGCGGTACGCGGGCGCCGCTTGGCCACGAACGCTCCGTCAGTTATCCAATGTATCGTGAACAAGATCACGACACGTCTTAAGATTATAGCAAGTTTATTAAAGTGCAAACTAATTTAAGACAAGTGTACTGAAAACTGGGACGAGTAAATTGCTCCGGTCAAGAACAGAAAAAAAACCGACCAAGAACGAGTCGGACTCGCGCACCGAGGGTTCCCAAAAAATATCTTTATTATATTATGCAACGTTGCGTTGGCTTAGAAGTTTGATTTTTTCATAGCTCCAAGGGACAGTAGACGTGAGTATTTGAAATAAAATAACAGCTTGATACCTCCACGCGTTCCTGAGAAAAAGGGTCTTGACAGACAGACAGACGGACGGACGTACGGACAACAAAGTGATCCTATAAGGGTTCCGTTTTTCCCTTTCGAGGTACGGAAGCCTAAAAATGGAAACACATTGTTTGGAAATTCAATATGAATCCCGGTCAGGGCAGCGTGTAATGCATTAGTATAATTTTTTTTTCTGAGTCTTGGATGTTCTCTATGTTATATCTGTTACATATGTCTTCCTCGACCTACCCATAACATGTGCCTTAACAATTTTATTACCGTGTATTCTCCGTATGTAGCCCGTAGCGACCACGAACAGAGTACCCGATAATCGGGTTCTCGGTGCTGAACGTGTAATGATCTTACTATGGGTCTACCTTAGTTCCATTAGTGTAAGATTGTCCCCCAAAATGGATTTATTTACACGAATACGTTTTTCACCTGTCGTCATCTATGATATCCGTAACAAAATTACATACACACATATACTCACGCTCGTAATTCATTGAAGTAGGCAGACACCAGATAATGCCAAAAACTACGGTCCTTACATACTTCTTTCGCTTCAAACACATCCATACATCTTCTCATACATGCTCGTCGGTTGCGGGTACTTCCGACTTGACCTTTTTTCAGTATCGTAGGAATGTGATCAAGATACCCTCGCCTTGGTCGCCCCCTTCCATCCATCTTCTGAACGTAAATCCTCTTAGTCAGTCTGCTTTCACACATCTCTCAACATACCCAAACCACCGAGGCATACCTTTTTCATTCCTAGTCACTACGTCGTCCACATATTTCTTTTATAAGATATAACAAAATTATAAGATTATAATGGGTCTAGATTTGTTTAAGATCGTCTCTGATTTTTAGACGAAATCAAAAATCTGCGCTATTGAAGACTGATCTTTATTCGTAGTAAAAACTTAATCCTACAGCTTTTGTCTCCCCAGTTTCAACTACATCAATTTCTTTCCACCAGTATCGGGTCCATTAATTCTACTTCATCCACTTTGTAAAGATTAGCGGGCACCAACTAAGAATTACTTGAAAAATGGAAGCCATTTTTCGTTGCGGGTTTGCTGAAACAAAACAGTTAAATCATCGGTTAAAACGGGCTTAAACATGTTAATAATAAAAACGTTGAACTCCTTTCGTTCTTGTCTTCCAAATAGATTCAAATTAAAACATGCGTTAAATTTTGAGGTTGAATACTTTTCACGGCTTTTTAAATTATTAAACCATAAAAAGGTTTTGTTAATGTCTAATCATCCATCTCTTACTAACAAGCAGTAGGTTCGGTCTGGTTCGGTTCTCCATACAAACGTATTTGCCCTCTCATTTTGAAACGCCATGCTAGAATAACATGAAAATTTGTATACACAATGGGATCCGGCATATCTAGGTCGGAACATAGTTTCTGTTGCTTGAAATTATAATGGAGAAAAAATACAGCGATTATTAAGGTTTTCATACAAGCCGTAAAAAACTCAAAAAACCGCTGTATTTTTTTTCTTTTACAATTTCTAGCAACGGAAACTAATTTCCGACCTCGATATGCTGGATCCCATTGTGTATACAAAGTTTCATGGCTTTTTAAAATGAGAGTCTAAATACGTTTGTATGGAGAACCGATCCACCCCGATCGTACTGCGCCCTCTTAAGTGAGACATAAATATGATCATGCTACCAGGTAGTTTAATCAGGGCGTTCACTACTTAGGTTGATTTTTAATCTTTCTAATATCGAGATGTTTCCTTCCTCTTTCTTCGTTGCATTTTTTGTTAAATTCTTGCAGCAGAAATACGTTGACGTGTATTTTTCAGGAGGTATAAAAATATCTGAAATTTATCGATAAGCGTCGTGAAGATATTTTATTGTATTATAGGCAACAAATAAGTTCCTCAATAAATATATTTTTACACATTTGTATAATGTTTCATTAAAAAACTGTAATAAGGCGCCACCACCATCCCCACCATATAAGCCAAAGGACGTCCACTGCTGGACATAGGCCTCCCCCAAATTAACGGGGGGTATATGCCATAATCGCCACGCTTGGCATGCGGGTTGGCGATCGCAGTATCTCCACCGCACTCCAGGGATGCTGCTGCCCATCCCCCGGTTGTCTTGTTCGTAGTTTTAGGACATACCCGGATCCAAAGGCGGGTAATAAGGCGCAAAGGAAATAAATTATTCTAAAAATATATACGCATTTATTTACTTACGTACACCTACGTAAGTAAATAAATTAATGCATATACAGGGTGTGGCCTGTAATAGGAGCAATAAATTTAAAGGCCGCTTCCTTAGAGCATCTGCAGTACCCTCTTGTGTCCAAAAAAAATTTATCTTTTTTCAATTGGGAGAAATTTTGATCTAAAATTATGACCTCCAAGTAATGGATCTTGGCACCCAGAGATTATAGCGCGGCAGTCAATGCTGATTTTGAGGTTGCTTCACGTTATGACTCATAATCTTTTTCGCATTTTTGGTATAAAAGAATATTTCTGGGAATTTTTTACTTTTTTTTATAAATTTTTAGTTTTTTTGAATAAATTGATATTAATATCACTCCAGTAGAGTAAAAAAGTACATATAAGCTACATTTGCGAAAAAAAATCAAAAAAAAAACTTTTTTTTTCCATTAAAATCATTTGGAAATAATTGCTGGAGAGCTCAATAGTGTACCGTTTAATTTTTTGCTCCTATTACAGGCCACACCCTGTATATTCTTCTGCGTTTTTGTAAAATAAGTACGTAATTAAACGTACTCATTTTACAATAACCAAAAGTACATTAATAACAAATAAATACTTAAACGTGATTTTTACATGATTCTCGGAACCAAAACAAAAGTTTAAATAAGGCTCGTTTTAAAAAAATTGCGATTTAAACTAAAGCTCTAACTAAAAGGAAGGTAGCCGGACGGTGATGGATTTCGGGGGAAAAGGCAATTCTTCGAGCAAATCATGTGTAAAACCGGCCCTCGCGGCTCGGACAAAGAATATAAACAAGTGTAGGGGTCAAACGTGACCGGGTTTTAAAGCGGACATGGACTAAATTTTAATTTTAAATAGGGTTGACCTTTGAAAAGGTTTATGATCCGTATAGTACTTTGTTTTTAAAGAAGTTGGGATCCCGCAATTATTTGCTAAGGATTTGTATTCTTAAAAATCATGCTCGAATCGTCGCTGTATTCTTTGGTATCGTAAGAGGTCAGGGAATTGGAGTAGTGTTGAGATGTGACCTAAGAAATGGGCTAGTAACCTAAAAATACCACAATTCATTAGACCTACAAATTGCAGCGATGTTTACTAAAACAATCATAGTTAACTGTCAGTTTATGCAAATGCAACTGTACGGGTAACGTCATTAGAGATAGCTCGCGCGACAAAGCTAATTCATACAGTCAGCGTCATATAGTACGTAACAGCAAAATTAGCCAAATAGTTCAGTACACCATACAAAATATATGACGATACGACGCCAACCGTACCTAAAATAGAGGTTTTGTGGCCATATTTCTATATTATCGTCGGCCTGTTTAGCCTAGTTGGTAGTGTCATTGCCTCCGAAGCTAGAGGTCCCGGGTTCGATTCCCGGTAAGGGCATTTGTTTCTGTGGTAAGCAGAGATATTTGTTCCTGAGACTTGGATGTTTTCTATGTATTTAAGTATAATCTATTAAATATATCGTCGTCTAGTACCCATAACACAAGCCTTATTGAGCTTACTGTGGGACTAGTTCGATTTGTGTAAAAAATGTCCCCTAATATTTATTTATTTATTTATTTACCGATTTTTGTAATGCCCATCAGATCTACAGTTATGGACCGATTTTGATAAATTATATACCATAGGATTCGTCCTATGCTGCAGATGTGCAATAAGGTCTTAGTTTTTTTGATTTTTATCCTGGAAAATTAATAAAATGATTTTTACGAAAAATCCTGGACTCCCCGACAAACATAAGCCTCAAAATCGTGTTCGATGACGCCGCATACAAGCGAGGGGTCAGCTTACCTTGGGAAAATTATACGAGGTTAAAATTTAGCTTGGTTAACACGTGACTTGGGAACTAGCTATGGTATGATTCAGGATGACATAAAATTAAATATGAATTAAAATGTTCCTGTAAGAAATATGTGGTACAGCATTACAAAATAAAACTTTTGAGTCGAGAAATACTCAATATTATTAACTATAAACGAAAGTAAAATTACTAATTCGGTCTAAGTATTTACAGTTGACATGAATGCCAGACGTATTGTGTCAACTTTCTTTTTAATGTGCTCCATTATGTCAATATTGAAATGTCATGGTTTATACTTCAAAGAAGTTGGTATACAAACCAATGACGTTTCAAATATACGTTCCGTATATTACTGATATTGATACTTGCCAAAAAATGACAAACCAGATTAAACTTTACGTTGTGAATTACAGAACTGTTTCTGAGTTAATCATAGATAAGCTACAAAACATTTTGAAAGAGAAGAGACTCGCTGTGTGTCTATGCTAAGTGTGTCTCTCTTCCACCTATTGTCATTCCAGTAGGGTGATCAAGTGATCATAAGCAAAGAAGTTCTCATTAGACGTTACTTATTGGTGGATTTAGATCAAACGAACGAGAAAAAAATGTTGCACTAATTAACCTTTACGACGCCAACAACGTATTCGAAGTATAATTATGCGCACCATCGATTCAACACAACGACGAATATAGCCGTCATGGCGACGACGTCAAATGCGATATCAACCTACATTCATTTCTATAGATAATGCGCTTAAAAGGTTAAATAACATAATTACAACCTTTAATTGCCGAGAACATAGGTGCGCGAACATATGACGTACGTTGTCAAAATCACCTTCGTTCTTTATACTATGGTTCATATTCTATCTCTTATGGAAAATGAGTTGGCGTGTAAGTGTCACTGCCGTTCATACAGTATGGCGTTCAAAAGGTTAATTTGCTATTCATCAATGTTTGTCTGAGGATGTCAAACCCTACAGAAATGCATGTAGGTTGATATCTCATTTGACGCCATGAAGGATATATGCGTCATTGGCTTCGGACCGTTGGTGCGCAATATAGGTACGTTGTTAGCGTCGAAAAGGTTAATAATACTCGAAAAGTTAGAGGACATGTACCTATTTTTCTTTTCGTTACGTTTCAGTAAACATGTCTAAAATAAGAGGGATAATGGTCACGTTAAACTGCCACGTTCTAAGAGGGCGTAGGTACATTGAAAGGATGAATGAGATGACCACTATAGACCTGTCATTTCCATACAGTTTATAACCTCAAAGTGACTTGTAGGTTATAAACTGTATGGAAATGACATGTGTCAGGATTGACTTCTTAACCGCCGACTACTATATTGGTAACATGTTCAATTAAAAGTTAAAATTATGCTGTATCTGTGTCACCTGCAACAGTGACAGTGCCGGTTTTCAGGGTGTCTACCCCAAACACCCGAAGATCGAAGTTCATATATTTCCTTCTCTATCATACCAATAAGCAAGTGTTATAGTGATGGATATAACGAAAGATTTTAAGCCAGTTACTTCACTTGACAAAATAGACCTCACAACTGTCATGCCAGAACCACACGATGGGCCATGATGGGCTACGTACAAGACGCAGTTATGCGGTGGATCGAGATGCAAATATGTTTTTTTATGATTGACTGTGACACGAATGTTTTTAAATCGACTTTCCGAATAGATAGGCTATATTGTATTTCGCGGCTTCGCTTGCATTCTTCGTAGTACGTCGACGCGGCTGAGCCGCGCGGGTAACTAGTATTTCTATATAAGGTGATCGGTCGCTCGGTCAATAAATTTCTGTATTTGCATCAGCGTCCTTTTAACAATAAGTTTGAAACTTGATAATTAATATCGCAATCCGAAATTTCCAATATTGAATAAGTATCCAGAAATTCTGTTCTAAGCAGTCAAAACCAAGCCAAATGATGTTTCAAGGGTCAAAAATGTCAACGCCCACTGCAATTTGTGAAGCTTTTGCAAAAAACTTTTCGTCTGTATATGCTACCGATTGCCATGTAGATCCAACTTTTACCTCCAAACGTATAGACACCTGCGAAAATGTTAATGCCATTTCATCTCTCTCTTTTTCTCGCGACATTATCCAATCATCTCTTAAAAAGCTAGACAAGAACAAAGGTCCAGGACCAGACAAAATACCGGCGGTTTTCATAGCAAATTGTTCCACAGCACTGTCAGTTCCACTACATATAATTTATAATTATTCAATTTCAAGAGGCATATTCCCGTTAATTTGGAAACAGGCTAACGTAATACCTATACCTAAGGGTGGAGATAAGACGAACGTATTAAATTATAGACCAATTTCCCTGCTGTCAATTCTTGGCAAAGTTTTCGAATCTTTGGTAAATTCTGCTTTGTCCGCACATGTAAAATCTTTCATAATTCCCGAACAACACGGTTTTCGTAGTAACAAATCCACCGTATCAAATTTGGCAGTGCATGTATCTTCTGTGGCAGAAGTTCTGGACAAAGGTTCTGAGATTGACGCTGTTTACACCGACATAAGCAAGGCTTTTGATCGAGTTAATCACGATTTGCTAATAAACAAACTAAGCAATGTTGGAGTTCATGGTAAATTGCTAAACTGGTTTTCTTCGTACCTTGATACTAGATCGCAAAAAGTCTTGGTTTGCGGACACGAATCGGAAAGTTTTAACGCTACCTCAGGTGTACCGCAAGGATCTCATTTAGGACCTACGTTGTTTTTAATATTTATAAATGACATGGCCAATGTAATCTGCCATTCCAATTTTTCACTATTTGCAGACGACTTAAAAATTACAAAAATAGTTGCCGATCCTTCTGACTCTCAACAGCTCCAAGATGACTTAACTCGTATATCAAACTGGTCCAAAGAGAATAAACTACCGTTCAATATAGCAAAATGTAAACACATAAAATTTACTAAAAAACGATTACCGCTAACTACAACGTATGCCATTGACAATGTACCCCTAGAGGAAGTTTCATATATTAGGGATTTGGGTGTGATACTGGACAAAGAGCTCTCTTTTAACCAACATCTCGATCACATTATCAAGCAGGCAAATAAACTTCTCGGTTTCATATGGCGAAACTGTAAACCATTTAAAAATATATCGGCTTTAAGGACTGCTTACTTTGCTCTGGTTCGCAGTCAGTTAGAGTATTGCTCAAATATTTGGAACCCGTTTTATAAGTGCCACATAGAGAGAATAGAACAAGTACAAAAACGATTTCTATTCTTTCTCTCTGTACACCAGGGAAAAAAACGCGTGTTGAAGTCGTACAAAGACCGCTTAAAACATTTCAAGATAATTTCTCTTGAGGACCGCCGTTGGATCTCCGATCAAATGTTTCTTCAAAAAATTATTTCAGGAACGCTTGACTGCCCACAGCTATTACAAACTATCAAGTGGACCGTCCCGCGACAGCACGCTCGTCTAGATAACTTTCGACCTTTGTCAACTAGAACGTACAGGACTAATACTGGATCCTATAGTGTAATACCGAGAATTTGTAAAGAGCATAATTTACTATATAAAAGAAACAGGGTTGATATACTGAACATGTCACAAAATCAGTTCAAAACATATCTCTGTAAACAAAAATCAAATATGTTATAAGTCATAATCTCCAAGTTTGATGTTAATTTTAAATCTGCTTTTCTCAATTGTTATACAATATTATAATGTTCCTAGCCTTCTTACAAGTAACTTACCTTATAGCTAACCTTAGATTTAGTGCAAATAAGGGTGGATTGAGTGTAGACGTAATTAAGTAGATTTTACTATGTTTAATGCATGCCGTGTTTGCCTGTAATTGGGTGAATACTCTAGCAGTAGTTAAAATTATCTGTTATAAATAAGATTTTTTATTGTATTACATCTGTTGGCAAACCTTAATAAATAAATAAATAAATAAATAAACCGATTCTTGGCATTCGGTTTCCTAGAATTGGTTTTGACTGCCAGTGAGGCAAAAAGTGAATTTCACGTTTCTGACAATAACAACCTTTAGGGAAAGGGAAATTTTCGAAATTTTTAGAAAATATTTCAGTCAATAGTAATCTACTTTATAAACCTTTGTAGGTTACTTCCACTGTATTTTTACTATTTTAGCTAAATTCATAGAAGAAGACTTATTGTTACAAACGGATATTGGTTTCGGAATTAAACTGCTGAATGTATAAATATGAATAAGAATACGTCGGTAGTAATAAGTTTGCATTCACCACAATTTGTAGTAAAGATTTGGTAGTCACATAATTTTGAAAAATAAAACGAAAATCGCGTGTTCAGGCGACTCTCTCGCTGTACGCATTAAAATGCGAAAGATAACAAAAAACTGTGTGCATTTAAAGATACTTCGCCAAGTATAGGTTTAATGATTTATACCATCGAAAACGATTGTCTGAATGTAATTATCCTTTTTGAGAAAGTAAATTAACAAACCCATATTAATAAAAATATTATGTCTCTTACTTACAAACACAAAATATGCCAAAGTATCAGGATACGAGAGATAAATAAATGGAAACGGTATTTTTATGAATAAGGGCATCGAAAATCGTAATTATATTATGTATTGTTTTTGTAGAGCCACCGTAATGGCTTCCTCTTTGACCACAGACGCCAATTTATTCGGATTACTCCTATCTATGCCGGCCGACAATATGGAAAGCCGCATTGCCTTCAATAGTGAACTACAAAATACGATATTTAATGTTTTCGAAAAGCCTGTGCGATCAAATAAACATTTAACGTTGTGGTTTAACAAGCATCGAAGCTAAAGCGACATTTTTATTACTATTTAATTTGTTCTGATTGAGTGATTTTCAAAAGTAAATCACTAAAAAAACCAACACCATTATACCAAAAGGTATTAGTCGTTATATTCTGAATAGGGGCGTTTTCAGTATTTGTTTATTTCGTGTTCCATTGATAAATAAATAAATATTAGGGGACATTTTTTACACAAATCGAACTAGTCCCACAGTAAGCTCAATAAGGCTTGTGTTATGGGTACTAGACGACGATATATTTAATAGATATATACTTAAATACATAGAAAACGTCCAAGTCTCAGGAACAAATGTCTCTGCTCACCACAGAAACAAATGCCCTTACCAGGAATCGAACCCGGGACCTCTAGCTTCGGAGGCAATGACACTACCAACTAGGCTAAACAGGTCGACAAATTGATATATACTTATATACATAGGAAAAAATAACATGTATATAGTTAATTGAGACGTCAATTAGCCATTTTATTAACACATTTCTTGTAAGAAATCATATCAAAAGATTGTATATATTGTCTAGTGGATAATTTCCATGATTGTGTCTCTTATTTCCATTATTGCCTATCTCGAATTTGGTAATAAACTTTCGACATGTGGTCTTGAACTACGCATTGTAAATATTTTTCCTCTTTTTGTATCCATACTCAGTTTAATTTATATGGAGTAGGTTAAGTATTATCATTGAAAAAAATGTATGACTGTCGAGTTTGTTTCGGCGTTTCTTCTCGGCAGATGTCTTCTTATTCAAAAACGCTAGTAGATTTTGTCTTGCAAAAGTGCCATTACGGCCTACTTGCATAATAAAGTTTATATATTTTATCAGAAATCAGAAATTATTTATTTGCATATACGCAGTATACCTAAGGATGTTACAGTACATTATATTTCTTGTATCTAGCTCGCATGCAAGCGTGCAAATATACAGTAGTAAATTAAAATGTCAAAAGAGTAAAAAATTAATTAAAATCAAAATAAAAAGTTAAATTTAAATACTAGAAAAAGTTTACATAATAGGCATATCAAAGTCAAAGAGGCACAATAAATTCATTAAATCTAATACAATTACAATTATATAAATAAATACTACTAATTGTAATAATCTCAGTGTTCGAGATACGCCTTTACGCTGTAAAAACAACGCTCCAAAAGCCAGTTTGTTAGACTGCGTTTAAAGGCGTTTCCCTCTAGCAGCTTTACTTCCTCCGGGAGATGATTATAAATAACAATGCACATATTGACTACGTTTCTCCTGTAGATCATCTTGTGACATCGAGGGTGATATAGAAGGTTCATAATTTTTACCCTGGTTTGCCTGTCAAGAACTTCGCCACGTGTTTTAAAGTACGAGTGATGTGATCTGACAAAATTACATACCTCTCTCAAATATAAACAAGGCAAAGGAAGGATTTTAAGTTTTTTAAAAAGGGGTACGCAACTCTCATCCCGCCACGAACCACAAATGACCCTGACACACTTTTTTTGTATCTTAAAGACTCTGTCCACTTCTACTGCGTTTCCCCACAATATCACTCCATAACCAAGGACAGATGATACGTATCCATGATAAGCGGTCAAAGCTGCTTCAACTGACACAGTATCTTTCAGCCTTTTAAGCGCAAATACAAAACGGCCTAGTTTGTTGCAGATTTTGTCAATGTGTGCCTTCCAATTTAGGTGTTTATCAACAGTGATTCCGAGAAAATTAAACGAGTTGACCTCATCTACTGCATTATTATTATAGTTAATATTTAATGGTACACTATTTGCATTATATGATGAAAATTGTATTAATTTAGTTTTATTTATATTTATATGAAGGTCATTAACATACATCCAATTAATTATGTCTTGTAATGAATTATTTATGTCATGTTCGAAATTTGATTTATTATTACATTTTACTACAAGAGTTGTATCGTCAGCGTACATTATTGTTTTTTGTGTTGTCACCTTCTATAAATCATTAATGTATAGGAGAAATAATAGTGGGCCCAAGATGCCTTGTGGGACTCCACTTTTATTAGTTTTAAACTTAGACCTATAAACATTCTTGGTAATGACATTGTTTGAATAAGCAATTCTGTCAACTTCAAGGCATTGTAATCTGTCCTTTAGATAGTTCTCAACCCAGTCAAGAGCTTTACCTCTTGCTCCATAATTCTCAAGCTTACTTAGGAGCTTACCGTGGTTGACGAAATCGAAGGCTTTGCTCATATCGAGAAAGACAGATGCAACTGGAGTGTTCTTGTTAATACACTCGGTGACGTATTTGATCAGGTCAAAACAGGCCTGTGCTGTTGACCTGCCTTTCCGGAAACCATACTGTTCAGGTCGAAGTATTCCATATTTGGTCAGAAAATTGTCAAGTCGGATGTAGAATGCTTTTTCAAGTACCTTTGAAAGTATCGGGACTAGGGTTACAGGTCTATAATTACTTGGGTCTTGCCTGTCACCGCTCTTAAACAAAGGTCTGACTATGCTCAACTTTAACTTTCTCGGAAAGAAGCCCTCAGTATAAGACAAGTTTATAATGTGTGCAAGAGGATGACATACGTGTAAGATACTCAGTTTCAAAATCCTCGTGCTAATGCTGTCATAACCACTTGATTTAGTGTTTCTAAGTGACATAATTATTTTATGGAGCTCATTGGCGTCGACCGGTCTTAGAAACATAGTATGAGAATTATATTCCGGTATAGGGGAATTATTATAATAAACACTCGATGATGAGTTCGGTGAATTAGTCAAGTCTATAAAATATTGATTAAGATTATTGCAAATGTCATTGGGATTGGAATATAATTTATTATTTAATCTAATTGCGCTAATGTCATTTTCATGTAATTTATTTGATACGGAGGACGAAATTAAGTCCCAAGTTGCCTTACCATTATTTTGACAGTTATTTAAGTATTTGATGTTTTTAATTCGTTGGGCAGTTAATAAACATTTTTTTAATAATGTAGTATACCTTTTATATGTCAATTTATTATTTTGTTTGTTGATTTTATCATGTTTAAACTGAAAGTAAATAAGTCTCTTATTTCTACAAGATTTCCTTAATCCTTTTGATATCCAGTTTGATTTGTTGGTCCTATCAGTAATTTTTACTTTAATTGTTGGGAAGCCTAAACTGTAAAAAAGACATACCAAGTCATAAAAACTATCAAATGCGCCTGCCGCTTCAGTTGAATTGATGGTTTCGGAAAAAGAAAGAGAAGACATGCATTCATAGAACTTACGAATGTTGTCTTGGTTATAGTCACGCCTATATTCGTACCAAGTAGTGTAGGCTCTATGTCGGTTAATGGTTGGCAGTGCTAGGGATTGCGCAGTTTCGTGGTCAGAAAGCCCAAGATAAAGGATCTCAACAGTTACCTTTTTTATGTTGCTCGCTATTTGGTCAATGCAGGAATTTAGTCTAGTTGGCTTTTTAATGTGACCCAGCAAACATTTTAAGTGTTTTTTCCTAGGTTGACGAATATATTACCAATTTAAGTAAAAATTACGTTTAACGCACCAATTATATTCACTTATTGTACACTTTTACTGCCAAGTAAATTGAAAAGACATTAAAACGTAATTTTCACTTAATTAATACACCAAGAAGTCCGAGACTTAATGGTTGAAAACATGATAGAAATATGATGTAGAATTGACTACAAATCCTGACCAATAGGAAATATCTACCTATAAGTGCATGTTAGAGGTATTTGGTACGTAAATATTACCTATACGGAGACCTCCAGGTCGTTTATTTTATGTCGATTTTGCTACCAATTTTTAGTAAATATTACTTTCAGTGGATACTAAATTACGACTATGTAGTTAAAAATACTTGTAAGATATTTACAATACCATAAGGTTATTGTCTAATTACCTAATAGTCAGACTTACTGCCAAATTCAACCAATTAGTCGAGGGCGACTTCTGGTTAAATTTGTTTTAGTACGTAATCGTCAGTATTTGGTGACAGCAGACGTATTTACTTTGAGGTAATTTTCTTTAATAACAGTTCCCGATTTATAATGGCCAAAGATAAAAAAAAATATAGACATTCAAGTAGTTACTATAGAAAGTGTAAAGGTAAAATGAAAGTTCAAAAGGAAACGTTAAACAAAGAACAACAGTGTAAATTGTCTGCAAATTTTGCGAAATCCCATGATCTTCCATCGGCTTCTACATCAAATTGTGATGAAAATTCAACGAGTAAATTAACTGATTCCCATACACAGCCAAGTAAGAGTTTCAATTTCGTGTCTTCGAATAATGAAGAATTTCAAATTCAAGAATCTGTAAATGAAGACTCTGGAGAAGGAGACGTTGGAAATGAAGACTCAGCTGATATGAAATCAATAAAACTTATGGAAGACCTAAAAATATGGACCGTACAGCATAAACCCACCTCCTCGTCTCTAACTCGTGACCTCGCAGTCGCGTTCAGTACTTGATTGGCAGTGGTCGCGCGCGGTGTAATTAAAGAAGAAATACTTACGTGTAGTGTGTGAGATTCAAGAGAGGGTAAGTTATATAAGATAATCTAAATTTTAAACTTTTTCCACCGCTTGGCGGCTAAAATTGTTAAGAGTAAACGCGGGCTGACGCATGGTCCATACAAAAATTTGAATGTCGAGCCTACAGATGTTTAGAAAGTGTACATACAATAGAAAAACCAAATATATGGTCATAGTAAAACTCTTCATTGCTCTCTATTAAACAATTGTTATATATTAACCAAACAACAAGCACAGTGTGTCCTTGAACCCCATTTTGAGACAGTCTAATTTTATTGGATGATCGAATAGAGGAATACGTCACGAATGAAGGACAAAAACTCCCCCGCGGCTCACTATCATAGTTTTGAAACAAATCGAATCTAAACTTAAAGTCCCGGAATCTTAAGATAATCTTTATTTTTATTTTTTAAAGAAACAACGTATATAAATCTTAATTTTGCACTGTGATGTAAAAGGTCTAGAATAAAGCTAAATTATAAACCATTTGTGGCCAGGCTAGGGCTTCTCAGTTTCAAGGTAATCGCGAAAATGACAAAAACTTATTTATTTATTTGTGATTAATGTCTTTAGTATTCGCTATTTATTTTTTAATATATGAGAAGAAAAAATTAAATTATTTAAAAATAACACTTTAATTTTACCAAAATCCCGGAAATCGGGATTTTTAAAAAACTGGATATCTCCGAAAGTCCGCGATATTTGCTTTCGGATTTTTTTGGGGAAGTAGTCCATAATAGTGGCTACGTTTTAAAGCTATAATAAACTGCGAATACTAAAGACATTAATCACAAATAAATAAATAAGTTTTTTTCATTTTCGCGATTATCTTGAAACTGAGAAGCCCTAGCCTGGCCACAAATGGTTTATAATTTAGACTTATCCTAAGCCTTTTACACCACAGTGCAAAATTAAGATTTATATACGTTGTTTCTTTAAAAAATAAAAATAAAGATTATCTTAAGATTCCGGGACTTTAAGTTTAGATTCGATTTGTTTCAAAACTATGATAGTGAGCCGCGGGGGAGTTTTTGTCCTTCATTCGTGACGTATTCCTCTATTCGATCATCCAATAAAATTAGACTGTCTCAAAATGGGGTTCAAGGACACACTGTGCTTGTTGTTTGGTTAATATATAACAATTGTTTAATAGAGAGCAATGAAGAGTTTTACTATGACCATATATTTGGTTTTTCTATTGTATGTACACTTTCTAAACATCTGTAGGCTCGACATTCAAATTTTTGTATGGACCATGCGTCAGCCCGCGTTTACTCTTAACAATTTTAGCCGCCAAGCGGTGGAAAAAGTTTAAAATTTAGATTATCTTATATAACTTACCCTCTCTTGAATCTCACACACTACACGTAAGTATTTCTTCTTTAATTACACCGCGCGCGACCACTGCCAATCAAGTACTGAACGCGACTGCGAGGTCACGAGACGGTCGCATCGACTCTCCACCGCCAGTTTTTGTAATTATTACCTATAGGTCGCTGATACGACCTCATGGTCAAAGTATTGACGACTTAAATAGGTAATTTATACCATTAAGTTGCAGGTATATGTATATTTAGCCTAAAATTAACTTAATTACCTACTGGTCGTATTTGTAGGTGAAATGTAACTTTCTGGTCGAGCCGACATTTTGTTTTATTATAACTAAGGCGCGATATTTCCAATGGCATAGTTTATATTGTAATATCTTAGATAGTTCCGTCGAAAAGTACTTTAATGTGCTGACATTTCAAATAAAATAATATATTTTATCAAATTAGTTCATTTACATACACTAAAGCTCAATTTGACACTCTACTACAACCATGTATATGCATCTTCACTTTACAAAAATTCGGAATACTTGAATATTTCATAAGCCCATCGGTGTATTTGAACGTAATCCTAACATAATACACGAAAAAATTTTCACCGCACTAGATTTCATCATATCATCTGCACTAATAACTTTAATTATTTTACAAAGAATTTGTAGCCGCCATCTTCATTTAAAACTAGAGATTACTTTTTAGTTAGACATTTTGCTTTTGCATTGAAATGAAAACATGTCCGTTATATGTTTGTCTCTTTTTTACACCATCAACGTCTGATTAAAATTTACCTCGGCAAGTGATTAAATGGTAAAATATACGTTGCCATATTGTTTAAAAGTGGTAAAGATTACCAAATTAGTACATTGCAACTACACGGCACGTCGTGGCGACGTCGAATCCACGTCGAAAATGTGACCTTTGTAATGACCTAATAGTTGTAATTACTAAAGTTACGTGGAATCGACGTAGCCGGCACGTGCTTTTTTTCCCCATTTAGGTTGAATCCACGTACTGTAGAACTAAATTTTTGACTTCATTTATATTGTAACAAAATATGAATTGTCAGCAATTATTTTACAAGACAGTACAAATTACAGCCCTTAATGTTATGTTTACTACGACGTCATCTTAAGCAGTGCACCTAGAACATTAAAGGTGCAGATTTAAGAAATTGAATTGTACAGTTAATTCAAATGATAATGATGTGCTAATACATACAAACAATTGTAGACGAAACATACTATAACCCGTTTTGAAAACGTTCCGGTAACGCACAGTCCTATTATTCACAAACTCATCCTCACCTGTCATCTCACACCTCACCCGTTTTTATATAGAAACTGGCAAAATTTCAGTTTCCATATAAAAACAGGTGAGGTGGGAGGTGAGACGTGAGGACGAGTCTGTTTGTGAATAACACAAATGTATATGTAAGACTAAAGTACAAATGCGAAAAAACCCCTTCCAACTAAACTTTGAGGAATTTACTGTTCAATAGTGGTAAAAGTAATCGTTACCACGACCAACAAACGCCTCAAAATCTATTTCTTTTCTCCAACCGTCCAAACGAAATAACAATTCCACTACGCCATCGTTAAGCTGACCTAAGGAATCCAGAAGTTATTTTCTGGCGTCTAAGTGCCGCATTATCCTGCCAGTGCACTGCATTAAAAACACAAAGGAACCGTAGTTAAGCTAAGACGGGTGTCTAAATGAGCCTTTACTACACAAGATACTGGCCAGAGTTGTGACTGCGGTAGTAACTGAATTTATATTTATATTATATAATAGGAGGTTCTCAATTCGTCGGATTTTTTTTGTATGTTCACCGATTACTCGGAGACTAGTGGACCGATTACAAAAATTCTTTTTTTGTTTGAAAGGGTGTGTTTTCTAGTTGATCCCATTGTCACCAAGTCTGGATCTGATGACGGGATCTTGGAAAAATCGAGGGAACTCCTCAAATTATATACCAAGAGGATGGGGTAAGTAAGGCTACATCGAAGGAACTCAAATTATATAGCAGGAGGATGGGGTCTGGCAAAGTTTGGAGTCTATGCTTTATTTGTTAAAAAAATTACTTGTTTTGTGGCCAGTAATGTGTCAAATATGAAAACAAAACCGGCTAAGTGCTAGTCGGTTTTTTTTAACTCTTTTTGCAAATGAATGGTCTCTTATGAAAATTCTGAACATACCTGTAAATCATTTAAAATGATTACCAACTGCCAATATGGAATTAAAGTGCTCGCTTACCTGAAAAATAAAAAAATTAAATAATTAACGATAATTTCGCCATTATTCCGTGACCCAAATAAACTGAAAGTTTGTACAGACTTCTCCAATTTGTACTAAATTTCTTGTTTAGGTAAATAGTGCTATATATACATTATGGTGCTACTAATGTGTTGTGTCTAATGTGTTTTATGTATATTACCATTCCCGTGAATACTCAACAACCTCCTAGCGTTTTTGCGGTAACATCCCGACATTTGGCGTAAGCACTACTTTAATGAAAGCGATTGTCATCTGACCTTGGGATTAAAACGGAATGCTCACTATATTTCTCTTCAACGAAAAGCTATACTGTTAAACTTCACCATCAAAATGATACAATGATACAAGCCCACAAGGTGATTAAACACATATAACCTCCAAATTGCATGTTGAGAAACTTGCCGCTTGCTGATTACGCCCCTATTACCCGTTATGTTGTCGTTACAAGACAAAATACAAACCAATACAAATACTCTTCATTATACACCTACGTAAAATTACAAAACAGTTCATCATTGCGAGAGATCTGCTTATGTCTCGCAATGAATGTTAAAGTAAACAACAGGCGAAGCCAAATGATAGGTCACTTAGCTATCACGACATTTTCTTCAAAAATATTCTAGAAGGTAAGATGGCAGGTTCACGGGGCAGAGGCCAACCAAGGAGAAGCTTTGTATAACAGCTAAAGGAAAAAGTGAAGGTCGAGTCTTACCGGGACCTAAAGAACTTGCCCGAGGACCATGAGAGCTGGCGTCTACTCCGACGACAAGAGCCACAGCTCTTACATTTTGATGATGATGAAACAACTGGCGGAGTTATCGCTAAAGAGCGATTAATACCAGGCAACCTTTAGGTAGCGGAGAAATAACTAACCAACACATCGGGTGGTGCAAAATAACTACCAGAATTACAAGAGAAAGTAGAATGTGATATTTTGTTGCCTGGCGTGTAGAAGCGAGCGTGTGAAATTATAACGTGCTTTGCTACTCGCTGACTTTGAGTTTTGAGTTCAACTTTATTCTCTTCTAAAAAGTGTGATGCCTGGCAACCAGCCGGTGGAGTTGCCAAAGACAAGTGTGTGGTTAGCATCGGAAGCAGCGAACAAAAACAGACCTCCATTGCGGCAAACGTCGGGTCATTAATTTCAATTCGGCGCCCACGCGCGGTGATCGCCATCTGTTGTGTTTACATTTGATTAACAGCGGGCATGAAATTCTAATTCAATCATCCTACTACCTAACGGAATTTGCGGGGCAAAAGGCTCGCGTTTCGCTTATGTTGACAGCGGTTTCAGTAATATCAGGTTTGCATTTTCAGAGAAATTTTCAAAGATGTATTAAATTATAATAAAAGGTGTCACTCAGGTGTTTAATACCGGTCGACATCTTTCAAACCAGTACGTAGTTCTTAGTCGTTAGATCTCATTAGATATTCCAAGTTAAAGCGACCCATTTTATAATATTTCCTTTTTTCTGAGACTCACGAGAGTCTTCTTAAAAAACAAAAAATAACGAAACTGCACTTTAGTAACTCAACTGTCTTAAAGAAATCTGAAGTTAAAACATCACAAACAAAAAAAATGTTATGGCGAAGGGTAGGGCAAGGCATTCTCCATACAAACGTTGTGCAAGTTTTTTTCGTTAGTTTTGGCACTAAAGCATTTAATTTTATTTTTTGCTTGTACATTGGACATATGTAGAACCTGATGTTGAAATTTAGCGATATTAAAAAATACAATAAATAATAAAAAATAAACATCAAGCCAATAATAAATGTAGCGCAAACACAAACGAAGAAAAACATGCACAAAGTTTGTATGGAAAGAGCTTGCTTAATTAACCCTTCGCCTTAAGCAGTTACGCTGCTAACAAAAATTTCAAATTTAAAAATTAAAGATAAAAATTGATAAAATTAATGCTGCTAGCAGAAAAAAATGTTAATCCACCGTCGCGACGGTAGTTTAAAAAACATAACCACATAAACGTTATCGTCAATCCTCATACCCATTACTCTCATTTTTCAGTGAGAGAGAAAACGAGCAAGTTAAAGAGAAAGACAATTAAACGATGCGAGTTTTGAATCATCAAAAACTCAATGCTGACAAAAGCAAGCGGTTAGATTTTGGATTTCTTTAATAAAACCTCCCTCGAATCAATCTTGCAGAATGACCCCCTTCCGCTTTCATCTTTTTTTCATTAAGCTGGGATTCCACTGATTCCGCCGAGTCCGTTATCGAGGCAAGGAAACTAGTGAGGTGCCCATTCGAGACGAATCTTCGAGTTTGGGTTGATTAAAAGAAATGTGTCGTTTTCAGATAAAAGGTACTTGCTTTTAAAATGTAAAAAGGAGCCACTAGCATAGACTAAACAAATTAATCTTAAAATGCACGCTTCTTAGGTGATTATAGATTATATGTATAATACTTGGAAATGTACTGGGAATAACGCTAGGATAATGATGATTATGATGTATAACACTTAAGCAAAACCCGCTTATTTAGTTGTGGCGTGTCGTGTTCGAATAGATGACATAACTATTTAAAATTACAACAAACAAAACAAATGCCTATTCGAAGAGTCTACAATTCTATCAACGAAGGGCCACTTTTCAACCAACCACCAAAATTTTCACTTAAACGTAATTCTTAACTAAATTAAATTTGTTATGACTAAGAATACTAAAGAAATATCAATAAATAATAATAAATAAATATTGGGGGACAATCTTACACAAATCGACCTAGTCCCAAACTAACCAAAGCTTGTACTATGGGTACTAGACGACGATATACATACTTATATAGATAAATACATACTTAAATCATAGAAAAGATCCAAGACCCAGGAACATACTCAGTACTAAATGCACAAATAATGCCCTGGCCGGGATTCGAACCCGGGACCTCTAGCTTCGGAGGCAGTGTCACTACCAACTAGGCTAAACAGGTCGTCACTAAATAGTTATTTATTTTATGAAATAAAATAGTAGCGTCAAATTATGTGTTAATTTACGTTCACAATGAAAACAATCTTACGAGTATGCTTATAAACTAACAGATGTACATAATTTTACGATCCAGCAGCGGTATTTTATCAAAAAATCCATACTTCCATACTAAAATAATACCCGCAAAAGTAATTCTGCCTTTGTGTCTGATTTATCTCTTCACGTTTAAACCACCACGATATTAGCCGAAGAATGTCCATTTATGGACAAATGTCTTCCCCATTTCATGGGGGTAAATGCCATAATCAACACGCCTGCATCGCAGTATCTCCACCGTACTCCTCCAAGGATGCTACTGCCCATCCCCCCGTGGTCTTAGTCGTAGTTTTAAGACATACCTGGGTCCCACTTAAACCGCTGAACTCATATAGATGAAATTTAGTATGGTGATAATTTGTAACCCCGGATAAGATATATCGGATATAGTTATGGTTCCGAAAATCATCCCTCAAAAGTGTACAAAGGAAATGCGATAATTGGGGCTGCATCTGCTCGTAAAGCATATTTGCCATTCGATTTTGTATGGACATATTAATACTTTAAGGCGATTAATGAGTATACGCAATCGACGTCGCGGGTATAAACGGAATTAAATAAAGAAATAAATTCGATTAATATTTCTTTCCACCTTTCTTTTAAATATCTACCTCTGCCCTGTAACTGTTCACCACAATACGAGCTAGTTCCTCGTTATTAAGTTGGCACACCGTTTTTAATCGGCTTGCAGCTTAGTGTGTCCCCCAGCCACAGTGAGCAGAAGAGATAAGCCATTGCCGATTTGTTTCGCTGTTTCTTGTTTTAGTTTCTTTTCGCTTACTCTGACTGATAACAACGGAAAGATACAGTTGAGGTGAATTCGCGTAATGGTTTGACTATTTCCACATTTTCTGGTGCGGGATTCAATGCGATGTTAGTAAGCGTTTCATTGACCAGCTGATGACAGATTCTTTACCGTGCATCCACTTTAAATGAGTGCCGGCCAGATAAAAACTCATTTAAAAAACTGCACGCTCATCCAAGAGTTGACTCCGGAGTCAACTCTTGGAAGCTTTGTTTTTGGGACTAGGTCGATTTGTGAAGATTATCCACCAATGTTTATTTATTATCCATAAAAAAGAAATTATTATGCATAATTATCTTTTGTTCTAATATTAATTTGAAATCCGAGTAGGTTTAGTTGCCCCCTTGGGTAGTGCGTATACCAATTTCTGGGATTAGGTAGTGGGCCCCGGGCATCCTTCAGGATGCAACTGTACTGTACTGACAAAGAAAAACTAAAAACTTTATAATTTTTAAAAGGGTACATTAATACACTGGAATATTATAAAAACCGGCCAAGTACGAGTCGGACTCGGAAAAATGCTAAAAGCTGGTGCCATTAAACACTTGTTTTATTAAGTTTTTTTTTTTGTATTTGTTGTTTTAGAGGCAACCACTCTGTTGTATGGGAACCCCCTTAATTATTATTATTATTTTGATTTTAGTCTTTGTTGTTGTAGCTACAATAAAAATACATAATCTGTGCAAATTTCAACTGTCTAGCTATTACGTTTCTTGAGATCTAGTTCGGCGAGTGGTAGCCATGAAAAAGGGCTAAAATATCACGTTTTTTGTATGAGAGCCCCTCTTAATTATTATTTAGTATTTTTTGTCATAGCGGCAACAGAAATACACAATCTGTGAAAATTTTAACTGTCTAGCTAATACGGTTCTTGAGATACAGCCTGGTGACAGACGGACAGACGGACGGGCAGCAAAGTCTTAGTAATAGGGTCCCGTTTTTACCCTTTGGGTACGGAACCCTAAAAAGCCCTTATGCAACAACCTTTAATCGGGTTATACCGTATATAAAAGTTACTGAACCGTTGCTTTATTTGCAAAACGAATTTCACAGGCCTCGATCAACATTACCTACTTGGTGAAAACATTCCCCTTGCTTTTAAAAGCTATTTATGTGAGTATTTGTTAGGTCGTCTGTTTTCGTTCAAAGTTTTCGTTGTTTTAATCATGTAATGCATGTTCTCATTAGCGTGTGTTGTTAAAACTTTGTGATGTTAATACCTAAACGTGTCTTAACGTACCTGGAGGTCAATTTGACTTGACATTTTGAAGCCAATAGGCTAGATGACTATTTACTTTTAAGATTCTATTCGAACCAGTTTTAAGAAAGGATCAACCATTGTTTAGGACCACCAGACAACACAAAATGCAAAGATGTCAGTCGAAGTACAACTTAGCTACTGAGCATTCCACTAACTCAATCTAAATGTCACTGTGCATAGTAAAATAGTACCTATTTGATGCAACAGTTACATAAAAAGGTCTTGAGTATTTAAGAATAAAACTCGTTTCACTCGTTTTATTACAGCGACTCTCTCATTTTAAGACCTAGTTATGTAACTTTGCGTACAATATTTTGTCTACAGAAGAACCATAGTTTGATTTAAATTAAAAATCGAAATAGTGGCAGAACACGAGCGTTTCTCTTTTAAAATTAAAAAAAAAATACAGCTGTGAAATAATATATGAAAATCTATTATGATTCTCCCACCAGTCATATAATGAGTATATGCTTGAATTGGTATATAAAATTTTATTGTTTCAATACTGTGTTCAGTCATTTAATTGACAGATTACAATGCTGGAGTAGTAAAATAATATTTGGAATATTTAGCTAGCATAAATTTAATTCGTTAGATAAACAACTAGCTGGAAGAAATCAGTAAGATCTCAGTAAAAATACTTAATGGCATACATATTCCATCCTGCGAACTTGGGAAATAGGCCATTGCGAAATACCGCGCATGAAAATGCCACTGAATTCGTGTTTGAATTTAGAGCATGTTAAGTAAACATAATGCGTAAAAATCTGATGGACGTCCATTTTGTACCAGTGGGCTTAACATAAGCTTTATAGGTTGGGGTACGTAATGAATTAATCATTGCAATAAATGTTGATTAGCGTGTAATCCAATGACGTATTCGTTAATTACGGATAACACACGCATAATGTCATTCATGTCTGTTTCCGATTTCATTAAACAAGTGATAGTATAAAAGTTATAGTCCCAATGTTTCACACATCGTTGGTATATTTTCGTAAAAAAGATACTTGTTTTGTAATCATTTCATCCATTTAGTTGTACAATTTGAATAGGTACTAGAATAGTACATTGTGCAGTAAGGGCAGTAAGACAGGGATCACGAACGAGAGTCTATTAGAAGCCCGACGCAGAAGGTAGAGGGCTTAATGACTCGATTTTGTAAAACCACTCTTATCGCGCGTAATTCACACAATGTTTTTCATCACACTTGGAGGACATAAATAAATAGTAAAGCCATAAATAATGGCGCTAATCAACGCTCCGAATGATATGCATAAATGAGGCAGTATGAGAAAAGTAAATGCGTATGAAATGGTATTATACCCTTTGGCGATATATATCTCTCTCTCATCTACTTGTATTTCTCATTTCATTGAATTGCAAAAATTCTTATGAGTTAACAAGTATTATTTTCATCACACTTGCTCGTAAAGGATCTTATTGTTCGCAAGCGTATAGAACAGTTATAGCCGATTTACCTCCCTCCCTCCCTCGAGGGAGTTATGAGTGTGTGTGTGTGTGTGTGTGATCTGCTTGGTTTAAAAAAATCTAATTGGCGCGCTTCACAAGAATACTGCTCTGTGATTGCTTGAAATATTCAAGCTGCGCGCTCCTCTGGCAAGGACGCCTCTGCGATCTTGCACTTACACTGGAGGTGAAGTTGTCGATTTCATCAATTTGGATTGGTGCTGGACTTAATTATTTACTAACAAATGTGATGAAAAATATTTTAATTAACTCGGGCATAAGAATATTGCAAACTCGAGTCATCAACTTCAACTTCGTTAAACAATGTACTACTATTAAACTTAATTTATCATAAACGTATTCTGATCCCGATCTCGAATAGTATGTTCTCTGTCAACTGAGGGTAGTGTCGATTGCGCATCGCGCGTTCACCCAGTTCGAGAACGATGGCGTCACTGTCCGGCGGTGTCAGTCACGTTCAGGTGAAATAACACCTCGAGGGTGTACAAAAGCCGAATTTGACCGAAGTTTCAAGATAAACAGGCCTGCCATAGCTTCTAATGAAATTGAAACACAAGTGGTCTGCACTTTAATCTCACTTCATGTAAGTTTAAGTTTCTTCACCGAACAGACCACTTGGGTATGAAGTTTAAGGAGAAACTTTGCCTCATTGTGTGTGGTCTATCCCTTGTATTAATGGGTTGTGCTCCGAATAATTGGACGGCCATTTGGCTTTGATAGTGACACTGCCTTCGAAGCCGGAGCTCCCGGGTTCGAAGCTAGTTCGAAGATTAGTTTGATACTAGGTCGATTTGTGTAAGATTGTCCCCCAATATTTATTTATTTATCTATTTATTGTATGCGTCCAGGCGTCAGGCGGGCCGCTTGTTTGTCACCGACGCGGTATAAAAAAGCTGTGTACACGAACACCCTACATTCGCCGCCAAGTTCCCTCAGAGGCCGAGATCAATAATCGAAGCCAAGTTCTAAGTATTCGGAACTTGGTACTTATTTGTTAGTTAGCTTGACTTTGCCCTATTTCAAGTTATGGCCCACATAACTCAAGTTACACTTTCGTATATCTGTTATAGTTCGATTCAAAAGAGCTGGCGCGGAAAATGTATGTAACTGTCATTAATTTCATAGACATTCCGCGCCAGCTCTTGTGAATCGACCTATAGCTAAATAATTACACAAATGTAATGTACAGATTGGTTTCCATGGATATTGAAGCCGCTCCACAAGATGATACTCTGTGTTTGAGGAACTTTTGTATTCAATCTACTTTATACCAAGCAAGGACAGTAATTATTACGAATGGCTTTCACATTTTTACATCTCCTATTCGGAAAAAAGTCTTTTGTAGCCCGTGTAGAGCGAGCAAAACTCTATTTTTCTCCCTGTAATTTGGCAAATAAGCTTACGCTGCCTGATGGTAAGCAGACACCGTAGCCTATGGACACTTGTGATTCCGCACGTGCATGCCGACCATTTATTGACTTGAGGATTCGTTGTGTTGACAGCTAGAGACATATGCAGGTCCCTCTCTCTCTAACACAACGCATCCTCGGGAGCTCTGGCGACCTTACTCACCACCAGGAACACAACACCACGAAAGAAAGAGGAATTAATTACTAATTGTGTCCCTTTCTAATATGTGTAATAACTATATCTATATATACATATAGGTTTATATATTTTTTAATTGTCAATGTGTGCTCTTTGATTTACTTATCGATTGAACATTTTTGCTCTAGAAGTGAAAAGAAGAGGGTATTACACGGTACCAAAATTATCTCTCGGGCATGGCGCTTTGAATGCCTCACTACGCTCGGGATTCTATTCTGGTACCCTTCGTTTCGTTCGGGATTCAACGCACTAACTCTCGCTGAAATGTTGCATTATGCTCCCTTGTAATACATTCTACTATTTTACGCAGTCCATACCACACTTCATAGTGTGGTCGTTTTCAACATAAACAACATTTTCATTTGATACAAACCTCAATCAATAATATCAATATGCCATATTTCTCGTTAGACATTTTTAAAGCTATACACGGGATAACAGTTAAATGACAGGTGTCATTGTTCTTCTTTCTCTTTCATTGTTGAGGATTGCGTCTACACGTAGTCCGACTCCAAACAGTATAGTCACTCGAAAGCTATTTTAAAAGCACAATAAATACGCGCTCCGAAATCGCTAAGTCCCTCGAGTCAAGCTAAACGTCCAAATCGCAGTCGAATTCTCCCACGATTTCCATTTCGACCAATCAAATGGCTTGTAGACTAATACCCCACCTGGGAGATAGGACACGGAATGTGACAAGACAAAGGTTACACTGAATGGCCACGAATATAAACGAGGGGGGTATTTGAGTAGTATGGAATAGGAATCATTATGGAATTTGTCAGCGCTTCAACGCGCAAAATTTTACGTTTTCAAATGATACGTGTACAAATAGGCGCCAAAAGGAATGAAATCTTGACTGATTTCCGAAAAAATACGACAAGGTTTCGATACACTGGAATAGTCTGAAAACAGGGTAAAGTTTTCAGAACGATTTTCCAAATTCGTATGGTCAACAGCAAATGGATACGAGTATGATCATTTTAGAACTTTGTCGCACTAACATAACAGTACTGCGACAGCCGGGATGCGTCGAAGTAGTGAAAGTGACAAGGTACTAAAATGATCACCTACTTTTGCTAATGTCTGTACCTATATTACTGGAGAGGTCAGAAAATTTAAATTTCTTAACCGATAATGGTTGACAAATTAATTTAAAAAATTGTATTTTGTATTTATTTATATTTTACAACCCCTCTGGTGTTGCGAGTGTCCATGGGCGGCGCTAATCGCTTACCATCAGGCGATTCGCCTGCTCGATTGCCACCTATGTCATAAAAAAATATATATATATATATTATCGAATGGCAATTATTTCGAACCGCGAGATCTTCGAGAAGACTGTAAGGTTGTCAATTTGTTACACTTTTAGCACCACCCAGGGGTCACGTGTAGGGCAACGGTGGGTACTCCCAATCCCAACAGCCGTGGTGCAGCTTCGACCTCCCTTGTCAGTGAGCGGGCAATTTTTGTTAGAAGTTCTCAAGCCGCCCGAAGGCCTCCAACTTAGCTTAACGACTGCTGTCCGAGACAGCAACCGGGATCAACCGCTTAACGTGCCTTCCAAAGCATGGGAGCGCTCAGTTAGTAACTAGTGTTGGGTTACTCACTCGTGAGGCACCTCTTTTGTCATACTCATTTCATTAAACTGTCGCATCACTTCGCGTATCAAAAATGTCACACTTTATAACTCACGAGGTACCAACTCACTCGCTCGTCCATCAACTCGCGCTTCATTTATCCTTCAAACCTCAATAACACCTCAATATGCCTCGCGCCTCGTGCCTAACTTCACATGTCCCACTACAACACTCCTACTCACGCCTAACTTCATTTGTCCCACTGCCTATCACACCGAAAATGAGCGCGTGAATGAGGATGTTTACTCTAACATGACAACGAGTGCGATCCCCAAAATGTACGGTGTGATGTGAGGTGGGACATGAAACACCTCAACCAATGCTCAATGCGTTGACAAAAACGTCGTAAGCGCCGTAGGATTTCATACATTTTACGCGTTTACGTCAAACAGTCAAATTTTTGAAACTGACGGAACGTTTAGAAATCTTTTTACTTACTGTATTTGTGGATATGGATATGGAATGTGGTTCTTATACTTAATAAAATAGAATAGGATTAAAATCTCAACCATTCTAAGAGTGAAATTCTAGGTAGTTGGATTGTTAAAAATAGAGTTTATTTTAATTTTGGTGTTTGTGCAGAGTTAATGGTGAAATGGCGGGACAAATTCTATCTTCAAAAATCGAATCATTTCTTATTAGGTACTTAATGAATATCTTTAAGATGTTATTTGAAAATTGTTTTTATTTATTTATGATAGGTAATTACTAAAGAATGAAACAGTTTTCAAAATTGTAACGAAAGGGCGAGAAATTAAACGCAACTCAATTTTGACAGAAGTCAAACAAGAGACCTATGACATTGACAATTAACCGACAAAGTTGATCACGTTGAGAATGGTGATGAGATGTTTGTTTGTTTATTTACTTTTACTTTGTATCCGGATTAGGTTAAAAACATCTTGCCGACACATGAATGTGCCTGGCTGCCTTGTGGTTGTGGTGTGCTTTTATTCAATACATATCTCATTGTTGATAATATCATTGGTAAGTTAATTATATTTTTGCCAGTCCAAATCTTTTTTAAGGAATCTTATTATGAGTTTAATTTACATACGTGAATTGCTTCTAAATACCCAAACAAACTATCAAGTTGGAAAAATAAATAACTAAACTACACTGGTGTGCTTTTGAAGTACATGCTTACGAGTATTATGTTTATACACGTGACATTATACTCTGGTTCAGTTGTAAGCGTCAATATTAGATTGTCATACTATATGAAGTTTCTGGATGACAAAATTCTGCTATGCTGTGGTCTAATTTATTGTTTTAATTCATCTGACTGTAACTGAGCATGCAAAATTGAAAACTGCCCGGTAATTCATTTTTTATATGAAGTGGAGGAAGGTGAATATAAATAAGTAAGAATATAGAACATGAAAGTACTCAGTGCTCGGTTATAACACTACACTTAATTACAACCATGTTTTTGCTGCCGAAAGATACTAAGTATATACTGTTACCTCACCTCATTTGAAGTAGGACATTGTAACACCTCATTTTTGGAAATGAGGTACTCCCTCAAACTCATTTTAATTTCATGTCCTACCCAACACTATTAGTAACCAGTCAAAGCGGTCACCCATCCCGGCCGACATTGCTTAACCTCGCATACCGCACGCGGTACGCGGCCGACGCTTGGCCACGAGCGCTCTGATTATTAAAATGAGTTAGTCCTAAATATAAAATAGTATTTTACTCAACAAATTAAAGTAAATTGAACAACCTTGAAAAACAGCAATAATTTTGCCAATTCGGATTTGGGTTTTCATTTAAAAAGAATCGCAATTTATCCGAACACGGAGGTTGTTTCATTTTTAATTATCTCAATCAGGCCACCGGCACCCGCCGCGCCGATCAAAAACAAATGACTTTTACATTTCTGGGCTTCAATGCTGTATGCAAATCCATTGCTGCATGTCCAAAGAATTTTATTTTATTTTGAGCTCCGGAAACGTGTTTGGCGGTTGGTAAAGTAAAAGTATTTCCAAGGATGTTTGAGAAAAGCCACATGCGTCTTTTGCAGACTACATCTAAGGTCTGAAAAGTATCATTTACACATGTCCTAGAATTGCATGTAAGTTTTACAACATTGCGGTACAGAAAAGATGGTTTGAACTCATTAATATTAGTCCAGATCGGTATCTAGCAATACAATACTACAATACTTTCTACCATCGCATCAGTCGCCATCGACTGTTCATTCATCCTCACACCTACCACCTACCACGTACTTACTCGTACAGTTTCAGAGGAATTTCCGCCCTCGGACGCTTCGGCTGAGGAACGAGCAGAGGTTTTCCTGAGAGATTACAGTATGGGGTTCTTCTAGAAAGAGGTGTACAATTTTATTTATAAAGTGTCGGCAACGCGCGTGTAACTGGAGTTGCATGCGTCCATAGGCTGCGGTGACAGTTTAACATCAAGAGGGCCGTATATAAAAGAAGTTGTATAAAAACATAATTATAATGAAACTAAGCATGCATTCCTTAGATACCACCACCACCACATCAGCCAAAGGACGTCCACTGCTGGACATAGGCCTCCCCCAAATTCATGGGGAGTAAATGCCATAATCGCCAAGCTTGGCATGCGGGTTGGCGATCGCAGTATCTCCACCGCACTCTAGGAATGCTGCTGCCCATTCCCCGGTGGTCTTGGTCGTAGTTTAAGGACATACCCGGGTCCTTAGATACACTTAATTGTAAATTAGGCTTAAGATACTGTCAGACGAGTATATAGACATTCATAGGCTACAGTGTTTACTTTCAGGCAGGCCGTTCGCTTGTTTACCACCAACGTGCGTTCGTGACCCAGCGGCGCCCGCGTACCGCGTGCGGTTTGCGAGGTTAAGGAACGTGGACGCAGGTCGGTTCTCGGATGGGTGACCGCTTTGATTGGTTACTAACTGAGCGCTCCCGTGCTTCGGAAGGCACGCTAAGCCGTTGACGCAGCAGTCGTTAAGACAAGTTAGAGGCCTTCGGGCGGCTTGAGAACTTCTAACAGTCAAGTTGCCCACTCACTTGACAAGAGGGGTCGAAGTTGCACCACGTCCGTAGGGAGTACCCACCGTTACCCTACACGTGACCCCTGGGTGGTGCTAAAAGTGCACCAAACTGGCAACCGTACTTGTCTTCTCGAAGATGTCACGGTTCGAAATTAAATGCCATACGATTATTATTATTTAACATTGGGTATTTATCATGTACATACATTATGTTTTTCGAGTGCCCGATATTTAGCACTTTTGCAAACATCCACCACATCAGCCCTAGGACGTCCACTGCTGGACATAGGCCTCCCCCAATTTCATGGGGGCATTGCAAACATCATTTTCAATTATTAACAAGAGCGCCGAAATATCTCTACTGAAAAACACAATATACAATACATCCACCACCACCACCACCATATCAGCCCTAGGACGTCCACTGCTGGACATAGGCCTCCCCTAATTTCATGGGGGGTAAATGCCATAATCGCCACGCTTGGCACCAATACAATGGGCATACAATACATACCCCGTTCTTAACAGTAATTCTACAGACATACGAGGGCTGCCTTTTAAGTTGTGTCGTTTGGAAAAACTAAAGACAATTTAAGTGTTAAATGGTATTTATTGTTTTTCAAAGTAAACACGTGATATGTAATACACTTTTTCATTCGATCGAACCAATTTTCGAAACACTTATTCCAGCCCGAAGTCGGGGTCTCCAAAATGGCCGTTTTATATGCCTCAACCGCTTCTTCAGGCGTCTGGTACCGTTGACCACGAAATCGTTGCTTGATTTTTGGAAAAGTCAAAAAATCATTACTTAAGTCTGGACTGTACGGCGGGTGTTCCAGAATTTCGACGTTTTGCTCTTTTAAAAACGCAATTGTTTGCCGGTTGGTGTGCGAGCTCGCATTATCGTGGTGCAGTCTTATACGACGTCTTGGGTTATTTTTTCGAAACTCGCCGATGACTTCTGGTAAACAGACAGTGGTATACCAGTCAGCATGAACCGTTTTACGATCCTCGAGCACGATGGTGGCAACGTGGCCACTTTTCGCCACAAACGTGGCGGCCATTTTTTTCGAAGTGCTCCGTCAGCGTATTACTTTGGTCGGTATTGGCTCATCTTGGAACACCCAAACAGTCGACTACTGTTTAGAATCGGGATCGTAGGCATATATCCAAGATTCGTCACCACTGATAATGTCGTAAACATGTTTCGAGTTTCCTCGGTTGAATTGCCGCAGAGTTTTGCGACACCATCGAACGCGAGCCGTTTTTTGGTCTTCACTGAGTAAATGTGGTATCCAGCGTGAGATCAACTTTTTTACGCCTAAGTGATCATGCAAAATGCTGTGAACACTGGTCCCTGAAATACTTAAGGAAGCTTCTATCTCACGGTATGTCGCATGGCGACCTTCGACGATCAGTTGCCGTACAGCATCAATGTTCTCCTGGGTTACGGCTGTTTTTGGTCGACCTTCACGATGTCTATCACCAAGACTAGAGCAACCACGTTGAAATTCTAAATACCAGCGTTCCACAGTCCGGAGGCATGGTGCTTTATCATTGAAAACCGTAGTCAACTCTTCGAAGCACTGAAGTCGCGTTAAGCTCCTTTTGAAGTTGTAAAAAATTATCGCACGTAAATTTTCCTTCAAAATTTCCATTTTCACAACTGACTTGTCAACTTTGAACGAACGCTGTACTAAAACGGTTGGGCCGATTTCGAGTCATTCTTTTGTTTTCGAATTCTAAATTCAAATATTTTAAGATGACACTAGTTCTTTTTTATGCAATCACGGGAGGTTTGCAAACGCCAGAACTTAAAAGGCAGCCCTCGTACAATGTTAAACTTAAAATACCCCTCTTTACGAGTAGCGTGGAGACGTTGGGAGTTAAAAAACTAATACGTAGGAGAATTGAAAGTATGCGATGTTGGTCGCAGAATATCGAGTGGAGCTAACATTCTTAACTAGACAGTAACTTTCTAACTCGTAACACAATTGTACTAGTTCCAGATCACATATGGGGCTATTTCGACTCGTATAACCCAGTTTATCTTACTTAAGGCTGTGTTGTACCACATTTAACAGGTTCATCATCATTCTCTTGCCCTTTTCCCATTTATTGAGGGTCAACATGTCTTTTTCTTCTATATATCTCTGTCACGCGTCATCTCTTCATTTACATCTTTCCTGTTCATATCATCTGTCACACAATCCATCCACCTTTTCTTTGGCCTACCTCGTTTCTTGCATCCATCCACATTCATATCCAATACTTTTAACAGGTTAACGTTAAAAATTGCGCTGCAAGCTGTCATTCCATAGGACATTTAAAAATGAACAACGTTAACTACAATTATTATATAACTGCCTCAAGACGCGTGCATCTTAAGTGTTCACGCTGAAAATTTCCATCTTTCGAGTGGTCCCATAATGGCGAATCTCAGGAAAAGCCACAAAGCTGCTGACAAATAATCGACCCAAAAAACGCATCAAACTTTTATATGTCAAAATGTTTATTTGCAATAAAAAAAACTATCATTAATAACAATTATTTACAATGACAATAACGATTTTTAATTTGTAGTTAGGTATATTTTACGTTAGGCATCTAAAAAGGTTCCGTTCAGATAAAAAAGCTTGCTGTGAGCATTTCAATTTTTTTTTATAGTTATTGTACTTGTATACACATAGGTGCATGTAATATGCCTAATTTGAAGAATAAACTACTTTTACTTTTTTTTTACTTTTACTTATTCTGTGGTTATATTATAAATAGTTTTGATACCATTCCCCTTATCTCCGAAACTACTCAGCGTATAATTTTGTAAAATAAAACACATAATAGTCCTTTACCTAGATTACAGAAAAACCAATAAGACGTCTATAAGTCCAAAGGTTTTTAAATTATCGCTGAAAAACGGCCTTGCCCCAACAAAAGAATGCAAGTGTCGTAAATTCTCTTCTAAAGTTTTTTTTATTCAATGTACAGGATAGTGGTTTTAAATGTGGAGTAGTAGTACGGAACCCTTAATTATACGTGGCTCGACTCGCACTTGGCTGATTTTTTAAATGGAGGCGCTCAGTAAAGAATCGTTACAGACTCGATTAACACTGGACTGGAGCGTTCGTGGCCCAGCGGCGCCCGCGTACCGCGTGCGGTATGCGAGGTTAAGCAATGTCGGGCGAGGTCAGTTCTTGGATGGGTGACCGCTTTGAGTGGTTACTAACTGAGCGCTCCCGTGCTTTGGAAGGCACGTTAAGCCGTTGATCCCGGTTGCTGTCTATGATAGCAATCGTTAAGCTGAGTTAGAGGCTTCCGGGCGGCTTGAGAACTTCTAACAGTCAAGTTGCCCACTCACTTGACAAGCCTAATCCCAATAAGGTCTAGTTTCCCCCTCGGGTTGGAAGGTCAGATGGCAGTCGCTTCCGTAAAAACTAGTGCCTACGCCAATTCCTGGGGTTAGGTAGCGGACCCCAGGCATCCTTCAGGATGCAACTGTACTGGGAATAACGCTAGGAGGATGATGACAGACTCGATTAACAGCGACAGATTTCTGACATTGTACCGCTTCCGCACCGCACCGACAACTGGGGAAGTCGCCTTAAGCATCCGAACCGAGAACACCTCTACAATAGAAGCCTCTCCGACCTCGCGTCTCGCAACTCTGAAGATACCCTGGTGTTTTATTCGGTACCTCCTGCTACCTATTCAAGATAAAAGATACAGTCCACATCTACGTCGATCCCAATCGAAGAGCAAACCCAACATTACATAGTTCTTCGAGCCGGATCACTAAAACAAAGCCAGACTTGATGCCATGCACTTCTGAGCCCGTCCGTCCCAAATCGGATCCCTAGCATGTTCGCCTCGTATGTCTTTGTCGTTTCTGATGATTGATATCTCATAGCGTCGTGGATAACATATGTTTTTGTTCCCTAAGATTAGCGGGGAGATAGGAAGGAGGAAATGTGTTGCGGTTTTTCGGCTCGGTTCGTTCAGGTTTTTATGGCAGTTTTTATTGGCAGTTGTTTGAGATTCCACGAGGTTAGACATGGACGGCGTATTATACGTTTGTTTGGAAATCAAACAATGATTATACACTAGCAATGAACTATTTGAAATGAGCTTAATAATACTTGTTTAAAGAAGAAGGAGTATGGAGTATCTTTACTTTACAAAAAAGGGATATTCGAGCAATTTCATCTTGGGTCCATTGAAAAAAACTCTAGATCGAAATAGATTCTAGCCTAGCTGTCGCTATCCACCACCACCATATCAGCCGTAGGATGTCCACTGCTGGACATAGGCCTCCCCCAATTTCATGGGGAGTAAATGCCATAATCGCCACGCTTGGCATGCGGGTTGGCGATCGCAGTATCTCCACCGCACTCTAGGAATGCTGCTGCCCATTCCCCGGTGGTCTTGGTCGTAGTTTAAGAACATACCCGGGTCCCCGGGTCCCAGGTCGCTATACGTATTCAAAATGATAATGTATATAAAAAATATATACGAAGTCCCAACGAACACTAATGGAACAAAAGCTATATGAGAAGCATAGGAAAAATCTAAATATATTTTTACAGTCGAAAGAGTCGTTCTTGGAAAATTATACATAATTCTATTCTATTCAGCTAGCCTTATGGGCACGTTTCCTCAGGGAACAGACTTATTTATTTATTTATAAGACACACCAACAAGATACATGGCTTATAAATTTATAATAATAGGATAACAGATGAAACAAGTCTTTTTTTTTTCTCCGGATAGGTTTGTGCTTGGACCCGGGTGTGTCCTAACACTACGACCAAGACCACCGGGGGATGGGCAGCAGCATCCTTCGAGTGCGGTGGAGATACTGGGATCGCCAACCCGCATGCCAAGCGTGGCGATTATGGCATTTACCCCCCATGATATTGGGGGAGGCCTATGTCCAGCAGTGGACGTCCTTGGGCTGATGTGGTGGTAGGTTTGCGCTTGACCACGAATCACCTGATGGTAAGCGATATTGTGGTCTTGCCTGTATCTCAATTATAGGCGTGCAACAGCGTTCAATTAAGATACCAGAACATCTTTACTTTACATTGACGACTTGTGGACATGTTTGAGTAATGTAATTTAGTTTTTATATTCTTTATTTATGTCTAATATTTAGTTCTAAGTTTGTTACTACTTATTATTAATTGTTCGTAATTAATTTATGTTGACGATCAATGAACTTACAAATTCTAAATTGGTAAAACGGACACGTAATTTATTGCAAGATAAAGGAACGAATATTATGTCTTAATTGAACAATAGAACAGAAATTTGACTCCGCAGATGTGTTTATGGTTTTTCTTATCCTTACCTTCACCACGTTAATAAATCAATTTTCTTGGGGACAATCTTACACAAATCGACCTAGTCCCAAATTAAGCAAAGCTTGTACCTATGATGGGTACTAGACGACGATACACATACTTATATAGATAAATACATACTTAAATACACAGAAAACATCCAAGACCCAGGAACAAATATCCGTGCTAAATGCATAAATAATGCCCTGGCCGGGGTTCGAACCCGGGACCTCTAGTTTCGGAGGCAGTGTGACTACCAACTAGGCTAAACAGGCCGTCAAAATGTGTAAAGTTGGTAAAGACAAACTCAATTTTATTTTGAAGTCATTGTACGGTGCATGCCTTTTCAAAGTATATCAAAATATTGTCCAACAGCCCAGCCCAAACCGTGTTGGTAATTGAAAATACGGCGAAAAACAAATAACAGCTGCTGTCGTAGCAAAAGAGTGACAAAAATACGCTATTTATCTGTCGATAAATTCAGGTCCTTCTATCCTCTTAGTGTTTTTTTACTCATGCTCCTAAGCCGTGATTTCGTTTTGGAACCTACTGCTAAGATTCTTCTTAGGCAAGTCTAGGAAATCGACTGCTATTTGACCATCCGACTCAGAAGGAACTCTAGCTTGGTATTAGAACAATTTCCTCAAGATTATTTCTTTTATCGAAAAGATAACGGTAAATATCAAACTAGTGGTTCTGTGAGCTGTAGACGTCGCGATTTCTTTTTCATTATTTTTTGTTCAAATTTCAAAATTTCCAACAATTGATTTAAAAAAAACCTGTGTATATAACATACATTACTCACCTTCGGTTTGCTAACGATATAGTAGTCTTGGCTGAGGCCATGGAAGATTTAAGTACAATGCTCAATGACCTCAGTAAAGCCTCCGAGCGAGTTGGTCTAAGGATGAACATGGAGAAGACGAAGATCATGACAAATGCCGATGTAGCACCAACTCCCGTAACAATCGAACACTTTACGCTCGAGGTTGTAGACGATTACATATACCTAGGACAGACTGTCCAGTTAGGTAAGTCCAACTTCGAGAAAGAAGTTAATCGTCGAATCCGACTCGGCTGGGCAGCGTTCGGGAAGCAACGGCACATATTTTCGTCCAATATTCCGTAGTGTCTGAAGACGAAAGTCTTTGACCAGTGTGTGTTGCCAGTGATGACATATGGTACTGAAACGTGGTCGCTTACTATGGGCCTCATAAGAAGGCTCAAAGTCACCCAAAGAGCAATGGAGAGAGCTATGCTGCGAGTTTCTCTGCGTGATCGCATCAGAAATGAGGCTATCCGCAGCAAAACCAAAGTGACCGATATAGCCCTTCGAATCGCTAAACTTAAGAGGCAGTGGGTGGGGCACATAGCACGCAGAACCGATGGCCGTTGGGGCGGAAAGGTTCTCGAGTGGCGACCACGTACCGGAAGGCGTAGGTGGGCAGGCTCTAAATTATTTAAGCGTACCTCGATATTATCCATCCGCTTTATCGTCAAAGCCACACTACTAGTATTGCACTCAACCTTGGCCTCCAGATCATCAACTTGCCTGTGGATCGTATCGACTCGTTCAGACAGTGTAGTCATACTTATATTACAGGCTGCTATATCGGCTCGAACCTCCTTCATCTCCTCACGAAACTGTGTCATTTCTGTTCGCAGTGAACATATTTGCTCCCTAGCCAGCTGTAGCTCGGAGATCAGCCGCTCCAGCTGTGTAGCGGCTTCACCGTTAGATCCGTGACGTTCCATCTGAAGCGCGGTCCCCTCGCATGAGCCTTTGCATGGCGTGTTAGCATTGTTACCACGGGGCAAGGTCGCTTTGCAAGCCGGGCAAATCCAGGATGCATTTTCCTTCGAATGCTCGTTCATCCCAACACATTCCCGGTGATAAGTTTTGACTTTACATGAAGACAAACTACAAGTGACGCATTCAGCTGGCGCCATAAACTTTTTACAAGCCCCACATTTCACCATTTTTCATTAGTTGTTGAGTACAATAGCCGTTTATATCTTAATATTTCACTGCAATCCGAACACTTATGATCACTGGTCAAAACACTTTTAGCGATGCCGTGGGTAATCGTACATTTCCGTAGTTCGCCTAGCACATAAAACTCGTTAGATAACTTAAACAGCGTTGATGTAATTACTGGATTATTATTTGTACACTTGTTCCACTTCATAAAGTTGTAAAAACAAACGTTCACGTTAAGAAATAAGCACTGTATCTATTTTTAATCAGATATTTTAGCGGACCTATATGCGCGCGCGTGAATGTACCCCCGAGAAAAAAGTATTTGTTGTTGTAGCCACAATAAAGATACATAATCTGTGTAAATTTTAACTGTCTAGCTATTACGGTTCTTGAAATACAGCCTGGTGACAGACGGACGGACGGACGGACAGCGAAGTCTTAGTAATAGGGCCCCGTTTTTACCCTTCGGGTACGGAACCCTAAAAATTATATTGTAATAAAATACTATAGAGGTCCTTATAATATGCCATATTCATCATTATAACACAATGAGGTACTTCCTGGTAGTAAGGAAAAGCGATAAAAGGAAACCGAACCCTCTGTATCAGGGGTCGACACATAAATTGTGTTTCAACCGCATGGGCATTATTTTCAATGACACGGCTCCATTTTCTCATTTTCTTTCTATTATTTACGCACCATTTTTTATACGGCGTTGGCAAACCAGCAGACGCCTGTTTTATGTTAAACAGACACCATAGTTTATGGACGCGAATGACTAGAGCAGTCAAATGCGCCTCAACCTTTATTGATTAAATTCGTAGTGACAATACTTAGAGCTCTGCTAGAAACAAATGTCCCACAGTCGGGCACCATTTTACAATAATAATCGTATGGCATTCGATTATTTTCGAACCGTGAGATCTTCGGGAAGACAAGTACGGTTGCCAGTTTGTGGCACTTTTAGCACCACTCAGGAGTCACGTGTAGGGTAACGATGGGTACTCCCTACGGACGTGGTGCAACTTGGACCCCCCATGTCAAGTGAATGGGTAACTTGACTGTTACAAGTTTTTCAAGCCGCCCGAAGGCCTCTAACTAGGCTTACGACTGCTGTCGTAGACAGCAGCCGGGATCAACGTCTTAGCGCGCTTTCCAAAGCACGGGAGCGCTCAGTTATTAACCACTCAAAGCGGTCATCTGAGAACCAACCTGCACCCACGTTGCATAACCTCGCATACCGCACGCGAATCGCATCCTTTTTACCATTTTTACTAAGCTACAAGTAAGTAACGATGCAATAAAATTTAATATATGACCATTTTGTAAATCATTTAATAGCGACTTGTAATGCCACACCGTGACGTTTGGCGGTGCGGGGTCGGTGCAGTATTATCCGTATCAATATCAACAATATGTCAAGTCTGTACAGACTCATTACTGCGCGCTTACATTTGAAATGATAATCTCGTCAAGTGAGAAAATCTCTGCGGAATCAAAAAGCTCGCTGTTGCGAACTCAACCCTAAATTTAATATAGTATTGTAACTTTTGAGAAAATCTCTGCGGAATCAAAAAGCTCACTGTTGCGAACGCAACCATAAATTTAATATAGTATTATAACTTTTGAGAAAATCTCTGTGGAATCAAAAAGCTCACTGTTGCGAACACAACCCTTAATTTAATATAGTATTGTAACTTTTGAGAAAATCTCTGCGGAATCAAAAAGCTCACTGTTGCGAACACAACCCTTAATTTAATATAGTATTGTAACTCTCTATTGATTTTCTTGATTTGTTTAATTTTAATGTGAACTGACGATCCTTATTGGGAGATACAATACGATATTCCTTGTTGACATGTTTTCTTATTATTACTATTATTTAATTGACGATCATGATGTAAATTCGTATAACTTTGACACTAAGCAAAATTATATTGTAATTTTATCATGAAATAAATAAATCTAAATCTAACTTTTGAGAAAGTCTCCGCGGAATCAAAAAGCTCACTGTTGCGAACGCAACCATAAATTTAATATAGTATTATAACTTTTGAGAAAATCTCTGTGGAATCAAAAACTCACTGTTGCGAACACAACCCTTAATTTAATATAGTATTGTAACTTTTGAGAAAATCTCTGCGGAATGAAAAAGCTCTCTGTTGCGAACTCAACTCTAAATTTAATATAGTATTGTAACTTTTGAGAAAGTCTCCGCGGAATCAAAAAGCTCACTGTTGCGAACGCAACCATAAATTTAATATAGTATTATAACTTTTGAGAAAATCTCTGCGGAATCAAAAAGCTCACTGTTGCGAACACAACCCTTAAAGTATAGTTTTATAACTTTTTTATTTAGGTTAGTGTAATGGCGGCTTCTAAAAGCCACCAATTGCAACGCCTTATCCCTACCAGTAGGATACCTACACCACCACCCACCGTATCAGCCCTAGGACGTCCACTGCTAGACATAGGCCTCCCCAAATTTCATGGGGGGCAAATGCCATAATCGCCACGCTTGGCATGCGGGTTGGCGATCGCAGTATCTCCACCGCACTCTAGGAATGCTGCTGCCCATTCCCCGGTGGTCTTGGTCGTAGTTTAAGGACATACCCGGGTCCATACCGGGGGATAGATACTCGTACCTACACATAGCACTAAATAATCAAAATCTTGTCTTGTCATATACTTATCTTCTTTGTTCGCACATAAACACCACTTTTTCCTATCTCTTTCGGCCAGCTATAACGTTATGACCAGAACATTTGGAATATATACGTATAATACAGTCAACTTTTCATCGAAGTTTTATTTAAGGCGCAGGGTAGGGCAAGCCATTCTCCATACAAAGGTTGTGCAAGTTTATTGTGTTAGTTTTGGCACTTCAGCATTTAATTTTATTTTTTATTGGTACATATTGGATATACGCAGAACTTGATGTTGAAATTTTGCATTATTTAAAAATTAATAAAAATAAAAAAATACAAAGAATAATTAATATTAAAAAAGAAAAACATCAGGACATAGCTAACAAAAAAATAAGCATATGAACCAAAAATAGTAACTGGTGTGCAAACACAAACGAAGAAAAACTTGCACAAAGTTTGTATGGAAAGAGCTTGCCCACCCCTTCGCATTAAGGCGTCGAGTTTTATCATAACCGGCACTGGTGGCTAGACTTACGTCAAAAAAGAAAATAGGTACCACATAATCGATCCCGCTCGCCAAGTCAGGACCTTATTATTTTTTTTATATTATTAAGCGCCTACTTTTATTTCTTTATATGAATAAAAAAAAATTTGGGGCAAAAACTTACACAAATCGACCTAGCCCCAAACTAAGCAAAGTTTGCACTAAAAATTAAATGTAGTTGAATTAAATCTGAATTATGATCATGTAGCGGACCTATAAAAGCCATGTCCAGAAAACCCGTGGAAACAATAAGAACTGCCGTTTCGACAAAAGGGTGACCCATTGACCCCTCTTTATCTCATCCGACCGCCCCGGCCTTTGTCTGAGCTACAGATAAGGGATGTTGATTTGAATTAGAAAATCGGGTGCAAACCGTGATAATGTTAGTGTTTGCGGTATTTTCTACTTTAATCAGCCACTTTTAAAAACAGTGGTGTAGTAAAGAGTCTGTAATGACCCGGATGACAGTTGACATTGACAGACCTGACAGCTTACTATACCGCACTGTCATAATTGGTGTACAGTCAGCTGCAGAGAAACGTGACCCCCCCTGCATACAAAACTTCTATGTAGGGGTGGTCACGTTTCTCTGCAGCTGACTGTACCCCCTGACTTGGCGGGCCGGATCGGTATGCGGTATTTTCTCCTTTACCGCGATCTTACTAATACACCCATACATACATATACTAACGCCCGTATCCCACTGGGGTAGGCAGAGATCAGAGTATTGTAGTCACCTTTGGGATGGCTCGGCTAAGTATCAACTTGTCGCACTCGACTCGGTGGACCGCAGAGCCAGGAGGCTCATTGGCGGCAGTATGGTAGTGGGAAATAAGCTGCAGAGTCTAGCACATAGACGCAAAGTAGCATGTCTGTGCGTCTTCTACAAATTGTACTTCGGAGAGTGTGCTCAGGAACTCCATGAGCTTATACCGCCTTCCCCCTTCTTCCATCGGACATCGAGACGTACGGCTGGCTACCATCCTTACCTGGTCGAAATTCCTCTAATCCGAACCAAGCGCTTTGCTTCATCTTTCATAATGCGCACTTCTAAGGTTTGGAATTCTCTGCCGGCGTCTGTATTTCCAAGTTAATATAACCTAGACCTTTTTAAGGCACGAGTGAATAGGCATCTTCTGGGTGAGCTCGCTTCATCGCCGGCCTCATATTTGCCCCCTGGCTAGATGCTGGCCAAGAGCAATCCCATTTTTAATAAAAAAAAGGAAATGCCAAAAACTACGGTCCGTACATACTTCTTTCTCTTCAAACACATCCATACATCTCCTCATACATGCTCGTCACTGCGGGCTACTTCTGACTTCGGCTTCTTCTTTTGGATCTTACTCATGTCATCCAAGACCCGGACCCGGGTGGACCCGGGTATGTCCTAAAACTACGACCAAGACCACCGGGGAATGGGCAGCAGCATTCCTTGAGTGCGGTGGAGATACTGCGATCGCCAACCCGCATGCCAAGCGTGGCGATTATGGCATTTACCCCCCATGAAATTGGGGGAGGCCTATGTCCAGCAGTGGACGTCCTAGGGCTGATATGGTGGTGGTAGTGGATGTCATCCAAATTTCTTCAGTTACTTTACGTAGGTATTATATTGACTTTTACAACTTTTACTAACAATTATGAATTTTGGAGCAATGATATTTAATGAAACACGGTTGTTACGAAAAAAAAAAATTGATGAATTTGTTCTCCTTTGAATTATTTAAGTACTTAATATAATAGCTAAAGTTACCGTTGAATGTTAACTTCAATTAAAATAAAATATAAATACTCTTTACTGCACACTAGGGATGTAACGGAAGTGGTTTTAACGGAAGCAGAAGCGGAAGCGGATGTTTAAAATTTAGTTTAACGGATGCGAAAGCGGAAGCGGAACTTTAAACGGAAACGGAAGCAGAAGCGGAGCTAAAGAGCAGGTCCGTTTAAAAAAAAAAGTCTAAATATTAATAATTTTTATTTTAGCATTAAAAATGTGAGACCTTTTAGGTTTAAACAAATAAATAACATAGTAGGAACAGAGTTTTTAAATTAATAATACGAACGAAAACAAAACTACTAATAAGTGCCGCACGTGGCAAGCCGGGCGCCGACAATGACTGGTATAAACCTGTTTGTTTCTAATGCGCGTCGCCCGTGTCCCACTGCTGCGCTAAGCTTTGACATCCGCTATGACTTCCGCATCAAAAATAGCAGAAACGGATGCGATGCGGAAGTGTAAATTCAAGCGGAACTTCCGCATTTGCGGAAGCAGAAGTAGAACTCTGTTACATCCCTGCTGCACACGTCAATAAAAATACATAAACAGTTCACCTAACCTTTTAACTAAACTTGTAGTGTAAGTGCAGCTCTAGCCTTTCTCTACTAACTTCCAACTCTAGGTTAAATGTTGCACCACAGGGATACTTTGCGTTAAGGTGTAACGTACGGTTCCCTATGGGACCTGCCACACGAGCTGTAACGTATTGGAGTACTTACAGACATACATAAACTCACGCCTATATTCCCAAAAGGGGTAGGCAGAGCACATGAAAATCAATTTTCCGTGCCACTGGAGTAAGTATAACCATAAACCATGCACATTAAAACCTAATGCTGAGCAATCGAATATAGAAATATATAGAGTGTAGCCTGTAATAGGAGAAAAAAATTTAAAAGACGTCGATGGTTGTGGAAAGAAGTACAGTCGGCAATACAAACTTGTACAAAAATGAAATTTTAGACAGACAATTATTCAAAAACCTTAAAATATGTAAATTATTATAATACGTCTTTTACTTAATGTTTAAATTCACATTTCATAGTGCACCAAACATTACAAGTTTTTTTGAGCATTGCTTAGGTGCAGAACATTTTAATACTATTATCTATACTAGCATTATAAAGCTGAAGAGTTTGTTTGTTTCTTTGAACGCGCTAATCTCAGGAACTACTGGTTCGAATTGAAGAAATATTTTTGTGTGATTTTTTGACTATATAACATCACACTGCGACCAATAGGAGCGAAGACGCGAACGAAGTCGTTGGCAATTGCTAGTAGTATAATAAAGAAGACCATTGAGTTCCCTCGAACTTCTAAGATACCGTGCTTTGAAGTCCACAAAACCTATACAGTTATATCAAAGACTGTTTTTATTACACACAAAGACATTCCTGCGTCATGGATGTATGATAACAATGGATGTGAATGACATGACATCCAAGCATGTAGTAAATTAAGGTCTGGCTTTGAGTCTTACATTTTAAAAAAGGTCATATGTTGTAGTCATTGTTGTTTGGTTACGACGTTTTGTAAGAGACGTGACGTCGATTGTACTTATTTTATAAAAGGTCGTATGTGTTATAGCAATACAGTCAGTTACGACGTTTCGTCAGCTAGGAAGTGAAGTCAAGCGTGGAAGCTTTAGCGTATAATGGGGGTTCGAAGAAACATTACGGTATTAATCAATGGTAGTTAGCATGTCTCTGTTTTGCCCTATGGTTGACTGGAAGATAATGCCATTTGGCATTAAGTCTTTTGTACTTTGATTTACGCAATACAGTTAAATGAATGAATGAATGAACGAATGATCTTTAGTCGAAGAATAATAACTAAATCAGTACAATTTCCTTTCCTTTCCAAATACATAGTTCAACAAGAGAGCAAATTAAATTTGTGCTGCGAGTGTTGATGTTGAGTCCCGAGCAAGCGAAAGATTATATAATTTCAAGATTCAAAATTAGAATCTTGAGCGTAGCACGGGACTCAAAGACACGAGATGCCAATATATTTGCTCTCTTGTGATACATACAACGTTTCACCTCAGCGGCCAGAACATATAACGCAAAGGAATAGTGATAAAGAGAATGAAGTTACTTAAACTAACTTAGTTTAGTTTTTTTCACGCTCGCAGCAAAATTGCATTTTGCTCACTGGTTTCAAGCTGGAACAGTCGTTTTCACGCTCGCAGCAAAATTGCATTTTGCTCACTGGTTTCAAGCAGCAAAACCGTCATTTTCAAGCCGCTGCGGTGAAAAATATTTTGTTGAAGTTGGAAATAAATGTTTTTCATGGACTGTAGAGGAGTCACATGCGTGTTGCCTACTGATTTAAGGATTTGTCGTGCTGACAACACCATCATCATCCTCATCATCATCACCATCATGTATCTTCGGAAGTTGTAAAGATTGGTCTGTCATTGTTTATACCTGATCCGGGAAGCGTAAAATAGATCTAACTGTAAATCTCCATACAAAAAATTACAGTTATAAGACTTAACTAGTAGCAGGGTAATCTCACAACTTTTCGAACGTATGATGGGTAGATCTTACTGTTAAATTTACTATGGAAAATGACATTTATATCTACCTTTTTTTTAATACCACTTCGGTGGCAAACATGCATACGGCCCGCCTGGTAAGCGGTCACCGCAGCCTATGGACGCCTGCAACTCCAGGGGTGACACATGCGCGTTGCCGACCCTTTTAAAAATTTATACACTCCTATCTTGAAGAACCCCATACTGTAGTACCTGTACCTTACGCACGCTCGAACACATGGTTCACCCGTTTAGAGCTACGGTGCTACAGATAAACACACACACATAGCGGTGCAACTTATAATAACACCCCTCATTTTTCGTTGATGATTAAAAAGATCACAAAGATTTAGTGATTTGGCAAGTTGCAGTCAACTTCGTACCTTGTCACAATAACAATAATATGAGATATTTAGCAGATTTCATGTTGATTTTCACTGTGACAAGGTACGAAGTGGCCCAGCCATCAAATTGATTGCTCGTACATCGACGTCAAAAATATATATAATTTTTTCGCCTTATCACAACGGAATAGGCTAAGTACCAACTTGCCGCATTCAACTCGGTACACCGCAGAGCCAGGAGGCTCATTGGCGTCAGTACGGTAGTGAGAAATAAGCTACAGAGCCTAGCATTTAGACGCAAAGTAGCATGTCTGTGCGTCTTCTACAAATTGTATTTCGGTGAGTGAGCTCAGAAGCTCCATGAGCTCATACCGCCTTCCCCTTCTTCCATCGGACATCCATACGTACGGCTGGCTACCATCCTTACGGTCGAAATGCCTCTAATTTGAACCAAGCGCTTTGCATCATCTTTCATAATGCGCACTTCTAGGGTTTAGAATTCTCTGCTGGCGTCTGTATTTCCGAGTTCATATAACCTAGACCTTTTTAAGGCACCAGTGAATAGGCATCTTCTGGGTGAGCTCACTTCATCGATGGCCTTATCTTTGCCCCCCTGGCTAGATGCTGGACAAGAGCAATCCTACTTCCAATAAAAATAAAAATAAGGTTCAAAAGTATACATTTATTTGACGTCCATCGTACACGAAACTCGTCGCCGAGGTCGCCGAGTCAAAATGGAAGGTCCGGGTTTTGGGCAACCAATTTATTTGCTAATATTATGTTTCGCCCAGTGAATCTAATCCACTGGCGACATGGCTTTGCAAGTATAATCACGACTACACTTGATTATAATGTTTATAAAGTAGTTGAGTTGGGAGTTTTTTTAGACTAAAAAAGTTTTTTAATCGAAATGAGATTATAGTTCAATTTTATAGGTTGCTGTCTAAGACAGCAGTCGCGAAGCCAGGTTAGAGGCCTTCGGGCGGCTTGAGAACTTTTAGAAGTTCTCAAGCCGCAAGTGAGTAGGCAACTTGACTATTAGCAGTAAAGTGGCCCACTCACTTGACAAGGGGGGTCGAAGTTGTATTACGTCCGTAGGGAGTACCCACCGTTACCCTACACGTGACCCCCTGGGTGGTGCTAAAAGTGCAACAAAAACTGGCAACCGTACTTGTCTTCTCGAAGATCTCACGGTTAGAAAATAAATGCCATACGATTATACATATATATATAGTTCAATTTTAAATTCAGTAAACAAACTAAATACTCGTAGTTGAAATGAAATTAAGTTAAATACTTTTTATTTCATTTAAGGCGCCTTTCTGACTTGGCGGGGCGGGTACGATATGTGATAGGTATTTTGACGTGAGTTACTGATGTGAGATTTCCTCACGTGACGAAATACTGTCAGTATTACGTTTGCGCAGTAATAATACCATGCGCAGAAGCGCGGCAGTAGGTACTGTATTTGTATCGGCTGACACTGACAGCTGACAGTTCTCTCATATCATACCGCGTCCGCATCGATAAATCAGAAAGGCACCTAAATGTGATGTCGTTACAATAAGTTCACATAAGATGTCAAATTATGAATTTGTTCGGCAAACTTAGCTAATGAATACTCTTCCAAAAAAAAACCTTTTATCGTAATATGTACTATTTTTGATCAGTAATGTTTTTAGTATTCTGTACCAATATTGGTACTAAAACGAATATGTTATTTTTTAGTTATAGTTTAAATAAAAATACCGAAAAACGTATGATCACTAGCCTAGCTCGTGTTCAACATGTAAGCAAGCGTACAAATATTTAATTATATAAGCCAAAAATACATTATATTTTGGCATAATGAATCCATTTTATAATAATTCGGTATGTCATACATTAGCTAGAAATAAGATCTTAATTTGGTATAATTAATTCATTAAGTATAATAATTATCGGGAACGTTTTCAATATACCTACAAAAACATTGTTCTTGCAACCATTTTCGTTAGATAGCGAGCGTTAAAATATTTAAAAACTCTATCTAAATTATTTAAAAAACAAACCTAGATAGATGTAATAATATTTTTCGTGTAATACTTAAGGGGGTGGTGAGATGTAAGGGGGCCGTCCCCCCGATGAAGGAAGATTAAAAAATACATTGTGTCTCCCTAGACACAATGTATTTTTAATCTTCCGCCATATTTAAATACCTATCGTGAAAAATATTGAATGAGCATTTCAAGCTATTTGATACAACAATGAAACCCCACTTGAAATAGTAACTAAACTTTGAAATTTTGACACGGGCAGCTGACAGCTTCCTGAATTTCCTGGTATGGCACGACCCTTTGCCGCCAAATCCTAAGGCGCGAGATTTTTTCATTTCCAAACTCAATTCTATAAATAAGTAATGATAAGCCTCATTGCAAGAATTCGCTATCTCTCACTGAATTTCCACGTACAGTCTTTGTCAAAGATACACATCCGCTTTATTAGAAAGGAATAAGGTCCAAAATGTAACCGACGTCGTATATTTTTTGCTGAATAACCTGAATTTCGAGCAAGACATGATTGAAATGACAGCAACATCCTGGTTATAAATAAATCGGGTGAAGACCGAGTTCCCCTAAGGACTTGCAAGCATTAAACTGCTGAAGCATAACACCTTCTTATGGACCGTGACTGACTTCTTACTACACCGTAACCAAACAAATATAACCTTAATGTACGAAGTTATAAGGATGCTAGCGACTGCATAGTTCTGCCCGATCGTTGGCGATAGTTTTACTTGCTGCAGTTTCAAGGGATTTTCGACTTAGATACGTTAGGAGGAAGAACTAGTAAGACTGTATTAGGTATTTGGTGGTATTACTGAGTTGGGAATGCAGATCCTACCCAGGAACGGTTCTATTCGCACGGAGTGAAGGATTAAGCGTATGAATAATATAATGATATATTGCTGTGTTGCAGAGTAAATAACATATTGCAAGATTTATACTTGGTCGTGATCATGATTTAAACTTGGAGGAACGGAGGTTAGAAAATTCTAATTCCATACAAATAATCAGCCGTAATAGAATACTCATAAATATCTGGAGCACCAAAACTATTAAATCTTCAAGCGTTACTTACATAACTTTGACCGCATTATCTCTAGAAATACTCGACTAGTTTGAACGATTTTGAAAAACTTAGGCTTAGTGAAGAAAACATGCTCTTGAACTGTGGATCTGATGGTGATGATGGAGTAGAAAATCATAGTAGGTAACTGAAAGTATATGTTTATCTTTATGAACTTACTTCCCATATATCTAGTTGGGGAATTCCATTTTTTTTTTCAATTTCATCCGTCGCCGATCTTCCAGAATGTTTACTTCAGCAAAGAATCTATACATCTGTACTGACTCGGCTGCAGTTGACACTATCAGCTATTCGAAAACAAGTCGAATAACGCCTCAGTTTTACGAGAGCAATCGTTAACTCCAAACAAAACGCCTCTACACACAAACTACCCATATATTCTGTTTCACTGCCCAAGATCTGTTCAAGGACTAGAAATAGAACACACAATCTTTAATTACCTCCGCTTTTATTGCAGACATATTTGAGTAGACCACGCAAACATCCCTGTTTTGCGAGTCAACAACTCAAGAAAATATTTTATAGCAGGATAATTTAAAAAAATAATCGGGGTTTTACATTAGAATATGGACTCTATTAATCAGAATAATAATATGGACTTTTGGGCTTATTCTATTCAAAATTTTAAACGCAATTGTCTTTAGACGAATAAGTGTCCCCGATAAAGGACGATAGATAGAGGAGACATTTAAAGTAATACTGATCTTAATTAGATCTCAGATATTAATTATTTACTATTGGTTACAAAATTTGAGAATTGTGTTACCCTGTTATTAAAGAAATGCTGGCCAGCAACAAGAAGGTATTTCAATCTTTTGAGACTTAAGATAAACGAATCGGAAATGTTTATGAATAAAAATTAATCATTCGTTTATTTATTTCACTAACAATATAACGATTTTGTTGGAAATTACAGAAAATGCATATTATTAATAAATGGATTACGATCAAATATACACATTTATACAATTTCAAGGAGATGATAATTACCTCAAAAATTGATGTCTTACCTTGGTAATTATGTGATTTGACATAAATATGTTACCATAATCTTCATTATTTAATTACAATTTTTACAATATTTGCTACTATGGTCCGTCCAGTGTCTGTTTATCTGTCAAGTGTCAACTCCTCGACTTCCACAGTCTGTTAAAGGCGTCCACGTATTTTGGCACATCGCTTGGTTATTGGTTTTTGTTCTTATCGCGCTACATGCGTCGTCTAGTTTGGTACCCATATCTGTGGCTACCATGTTCCTACAATAGATCAATAGTCTCAAACTACTAACACCAAACTCAATCAAAAAGAAACTCAGCGCTAGAGGCATAGAATTCAAAATCATCCAACTTTCAGATACTTTCTTTGACGTTGGAAAAGTAATTGTGTTTCATTAAAAGTAAAGTTTATAATGGTTTGGGGAATGTTTTAGTACACGAACTTACGTCTTAGCAATAAGGTTCAATATTGTATAGATATATTTTGGAGTTAGCCTATAGTTCCTTCCTGTAATCCCAATAAATCAATGGTCTGTTTGTAGTTAAATGTATTGTAGGGGCTTCAAAAGACTTTGTTCTGCTATTACAAAGGCTAGAAACTAAAGTTAAAGGGGTATTATTCACAAACCAGTCGTCCTGACCTCAGACTTCACCCGTTTATATGGAAACTGTCAAAATTTGACAAATGACATTTGGCCGTTTCCATATAAAAACGGGTGAGGTGTAAGGTGACAGGTGAGGATGTGTCGGTTTGGTGAATAAGAGGGCAGTACTCGTTTTCAGTTGGGCTCCATACGTAATCCGCTCCGATAGGATCCCGCACGAATATTAAAGCTATTTAAGCTAGAGGTCCCGGGTTCGAATCCTGGTGAGGGCATTTGTTTCTGTGGTGAGCAGGAAATTTTTTTCCTGAGACTTGAATGTTTTCTATGTATTTAAGTATATATAATATATATCTATTAAATATATCGTCGACCGTCGTCTAGTACCCATAACACAAGCCTTATTGAGCTTACTATGGGACTAGATCGATATGTGTAAAAAATTGTCGTCTAATTTATTTATTTATTTAAATGTAAGAACTAGGTTAGGTAAAGTTCAAAATTCTTTTGTGGGGCTCTGTACACGCTACCACAATAAATTGCCAGCTCATGTATTAAACATGTCTGAGATTAAATTTAAGGACTTTTTAAGCAAACTTTGCAAAAGAAAGCCTATTACATATTGTATGATTATTTAACAGGTAAAGATCGAATATTAGTGTTATAACTTAAGCTATCTCTAGAATAATATATTATTAAATGTCTTTTCCGCTCACGGTACAATGGTGTCCCGGACCTTTGGAAGGCGTGCGCGCAGCCGAAGTACCAAGGTACCGAAGTACCAAACGAGTACCACATAGCCAACACGTAGAGGCCCTTTTGACAAATTAATGAAATGCAAGGGGTACACCGAGCGGATGCTGTCCCTGCCCGTGTCATGGGACGCACACGGAGACAGCACCCGCCAAGGTGCACAGGGACTATTGTTGGTTGATGGAATCTAAATGAACCGGGTTATTTGGTGAGGGTGATGGACTAATGGCTGGGCTATTGGGTGAGACAACGGACGCATGCCTAATAAAACAGTCTCACATTTTATTTCCGGCAGACGGGGACTCGCTCCCTGCTAAGATGGGCCCCTATTAATAGCGACATATAACAATGGCCTAGGGCCAACACCGATCATAGAGCTGGAGGGGTAGAGAGGTGGCACTAGACTTTCAACATATAGCCAACTCGCCACATAGGTGACCACATATACCCTCGAGCAACAGCTCTTGCGACTCCACTCTGGACGGTCGGTTAAGGTTAAGAGGCGGGGGGGCCTGTCCAACCAACCAACCGATCAGTAAACTCCTGACCCCAGGCGCACCCACAGGAGCACTCAGGTACGGTCGCTGCTCCCTAACAGCCTGCCACAAGCTGCCTTACGTTGACTGATTGCACTGGCAATCCAGTGGGCGATGGGGTCGTCACATTCTTACGCCTATTATTAATATTATTATGTACATATGTAAAAACTTGACATTGAAAAAGTGTTCTTTATGAATTGATTTTGAATAAATAATTTTGATTGATTGATTGAATCACGCGGTTTTTGGTGCGACGTGCCCCGGATTGAGTCGCTTTGCCGCAAAGCCTAGCCAAACCGCCTCCGCCCCGCAACGACGCTGCGCCGCGCTCTGTGTGTTGCAAGCTTTACTACTAATTACAGTTTACTGTCAGTATAATGGACCCGGGTATGTCCTAAAACTACGGCCAAGACCACTGGGGGATAGGCAGCAGCATCCCTGGATTGCGGTGGAGAAACTGCGATCGCCTACCCGCATGCGATTATGGCATCTGCCCCCCATTAAATTGAGGGAGGCCTATGTCCAGCAGTGGACGTCCTTGGGCTGATATGGTGGTGGTGGTCAGTATAATATTGCCTCGGGAGCGAGGTGGTACGCATGCATCATTAAAAGCATAGTGACCCGCTTCTGTAAACAACACGCTAATCGGAAAGCACTTATTGAAATGTAGGCGTGCAGTATTGAATCTGTACTGCTTCGCTGAGAGCTTACTGGCACAGCACCGACTCCGCACCGCCACATAGGGGAATTGGCCTTATGTCTGAATCTCGTCGACGAGTCCCCGACATTTTTTCGCCCAATATTGAAAATAAAAGGAAATGAAACAGGCAATGGAATGATATATAGCCCCAAAAAATATACATGTAAGATTTTAAACAAGAGTACTAGTGTAGTAGCCAAACTAACTGAGTAATATTGTATATGCGTCCCACTGCCATAATCATCTTGCAACAGATGTACCTCCATTAGTGGTTTGTCGATTAGAAGCATTAATTGATAGTTGCCGCACATGTCGATCTAGGTCAGATAAGCATTGTATAGTACCTTAAAGGGACTACTGTTAAGCCGCTTTTACACACAGGCGAGAAGCGGAGACAACAGCTTTATAAACCTGGTCATAGTTGGTGGTCACGAGGGCTCGTACTTTTCGTGCCATGTGACGTCACGCTCCATATAGGGTGATTTTTAATCAGTCTTATTGTAATCAATTAATCATCCTTCAGTATTCAATTCGGGAAGCTACTGCACATCTCTTCGTCCAATATTCCGCAGTGTCTCAATACAAAAGTCTTTGACCAGTGTGTGTTGCCAGTGATGACATACGGCACTGAAACGTGGTCGCTTACTATGGGCCTCATAAGAAGGCTCAAAGTCACCCAAAGGGCAATGGAGAGAGCTATGTTGGGAGTTTCTCTGCGTGATCGCATCAGGAATGAGGCTATCCGCAGCAGAACCAAAGTGACCGATATAGCCCTCCGAATCGCTAAACTTAAGTAGCAGTGGGCGGGGCACATAGCACGTAGAACCGATGGCCGTTGGGGCGGAAAGGTTCTCGAGTGGCGACCACGTACCGGAAGGCGTAGCGTGGGCAGGCCCCCCACACGGTGGACTGATGACCTGGTGAAGGTCGCGGGTGTCCGCTGGATAAGGGTGGCGCAGGACCGGTCATTGTGGAAGTCTTTGGGGGAGGCCTATGTCCAGCAGTGGACGTCTTTCGGCTGACATGATGATGATGACAGTATTCAATAAGCATGTATAAACTACGTACACTTTTACAATTATGCCCCTGTTACATGTTACAACCGCAATTTGCCTGTCACATCACAACTTATAGAGTACAACCACCACCACCACCACCACCACCACCACCATATCAGCCCAAGGACGTCCACTGCTGGACATAGGCCTCCCCCAAATTCACGGGGGGTATATGCCATAATCGCCACGCTTGGCATGCGGGCTGGCGATCGCAGTATCTCCACCGCACTCCAGGGATGCTGCTGCCCATCCCCCGGTGGTCTTGGTCGTAGTTTTAGGACATACCCGGGTCCAACAACATTAGGTAAATATTACTGTAAGTTTTTGTGACCAGTTCATTGTGTAATACCAGCTGTTACCAACAATTACACAAACCTCGTCGTCATAGAGACTTTACGTTCATATTTAGACTGAACATTCCTATAACCTGTAAAACTTGAAAGCCTATGAGTTCCTCACCTGCTTATAAAATTAAAGATTCTAAATAGAAAAATAAATCCTTTATAATTTTCGGATGCAATAGGCCGTATTTGAAAAACGGCCATTATAAATGCATGATTAAATGATTGATGATTAAATATTGATAATTACCATAACACCAAATGGAATCATCCTATATGCAGTGTGACGTCAATTTTACGTCACCGGCACGAAAATTACGACTCCTGGTTGTCACACTGATGCGGTTTCCGGACGGTTTCCGCAGTGCGAGCGGAATATCGCTATAGACATGCATACCTATAGAGCTGTCCCGCTCGCACTGCGAAAACCGTTCGGAAATCGCATCAGTGTGACAATTAACCGCCATAGATGGAAACATGGAAGGTAAACGCGATGTGCCGACCAGATTAAGGAGAAGACCAGCATGTTCTACGATGTGATGTGGATGGCCACTGATATAAGCTGCTAGAAGCAAGTCGTACTTTCTCAGTCAGTTGCGTCGCTCAAGAGGAAATTGTAAAGGCTGTCTGACTAGGAAGTAATACTTTGTCCTTTATAATTTATGTATTTTTAATTTTCTTTCCTTTTCCTGTAGTTACGATTTCTCTTCTCCTTTCACGTATAAAAGTGATATTCTCCTGTAATATACGTATATATGTTTGTATGTTTGTTATTTCTCCTGTGCCTTTTGTGCATGTTGCCGTATTTGTCTATCTTTATTCATTTTTACTTTCATTTCTGGTTAACTGGAACAGATCCCTTAAAGGGATAAGTTCGCATTTGTACTTTTTTTTTGTTTTTTCGTATCTGTTGTGTTTTTGTACAATAAAGAGTTTTACTACTACTATACTACTACTACAAATTATCACGATCTTGAGTGTGTTGATGAAGGGAAGCCAACAGAGGGAGATGTACAGGCCATGCTGTGCGGCTTTTTTATACCACGACGGTGGCAATCAATTTTACGGCCTACCTGATGGTAAGACAATGTAGCCTATTGACGTTTTCTACTCCAGAAGAATCACAAGTGCGTTGCCGACCCTGTATTGACTTGAGGAATCGTTGTGTTCACAGTTAGATACATAAGCAGGTCCCTCACTCCCAACACAGCGCAACCTCGGGAGCTCTGGCGACCTTACTCACCAAAAGAACTATAACTAGGGAAACTAGTTTTGTAGGTGGTGGTGTATTAGTATTGTTGTTTTATCATAACTTTACTTTTGTTCAGATTTTTTTTTTACTCCGGATAGGTTTGCGCTTAACCACAAATCACCTGATAAATAAAATATTGGGGGACAATCTTACACAAATCGACCTAGTCCCAAACTAAGCAAAGCTTGTACTATGGGTACTAGACGACGATATACATAATTATATAGATAAATACATACTTAAATACATAGAAAACATCCAAGACCCAAGAACAAATATCCGTGAAAAATGCACAAATAAATGCCCTGGCCGGGATTCGAACCCGGGACCTCTAGCTTCGGAGGCAGAGTCACTACCAACTAGGCTAAACAGGTCGTCGATATTGCGGTCTAGGATGGAGCGCGCTTACCTAGTAAAAACCAGTTCACTCTCGTCTTGAAGACCGTAACGTTGTAGTTTTCAGGGAACAAGTTTTCCGGCAAGGAGTTCCACAGCTTGGCTGTGCTCACAATAAAAGACGAAGCGAAACGCTTCGTGCGAGTTTTTGGAACTGCCACCGTAAAACGATGTCGCCTTGCCGTATCCCTGGTCGACCGATGATAGAAAGGGGCGGGGGGTATCCTCAGCACACTCCCCGAAATGCAACCGATAGAAAACCGAAAGACTGGCAACTTTGCGGCGATGTTCTAAACTGTGCAGTCTTGCATTGCAAAGAGAGTCTTTTCCTATGAGCTTCAGATACAAATAGTCTGAATTTACTTGGAAAAGGAAATAATAAACATATAAAAAATCCCAGAGCATATCGTTCACTTTATTCTAGAACTTTTAAATGTATAAATAACCCTTTGTAAAACACCCAACTTTTAACTGAATTTCTCGCATGTTGGGTAAAGTTCGTATTTGCGTCAAGTTTGTTGTAACATATTTTTTTCATGTGCTTGAAAGTAGCTTGAAAGTTGCACCCTTTACATACAACGTAGTCTATGTACTGTCTAACTCAGCAGACATTATTAAATACGTACTGCATAATATGTACTATAATATACTGGGGAAATACTGGGAAACTCAAAATAACCTTCTATAGACTAGTAAAGGCGAAAAAGTCGTCCTTGGGAAATTGTATCAAATTCTAAAATAAAATTCCTAACCTCCTAAACTTCCTAACGTCCTGCACGGGTAATCTATCGCGAAAATATATTTTCTACTGTAGCATTGCTATTTAAGTTATTTTGTAGTAGCTGACACTGTTTATTATTTTATATTTAACTATATAATGTAGGTATATTGTTTTGAAAAAACGACACCGAGTTTCTTACGCCGGTTCTTCTCGTGGCAGAGGTATATTTTTCCGAACCGGTGGTAGTTTATTGACGTTCATAATTGCATGTAATATGCCTAATTTGAAAAATAAACTACTTTTACTTTTTTTACTTTTCATATTAATATTAATTACCATTCAACTATTTTAGATGAAGTTTGGTATAGAGTTAGTTTGAGTCCCGGGAAAGGACATAGGATAGTTTTTATTCCGAAAATCATTCCTTAGGGGGTGAAAAGGGGGGTAGAAATTTATATGAGCGAGCGATACTTAAGCAATTATTTCTATAATATACCGCACGGAGTCGCGTGCAAAACCTAGTTATAAATAAAACTAAACTTTATAAGGGAGTTTTCAAGGGAGTAGTCAAAATCGTTTCGTCAGATTCACAGTTCTGAGGTGTTATTCACAAACCGACTTGTCTTGAGCAGTCCCCACACTGGCCCAGTGCGGGTTGGGGTCTTCACATACACCTTCGAATTTCTTCGCAAATGTATGTCTTTACTATAATTTTGTTGACCTAAAAGCTAACGGTATACCATTACCTATAGAGATCCTATACGACTTCCACCAAGGAGGACAGAAAAGCTCTTACGCAGCCAAATTAAGAAGTGGTCTTAAGCGTGTGGCGGCTTACCATAAACAAACATCTTTAGAAGAAGAAGAAGAAGAAGAAATAGTTTATTAGTACAAACATAATACACAATCTTAATGCAAAATTTACAGAGAAAATTTTAATTTTTAATCAATGACAACAAATGACATATCTCTCACTTATATAATTTAGTGTTATGGCCATCTCGCTTGGTAGCTGTATTATTAATTGACGTCTTTTCTGGGGTACTCTTAGGTAAAATCAAATGATATTTCGCACATAATTGCGAAAGGTTAATTCATCGAGCCGGGATTCAAACCGACGACCGCCGCTTGACAGCCGAAACCGCATGCTTTAACCATTGCCCTCTTATTCACAAACCGACACGTCCTCACCCGTCACCTAACACCTCACCCGTTTTTATAAGGAAACTGTCAAATGTCATTTGTCAAATTATGACAGTTTCCAAATAAAAATGGAGTCGGCCTGTTTAGCCTAGTTGGTAGTATCATTGCCTCCGAAGCTAGAGGTTCCGGGCTCGATTCCCGGTAAGGGCATTTGTTTCTGTGGTGAGCAGAGACATTTGTTCCTGAGACTTGGATGTTTTCTATGTATTTAAGTATATATCTATTAAATATATCGTCGTGTAGTACCCATAACACAAGCCTTATTGAGCTTACCGTGGGACTAGTTCGATTTGTGTAAAAAATGTCCCCTAATATTTATTTATTTATTTATAAGATGTGAGGTGAGAGGTGAAGACGTGTCGGTTTGTCAATAACACACCATGGCTTTCCATGTAAAAAGCACAAAACGTTGACATAGTCGTCAACTCAACGGCAGACAATTAATTCTCGGTGTCCTGTTTTTAGTACATTCCGAGACCGCGCGAAACTGCTGTAAATGAGCGTTTGTTTAGTCTATTTACATACTTTACGTAGCAATTACGTTTGATTGGATTCTTTATTGCCGTACCCTTTGGGATATGTTTTTTAGCTTTTGTTGTCCTTTAGGAAGAACATAAAATGTCGAGTTCTTTAAGTAGAACATATTTTCACCACTAATTTGGACATTTTCACTCATTTTTATTTTACAGGGGAAACGCTAAAAATGCTCTAAATAGAGTTTTTCTCCTACTTTCTGTATTTGCATCAATATACAGGGTGATTTTGGGGTCGTGATCAGTGGCGGTACGGTCTTAAAAGCCCAAAAGCCTGGCTTGCGTTACTAAAATTAGCAAAAACCAAATATATGTACGATTAAATTATTTTTCCATTTCTAACTAACTTAAAATCCGCGCGGCGGCGCCTGATCTGTATACTCTATTCATCTTGGGCGGGGTAGTAGTACAAAATTCGACCGTAGCAAGTAAGTGGCGCTACTGCCGCGCGAAATGAGCGGTTTACGATAGAGTTGAGACACGGGCTAGTCATCTCGCTCGCACGCGCGGGCTTGCAAGCGGGCTTTAATGCTGATATCTATTTTCTCTTTCTTATCTATGAAAACTGCTACAAAACGAGAGATACGTATCTATAGCAAGATCTAGCAAATAGTTTGTGACTAGAAGCCCGGTGTAACGGAACGCAATTAGACTATACGCATAACGGAACGTAAAATAAGTTATTAGTTATTTTAAACTTCGTGAAAATAAAGTAGTTTTGACAGTACTAGCGAATGTCAAACGTAAGAATTAAATAAAATCATAGACATTCTTCCAAGGAACACAGAATTCACGAAAGGTTTAACAAACTTTGGATTAATATCAAAACTTGAACTATACCAGTAGAAGAGTTATGTAATCCTAGTACTTTAACGGTTAGAAAAGTTCCTGGAGATCTTGTCGATGGTTCAAACTACTTGTTAAAAATAACCTAGTTTAAATTTCGAATTACACTAGTTGAGACTTATGTAATCCTAGTACTTCTATGGTTGGAAATGTCTTCGATATAACCAAATAGGTCGAGACAGAAATATTTTAAGTTTAAATTTCGAATCATACTAGCTGAGAGTTATGGAACCCTAGTACTGCAATGGTTGGAAAGTCTTCAATAAGATCAAAATAGGTCAAGACAGAACCGTTCTAGTTTAAATTTCGAACTCTACTAGCTGAGAGCTATGGGACCCTAGTACTTCAATGGTTGGAAAAGCCTTTAACGTAATCAAAAAGAGGTCATAATGACGATTCTACCTGCTGTAGTTTAAATTTAGAACTCCAATTATTCCAATTCAAATTTCGAAATTCTACCATAGCTGGAGTAGACGAAAGGACGTAAGAGTCTCTGTCAATTTTGGGTATAAAAGGGGCTCGAATTTGTATTAAAATCACTTAGAATTCATCACTCAGACTGTCAAGATCTCTGGTCCACGTAACAGTAAATATTTGGTGGGTGAAATTGCTGTCCTAGGGGTGGTTCGTCGTTATGAGGAGTTACTCTTCATGATGAGGAATCATTCTTAGACAAATGTAACTAATATTTTATGGGAATTTGTGCTATTTCAAGTATTTCAAAAGACCAGAATCTTGTCCAGGCTTCAGTTTGCCTGAGGAGTCTTGCTCGCCTAACGGTGCCAACGAGCAGGGTTCAGAGTCTTTAGTTACCAGATCTAAGGGTGGTCTGGCGTCTACCTTTTACCTACATGGAGACGAATCAAATCCCTTACGTTCCTTCAATGCCCAGCTGACAACGTAGACATGGCTGCCAATATGGGGTCTCAGCATAGAGGTGTATACCTCGCTTGTCGAAATTGTTCAGTATTTGAGGAACGGTCTTGTTAAATATATTTATATATATATATATATATATATATCTTATATACACAATAGGGCGTCTTACTCACTGTATCCTAGCCTGCGGGCGCAGTGGGGGGAGACATCCAACACGGGCCTATAGCTTTGCTATTCTCAGTTTAGCCCACTGAACTTTCGTTGCATATGTTAGGGATTCGCAGTCAAAAGAGCTGAATTTGGTAAGGGATTTATGCTCTTTCAGTTTAACGAGTTTACTGGGGAACAGTAGGGTAGCTTCACACACATTTATTTGGGAAGTAGGGTTTAATTATTAGGTTTGCCGTTAATTTTGGGGTTTTGGGAATACTTAGCTGTGATAAAGTTATTAGTTTTGGTATAGATAAAGGTGGTTTCTTGAGTTGCGATTTCTAGCAAAATGATTAACATTTACTCAGCATAAGCTAATTTAGTGACGAGCTGAGCAGATCACTAAAGTTGACTTTTACAAAGTGACAAGCAGAGCAGTTCACTGGGATAAGCTAATTTAGTGACAAGCTGAGCAGATCATTGAATTTAGCTTTCCAATGAGACGAGCTGAGCAGTTCTCTGTGTAAAATTATATTAATGACAAGCAGAGCCGTTCATTAATATAAGTCTATTTATGAGGCAAGCTGAGCAGTTCTCCGGTTATACGAATGTTAGGATATGGTTAGGAAGATTACTAAATAATAAATACTGTAACATAGACTGAAGAGTTTCTTGGTGTTTCTTCTCTTCAGAAAACTAGGTTCCGAAACACTGGTAGAGTAATATGTTAGGAATACCTATTTATATAGGATCTGAATAAATGGGTATCAGGTAGGCTAGGTAGGCTAGCTAGACGATCAATCCTCACCCAGGCGTATTCAGTAGCAAAAGTACATATGTAAGTAAAATATAAACCATTCACCTAAAGAGCTAGGGCTGAATTAGTGTGACACTGAATTTCTTTTAAAGAGTTCAATGAAAAGGTGAAAGTTTGTGTATTTAGGATTATTTCGAATATAGTAGGGTTGCTACTGATGCGGTAACGGATCACGGTAGGGCCTGGTAGGGGACGTTCTACCAAATAAATAAATTGTTTTTATCTTAATTTAACTCTCGGTAAATAAATATTTTGCCGAAATTCGTTAGAAACTTTATTCTATTATTGAATTAGGGTAAGCTAGATTTCAATTATTAGGAAGACAAATCCAGAACCTGACAAGTATTCACATAAAAGAATTTGGGTTTTACGGTTCATATCATTATTGGGTTCTACCCTAGACGATTCACGTTGGCCATTTCTTAGTTTAAGCTGTAGTTAGTTTAATAAAATCACATCGTCAAAATTATACATTCAATTAAAAATACACAAGGGGGAGCGGGGGGGCGTTACACCGGCTTTCGACGTGAAGTTATCAACAGATGTTAGTCAAATGCGAATTTCGCGCGTGCGTGTTCATGACTAGGTGGATTGTGATGCTAACTTCATTGATTACAATTATACATTACTTGAAACTGAACAATTTGTTTGAGCGGATAGTGTTTTGTATTAAAAAGTTTATTAAAGTGGAAAGTGACGATGGATGAAGACGTTCCGTGTGACGATTTAAAATGTACACAAGTTATAGGCGCAGAAAAGGTAGGCACGCTAAACTTTGCACAAAAAAGCAACTTATTTTTTCACCGAAACCTACGCCTGACTTGAGTATTTCTCAGATAAGCAAGTCACATAAACGACAATTTCAAAGATCGATGCGATTGCTGATATATCTGTACAATTTTATCTAGTAATAGCATGCCTTCAGTGTGTTTTGTTGGTCTGTCCTGTCTACACCAGTACCTAAGTGATAATGAACAGTGAAGATTTACTAGTATGGTAATATAATATGGCAAGGTATCAAGGTAGAAGATATATTTATTGATATTGTGTGTGAAAAAATACAAAAATGTATCCCTCGGCTTGCCCTTCTCTGCAACCTTAGGCACGCCACTGGTCGTGATCCGAAATAATTGTACATGGTCAAAAATTCAAAGTAGACAACATCACAGTCGGTATGAAGGGTTATAACTCAAATAGTTTTTTTTTACAAATTTTAATGAGTAATAATACTTTTTCATACAACTTGGTCACCCTACCCCACTGTCATCTCTCCATACCATCCGTCAAAGAGATATAACCATGTTGTTTTATTTGGTGATTTTGTATTTTTTTCATCAAAATAAATTAAAAATGAAATGCGTTTGTTTCGTTTCACTACAATTTTTTTGAAATGGCTAACAGATACCAAGTCTAAAAACTGGTTCTTGATCCACGACCCCGAAATCAATCTGTATAACTTACTCGTAATATGGTTTTTTGAACGATTTCTCGGTTTCATTGAATCTCCCTTATATGCAAAGCAACCATTACACACGCAGCGATAAAATAGTTCATAGCATCCCTTCGCGTTATGAGATAATTTTCGAGCAAGTAGGTTCAAAACACTTTTTTATCTTAAATACACCACAGTTGATTTATTATCAAAGGGTGTTTTATCTTTTATTGTCCCTTTTATTTTATTACTTTGTCAAAGATACATGCGGGCGAACATATCAATAAACTTGAAATTGTATTACGCTATAGATTTGGTATAATCAGACACAAAAGGGCGTAACTCACGATATGTTAGTGCTGCAAAATGCCGTTTTGGATATACAGAAAAAAGTGCAGTTTTACCGAGGGCGCATCTCTTTGAAACACATCCAGCGAATACAGACCTTATGTTGCTGTTTGCAAAGCTCAAACTTGAATGACAGAAAATGATGGTTCGCGACAAACTACAAACCTATAACAACTAAGGGTCGATAAAATAACAAATAATACGTCATGGTGATTTATTTTACGCATCATAAAATGGAGTATAAACAGTTTAGCTATAAAATATATTGCGTCGTAAGAAATCATTATTACGGGTCTTTCGAAAGATCTGCAAGAGATTTCGCGAGAATATCACTTTAGATTGAAGTGAAAAGACTATTATAGTGCACCAATTCGTCAAGAGGTGGCGTTGGAGTTGAGATAAATCGCGCTAACGAAATGTCGACGCAGAATCATGAATACTGTTTTGATAGGTGAAGAGGATAATGCTGAGGTGAGGGAGGATATCATTTAGAGTCTCTTGTAGGCAGATTGTAAATTCAAGCTTTTGATCGCATCCAATTTGCTTTAAGAGTCCGCAGTAAGCTCGGTTCTTCATACAAACGTAGTTTCGCTCTCATTTTAAAATGGCATGCTGGAATATTTGATACTTTGTGTACACAAGGGGATCCCGTATATCTAGGTCGAAAATTAGTTTCTGTTGTTTGAAATTATAATGGAGAAAAAAATACAGCGATTATGAAGGTTTTCATACAAGATCTAAAAAAATCAATTCTCGCTGTATTTTTTTCCATCCCAATTTCTAGCAACAGAAACTAATTTCCAACCTAGATATGGCGGATCCCATTGTGTATACAAAGTTTCATGTTATTTCAGCATGGCCTTTTAAAATGAGAACGAAACTAAGTTTGTATGGAGAATCGATTTTGGTCGAGCGTACTGGGGGCCTTTGAATACACATACGAGGCTCGCATACGTGTTTCATTTTTTTTTATTTATTTAAAACTTACAATTTTATTCCAATATGTTGTGACACATGAGCCACTATTAAAAACCTCGAGGGTTTATATAATAGTTGGGAGATCGCGCGGTTCATCCCGTCATTACATAACGGGTTACCGTGGTATAATGAGTTTAATCGATCTGTAAAACCGCGCAATGTAGTGAAACTCACACACTAGTCTTGTACGTGTGTAAATAATTCGTACAGCATTACGGTATTGCTATATAACACTTTTTGTATTCGTTTACTTACCTTCTGTACGGGTGCGTAATAGACTTTGGCAAGTTATTCTTCCTTGTTTCCTAGAGAAGATTCAAATCATCCTTACACTTACATATTTTTGAAATTGTAGCGAAAATATGTTGCTTGGGGGTTATTTTTCATTACCAAAGTCAAGCTCTAGCTTTAGCTACATGGTAATGATAAATCGATTCATAATCTTATTTGAGGTTCTTGTTTTACTTGGATTTTTAATGAATAAATCAATCAATATTTTTTTTCTATGTGCTGTAATTATTGTGAAATTTATTTTACGATAAAATGTTGTCTATTTTTTATATTAAAAATTTCAAAATGTAATAACGATTCAATATTGCTAATGCATAAAATGTCAAATAATTACAACATAACAGTCTAATTTTATGCCATTGATTGAAGGTTATACATACGGTGCATAAAAATAAATAAATAAAATAAATAAATATTGGGGGACAATCTTACACAAATCGACCTAGTCCCAAACTAAGCAAAGCTTGTACTATGGGTACTAGACGACGATATACATACTTATATAGATAAAAACATTCTTAAATACATAGAAAACATCCATGACCCAAGAACAAATATCCGTGAAAAATGCACAAATAAATGCCCTGGCCGGGATTCGAACCCGGGACCTCTAGCTTCGGAGGCAGAGTCACTACCAACTAGGCTAAACAGGTAGTACCTAGATTTATACTTGTATATTTATAGCGGCTAAATTTGAAGGTTATAATTGAGTATCAGTTTTATCGTGAAACCAGCCGTAGAAAAAAAGGTTGAAATAAATAAAATGTAAAAAAATAATAATTTGTACCAACCAAAACATATTAGAATATACTTATTATAGATGTGCGCAAGTTTTATCATAAAGACACTTTTTAAGTGCCACGATACCGCAGAGTGAGCAATAAAATTATTTATCTTAGCAACAGGAACACCCATTTGGTTGTTTTTTTATAGCGCACGTTGTTATTGTGTAGGGGTGTAAAACGGGGGTGCGTTATTTAATCTAGTGGGGTCCCTGTAATAACAACGTGACCCTCAAAATGCGTCGATTCTGACACTGTCATGATTGATTTGTTTAATTTGCATTTATATTTGCAATTTGTCCTTTTGTTTACTACAAAATATTTTTTGCAATGATTGATCGTAGCATTCCAAATCATGTGAAAATGGCAAACCACTGGCGAACTGTCCAATAACTATGTAGTGTACTCATTAAAAATACTACAGAGGCCGGGACGAAAGGGGTTGCCGGCCGAAGACATATATAGACGGCCGAGCGCAGCGAGGTCGGATAGGTCTGAGGCGGGCAACCCCATATTTCCCGCCGAGGTATGTATAGTGCTTTTCTCAAACATGCAATGAAATAAACAACAAAAAAATCAATGTTTTATTTTTTAGTGGCAGAATGTCATGGTGCCTGTGCCACAATTCATGTGGAATGGAAATTAAAAAAGAGGACTTTGCCGGCCTAGGCCTGCAAGATTTGTATGAAATTCCATTAACGACCTCTTGTCCTAGCCGCACCTGAAACGTCATACTTCGCAGCCTATTATAAGGAACATAACATCAATATTTCATTGCATGTTTGAGAAAATAATTTTTCGACCCCGTCTTATACAACCCGTTTTATCTTTTATCAACATAACCCTTTGATCGTTTTTTTTTATGTTCACACTTCCATATCTTTTAAACCGCGTCGATGGAAAACAATCTAATAGCCCACCTAATGGTAAGTGGTCACCATCACCTATTGGATGCTTGCCACACCTCACGTGTCAGTCGCGCGTTACCGACTCGTAAAAAATTTTTTTTTGGGGTTCTTTGTGTTTTATTAATTCAACTTGGCATGGTATTTCACTTGAAATGTCGCCGATTCACACGAAGCGCTTTGCTTCTAGTTTTCTTTAGGTAAAAACTAAAAGTGGAAGGGAGTATTCTCTTCCGGCTTACCTTTTCCTAGGTGTTTCCTGCTTGGATCTCTTCAAGACGATATTGAATGATGCTATTTATCTATAGACAATATAGACATAAACAATACAATATATAAGTATACGAATAAAAAAAAAATCGGTTCTGATCAACGATATTCGTGTTATCGCTGAACCAGTATTTAAACATGATGATGGTGACGGCTATGCTGGGAGTTTCTCGTCATGATCACATCAGAAAATAAGTTCATCCGCAGTAAAACAAATGTTACCCACCAAATAGCTAAACTTAAGTGGCAGTGGGCGATGCACATTGCACCTAGAACTGATCGCCGTTGGAGCGGAAAGGTACTTGAGTGGAAACCACGTACCGGAAGGCACAGCATGGGCCCCCCCTCTCCCCCTGCCCCACAAGGTAGACCGATGACTTGGTAAAGGTCGCGGCAGTCCGGTGGAAGCGGGTGGCGCAGGACCAGTCATTGTGGTACTCTTTGGGGGAAGCCTATGTTCAGTGGACATCCTTCAGCTGACATGATGATGAAGAAGCATTTAAACGTAATTACAAACATACGGATAATACTCGTTCAATAAATCGAATTTTAAATTTTTGCTTGCACAGTTGCAAGGTATATATATATATATATATAGAGCGTTCGTGGTCCAGCGGCGCTCGCGTACCGCGTGCAGTATGCGAGGTTAAGCAATGTCGGGCGAGGTCAGTCCTTGGATGGGTGACCGCTTTGAGTGGTTACTAACTGAGCGCTTCCGTGCTTTGGAAGGTACGTCAAGCCGTTGATCCCGGTTGCTGTCTATGATAGCAGTCGTTAAGCCAAGTTAGAGGCCTCCGGGCGGCTTGAGAACTTCTAACAGTCAAGTTGCCCACTCACTTGACAAGCCCAATCCCAATATGGTCTAGTTTCCCCCTCGGGTTGGAAGGTCAGATGGCAGTCGTTTCCGTAAAAACTAGTGCCTACGCCAATTCTTGGGATTAGGTAGCGGACCCCAGGCATCCTTCAGGATGCAACTGTACTGGGAATAACGCTAGGAGGATGATGTGTTGCAATGTTTATAATGCTAGGAGTATAGGAAGATCTTTTTCGTTAACAAAAACAAAAGACAAGATTGTAAACTGCAACGGTACAAAATTAAAGTAACGAAACAAAGGAAGCTCGCACGCAATAAATGTAAAGCGCAAGCAGTTAGTGCTGCTATTTGGCAAATGAAACTGCCGTAAGTCCAAATGCCTTTATTTTCTTATTAGATGCACTTGCGAACACATTTACTGGACTATGCGCATTGCACTTTGGTTCGAAGTATTAGTACGGTTAACTATGTTCATATGTATTGATTAAAATTATGTTTGCGTCCTATCCAATGGGCAATAGGGTACGGGACACATGTTAGGGAACTTGATAATTAAAATTTAAAACTGGCGGGGAAATTACGCAACGTATTCGAGCGTGCCAAAGGTATCTAATTGTCATATTCCATTGTAAATATGATAGTTGGATTTATCTATCGTCCTTCAGCCTATATACGTCCCACTGCTCGGTTTAGGCCTCTTCCGGTGGATAAGAAAGAACAGGCAGTAGTATCCATGCAGGCTCAGGAGGACTGAGAACTTCAGATACCGTTAGATTTCTTCGCAGATGTGTAGTTTCCTCATGATATTCCCCTAAGGAAAGGCTAAGGGTAAGAGTATCTTCCATACCAGGCGCTTGTCAGAGGCAAGCTTAAACCAATAGGGTATAGTAGCTCTTAAACTATTTTTTTTTAAATTAGAAATGGAATTGCTCTTGGCCAGCATCTAGTCAGGGGGCAAAGATTAGGCCGACGATGAAGCGAGCTCACCCGGAAGATGCCTATTCACTCGTGCCTTGAAAAGGTCTAGGTTATATGAACTCGGAAATACAAACGCCGGCAGATAATTTCAAACCTTAGAAGTGCGCATTATGAAATATGATGCAAAGCGCTTGGTTCAAATTTTTTTATTTTTTTATTTATTTATCTCCACCACAAAGTATACAGGTTTAGACAGTGACTATAAATAGAGTTGTTATTTCTAATGTTTACAACTTGTGCGGTGGAGACTGGTGCCCGAACTGGGGAAACCTGTATGTCAGGTCACCAGATCTCCATCCCTCAGATATCCATAACAAGTTAACAACCATCTTGGTTAGTGAATAAAAGTGGAATAAAAACTTCATGCTAGCTAGGACAAGATAAGCTAAATTAACATTTTATTAACATTACGCGTGTGTGTGTGTGTGTGTGTGTGTGTGTGTGTGTGTGCGAGTGTGTGTGCGTGCGTGTGTATTACATTTAGAATTAGAGGCATTTCGACCATTTTTTGGATGCAATTACTTATTTGGGGGATCCTATGTCCAGCACTGGACGTCCTATGACTAATGTTATGATGATTGATGGTAATGCATAATGTTCTCAACTATCTGAAATGAAATATCTGCCCAACTGTAAATTTATGTCTTCACTATCTTTTGCCAGCGACTTTGTCCGCGTAAAATTAGTTTCTCCCGTAGATAGATAATTGATAGTTATGAAATAACTTTAGGCCGCATGCTTAATACCTAATATGTATTTTGCTCTCCTATACAAACTTCCACCCCCAAGCTATTGTTAACCATGAATGTAATAAGCATCAAATACTAACTGTTCATTTACTTTTCAACTTTTCAACTTTTTTACTGTCCGACTATGGAACTCTCTGCCCCTAGATGTACGACGGGCTAAATCTAGTGCGTCTTTTAAATCTAGTCTGAAAGAGCACTATTTGTCTCTTCCATAATATTTTTCGATACTGGTCTGTAGTTTACTTTTGGGTCTCACTTAAGTTTGTGGTATATATGTATGTTTATTTATTTACTTATTTGTGTATGTTTATTTTATATATATATATTTATATATAGTGCTTTATGTGTTTATTATTATTATTATTATATTTCTTTTTATTTCTAGTAGTTATTCCTTTTGTTTGCACCACCCACTTATCATGTTTGTTTACTTTTTTCTCCGCTACCCAAAGGTTGTCTGGAAGAAATCGCTCATTTAGCGATAAGACCGCCTGTTGTTTACCTCTGCTTGTATCTTTATGCTGTTTATATCTGTAATTCTTTTTTTGAGGTGTGCAATAAAGCATATTGTATTGTATTGTATTGTACCCTGGTGGTGGCTACTAGCTGAGCGCTCCCGTGCTTTGGAAGGCACGTTAAGCCGCTGATCCCGGCTGCTGTCAATGATAGCAGTATTTAAGCCTTCGGGCGGCTTGAGAACTTCTAACAGTCAAGTTCCCCTCTTGGGTTGGCAGGTCAGATGGCTTTGGAATTCTTGGGATTAGGTAGCGGACCCCAGGCATCGTTCAGGATGCAAATGTACTGGGAATAACGCTAGGATGATGATGATGACTACCGTTGTGACCACTGGTGTCACTCAAAATCAGCGTCACGATCTAAATCAGGCTTTGTGTGACGACATCAAGCTGAGTGACGACCTTCTTAGCACTTGTCGCTGAGTATAATCCTAATTATGATCGTATTTCTTCCAAATGATAAATAAACGTATTTCTTTCTTTCTTTCATTTCACCCTCTTAAGGAACTATTTCTGGGATAAAAGTTGTCCTTTGTCTTTTCCCGGATCTAAAACGCTCTCTATGCCAAATTTTAATATAAAAAGGTTACGGACAGACAAAAACGAATTCATAATATTAGTATGGAATTTTTGGGGCATCCCTAAAAATTGTTCGTTATTACGCAACAGCCTCAGTTAACTTTTCCAACGTAAAGAGGTACTTACACAATGCAATTTAACGTTTTCCCAAGCTCAATCATTACCGAGACGAGACGGGAAATGAAATATTTATGTTGAAAGGGGTTGAAAATGACAAATTAGACCGGTAATGAGACGCGTGTGTCATTTCCGTGGATAATGCATATCTTCTAAACTTTGAAATATTTAATAAAATTTTAATTCGATTTCAGTAGAAAGTACTTATATTGTATTGAATAATGCTATATTCGCATATTTTTAGTACTAACAATTATTTTGCCGTTTTCAACTAGGAGATGAAGATGTGGAAAGTCGCTCTCGTTGCGACCAAGGATAATATGTTTGTAATATTGTTCACCGATATAAATATGACAAAGGTAAGTTTGACCGTTTCAAATATTGTCCAGCACTGGGAGGTTTACCCTACATAATCCCCAAGTTAACAATAAACGGAACAAAGCCATCGGGGACACTGAAGGAAAATTCTCAATATGAGGCAAAAATAAAATAATCCAATATAAAGCATCTATGAAATAACGTTATTACATTAGATTTCCCCCGCGTAGGGTAAGCGCTCCAATTGTTGACTGGCTACAAATAACATTGCAACAGTTAGCTCGTATCCTCATATACTCTGTTTTGCTTTTATGCCCCGAGTGATTGTGAATGGGTGGGCGGGGTAAACAGTACTAGAAAATAGGCAATGTTTACTTAAACCGTAGTGCTTAACACCGCGAAGTAAGGTGCATTTTGTGTATCAAAAACTTCTTCATGAAAGAGGAGTTGGGATAACAAAGATAATAAAAGATCTGTGTTTTTCCGTTTGACTACTTGCATCGATTTCAATTAGAGTTCGAGAGTTGTGGACAATAGGATAGTTTCCTTAGTGTACAATTTACTACTTAGGCTGGGTTGCACCAAACCGTCTGTAATCGTAAGCTGTGTTCGTTATAATTTGAATGCATGGAAAGTTTGACATGTTTCTATGGCATGACAGCTGTCGGCGCCATATTTACCGTTGATCGGTCTGTGATCGTAATCGGTGCGACCCTGCCTTAAGGATGATTCACAGTAGGCCGTGCCGTGTACGGGCCGGCCCGTTTTCTTCTAGAGAAAGAGTTGAAGAAGAAGTTGCGTTTGCTGTCATAGAAAACGGGCCGGGCCGGCCCGGACACGGAACGGTCTACTGTGAATCATTCTTTACTGTGGCTTTATAAAAGGTAGACTATCCAATTTTTTTTATTTAACGGTTTTTTTAATTATCTATAAGTAAGTAAAAAGCACCATGAGGAATCTGTTGTTTGAATTAATTGTGATTTTAATTATGAGTAAATAAATTTGATTTATACACACATACATACATAAACGTACGCCTATATTCCCAAAAGGGGTAGGCAGAGCACACGAACATCATTAATTGAAGTTTAAGTGTGTTGTGGGGGACCCGGGTATGTCCTAAAACTACGACCAAGACCACCGGGGAATGGGCAGCAGCATTCCTAGAGTGCGGTGGAGATACTGCGATCGCCAACCCGCATGCCAAGCGTGGCGATTATGGCATTTACCCCCCATGAAATTGGGGGAGGCCTATGTCCAGGTGTGGACTTCCTAGGGCGGATATGCTGGTGGTGGTGGTGGGCGATGGGCTGGCAACCTGTTACAGCAATATCATATTTTCTCCATCTATAAACCTAAAATTGCTATAAGTGGCACTGAAATTTATTGCAAAGTTCATTTTAAATTTAATTCTTCATGTAATTTTTTGGGACGAAACAGCCCCTTAGGAAAACTCAATTAAAAAAACTATCACAGATTGGACTTAGACACATAGGATTCAAACTCTTCCTCATTGTCCAGTGTATCACCTTCTAAAGTTCCTACTTGACGACCTGTTTAGCCTAGTTGGTAGTTACTCTGCCTCCGAAGCTAAAGGTCCCGGGTTCGAATCCCGGCCAGGGCATTTTATTTGTGCATTTTTCACGGATATTTGTACTTGGGTCTTGGATGTTTTCTATGTATTTAAGTATGTATTTATCTATATAAGTATGTATATCGTCGTCTAGTACCCATAGTACAAGCTTTGCTTAGTTTGGGACTAGGTCGATTTGTGTAAGATTGTCCCCCAATATTATTATACTTCGTTATTCCAAACATATGTATAATAGTATGATGCTGAGGTTACAAAAACAAAGCAAATCTCCAGCACTACAATCTCAAAGTGTTATCAGCTCCAAAATAATCACAAGTAAATGGCAGATTCTTTCCACGAACGTTCAAGAATGCGCGTGCCTCCCGAATTCCTGCCTTAGTGGTCGGATCAAGAATTTTTATTATCAATATAACAGTGCGAAGCTATGGCCGTATTTATATTTGTATATAGGAAGAAATGTATTGGCTATTTTACCGACTCCAGTAAAGGAAGAAGGTTCTCAAGATACATCCAATTGTTTGAATTAGTGGCTTTCTCCCATTTTTTACTGAAGTGAATATGATTTACTTGGGTTTAATAATACCTGATTTTATTGTTGGAACAGCGGATTCTACTGATACAGGGATATACTTACTAATAGGAGTTCCCAACATTATTATGGTATAAAACTTGTACACTTTGACCTTATTTTTTTCATTTTCTCAGGTATCTTCCTGTTTGCCTAATCTTATTTTAGGCATATTAAAATATAATTAATCGGGTCACTCGTGTCTTTAAGATAGAATATTGCTCGACATGTTTCAAACCGGTACGCAGTCCTAAATCATGAGTACTTGTCACCGCGGCGGAATGAATTATAACTTTTTTTTACAATAAGTACCAAATGTAAGTATTGGATCCTTGAGAAGAGAATTGACGGAACTCAAATTAGAATGCGAAATGTATGTGTATTTATTGTTTTTGGAGCGTTGTGCGTGCATAATAACCCCACAATTCACATTAAAGTACAATAGGTAGTATATTTCCCCGCAGACTGCAAACATCGCACAAATAATAAGGAACTTCCTAAGTTTCTCATAATTCAAACTTTGAATGGAAATCAAATTAAGTTGTCTGGAAGAAATTGCTCATTTAGCGACAAGACCGCCTGTTGTTTACCTCTGCTTGTATCTTTATGCTGTTTCTATCTGTAATTCTTTTTTGAGGTGTGCAGTAAAGCATATTGTATTGTATTATATTGTAAGTATAACCCATTTGCCCATACTAACAATATAAATTCAAAACTTGGCATCTTCTGCCTTGCCGTGTACTACAACAGTAGGTTACTACCATCGAAATATATTTTGCAAGGAGTTTGAATTTCGACAATACAGTAAGCCTAACAAATTATCAACCAATTTTGACCTTATTACTTGAACATTAAGGTTTATTTAAAATATTTTTGTTTTAGTATATTAACACGTTCACTGCGTTACGGGGGCTTTTGAACCCCGTACGCTGCCGTCATTCAGTGCGGGGCAGAAAACTACCGTCTACCCGCTGGTGCGGAACCTGTAACTTCGGTATTTTTACGCCTACAATAGACACAAATATATCTTTATAATTCGGTTTTAAAATCTAATCAGATGGAATTTAAAAAATGGACGGTGTCTTATGAGCCCCGTACCGACCACAAAGCAAAAATTACCTTCTAGTGCGGTACGGGGTCCAAAGTACCCGTATCGTGATTCACTATCCCGTACGGGGTGTTTACGCTTAGTGCCTCTAGTGCAGTCATTAGTGCAATACGTTGTTATCGGTAATTAGTAATTAAGTGCAACCAATGTAAAAAAAGTAAAAACCACATGCATTAAGTGCCAAAAAGCACTTTGTTTAAATTGTTATAACTTGGAGCACTAACTATTGTCAAGAGAAAAAAACGTTCCTAAAGTTTGTTAAGATTGGTTTTTTGTTTATTTTTTATTTCAGTGTGTTACAACGTTTCTAAAGTTCCTAAAGAATGTTTGGTTTTTGTTTATTTTATTTTTAGTGTTTATTTACACAATCAAATTAAATATGTTAGAAAATATATTTCTATTAAAATATCTTTTGTTTTCTTTCACATCACTATTAATCTATCGACACAAATACGGCGTGTGCGTTACGGGGTTCGATAAACCCCCTGTTTCCTTTAACTCTAGTGCGACACGGGGTTAAAGCCACCCCGTATTTCTCTTCTTCCAATAAGTTCATAAGTTTTCATCTGATCAAGATACGGAGGCAGAGTAACACAGCAACATTCGTAATCTTTCAATGGGCATTAAAAAAAATGACTAAAAATATTTTTTCGGGACTTTATAAGATCCTAAATGAAGGTAGGTGTACGGGGCATATTGAAACCCGTAACGCAACATAGTGAAACCCACTACGGGGTATATTAGGCCTCGCAACGCACTGAAATTTAGGACAAGGTTTTGGGCTGCCGCAGCGAACGTGTTAATTACGTTAAGTTTGTATCAAGCAGTAACGAAGCTTAGCCTAGTTGGTACTTTAACGACCTGTTTAGCCTAGTTGGTAGTGACTCTACCTCCGAAGCTAGAGGTCCCGAGTTTGAATCCCGGCCAGGGCATTTATTTGTGCATTTTTCACGGATATTTGTTCTTGGGTCTTGGATGTTTTCTATGTATTTAAGTATGTATTTATCTATATAAGTATGTATATCGTCTTATACCCATAGTACAAGCTTTGCTTAGTTTGGGACTAGGTCGATATGTGTAAGATTGTCCCCCAATATTATATTATATATAATGCTAACGAAAATTTTAAAAATGTAATTTAAGAGAAAAAAAAAACTTTTTTGTTGATATTTAGATTTTTCTTTAGCATCGTTACTGCTTAATACAAAACTAGTGTAGTATAGGACGGCGAAAAATGTTATATTACTTTCGAAATGATAAAAATGTACCACCTAAGGCGACTTCCTGATTTGGCGGGGCGGGAGCGATATGTCATAGGTATTTTGGCTCTTTGACGTGAATTTACCGATGTGAGATTTCCTCACTTAACGAAATACTGTCAGTAATACGTTTGCGCAGTAGTAATACCATGCGCAGAAGTGGGGTAGTGCTGCTTTAGTATCGGTTGACACTGACAGCTGACAGTTTTCTCATGTCGTACCGCCTCCGCATCGACAAGTCAGGAAGGCGCCGTAGTGTGTTCACTGAAGAACACTTAATAATACTCCTTCTAAACTAAACATTACGTATACGCATACTTTCCCTACCTGACTATACCTATAGTCAGGTAGGGAAAGTATACTCCTTTCAAGTGATCAAGGAAATCAAAATCGGTTTCTCGATGTACTTTATATAAGCAATTGTATATAATTAAAGAATGATAAAAAAAACATACCTTTTTCGCTCTTATCACTATAAAAATAAAGTATAAAAAGGTACGTGTTTACGTTTCCCTTACTGTACATTTGATATACCCGCACAAATAAAATAAAATGGAACGTGGAGCCACGCGCCATATTAAATTTGCCTGTCAAATGCATGATGGAAATACGATATTGTTTCAGTGATTTCAGCAGACAGGACAACAATACCGAGAGGCACAATTAAAATACACTTATGTACTTGATTGTATAATTTATTCCGTTTATTATACGAAATGTCCAAATTTTGACGCGTTAAATTAAAATGATCAGAGGTAGAATTTGGCTTCGATGATTGTTACACCACATTGGAACTTTCCACCACCACCACCACCATATCAGCCCATAGACGTCCACTGTAAGACATAGGCCTCCCCCACTTTCATGGGGGGTAAATGCCATAATCGCCACGCTTGGCATGCGGGTTGGCGATCGCAGTATCTCCACCGCATTCCAGGGATGCTGCTGCCCAACCCCCGGTGGCCTTGGTCGTAGTTTTAGGACATGTACGGGATTGGAACTTTCACATGTAAATAACTAAAAAACCGGTCTAGTGTGAGCCCGACTCGCGCACCGAGGGTTCCGTACAACGATCGTGCACCCGTCGGTGATTAATTAACAAACATTGATTAGAAATATTATTGATGATAAAAAAAATCTAAATGGATTAATTTATTTTTCTTGTACGTGTAGAGTTGCGGAATGAAAAGGTTCACTTTTTAACTCTATTTTAATGCTCTTAAGAACGAAAAGTGACGAACCTTTCCATTCCTCGATGCTATCAACGTTATGTAAAAAATTCATATTTTCCTTGGTAAACTTCGGAGATAAGGGAGGGGCGGGTTACGGTATTTTTCTACATTTTCCTTCATAGACCGAAATTAATACACCGTAAACAAAATGGTTTTAGAATACGCAAATCAAGCCTTTTAATGGTAGTCGTATATCACTTGACATAGTCTCTAGACTTTTTCAAAAAAAACATCAAATTCAATTTCAAAATTCATATCGATAGCATAAGTTGTTCTTAAATATTTAGCAATGTGACAGACAGACAAACAAGACAAAGCGGGTTCCTTTTTTACAAGTTTGGTACAGAAACCTAAAAATTAACACTAATTAACAATATGGCTGAGAGGGACTGGCGTAGTCCCTACGCTGGCCCAGTGCGGGTTGGGGCTTCACATACACCAGTGAATTTTCTCGCAGATGCCGGTTTCCTCATTACTTACCTTCACTGAAAAGCAAACGGTAAATGGGCGACGCCAAAATTTTGGACCATCATCATAATCGGAACTCTTGACTTGTTCGCGACCCCTGAGCCTAGATTTGTGGCCGCGGCCGGGCACTACCTGGAGACTATTGTGGCCCCAAGCACCATTATTTAAGTATTGTTATTATTATTCAGTGTTCACATTTATTATAATAATGTAATTCTCTATCACTTAGTATGTTATCTATATGTCATGTCTAGTGTATGCTGTTAGTGACAATATATTGTATGAATAAATAAATAAATATATAAATAATATCAGCCGATTCAGCCGAAGGACGACTACTGCTGGACATAGGCCTCCCCCAGAGAGTGCCACAATGACCGATCCTGCGCCACCAGCAACCAGCGCTCTCCTGCGACCTTCACCAGGGGGTCTACTCAATTCGAAATCCGAACTTCGTATGGTGCCGTCCCTTTCACTCTCATCTCATACTCTATGCGAGTGAAAGGGACGGCACCGTAGCAAGTTCGGATTTTGAATTTCGGAGTAGACACTCAGGTCACCAGTCCTCCTTGTGGTGGGCCAACCCACGCTGCGCCTTCCGGTACGCGGTTGCCCCGACTCGGATGACAGTTGACACTAAGAGCTGACAGTTTTCTCATATCGTACCGCCTCCACACTGACTAATCAGGAAGTCGCCTAAGTCAGACAAACACATGCCTGAAAATACCGCGCCAATGATTCAAAACTTGAAGTCTCACAATGTTCATTTTCCATTAAAATACGGCCGGCGTGCTCAAGTCAAACGTTGAAAACTTCCAAAACTCCCGCCGTAGTTCCTAGAACTTTCTAGAACTTCGAACACTTGCATTCTCCGCTTGAATTATTGCATAATATACATCGGCAATAAAAGTGGGTTGTTCTGAACTAGTTCGACGTTTGCCTTTTACCGTTTTATAGCGGTGTTAAAGCCTGGAAAGTACTCGAACTAACCCTGTTAGTTCGCTAACAAACTGCGTTGACAGTGCAATTGCGTTGGTGCGGTTTTTGAACACTTTTAGACGGGTTGTGATATAATAGGGACTTGATATGGTGAGCAGATTTCCAGATAAATATTTCTTTGATATTTCGCTAAAAATCTTGCATGTCTATCAGTGCGCTTGCGTATTTCGTCATGCAATTAATGTTCAAAGGGAGGATTCTCATTGAGCACAAACGTGCATAAAATCACCGCCAACAATGACAGAAACCTCAATAATTATTTCTCCTCCCTACTCAGGACATGTTGCTTGCGCTATACGTCCACGCAAGCAAGGTAGGTAAGGAAGACGCCATGGAGAGACTTACTGTTCAGGGTAAAGGCTTTTTAAGTGTAGAGGACACTCTTTGCAATGGACGGGTCAAGTAAGCCCTCACGGAATCCTTCCTAAATATGTGCGTACGAAATGCAAAGGTGAGGGAGAGATGGTGGGAGACGGTGAAATAGGCCGACCCCCATGACCCCCATGACCACGACTACTCTGCCAGAGTACACAAGTAAGAAGACACCAAAATAAAAAGAGGGGATACAACTGGATACAACTGGGAATACGGTATCTACTAAGGAAAAATGTAATTTCTATCCCTAGAGATATAATGGTAATGATTGGTAAACCGACACCTACTCGTATTTGGTCTACACCTCCGCGACAGGAATGAGATGTGACGGGTGATGACAGGCCCGGTAATGATTGCGGGCGTCAAAACGTTATTGAAACCCGTCATGATTGAACGACGGTAATGACATTGATATACAGGCTGTGATCCGGGATCAACCAATATTTTGACGATATCCATTAATAATTATAGTTACGGAAATGTTATTGTTTTGAGATAGGTTTTATAAGTAAATATTCGATAAAATGGTATATTATATCAAAACAAATTTTAAATTACGAGTATTCAGTTCTGTGGTTAGTTCAGCTAGTATTTTTAGGAAAATACTAGCTGAACGAATACCTAAACCTAAAAATACCTAAACGAAAAATAACACGAGTTTTTAAACGTCTTAAGAGGAAACACTACGGGCTAGAGAATAGAAAATTAGGTATTTATAAAATCTATTGCCGTCGCCCAACCTCAAGCCTTCCCCCGTAGAGTGCGATAGGGATAACTGCAACTCGGGCGGAAATCACCTACGAGTATGAATAGTAGACAAAATCAACGTAATCCCCTATTTCCTTCTCCAAACCTAAACCGATTCAATTACTTTTTCTTTAAAAATTAGACGAAGGTTTTTGCTGTGTTCCTATGTTTTTCTTTATTTATATAATCTTATCATAGGAGCGCTCGTGGCCTAGCGGCGCCCGCGTACCGCGTGCGGTATGCGAGGTTAAGCAATGTCGGGCGAGGTCAGGCCTTGGATGGGTGACCGCTTTGAGTGGTTACTAACTGAGCGCTCCTGTGCTTGGGAAGGCACGTCAAGCCGTTGATCCTGGTTGCTATCTATGATAGCAGTCGTTAAGCCAAGTTAGAGGCCTCCGGGCGGCTTGAGAACCTCTAACAGTCAAGTTGCCCACTCACTTGACAAGCCTAATCCCAATAAGGTCTAGTTTCCCCCTCGGGTTGGAAGGTCAGATGGCAGTCGCTTCCGTAAAAACTACTGCCTACGCCAATTCTTGGGATTAGGTAGCGGACCCCAGGCATCCTGCAGGATGCAACTGTACTGGGAATAACGCTAGGAGGATGATGATATAATCTCTTCAGACTTGTTCGCTGGCTGTCTGAACACCGCGGAAAATTTGGCCAATTTTTTGGTTTTTGAACGTTTATATCTCTATTACGTACTTATTGTTTATTGTGTATTTTCCGCACGGATCTATACCTAAACCGGATTGAGTACTGTGACGAAAAAGTGTGACCGACAGAGAAGCCAAACTCGAGGATTGCATCTCGTTTTAATTAGGGTGACCAAGTACATGTGTGGATATGAGGATTATTTCTAATATAGGTTCTATGTAAGTACAATGAAATTTAAACTAAATTAAGTAGTAAATAAAAAAAAGAATATTTTTCAAAGATATATTTATTTTCGCTAATCACAAGTTTGTGTATCCAATTATCCATACATTGTTAAACAATATAGTCTTGTGTAATTTTTGCCTAAGCCCTACTTTATTTTCCAAATCTCTTAACAAATGTGTTTTCCCGTGATGGGCCATGCGTAAATTAAAAAAAAGACGAGGAGGAGTTTTAATTCACCATCATCAGATCAGCACGGTGGTGCCATGATACACGAGTTCGGTAGGTAACAATACAATATCACATTGTTACCGAACTTGCCGGTATCCAATTGAGCTGAAATATAGCATACTTATGTACAGTATGCTAATTTTCACGTATACTGTACATAAGTATGCTAAATTTCAGCTTAATTGGATACCGGAAAGTAGCTAGTTTGTTGGTAATGGTAGTTTATTGACGTTCATAGGTGCATGTAATATGCCTAATTTGAAGAATAAACTACTTTTACTTTTAATTTTTTACTTTAGCTGTAAAATGGTTAAAAAATTGGAGCGACCACTTAAGTACTTGCACAGTTTAATCACATACAGTCCAAGTTAAACAAAAGCTCGTAATGTAAACAAAATTGTTAAAAGATTGAATTTCAACTGACCTTTAGAAAAGGTTTTCTCACTAAACACTTAATAACGAATATTTCTGCAAAATCAAGCCCAAGTCATAGTCACCCTAATCAGTTTGACATTTGTTTTGTCGTTTTATCGTAAAATATAACAAATTGTTCCTTACCTGTGAAATGATATTCCACAATTAATAAAACTTTCACTTTTACAACCCTTTACACAACATGTTTTCACTATTTTCAACTAATTTCATCAGCCGCTTATGTTCATAATTTCAAATTTGACACCATTAACGTTGGGGATACCAATTAATATTTGAAAAATACTACTATATTTATTGCAATACTAGGTTTTAGTCAGTTAATAATGTTGATATTTTATACAATTACGAATGAGGTCAAATGTAAATTATGCCTGATAAACATGCAGTACTAGTTAATACAAGCAAGTAATTGTTTTCAGTATTCTAAAATACCACAACATTAATTTTTTCTTTACACTGGCAGCTTGTGCGAGTGGGACACCGCCCTCCGGTTGGTTGCTCTCGCTCGGACCGCTTTCTCTAGTCTGTTTGTCATAACAGGATATTAACTGTATTACGCAGGAATAAGGTTCAAGTTTGACTGGCTCATAAAAGTTTGTACTCAATCCGGTTTAGGTATAGATCCGTGATTTTCCGGGATAGTGACGTGACGATGACGCCTCCATGTCATAATAAAAATAATTCCGCTGGCGCTAGTTGCTACAGCCTCTACAGACGTATCTATAGTCAATTTTATGGTCGCGTTCACGATTTTCGTGAACTTTTTATTTGTACGTTTTATTTAGATTCTTTTTTTCTCGTATATGTATAATAGCATAATAATATTATTTTCTCAAACATGCAATGAAATATTGATGTTATGTTCCTTATAATAGGCTGCGAAGTATGACGTTTCAGGTGCGGCTAGGACAAGAGGTAGTTAATGGAATTTCATACAAATCTTGCAGGCCTAGGCCTGCAAAGTCCTCTTTTTTAATTTCCATTCCACATAAATTTGTGGCACAGGCATCATGACATTCTGCCACTATGCGTATTAAAAATAAAACTTTGATTTTTTTGTTGTTTATTTCATTGCATGTTTGAGAAAAGCAATATACATACCTCGGCGGGAAATATGGGGTTGCCGGCCTTAGACCTATCCGGCCTCGCTTCGCTCAGCCGTCTATATGTCTTTGGCCGGCAACCCCTTTTGTCCCGGCCTCTGTAGTAATGTACTATTGTATTACTGATTTTGTATATCTAATTTTTGTGTTTTGTCTATCGTGCTGTCACTTGGCTCTAGATGAAGACCAGCGCTAGCCTGTGGCTAGCACATGCTGATTTGGGGACATTTCGTGGCTGTTTTATGTATTTTAACATAATAAGATTTTGTTTTTTTTTCTGTATTTTTACCACGAATAAATGTATTTCTATTTCTATTTTTTTTTAATACCACGTCGGTGGCAAACAAGCGTTCGGCCCGCCTGATGGTAAGCGGTCACCGCAGCCTATGGACGCCTGCAACTCCAGGGGTGTCACATGCGCGTTACCGACCCTTTAAAAATTTATACACTCTTTTCTTGAAGAATCCCATACTGTAGTTCCTCGGTACTGTATTTCTATTAATAATTAATTTATGAAAAACGGAAATCATAGGGGCATGGCAATAGCGGCCATAGATTTTAAGGAAAAAAAAATATTGTTCTAGTGGCATTATCCAGGGAGGAAACAGGGGACTACGTTTGTATGGAAATACGGCCCTATAGTTGTTGGCGTTTACGAAGTCACTCCTGACACCTGTCATTTCCATAGATTTTATATCCCAAAAGTCACTTTTAGGTTATAAACTGTATGGAAATGACAGGTGTCAGGATTGACTTCGTAACCGCCGACCTATATAGTGTTCCCTCTTAAGTAAATGAATGATGAAAGTTAACTGAAAGAAATCCCTTACACGTATAAGATTGCTGTTTGAACATGTATATCTCGCCGTCTTATTTTGTAAATGTTTAGCTCAAAATCAATTTAATGACATACATGCATACATTATTTATAAGATATAAAAAAATATTTATTCACGATGTAGCTTTTAACTGGTACAAATGTACACAAAAAGAGTTGAGTCACGTAATGCGAAATTGATATAGCCAATATTTGCAATTTTAAAACACATTTTTGTGTCCCTTTATATTTGTGTCGCGGTTTGGAAAACCTTTCGGTATTAATCCTATTCAAATTGAATGAATTACATTTAGCATACATTTGATTACATACGAATGATACGAAGCTGAACCATTCGCTAATGATCTCAGCAATTTTGACACAAAGGCTCTGCTATTCTTTGTTTTTAACCAACTTCAATAGAATGAAGGAGGTCCTCAGGTTCTTCTGCATGTTTGTTTTTTTTTTACGGCACGCATATGGCGATTTCAGTATTTTCTGTAGGTAACCACAAATTTGGTGAAGCGGAACTGGTGATGATAATCACAGTTGTCATATGGAACTCCCCAATTGTGTAGGCAATTCACAAATTCCAATGAAATTTCGTTGACGTAGAGTTTTGAAGTGAAACTTATGAGGAACTGAAGATCAGTATGGGTTCGCTGAGGAATCAATGGAACTCATCAAATATCATCGGCCCATATAAAGTGACTTGGTTGGGATCTGTAGTAACCACCTTATTTGCTATCGGAAAGCAGTACAGGTGGTGAAGTGGGAAGGATATGTAAAAATGACATGTGTGTGGCATAGCGATGTCCAAAATTGGAGGCGGTTTTTTTTGGTATAAATTATTTTATCCCAACATAATATATATTCACTCAAGCAACGGTAATAATCATTTTCTAACGACTATGATGATACCATTCCCAAGGCTCGGACCCTGTAACAATCAATTATCTTTACATATTCATTCGCCATTTGAATAATCCTTTTCATATCCCTCCCTTACTTTCATCACATAATTGAATTATGATATTATCTAAAGCCTTCTGACGCTATGCAAATTTCCAATTTTGTTACGGTTTTGTGCCGAAAAATGAGTTTCATAATCGATTTTACAAAGTACAAAACAAAAGTGATGTCCAAGAGTTTTCTGCAATTTATAGATGGTTCTATTTTCAATAATTGAATATATCTAGCATGATCGTGTGTATATGTGGGACGTACAGCATTCGTCTGACAAAGACACGTGCTGTAAGTCCGCCATGACGCGATCATACTACTACCTTCTCGGAGGTATCGTAGAGTAGGAATATAACTATAACATTGAAAAGTTGAAAAACCCCCGGCATTTTCGTTTCAAAACACAATATCTCAAAAACGGCTGAACAGATGTTTATGAAACATGGCTGAAAACACTCGGGATAAAATTATCTATGACACAAGAAAACTAAACGAAAATCAGTGTATCTGTTCGGGAGCTACGATACGACAGACAGATACACAGACGTGTCGGGGGTTTAAAATTATAAATTAATTTCAAATTTTAGAGAACATATACTAATATTGCTATAAGTATTGCTTATTTGAAGACGTAGTCTGTATTTCCTCATACATATTAGCAAGTCAGTTGTATCGCCTTTTCAACTTATGTTTTAATACCGGCATAGTTCCAAAAGATTGGTGCAAGGCGGTCATCGTGCCACTGTACAAGGGAAAGGGCTCACAACTTGACTGCAAGAACTACAGGGGCATTAGCTTACTCAGCATCGTTGGCAAATTATATGCGAAAGTGTTGATTGAAAGGGTAATGCAAGAAACCGATGAGAAAATATGGGATGTACAAGCGGGATTTAGGAAAGGTATGGCATGTACGGATCAGGTCTTCTCGTTACGATGCATAGCCGAAAAATATTTGGCCCAAGGTCAAAAGGTCTATTGCGCGTTCGTGGATTTGGAGAAGGCCTATGACAGAGTGGTGAGGAATGAACTTTGGTCGGTACTGTCCGGATATGGAGTGAGCGACCATCTCATTCAAGCTCTGAAATCTCTCTACGAGGATTCCTCTGCTTGCGTGAGAGTAAACGGGTCCTACACTGAATGGTTTAGCATCGAAAAGGGTGTTAGACAGGGATGTGTAGCGTCACCGTGGCTGTTTAATCTATTTCTGGACAGTTGTTTGCAAGATTTGAAAGACGATGAATGTGGGTTGGAAATGAATGGGTTGCTTATCAAATGTCTACTCTACGCCGATGACCAGGTTTTATTAGCGTCATCGGCTGAGAAGCTACAGAAGATGGTAACTAGCATGCACGGATTATTTGCGAGAAAAGGAATGAAAATGAATGTAAGCAAGACGAAAGTGATGGTATTTGAAAGAGATGAGTGTATGACAGTTTGTGAAATTGCTGTAGATGGAGAGAGGTTGGAGCAAGTGGATGGGTTTGTGTATTTGGGGACTTTGTTCACGAGAGACGGTAAGCATGAAGGAGATATTGAAAGGAGAGTGATAGCTGGGAATCGAGTGAATGGGGCACTTCACGCCTTTATGAGTAGCCAGAAAGTGTCAGAAAAGGCGCGGCTGGCCGTGCATAGAGGAGTGTTGGTGCCGACACTAATGTATGGTAGTGAAAGTTGGGTGTGGCAGAAGAAACATCAGAGTCGAGTGAATGCAGTGGAAATGAGAGCGCTGAGAAGTATGTGTAGCGTTACTTTGAGAGATAGAGTGAGAAACACCGTTATAAGACGAAGGTGTGGAGTGAATGAAGATATAGTGACGAAAATTGAGAAAGGTATGCTAAGATGGTTTGGACATGTAGAGAGGATGGATGAAAGAAGATTGACAAAACGAGTGTATGAAGGAAGAGTGGATGGAAAAGTTGGAAGGGGAAGACCTCGGCGAACGTACTCCGACCAAATCGGAGACATTCTGCAGAAAGGCCAGGTCAGGAGTACCCTAAATCGGCGCGCATGCATGAAGAATGTTATGAAAGTTCATGAAGCGAAAGTTGTATGTCAGGATCGTAGCAAGTGGAAATCCGTGATCTCTGCCTACCCCTATGGGAAACAGGCGTGATTATATGTATGTATGTATGTATGTATGTATATTCCTTTAATCTATATCTTCAAGACAAAAGTGAATAGGCTATTACTGAACCAGTAAGCAACATCTTAGGCCTTGTCATCGCTTTCCATCAGGTGAGACTAGGGCCAATCGCTTGTCAGTCAATCATAAAAGAAAAAATACTAACTTACGATAGCAAAACAAATGTAGAGTTTGTAAGTAAGTAACAGTCCCTCTCATCATTGACATTGAGCACGAATTTTTGAGTCTTGGATGTTTTTTGTGTGATGACTGTGATGAGCACAAATCATTATGTCTGAGTCTTGGATTCTGTTGATGTATCTAAATATTCATTTTTTTAGGGTCCGTACCCAAAGGGTAAAAACGGGATCCTGTTACTAAGACTTCGCTGTCCGTCCGTCCGTCCGTCTGTCACCAGACTGTATCTCAAGAACCGTAATAGCTAGACAGTTGAAATTTTCACAGGTTGTGTACTTCTGTTGCCGCTATAACAACAAATACTAAAAACAAAGTAAGAATAATTATTAATGAGGGCTCCCATACAAAACACTATATTTTAGCCCTTTTTCATGGGTACCACTCGCCGCGCTAGATCTCACGAACCGTAATATCTAGACAGTTGAAATTTGCACAGATTATGTATTTTTATTGTGGATACAACAACAAATACTAAAATCAAAATAAAATAATAATAATAATTAAGGGGGGCTCCGATACAACAGAGTAGTTGTTGGCGGTTTTTTTTCTGGTACGGAACCCTTCGTGCGCTAGTTCGACTCGCACTTGGCCGGTTTTTTTATTTAAAAATTTATTCGTGAAACACAGACGTGAATACGAGACAAAAACAGATCACAAAAGAAATAGCCTTTGCCATGCCACTAAATGGACCAACTCAGCATAATTCTGGTTGTACATCCAATGCTCTTCATTGTAGTAAAACTACTGAAATGCAATTGTATTAACATTTAGACAAGAAAATTAAGATGCAATGTTTTAAACGGGCAACCCGACAACATAAAACCTGCTTAATTCTCCATAAAATGACACAGTATACAAATCCTTATAGCCTCAATTAAACATGCAAGTAGCGTGATCAAAGTTCTTCGCGTAAGTGTATCCCGCTTTTAAGTTTAAAATCCACTGAATGGTCCCCAAAGCCGTTCTTACACTTTACAGTATAATGCCCCTGGTACGTGATCCATTAAAAGAGCAAATAACTTTTTAAATCTCCAAGACGTGACATTGGTGGAGGCATTTGCAAATTAAATGTAACTTAAGCGTTGTAAAATATAAGTAGTAGTGGTTCCTATTGAATTATGCGTTGGGGGCCATTTTCATTTGATTCTGGAGATCGTTTAGTTCACGAAAAAGCACTACAGTTAAATTTTCAGAGTTCCTCCTCTGGCTGGCCTATACAGTAGCCAAGCTAAGGATTTTTTGGATGGGCCATTCTCATTCCTGTGCACACCATCACAGGTATGAATGTCACTACTATGTGTTAAATTTTACGCTTTATTTATAAATTTACTCCGTATTTAGAAAAGAAGCGCTTATTGAGTAGTTTCTTAAGATACTTAAAAAAACCACACTTAAAATTACTAGTAAGTAGGGTTTTATAATTGCGTCCACGTTTATTAAATCCACGGCTATGAGAGTGTGCACAAACATTAGAATGGTCTAGGTATTATTCCCGATTACCTTTGCTTTCTAAGAATTAGTGAGTAAAAACATCCGTGACACAGGCAAAATGAAAAATAAACAGAGATCAAAAAGAAAACACGCCCGTATTACCAAAAGGGGCAGGCAGACACACATTACATTTAATTTCAGTGCCATTTCTAGCAATGGTAGGGTTAACAGATGAGGAAAATATGATATTACAGTGATAGGTTACCCATCGGCCACAACACAGTTTCCGGTTCCCATAGTCGACTAATACGAGACCACGTGGTAAGTAATATATTATTAAAAAATAAATAAATATTAGGGGACATTTTTACACAAATCGAACTTGTCCCACAGTAAGCTCAACAAGGCTTGTGTTTTGGGTACTAGACGACGATATATTTAATAGATATATACTTAAATACATAGAAAACATCCAAGTCTCAGGAACAAATGACTCTGCTCACCACAGAAACAAATGCCCTTACCGGGAATCGAACCCGGGACCTCTAGCTTCGGAGGCAATGGCACTACCAACTCGGCTAAACAGGCCGACTATTATTAAAATCTAACATAGGACAAAAAAACGTCTCGAAATGATCATTCAGTATATAGGTGGAGAGGCAGCCAGCGCTGATCTTCCGTTGCAACCATCGGTTCGCAAATTAAATATTATCTTACCTTTTATTTTGTCTAATACAGGATGAATCGTAACTCGTGAGTCGTAAAAATACAATATGATATTCTTTATGATTCTGATTTTTTTTTATTATGGGACCAACCTTGTCCATGTGAAAAAAAAATCGGCTGTTCCATAGGTTTTGACTTTCGTCTGGACATAATAATATATGAAATAGCTGTTTTTGGCACGGACAAGTTTGCTCCCATAGTAAAAGTTGTTCAGAATAAGAAGAGTATCATATTCTATTATAACTATTCACGACTTAAAATTCATTCTGTATTACGGCATTATATGATGGTATATCAGCATTAAATATGTGACTGAACAAATAAAAGCAAACGGGCCGCCATGAAAATATTTTCCCCTGAAATTCCCACTTATTTACACGACCGTGCGAAACGAGAGCTGGCAGATAATCCCCGGCCCTTATTATTATTCTCTCTAAATTTACTTGTATTAATTTACTACTTTGTCCCAAGGATCGTATTATATAACGTCTATCGGCTTAGGTCCCCAATTAACATGATGTACGTACGTTAGAACTTTAGGACTCAAATAATTATTAAGATGAGTCGATAATCCTAGAATAATCATGGTTTTATTGCGGTATGCGTGTCAAACAAAAATTCTCCTATGAACCTTTGAGTACTGTGTAATCAGATCAAAATTGGATTGGTAATTGGATGTGTAGAAGCAGGCGTGAAAAATATCAGACTGACTCAAATTCAAAAGTTAAGGTATAAATAGCCCCCGACATTTTCATTTCAAAGCTCAATATCTCAAAAAAGGCTGAACAGATTTTCGTGAAACATAGCTAAAAACACTCGGGATAAAATTATCTCTGACACAAAAAAACTAAACTAGAATCGGTTCATCCATTTAGGAGCTACGATACCACACCGGGAGGGTGGAGTTTTTGCGTCGGGGGTTAGAAATGATGGACATCAGTCCATCATTTTTGAATTGTTGTGAAAGGTTTATCTGACTTTTTTTTAATATTGGAGGATAATCTTACACAGATCGACCTAGTCCCAAACTAAGCAAAGCTTGTACTATGGGCACTAGACGACGATATACATACTTATATTGATAAATACATACTTAAATACATAGAGAACATCCAAGACCCATGAACAAAATCCGTGCTACGAGTAAATGCACAAATAATGCCCTGGCCGCGATTGGAACCCGGGACCTGTAGCTTCGGAGGCAGTGTCACTACCAACCAGGCTAAACAGGTCGTCAATAGTACATTGTTTAACAAGGGGCGTAAGTGGGAAATTGTGAACGAGAGTCTATCAGAATCTTTCTCAGAGTCTTTTGATGACTCGAGTTTGCAATTTTCTTAAGTCCCGAGGTAATCACAATGTTTTCATCACATTTGCGAGGAAAAAAATAACTCCAAAGCTAATAAAAATTGAACAAATCAACCACTTCGTCTCCAGTATTAATACATGGATGCCGAGAGAAACGCGCGCTCGCCCTGCGTGCGCACCTTTAATATTGTGACCAATCACAGAAACCTATCAGATCACAGAGAAACTCATAACTCCCTAGGGAGCTAAATCGGCTAAAACTACTCTATACGCCTGCGTACAATAAGACCCTTTACGAGCAAGTGTGATGAAAAGTACATTACAGTACATATGGTGCTACTTTACCGCACGAGAGCGGTAATCAGATTGTATATGTCATTGCATATGTCGAAACTTTAAAGAGCCATATGTACTGTAAAACGTTGTACGATACACGTGCAAATAGGTAATTCGCAACTCGTGTCGATTTAAAACCCACTCGTTGCGAATTTCCTATTCTCTGCACTTGTACCGTAATGTACTATTATAGACAAATACTTTCACAACGCAGCTCATTTTGTAATGCTACTATTTTTAGGATTGCTATTTTTTTTATATACACTTTTAATTTAGAATCTCTATTTTGTTGTCATTATACTTCTTCATGAATACATTAGCTTGGTTTTATTACATTTTCCTTAATATACCTATTGAACTAAAAACCTTGGATGACTGTCTTAACGATGTGGAGAAATCTTCGTGTGGATTTTCGCAGTTAGTCGGCAAATGACAGTCCAAAACACTATAAAAATCCAGCTGATTCATTCCTCTAGTTTTGGTAAATATTAGTATTCAAATATTGAAAACCTTTTATCGCATTCCGGACGTGCCTCGTTAGTCACGACAGGTAAACATTTTTGCAATAACATTGCACTCAGGCAAAATATGCGTGAAAATTCAATTGGAGACCGACTATCGGACAGTTAAGTGACTATTTGATTAAGTTACATTTAAACGGTTATAAAGGTTGCTATAAAATGTTAGTCACTCGCCAATACCACTTCAAAATACATTTTACAGTACATATGGTGCTACATTACCGCACGAGTGCGGTAATCAGCAGATTACGTGCATATGTCGAAACTTTAAAGAGCCATATGTACTATAAAACTTTGTACGATACACGTGCGAACCGGTAATTCGCAACTCGTTAAAGGGTCAGCAATGCGCATGTGACAACCCTAGAAGCTGCAGGCGTTTATAGGCTGCGGCGACCGCTTACCATCAGGCGGGCCGTACGCTTGTTTGCCAACGACGTGGTATAAATAAAAAATAAAAAAACAAAAACGTCCGATTCGGCTCACTTACACAGTCACGCGTGAACAATAAACTTAGGCGACTTTGTGACTTAGCGGGGCGGGATGGGTTTCTGATATTTTGTAAGTAACTAGTAATACAGAAGCGGGGTAGTATACTGCATTCGTATCGCCACAGGATACATAAGGCGACTTCCTGATTTGGCAAGCCGGCAGCGATATGTCATAGGTATTTTGCTCTTTGACGTGAATTTACCGATGTGAGATTTAAATACTGTCAGTAATACGAATGCGCAGTAGTAATACCATGCACAGAAGTGGGGCAGCACTGCATTAATATCGGTTGACACTGACAGCTGACAGTTTTCTCATATCGTATCGCCCCCGCATCGACAAGTCAGGAAGGCGCCTTAATGTAGTGGGGGCGCAAAAACCGATACTGACTCGACTGACAGCTGACAGTTTTCTTATATCGTACAGTCAACAGCAAAAGTAGATGATCATTTTAGTACCTCGTCACTTTCACTACTTCGACGTGTCCCAATTGTCGCAGTATTGTTACGTTAGTGCGATAAAGTACTAAAATGACCACCACCAACAAATCAGGAAGACGCCTAATCTAGTGAATTTTGTTTAAAGTCTATTGAATAATCTACATTACAAACATGTTCTACCTATTTCTAGGACTTTATTGCTTAGATATAAGGTCGTTTACAGGGTTGTGATTTTAGGCTAGTATGGTCAGCGACCATATTTCAGTGCCTTATGTCATCACTGAAAACACAAACTGGTCAAAGACTCGTCTTGAGACACTGTGGAATATTGATCGAAAAGATGTGCCGTAGCTTCCCAAACACTGCCCAGCTGAGCCGGTTCGGATTCATATAGGTTCATATAACAAAACCTAGCTTTAAACTAAAGAGTAATTTGGGGAATAATAATAATATTTAGACGATCAAGTTATCTCACGGTCTCAGAGTACCCAGAGTAGATGTCAAATAATAATACCGCTAGGAGCGAGAAGATCATATACTAAATTGAATAAGAGCGACAGAGAGGTATATATCATTTGTTGTCCTTGTCATAGTTCCGCCTTTCTTTATTTGCCTCAATGTCATCTAAACGTCAAGTCAAATAGTTTGAGGCAAATAAACGATTACCGATGGAGCCGGGTATGTCCTAAAACTACGACCAAGACCACCGAGAGATGGGCAACAGCATCCCTGGAGTGCGGTGGAGACACTGCGATCGCCAACCCGCATGCCAAGCGTGGCGATTATGGCATTTACCCGCCATGCTCGGGGGAGGCCTATGTCCAGCAGTGGACGTTCTCCGGCTGATATGGTGGTGGTGGTAAACGATTACCCGAACAAATTAAAGAGGTTGTTTATTGTAAGACGCCAGACGTTTAAGACTAGTTCTCGATTTAGCTGCATAAGAGCTTTTCTGTCCCCCTTGGTGAAACTCTTATAGGATCTCTATAGAAATCCTTACTCTGAGCTCACGGTAAATTGTTGACATTCCTGCCAAAACAAAAGGGGCTCTTGCAGTGTTAGAACTAACACATTACATACCGCTCCCCAAAGTGCTACTTCACCCTGTCGAGTGTTATGGCTTTCCTCGAAAGCGTTTAGTGTTTAAACTCCGTGTAAAGTGTATTCGAGATCGCAAGAAGAAACACTATAACAAGCTTTAACCTTCAAGCGGTGGGAAAACAAAGCCTTTGTCTACGGGTGAGAAAAAGCGCTTTACACCACACAATCTATACCAATAATCCATTGATTTAGAGAGATTTACAAGTTTAGTAGGCAATTACTACTATTTCTATTAACAACTAATATAATCAATTAATAGGATAATACACGGAAGCCACTGTAATGGACAGCATACCACTAGCTTGTAATTATTGTATGTACACAGTTACACTAATTGGACAGTCAATATTGAAGGTTATCAATCTAAATGGAACTGTATTTTTTTATTCCCAATGTCAGCAGCTTTATTGCAAAACGTTAGCGATTGCTGGCTTTATATTTTGATCCCCGAAACTATAGGTAAGCTATTAAAATAAATATATTGAACTTGCACGAACATGTTTACTCATCGTCGTAAGATCTAACACGAGCCTTTTTGGGCTTACTTAGATTCCAGAAAGTAGTAAAGTATTTATTTGTCCTTTAATGTTTGTATATTTACAAGGCAAATAAATACGAAATGATATACAAGTTGGAACTCAAGTCATGATGCAAACTAAACAAATGTAATTCTATCCGTGATTCTGGACCACTTTTACTGGGGCTGATATAAAGAATTAACGAGTTATTTGGCATACCTATATCTAACAAAAATATTCAGACGTTCCCAGTCAGGAAAAGTCTAAACTTGGTCTTTTTGAAAATATTTTTTACGAAACAACTAACTAAATTAGTGTGGCGGTATATTTTATGAATCATCTCTGGAAGCCCTATCATTTGATACCCCACTTAATAGGTTTCTGAAGAAAACCTGTTTTATTGTTCTACAAAAAACTGATGATGTTGGAAAATATATTGGATGCCCACCCAACTCCTACTAAGTCACCTACCACCTACTAAATTTTCCCGAAATAAATCTCCTTACACGAACTTCCCCTCAGGACTATAATCATCAATGGCCATGTCACGAACCCATCAAAAACATGCCAAAACGCGACCTGACACCCCTGACACGCGGTGGTTGAAAACTGGTGCCCCAACATCAAGCAGCGACTTAAAATTATAAATTGATTTGACAGCTTCGGCAACCCATGTCATCTACATTATGCCGAGCGGGAACTTCGAGTTCCGGATTTGATTATGAATAATTAATCGAATAATACGCTTCATGAGGAAAATATTGAGATTTAATTCGGAAATGAAAAGTACGTACACTTTGTTTGTGCATTCTATCCTTCAAGATACTTATTACAAATTAAATATCCGAGCGAGCTTTGCTTAGTTTGGGACTGGGTAAGATTGTCCCCCAATATATATAATTATTTATAGTTTCGCCATGTCTGCTGCTTCAACCCTATGGTGTGGGGTGTTGTTGGATTGGTGTTTCAAAATGAAGATCTTTATCGACATTTTTTTGATAAAGAGAATATTTTCGGAAATAATCACTCCAAAAGAAAAAAAATATGCCCCCCTCCCTCTAACTTTTGATCTACTGATCAACGGCCACTTTCTGACTTAGCGGGTCGGGATCAGTATGTGGTATTTTTTTTTAGTACCACGTCGGTGGCAAACAAGCGTACGGCCTGATGGTAAGCGTTATTTTGTTTTTGATGTAAGCTTTTGATGTCGCAGAGGTTCCCTTTCCTCACTTGACGAAATATTGTGAGTATCACGTTTGCGCAGTAGTAGTATGATGCGCAGAAACGGGGTAGTACTGCATGCGTATCGCCCCGCTTCCGCGCATCCCACACCAGTCAGGAAGCACCCGTTTAAGGCGACTTCGCGGACTTTTAGCGGGGTGGGAGAGATATTTGATAGGTATTTTGTTCTTTGACGTGAGTTTCCTCACTTGACGAAATACTGTCAGTATTACGTTTGCGCATTAGTAATATCATGCGCAGAAGCGGGGCAGTACTGCATTTGTGTCGATTGACATTGACAGCTGATAGTTTTCTCATAGGTATCGTACCGCCTCTGCATCGACTGATCAGGAACGCGCCTGTTTGATGTGGTAGGGCTGCAGTAAGCGGTACTGACTCAACTGACAGCTGACAGCTGATTTTATGTAATTAATTTTCATGTCGTATCAGGTGCTCAAACATATTCGCTCTTCTATTTTGTATCGTCTTGAGCACGAATCTTTTCTCTCCTATCATGAATACTTAACCAAAATAACCTGTATAATATAAATAAAATTAAAACTTTAGTAAATCTAAAACAGGCCCTTGAGGCATTTTACCAAGGATGCTGGGGGCATCGCAATACTGATTGATACATTATACGACTTATACGTAGATACTTATTACGTTTTTAGGGTTCCATACCCAAGGGGTAAAAACGGGATCCTATTACTAAGACTTCGCTGTCCGTCCGTCCGTCCGTCCGTCTGTCACCAGGCTGTATCTCAAGAACCGTAATAGGCAGATAGTTGAAATTTTCACAGATTGTGTATTTCTGTTGCTGCTATAACAACAAATATTAAAAACCTGTGCGAGTCGTATTCTTTTTATAGAACATGCGGTACGGAACCCTTCGTGCGAGAGACCAACTCGCACTTGGCCGTTTTTTTATTTAAATGTTTCCTTCAAGATTTCCACCATTTTAACTAGTTACGTGACGTGTAAAAACTATTTCTATTTCTAAAGCGAGCTAGAAAGGAAGTACAATAACATGATAAGGCTTGTTCGGTATTTTATTAAACTGTACGTAGTGAACGTGTAGGAAATCATCCGTTGGGTGGAGACACGCGGGTCCTATGTGACCTGGATGTGCTTGTAACTTTGGAATTTAGATTGATCTTTGTGGTATAATCCTTTAACACATTTAAAAGATTAATGAATCGAACACATTTTACAAGCTTTTATCTGGTCAAAATTTTCAGCAGAAATTTTAAAGCAGATTATCAACTATTACCAAAAAAAACTGAAATATTCTGGAAGCAGCGGGTCGAACTAAGCAATGAACTATGAGAGGCTGCCTCAAAATTTGAAACGATTAGAATTCTAAACGAATTGGCACGCAAGCGTCCCACAACAAACCTATAATATAGGTATGATATAGGTAAAGCGCATTTCACACACCTATTGTTCTATACAACCATCTACCAAACAGGTTCAAACAGTTGCCTCTAAGTGCATTCAAATCTCGAGTATTTCAAATGTTATCCGAGCAGTGTTTTTATTCAGTGGAGGAATACTTGAATCATAAATTTGATTAATTATCTAGTAGCAATGTAATATAATTCATTTATTTTTGTAATATATTTAGTAATTGATAATTAATATTTTGCATGCCTAAATGGTAAGTTACTTACCATAATAATAATTACAATAATGTAACTGTTACACATCGACCATGTACTAATAATTTAAGATCATCTTGTATACTTGTAACTGCAATAAAATAAAATTATTATTATTATTATAAATGTAACACTACCATGATAGCAATGGGTTGATCCAAACAGACATTCAGATCAGGCCACATCCAGCCACAATTTCCGCCTTCGCTACATTTCTCGTTTCTTGGCGTGACGCTCGCGCGGTTTTAATAAAGCGAGCTACGACACTCGAAGCCGACAGCTACTGCGGGGCGTTCTCATTTTGAAACTAGAGTGAGACTGTATGGTACCTAAAGCGAAACTCAATTCGATCACAATCTTTTCGAAAATCGAAGTTACCATGGACAGCATTTCACGAAATCGTTTTAATTATTCTGAAATGATTAGATTCAGATTCATTTATATAAGTAACAATGTGTGCATTCATGTCAAAAGTAAAAGGATTTACATCATGATCATCAATGAAAATAATATTAAGGATGGATTTAAACAAATCGAACTAGCCCCATAGTAAGCTCAATAAGGGTACTTAACGACGATATACTTAAAAGAGATATACTTACAAGTCTTGCAAACCACTATTCAGAAAATTTAAAATACTAATTCTACCCTGTTTATATATTTTAGAAATCTGCATGTTCGTTAAGAGGCATATGTACTTATTCAAAACAGTTTTCACTAGAAACTAGAAACCAACGAAATCCTGGACGTTTGGTGCATGATTGCGTTCCTAGGACAGCATTGTACTCTAGTCACTGCTTTGTTATGTGCATGACAATATATAATAAGTTACCGAAATGTTTGAAAGAGCTACCTCTAAATAGATTTAAAAACCAATTGATCAAGCTATTAACTGTAAAGAACTATTACAATGTAAAAGTTTTCCTGTCTCAAGACATTTAACAATTATTTGAGATATTTGCATGCTAGTATTACACAATACAAATAGCAGAATAAGATACTTATTGTCATATAACAACTAAGGACATTTATGTACCTACTTATTCTAAGCAAATAAAGATTCTATTCTATTCTATAGAAAACATCCAAGTCTCGGGAACAGATCTCCAGCTTCGTAGATAAAAGGTTGATAATCGCGGCTACCATATTTTTCATTTTTACTCCATCTAGCTTAGTAACGGAACTAAAATTGAAAACGTTGAGTGTAGGGTAACTAACCCATACAAGCTGCCAACGAACAAAAATCCATTTTGAAAACAAAGGGAAAAGGTTGGCAACGACTTGACGACGGTTGAAACGAACGTGTTTTTCCTTAAATTATGTACATTTTATGTTTCGGAAACATTACCTACAATACAGGTGTATAGGTTGTTTTTTGTCCTGAAACATGATAGCGTATGATCGAGTTTTTAGTTTAGGGGCGATTTTAGGCGACTTCCTTATTTGGCGGGGCGGGAGCGATATGTCATAGGTATTTTGCTCTTTGACGTGAATTTACCGATGTGAGATTTCCTCACTTGACGAAATACTGTCAGTAATACGCTGCGCAGTAGTAATGCCATGCGCAGAAGTGGGGCAGTACTGCATTAGTATCGGTTGACACTGACAGCTGACAGTTTCTCATATCGCACCGCCGTCGCATCGACAAGTCAGGAAGGCGCCTTAGAGTGTTCTTAATCTCTGAAATGAACCAACCCAAACTTCCGTATGTATTATTTATATTTTTTTGTTTATTTTTATTTTTTATTTCTTTTGTACTTATTTTTTGTTTTATTTTTATATTAAGATTAATGTACGTAAATTAATAAATATACATACATACATACCTATAAACAGTATATACCTATAAATAATTCACAAGGCATTGTAGACTTGTAGAGCCACATTTTTTATCGAGGTAACATTAGCTAAGAAGCAACGCAAAATTGTGAGGAATACATTTTATCAAGCGAAAATCAGTCTCAAAATTATCTATACACTTACCTAATCAAGCCCTAGCAAAAACCCTAAATTCAAACATTCCCGACATGAAGTGCCTTTAATGAATTAATTAATTAATGCTGTTTAGTCATTTTAAACTTATTGTACAGGCATGGGTGTTATAATAATAGTCAGTTCCTTAACATGCTTAGCCTAAACAGACAACAAAATTGGCATCACATTTGTCAAATCTTATAATAAAACATACAATAAAAATAACATAACTATATGGTAAGAAATAGAAACAGCAATCAAATAGACATCACGTAAGTATGTCTAGTAAAATTGGGTAAGTACTTATACATGCAAGAAACATGTCTAATTCATGTTAATTCAGGATAATATTAAAATAACTAGTAAGTAATAATGAAAAACATAAATTTACAGTACATATGGTGGCTGCTACTTTACCGCACGAGTGCGGTAATCAGCAGATTACGTGCATAGGTCGAAACTTTAAAGAGCCATATGTACTGTAAAACGTTGTACGATACACGTGCAAATAGGTAATTCGCAACTCGTGTCGATTTAAAACACTCCCTTCGGTCGTGTTTTATTTTATCACCAATCGTTGCGAATTTCCTGTTCTCTGCACTTGTATCGTAATGTAACTATTAGCAAATAAATCTAGAAGATATCAGACAGTAATGTTATTATAATTGTAATTATGAAATAACATTTTCATTAATTTTAGAATTTGTGTGTCAAATCAAAGTCTTATATTAGGGATTTGCTTCCCGCATTGTTATAGGTGAAAGAGACAAGTGGAGATGATCGTTCGAAAAACAGATTGCATGTGATAGAAAATTGCATATGAGAGCGAATTTTTGGCATGCTTGCACAAATGCACATGGTATTAAAACTTGAATTTAACGGGTTTTAGTTTTAGATAAAAGTTTAATTAAAAACTATGATGGAAACGCTTTTGGGAATTCCTTCCCTGACAGGTTATTTTTCGCGATCACTCTGGGTTTCCATTTACAAATACAAATATTTTTTCTTTAGCAAGAGTAAATTGGCATACAAAACTTATCCATCGGACTCCAAACTATGCTGAGCCTGTATTTTGGACGTCTGCGAGAGCGATTAACAATTATTGATGCATTAGGACATTATTCTAGTTACATGGGTTTTAACTTGGGTATTGACTACTATACAAATGTGAAGATTATAGAATCAGGACATAAAATAAATGAAACAGGTTTGAAACAAGGAACCAAAAAGTAACATAATTATACCTAAACAATTACCTAATTTAATACGGAGAATATGGTTTTGGGTCGTTTTTCTAACAATTAAGCCGCTTTTTTGGCGGTGCGGAGTCTGTGTGGGAATCGTTAGTGGGCAGTTGTCAGTCATGTCAGTTCCATTTTTTTATTGCATCCACCAACAAAGGACGTCCACTGCTGGACATGGGCCTCCCCCAAATTCACGGGGGGTATGTGGCATAATCGCCACGCTTGGCATGCGGGTTGGCGATCGCAGTATCTCCACCGCACTGCAGGGATGCTGCTGCCCATCCCCCGGTGGTCTTGGTCGTAGTTTTAGGACATACCCGGGTCCAATGTTTGCATGCTTACATTAAAATGTATGCTGCTTGAATTGGTGTGAACCTGGTACCTACTTATGTAAGGAAAAGTGGTAAAAAAAATGGTTACAGTTATTTAACAAGAACACGCCAGTTTGAGAAAATATGCGATGTTTTAAAACGTGCCTTTACCACACTGCTACCTTTCGTTAGATAAACGAAAAATATAGGACCTTTGTGACTGGCCCCTCATAAAGTGATATTTATAGGAAGCTATTCTGAAGCTTGGTGCGATCCCGAATAAGGCGCCTTCCTGACTTGTCGATGTGGGGGCGGTACGATATGAGAAAACTGTCAGCTGTCAGTGTCAACCGATACTAATGCAGTACTGCCCCACTTCTGCGCATGGTATTACTACTGCGCAAACGTATTACTGACAGTATTTCGTCAAGTGAGGAAATCTCACATCGGTAAATTCACGTCAAAGAGCAAAATACCTATGACATATCGCTCCCGCCCCGCTAAATCAGGAAGTCGCCTAAGTGTAAATACATATTTACTCCCGTAAATCTCTATTGAAAGACTCTTTTCTTTGTTAACTAAAGTTCAATGGGTAACAGGAAAACAGGACCGTAGTATGGCTGTAAAGTAAAGAGACGCTGTGCACATTAATTTGATTTATTATTTTTATGTTTATAGGTATACTCGAACACGCAGTTATTTCTTTACGGTATTTTAGATTTAAATCAAGAAACCATAACCTTTATTTTTCTTGTACCGGCAACACGGACGATGTTATAAGCAATATTGCCTGGGAACACAGGCGACGGTACATCAGTGGATACATTAGCTCCACGTGCGTGATGTAAAGCAAATATGAGGCTTTTAATAAAAAGTATGTCATCCTAAGAACAACTTGAGCGCACACAAGAGATTGTTGATGAAAGTTTTTTTTGCAATGTGCTGTCTGATAAAATAGAGGCCGCTACGTAACTCCTAGTGTTTTTCAAGGTCACCGCATCGAAAACAGGGCTCCACTCAAAACCTTATTAGAGTAAAACCGACTACAAGACTAGAGTAGACGAGTACACAATCATATTTGGGTCAGCTAATAATATCATCGAGAGATCACGTAACTAAAGAAATGAATACAAGAATAGCCAGTCGATGGAGGAAATACTATGCCTTAAAGAAGTCATGAAATCCAGTCAAAAGAAAAGTTTTTAACACCCGCATTTTGCCTTGTATGTATTACATGTGACTGTGAAACATGAGCACTCAAACAAGAGCATAGAGACATACTTCAGTACTGCCAGAGATGCATGGAACGCAGTACTAGTATGACGGTAACACGGCAACAGGACAAAATTAGAAATAAACACAAAAAACGAAACTAACCGATATATTGACTAAAATTTACATGTAGAAGTGGAGGTGGACTGAACGCACGATAAGAGAAAAAAAACCGGTCAAGTGCGAGTCGGGCTCGCGCACCGAGGGTTCCGTAAAAATATTTTTATTATATTATGATGTAAGAAAAAATGTGAGATAGATAGATTTCAAGATTCTGAGTTCACGGGAAGTACCCTGTTGGTTTTGATTCCCTTGCGAGTGTCGAGAATTGGCGGGAATTTGCGGCATAAAGGGCTGTATCTTTTGATTGTGTTGGCTTAGAGGTTTGATTTTTTTAAGTTTGATACCCCCACGAGTTCTTGATAAAAAGGGTCTTGACAGAGAGACGGACGGACGGACGGTCGGACGGACAACATAGTGATCCTATAAGGCGGAACCTTTCGAGGTACGGAACCCTAACAAGAAAAATTGAGTAAAACATGTAGCCAAAAAAAAACCTCTAAGAAAATGGAAGGGCTCAAAGACAGCGGGCCCAAACTGTCTATACTGACTATAGCGTAAAAACTAATTTTAAAACCAACTTCCATTTTTCTGTTTGTCAGAGAGGAATTAAATACATTTTAGATTAAAGTTTCATGAAAGGAGTAAAGTAAAAGCCCCCCCAGGGTATTCCTTAACGTATTTATACACCTTTTTTGTGCAAATGGCACTAAATTAAGGCTCAAATTCCTGTCAACACTTATACACGCCAAAATTATTGCTTACCGACCTTTGTCACTGGGTGCGAGTTTCACAGGGTTTTTGTTTCGCTCGCTTGGGGTCAGTTAGGACTTAACCCTGTTACAAACCATAAGCGGAAGCGTGATAAGCATGGAAATAAGCTTACGACATACTTGGTCATTATCACCATCGTCAGCTGTTGAGGATTCTTCTAGGCTTCGCAATGATTTCTACAACTTTAAAATTTTATCTTTTTTTTAATAGGTAAGTAGCATGCATATTACAAAAAAAACAAAATTCTTTATTTCAAAGAAAATACACGTGTTATGTGGTCTAAGGGATGGAGCCACCCTGTAAGCAAAAAATTGCCTGTGTTGGGAGGCACCGCTCTTCCGCAGAGAAAACAAACACATGTGTATAAGTATGTGCTTGACCACGATAGAATAGGGTCGGCACCGTGTCGCGGCGCTGTGTCCTCGAGTGTCCTGCAGTGTCTCCAACATCAGCCTATATGTACCCCACTGCTTGGCGCAGCTTTTCTGATGGATAAAAGGGACTGGGCAGTATTTCCTAATTAGATTACAAAAACCTTCCTTCTTATTACAAAAACATAATGGAACTCGTAAAACTGACCAGTACAAAAGCACAAAAAATGCCAGAAGAGCTTATGTAATTCTTGTCATGCCATCCTGATGACTAGCTACATTTTTAAATTTAAAAGGTTGATTCACCGAATTTCCAGCAATGTTTCGGTTGTCGGCACATTTGTCTTAATTTTCAATCGATGTTATTAGTTGTTGTTACCTCAGAATTTTAATAAGTACCATATTTAAAAAATATATACAAGTTTTCTATCCTTCAATCCTTAGGACAATCTTACTCATTCCAAATTTTTTATGCACAAGCATCATTTTATATAAAAAAACTCCCGTGAGTTTGAGGCATATTTATAATGAAACGGGTCACTCACGTCTTTCAGACGTCTTTCGTTTTGCGTCTTTTGGGTCAGAAGCATTATCTACAGGTCGGACTGATGAATTATATGTGCCGTTTTTGTTCAATATATTCGGCCAATTGAATTTGTTCATGTCTTCCGCCGAATTTTTTGTCATTACATACTGAGGGTATCGTTTCGTGCAGTGTCAAATTTACGCTAGATCTGTCATTTTAAGTTGACAAATGGCATTTAGACCGACACGCACCCATGAAAATGTTACGTACATAACTCGATGAATACGAGTCATTTCTAAACTTACTTTTACAAGGGTCAGATTTTATTCAACGATCCAAATATGCGAAAAATTTGCAAAAATAGCCAAAACGTCTATCACACGCTCTCGCCGCGCTCGGTTGTTGTTTGCCCCGCACGTTGTGACGAGCGTCTGACACACGACGCCGACCCGGGACTACGCTAGAGTATCTTGTTCCTCTCGTAATAAAACATATTTTAAAACCCGCACAATATTGGGTAAGTTTTTAGGATGTTGCATTGACTGTCTTTAAGAAATTACGCTTATATTGTTGGTTATTTTTTATGCAGGATGTCCTATGCTCCCTTATGCTGCGAGCCTTATGTACCTAATGAGGGATAGCAGGAAATCATCGTCATAATCATCATTTAAATAATAACGTATCCTATAGTTACGCAAAAGGGAACTTGTTTTTTTTTATTTTTGCTTTAAAAAGCGAGTGATGGAGAAGGCTATGCTTGGAGTTTCTCTGCGAGATCGAATTATAAGTGACGAAATCCGCAGAAGAACCAAGGTAATCGACAAAGCCCGAAGAAATGCCAAACTTAAGTGGCAGTAGGCAGCGAGTTCTCGAGTGGCGACTGCGTACCGGATGACGCAGTGTTGGAAGGCTGATGAATGATGACCTGGCTAAAATCGCGGGAGTCAGCCCACGAACGGTTGTGTGTGTCTCTGGGGGAGGCCTATGTCCAACAGTGGACTTCTATCGGCTGACGATGATGACTCCGAAAAAAATAATGAGGTTACAGAGTCTGTCAAGACGCCTGCTGCCAATATAATTTAATACATTGGTCTAACATTTAAAACAAGTGTTAATTATAAGGTAGTCAATACTTAAAAACTATATTGTAATGATGGATGTGGGGGCCACAATAGCCTCCAGGTAGCGCGCGGCTGTGGCTAAGAATCTCGGCTCAGGAGTCGAAAAGAGGTCTAGGGATTGGTCTTGATCCAGGATATTATTGAGTAACCGCAGAGCGCGGTTGAGAGGTGAGTTACAAAGAGATCTAGTACTCGCGCTCGGGAGACTAAACAGTGGCAATTTTCGTTTACGGAGATTATGCCTTGTCACTGGAGGAACATTTAATGATACCTGTGATAATAGGTAGCAGTTGGTCAAATTTCCTCTCATTAAGCGAAAAAGAAGCGTACTAAGGTGAGGCTCCGCCGAGCCTCTAGCGCCGTATAGCCCACCATTCCCAATACGTACGGTGTCGGATAGAGATAGGGATAATAAAAATACATTTTTTTAAACAAGAACTGTGCGAAGGATTTTTGTATTCTCTCCAATGTCAAGACATATTTATCTTCATATGGGTTCCATATAATGGCATTGCTATCAAGTTTGCTTCGCACATATGTATTGTATAGTATGTCTAATGTTCGTCTGTTTGAAAAATGCTTTGCTTGGCGCTTAATAAATCCCATACGTTTACGAGCTTCTTTGCAAATTTCGAGAAGGTGGTGACGAAATGTCAGTTGTGGATCAAACCATGTACCCAAATCCTTCACCAGAGCAGCCCGCTTTATTTTTACACCCTCTATGTGATAATCCTCGTTTAGTGGGTGCTTCGACCGCGTGTAGGATACTATGGAACATTTCGATATATTAAGTGCCAAATCTTTGCGATTATCCAACATGTATTCATAAATAACAATACTTTTCTACAATTTTCTCCTTAATTATACTCTTAAATCTGTATAATTATTTTTAATATCCTGTGTTCTCTAATTTCTATGATGGCGGTTCGCTTGTCAGATTTTATTTCGTTTATGATGTTTCCAAGCTTTTTAACCTAAACAAAGCAAACATTTTTTTAGTCAATTTTAATTATTATTTATGTGAGCATGTCATGTCATGGCAGATGTTTCTGTATTACTGGTATGGGCATATTTTTTTTATAAATTGAAAAAGATAATTTGTTCATTGCCGTTGATTTTCAATTTGAAAAATATGTTTTGTGACACACATGTTATTTACATTAAATTATTTTTGAAAATGTTGGAAAATACTGTTTTTTAATAATCATACAATTTATTTATGTTCTATAAAAATAACCGTCACAGAACTAGTTAGGATCACCGTTTTTGCCTTAAATTAGGCTTAACAACGATTAACCGACTACAAAAAAGGAGGAGGTTCTCAATTCGTCGGAATATTTTTTTTTTAATTTTTTTTTTGTATGTTCACCGATTACTCGTGGACCGATTTCAAAAATTCTTTTTTTGTTTCAAAGGGTGGGTTTTCTAGTTGGTCTCATTCTCTCAAATTATATATACCAAGAGGATGGGGTAAGTAAGGCTACATCGAAGGAACTCCTCAGATTATATAGCAGGAGGATGGGGTCTGGCAAAGTTTGGAGTAGGTTTTTTTTTAATTTATTTGTTTTGTTAAAAGGATGAATAAAATTGAGTACGTAGATTTATCTTAATTCCAAAACATTGCGGAAAATCTCTTTCATCATCCTCCTAGCGTTATTCCCAGTACAGTTGCATCCTGAAGGATGCCTGGGGTTCGCTACCTAATCCCAAGAATTGGTGTAGGCACTAGTTTTTACGGAAGCGACTGCCATCTGACCTTCCAACCCGAGGAGGAAACTAGACCTTATTGGGATTAGGCTTGTCAAGTGAGTGGGCAACTTGACTGTTAGAGGTTCTCAAGCAACCAGGCCTCTTACTTGGCTTACCGACTGCTATCATAGACAGCAACCGGGATCAACGGCTTAACGTGCCTTCCAAAGCACGGGAGCGCTCAGTTAGTAACCACACAAAGCGGTCACTCATCCAAGGACTGACCTCGCCCGACATTGCTTAACCTCGCATACCGCACGCGGTACGCGGGCGCCGCTGGGACACGAAAGCTCTCGGAAATTTATCTCTTTGGTGCTCGCAAATTATTATCTATTCGTCTATATTTATTGATTTTTAGTTGGTGTTATTTATTGACTTACATTCTACTCTCTTTATGTTATATTTGGACAAATAGCCGTAGATATCCGTCACAGTTTAAGACGGCGCAGTACGATCGGTGTGGATCGGTTCTCCATACAAACGTATTTAGGCTCTCATTTTAAAACGCCATGCTAGAATAACATGAAACTTTGTATACACAATGGGATTCGGCATACCTAGGTCGGAAATTAGTTTCTGTTGCTAGAAATCGAAAAAGAAAAAAAATACAGCGGTATTTTGAGTTGTTTACGGCTTGTATTAAAACCTTAATAATCGCTGTATTTCTTCGCCATTAAAATTTCAAGCAACAGAAACTAATTTCCGCCCTAGACAAGCTGGATCCCATTGTGTATACAAAGTTTCATGTTATTCTAGCATGGCGTTTTAAAATGAGAGCATAAATACGTTTGTATGGAGAACCAAACGTACTGCGCCCTCTTAAACCCTGTTAATTGACTTAAAACAGATACCTATAAGTTGTATTTGTTACCAATTCAGTGTAAATTAATTGTAGCATTACGGTCGAAAGCTTCGTTGGTTACCAACACAATTCATATTTCAATAAATTTTTAGTGGTACGAATATTTAGAATTGCCATTATACATATAATAATCTGCGATGCACGTCCCCTTTACAAAATTGATGGATTGTCTTAGTTTTCGAGTAGTATTTTGTTCGCTTAATATGGGCTAACGATATTTCGCATAATTATTTTTAATGCCACAAACTTTAAAAAAAAAACATCATAAAGTTGGGTTTGAATTGACCTAGGTATATACTCAGGAGTCTAAGTGACGGAGCACCCTAACTAGACGAAAAGAGCACATGCTTTGCTATGGAATGAGATGCCGTGATTTCAGTTTATCTCAAATATCGGTTCTATTAAACATTTTTTCTACTCCAGTATTATAATCTGTCAATTAAATGACTGATAGTGACAGCGTATTAAAACTTTTTTTTTACAAATACTCGTATCAAAATGGATTCCCATACATTATAAAGCGTGTCCCACACTGGAGCGGCCGCTGCTGTCAGTGGTACATTTGACAGCAAATGACAAAGTTTACTATTGACCGCGCGGCCTAGGCCGCGCCAGTTTGTGACAGGCTTTATGCGAGTACAATTGTTTTTTTTTAACCCCCGACGCAAAAAGAGGGGTGTTATAAGTTTAACGCGTCTGTGTATCTGTGGATCTGTCTGTGGTATCGTAGTTCCCAAACGGGTGAACCGATTTTCATTTAGTTTTTTTTTGTTCCTAGATATTTTTATCCCGAGTGTTTTTAGCTTTGAAATGAAAATGATGGGGGCTTTCAAGTTTTCTAAGTTGTTTTATTTATATAAGAGGCTCACGTCAGTAATCTAAAAAATCCTAATCCTAAAATATCGACATGTTGGCAGAATACGGTGCCAACATATCGATTTTTTAAGGTTCCGTACTCAACTAGGAACCCTTAAAATAGTTTCTCTCCGTCTGTCCGTCTGTCTGTCTGTCTGTCGGTCTGTTTGTCTGTCCGTCCGTCTGTCTATCCGAGGCTTTGCTCTGTGATCGTTAGGGCTAGAACGTTGCAATTTGGCATGAATATATAAACTAATAAACTGAAAAAGTCGTAAAATAATATCAAAAATTTTTTTTAAGTGTACCTCCCCTACACGCAAAGTGGGGATGAATTTTTTTTCTTCAACCCTATGGTCTGGGCTGTTGTTGGATAGGTATTTCAAATTGAATAGAGGCCTTCTTGAAACATTATTTGTTGTGTGAATATTTTCGGAAATATTCACTCCAAAAAAAATGTGTCCCCCCCTCTTTAACTTTTTTTTAAGTGTCGTTAAACCCTATCGGGTTTGTATCGACACCGAAATCGTATACAATAAAGTTAATAAAGTTACTTACGAGCTAATTCTATGACATGACATGTTATGAACTATGGGTCCACATCACACAATATGGAAAAAATAATGAAAGTAAAGCTTACTAAAAACTTTTAACGAAAACAATAGCGGACATGATTAGTTAAGCCGTTTTCGAAAGTATTCCCTTTTACTTGTTATTGATTTTTTAAGTAACTTTATTGGGCAACTACGGAACCCTACCTAAGCATGGCCTGACAGGTTCTTGGCGGTCTTTCGGCTGACATGATGAGGTATAGATTTAACTACTTAAGTATTTTACTCAAAATAACTATTTTGTTATCGCTAAATACTTGTACAGTACATATGGTGCTATATTACCGCACGAGTGCGGTAATCAGCAGATTACGTGCATATGTTGAAGCTTCAAAGAGCCATTAGCACTGTAAAACGTTGTACGATACACGTGCGAACAGGTAATTCGCAACTCGTGTCGATTTAAAACACTCCCTTCGGTCGTGTTTCAATTTATCACCACTCGTTGCGAATTTCCTGTTTTCTGCACTTGTATCGTAATGTACTATTACAATACAATATAACACTACTTGGATACTCTTTATTGCACAGCTCGCACAAATAAGCCAACGGTAGACAACAGGCGCTCTTATAACTAAAAAGCTATCTCTTCCAGACAACCGCATGGACTACCTATTAGTTATTCTGTGACAAAACAGTGCATCGGACCCCGCACAAAAACACAAGTACAATTGGCTTTGATATTTATAAACTGTTCTTTTCTACGCCAAAGGCGAGTGTTTTCGTTTTTGCCGGACGCACAGGATGCATTCGAAATAGACGCGACCCGTCCCCAGAGTCGCCATCGCAAAAAGAAGGTGAAACGAGCATCGAGCGTGGCTTGAAAAAAAGCGAGCAATATGTTTTTAGCTTTAACAGTTCATTTCGCACTGCTTTATTTTTGTTATGGAATAAATATTTAGGTCCGACTGTATACGGTGAACGTTTATTGTGTGTTGTGTTGTTTTGTGTCCATCTCTATTATTATAACATTAGATTTAAAGTGCCGTCAGTGTCAAGCACTTGGATAACTATCTTAATTTGGGTCATAGAGAGTTATGTTCGTCTGTCCTTTGGTAAATTGCGGCTTAAGTGCATGTAAGCTGTGTTATTATTATGACTCCCTTTAGGCGGTTTTTGAGATTTAAGCTAGAAACGCACAGAGCGGGCGCGATGCGGAGCGGAGGCGTTTTTGCACTGTCGATAGTGTCGATTACTGCTTCATACGTGTAACGTCATACACGTCGCCTCGGCTCTGCTATCACGCGCGCTTTTTTAGTGCGCTGTCTCGACGACGACTCAAAAACAAATATTCTACAGTACTATAAAATTGGCGAACATTTTGAATCTAAAAGTACATAATCATTTGCTTCCACTCACATATTTCATTGTCATTCAATTATAATTCTGTAGGAACATTAGACTAAGTATCCATTATGACATGAGACATGGATTGACAATGTAAGCTATACTTATCTCTCTGATTGTTGATATTTTAAAACATTATTTGTACTACGCACATCTACAAAATTTGTCTTTTTTTTCTGTTTACTGCAATAAGATTTTGTTTTTATTAATATTAATGTTATATTCAATTCAATATTAAACTTGCATGCCACCAGATGGCTGAATGTATATGGCTCATGTTAAACACCTTGTAACGCCCCCCCGCTCCCCCTTGTGTATTTTTAATTAAATGTATAATTTTGACGATGTGATTTTATTAAACTAACTACAACTTAAACTAGAAATGGCCAACGTGAATCGTCTAGGGTAGAACCCAATAATGTTATGAACCGTAAAACCCAAATTCTTTTATGTGAATACTTGTCAGGTTCTGGACTTGTTGTAATAATTGAATACCAATTATATATGATCTTTAAGAGATTTGCCATCCCTACAAGCTCTATGTACCTAGCTTCCGAATAGCTCATATCCTGTTATGTATTGCTTATTTACAGATTCGTATAAAAATAATCAATTTTATTGATTGGTGTAAGGTAGGGCTCCTCCAGCCGCCCTAGAGATTGCTATCCCCCTCCGGTACTAACCAGAGACCCGTGGCTCTCGACCTTAGACATGGACAAGCCCCCGCCAATCTTTTATTTCACTATGCGGAGTGTAAGACAATTTCGTCCAAATGACCTAAGTTACTTTAACAGGAGTACTCTGCTAGGCTTATCCGATCAATTCGTTCGGATGACCTTTAGGAGCGCTCGGGATAAAATCAGTTTGTAAAAGAGACTAAACCATAAGAATATGGTTCTACCTAGCAAATGCATCTACTAGCGCTTCGGAAGACGCGCCGTATGATGAGGAGAATCGCCGCAAGGCCTCATCATCGGAAGCGGGCGAAATCCTGGTGATTCCTCGCCAGAATCTGGCCCTGACCCTGAACAACCTACTCTCCCTACTCCTCGTTCCCTAATACCTATGAACTACTCTGCCAGACCTTTAAATAAACTAAAAGAAGTGAACAGCTGGTCTCATTGAAAGCTAAATTCAATGATCTGCTCAGCTTGTCACTAAATTAGCTTATCGCAGTGAACTGCTCTGCTTGTCGTTAATATAATTTTACACAGAGAACTGCTCAGCTCGTCTCATTGGAAAGCTAAATTCAATGATCTGCTCAGCTTGTCACTAAATTAGCTTATCCCAGTGAACTGCTCTGCTTGCCACTTTGTAAAAGTCAACTTTAGTGATCTGCTCAGCTCGTCACTAAATTAGCTTATGCTGAGTAAATGTTAATCATTTTGCTAGAAATCGCAACTCAAGAAACCACCATTATCTATATCAAAAATAATAACTTTATCTCAGCTAAGTATTCCCAAAACCCCAAAATTAACGGCAAACCTAAAATAATTATTAAACCCTACTTCCCAAATAAATGTGTGTGAAGCTACCCTACTGTTCCCCAGTAAACTCGTTAAACTGAAAGAGCATAAATACCTTACCAAATTCAGCTCTTTTGACTGCGAATCCCTAACCTATGCAACGAAAGTTCAGTGGGCTAAACTGAGAATGGCAAAGCTATGGGCCCGTGTTGGATGTCTCCCCCCACTGCGCCCGCAGGCTAGGATACAGTGAGTAAGACGCCCTATTGTGTATATAAGATATATATATAAATATATTTAACAAGACCGTTCCTCAAATACTGAACAATTTCGACAAGCGAGGTATACACCTCTGTGCTGAGACCCCATATTGGCAGCCATGTCTACGTTGTCAGCTGGGCATTGATGGAACGTAAGGGATTTGATTCGTCTCCATGTAGGTAAAAGGTAGACGCCAGACCACCCTTAGATCTGGTAACTAAAGACTCTGAACCCTGCTCGTTGACACCGTTAGGCGAGCAGGACTCCTCAGGCAAACTGAAGCCTGGACAAGATTCTGGTCTTTTGAAATACTTGAAATAGCACAAATCCCCATAAAATATTAGATAAATTTGTCTAAGAATGATTCCTCATCATGAGGAGAAACTCCTCATAACGATGAACCACCCCTAGGACAGCAACTTCACCCACCAAATATTTACTATTACGTAGACCAGAGATCTTGACAGTCTGAGTGATGAATTCTAAGTGATTTTAATACAAATTCGAGCCCCTTTTATACCCAAAATTGACAGAGACTCTTACGACCTTTCGTCTACTACAGCCATGGTAGAATTTCGAATTTTAAATCGGAATAATTCGAGTTCCAAATTTGAACTACAGCAGGTAGAATCGTCATTATGACCTATTTTTGATTACGTTAAAGGCTTTTCCAACCATTGAAGTACTAGGGTCCCATAGCTCTCAGCTAGTGGAGTTCGAAATTTAAACTAGAACGGTTCTGTCTTGACCTATTTTGATCTTATTGGAGACTTTCCAACCATTGCAGTACTAGGGTTCCATAACTCTCAGCTAGTATGATTCGAAATTTAAACTTAAAATATTTCTGTCTCGACCTATTTGGTTATATCGAAGACATTTCCAACCATAGAAGTACTAGGATTACATAAGTCTCAACTAGTGTAATTCGAAATTTAAACTAGGTTATTTTTAACAAGTAGTTTGAACCATCGACAAGATCTCCAGGGACTTTTCTAACCGTTAAAGTACTAGGATTACATAACTCTTCTACTGGTAGAATTCAAGTTTTGATATTAATCCAAAGTTTGTTAAACCTTTCGTGAATTCTGTGTTCCTTGGAAAAATGTCTACGATTTTATTTAATTCTTACGTTTGACATTCGCTAGTACTTTCAAAACTACTTTATTTTCACGAAGTTTAAAATAACTAATAACTTATTTTACGTTCCGTTATGCGTATAGTTTAATTGCGTTCCGTTACAGCTGCCCTCGATGAATTTTATGGATGAGATCTCTCAGAACTCGTCTTTAAAAATCATCTCTTTATGGAAGTTGACCAACGAAATAACAAATATAAATTCTTAGTATCTAGATAATGATCAAAGATAATCCTTTCCCCAAAATTAACCATTTGCCTGGAGTATCAGTTTGTGTAGCTGATAGATTTTAGTAATCTGATTTTGTAATATCAAACTGAATGTCTAGATCTGGCTGGGTATCTATCGATTCTGTTCACATTGTTCGAACGAGTGATATTCCAAAACCCCCCATGCGATTCGGGAAATTCCTTTTTGTAAGTACTAAGAGTTTCTTATCTCATTAATCTAAACTTGAACAAAATCACTACCTTTTCCCTTCCCTATGTGTGTTACAAACTTGTTCCTTACGCATTATCAGAATAATGGTTTTCTTTTGAATGTTTATTCAAAAACCTGATTAAATTAATTAATGCTTCATTTAATTTTAACTCCCTACTTATTGTGAACTCAATCTAATGAAAATCAATCCCTTCACCAAAAGTGATTTTAAATGTGGTGTATGTTTAAACCAACAGGTTAGGGTCTGCGACCATTTGGCAAAAGAGAGAGAATCATTAAACCTTAACAATAACTCATGACCACTTTTCCTCATGCAAACCTGCTTTGTCAGAGGAACCAGGTTGTGAATCCGGTCAGTCCTAATGACCCAACTAAGAGTTTTTACCCCAAGGCTATGTCTACATTGTTCAGACGGCGCCTATAGGAAACATTGTCCTTCCTATAGATAAATCCCGCTTAGTCACCCCATACAAAACAGTTAAGCCTTTGGTATAAGTACTATAGAGTTCAATCATTAGAATTAAAGCTCGATCCACTCGCGATCACCAAACAACCCCGACCATCCCCATTGGCGTATGTAACACTTGAATAAGATAACCGACTAGTTCCTTTACTCTTTACAAGATAATATTTATTGTTCGTTAATGACTTTTACTCCATTGAATAAATATTGAGTATTTGATCGTATACGTTTTTTTTTGAAAATCATAACTCAATAACCTTTATGTTACGCTTTTCTTTTATATATAATTATCAGTCACTAAATTTTGTGTATCAAGATGAATATTCCTTAATCATTACTATTCCATGAAACAAAATTAACACTTATGCTCATTTTACTTAACAAAGTTTATTCAAATACAATAAAACCAATGTTATGAATTGTAGTTGTTGGTCATTGTATTATTAATAAGATGTTTCGGTTATCCCATCCAAAGTGAGGTGTGTATAACCATTGAAATTAGCTTTAAAACCAAGTAGAGTCCGTGCCCACACAGTAAGTCTCAAATGACCTTGCCATATTATGACTTTAACCTAGCACATATTACTGTGGTAGCACAACGTGTATTCATTTGAAGGGATCAACTACCAATAGATCTAGGTTGTACTATAACTCTAGTCCACCCGGAACAGACTCCTTCAAACCTTCCAATATCACTTCCATAGGCTACCTTGTTTTCAACCTCTTGTGCCGAATCATCCTTCACCTACACACTCGTACAATCTAATCATTCCTTCATTATAATCTCCAACGCTCAGTCTCTACCGGACAAGCTAAACTTTCTTAAGTACAACCGCAACACAAATGTTGCTCTTCCCTTAACATTCCATGGATAATTCTACATTTAAAATGGCAGAACCTCTTTTGAGCCTTAAATCAAATGTTATTCCCTGCCCTCCACTTTAACAACTCTAATGTAATAAAGTGCCTGACCGATTAGAGAAACTACTTAGTAAAAGATACTCTTTTAAACCAAATTTTATAATCCTGCCCTCCGTTTTGACAATTCTAATTCTCTTAAGTCTTTGACTAAAGCCAAAAGTATTGTAACATCTGCAAATCTTAACCTTGGTTTTGTCGATAGTCCAAAATAATTAAAAATTTGAAATCTTTACCCCTGATTTAGCCTAAAACGAGTATAATGACGATTTTCGGTAAAAAAACGTGTTTTAAATCTCTAAATTTGCAATTAATATTAAATTTGAAACTCTTTGTCTCTTTATTATTCGGAATCGAGTGTGATTGCAAATTTTTTTTTCCTCAAAAAAAAGATTTTATGTTTCAAAACTCAATTTAAATATAAGAACTGAATTTCCTACTCTCATACTAGTTGGAAACGAGTATAATGACGAATTTTCCAAAAAAAAAAAGTTTTTTTTTTTACCTCTAAATTCAAAATAAATTTAAAATTTGATATTCTTACCCTCATATTAGTGGGAAACGAGTATAGTGACGATTTTCCCAAAAAAAAGTTTTATGCCACCAAATTTTAAAATAAATGCGAAATTTGAATTTTTTAACGTCATATTAGTGGAAAACGAGTATAATGACGAATTTCAAAAAAAAAGTTTTACATCTCTGAATTCAAAATAAATATGAAATTTGAATTTCTTAACATCATATTAGTGGAAAACGAGTATAATGACGAATTTCCAAAAAAAAAGTTTTATATCTCTAAATTCAAAATAAATGTGAAATTTGAATTTCTTAACATCATTTTAGTGGAAAACGAGTATAATGACGAATTTCCAAAAAAAAGTTTTATTTCTCTAAATTTAAAATAAATATGAAATTTGAATTTCTTATCCTTATATTAGTAGGAAATGAGTATAATGACGATTTTCCCAAAAATAAAGTTTTATATCTCTAAATTCAAAATAAATATTAAATTTGGATTTCTTATCCTCATATTAGCAGGAAACTAGTATAATATTCCATTTGTACCTAATAAAAAGTTTCTTTAAATTTCAAAATTTTTAAATAAAATTCTCTTAACTGTACACCTGTCATAAATGACAAGCAAAAATGTATTCTATAAATGACTATACGACCTTCTAGGCAAAATTAATTTCAAATTTCGTCTCTCCTATCTTCCATACGACAGAAAGAGACAGACGAATTCATGATCGGACACGTCTCTTCCCACTAATTCCGTCTTGTTGACTTTATATTTCATCGTAACTAAACTCCTTGCTACATGTTTACAAACTAAATAAAACTGTACCTCAAACCTTTGCCCACCTAGCATGATAATTATATCATATCAGTTTTTATGGTCACGCTAACTTTACTAGTTTTAATGAAATTGTACGGAAATTATACAATACACAGTAGAATAAATCGTCTGTTATAACGATACGCTATGTCAAAATAAATTACGTCTAGTTCTATCGTGTATATATGCAGGTTACTCAGATTCTTAATTTATTAATATTTTAGAAAAATATTCACAAGTGAATCGAAATCTCCACATAAATGAACTGAATCTGAATGATCCGAATAATTAACGAACAAAAGGAACAAATACAAATCTTTTCCCAGTTGTCTTTAATAGATTGGCATCACTTTACATGAATTTCGCGTTCGGAAATAAATTTTATGTTGCAACACTAACATGGTACATAAAATCTCCAAAGCACATAAAATTATGTTGGTTTTATGTCAGTGCTTACTTTCGTCTAGGATGTCCATGCTAGTCGTGCAAGAAACAAAAATAACAAATTGTTATTTGACATATATCATTTCATGTCTGCTTTTTTCATTGATTTCAAATAAATTACAAATTGTATATTGTTGAAAGGAAAAGTGGAGTTAGACGATTTAATTTAAAAAGAACCGTTTTGTATAAACGCCAGTTTGCCCGGAACATTATTTTAAGAAGAAAAGCAAAGGAGGATCTCGGAAAAATTATCAAAATTTTCATATACCAAAATTTGGACTTAAATCGGAAACTATCAGCTATGAGACAACTGCGACACTGATTACAAGTGAGTTTGATTCAATTTCTTTATTTTAGTTTTAATTCGAAGGTATCGGAGCGTTACTCAATGACATAATTACCTCCTCTTTCCCTCTTTCCTCCGAGATGGAAACCTATTCGAATGCTTACTATATTCAAGTATTCCAGTTTACCAATATATTCAACGTTCCTACGTAATATTGATTTCACACCCATGAATTTCACTCCATATACAGTGTGTAAATGTAATAAAAACAAATCATTAAAAGATAGTAAGTATTTTTCTCGTATTGTTTAGCCCAGTCGATAATGACATCTCTTGCGAACCCGGAGGTCTTGGGTTCGAATCCCGACAAGGTTTCTTGTTAAAATGACGCATATTCCGGATCGTTACAGCCAAACATAATAACGTGTTCCTCGAATATCAGAATGTCAATCCCACAATGTCTAAAACTTGAATTGACTTACGCTTATTTATTAAATTACCGTATTCTTAAATTGACTAATTCATTTAGACTATCGCGTTTTGATAAATTTTCAATTCTACCATTTCTCGAAATATACAATTTGGATTTATGACATTTTATTGTATTGAAAATAAGTAAATGTTGGAATTTAGGCATATTGGAAGTAAGCCAATTTGATATTTAGTAAAGCATGTAAAAGGCCATTATAATATTTGGCCGTATCGATCCAGAAACGATGAACAAAGCTTTTGTTACAGAAACATAGAAATCTTCTTAATGTTCAAATGTCTATCTTCTGTTGCTTATCTTTGTAACGGACTTATTGCTGTATGTAACTCCTCTCACAATCATTCTATCCCTTCAGACAAGCATGTTGAAGAATTAAATCTTAAAAGGCTCTGGTCTTCATTGTATCTGTTTCGACAATTCTTCAGCTAATTTGTTAACTGGAACCATAATTTATATTCTTCCTACTGGGTGTCTCATTTTCTCGCATTTGTTGTGTTCTGCAATACTAAATAGTTATTTAATTTTGACGTGATAACGTCTTTAAAATCGTTTTAGTCGGGTGACATGTTCAGAAACTTGTGTCACACCAAAACCTCACGAGCGCGATCGCAGGTATAAGTGAAGTGCAAGTGAAGTAAGACGTTATCACGTAAACATCTCGATCGTAAACCTACTTTATTTAGAAATAAATTTTATATAATTCGTCATTGTTTGTTCCCAGAGGTAATAGTATACAGACATATTTCCGAACTGCCCTCCAATTTTCATACTAAATTCCCATCTTATAAATTTAGTCGAACCTACACCTACCCTACCTGGCCTACAACTGCCCTCCAATTTTTATACTTAATTCTCATCTTATTATTATTATTATTTTTTTAGCTGATCCCAAATGAAGATTACCCTTGCCTACAACTAGATGAAGAAATGAAAAGACGAAAATCCAGAACCTTAACAAGATCACACTCCGTTCACACAGCAACAAAATGTAGCCAAGAGGCTACTTTTTTATACTAATCTACTTTTATCCTGGTAACAGCCTATTAATATCCTGGTAACAACCTATGTTTATCCTATATTTATCCTGGTCACGGCACCAAAATGTAACGCCCCCCCGCTCCCCCTTGTGTATTTTTAATTAAATGTATAATTTTGACGATGTGATTTTATTAAACTAACTACAACTTAAACTAGAAATGGCCAACGTGAATCGTCTAGGGTAGAACCCAATAATGTTATGAACCGTAAAACCCAAATTCTTTTATGTGAATACTTGTCAGGTTCTGGACTTGTTGTAATAATTGAATACCAATTATATATGATCTTTAAGAGATTTGCCATCCCTACAAGCTCTATGTACCTAGCTTCCGAATAGCTCATATCCTGTTATGTATTGCTTATTTACAGATTCGTATAAAAATAATCAATTTTATTGATTGGTGTAAGGTAGGGCTCCTCCAGCCGCCCTAGGGATTGCTATCCCCCTCCGGTACTAACCAGAGACCCGTGGCTCTCGACCTTAGACATGGACAAGCCCCCGCCAATCTTTTATTTCACTATGCGGAGTGTAAGACAATTTCGTCCAAATGACCTAAGTTACTTTAACAGGAGTACTCTGCTAGGCTTATCCGATCAATTCGTTCGGATGACCTTTAGGAGCGCTCGGGATAAAATCAGTTTGTAAAAGAGACTAAACCATAAGAATATGGTTCTACCTAGCAAATGCATCTACTAGCGCTTCGGAAGACGCGCCGTATGATGAGGAGAATCGCCGCAAGGCCTCATCATCGGAAGCGGGCGAAATCCTGGTGATTCCTCGCCAGAATCTGGCCCTGACCCTGAACAACCTACTCTCCCTACTCCTCGTTCCCTAATACCTATGAACTACTCTGCCAGACCTTTAAATAAACTAAAAGAAGTGAACAGCTGGTCTCATTGAAAGCTAAATTCAATGATCTGCTCAGCTTGTCACTAAATTAGCTTATCGCAGTGAACTGCTCTGCTTGTCGTTAATATAATTTTACACAGAGAACTGCTCAGCTCGTCTCATTGGAAAGCTAAATTCAATGATCTGCTCAGCTTGTCACTAAATTAGCTTATCCCAGTGAACTGCTCTGCTTGCCACTTTGTAAAAGTCAACTTTAGTGATCTGCTCAGCTCGTCACTAAATTAGCTTATGCTGAGTAAATGTTAATCATTTTGCTAGAAATCGCAACTCAAGAAACCACCATTATCTATATCAAAAATAATAACTTTATCTCAGCTAAGTATTCCCAAAACCCCAAAATTAACGGCAAACCTAAAATAATTATTAAACCCTACTTCCCAAATAAATGTGTGTGAAGTTACCCTACTGTTCCCCAGTAAACTCGTTAAACTGAAAGAGCATAAATACCTTACCAAATTCAGCTCTTTTGACTGCGAATCCCTAACCTATGCAACGAAAGTTCAGTGGGCTAAACTGAGAATGGCAAAGCTATGGGCCCGTGTTGGATGTCTCCCCCCACTGCGCCCGCAGGCTAGGATACAGTGAGTAAGACGCCCTATTGTGTATATAAGATATATATATAAATATATTTAACAAGACCGTTCCTCAAATACTGAACAATTTCGACAAGCGAGGTATACACCTCTGTGCTGAGACCCCATATTGGCAGCCATGTCTACGTTGTCAGCTGGGCATTGATGGAACGTAAGGGATTTGATTCGTCTCCATGTAGGTAAAAGGTAGACGCCAGACCACCCTTAGATCTGGTAACTAAAGACTCTGAACCCTGCTCGTTGACACCGTTAGGCGAGCAGGACTCCTCAGGCAAACTGAAGCCTGGACAAGATTCTGGTCTTTTGAAATACTTGAAATAGCACAAATCCCCATAAAATATTAGATAAATTTGTCTAAGAATGATTCCTCATCATGAGGAGAAACTCCTCATAACGATGAACCACCCCTAGGACAGCAACTTCACCCACCAAATATTTACTATTACGTAGACCAGAGATCTTGACAGTCTGAGTGATGAATTCTAAGTGATTTTAATACAAATTCGAGCCCCTTTTATACCCAAAATTGACAGAGACTCTTACGACCTTTCGTCTACTACAGCCATGGTAGAATTTCGAATTTTAAATCGGAATAATTCGAGTTCCAAATTTGAACTACAGCAGGTAGAATCGTCATTATGACCTATTTTTGATTACGTTAAAGGCTTTTCCAACCATTGAAGTACTAGGGTCCCATAGCTCTCAGCTAGTGGAGTTCGAAATTTAAACTAGAACGGTTCTGTCTTGACCTATTTTGATCTTATTGGAGACTTTCCAACCATTGCAGTACTAGGGTTCCATAACTCTCAGCTAGTATGATTCGAAATTTAAACTTAAAATATTTCTGTCTCGACCTATTTGGTTATATCGAAGACATTTCCAACCATAGAAGTACTAGGATTACATAAGTCTCAACTAGTGTAATTCGAAATTTAAACTAGGTTATTTTTAACAAGTAGTTTGAACCATCGACAAGATCTCCAGGGACTTTTCTAACCGTTAAAGTACTAGGATTACATAACTCTTCTACTGGTAGAATTCAAGTTTTGATATTAATCCAAAGTTTGTTAAACCTTTCGTGAATTCTGTGTTCCTTGGAAAAATGTCTACGATTTTATTTAATTCTTACGTTTGACATTCGCTAGTACTTTCAAAACTACTTTATTTTCACGAAGTTTAAAATAACTAATAACTTATTTTACGTTCCGTTATGCGTATAGTTTAATTGCGTTCCGTTACAACCTGTCACCATTTTTGTACCTGCATTCATGCAAATAAATGTATTTCATTTCATTTCATTTCTTGCGCATCACTCAAATTATTTCCTTTACCAGAATCCGATCCCGGACCTCCAACATCGTAGGCAGAGTCACTGTCAACTGAGCTAAAGTGGTCGTCGAAAATTAAATCAAAATCAAATGCAAAATACAAGTCTCGAATCGAACTCCTGTCATTCTCGACCCTTGACATCGCTATAATCTTCCGAATCTAAATAAATCACAAAAAACGCAAAGCTTTTCGATTTCACCTTGAAAAGAGCTTTTGGATTTTCAACTTCAGCTTACCGAGTTCAAAAAGAGCATTGTATCCAGTGCTTTGATTTGAGAGGCTTCGAGAGCACAATCGGGAGGAATCTGCGAGGGAATGGAAGGAAAAGGAAATAACGGTTTCACTTTACCGTTACAGAATGTTCGGTATTGTATAAGTAAAGAATTGTGCTGCTTTAGTTGTAGAGAATTTATATATAGCTATCCCGTCATATTAGGAACTCAACCTCGGAATGAGACATAATAAGCTGGAAATTTGTATACACCTTCATTTTCGCGTTCTAATATAAATATTATGAATGGCTGAGGGTTGCGTGTTCTCTATCTCTATCGCTAAAACGGTTAAGCGTGTGAAATAATATTTAAGATAAATAATGTCGCAAATTTTATGCTCTGCAATTCTCTAATAGATTTTACCGTTATAGGAGCTACATAAACAGAGAAATTCGCGAGAATTGGTTTTTGTTACCTTTAACATTATTAAAATTACGAGACAACTTGGAGAATGCCAAAATGAAGGTTACCTATATACGATTTTCCAGCTTATTATCTTTCATTTCGAGCTTATATATATCGTATTGGTAGCCTAGCGGTACAAGCATGTACCTGTCAAGCAGCAATCGTCAGTTTGAATCCCAGCTTGTACCAATGAGTTTTTCATACATGTAAAGAATAACATTTGGTATTTTTGTTAGCTTTTCGGTTCACATAACCTAGACCTTTTTAAGGCATGAGAGAATAGGCATCTTCTGGGTGATCTCGCTTCATCGTCGGCCTCATCTTTGCCCCCTGGCTAGACACTGGCCAAGAGAATTCCTATTTCTAATAAAAAAAAGAAATAAAACGTGAGAATATTATATATATCTGGAACCATCTAAGATTGACTGAAAGAGATATTTAGCGATAAGGCCCCTTTTTTTAATGTTTGTTACTCCATAACTCCGTCATTTCTTAACCGATTTGGAAAATTCTTTTTTTGATTGTAAGTATATATATCCAAGTTGGTTTTTGTCAAAACGCAGTTCTGATGATGGTATTCATGAGGAATTGAGAAGCTCCTCAAATCTTAAAGGCAAACATATAGTGATTTTTATGTTTTTATCAACAAGTCGAGCATTTTCATCCAAAAATGTGACATTTGATGAAGTGGAACTGCTGATGATGATCAGAACAGAACTCTCTTCAACGACGAAAAGTTCACGTATGGCGATTTGTCCTTCTAGTCGTGTTTGTTAAGCAAGTTTTATTTTCACGATTATTTTTTGTCATGCTCGAGTTATGATGATGGGATCCATTAGGAATCGAGGGAACTCCTCAAAAGTGAAAGGCACACAAATAGTGATTTTAGTATTTTCATTAACTAATCAAGCATTTTCATTAAAAAAACTGACATTTGATGAAGTGGAACTGCTGATGATGATCAGAATGGAACAGTTCATGTTTGGCGATTTGTTCTCTTCGTTTTTGTTTGTCAAGCAAGCTAGGTTTTCACGACACATTTTAGTCAAGCTTGAGTTCTGATGGAGGATTCCATGAGGAATTGAGGGTACTTAGTCTTCTACCATTATAAACATACTTATAGTCATTTTTATTTTATTGTATGGAATCTAAGAGTGCACCATCTAAGAATAATAATCTTTCACCGGCCTCCCCCAATGAAGTCGGTTTTTTTTTTCTTAAAAATTATAGGTTCTTTATGTTTGCATCTACTTCTTAGTATTATGTACTATACGGTACTGTTTCCTATAATCGGGGTGTGCAATAAACAGTACTTGTATTTTATTGTATCTGAGAAAAAAATTAAAGGCTTTTGCCGGGGGACCTCTCATAAATAATATAATACACCAAAAAACGACTCTAATTTTGTACTTGCTATGCCACAATTTGTAGTTTCCGTGAGCCAATGCTTGGTTACCTACAGAAAATACCGAAATCGGCATGCGTGCCTATCAAATTCGAGGAGTTCCCTCGATTCCTGCTAGATCCCATCATCAAACCTTCACCATATTTATATGGGACCAATGTCGGGGTACCTGCTATGAAACAAAAAAGAATTATCCAAAACGGCCAACGTAATCAAGAGTTATCGGGGAACATACGTACATAAAAAAAGAACAAGCAAACATGCAGACGAACTGAGTACCTCCTTCTTTCTATTGAAGTCGGTAATAAAATAAGAATTCCCAAAAACTGAATCGAAAAACAAACCATATAATTGTCGAATCTGCACACAAATTTTCACGAGAATCGGTTGAGAAATGCGACCTTTAGTGAACAGTCGGACTTCAGAAAAGACGTCCAAAAGCATTATTTCCCAAGCTGAAACAGAGACGTTTCGCTCAGTCAACAATTATTTGATATAGAGAACATATTTAAAGAATAAATGAAATAAGATGAGAATCGATCCCGCGCTTCTGGTTTCTAGGACCAGCGCCCTTGCGATGTTAAAACCCAACTCTGTCTCACTTAGCGATTTCTGTCTCACTTCACCGGGGGGTCTACTCCGAACTTCGTATGGTGCCGTCCCTTTCACACATATAGTGTATGATAGGAGAGTGAAAGGGACGGCAGACCCCCTGTACGAATTAGAAAGAGGACACAATCATCAACAATCTACCTTAGATTGTTCTTGTCTAGCGTGGAGTCGCCGCGCAAATTGTGTTTGCCTCTCAGAGGCGCAGGTTCGATTCCCGTCTTTGCCTGCGTGCTAGATCACGGCTATTTTGATTTTGTTCTCTGTATCACATAACTGAAAATATGATCGGGGTAACTTCCACGCAACATATTATAATACGTATTTAACAAAATAATTTGGTTCGTGAAACAGAGTACACTATCACACAACTTTTCTTTCTTGATTCAGATTGCTTCCAGAATCGTCACCCACATATTTGTGTAGTGAATTTCATCTTGGAACACACTAAGTAATATACAAGGTGGGAAAAAAATGGGCCCTAGAGGGAAACTACCTTAAACTGATGACGTTACGCTTGAAACGCAAAGCGCGGCGCAGCGTCGTTGCGATGCCGAGGCGGCTTTTCGGTAAAGCAAACGCGGTCCATGGCACATCTTACCAACAAAACCACACGGTATTCGGTAGCGCAGTAGAGCGGAGGCGGCCTGTGTGACATGTGAAGCAGTAATCGACCGTCGACAGTTTCGGAAAGATCGAAAATTCAAAACAGCCTCCGCCCCGCACCGCGCCGCGCCCGCTCTGTGCGTTTCGAGGTTAAAAACTGCATTCACAGATTTTTTCAAAAATGTACTATCACCAAAACAAGGCCATCTTTTGGTTTGTCAAATAAATGTTTGATGCCAATCGATCCTATTTCTATTAAGGCACAAAAACTTAATTGTGACCAACTTAGTCCAGGATACAAATAAGAGAGGCCTTAAATTATACAAGTAAATTTTTAACAAAAAAACACCTACTCCAAACTTTGCCAAACCCCATCCTCTTGGTATATAATTTGAGGAGTCCCTTCGATTTTTCCAAGATCCCGTGATCAGATCTAGACTTGGTGACGATGGGACCAACTAGAAAACACACCCTTTCAAACAAAAAAGGAATTTTTGAAATGGGTCCACTAGTCTCCGAGTGATCGGTGAACAGACATAAAAAAAAATAAAAAAAAATTCAGACGAATTGAGAACCTCCTCCTTTTTTTGAAGTCGGTTTAAAAATAAATATTTGTTCAATTAGTATCGAAAAATGCTTTATTTTTCCAAAAATTGTGATTTCAGTTTTATTGCTTAGGAGAAATTAAATAATGTTTCCTGTTAATAAATTGAGCTGTCTCAACGTTTTAAGCTAGTTTCCCTCCGGGGCCCATATTTTTTTCCACCCTGTTTATTACATAAACTCAGGCATGGAGGTAATATAAAGTTATTACTAGTAACGTTATTATGTTTACATAAAAATATTACAATAACATGATTTCCGTATAGTAAATATAATAATGTTTGTTACTTATTTGACTTATTCAGGGCCACAGAGCAATATAAAGACTCAATGAAATATTTGTCCGTGTTTTCCAAAACTAAGTAGGTTTTATTTAATATGTTTGTGGCATGAGAATATTGGGGATAATAAAAGAAATATTGATATACCATCATCCCTTTTTAGTTAGTTCTTGAAGTTCGTCCAATTTCGAAGACACTTAAGGCAAAGCCGAGCTGGCATCCAAAAAGCTAGGTGTGCTCAATAGAGCGAAGCGGTACTTCACCCCGAGACAGAGATTCCTATTGTATAAATCACAAGTTCGTCCTCACATAGAGTACTGCTGTCAGCTCTGGGCGGAGCACCGATACCAGCTTAGGCCTTTTGACTCGCTTCAAAGACGTACTGTGCGAATCGTGGACGATTCCAAACTCACGAGCGATATTGAACGAGAAACTTTGCCTCATTGTGCGTGTTCTATCGCTTGTATAATGGGTTGTGCTCCAAAGAACTTTTCAACATGATGCCCAAGGCCGCTTTCTATCATCGCATTTCATGCCGTCGGCAGGGCATTCATCCTCACACCTTAGAACCTAAATGTCGCGAACGGTTCGGTTTCAGGCGAACTTCCTCCCTCGGACGCTCCTGTTGTAGAATGAGCTTCCCTGCCGAAGTTTTCCCAAGGAACTACAGTATGGGATTCTTCAACAAAGGAGTGTATACATTTTCGGCAACGCGCATGACCCGGGTATGTCCTAAAACTACGACCAAGACCACCGGGGGATGGGCAGCAGCATCCCTGGAGTGCGGTGGAGATACTGCGATCGCCAACCCGCATGCCAAGCGTGGCGATTATGGCATATACCCCCCGTGAATTTGGGGGAGGCCCATGTCCAGCAGTGGACGTCCTTTGGCTGACATGGTGGTGGCATGTGACACTCTAGAGTTGCAGGCATTCATACTGTGGTGACCGCTTACCATCAAGCTGGCCGTACGCTCGTTTGCCACCGACGTGGTATTAAAAAAAAGTTTCGGTGAAGGAACCAATGATCATGAGGAAACCTGTATACATCTGCGAAGAAATTCAAAGGTGAATGTGGAGTTCCCAACCCGCACTGGTCCAGCGTAACTACTGCCTGTTCCCTCTCATCTATGAGAGGACGCCGGTGCCAAACAGCCATCATCATCATCCTCCTAGTGTTATTTCCAGTACAGGTCGATTCACAAGAGCTGGCCCCGAATGTCTATGAAATTAATGAAAGTTTCATACATTTTCCGCGCCAGCTCTTGTGAAGCGACCTATACAGTTGCATCCTAAAAAATGCCTGGGGTGCCTAATCCCAAAAATTGGCGTAGCCACTAGTTTTTATGGAATCAACAGCCATCGGACCTTCCAACCCGAGGGGAAACTAGACCTTATTGGGATTAGGCTGGTCAAGTGAGTGGGCAACTTGACTGTTAGACGTTCTCAAGCCGCCCGTAGGCCTCTAACTTGGCTTAACGACTGTTATCATAGATAGCAACCGGGATCAACGACTTAACGTGCCTTCCAAAGCACGGGAGCGCTCAGTTAGTAACCAATCAAAGCGGTCACCCATCCAAGGACTGACCTTGCCCGACATTGCGGTACGCGGGCGCCGCTGCCCAACAGCCGCAGGCCTGTGCCCAACAGGTGGGGCTTATTTATTTATTGCAACAATACATTTACCCAGCATTACAGTTTTCACTAAAGCACTGGAAAATTTAGCTAACTATAACATTGTTGCAAGAGTAATGTTCAATTTCAAACAACACAACACGTACAGAAATAACGAAATAATGATAAACAACACAATACAAATTATTGCGAGGCACTACCGATTATTAGAATTGTACCCATCTGCTCGCAAACAAGTCACAATCAGCTGCTCATCTGGATGCTCGGAGTGCGGGAGTTTCTATGAGAAACAGTGCGCGCACAGGAACAGCTAGGAGATTAAGGATCGCGGTCTTAGCTGGTTCTTAGGTACAAAAGGTACAGCAAGTTTCACGAACCTCGATAAGAAATCTTATATGCTGATGAGTGATGATGATGATGGTTTATTTAGTTCTTCGTTTGTTCCTGCAGCTTGTTTAGTAACTACATTGAACACATTAAGTAAGGGTTTTTACGTATAGTTCTGCGGTGGTGACACTGCGATCGCCAATCCGCATGCCAAGCGTGGCGATTATGGCATTTACGCCCCATGAAATTGGGGGAGGCCTATGTCCAGCAGTGGACGTCCTTGGGCTGATATGGTGATGGTGGTAAAATATTTCTATCAAATAACCGTTCTAATAGCCCTTTAATGGTAAATGGATCCCGTCCCTGATGTAAGTAATTTTTATTGTTTTTCCTTTTATGTATGTTCTTACCGTTTTTAAAGTGGATACGTTCTTTATTAGTAGTTTGTATGATTTAGTTGCCTCATACTCAAATTTTTCAATTTTAGTTTCGTTACTAAATGGCGCTTAAATAACTATCATTGATTATTGGCAGAAATAGGTGTCAAAAGTAAAAAAGTTAAAGTAGTTTATTCTTCAAATTAGGCATAATATTACATGCACCTATGAACGTGAATAAACTACCACCGGTTCGGAAAAATAAACCTCTGCCACGCACGAGAAGAACCGGCGTAAGAAACTCGGCAAAGTGTCATTTTTTCAAAACAATATACATTGTATAGTTAAATATTAAATTACAGTGTCAGCTACTACAAAATAACCTAAATAACAATGCTACAGTAGAAAATATATTTTCGCGATAGATTACCCGAGCAGGACGCTATCACTGCCAAACATCACTGTCGAATAAAGTTGTAAAGTAATTTAATTAACGTATTATTTAACGCCCCAACAAGAACTAGTACAACAAATTAGATAAAAAAATATAGTCGAAATATGAAGGTAAACTATGAAACTAATTAAACTAACTTAATAATGAATAAAATATGTGAATAAAAATAAAATAAAACATTAGGAGACAACCAGCCCTGCAATCCCCGCGATGCATTGATCAGCCAAGAGGATAAAGCCTTTAAAAAGCTTTTCATTTACGGCTAAAAAGTAAAAATATGAGTTTATAAGTTCAACAAAACTACAGGACGATTAGTCATTAGTCTATTATTTAAAAAAAAGTTTTTGTTTCTAAAATTTAAGCTTTTTATTTACACCCATGAATATCAATAACCTACCACCGGTTCGGAAAAATAAACCTCTGCCACGAGAAGCGGCGTAAGAAACTCGGCCGTAATCTTTGCCTTAAATATATTCTAAAAAACCGGCCAAGAGCGTGTCGGGCCACGCTCAGTGTAGGGTTCCGTAGTTTTTGTAATTTTTTCAAAAACTATTCAACCTATCAAGTTCAAAATAATTTTCCTACAAAGTTTTTATAAAGTTCTACTTTTGAGATTTTTTTCATGTTTTTAAAACTTATGGTTCAAAAGTTAGAGGGGGGGACACATTTTTTTTTAATTCTGGAGCGATTATTTCCGAAAATATTAACATTATCAAAAAATGATTTTAGTAAACCCCTATTTATTTTTAAATACCTATCTAACAATATATCACACGTTAGGGTTAAAATGAAAAAAAAAATCACTCCCCACTTTACGTATAGGGGAGGTACCCTAATAAAATATTTTTTTCCACTTTTTATTTTACCACTTTGTCGGCGTAATTGATATACATATTAGTACCAAATTTCAGCTTTCTAGTGCTAACGGTCACTGAGATTATCCGCGGACGGACGGACGGACAGACATGGCGAAACTATAAGGGTTCCTAGTTGACTACGGAACCCTAAAAAGCACCCAAGTGTACCCATTGTTAATAAAAGAAAATGTCCTTGTTAGAAGTCTGCAGACGAATGGGGGTTTCGACCCAAGGCCACGACCCTCGAGGTTATTGACCCTGCAGCGTTTGGCTGTTTTCATTATTAGAATGTGAAATTAGAATTCAGTGCGATGGTGAACTTTTCTGTTTGAAACTTTTTAAATTGATTCTTTTAACGTTAGCAAAATTACGGGCTTTATTAAGTCGCGGGTTAGAATTTGATAATTGCAGTTGAATTAAGGAATCCCACTTCAAAATGGTTGAAGACGTCTTGATAATGATGATGATGAAGAAAAATTATACAGCTTTAGTAGAGTTACATAATAATATGTAGAAGGCAGATACACGAAAACAGCGATATCCTATAGTGATGCTCCTTGTCAAATAAGACAAATGGAATCGCAGCCCACAATTATCATTCCAACAGGGAGACTTAAAGGATATTTGTTCTTGGGTCTTGGATGTTTTCTATGTATTTAAGTATGTATTTATCTATATAAGTATGTATATCATCGGATAGTACCCATAGTACAAGCTTTGCTTAGTTTGGGACGAGGTCGATTTGTGTAAGATTGTCCCCCAATTTTTTTTTTTATGACATAGGAGGCAAACGAGCAGACGAATCGCCTGATGGTAAGCGATTATTTATTAAAAGGCTCGCCCAAATCACTCCCACTGGGCAGGGCTCCCATAGGGTTGGCCGTTTTGCCTGCCGACGTTTGCCTCGCTGAATGCAATGCCAGTTCGCTGTGCGAGGAACGAGCCAGCCCTACTGTCACCCGAGGACCGGATAAGCAAATATCTTAATCTTTTAAATAGTTATCATCATCCTCCTAGCGTTATTCCCAGTACAGTTGCATCCTGAAGGATGCCTGGGGTCCGCTACCTAATCCCAAGAATTGGCATAGGCACTATTTTTACGGAAGCGACTGCCATCTGACCTTCCATCGCGAGGGGGAAACTAGACCTTATTGGGATTAGGCTTGTCAAGCGAGTGGGCAACTTGACTGTTAGAAGTTCTCAAGCCGCCCGGAGGCCTCTAACTTGGCTTAACGACTGTTATCATAGATAGCAGCCGGGATCAACGACTTAACGTGCCTTCCAAAGCACGGGAGCGCTCAGTTAGTAACCACTCAAAGCGGTCACCCATCCAAGGACTGACCTCGCCCGACATTGCTTAACCTCGCATACCGCACGCGGTACGCGGGCGCCGCTGGCCACGAACGCTCCTTAAATAGTTATATCCTTACAAATAAAACATCTTTGTTCTTATAAAGTTTATTTTAGGTTTGTAATTAAGATAAATCGTGTATAATACCGGTGTGACGCCCTTTGCTTTTCCATCTTTGCTGCCTGACACAATTCTGGATACATTAATTTTGCAAACACTTTATTTGAAGGAGGGCGGGATACAGGATAATGTGCGCGCATTCGTACAGAGTTTTCGTTAATATATGCGAATACCACCATTTACTACCTATACGAATATGTAGTACCATCAAATATGTACACCTACGAATGACATTCATCACGTTAGGGGCTCCACGCGCAATTTATCGATTTTTGACGAGTTTTGAGTCGATATTCTAAACTATATACATTTATGACACAAACGATTATCGGAAAGCCGACCCGTGATATATTATTTAAGATAATTATTTTTTATAATATATTAAAACATGAACCAAAAAAGCTCTATTTTTAATATAAGTATGCACAAAGTATTACCTTATATATATATGAAATCTACATAAAACATATAGTCTTTATTGACGTTTCTAACAACGTATAAGAGAGATTTATATTTCAAACACATGTTCACGAACGGCACATTCAAAAAAATGAATTTTCTTGTTTTAAAATTGCCAAAGTTTGATGACATATTTCGAAAAAAGTGAGTTCTGAAGCAAATAAGAGATACTATTTCGATACGACTCCAAAAAAATCGGCCAAGAGCATGTCGGGCCATGCTCAGTGTAGGGTTCCGTGGCCCAATGAACTTACTCTAAAAAAAAACAATAACAAGCAAAAGGGAATACTTTCGCAGCGTTTCATACGTCTTTAACTAATCATATCCGCTATAGTTTTCGTTGAAAGTCTTTATTAAGCTCTACTTTCATGATTTTTTTCCTAATTTTTGGACCCATAGTTCAAAAGTTAGAGGGAACATTAACGTTGAATCCCGCAATCCTTTACTCTTCAAGACAAAAAAGCCATTGATTATTTCAATAGCACGTTAATACTTATCGAAATATGCTCGGCTCACAGCTCTCATTGAAGAAAAAAAATTGTAACATCTTCAAAACAAATCTTAAAATAATTAATTTATGGAAGAAAATAATCATGTTGCACTTTCGTAATCATTGAGGATAAAACAATACAATACATTGACAATGATATAAGTCACTTTAAATGTATAAAGCAGTGACAGATCTTTGGTATCTTTTTGTCTTGAATTAGAAATTAGAGTTTGACTACCCGACATAAATATCAAAGTATAAAAAACCATAAGTAGGTTTTGTATTGCAGTCGCGATTGCGTTTGTTTCTTATATATTGAAAGGACTTATGAATTGTTTCAACAGCAAACAGACTAACAAAAAAGAAAGAATACAATAAGTAAAATAAAGGCGTTTTAAAATTCTACAATCACTCTTCTAGAAATGCCAAATTGACATTACCTTTATTACTCCCGTTTGGAGTTCCGTCGACTCTTCAAAAATAATAATATGGATTAGCTTAGGATTAAATGCAGTATTTTCGCAATAACGACGGGGAAGTTCTGCTATAAACAAACAAAAACATAGGTATAGACTAACAAGCTGAGTTACCTATTTATTTCCTTTTCTCAATGTCATGCGAACTAGTTTTTTAAGAAGGATCTAGGGATCAACCAGGTTCAATTAGACCATGAGACTACAAATATACATAAATACTAAGTTGAACTTTCTAATATTAAATAATAAATAAATACATTTACTGTACAAAATCATTGTTACACATGGTAATACAAACTTGAATTAGTTAGCAGGCAAAACTTTCGGCCTCCATACTAGGTATGAAACCTGTCTGTCTTAGGGGACATTGTTAAATACCAACACCATATGTTTATTTTTAGTCGAAATGGTCGACTGGTGGAGAATGCATTAAGTGTCCCATAATTTGTAAATTTTTCTTTAATGGTGCTATTTTATTAAGTTTAAATATACAAAATGGATTAATAAACAACAAACAGAATTAAAAGTCAAAGACCGCTATGTTGCCAGCGAGCTCTGCTAACTTAGTAACTATTAATTTACTTTTGGACAGTATGTATGTATGTATGTAAGCACTTTATTGTACACAATTACAGGTTGAAACATAAAGAGGTCACAAAGCGTTAAAGTACAAAGGCGAGCTTATCCCTATAAGGGATCTCTTCCAGCTAACCTTTGAGCAATTGAGTGGAAGGTAGGTAGAATAAGATAGACAAACTTAAACCATGTACAATACAAAGTACAATAAGTACAATACAGTTTTTTTAAGTTGATATTTTTCATCGTACTATAATTAACCATTTAAATGATTTACTACCCGAAGCAATACTTTGTTATATATTATACCTATAACAATTCTATTAATTTACTTTTTTGTTTTCAAAATGTTGATAAAAGTTATCGGAATATACTTTATTGTAATTAACACTTTTATGTATTTAACTTTTATTTATTTATGAAATGATTTACTATCCGAAGCAATTCTATGTTAAGTATAAATATATAACATGCCTATGAGTAAAACTACCCAATCGCGGTTTTTTCTAAAACAGAATCTTTTTAGAAGTTTTTTAACAAAATAGAGAAACTAGGTAAACTCAATCATCATTCAAACCTTTGGTAAAGCGGTAATAACCCTTTAATTCCATATAATCCGATCAATTTCCTTATTTAATACTCCCTACGTAAAATAATCCCTAATCCTTTGATGTTATCTAACAAACAGCGCACCCCAATACGAATTTCCGTGGCCCCTAATTAACCCTAAAATACACAAGAACACTCCAATTAGGCAAAAATACTCACCAATATAACAAAAATCCCAAAAACGCTTCACAAACCAAATTCAGTTTCACTCAAACCATTTCACTGTCACTGATTATAACCACGTACTATTTTCGTAATACCGAAGTTCGCGAGTGGCGCGCAACAGAGCGTGCGTTCCCTCCGACCGCCGGGAGTCAACTGAGTAAAGAGGAGCCCTCCCTCGCATCCAGATGTTTTTGAATTTAGAACTTGTAAGGATTTGATTGAGTTTGATTTATGACAGGTGGCGGAAACTCGTGGCTCCTTAAGTTATTTCTGGTAAGAAGTAAATTATAACTAGTTAGCAGGCAAAACTTTATAAGTAGGTAGATAAAATAAAACCATTTGAAGGGATGTTTACAAAAACAACACTGCCTTAGAGGTGATTTTACAGGAGCTCAATAAAAGTAACTTACCAGTGTTGGACTTGTAGACCACCGGGGCATGGGCAGCAGCATCCCTGGAGTGCGGTGGAGATACTGCGATCGCCAGGGTGGCGATTATGACGTATACCCCCCGCGAATTTGGGGGATGCCTATGTCCAGCAGTGGACGTCCTTTGGCTGATATGGTGGTAGTGGTAGTGGTTGGACTAGTGGCTCTGTAAGCTGTAAGTTTCGCTTTTATTTAATTTCCAAGATTATGACCGAAAAAATATTTATAATAATCAAACCTCACACACACCTCACAAAATTTTATGAGAATCGGTTGAGAAATGTAAACTGTTGAGGAGAACAGTGGAAAATCTGGAAATCCGTCATTTTTGCCAAAGGTGAAACTGAGACCTTCGTTACACGTAATTTAATTTTTTTGTTTATGTTATTTCTACATTCCACTGTTGCTGTATTCATTTCAAAGGTAAAAGAAGGAAAATTTGGTTAAGCAGGCCCATCATAGGACATAGGACAACATCTTTTTCACCAATTGTAGGAGGAGTAACAGAATGATACCAACAAGTAGCATTTGCAAAAATCGATAGTTATGTTGTTTTTGTAAACATCCCTCCATTTTTAGTGTTCCGTAGTAAGGTAAACATGGAACGCTTAAACTTTCGCCATGTCCATCCGTCCGTGTGTCCGCGGCTTAGCTCAGTCGCTGAAATTTTGCATAATTATACACATCGTAATATAAAACATTTTTTTAGGTTACCTCCTCTACATTTAAGGTGGGGATGCAATCTTTTTTCTCTCAAAACCTATTTGATCGAGCGAGCGTGGCGTCTCCGTTACATCTTTAGACAAAAATTCTTTCGTATGTCTGTCTGTCTGTCTGTCCGGATGTTCTCCTCTACGGGTCGCATTTCTCAACCGATCCTCCTAAAGTTTTGTGAGCAGGTTCTATAATTATAAAGATTTTTTCTCAAGTCAGTTTTTGGAAATTGTGAAATTAGAAAAAAAATGCGAGATCTACAGCTCACGAAGCCACTAGTAATATGTGGGGTATCGTTAGATAGCTCGTTCAAACGTTCCTAATAATTATGAGAGTTTTCTTAATCATTTATTGATTCTGGAATCGATTTGCATGATATTAAACTTTATAGTGCTAATTTTTGGTGGAGTCAAGTGTCCTTCCCCTCCCTCTGCCAGCTAAGCGCTTGCTTCTAGGTATATACAAAAAAAAACATGGTAATAGTATATTTAATGGATTTAAAACGAAAATTATCACACAATAAGTGGACATTGCTAGTTAACGCGTGCTAGTAATAGCCGAGCTTACAAAAATGTACTTGGTAGTATACAAAGCAAACTTTCGTACAATTTCTCTTGATTACTTACATAAATAAGTTGTAAGTTTAGATATAATAACCAAGTGACATTGGACATAGGCCACCCTCAAAGACTTCCACAATGACCGGTCCTGCGCCACCCGCATCCAGCGGACACCCGCGACCCTTACCAGGTCATCGGTCCACCGTGTGGGGGGCCTGCCCATGCTACGCCTTCCGGTACGACGTGATCGCCACTCGAGAACCTTTCCGCCCCAACGGCCATCGGTTCTACGTGATATGTGCCCCGCCCACTGCCACTTAAGTTTAGCGATTCGGAGGGCTATATCGGTCTCTTTGGCTTATGTCCAGCAGTGGACGTCTTTCGTCTGACATGATGATGATGATCATGATGACAATTTGTAGGTGTCGCTTCGGCGGCGCTAGCATCGAGTTAGGTATGTCCCGATCCCAAATTTTAGCCCCTTATTTTTTTCCCATATATACATTTAATCGTTTTTAAAAACTGGCTAGAATGGCGCTATAAAAAACATAGTCTAACAGCTATTGTTTTCTTATGGAACAGAGTCAGAGGATTACATACTCACATAAAAAACTCAATTTAGAAATAGGAATAGACTAGACAACCATCCAAACATACTGACTATTCAATTCACTTAATGAATAATGATTCAACATTCAAAAGGCTAAAAAGAAAGTCCCCTAGAGATTTGTACGGATTATCATACATAATGGGCCCACGTCGCTGGATTGACAGCCCTTCAAGACAAATTAGAAGTTCTTAACCCTATGCTAAATGTTCGCACGAAACAGACAGCAAGAAAAAAAAAATTTAGAAATCATGTTACGGACTCTAAGCCAATTGTGAGGGACAGACTAAGTGATTTGGTTATAAGGGTAGAACAGCGTTTTTACGGAATTGTCTCGAAAGTAGAATTATTGTTAAAGCGTATATAACCCAATATAAAACTGAACGCCCGTGTGTCATTTCAGATCACTTCTTTCGTAAGGTTAGGGCCGCATTTTAAGAATGGTTTATTTTTTTATTAGGAAGGGGAAGGTTCACTTTCGAAAGAGTTAGGGCACAGCGAAACGTCATCTCGCTCAAATTTGGACCAGCCCAACTGGGGAAGTACCTCCACCTTACAGAAGACCGCAGCCATAATAGCATCACTACTTGCCCTTTAGGTAGGTATGTGGTGTTGTGTTCCTGGTGGTGAGTAAGGTCGCCAGAGCTCCCGAGGATGTGCTGTGTTGGGCATCTGCCGGTTCCCCACTCTGAACACAACGCATCCCCAAGTCAATAAAGGGTCGGTAACGCACTTGTGATTCCTTTGGAGTCGCAAGTGTCCGTAGGCAACGGTGTCTGCTTACCATCACGCAGGCTGTAAGCTTGTTTGCCACCGTCGTAGTATAAAAAAACAACTTTACAGATCATAACACCTGGTACAGTTCATTCGCACGTATTCAGTAGCTTTAATTGTTAGGGTCAATAGACTTACGTTGTTGTCCATAACAATTATATTATAAATGAACCTAGTAAGGTAATATTGGAGAGGGCTATGCTGGGAGTATCTCTGCGTGATCGCATCAGGAATGAAGTTATTCGCGGCAGAACCAAGGTGACCGATATAGCCCTTCGAATCGCTAAACTTATGTGGCAGTGGGTGGGACACATAGCACGGAGAACTGATGGCCGTTGGGGCGGAAAGGTTCTCGAGTGGCGACCACGTACCGGAAGGCGTAGCGTGGGCAGGCCCCCCACACGGTGGACTGATGACCTGGTAAGAGTCGCGGGTGTCCGCTGGATGCGGGTGGCGCAGGACCGGTCATTGTGGAAGTCTTTAGGGGAGGCCTATGTCCAGCAGTGGACGTCTTTCGGCTGACATGATGATGATGAAGATGAAGGTAATATTGTTCACTATCCCACAATGGATCGATTAGGTCTGAATTGAACGCTTTTTATTTAATTTTTTAAACGCCACTGACCTGCCATTGAGCGTTCAAAGCGTTGCGCAAACGATTGAATCAGTTTTTACGGTTCCGTAGCCAAAATGGCGAGAACGGAAATCTTATAGATCCGTCATGTCTGTCCTTCCGTCCGTGCATATTTCATAGCCGATTTACTGGAAACCTATAAGCACTACAATAATAAAATTTGGTAGGTAGGTGTATTCTATGAACCGCTACAGGAAAGTGATGTAAAATTAGGAAAAAATTATACATGCAACCAAGGCTAGAAAAAAGAAACTTAGGCGTGTGGGGTATCTCCATATGGATAGGACTTTACATTTAAGTCCACCGTTACTAAGATGTTAGCTAACAAAGTCGTAACAAGTTGACCGTTCCCCATAGCTTATCTCCGAAACTACTGAGCCTAGTTCTGAAACAAATATGGAAAACAGTTTTTTATCTATAGATAACAGGAATGTATAAAAAATCTATATCTAGGTCTAGTACTAGAGAAACTGCCATACTTAAACAAAAGGATGTAAGTGTTGCGAGTTCCCTATAAAGATACGGCCTTTTTTTATTTAAAATACTGAACCCTTAATGATGAATGATTCTCCGACACGCACTTGGCCGGTTATTTTTTTTTATTTTACCCCCAAAAGTGGCCCCCATGGTTAAAATTAATTTGTTTACGTTACACTTTCGTCTTTAGATCACCGACTTACATATTATGTGTTTAAAATTATTCGGTCAAATAGTTACGGAGCGAATTGGCTGTGACAGACGGACGAATGGTCAGACACACGAGTGATCCTAAGGGCTCCCTTTTTCCTTTTTAGGTACGCAAGCCAAAAAATGCTCTTTTAAAATAAGTACAGTAAAGCCTTACTACCGGAACCGTACCGGAAGGCGTAGCGTGGGCAGGCCCCCCACACGGTGGACTGATGACCTGGTGAAGGTCGCGGGTGTCCGCTGGATGCGGGTGGCGCAGGACCGGTCATTGTGGAAGTCTTTGGGGGAGGCCTATGTCCAGCAGTGGACGTCTTTCGGCTGACATGATGATGATGATGAAAGCCTTACTAATCCGGACACGAGAAACAGGCCATGGCGGATTAACGAGGTGTCTGGATTATAGTCAGCAAAATTTTAATTGTACAGAAGTCACAGATTTGGTTAATTAACGACAAATTTATGTAAATATTGAATGTTAATAAAATGAAACAAATTGAATATGTAATTACTTGATCCATACTAATATGTGTAAAAGAAAAAGTAACTGTCTGTCTGTCTAAGCCACTTGTAACATGTATGACAGTATTGACAGTGCAGCCTGAACGGCTCGTTAACGCTTCACTTAGGCTTATCTCCAGCGACACCACATTGTCTTTTTGTTATACCACGTCGGTGGCAAACAAGCGTACGGCCCGCCTGATGGTAAGCGGTCACCGCAGCCTAAGGATGCCTGCAACTCCAGTGGTGTTACATGCGCGTTGCCGACCCTTTAAAAATGTATACACTCGTTTCTTGAAGAATCCCATACGGTAGTTCCTCGGGAGACCCTCGGAAGGGAGCTCATTCCACAACCGGAGCGTTCGATGGTGGAAGTTCCTCTGAAACCTTGCTTGCTTGTGTCTTGTGAAGAAATTATAGTTTCATGTGTGGATTTTTTTTAAATTCCATCCCAACAAAAAGTTTATGAGCCTTCACCTAGAGTTTCAACCATGATCAATATACAAATGATGCTGGATCAATGTAACAAAGGATGCCATTAGTAAATTATTTGTAAGTAATGAATACTCGTAATATGTGATTAGGCATTAGCGACCATTTTAGGGACTGAAGTTCTCAACATCCTTGGAAGAGCATTACTACCAAGGGGAGCATTGCAGAACAGCAGTTCTACTCGATATTACAGCAGAATAATCAATAATATAGGTTTTTTAAAAGCATTCTAGCTTTTCAGAGTCAAAATGGTGCTCTATAATACCCACTGCAATATGAATCTAATTTGCTAGCCCATTTATCTAATGCTGCCAGCAGTACTTTATGCTGATAAAGGATCCATACTCTAAATAAGCCCAAGTTATAGAGAGGACTAGCAGTCTTCAGTCTAGGGGGAGCGCCCACACCCATTGTGCAACAGTATTTATTGACACCAGAGACCATGCCCAAATATTTGTGCCACCATACCGGCTTACACCTGGCGAAGCCAATGTCATATAATAAACGTAATAATAATAAATTTATTATTATTACGTTTATTATATAGAGAGTATCCGAACGCACTCGGAACTAGACGTCAAAAACGAGTAGCGTATTTAGAAATTGTAAAATTAAAGTAAATTATCCAAAATTGGTCTTGTATTGTTCGTTAAAGTGATCTAGAGTGAATAATTTAGCTGTGATAATGTTATCCGGGAATCAGATTAACGATAAAAGTCACAAATCGTCAAGTTAATATTTGACAGATTGTCACCGTTCAAATTTTGAAATGACTTAAAAGTATACCGAGTACTGTGCATTACAACGGATTTTCAAAGCAGGGGAGTATTGTTTTTACATTATTATTACCTTAAGTTTTGTCTAAGTGAATAATTGGTCACAATAATATAGGTACCTAACCTAATTGTTACTTTTGTAAGTACCTTGTATATTCTATGACTAGTCAAAAATAAATACTTTCATAGTTAAACAAAGCAGAACTAGTCCAAATTAGTGCATAATATATTGTTTAGAGAGTATAAGTGTATTTTACTGCACTTAGTGTGCTTATAGTCCAGTTAAATTCAGGATATAGTCAATTTTAGTCAACATTATTGGTTGTTATAATTATTACTATAAGGTATTTTGCTTGTAAGAGTTATAAGCCCTTAGTATAAAGTTTTTAGACCCAGGTATTTACATTTTCAATATGTTTTCAGCCCAAATCACTAAACCAATTACACGCAGAGATGCTTTAATTAGCAAACTGCAACAAACTCAAAAAGACCTCAAAGGGGCCATAGAGCTTAATGAAAAGCTCCTGCAGGAACGAGATGACAGTGAGGAGGAGGTCATGCGGGTTGTCAGGATGAACACAACCCTCAAAGCTCAGCTCGCTGAACAAGACCTGCAATATGAAGACATGCTAAGCCAGCGTACAGAACTTCAACTCACCGTGGACCGGTTCCAGCAGTGCCAGGAGGTACATGAGCAAGCTTTGCGGCGTATTCGGGATCTGGAGCAACAACTGGAAGAACTTCAGGCAAAGCAGACCACTATTTGCAAGTATTGCTCGGAGTTGGGTGAAAACAATTTAAGTATCTTTGCCGAATTTAGTACTTGTGAAGTAGACATGATGCATGATAGTATAGTAAACGCCCCCATAATGGAAACAATAGATTTGACCAATTCTGTGTATGTAGAGAGTGATTTTGATCAAAGAGTCATAGTGAGAGGATCAAACAAAGTAAAAAAATATTTAAAATTGACTAGATTTATTAAAAAATCAAAAGTTTTATTGCAACGCCACAAGAAAATTTTCAAAGCAGTTTTGTCTATGTACAGTCATGTGTCACTGAGCGACCAGCTTCATAACTGTCAGCAACAATTAGACCGGGCAGTAATAGAGTTGAAAAATCGCTCCGAAGAGGTTAAGATGCTGCAATCAAAATTAAAGGATATCACTAGCAAGCATGACCTGTCAAGCAAAACTTTGCATGAATACATAGCGTTTATGAATAATGTTCTAGAACCGGGCAGCGGCATCTCACTACACTTCGAGTCGCCCCGGGTGCCGGGGCGCTGCCCTGGCCCGAGCCGCGACCACTCGCCCGCCGGCCGCGCGCCCGCCGCCCCCGCGCCCGCCTCCCCCGCGCTCAGACGCGCCGTCGCCAGTGCTGCCGCCCCGCGCCGGGGGGCGCCCGCCCCGCCGCCGCCGTGCCGAGCCGAGCCGGCGCCGCCGCTGCCGGTCAGTGTAGACCCGCCGCCGAGCCGAGAAGAATCGCCGTTCCTGAGCATAGTCGAGTCGCCGCTGTCGCTGAGCCAAGCGGAGCCGGCATCGCCGCCGGTGCCTTTCTCCGCCCGCCCGCCCGCGGCCGCCGCGCCCGCCCGGCTGCGCCGCACCGTCGTGTACACAGACCGGGTGGGCGTCGGCCTCGGGGCGCTGCTGGCGGGCCGCTTGATGCAGAAGGTGACCAACAACTGTCTCCCGGGAGCCTCCGTCGATCGTTTGGCCTCGTGCATCGCCGCTGACCACTTCGACTGCGACTCAACGCTGATAGTGTTCATCGGTGATAGTTTAGGCTGTACCGAGCGGGACATTATTAGGCTATCGGAGACCCTTACTGAAATAGACCAGCGAGGAGTAGGTAAAATCATAATCTGTGCGTTGCCTTTTTCGGATACTTTGTTAGCAAAGGAAAACAAAAAGGTATATTATTTAAATTCAATTTTGTATAGATTGACTCTATACAGCTGTAGGATTATATATTTCGACACTAACAAATTTGTTAAGAATTTCGTTTTGACTCAAAAGCGTCCATATCTACCGAGGAGGTACTTACGTGAGTGTGCTAAATTGTTAGCATGTAATATTGTAGACCCCGTCGTGGCTATCACGACGTTTGATAATGTTAAGGCGGTTCCTGTGTTACGTTTTAGTAGCGCGGGCTCCGAAACGGCGTCGGTGCCGGCGAGCAATTTAAACTGACCGATAAGACAACGCGTGCTACCACCGGCCCCGAACCCGTTGATAGATGTAACACTAGTATTAATATGGTTCATCAAAATATACAGGGATTTTCTAGTAAGGAACTTGAAATTGATTTATTCATACAATGTTCAAATATTCATATTCTCTGTATAACGGAGCACTGGCTTAAAGATCATGAATTTATGTTTAACTTTAGCAATCATAGCATAGTAAGTTCATATTCTAGAAAGTCATGTAGGCGTGGAGGGTCCTTTATTATGGTAAAACATAATTTGAAATGTAAAGAACGTCAAGATATTGTTGACATGTCCGTCGAGCGTCACATAGAACTCTCTTGTGTAGAGTTAGACCAATTTATAATTATATGCGTATACAGGCCCCCATCGGCGGATTACAGTCTATTTGAGTCAGTGATGGAAGAAGTGCTAAGTAGTATTTTTAAGAGTACAAAATGCGTTATTGTTTGCGGTGATTTTAACGTTAACCTACTTGAGAAATCGCCCACGAGTGTGAGTCTAGTGAATACCTTTAAATCTTTTAACTTAGTGAACTTGTTTTGTGAGCCTACTCGAATTACAGCCACCAGCGCGACATGTATAGATAACGTTTTCAGTAATAAGGATGCGATTAGTAAATTTATTATAAATACCTTAAGTTCTGACCACTGTGGACAACAGGTCTCCTTTAGCGGGAAAACCGACAACGCTCCACGAGACACTATGTGCAGACCTATTTCTGAAAAGAGCTTAGATTTATTTAATCGTAATATTACGAAAAGATTACATTATCTTCCACTTACTGAGGAAAGCCCTGACCGTTTGTGTACTCGATTGTTTAATTGTATCAAAACGGAATTTGATGTCTGTTTTAATTTGAAGAAGATTCAAAGCAAGGTCAAAGCTAAATTTAGCGACTGGGCTACGCCAGACATTCACGAGAAGAGACGCCGACTCTATGACTTGTATGATTCGCGAACTACTGATAAAAGGCCGGAATTTCTAGAGTACGTCAAAAACTATTCAAAATCTTTTAAGATAATGTGTGTCGCTGCTAAAGCCAATTACTTGTCAAAAAAGATCCAGAACTCCAGTGACAAGATTAAAACTGTATGGCAAGTTATCAACAACGAAACTGGGAAACGTAAGATAAAAGATCCGCACTTCAGCCTACGAGTCGATGATACTCTAGTAAGTTCTGACCACGAAGTAGCAAATCATTTTGAGCGGTTCTTTTCTAACGTACCCATCGAGACCACGAAGTCTTTGAAGTCATCACCAAATGTCGCTGAATCCTTATTGAAAGAAAATGTTACGGAATGTACAGAAATCTTTAGCTTCACTTACGTAACCCCCCATATTCTAATTAAAGCATTTAGATCATTAAACTTAAAGAAGACTGAAGATCTCTGGGGCCTTTCAGTGAAAGTATTACATTCCGTTGTAGAATCAATCGCACCTTTCTTAGCTGATATTTTCAATAAATGTATTGATACTGGAGTTTTTCCTAACCTAATGAAGCACAGTAAAATTATCCCGTTGTTTAAATCAGGAACCAAAACTGACCCTACCAACTTCAGACCAATCTCAATACTACCGGCATTAAGCAAAGTTTTTGAGAAACTTATTCTTAATCAGCTTGTGTCCCACTTTAATCGCAATAACCTGCTCAATAGCAATCAGTTCGGATTCACTAGAGGTCGTTCTACCACTGATGCCGGTGTGGTACTAATCAAACATATTTTTGATGCCTGGGAAGAGGCTCAAGATGCTATTGGGGTGTTTTGTGATCTGTCAAAGGCATTTGATTGCGTTAATCACGAGAATTTAATTAGAAAGTTAAGTCACTATGGGATCAAAAACGGTGCTCTTGACCTTGTTACATCGTATCTGTCGGAGAGAACACAACGGGTAGTGATCAACGGGACTCAATCAGCAGGGACAACGGTTGCTCTTGGAGTTCCTCAAGGATCTATTCTAGGACCATTTCTGTTTCTTGTTTATATCAATGATTTACCAAACCTTGTGAAAGATAAACATGATATAGTGCTATTCGCAGATGATACGTCGCTTATCTTCAAAGTAGGCCGCAAAGAGAAAAACTTTGACGGTATTAATGAGACACTAAGTACTGTTGTGAACTGGTTTACAGCAAATAATCTACTCTTAAATTCCAAGAAAACAAAGTGCATCAAATTCACTCTGCCTAATGTCAAGGAGGCAAACAATTCCAAGATCAAATTGAAGTCTGATGAACTGGAATTTGAAGAGAGAACAGTGTTTTTAGGAGTCACCTTAGATTCAAAACTGCAATGGCACGCGCATATTGCCACTCTGGCTGGCAAACTTAGTTCTGCGGCCTATGCAGTAAGACGTATTAGACAGTTGACTAACGTTGAGACGGCCAGGCTGGTGTATTATAGTTACTTTCATAGTGTTATGTCCTATGGAATCCTTTTGTGGGGAAAAGCGGCAGACATCCAGACCATCTTCGTGCTACAGAAACGAGCTGTACGCTCCATTTACGAACTAAAGGCCAGGGAATCCCTCAGAGAAAAATTTAAGGAGGCAAATATTCTTACTGTAGCATCTCAATATATTCTTGAAAATATTATGTATGTTCGGAAAAATCTTCATGAGTTCAAACTTAACAGTGATATCCACGACTACAACACTAGAAGTAAACACAAGATTGCAGTGAAAGCCAGTCGTCTCCGGAAGGTTAGCACGTCGTTCGTGGGGAACTGTATACGATTTTATAATAAAATACCCACCGAAATAGTTAATCTGCCACTGAGTAAATTTAGGTCTCATATTAAACGTTATTTGCTAAGCCAGGCCTATTATGCTGTCAACGATTTCTTAAATGATAAAAATGCTTTTAAGCCAGTGATAGTATAATCTTGTTAGTTAAAATATATATGCCTATGCTTCACTTAGCCTATTTCCTTGTACAGCTCTTTCGTTGCGTTTTATGAAACATGATGCTGTTTCTTGCCGAACAGTTGTTTTAATCTTTTATATTATTTATTAATGTCCGGCAGCCTGAATATGTCATGCTCGCTTAAAAGGCTTTGCTTACGGTGGCGTCGTTGATCGGGTCGCCACCTTCCCTAACAAATGGTCGAGGGAGGCGATGGCTGAGATACGCGTCATACTCGTGATCGGGTGCTGTTTGTGGAGTCCGGTCTGTTCATGCTTGCAAGGGCATGATTAATACCTTAATACTAGTGTTATTTTATTGGAGATTGACGAGAGACATCATCCTGTTTTGGATTAATTTTATTGTTATTGACGCTTAGAGACCTTATACATCTCTGAGAATATTAAATTACTTAAGTGCTATTTTCATTTACTACTTATTTTAATTTAGACGCTTAGAGACCATGTACATCTCTAAGGACTTAGGAATAATGGACGCTCAGAGACCATATACATCTCTGAGATATTAAATTTATTGTATATACTTTTGTGTATTCGGACAGAGACCGTATATATAGGTCACTAAAATTTTTTTTTTTTTATATAATGTCTTATAAGTTAATTTTAATTGAATATTGTGAGTTTGTTTATCACTATAGTTTTAAAATCATTATTATTATTGTCTACTTTTTTTTAGTTCTGCAATTCTGTTTTGAAAACATTATAATTATCATTGTCAATTTATTTAATTGTATAATTCATGTGTTGACTTGTAAAAGTGCCCTTGTGGCCTATTTGCAGAATAAAATTTTTGATTTTGATTTATTTTGATTTTGATTAACTGAAAACCATATTGCTAGCGTTAATATTGTGCTTGCGTTCGCGTCGTTAATACAATTCAAACATTATTACAATTGTCTGCACCAGGTTGATCGTGTATCTCCGGCAAAGAGAAATACTTTAAGTCGATCTGTGTTAGATGAAGACATCAAGGATGATAGGGATGATACAGGAGTCTTCTAGGTCACAATTGATGACCCAAAGCAAATAAACTCGACGAAACTCCATACCGGCCACTTAAAAGATCCGGAAGTTGCCAAGGTTATTGAAGATCTAGAAAACATGGATGCTATTGCCGCGACCAGATCCAGAATCTGAGGACAAGACAAACTCGGAGTATGAGGTAGCTCAACTGGTAGTAAAACACTCAATGAAACCGTCTTACTGGAGTATCATGATGCGCTAACAGGGGCTAGACATCAGGGGGTAGAGCGGACTCTCGCACGTATCAATAAATAATAAATATTAGGGGACATTTTTTACACAAATCGAACTAGTCCCACAGTAAGCTCAATAAGTCTTGTGTTATGGGTACTAGACGACGATATATTTAACAGATATATACTTAAATACATAGAAAACACCCATGTCTCAGGAACAAATGTCTCTGCTCACTACAGAAACAAATGCCCTTACCGGGAATCGAACCCGGGACTTCTAGCTTCGGAGGCAATGACACTACCAACTAGGCTAAAGAGGCCGACAAGAGCATAAGAGACATAAGTATAAGAAGACAGACATAGACATAAGACAGACATAGACATAGACAGACATAGGCATAAGTATTATTTCACAAGCGTAAATTCTTAACAAAATATCTCAAGCGATGCGAAGAATGTGAAAGCTACAAGACAACCAGAATCCTGCTGGAGTATTAAATACCCCGATACTAAATCAAAGAGGAGAGGTGCTAGCAATAGATTTCTTTGGCACTCTTCCTGAATAATTAATAACTTAGAAAGAGGGTCGTCGTGTTGTTACAAAACTCCGCAGTACTTTACTTCAAGCAAACGAGACGAATATTATTAATAATATTAAAAATGGTCGTGCCACGCTCTATTGGGATCGATCTGTCATCACGGACAGGACTATTATAGCCAACGAACCTGATATCGTGCTGACAGATCGATTGAAGCGCCAGGCAGTGCTCGTCGACATCACCATCCCCCATGATGAGAACCTCGTGAAGGCCGAGAAGGACAAGGTTAGTAAGTACCTAGACCTGGCACACGAGGTAACCGCTATGTGGGATGTTAATTCGACGATCATTGTCCCGATAGTCGTCTCTGCGAACGGTCTAATTGCGAAGAGTCTCGACCAACATCTTAAGAGACTCTCGCTAGATGGCTGGGTCAAGGGTCAGATGCAGAAGGCGGTACTCTTGGACACGGCGCGGATAGTCAGGAGGTTCCTCTCTCTGTCGCCCTAACCACCGGTAGCTTAGGCCCCGCCTCGCTGCCGGCGGCACTCTAGGTTAGGTTTTTTATAATGCTTTTATATTTTGTATGTATATTTTTATATTTTACATTTGATAAATTTATTGTAAAAAACCTAACATGTGAAAAAGAATAAATAAGGTTAATAATATTAATATTACGAATATATTCATATCGCTGTCCGTTGCTGATATTAGTATCTTTCTTATTACCGCTCTTGTCCCGTTATTTATCTTATTTCTCTGGCCTTACTTTAAAAATCCTCTTGATTATTATTTTCAATCATTTCAAAGCGAAACGTACTCCAGTATTTAATTCAATATGATTAAACCGCCCTAGAATCCAGTTAAAACGGTATTATTTTCAACTAATTACTTAGAATCGTAACTCCATAGCAATTTTATCATAAAATCACCCTTAAATCTATACAAATAAGGTTTACTTTTTCAAACAGCAGTTACCTAGATGAAAGGTTTGGACGCAATTTGGTCAGATTTCTGGAATCAAATTTTCATTATACTCGACGGGTGATTGTGATTCTTAGGTTACTCCAGAATTTAATATCTGAATGTTTAAATGCTTCCAGGAAAATAAATTAATAATATAGTTTAATGAAATCAGAAGCTAAACACCGATTTTACGAAAAAGTTATTTACAGTACATATGGTGCTATAACTAGTGCCTACGCCAATTCTTGGGATTAGGTAGCGGACCCCAGGCATTCTTCAGGATGCAACTGTACTGGGAATAACGCTAGGAGGATGATGATGGTGCTATATTACCACACGAGTGCGGTAATCAGCACATTACGTGCATATGTCGAAACTTTAAAGAGCCATATGTACTGTAAAACGTTGAACGATACACGTGCGAACAGGTAATTCGCAACTCGTGTCGATTTAAAACACTCCCTTCGGTCGTGTTTCAATTTATCACCACTCGTTGCGAATTTCCTGTTCTCTGCACTTGTATCGTAATGTACTGTTACAGTACATATGGTGCTACTTTACCACACGAGTGCGGCAATCAGCAGATTACGTGCATATGTCGAAACTTTAAAGAGCCATATGTACTGTAAAACGTACGATACACGTGCAAACAGGTAATTCGCAACTCGTGTCGATTTAAAACACTCCCTTCGGTCGTGTGTTAATTTATCACCACTCGTTGCGAATTTCCTGTTCTCTGCACTTGTATCGTAATGTACTATTAATACAAAATATTCCGTGATACAAAGTATGTATGGGCTTACTAAGTTATACAATGTAACTACTTACTCAAACTACACCACTAGCTACCACCACGTCCTAGCAAAATCCGAATGCTTGATGGAGTCCTCGCGGCCTCTGCCGCACTACGCTCTCGTCCGCTCCAGGTCCCGTTTTTTATATAAAAACTTTATGTTTGGCCTCTCTTCGAGCCAGTAACTTTTCTGTGTTGGATATCCGCTCATCACGGCCTTTTTGGGCCATGCCGAGGTCAAGAAGGAAAAAGGAAATGGATAAGAAGAGTATTAGAGTAAGGAAAGCCAAAGAAAAAGAAGAAGGAAAGAAACGAGAGAGAAGAGAAAGAAGAAAAGGGGAGATTATAGAACCAGGTCCCGTGCTGTGACGTACCTTTATTAACCGACTTCAAAATTTCAAAAGAGGAGGTTATCAATTCGGTTGTATGTTTTTTTTTTGTTTTTTTTAATGTTTGTTACTCCACAACTCCGTCATTTCTTAACCGATTTGAAAAAGAATTTTTTTGATTGTATGTATATATATCCAAGTTGGTCCCGTTTTTGTCAAAAGGCAGTTCTGATGATGGGATCCATGAGGAATTGAGGGAACTCCTCAAATCTTTAAGGCAAACATATAGTGATTTTTGTGTTTTTATCAACAAGTCAAGCATTTGCATCCAAAAATGTGACATTGGATGAAGTGGAACTGCTGATGATGATCAGAACGGAACTCTTCAACGACGCGTAGTTCACGTTTGGCGATTTGTTCTCTTCGTTTTGTTTGTCAAGCAAGCAAGGTTTTTCCATGATTTCATGAGGAATTGAGGGTACTTAGTCTTCTACCATTATAAACATAGTTATAGCCATTTTTGTATTTTATTGTATGGAATCTAAGAGTGCACCATCTAAGATTAATAATCTTTCACCGGACTCCCCCATTGAAGTCGGCTTTTTTTTCTTAAAAATTATGTTCTTTGGTTCGGTTAAGGTTTATCCTATTTGTAACAGGTAGTTTCCCACGTCACCACCGTAATTCGATGGGCATAGACTTGTGCCAATGTTCCAGGAGGCCCGACGGTTTAACATTGGTGCCATATAGAAGAAAGGGAAGTGTTACACTGGGACAGCACGTGTGTCAGCAGTTTTGCAGCATCCCACCTTGGTCGCACAATAAGGAATGCGAGAGTGGCTGCAGAGGCGGCGGCTTTGAAAAAAATCGAGACAAATTACGCTGTTCTTACTAATTAGTTGTTTGTCTATCTGGCGGTTGAGACAACTGATTGCGCGTCTGCGGGAGACGGGTCATGACCCTCGTTCCGGCTCATTTTTGGTGCAAAGGCTATCCAATGAAATTCAACACAGAAACGCGACAGGCGTGATGGGAACCTTTGGGCCAGGAATGAAACAGGTCGAGTTATTTCAGTAATCATTATGTTTATTTTTTGTATAGTTTTGCATTTTAAGTTTTAACATTTACCTTAAATACCCTAATTTTAAACACTCAAAGTCAATTTTTTAACCTATTATGCTGTAACTATTACAATTTTAATACCAGAAATATTTAGTAATCTGCAGAACATATTTGAGATACGTGGTTTTCAAAATATCCAAACTAATAAAAATAAATTAGAGAATCTTATTAAAAAGTCACCCTTATATTTTCCACTAGTAACCATTTTACTACTGCATTTTTATCTGAAGAATGTGGTATTTCACGGGATTGCGGCGTTAAATTAAACTATTTTTTATATTAGGTGATAAATAATGTACCTATTCATTGGCCGGAAGTAGCAAAATTAAGAGCTGCCAACCTGATAACTATGTAAAAATATTTGTGGTATTGGCGGGAATGACTTTTCGAACCTACCCGCACATGATAATTATTGGAGGGCTATAAAATCGATGGTGCGGAGGAAAAAAAGGTCATTCCCGCTGTGGCTCGCGCACGACTAGCATCATAAGATTGAGTACGGAGATTGTGGAGATAGGAAATTGTTCTAGTGATTAGTGATATTGATAAAAAGTGGTGAATAAACTTGTTAAGCAGTACAGATGTGTTTAAATCACGACATATCAGAAGTGCAGTTTAACCACGCCCAGGAGGATTGAAACGTGTGAGTACTACCTATTTCTAGAAATGTTTTTATGAGTTGTATCAAAAATTTGAGATAGTGCTCTTATGACAAATTGAACGCATTAATAGTTTGATTTGATCTGGTAACGACGAGTGAGAAATCAATTGCGTAATTTATGGGCTATTATTAGTTATTGATCAGTTTCGTAAATCAATTTATGTGACCAAATGCTTTTAAATTACTGATAGTGTTAAGAAAATAAGACTCAGTTGAAGTCTTATAACTGTGGTAAATTTAAGTTATTTCATGAGCGATATTGTTGAATAGTGAAAGGTCTGATCAGGTGAGCAATGTAGGTATGCTCAGTCTTTCTAACCCGTGTAGATGATTCGAGTATTATATTTGATGATAAGGAATGGAACGTGTAGGTGTGTTTAATCCAGATTTTTTGAGAAGTCATGTGCTTACTTTTACTTGGCGATGAACCATGTAGGTGTGTTCAATATTGAAGAAGCCATGTAGGTGTGCTTACTTATAGTCTGTGATGAACCATGTAGGTGTGTTCAATATTGATATTGAAGAAGCCATGTAGGTGTGCCTACTAATAGTCTGTGATGAACCATGTAGGTGTGTTCAATATTGATATTGAAGAAGCCATGTAGGTGTGCTTACTTCTTGTCCGCGATGAACCATGTAGGTGTGTTCAATATTGATATTGGGGGAAGCCATGTAGGTGTGCTTACTTCTTGTCTGTGATGAATCATGTAGGTGTTCTATTTTGATTTTTGAGTACCCGTGAAGCTGTGACGAATAATGTATATGTGATCGCTGATCAGTTCAGTTGTGATGCGTGGTAGATGCGCTTGATAAGCAATGCAAATGAGTTTCAACTAAGTAGGTACATTCTACTACCATTTGGATTTGAATGAATTTTAGGAAAATGAGATGGAAATCGAATTGGTTGAATTATTTGAAATTGAATGAATTGACTTATTTAAAATTGAATTGATTGAATTATTTATAATAGAATTGGTTAAATTAAATTGGTCGAATTATTCGAAATTGAATTGGTCGAGTGATAGAAGTTGAATGTATTGAGTAAATTAAAGTTGAGTTACCTACTGGTACCGTTCGGATTTGAATTAATTTTAGGAAATTTAAATGGAAATTGAATAGATTGAGTAATTTGAAATTTAATTCATTGAATGGATAAATGAAAGTAGAGTTGGTTAAGCGAATTTGTGAAGTATATTACGGTTCGGTTCGATTGGTTGAGTAAACTATAGTTAAAGTTCTTGAGTGTAGGGAATCAGTTGGGTGAAATTAATGGATTGGGATGATTCTGTCGAACATAATTGATTAAATAGATTACAAAAAAAAAAAAAAACGTGGTCTATGTGGATTGAATTGGTTGATTAAGATGAGGGTTTAAATTTCCAATACAGTAACTGAGTAGGCTAGGTCAATGAAGTTTTAATAAAAAAAAAAAAAACAAATTGAGTTTATGCTTTCGATTGTTTTTATTACAATGGATATACAGCGCACATAAATACGTTTCAGATTGTAATGAATTCCGAAGAAGAGAGGGCGAAGTCACCAAGGCTGCCTTCAACGACAAGGCAGACCCTGAGAAGATCAGGAAATGCATCTCAGCGGCAGAGGAGGCTGGCGACTCCCACAGTCTTGCGTGAGCATGACGAGGAGGAAGTTGTCAGTCGTTGTTGCAGTCGACGGCGGCGTCGGTCTCCCCTCTCTGACGACTCCTACGAAGAAAGACCACGGAAATCGAGGCGGCTATCAACGGGACTCACAGCTGAAGACATCATCAAGATTTTAACTGCTGTGCGACATGAGCCAAGTAAGATTTCACATCATTCCATGACAAGTCAATTGTTAAATGTTGTGCCTGAATTTAACCCAAGCAATAAGAATCAAACTGTTGAACGGTGGTTATGTAAGGTAAATGAATGTGCAGTTATTTACGAATGGGACCAAAAACAAATTGTCCATTATGCACTACAGAAGTTGGTAGGATTAGCCAAGGTCTGGTACGAATCTCTCCCTTCGGTTAACTTCAGTTGGTCTGAATGGCAAAATAAATTGCTCAAAGCCTTTCCAAGTGAAGTTAATTATGGCAGGCTACTAGAGGATATGTTGTGTCGAGTTTCACGTCCAGAGGAAAATCTGAAAGATTACTTTTACGACAAGTTAACCTTGCTCAGTCGCTGCGAAATTGTAGGACGAAAGGCTGTCGATTGTATAATACATGGCATTACTAATGCTTCGATCAGGAATGGGGCGCAGGCTCTTAAATGCGAAGAGCCTGAAGATTTGCTTACATATCTTGCTTCACAACAGTTGCATCGTGGTAGGGAGCCTGGGCCACATTTTTCGAATAATCAGTTCAGAAAGAAGGACAATAATTTTGGTAACAATTATTCTAAAGTCAAATTCAACACGCAGACAACCAATAGTGTAAGCAGTAACGTTATTTGTTTCAACTGTCGAGAAAAGGGTCACTCGTACGGAAACTGCGGCAAGCCAATAGTTACGTGTCAAAGATGTGGTAGGATCGGGCATGATTTTTCAGACTGCAATCGCCGACCACTGAACTCGCATAATAATCCAATAAGCATTCAAAATAAACCTCCTGCTGAGAAAAAGACTCAAAAGATTTCAACGACTCAAGATTCTAGCAAAAAGTTCTTCAAGACTGTTTGCCTTGGTGAAGAACATCTAGAGTCATTTATCGACTTTGGAAGCGATTGCAGTCTGATAAAAGCTTCGGTAGCTAGGGAGCTTTCTCTTGAAGAATCCCCTGACGAAATACCTATAATAAGAGGTTTTGGAAATTCGGTTACCAAACCCTTGTTTAGATGCACAGCACGTATTAAAATAGATGAAATTGAGACACAAATTGATCTGCTAGCAGTGGATGATGAATTCTTGCAAACACCACTTTTGATAGGTCAAAATTTTACAGAATTACCCACAGTTACTGTCTTAAAGGACGACTCAAACCTCTTTTTCTATAACAGTCCCGAAGAAAATAAGGAAACTTTATCTGACAAGACACTTAATTTGTATGTTGCTGAGAACACGACGATAAGGCAGGGTGGGTTGATTGAAGTGTATGCCGAATCAAATTATTCTGGGGATATTTATTCTGATGGTAGTACAAGCAACACGCCTGGTAAAGGGTACCATTTGCATCGCGGTTGCTATAAACTGGAAAATGGTAAAGGGCATGTATTTGTAACTATTTTAACCAATAACCCTGTCTCGTTTAGACCGAAGTCGTTGATCGCTCGCGTATATCCTGCGTATATGAACACCGATGACGAGGTTAAACAAAAATTGGATAGAGTAGATTATTTACCCTTAAATAAATCAGATATTCGAACTAACCCGGAATTAGCCCCTGAGCATTTTGAACGATTAAACAACCTCCTTCGGAAGTATCGAAGCTGTTTTGCAGCTAATTTAGGTGAAATAGGATGCACCAATGAAGCTGAAATGAAAATAGAATTGCACGATAAAACTCCCGTGTCATATAGGCCTTATCGGTTATCCTTTCATGAACGCGAAAAGGTGAGGAACATGGTAGATGAGCTCTTGCACCATAACATTATCCAAGAGTCTCAATCGGACTATGCAAGCCCAATCATCCTAGTAAAAAAGAAAAATGGCGAGCAACGCTTATGCGTGGACTTTAGGTCCTTAAATAATAAAACGGTAAAAGATAAGTACCCATTACCGTTAATCGAGGACCAGGTGTCTAACTTAAGTGGAAATAAATTTTTCATAACTTTAGACCTGGCCTCTGGGTACTACCAGGTACCAGTGGCAGAGGAAAGTCGACATTTGACGGCGTTTGTTACTCCAGACGGCCATTACGAATTTAAACGTATGCCGTTTGGACTAGCAAACGCCCCAGCAGTCTTTCAGAGGACCATGAACAAAATCCTTGGGTCACGGCGGTTTACCTCTGCCCTAGCGTATATGGATGACCTGCTTATACCATCGAGGACACTTGATGAAGGATTTGAACGTCTAGAAGATGTGCTGATATTATTGCGAGAAGCCGGTCTCACATTAAATTTGCCAAAATGTGATTTCTTCAGCACTAAAATTGAATATTTGGGCTATGAGGTATCTGCTGATGGCATCAAGCCCAGTGGACGAAAAATCTCGGCAGTCAAAGACTTTCCCACCCCCCTTAACGTTCACGAAGTTCGTCAATTCCTAGGGTTAGCTAGTTATTTTCGAAAGTTTGTCAAGGGATTTGGTGAATTAGCTCGACCGCTGACACGGTTATTAAAGAAAAACGCTGCATGGCAATGGACCAACGAAGAAGTAACCGCGTTTGAAACGTTAAAGCACTGCTTAGTGCAACGTCCAATACTGGCTCTATACGACCCTAAATTAGATACGGAAGTACATACTGATGCGAGCTCGCTAGGGCTGGGTGGTATCTTGATGCAATGGCAAGAAAACCCGCGCGTACTTAAGCCGGTAGCTTATTTTAGTAGGCAAACCACAGCAGAGGAAAAACATTTCCATTCCTATGAGTTAGAAAGCTTGGCTGTGGTTTGCTCTCTAAAAAAATTTCGCACCTATTTATTAGGCTTGGAGTTCACTGTCTTTACAGACTGCAATGCATTAAGAACCACTCTCACGAAAAGGGACTTAGTACCCCGAATCGCCCGGTGGTGGCTTCAGTTGAGCGAGTTCGACTTCAATATCGAATACCGTCCAGGTGTGCGTATGGGTCATGTTGATGCCCTTAGCCGAAATCCGTGTAAAGAACCTTTTGTTTCCCACGAAAGACCTGAAGACGGTGACAGTAACTGCTTACAAACAGTGCTAAACATAACATCTGAAAACTGGCTGCACACTTTGCAGTTAGCAGATTCAGAGTTACAGAGGATATCCAAAATATTAAAGCCTCAGCCAGATGAGGACAGTTTGGATATAAAAAAGAACTATGTGTTGAAAAATCACGTCCTTTATCGCAAAGTTGGAGATCAATTACGACTGGTGGTACCGAAAAATGCTAGATGGCAGATTTGTAGGCGGTATCACGATGATAATGGGCATTTTGGTTTTTCAAAGACTCTAGATAGTATCCAAAACCAATATTGGTTTCCCAAGCTGAGGCGCTTCGTTAAAAAGTATGTCGCATCATGCATCGAGTGCGCATACAATAAGGATAACTCTGCAAATTTTCGTACAGGTCAACTACATCCAATCGAGAAAGTCTCGATCCCATTTCACACCCTCCACATAGATCATTTAGGGCCCTTTGTTCGAAGCAAAAATGGAAACAGTTACATTTTGACTATTGTGGACGGGTTTACGAAATGTCTGTTTGCAAGGGCTGTAAAAGATACAAAGACCAAAACGGTGCTTAAGGTATTGGAAAATCTTTTTAATGATTTTTGTGCTCCTAAGCGCGTAATATCAGATCGCGGAACTGCGTTTACTTCGTCTCAGTTCAAGGATTTTTGCGCTATACATGGCATGAAACACATATTGAATGCAGTTGCCTGTCCCAGAGCGAACGGGCAAGCAGAGCGCTTTAATCAGACGATTTTGTCTTCTTTAGCTGCGCATAACTTTAATGCTGATGAACGCGACTGGGACAAGCAACTAGGCAAAATTCAATGGTCTATTAATAATACAATCAATACGACTACAAAAAAGTGTCCATCGGAATTACTATTTGGTATAAGATTTAACAGTAATTTCGAAAACATGCTAAGTAGTGGTTTAAATAACAAAGACGACCCTATTATACAAAATTTTGATCAATTGAGACAGGAAGCTAGTGATAACATTAAAGTTGCACAACAAAAACAAAAAGAACACTACGATAAAGACAAACAACCGGCTCAAATATATAAGGAAGGTGATTTAGTAAAAGTGACTAAAACTAATTTTTATAATGATGGAAAAAGTAAAAAATTGTTACCTAAATTTATTGGCCCTTTCAAGGTAGTAAAATGTCTAGGTAAAGACAGATATAATGTTACACATGTCCCAGGTTTTGATATTAATCGTAAATACGATAGTGTGGTGTCAGCGGACAGAATGAGACCCTGGATTCATGTTAAAGCTTTGGAAGTAGCGGATGAAATTTCTGAAGACGAAAGTTCTAACAGTGGGAGTGGTTCCGAAAACTGAGGGTTCCATTTTGTTCGGTGGCTTCACGTATGAATTGTTGTAATATATAATTTTACAATGTATATACACAGGATAATATATACTAACCAATAACTGTTTACTAAATAAAATGAAAACTGTTCTGTAATCTTAAGACGTCTCTAGATTAAAATTAATATAATTACCATTGATTACTTCCTAAATAAAGGTATTGCTTATGAAATTGTTAATTGTAATAGTATTAAACAGCTCTGCCGAATGTGGTATTTGTATGCTCGTGCACCGGAGGTAGCACGTGTTCGGATGGCCGAATGTGGTATTTCACGGGATTGCGGCGTTAAATTAAACTATTTTTTATATTAGGTGATAAATAATGTACCTATTCATTGGCCGGAAGTAGCAAAATTAAGAGCTGCCAACCTGATAACTATGTAAAAATATTTGTGGTATTGGCGGGAATGACTTTTCGAACCTACCCGCACATGATAATTATTGGAGGGCTATAAAATCGATGGTGCGGAGGAAAAAAAGGTCATTCCCGCTGTGGCTCGCGCACGACTAGCATCATAAGATTGAGTACGGAGATTGTGGAGATAGGAAATTGTTCTAGTGATTAGTGATATTGATAAAAAGTGGTGAATAAACTTGTTAAGCAGTACAGATGTGTTTAAATCACGACAAGAATAATATTTATTTTAGGCTTCATATCAAAATATTTGACCGAGTGTAACGGGGGACAGTTACGGAACTCGCGCGTGGCCCGACACGCACTTGGCCGCTTTTTAAAAGTGGTTTCAGTTCACGCCTAGATGACTGTCATTTCATGTACAGCGATATGTCCCAACCTAGACCGCTAACGTGTTAAGATACACGTTTGTCGTGACTAATGTCCAGCCAACATTTGACCAATGTCTACATTGGCCGAAAGTTGGTCAACGTCGAAGCGGTCTCATATTATACTGCTTACCGACAACCCACCTTTAGCAGACCAATATAAAAAGGACTTCCAGTTACATATGAGTAAAATCAATCTTTGATAAATAATAAATATTAGGTAATATTATTATTATTAATTATAAATAATGATAATATGTTTAAAGTGAAGTACCACCTCTCTACCCCCAGCCCTCTGCACCGGTGTTGCCCTTAGGCCATTTTTTAATGTCGCTATTTATAGGGGCCCATCTAGCAGAGGGCGAGTCACCGTCTGCCTGAGATAAAAATGTAAGACAGTTTTATTAGGTAGACGTCCGTTGGCTCACTCAATAGCCCAGCCAATAGACCATCATATTCACCCAATAGTCCGGTTCATTTAGATTCCATCAACCAGCAATAGTCCCTGTACACCCTGGCGGGTGCTGTCTCTGTGTTCGTCCCATGACACGGGCAGGGACAGCATCCGCTCGGTGTACCCCTTGCATTTCATTAAATTTTCAAAAGGGCCTCTACGCGTCGGCTATGTGATATCTCGGTTGGTACTTCGGTACCTCGGTACTTCGGCTCCGCGCACGCCTTCCAAAGGTCCGGGACACCATTGTCCCGTGAGCGGAAAAGAAATAAATAATAATAATATTTTATTGTATATTACCAAAACCTGATTTCCGATACCTCGGGTCCCTCATGCAGTGTAATGGCGATATTGACCGTGACGTCAAAAACCAAATCAGCGCAGGATGGATGAAATGGCGAGAGGTCTCAGGAACCATATGCGACGTCAGGATGCCCTTCCGATTGAAGGGCAAAATCTACAAGACCATCGTAAGACCTGTCGTCATGTATGGATAGGAATGTTGGGCCGCAAAGGTGACGGATGAAAATAGATTGCATGTTACGGAGATGAGAATGTTAAGATGGATGAGTGGCGTAACAAGAATGGATCACATAAGGAATGAGTATACAGGGTGATTTCGGGGTCGTGGATCAAGAATAAGTTTTACGACTTGTTATCGGTTAGCCTTTTCAAAAAAGTTGTAATGACACGAAACAAACGTATTTCTTTTTTAATTTATTCTGATGACAAAAATACAAAATCTCAAAAAAACATGGTTACCCTTCTCTCTTTGACGGATAGTATGGAGAGTTGACAGTGGGGTAGGGTGACCAAGTTGTATGAAAAAGTATTATTTCCCATTAGAATTTGAAGAAAAAGAGAGTTATTTGTGTTATTAACCGTCATACCAACTGTGATGTTGTCTACTTTGAATTCTTGACCATGTACAATCATTCCGGATCACGACCCCAAAATCACCCTGTATAAGAGGAAGCCTGAAAGTGGCACCCATAGATGATAAGTTGAGAGCTAATCGTCTACGGTAGTATGAGCATGTTATGAGAAGGAATGAAAGTCATGTGACAAGAAAGGTATTAGGGCGTAGCAGGAAATTGGTAGTTTATCGGTTACGGTGAACCTACATAACTTCCTGTAAATCTCTCACCAGTGGCTCCAAGAAACTGTTGCACACGCAGTGGCCACGCCCTGGGAAACCACGTTAATACGTGGGCTAAACCTGGCTGAGGGGGATCAATGTTGTTAACAGCACGGTCTATAAACGGGCACCACCCGCGATGTGTGGGTAGTCTGGTTTGGTTGGAAAGGCTTGCCACAGCTGATAAGCAAACGGTCGCGGCGGACTCTGCAAACCAGCAAAGCCTTGCCGAAGGCTTAGAGCGACGTTAGAGGTCAGAAGTTAACGTCGGTCAGAGGCTGCATACGGACCTTTCTCTGGTTGTAACGATGTTACGTTCCACCGGGAAAAGAGGGGCGAGGAAGAGTGAGTGCTCCTGTGTTTGCGCGTACGCTTGAGCACTATATTATGTCCTGCGCAAATGACTGGTACTGGCAAACGGACTCTGAGTTGTATTTAAGTCCTGTGGCGATGGGTAGAGGCAAAGAGGTTCATTTGTGGCGCCAAAAGGGCTTTGGCTGATGCTTGCACACAGGCGGCTCAGAGAGAGTGGTCGTTTCTGTGCTGCACTGGGTTAACAGCGCAGGCTCGGCAGCACTCTGAGTGACGAAGCAGCCCTATTTAGGGAGGCACTGCTTCCCCCGCTCAGCCGGGGAGGGGGCTAGAAAAGGTGCCCCAGACAAATGCTTAACCCACCCCCGAACGGAAACAGCAACCGCGGTTGTTTCTGCACTAAATAAATCGCGGTCGAAAAGAAAATCGAGGGAAGCAGAACAACACCGTTAAAACTCGGACTATGACATTCGGTGCATGGAATGTGCGCACGCTGCTTGACCGCGACGGCAATGTCTGCCCTGAGCGTAAGACCGCCGTGGTTGCTCGTGAGCTCGGAAGATATGATGTGGACATCGCTGCTCTCAGTGAAACGCATCTGGCTGACGAAGGCGAATTGGTGGAACATGGTGGTGGGTACACTTTCTATTGGAAGGGTACTCCATCGTCTGAGCCCCGGCGGTCTGGCGTCGGCTTCGCAGTCAAGACGTCAATTGCCAATAAGCTGGAGGAATGTCCAATACATATTTCGGACCGTGTCACTTCCCTGCGCCTAGAACTTGACAGTAACAACTACCTGATGATAATTAGTGCATATGCGCCTACATTGGACCGAGAAGATGATGTAAAGGACAAGTTCTACGAGGAAATCGCCGGTCTACTCTCCAAGGTTCGTCCTAGAGAGCAAATACTTTTGTTAGGCGACTTCAATGCCAGAGTTGGGCGTGACTATGAGGCTTGGCCTACAGTCTTGGGAAGACATGGTATCGGTAATATGAATAGTAATGGCCAGCTGTTGCTATCTCTTTGTGCCCAGTTTCAACTTGCAATTACCAATACAATGTTCAGGCTTCCAGCCAAATACAAGACTACATGGATGCATCCAAGATCCAAGCACTGGCACTTAATTGATTACGCCATTGTCAAACAACAGCACTTCTCTCAAGTACGTATAACACGAGTGATGCGTGGCGCCCACTGCTGGAGTGATCATAGACTCGTATTGACCAAAATTCAGTTACGTCTCCGGCCGCCTAGAAGAAGAGAACGAGTAAAATCTTACCACTTGGACGTTCAAAAGCTGCAAGGCCGGCCAGTTCGTGAGGCCTACACTCAAGCGGTGAGTGATATGATTCAGGAGGCAAACATCGAGAATGGTGATCCTTTGGCCCACTGGCATGTGCTCTCATCAAATCTTATCAGTATTGCTTCACACACAATTGGAGGGAAACGAGGCAAGCATGAGGACTGGTTTGATGAAAATAATGAAGCTTTGAGCAGTGCCATTAGGAAGCACCGTGAGATTTTGCGCTTGGGTCAGGGTAATGAAACGGTCAAGCGCAGTAGCGCAGAGCTTCGCAGACTGGTACGCGAAGTGAAGGACAGGTGGTGGAAAGACAAAGCCGTGCGTATTCAATGGCTCTCAGAGACGAATCAAGTATCTGAATTCTATGAGGAGGTGCGTAAGCTTGTAGGTACGGTCACCCGAAGCAGTGTGCCGTTAAAAACGAAAGACGGCTGTAAGCTGCTCACCGGCAAGCAAGACGTTCTGGATCGATGGGCAGAACATTTTCGGTCGCTGCTTAATGTTGATCGTGCAGCGGACTTGCAGTACGTCGAATCAATCCCATCGCTTCCTATACTTGCTGCACTTGATGAGCCTTTGACTATGGACGAAGTGATTGCAGCTGTTCACCAGCTAAAAAACAAAAAAGCAGTAGGCATTGACAATTTGCCTGGGGAACTGCTTAAATACGGAGGATGCAAGTTGCATGAGGCTATCTGGAAGCTGTTTGAGCAGATGTGGGTAGAGGAACGAGTTCCAAGTGATTTTCGGATATCCCGCATCAGTTCTCTGTATAAAAATAAAGGCGATTGATCCGCCTGCAACTCGTATAGAGGGATCTCCCTCCTGACTTCCCCGGGTAAGGTTTTTGCTCGTGCATTGCTGAACCGCCTTATACCTTTATCGGAAAGTATTTTGGCGGAGTCCCAGTTTGGCTTCCGACCTGACCGAGGCACCTGCGAGGCTATCTTTTCTCTCCGTCAACTTCAGGAGAAAAGTAGGGAACAAGGTCAGCCACTGTTTCTTTGTTTTGTTGACCTGGAAAAGTCTTTTGACAATGTGCCTCGTGAAGCCTTGTGGAAGGTGCTGGCAAAGCTGGGTTGCACGGCTAAGTTTGTAAGGCTTATAAGACTCCTGCATGACTGCATGCAATGCTGTGTCAGTGTAAAGGGCGAACAGTCTGAATACTTCGGTGTAAGCTGTGGCGTCAAACAAGGATGCGTTCTAGCACCAACCCTCTTCGCCCTATACTTTGCAGTTGTAGTCAGGGACTCCTTACATTCTCTAACTGATGGCATCCGTATTCGTTTCCGCACCGATGGCGGTATTTTCAATCTTGCACGACTGAAGGCTCGCACGAAAAACTCTTCTGCCACTTTCACGGAGATTGTGTACGCCGATGACCTTTGTTTTGTGGCGGACTCCCCAGATGGTCTTCAAACTCTTATGAGGCGTCTCAATGAGTCGTGTCAACGTTTTGGCCTAAAAATTAGTGTTAAAAAAACAGAAATTATGGGGTTGGATACACAAGTGCCCGTTGACATCAAGATCGGTGATGACTCTCTTAAGCAGGCGGTCAGATTCAGGTATCTGGGGAGCACTGTAACTTCTAAGTGCCATCTTGATGATGAAGTGAACAGCAGAATCGGGGCGGCTGCTGCTGCCTTCGGGAAACTTCGCGTCAAGGTGTTCCGGTCACACGACATAAAGCTCCAAACCAAGGTCTAGTACATGGCCATAGTTCTGCCCAATCTCCTGTATGCCTCTGAAACGTGGTGTCTCTACCGCAAGCACATTCGCATGTTGGATAGGTTTCATTTTAAATGCCTGCGTGACATTATGAGCATCTCCTGGTCGGACCATGTCAGGAATACGGAAATTCTACGTCGTGCTAATGTCAACGGCATTGAAGCCTATCTAATGCGTAGGCAGCTGCGATGGTGTGGTCATGTTTCTCGCATGTCTGAAGACAGAGTGGCTAAGCGCATCTTTTATTCAGAACTGCAGGATGGCAAGCGGAAACAGGGCGGCCAACTTCTGCGCTATAAAGATGTGCTAAAGCGCCACATGCGGAGATGTGATTTTGATTCATCGCGCTGGGAGATTTTGGCTCAGGATCGGTCTAAATGGAGGCATACCGTGAAGGTTAAAGTGCAAGCCTTCGAAGAACGAAGGCAGAGTGAGCTCGACGCTAAGCGCGAGGAATTAAAGGCCCGACCTCCTGCGGCCATTCATTATAATTATGTCGGAGGGGTGCTGACATGTGGGGAGTGTGCTCGCACATTCTCAGCAAAGATAGGCTATGTCAGTCACCTGAGAGCTCATCAGCGACGCTCTCAATAGCCAGTTTCTTCTTCTACTTCCCAGTCGCCGTGGTCGGAATCGGCCAGGATGATGATGATGATTAGGCATGAATGTAGAGGGATTTAAGAGGAGGGGTAGACCAAGGAAAAGGTGGATGGATTGCGTGAGAGACGATATGAAAAGGAAGGGTGTGAGTGACGAAATGACGGGCGATAGAGAGTTATGGAAGAAAAAAAACATGCTGCGCCGACCCAAAGTAAATGGGGAAAGGGCACGCGAATGATGATTACCAAAATAATTATGAACATGAATATTTATTTCAAGTTAGTAATGACTCATATTTACACAATTACACATTTGATATTTTATATTTTAATTTGTGGTTGACACATGAAACATACAACTCCCCATGCTTTCATGTGTCAAGTAATACTAGACATGTGGTGAGCCGAAGAAAAAGGTGGTGAATGTAGAAGGGAGTGCCTGGCGCGGCGCCAATATCCATGAATCATCACGGCACAGACCACGGCAGATTTGTCAGCATTACAGCCATTCATAAAACCAACAAACCGATACGAGGACCAGTTTGACGAGACCTCCTTTATTAAGGCCATACCGGCGCCAAAATTGTGTCTCGCTCGCTCGCTAGTGTTAGTAGCTCGTTATACTGTGTTCGACTGTTCGTCGCTCGCGCGCAGAAAATCGGCATTAAACGAGTATATTCTCAAAACCTGGAGCGCTCGTGGCCCAGCGGCACCCGCCTACCGCGTGCGGTATGCGAGGTTAAGCAATGTGGGCGCAGGTCAGTTCTTGGATGGGTGACTGCTTTGAATGGTTACTAACTGAGCGCTCTCGTGCTTTGGAAAGCACGTTAAGCCGTTGATCTCGGCTGTTGTCTACGACAGCATTCGTTAAGCCAAGTTAGAGGCCTTCAGGCGGCTTGAGAACTTCTAACAGTCAAGTTGCCCACTCACTTGACAAAGGGGGGTCGAAGTTGCACCACGTCCGTAGGGAATACCCGCCGTTACCCTACACGTGACCCCTGGGTGGTGCTAAAACTGCAACAAAAACTGGCAACCGTACTTGTCTTCTCGAAGATCTCACGGTTCGTAAATAAATGCCATACGATTAAATAAATAATTCTCAAAACCGATCATTACAACCGCGGACCCGGGTAAGTCCTAAAACTACGACCAACGGGCGTATGATAGTTGTCATTTTATCACTTATCGTTGTGGATTAGACGCCCGTCACTCTTGCACTTACATACTTGTCAGAACGTGACGAATGTCTTATCCACGGTGATAAGTGATAGAATGGCAACCATCATAGGCCCGCAAGACTACCCGGGGATGGGCACCGGCATCCCTGGAGTACTGTGGAGATACTGCGATCGCCAACCCGCATGCCAAGCGTGGCGATTATGTCATTTACCCCCCATGAAATTTGGGGAGGCCTATGTCCAGCAGTGGACGTCCTTGGGCTGATATGGTGGTGGTGGTGGCGCGTCAGGATTAGCACATTTAGTCTTACGTACCAAATTATTGGTATATTGGTATTTGTTTAATTAAATAAATGAAATAATAAACATGATTAGCATAAGGTCATAGGTTGAATGGAAAGTAAAGAAATAAACCTAACCTTTAACCCTTTAAACCTTTGGAACATAAAAACAAGAGAAAACGTTTTTTTTTTAATCCGACCGCTTTTGGAGTTCCATACCAATAAACTGCCATCATTTACACACACACATAATACGAATCTAACGACACCTTTGAAGCTAAAAACCATCGAGCCGTTCAGGCTGCAGAGCGCGCCAAACATTTGAATTTGGCGCCAAAAATCCGCCATTTTTATTTTATTTTCGTATACCCAGTGTCACTCTCACAGCAAATACGAATCTAACTACACCTCTCAACCTATAATTTTTTAACAAAAAAACACCGACTCCAAACTTTGCCAGACCCCATCCTCCTGCTATATAATTTGAGGAGTTCCTCCGATGTAGCCTTACTTACCCCATCCTCTTGGTATATAATTTGAGGAGTTCCCCCGATTTTTGCAAGATCCAGACTTGGTGACAATGGGACCAACTAGAAAACAAACCCTTTCAAACAAAAAAAGAATTTTTAAATCGGTCCACTAATAGTCTCCGAGTAATCAGTGAACATACAAAAAAAAAGGATTGTATATACAGAGCGTGACAAATAATTATACATACATACAATCGAAAAACACAACCCTCCTTCTGGTGCAGTCGGGCAAAAATACCATTGCGCCCTCGCATTATAGGTTCACAATGGTTTTAAACAATGTCCGTGATATACGTAAACTCACGTACTTATAAATGAAACTTACAGTTCTTGCTTCTCTTCTTTTTTCCTGTCAGCAGGGTTGCCTCTCGCTGGGCCGTGCTTCGCGACTGCAAGGAAAGGTGGATTCCTACCATAAATACACATCGGTTTTCCACGCCAGATATCGCAACCGTGCGGCGATCTCCGATATCGCTTCACAACTCTTCAGCGCACGGACCAAAACGGATTGGTCTACAAATAATTGCGTTATTTCTATGCCAAAACCAAGCTCATATTTCTGTATGTATCACGAGATCAAACTCGGTAACCAATATCAAATATAAAAAAAATCTTTTGCCGGTAGCGGCTAGTCGAACCAGTATTTGCTACGTAATGCCAAGTGACAGCTGACGTCTAAAACAATAAGGCTCTTTACACGATTAATATTACCACAATATTGGGATGTCAATATTATCGCGGTATTCGAAATTGTTTCGACCCTCCGGACCCCACAGACACCCCCCCTTATATACGTCCCTGTGTGGACTGATGACCTGGTAAGGGTCGCGGGTGTCCGCTGGATGCGGGTGGCGCAGGACCGGTCATTTTGGAAATCTTTGGGGGAGGCCTATATCCAGCAGTGGACGTCATCCAGCTGAATGAATGAATGAATGCAGATAACGGCTCATCTACTTATAATATCATCACTTTATCAAGCAGTAAATCCACTACATTAATAAGGATTTACAGATAAATTCAGACATACTTATAAATTTGTTTAATGCACAAAATGTGGTTTTAAATTTAATTCCGATTTATGTTCTAACTTCGCATTTCAAAGAGTGTTCCCCTCGTATATTCAAATATGGACTGGAACACAAAATAGTAATATCATATTTTGAACTTTATTACCAAGTAATAAAATTCACAATTGTAGTTGTTTAAAATAGGACTTAGGAGAATTTGAAAGTAATCCCATTTTGTCTTTAATAATATATGCACTTGTAAGTAGTAATCCTTTGGATTTGCTCGTGCTCCAGGGCTGAATAAAATATGACATGGCTTTTGGCAGTGAAATGTATTTTTTACAAAACGAAAATTTATTTTACAGTTATGTGATGGAAATACTTCTTGAGGGCCCAACAGGATAAACTAGTGCCTATGTAAGCTGTTGACCTCGCATATTTAATTTTTCAAATATAAAAATTTCGAAATCAGAATAGACAAAAAAAAACTATATGTATAACTGTTGTGAAATGGAACCAGCACGGCTAGCACAACTTGGCGCGCGAGATAGACAATCCGTCTCTTTCTGTGTGTACCAATTAGAAAGAGGCGGATAGTCTATCTCGCGCGCCAATCGCCAAGTTATGCTAGCCGTCCTGTAGAGAACATCTGAAAATTCACCGGACATACAAAAGCATTCTGTTCAAGCTGAAACGGAGACGCTTCGCTCGCTCGGTCAATAAGCAAAAACATTTTGTAATAAATAGGTTAACGAAAAAAAATCTCTTAATTTGCTACCTAAATATAAAGAGTTCCACAATTATTGGTCCTGCGCCATCCGTATCCAGCGCGGAAGACGTGGTTACTCTGGAATACGTCCATCGGTCTTTCCAACTGAGCTGCCGTGGGTATGGGTCCTGGCAACGTTAGCACGGTTATAACATCGCCGGAAAACCAGCTTTCAATAAAAAAAAAACCGCATCAAAAACAAAAACCGTTTAAGAGCTACGATGCCGCAGACAGACACACAGATACACATCTTAAACTTATAACACCCTTTTTTGCGTTCCGCGATTGTGGTTAAAAAATTGATGCTTGCTGTAAGAGCAGTGTTATTTGCCCGAGTGAAACGAAGGTCTCCATTTCAGCTTCGGAAAAAATGCTTTCGTATGTCCAGATTTACGGATATCCGGCTGTGCTCCTCTACAGGTCACGTTTCTCGACCGGTTCTCGTGAAATTTTGTGAGCAGCTCTTATAATTAGGTATATGGATTTTTTATCGACTCACAGACCCACTATTTTTGTAAACAGGTTTTACTACCCCCGTTTTAATATGCAGCACTAGCTCTGCCCTGAGCGAATTAGCATTTGCATCCAATACTCCAAGTTCCCTATAAAAAGTTCCAGTAGAAGTAGTCAAAATACGTTTGTCAGCCCGCATTAACGAGTTCACGTACTAGCGGAATCCAGTTAGGGCTCTTTGTCGCTCACAGCTACAGAGAGCGTTAGCATGGTTCCGTGGGAGACAAAACTTATTTTCTTTTAATATTACGTCAGTGGCAAACAAGCTTACGGCTTGCCTGATGTAACTCCATGGGTGTCAGAAGTGTAGCGTAAGGCGACTTCCTGACTTGGCGGGGCGGGAGCGATATGTCATAGGTGCTCTTTGACGTGAATTTACCGATGTGAGATTTCCTCACTTGACGAAATACTGTCAGTAATACGTTTGCGCAGTAGTAATACCATGCGCAGAAGTGGGGCAGCACTGCATTAGTATCGGTTGACACTGACAGCTGACAGTTTTCTCATATCGTACCGCCCCAGCATCAACAAGTCAGGAAGGCGCCTTAAAAAAATTATACGTACCTACCTTTCTTGAAGAACCCCATACTGTAGTCTCTCGGGAAAACCTCGGCAGGGAGAGCTCGTTCTAGCACTGGAGCGTCCGACCGAGCAACTGAGGCGTATTATGGGTAGTCATGTCCCATCCATTACTCCCTTCTCTTTATAACGTTGTTGGGATGCCTACGGCCTGCCTGACAGTAAGCGCCTTTGGGTCCCTGCGAAGTGCGACTACAAGACAGTTGCGAGCGTGCTACCGACCATATTTTTTATGACATAGGAGGCAAACGAGCAGACGAATCGTCTGATGGTAAGCAATTAGCGCCGCCGATGGACACTCGCAACACCAGACGGGTTGGAAGTGCGTTGCCGGCCTTTGAGGTGGGAGTACGCATACATACGAATTTTGCAGACGACATAAATGCAGGTCCCTAGCTCACAACAGCGCATCCTTGGAATCTCTTGCGACCTTTATCAGGAACGTAATTACACCAACTACGTACCAACAGTGCAAGTAGTGGTGTTACAATGGCTGCGGTTTTCTGTAAGGTTCTCCACCTTCCCCCTACTACCCCTGTTGGTCTGCTCTTAACACTTCAAGCGCCACCTATTGCTATGCGTTACGCTCGCAGGCCATAGCTTGCATGGTATTCTCCGTATGTAGCCCGTAACATCTACGAACATAGTAAACGAAAAGCGGATTCTCGGCGCTGAATGTGTTATTATAAGCTAGATGACATTCCTCTATGGTTTTATTTTCGTGAAGAAAACCTGCGTCCCATGTACCCAGTCATAGGGGAAGGACTGGGTTATGTGGTATTTCTATGCACTAAAAACTCCTCGGTGACCTCCATCTGCACTTTACTACGGAGGACTCCAGGATCTACTAGTACTAAACGCACTGGAGGCCCCCCCCTTACACTTTTCCTTTTGGCTCCTATCAATCGACGTCGTCTTCCCTGGGGTTGATAGTCGAGTGCTGTGGTTCCCGTCACGTGGTGCACTAGCAACCACGGTGACCCCCTTCAGTCGCCTTTTACAACAGGTGGGGGAGACCGTAGACCTATTCTTGCCCGAGTCTATACGGTTCCCTTATGATAACGCGCGATTAGCGGAGGTTCTTACTGCTAGGTTCTACCCCGTTCACATCTATACAAGTTAACATTCTTGTCCCATACATTTATGAGTGGAATGACGGTCTACTGTATGGGACTGGAATACTAACTGGAATAGATGTGAACGGGGTATGAGTAACGACTCAAAATGTCATCCATCCAAACACCGACCTGATGTGCAGTTCTTTGCTTAATCTATGCAGCCGATAATGGTTGTGCGGGCGCATCGCAGCTGTGAGTGCTTCGAATTATGTAAATTCTCCTTCCTCAATTAAGTCTCACCTCGACGGAACCCTGTCAGCGCAGCACGTCCGTAATTCAACACACACATGCACGCCGCCTCCGATGTGCAAATAAATGCAATTAGAAAGACCGAGACATCTTTAGCATAGTGTGGCGCAAACTACAAGCTCAAATACATATGTTTGAGAGAGGTAGGGCACATCAACTAAAATCACCTCGCACATTTTTTGCCCAGCGCAACGGGGATATATACCTTCACCTTAAAAAAGACCGAAGTCATAATCATTAGTAACACCACTACGTATTTTAAAGATATGAGGTATAGTTCCCAGATAGTGGTGAGTAAGGTAGCCAGAGGTCCCAAGGATGAGGAATTTGCAGTGTTATTCTAGTAGTCTCTTCAACGCTTCTCCTTACCCTTTTTTTTCGTGGAGAAAACCTGCCATCCAGATACCCAGTTATCGAGGAATGACTGGTTTATGTGGCATTTCTATCACTACCTAAAAACTCCACGGTGACCGCCATCTGTGTTCTAATGCGGAGAACTCCAGGATCTCAGTGCTGAACGAGCTGGAGCCTACCCTTTTGCGCTTTACTTCCTTTGGCTCCTATCAATCGACGTCACCCTTCCCTGGGGGTGATAGTGGGGTGCTGCGGTCCCGGCCACGTGGTGTACTCGCATCCCCAGTGACCCTTTAATCGCCTTTTACGACAGGCGGGGGAGACCGCAGACCTATTCTTGCCCGAGTCTACACGGTTGGCGCTTCTCCTTAACCTACGCGAACCAATGTGTCAGACCACCGACTAACCTGACGGCCTGTCCCGTCTGTGTGTGTGTCTGACCTGTTTAGCTTAGTTGGTAGTGACACCGCCTCTGGAGCTAGAGGTCCCGGGTTCGAATCCCGGCCAGGGCATTATTTGTGCATTTAGCACGGATTTTGTTCTTGGGTCTTGGATGTTCTCTATGTATTTAAGTATGTATTTATCTCTATATAAGTATGTATATCGTCGCCTAGTACCCATAGTACAAGCTTTGCTTAGTTTGGGATTAGTTCGATTTGTCCCACAATATTATTTGTTGCTATGACTTTATTGCTTTCTAGGTTGTAACGACTTTGCGCAATATCTTCATTTTAGTGTTTTGCAGTATTAGTAAACAATAGCTATTATTCCTTTAAGACCTTAAAGTGCTTTGGATAAAACTAAAAACGACCATACAAGTAAAAATGTAAAATTTTATAAATTTAATTTTATTACCTTAGAGAAATATTTGCTATTAGTTTAGGGGCAGGCTTTTCCGTTATCAATACTCGTCCATACCTACATTAGTTTCGTTCCCCGCTTTCAGAATCTTTCTCCCGATCTCGAATTATCTTTCTTCATACCCATCAAAATACGTGCAGAGCGGTTTTAAACTGTTTCCCTTTTAATAATATTAGGTAGTTCAGTTACACACTAGGTACGTAGTGTGTAGGAGAGTTTTACAATATAAAATGCTTTTCAATATCAAACTGCATGTCCTACTAGAAGGGAAATATTAGAAATGCAGCGAATATTCGGTTACTATCCGGTATCCGGCCTATCCGGCCCTTATTTTAATATCCGGCCGGATAACGGATAGCTACGTATTATCCGGCTGGATACCGGTGTTCGCACCTGATTGTACTTTTTATTCACCGCGACAACACTTCACCCCGCGGTACTAATTTATCTATCACTATTGCACTTCACTGTACTGTTCTAACTTCACTATTCCCGGTTGTATTACTTCTTGTTGATCTCTTTGACTTTTGGTTTCTTCTTTTTTGGTTACTGATTTGTGCTTGACGGCGATTCGACCCCGTGAATTCAGGAAAAATCTTGTTAGCGAGTTTGCGCTAAGGATATCGGCATCTCGTGGCAGATTTATTGAACTTGTTACATTAAATTTCCGTCGGCAACATGTGGCGTGCGAGCTAATTAAATGTCTAGATTACAAACAACGACATCTATTAGGTTTTTCTCTCTTCTCAAATCTCAACAACCGGATAGTATACTTGTTTGATTTTGGGGTAAAAAATGGAATCTAAAAACAATCACGGTCATAATCGAACTAGTGTATTCCTTTGAAACTATTTAAACTTAATGTTTTTAAGAAAACAATTTTAAGTAAGTTTCGTGATCAGTAAAAAACGAGTTATTCGTATTTAATATTGGAAATCCACCAAAGGCAAATTATGGTGTATAAAACGACGTTCACTAACGAAACATGTCAAAAACTGCACGACGCGCAGTTGCATAACTCAAAATGTAGGTATAGTTCCGCTGGCCGATACCGGATACCGAATTTTCGGCAGGTGGTCAGGCCGAATATCCGGTATCCGGCCAAATAACTATCTGTGTTGCATCTCTAGAAAATATACCGCCTAATTCGCTATGCATTGCCAAATCCATATTTTTATAAGCGTCCTTATCCGCTGCAATAACTATGTACTGGAACGTTTACCCGGCTGTCGGGAGAGACAAGCAATATACAGTAAACTTGGCTACAATAGTTCACAATGAAAACTCGCCTGAAAACCAGAGTATATGTGGCCTACGAAGTTAAGTAATTGTTATGAAATTAGGGGTCAATATATATTGGATGTTCGCGAGGCTAGAGATAGCTCGTATCGCATAGCTTGCGACAAAAGTAGTTGCTTGTTAAATTCGAATTGCTTTGAAGGATTATATTATTTTTCTCAAACATGCAATGAAATATTGATGTTATGTTCCTTATAATAGGCTGCGAAGTATGACGTTTCAGGTGCGGCTAGGACAAGAGGTAGTTAATGGAATTTGACATTTTTGACTTTATCATGACATTCTGCCACTATGCGTATTAAAAATAAAACTTTGATTTTTTTGTTGTTTATTTCATTGCATGTTTGAGAAAAGCACGATACATACCTCGGCGGGAAATATGGGGTTGCCGGCCTTAGACCTATCCGGCCTCGCTTCGCTCAGCCGTCTATATGTCTTCGGCCGGCAACCCCTTTTGTCCCGGCCTCTGTAGTAATGTACTATTCCGCTGTTTGTGTTTTGTTACTTCTGCTTTTGGTTTATATCGAACAATTACATACATACTAAATTGAAATGCTTAAAGACCAAATTACAACGATAAGCTAAGGCTTCTTTCTGGTGTTGCGGAAAGTATTACTTATATTTTGCAACAGTTCCGAGGTTTCTGATGAGGTAGAAGACTCGGGAAATGATACTTCCGTATCAAATGACGTACTTTTAATTACAACTTTTTGTCATGTCAATGTCATATACTTTCACAGGGAAAATATCACTCACTCTATCTTTTTAGGGTTCCGTAGTCAACTAGGAACCCTTATAGTTTCGCCATGTCTGTCCGTCCGTCTGTCCGTCCTTCCGCGGATAATCTCAGTGACCGTTAGCACTAGAAAGCTGAAATTTGGTACTAATATGTATATCAATTACGCCGACAAAGTGGTAAAATAAAAAGTGGAAAAAAATATTTTATTAGGGTACCTCCCCTATACGTAAAGTGGGGAGTGATTTTTTTTTTCATTTTAACCCTAACGTGTGATATATTGTTAGATAGGTATTTAAAAATAAATAGGGGTTTACTAAAATCATTCTTTGATAATGTTAATATTTTCGGAAATAATCGCTCCAGAAGTAAAAAAAAATGTGTCCCCCCCCCCCCCCCTCTAACTTTTGAACCAACGGTTTTAAAAATATGAAAAAAATCTCAAAAGTAGAACTTTATAAAAACTTTGTAGGAAAATTATTTTGAACTTGATAGGTTGAATAGTTTTTGAAAATATTACAAAAATAATTTCTGAACTAAGTTTGTAATTTAACCGTATAAACAGGTGTTTATTGTACCTGTCATTTCTACAAAATCACAATGAAATGACGTGCTTTTTAGGGTTTTGTGTTTCTGTACTTAATATGTCAACTTAATGTGACGGACGGAAAACTACGGAACCCTACACTGAGCGTGGCCCGACACGCTCTTGGCCGGTTTTTTGTATTAGGTTAGGCTTTGAGGCTTTCAATTAGACCTGTGGTACACACAAGCGCAAGGAAATCGGGTACGTAAAAAAAAGTGAACAAAATACAAATTTTACCGAAACGGGTGCATTCTCTTGGGGCTCTTGACACATCTGATGCACAAAATTAAAGTGTAAACAGAATTATAGCGCTTCCACTCCGTAAATATTCTGTTACTCCCCTAGTGCTCGTAATGTACTTGGCCGTCGACTCGTAGAAATAATTGTACAATTTCCCGCCCGGTGCGCTAAACGAGGATAAAATTAGTTTCTATTGGCAATCGACAGACCACTCTGTTGGACTGCTGCGCAACAGTACTCAGAATATTTGAATCAACGAACAAAGCTCTCCGAGTCAACTGAAACCACAGATTACCTGCACTAGATAGCCCATGTGAATGATTTGTCACGAATAAATGATTTTCTATTTCTATTTAGTTTGAATAAAAAGTCACCAAAGTAAGCTGTATGTGCGGGTCGCGGAGAGGCTGGTAACGTCGCTGTCATTTGCTGTTTCATGGGGCGCGCGCTTTGGTACAAAATGCCGCGCCCGGCGTAATGGTGGGGCGCGTTGTTCATTTCATTAGAGGTTTTCACCGGTTTGCATGGCGTAAACACTTATCTTTTGACTTGGTATTATAGAATAATATTTACTAGGCATGTTTATACATAATGTAAGGTACAGCTAAAGCACTGGCACTGAATGTTTAAAAATAGCTTGACTAAAAAACCTTGAAGGAATATATTGACGACCACTTTGGCTTAGTTGTTACCTTGCTTACAAATCCGGAGGTCCCGGGTTCGAACCCCGGTCAGGGCATTTTTTTGTGTGATGAACACGAATATTTTATTCCTGAGTGTTGAATGTTTTCCGTGTATTTAAGCATTTATTTGTCTATTAAATACCCGTAGTACTGTCGACAGCAAATAAAGATAATCATTTTAGTACATACATACATACATACATACATATAATCACGCCTGTTTCCCATAGGGGTAGGCAGAGATCACGGATTTCCACTTGCTACGATCCTGACATACAACTTTCGCTTCATGAACTTTCATAACATTCTTCATGCATGCGCGCCGATTTAGGGTACTCCTGACCTGGCCTTTCTGCAGAATGTCTCCGATTTGGTCGGAGTACGTTCGCCGAGGTCTTCCCCTTCCAACTTTTCCATCCACTCTTCCTTCATACACTCGTTTTGTCAATCTTCTTTCATCCATCCTCTCTACATGTCCAAACCATCTTAGCATACCTTTCTCAATTTTCGTCACTATATCTTCATTCACTCCACACCTCCGTCTTATAACGGTGTTTCTCACTCTATCTCTCAAAGTAACGCTACACATACTTCTCAGCGCTCTCATTTCCACTGCATTCACTCGACTCTGATGTTTCTTCTGCCACACCCAACTTTCACTACCATACATTAGTGTCGGCACCAACACTCCTCTATGCACGGCCAGCCGCGCCTTTTCTGACACTTTCTGGCTACTCAAAAAGGCGTGAAGTGCCCCATTCACTCGATTCCCAGCTATCACTCTCCTTTCAATGTCTCCTTCATGCTTACCGTCTCTCGTGAACAAAGTCCCCAAATACACAAACCCATCCACTTGCTCCAACCTCTCTCCATCTACAGCAATTTCACAAACTGTCATACACTCATCTCTTTCAAATACCATCACTTTCGTCTTGCTTACATTCATTTTCATTCCTTTTCTCGCAAATAATCTGTGCATGCTAGTTACCATCTTCTGTAGCTTCTCAGCCGATGACGCTAATAAAACCTGGTCATCGGCGTAGAGTAGACATTTGATAAGCAACCCATTCATTTCCAACCCACATTCATCGTCTTTCAAATCTTGCAAACAACTGTCCAGAAATAGATTAAACAGCCACGGTGACGCTACACATCCCTGTCTAACACCCTTTTCGATGCTAAACCATTCAGTGTAGGACCCGTTTACTCTCACGCAAGCAGAGGAATCCTCGTAGAGAGATTTCAGAGCTTGAATGAGATGGTCGCTCACTCCATATCCGGACAGTACCGACCAAAGTTCATTCCTCACCACTCTGTCATAGGCCTTCTCCAAATCCACGAACGCGCAATAGACCTTTTGACCTTGGGCCAAATATTTTTCGGCTATGCATCGTAACGAGAAGACCTGATCCGTACATCCCATACCTTTCCTAAATCCCGCTTGTACATCCCATATTTTCTCATCGGTTTCTTGCATTACCCTTTCAATCAACACTTTCGCATATAATTTGCCAACGATGCTGAGTAAGCTAATGCCCCTGTAGTTCTTGCAGTCAAGTTGTGAGCCCTTTCCCTTGTACAGTGGCACGATGACCGCCTTGCACCAATCTTTTGGAACTATGCCGGTATTAAAACATAAGTTGAAAAGGCGATACAACTGACTTGCTACGACGCCTTGCCCAGCCTTCAGCATCTCGACTGAAATTCTATCATACCCCGCTGCCTTTCCTGGTTTCATTCCTTTCAAAGCTTTTACAATTTCATCCATACTAATACTACACTCCTCATGTGGCAGTGCATTATCATTCACTCCTGACGTATTTTCCTCTTCTCTCTCAAACAAACCTTCAAAATATTCCTTCCATCTCCCTAATATGCATTCCTCATCATTCAATAAACTTCCATGCTGGTCTCTAATCGAGGTTAGCTCTGAGGTCTGAGTTTTACCTCTGGCTAGTCGAATGGCTTTCCAGAAAAACTTTATGTTTGCCCGGAAATCCTGAGACAACCTCTGATCCATCTCATCATTCTGTTCATCTTTCTTTCTTTTAACTACCTCCTTTACCAGAACATTCAACCTTTTATAGTTACTTTTCCTTTCACTCACGTCTTCAAGCGTGGCTTTTTGACTTCTTTGGTCAGCTCTTATCGCCAACCAATCTAGCCACGCTTTCTTCTTCTCACTTACTGCCTTTTGTACCTCTTTATCCCACCATACATTCTTCTTCTTCTTCCCTTTGCTCCTTTCTTTCACACCACATACATCCCTGGCTGTACTTACAAGCTTATCTTTAAAACCATTCCATAGTTGATCAATCTCGCATATATCATCTATCTCTCTAAGATTTTCCTTTAGTTTATGAATATACTCATCAGCCACACTTTCCTCTTGCAAATTTTCTACTTTTATTCTCTCCAGAACACTAGTGAATATACGAGGTCGATGCCGCCATCCTTGAAACAGCCCTTTCATTCGGCTCATCACCAGGAAGTGGTCTGTATTTATTCCGGCCCCGCGATACACCCTAGTGTCCAGAACATTCTTCCTCAATCTTTCGTCCACTATCACAAAATCAATCATACTCTTTCTTACGTTCTCCGCCTCACGCGTGTACAAATGAATCCATTTGTGGGCAAACATTGTATTTGTCACAAAAAGATTTCTCTCGAGGCAAATATCTAACAAACTCTCACCATTCTCATTCACTCTCTCGTCACCGTGAGTACCCAGAACCTTTTCAAATCCATCTCGCTTTACCCCTACCCATGCATTAAAATCACCTAACATAATCAACCTTTCATTATCCTTACATCTACTTGTGACATCCCTTAATTCCTCCCAGAACTGTTTTCCCTCTTCCTGGGTCGACTGTGATGTTCTCGTACCCAGGTTTACAGGGGCATATACCCCAACAACAAAGATACGAGTCAGTCCTAATTTCATTCTGACCCATATTAATCTGGGACTCACGCATTCAAATTCATTCACACACTTGGCAATCCTAGCTGAAAGTATGACACCAACCCCCTGACATGCTCTGTCTGAAACGGTCACTCCAGACCAGTACGCTGTATAGGGTCCATGTTTCGTGGTGTCACACCCTTTCCGTTTTGTCTCATTTACACAAAGAACATCAATCCTCTTTTTATCCATCATCTGCCTTACTTCATTCATTTTTCCTTCCATTCCTCCTCCAACATTCAACGTAGCAAAACGGCACTCCGTGAGCCGCTTTTCGCCCCCACTGGAAACGTGACGTGACGGGTGGCGGACCGCGTCGCCGCCATGCGGATGATTTTTATTTTTTCCAATCTCCATAGCGTTCCCACGAGTAAATAGGGAACTAAAGGTCCATCACAGCAGAGCCCTATACTGTGGTAAGGTGGATTACCACTGTGCCCTGTGACCACCAACACAGACACCCTCCGTTCGACACCAGACTCCCCTCTGGCCATGCATCCCTTGACACGGGTCGGCTAACACCTTGGATTAGGGGTTTTATATCGGGGTTTTCCTTCCCCTAGACAGGTTGCAGGCCAATGCTAACGAGGCCCATCTCCCCGGGTTGTATTTCGGAGTTACCTTCTCCTAGACAGGTTGCAGCCCAATGCTAACGAGGCCCATCTCCCCGACATTTTAGTATTTATACAATATTGTGACACTTGGGATGCGTCAAAGTAGTGAAAGTGACAAAGTACTAAAATGATCATCTACTTTTGTTGTTGACTATACAAGCTTTGCTTAGTTTGGAACCAGGTCGATTTGTACAAGATGGCCCCCCTTTATTTATTTAATTTTGTTTGATCTGAGTCTAGGCAGATGTCTCATTTTTTTATCATACTGGTTAATATCTGTGTTCTGTGGCATAACACTGCAAGAAACGCTCAATAAAGGAGGCACTTACTTACTGCTAATCGTACGCATATAATAATAATAATAATAATGGAGTAATTTCTTTACAAAAGTATAGTAGAGCATGTAAGCCTGCTAGAAATGTGGTGTGAAAGTAACTCGAGACTTTGTAGCTAGGAATCATAGGTACGGTTAACCAATTTGATTTCTGGGCCACTTCCTACCTTGTCAAAGTCAAAATCAATATAAAAGCTGCTAGAGATCTCATATTCTTGTCACTGTGACAGGGCACGAAGTGGACCAGAAATCAAATTCCTCGTCCTTACCTGTTGTAGAAATCGCAACCCGCGGAGTGAGTGAAGTAAGTGAAGTGGTAGCAGCAGCTGCTAGTATTACACGAATTACGAATGATTCAAGAGTTACGATTATTACACAAGTTACAAATGCTTCAAGAGTTACTATTTACGACTCAACCAATTGTGAATCGAGGAACATTTTTACTCGTGTACATACATAGCTGTCTACTGTTGCATTCGTACCTCATATAATAATCGTAACTCTAGATGTAATTTTAACTAGTATAGACTATAGACATAGTAATGCTCGTTACTCGTGTAGAAATCGTAACTTATGTATTGATCGTAACTGGTGGAGTACAGTCACTCTTAAGGCTTTTTTAAAAAAAAGTAAGAGTAAACCAGTGTTAATTAAGTAGGGCAGTTGTCCCACTTACCTCCGACCAGATACGAAACCGTGAGATTGTATTTGTAGACGACAGACCCTACCCTCCCCTGATGTACCTAGCACGTAATTTAGAAACAAATAAAGATAAGACGTTAGCTAGGTAAATGTAAGAGTAACCCTGTTATTTAAAATGGAATATTTAAGAAATATTGTCATATTTACGTAAATATTAGAACCTTGTCGCACTAAGCGGAAGGAATAACTCTTTAGGGCGAGTTTATTCATTTCAGCAAGTATTATGACACAATTCGAGTGATTGCGCAATAATACTTGGAAGTTTCCATACGCAGTAGAATGAAAGATTGCGTAATAATGTAAAATATATCGATCGTAGATCGAAATTACGCTATGAAAATGGCATGTTTGTGAGCTAACTCACGAACAGTTGACTCTGAGACAATAAGGTTTTTATTATATAAAGTAGGCGCTGAGGCGCATATTATAAGCCCTGTTTGAATCACAGGCACTAAGAAATGGTCGCGCAGCGAATTTCTTAAGATTGAATAAATTCAGAATAGTCGTTTTTACACAACGTTCTTCCCTCTCAGAGCCAATATTAGGGAGACACTGTCCAAGTATAAAGGGTCACGTGTGACCACACCGAACGCCGACTCGATGAGTCCTAGTACAGGCCAGTGAGATAATCACAGCCTCCGCAATCCGCGGAAAACCGCGAGATTTGTAAGATTCCCTATTTATACTCGGACAGCGCCTCGTAGCGTGCACAACTTCATGGTGCTCACGTTACGGTCAGCCATTGCGAAAGAAAGGAGGTGAGTTCGCAACGTACTTCACTTAGTACCGAAGAGACACTCCAAGGAAGAAACCCAGAACAAGAAAGAAAAAGTGCGTTGGGAACTCAGCTCAGGAAAAGTTTAGGAATCTAGACATTGTGTCCTAGATTTAGATAAAATCAGTGTTAAAGTCATTATAAATAAGTAACTTTATTATATACAGTGTTAACTTCCAAATACGTTTTATTAAGAACATAATCTGTGATAAACAATATAAGCCATTTACAATCCGTCCGGACTTCTTATTTACTTGTTACGAATCATAAGAAAAAGCAGAACCAAGGTGGCACCAATATTAGAGTAGAGTCAGTCACTGTTATTTTACGAGAGGAACTACCAGTCATTTGTATACAGTCCACTTTAAACATTTATATTTTTGGGCCTAATCAATCAGGATTAGTGCATCATTTATAGTTTGGTCCTTAGCGATCCGAATCTTTTAGGATATCAGTGCAAGTGTTAAATTCAGTGCCGAACATTCGAACATTCGCGAAGTGCGTCGTGACGCGAATCGCGACGCGTAGTAGTGAACGAATTTTTGTTGTGGAAAACTACGATTAAGGGCGTCGGGACTTAATGCGTAGTAGTGTTAAAGTAATTATTTCGAGAACAAATTATTATTTTTATACGTGATTCGTACAAGTGAACAGATTTTATTGTTGTAAACTGCGATTAAGGGCGTCGAGACTTAATGCGTAGTAGTGTTAAATTATAATTATTTAAAGAACAAGTTTTTATTTTTTTTATTTACGCGACGCGTAATAGTGGACGGATTTTATTTTTGTAAACTGTGATTAAGGGTGTCGGAACTTAATGCGCAGTAGTGTTAACGTATAGCTACGGTGGTTTATATTGTTTTTTGACTGTGAGAACTTAATATCCGAGCGATTTAAGTGCATATACTCGTCGGAACGAGTACGAACGAGTTTTGTTTTGTATATCAGCCGAACGCTGATGCGCACTTAATATCCGAGCGATTTAAGAGCGTATACTCATCGGAACGAGTTCGAGTAGGTTTTGTTTTGAATATCAGCCGAACGCTGATGCGCACTTAATATCCGAGCGATTTAAGTGCGTATACTCGTCGGAACGAGTACGAGTAGGGTTTTCTTGTGTATATCAGCCGAACGCTGATCGATCCTGAATGCGATTCAGAATCACGTGTGTCTTTCTAAAGTCGGTACTAGTCAATTAGGTCGTCATACTGAGCTGAGTCAGGGCGAATGAAGACGCCCGCGAATCGGAGAACCCGATCCCGATCTTCTCCTTCGGCGCGCGTCATGACCACGAGGTCGAGAACGTCGGACCGCGACGCGGAGGAGCGACGCCTGTTCCTGAGGGAGGGCGCGGATGCTGCGCAGCAAAGAAGAGCCGCGGCCGCTGGATCGGCTGCTGGCGCTACCACTGACGCCGCTGGCGTCGCTGGAGCTGCAGCTGGCATGGCTAGCATGTCTGCCGGAAAGGCTGGCGGACCTGCTGGCGTAGCCGGCACGTCTGCTAGCATGGCTGGCAGGCTTGCTGGAAGGGCTGGCATGACCGGCACATCGGCTGGCATGGCTGGCACATCTGCTGGCATGTCCGGCACATCGGCTGGCATGGCTGGCACGTCTGCCGGAAAGGCTGGCGGACCTGCTGGCATGTCTAGCACGTCTGCTAGCATGGCTGGCAGACCTACTGGCGCCGCTGGCACCGCTGGTGTGGACGCTGGCGCCGACACTATGGCCCGAGAGGCCATCTCCGAACCGTCCAGGTTTCCCCTATCTGCACTCCGAGGCCAGAACGAGCGCCCGGAGCGATCGGCAGAACGGGAACAAAGGGACAGAAGAAGGACGAAGACCGCTAGCGCCGCCGCTGGCGCCGCTGGCGCCGCTGGCGCTGGTGGCACCGCTGGCTTTAATGCTGGCGCTGCCGCTGGCGCCGACGGCGATCCAGCTGGCAGTGCTAGCAATGCTGCTGGCACCATCACCGGTGCCCCTGGGGCATTCTCCGAACCGACTTGGCTCCCTCCATCTGCACTCCACGCTCAGAACGAGCGTCGGGAGCGAACGGCAGAGCAGGGGCCCTCGGACAAGAGGCCCAGGAAGACAGCAAATGTGAGTAGACACCGAACTGGCACCGGGGCCGCGCCAACGGCCTTGGTGCACGAACAGCCACCAAGATCTCCGAGCATCCACGAACGGGGAAGATGGCGCCGAGAGGACGGCGGCCGTCTGCGACCACGGGAGCGACAGCCAGACGACGACGCATGGGACCGAACACGCGTCATCGATCGCGAACGGGCTGAGCATCACCCAGCGACGAGTGGCGAAGCAGCATCGAGGAATGTTGCTTTCGCGGACCTCGTCCAGTCCACCCCACACAGATCTCCGAGACCGGCGAGCACGGTTTCGCACCGAAGCAGTCGCGCCGCGAGCCACCGACTGCAAGCCGAAGCCGAGGCCGCAGAACAGCTGGCGCAACTGCGCCGACAAGAGCTGGCGGTCGATGCTGACCAGCGCCGAGAAGAGCTGGCGGTCGATGCCAACCGGCGTCGACAGGAGCTGGCGATCGAAACCGACCTAGTAAACAGGCGGTTACAGGCAAGAATTGCAGAAATAGACCTAGAAAGTTCCGGTGGTAGCGACCGAATCACCCGATGGGTGGACGAGTCCGCGGAGCGACACGACGTGGAAGACCGTCGAGTGCTACGGACCCGGGACAACGAACCAGTCGTCTCGTACGAACGAGTACCAGTCCTCGCTCAAGTGGAAGAAACGCCGAGGCGTCCAGGAGAGCGGATCCCGATCAGAACCGAACCGAAGAAGCTGGAGCGCGCGACCATGAACTACGGCCGGCGCCCCCTTTCTCCAACCCAGGGACTGGAGTACGAGGACGAAGGTGAGCATGAACCAGAACGCGTGAACGAGCCCATGACGCCTCGTTCGAGGTTCACAGCGACGACGACCCCAGAAGGTATGGTAGAGTTGTTTGAACGGATGCAGAGCGCAGCCCGTCCAGCAACCAAGGAGGTGTACGAGTTGCCACACTTCCACGGGGACGTCAGTGAGTGGCGTTGCTTCCTCAACACATACATTGAAAGCAACAAACGCTATAAGTTTAGCGGCTACGAGAACGTCGCGCGCCTGAGGGCCGCGATCAAAGGTGAGGCGAAGGCGTGCGTGCAGCACATCCTGTCAACGGCGACCACACCAGACCTGGTGATAAGGATACTGACGAAGCAGTATGGTCGCAAAGATTTCCTAGTGGACAAGGCGCTAGAAGATCTGAAGAAGCTGCCACGCGTCGGGTCGAGCGCGAACGAGCTCAACACCTTCGCCATCCAGGTCATGAACATAGTAAGTACGCTTATGGATCTGGACGATGCGCACTACGCGAACAACCCGCTACTAGTGCGCGAGGTGACGGACAGATTGAGTCCGCATCTCCGATCGCGCTACTGCGACTACGCCCGAGGGCAGAGGGGCGGCGGCCTAGCAGAAATCCAGGTGATGGCAGATTTCTTGCTCGAAGAGAGTGATCTGCAGCTGGAATTCACCCACGCTAGCGCTCCCACCGTGAAGAACGTGCCACGGGGAGCACCGCCACAGACGAACGCACCGAAGACCCAGAACCGGAATGACAACCGCCCGCCGCCGCCCCAGCAGAACCGATGGGGCCCGCCGCAGCCGTTGCCTTCAAAGGTGGCGTACGTGACCGAACAGGTACAGCCATCACGGGTCCAGGTATGCCTCTATTGTAGCGCGAGTCATCAAACGAACGAGTGCCGGAAACTGCAGGCTCTGCAACTACCGGCGAGATGGGACTGGGCGAAGCAGAACAGAATCTGCTTCCGATGTATGGACGCCAGGCATCAGCGCTCTCAATGCCGAGCGAAAGGCTGCAGTGTTCCTGGCTGCCAACACCCCCATCACAAGCTGCTCCATCCGGATGAACCACGATCGCCGACGCCGTGTGAACGAGGCACGGCACAGGAAGCGACTCGTGGACCCCGCACCCAACCGAACCTGGACAGCGGGGTAGAGCAGAGCAGCTACGCGAGTAACGCCGAGGAAGCTACCGAGGTATTACTCAAAGTTCTCCCCATAACGATATCGGGCCCCAAGGGCGACGCCCATATCTACTGCTTGCTGGACGAGGGATCGACCGTCTCACTCCTCGAGCAGAGAGTCGCTGATCTGATTGGAGCTACTGGACCACAGGATCAGCTGACAGTGCGCGGCGTTGGAGGGATCGCGCACAGCGGACACTCCGAACGAGTGTCGGCCTACATACGGTCAAGAAATGGAGGCTTAGCTTACCCCGTAAGACTACGAACGGTAAGTAACCTCGGCCTGAGAGGCCAGACCATCAACGAAGATCTGCTGGATCGATACGAGCACCTGCGAGAAGCCCGCGGTGCAGTATGCAGCTACGGTGCGCCGCAGCTGCTGTTAGGTGCCGACCACTGGCACCTGCTGGTACCCGAGGAGATACGAACCGGACCAGGAGACGGCCCCGTCGCTATAAAGAGCGCGCTGGGGTGGGCGCTCTTCGGTAAGAACCCCGGTTATCTCGGAACGAACGAACAAACGGTGTACCACGCGACGTGCGAACGTGAGTCGCACGACGCCATGAACCCAGCAGAAGATGCCACCCGCCTGCGAACGAGCCAGAAGGTGAGCATCAACGATAGATGGTCCACGAGTCCCGCCTTCTGGAGCCAGGCGGAGGACCAGTGGCTACCAGTCATATCCACCAAGAGCGTGGAGCCGACAGAGCAGCGAAAGAAGGAGGTAGTCCTCGCGACAACGCATGAACCGGCCACAGCGCTACCGGACATCGAACGGTTCAGTAGCCATGAACGCGTCGTAAGGACAGTCGGGTACATGTTGTTGTTCATAGAGAAGCTGAAGTCTCGTGACAGAAGGAGACAGCTGGAAGCGAGGCATCTACGAGCGGCGGAGCATTTGCTGGTGCAGAGAAGCCAGCGAAATAGCTTCCCAGAAGAATTAAACACATTAGCTGCTGGAAAGAAGCTAACAAAGCAGTCTAAGTTGTATAAGCTCGATCCCGAGCTCTCGTCAGACGGTCTGTTGACAATGAGGACCAGGCTGAGCCGTGCACCAGTACGGTACACGGCTGAGAAGCCCATCATTTTGGATGGTAGGGAGCCCTACACCAAACTGTTGATAAAGTGCGCCCATTGCCGGGGCGCGCATGTTAATAATGAAAGTGTTGTTAATGATTTAAGGCAGAACATGTGGATACTGCATCTGCGGCCGAGCGTACGCGCCGTAGCACAGGCGTGCGCACTCTGCCGCCTACGTCGCGCGATCCCGCGCGCGCAGCCTCTGGGGGACCTCCCGCCTGAGCGGCTAGAGGCCTACCAGCGCTGCTTCACCCACGCGGCCCAAGACTACTTCGGCCCGCTGTGGGTAACGATCGGCAGGCGACGCGAGAAGAGGTGGGTCGCCCTGTACACGTGCCTGGCGACACGTGCGGTCCACCTAGAAGTCGTGCACAGCCTGTCAACCGACAGTGCCATCAACGCGCTACGACGCTTCGCGGCGCGTCGTGGATGGCCACAAACCATGTGGAGCGACAACCAAACGTCGTTCCACGCGGCCGCCTTAGAACTAAAGGCGGCCCGAGAAGAATGGTTGCCAGCACTCCAGAAATACGGACTGCAGCATCGATTAAACTGGCGTTTCATCACCCCGGCTGCGCCATCACAGGGCGGCAGCTGGGAGAGAATGGTGAGAACCATTAAAAATGCATTGAGCTACACGCTAAAAGAGAAGGCGCCGAGTGAAGAAATCTTCCTGACACTTCTGGCGGAAGTAGAGAACGTAGTGAACGCCAGACCACTTACCCACGTACCAATAAACAATGAAGACGACGCCGCGCTGACACCGAATCATTTCCTGTTGTTGTCAGCGAACGAGCAACTAGTCATCGGTCCCTGCGAGGAAGATGACCGAAGAAGATGGCGCCAAGTACAGGCGCTCGCCAACCACTTCTGGCGAAGATGGGTGAAAGAATATTACCCACTGTTGGCCCCCCGTCAATCCTCCGGCGGTGGGAACCAACAGATCCACGTCGGCGACTTAGTGTTGGTCGCCGACCCCGCAAGCCCTCGCAACGTATGGCCGCGAGGGCTAGTCGTGGCCACCTATCCAGGGCCCGACGGAAAAGTGCGGAACGTGGATGTCCGCACAACGAACGGCGTGTTACGTCGAGCCTCATCACGGCTGGCCGTGCTAGTGCCAGCCGCGCCGAGCACCGAGCCTGCGTCGAGCACCGAGCCTGCTTCGAGCACCGAGCCTGCGTCGAGCACCGAGCCTGCTTCGAGCGCCGAGCCTACATCGAGTCACGAGCCTGCGTCGAGCCCATAGCCCGCACCGTGTCCCGAACCAGAGAAGCCTGAGACTAGAGCTACCGTAGCCACAAAGTCTGAGTCTTCAGACGGCGGGGAGTATGTAGACGACAGACCCTACCCTCCCCTGATGTACCTAGCACGTAATTTAGAAACAAATAAAGATAAGACGTTAGCTAGGTAAATGTAAGAGTAACCCTGTTATTTAAAATGGAATATTTAAGAAATATTGTCATATTTACGTAAATATTAGAACCTTGTCGCACTAAGCGGAAGGAATAACTCTTTAGGGCGAGTTTATTCATTTCAGCAAGTATTATGACACAATTCGAGTGATTGCGCAATAATACTTGGAAGTTTCCATACGCAGTAGAATGAAAGATTGCGTAATAATGTAAAATATATCGATCGTAGATCGAAATTACGCTATGAAAATGGCATGTTTGTGAGCTAACTCACGAACAGTTGACTCTGAGACAATAAGGTTTTTATTATATAAAGTAGGCGCTGAGGCGCATATTATAAGCCCTGTTTGAATCACAGGCACTAAGAAATGGTCGCGCAGCGAATTTCTTAAGATTGAATAAATTCAGAATAGTCGTTTTTACACAACGTTCTTCCCTCTCAGAGCCAATATTAGGGAGACACTGTCCAAGTATAAAGGGTCACGTGTGACCACACCGAACGCCGACTCGATGAGTCCTAGTACAGGCCAGTGAGATAATCACAGCCTCCGCAATCCGCGGAAAACCGCGAGATTTGTAAGATTCCCTATTTATACTCGGACAGCGCCTCGTAGCGTGCACAACTTCATGGTGCTCACGTTACGGTCAGCCATTGCGAAAGAAAGGAGGTGAGTTCGCAACGTACTTCACTTAGTACCGAAGAGACACTCCAAGGAAGAAACCCAGAACAAGAAAGAAAAAGTGCGTTGGGAACTCAGCTCAGGAAAAGTTTAGGAATCTAGACATTGTGTCCTAGATTTAGATAAAATCAGTGTTAAAGTCATTATAAATAAGTAACTTTATTATATACAGTGTTAACTTCCAAATACGTTTTATTAAGAACATAATCTGTGATAAACAATATAAGCCATTTACAATCCGTCCGGACTTCTTATTTACTTGTTACGAATCATAAGAAAAAGCAGAACCAAGGTGGCACCAATATTAGAGTAGAGTCAGTCACTGTTATTTTACGAGAGGAACTACCAGTCATTTGTATACAGTCCACTTTAAACATTTATATTTTTGGGCCTAATCAATCAGGATTAGTGCATCATTTACAGTATTATATTTAGAGAAATGCAGATTCACTCTTGACTCGATAATGACTGGGACTGGAACGTAAAGATGAGCGGAGTCCTGAATACCCCAGCTTAATAGAAGCTTTTCAAGATATTATTTTGTGGTAACTATACCCAAACCAGAGACCTAAAGAGCATTAACATTCATATATTTATATTTACTGACGGCCTGTTTAGCCTAGTTGGTAGGGACTCTGCCTCCGAAGCTAGAGGTCCCGGGTTCGAATCCCGGCCAGGGCATTTATTTGTGCATTTTTCACGGATATTTGTTCTTGGGTCTTGGACGTTTCCTATGTATTTAAGTATGTATTTATCTATAATAAGTATGTATAATGTATATCGTCGTCTAGTACCCATAGTACAAGCTTTGCTTAGTTTGGGACTAGGTCGATTTGTGTAAGATTGTCCCCCAATATTATTATATAAAAATGTTCATTTTCATTTTACCACGTCTAGGAAATCAGTTCAGTTCTCGCTAGAAATCATATCAAACTATTTAATTTATTGTCTAGTGGAAGTAATTTCCCTGATTGTATCTCTTATTTCCATTATCGCCTTTCTCCAATTTTGTAATACAGTTTCGAAATGTTGTCTTGTGTATACGCATTTACAAATATTTTTCCTCTTCTTGTATCCATACTCAGATTTACTTTAATTAAGTAGGATAAGTATTATCATTGTAATAAGCATATGTTTGGGAGAATATCGCTGACTGTCGAGTATGTAAAAACTCAAAACTCAAACTCAAAATATTTATTTGTATGACATAGGTTACAATAGGTGTTACAGTTTGGTAAAATGTGTATCACTATGCCGTACCAAAAGGTATACAAATGGCAAGCAAAATTTTTCATGCAGCATGCTTACCCTACTACATACATTATAATATTTAAATAACTTTGATCTAATGTAAAAAGCAGCTATGTGAGTGAACCTAGAAATGGTCCCTTCTGAATTCGTCAATAGAATAATACGCCTTATTTGCAAGGAAATCAAATAAGTGTTTTTTGAATAATTTATAATCCACAATTGTCAATATATTTGCCGGTAATTTATTAAAAACCTTTGATGCCATTCCGAATACACTTTTCGATAATAACGCCGTTTTAGATTGAATGGAGTTAATTTTACCCTGTAGGCGAGAACTATTAAAACTGGGGAACTGTCTAATATTGTATTTGACATAACACGAAATTTCGTAGATATATAAGCACGGCAGAGTTAATATACGTAATCTAATGAAATGTGGTTTACATGTTTCAGTGGATGGGATACCACTAAGAGCACGAATACATTTTTTCTGACTTATGAAAACCATCTCTCGACCACTTGAGTTGCCCCAAAATAAAATTCCGTATCGTAATGTTGAACTGACATACGCGTGATATGCTGTAAGGACGGCTGACTGGTTAAGAGGGGGCATAACGCCAGGAAAAAAGTAGAATTCACCCGCGCGTCCCGCGCCTGGCCCCGCTGTGCGTAAAGGCGATGCGTCTGTTGCTGCCTCGCTCACTCCGCATAGTATATGCCCATCCAGACAGATGAAACATGATTATTTAATAAGCGACAGTTATGTTTATTTGTTAGGTACAATTGGAAATTAAGAACGTCCATAGACTACGGTGTTAATTAGAAATTAAAAACGTCCATGGACTACGGCGTCAATTGGGCATTAAGATAAGTCTCCCTGACAGCCGCGCGACCGCGTTAGGTATTTGATTGGGATATTGAAGTCTTTATCGATCGTGACGTAAGCGCTGGCAGCCTTTTGCATGTCCTTCCGCAATCCGAACGCCCATATTCTGACGTGTAGCAGCCATATTCTAGGTGAAACGATTGCAACCTCTTTTAAATATGTTATAGTTTTGAAGTCATCAAAAAAGTTATTACTTACGAGTAGGTAAGTAAATTTATAAATGCTTTTAGGAAATGGTACGTACAGACTAACAATCGTTTTTAACTAGCAACCCACCCCGGAATCTAGCGGATTATGCTTATATATATATATATATATATATACAAAGGTAAATGAAGTATAAGTTAATTGACAAAAGCTAACGCAAAATGACTGTGAAAAATATGACAGTTTGATACAAAATCCGCGCCAGCTTTTATGAATCGACCTATTATATGGCTACAATAAAATCGGCCAAGAGCATATCGGGCCATGCTCAGTGTAGGGTTCCGTTCGGTATATTCCCAATGAACTTGCTTTAAAAAGATCAATAACAAGCAAAAGAGAATACCTTCACAGCGTTTCATACGTCTTTTACTAAGAAGGGAAGACTTTTTACGATAGCTGAAAAACAGCTCAACTGATCATGTCCGCTATAGTTTTCATTCAGTCTTTATTAAATTTTACTTTCATGATTTTTTTCATATTTTTTGGACCCATAGTTCAAAAGTTAGAGGAGGATTCATTTTTTTTTCTCTTGAAAGGAATAGTTCAAAAAATATTCACTTATCAAAAAGTGTTTGATGAAGACCTCTATTTATTTTGAAAGACCTAACCAACAACCCCCCACACCATAGGGTTGAAGCAAAAAAAAAGCGCCCACTTAGTAAAGGCATGAACAGTAGGGTAGACCGGGGACAATAGAAACACGTCATGATTGAAACAAGTCAAATTTCTCGAAAACTATAATACGTACGCGTCTGACGCAACATTCAGAACATGCGGTCGGTCATAATTGAATCCTTGGCCAGAGTGCTCGAGCGCCGGTACGAGACGGGAGTATCTACGAGCCAAGCCAGTTTTTCGCGGTAAAAAGTAAGTATTTGTGCTCTCGTATATTCTCTTATAACTTCGTTTACTCTTGTATTTTGGCTAATCAAATTATTTTGGTGTTATAGTTAGGAATAAACGAATGTTTTTAATGGCCGTTGATCAGCGTTCGAGTTTTTTTATATATAATATTTGTCATTGAAGTGAAAAACGTGGTGTGGGGACGATAGAAACAACTTGCCTGTGGACGATTCAAACGTTTCAATCGTCCTCGTGTTTTAGTCGTCCCCAAAAGTAAGCGACTTCAAAATATAAGGTTCTGTATTCGATGCACATGTTTGTTATATTAATCTTCACATTTATTTGTGTAGTTTTTGGCCTAGTTGATAAATAATGGATGTAAGTTTTTTTGTGTTCAAACACTGCAGTTTTTTTTTCAAATACTGCAGTTTTTTATTCGGCATTATGTGAACATTTGTTTTTAACCGACTTCATAAAAAAGGAGGTTCTCAATTTGACCCGTATGTTTGTATTTACGTTTGTTTGTCCACAATTAACTCGCGTTCGGTTAAACCGATCTTAATGCGGTTTTTAGAAAAGTATTTCTCACATTTTTGAGAATGTTTTTGTGCATGATATTAACAAATGGTTATTAATAGCTTTCAAAAATTAGGAGGATTTCAAGCTAACATGGTCACTAAGGTTGCTTGTAGGTATACAACACAACAAATGGTTTGTAACTTTTAATGCGACAAAGACACAAGTTTATAATCGATTTTTAAAGACTTAGAACAGCCCTTAAAGTTTAGTGAAAAGGGGACTTTACTGTCAGTGCCCCTCTTGTATTCTTTCTGTGCGCTCGGTATCGGTTTGAAAGACGTGTCGGTACTTGTCGGGGCGTATCAAAGGATTTGTTCTCTCATTGACTCGTGGCGTCGGCTCTGTGCGCTCCCTCACTCGCTGCGCACCCGCTTGAATTCAATCGTGTCGGTCGTCAGTTGGTCATCGAACTTGTGTTTTGTTTGTACGTGCGGAAGGTGCTGATACTGTAATGATCAACCTCATGATGATGAAAGAGAAAAGCCTATTGCAAATACAGACACAGAAAAAGAGACCTCTGTTCCTACGACTAAAAGAAAAATTCCTGCATGCTCTTATTGCGGTTAGACAGGCCACAGAAATCAAGTCAGAAATGGAAAATACTTTTGTAAAAAACGTCATTCTGAATTATCATAAAATGCGTGTTATTAGAGTAAGGTAAATCATCAATAATTGATCACCATTAGGAGTAAGCTAGTAATAGACAATTTATACCAATTCGTGTCCTTAGAGATTTATAGTAACTTAATAATAATAACATGTTTGATTTCTAATAATGATAATAACAAATTTGTATTTTGTAGTAAGTCTTATTCTTAACAATGTCACTAAACATTTTACGTCCGACACTAAGGTCCCTTTTCAAATACGTTAATCATTTAGTGTTTGCCGACCCAAAATTATAGGTTTTTGGTAAGAGTTTAATACTAAAGTGTTCTAAAATTAAAACTATCAAAATCGTTGTTATCAGATGATATCACTAAATATTTTACCACTAACAATAAGGTCCCTTTCAGAAAATATAAAGTGGTTGTACCAACTTTTTACTAAACTTTATCTTGAATTTTGAGACTTAAAAAACTACTTTTTTAATATTTCTTGTATTAATTTGATCTCATTTGGCTATGTTTTAGCGTAGTAGATATATATGTTTGTTGATTTTGACTGTTTAATTAGATTTATAACCACAAAGCTATTTTTGTTAAAATAAATATATTTTTATAATAGACAACGTTGATTCAAATCGAAGTAGTTCTTATTGAGTGTTTAATTACTTATAATATTTACTCCTTCTATAATATGTAATGGAAATACACTATAAATAGGAATCTAAGTAAAAAATTCAGCATTTTTTTTTTACTTTATGCACTTTGCCAAGGTAAACTATACGAAAACAGATATACAATTACAAAATTGTACTTGAAACCTGAAAGCCCATACAATCTACTCCTCAAATAGCATATTATCTATGTAACTTGCAAGAATAACATACTTCAATTGGGTTTATAAGTTTGAATTCAATTTTCTCATAATCACCTTTTCTGACTTTTGAGTTTCAATTATAAAAAAATATATCTATTAAACCTACATGCATGTTTGATATGGTTCGATAGCTCAGTGTATGTAGATTATGGTGATATACATAACTCAATACCGACAGTAAGGTCCCTTCCCGCTGATAAGGCCACATATTGGTTTGTCGCGTCAGTTTTTGGAAAAAAGTATTTTTCTGCGGGCGGATGTCGATTTCTCCCCCTCTACAGGTCGCATTTATCAACCGATTCTAGTTAAATTTTGTAAGTAGGTACGATAATTAAATAGAATTGTTTTTGTCGCCTCAGTTTATGAAAATTATCAAGAACAATTTATAGGTTAGCTGGAAGAGATCCCTTAAAGGGATAAGCTCGCCTTTGTACTTCCACTTTTTGTTTGTTTGTCATTTTACCGTGTTTTATGTACAATAAAGCAATACATACATACATACATATATTCTCAATGATTTCGTGTGTTTCTGCTGGCGGATTTCGGTTTCCGCTCCTCATCAGGGCGCACTTTTCCACTGATTCTCGTAAAATATTCTTTCTTTGTTTGTCATGTAAAATTTTGAGAAGTAAAATAAACACACTCACGAGGTCTACACAGCTCACAGAGCTACTAGATTAGTGGTTTTAAATGTGGACTGGTATATGGTAGGTGTCGCTACGGAACCCTTCTTTGTAGGTGATCCGACACGCACTTGGCCGGTTTTTTCTTTTGGAGTGTTTCCGAAAAATTTCACTTTATCAAAAAATGTTTGATGAAGACCTCTATTCATTTTGAAAGACCTATCCAACAACAACCCACACCATAATGTTGAAGCAAAAAAAAAATGTCATCCCCACTTTACGTGTAGGAGAGGTACACTTAAATATTTTTTTTTAGGTTTTGTTTTACCATTTTGTCAGATTTATTGCTTTATAAATCCATGCCAAATTGCAGTTTTCTAGCACTAACAATCACAGAGCAAAGCCTCGGACAGACAGACGGACAGACAGACAGACAGACGGACATGGCGAAACTACTAGGGTTCCTAGTTGACTACGGAAACCTTACATTTAGTGTAATAATTTGACTTGGAGTAAGACTCATACGTAAGAGAAATTCATCGTCTATTTTTGCATATACTACACACAATCGTTTAACCGAGGTTGACTGCCGTGCAATGATAACGTTGTAATTTGAACTGTAAAGTTTGTAACATAAGGTAGATATTAGATTTTTTGTTGAGAAGTTTACATCAAACTTTTACTTGCCATTCATAAACTATAATGTTGGGTTTTATAAACTCAACGTTTTATTTGGGACACACTCTTGTTGATACTATTATATTTACTTCGCAGTCTTGAGCGCTCCCAACACAGTCCTCTCGTCTCAGTGGAGCGATCGGGACTGGCTCCGCCCGTGAACAGCAACAGCAGATATACTGCGCCGCGCGGAACGTGCGACGGAAGAGACGGTATCGCGCAGAAGAAAAAGGGCTTATGCGCCAAATATGTTTTACCTCAATAACTCAGAAAAATTACAACATTTTGATAAATCGCTAATAACAAAAATGTATTATGTCGAAAGGTATTTTATGTATTTTTTTTACTTCGATAGTATGCAAGGTAACGTCACACAATTGAAATTAGGTGAAAATTAGACATGTTTTGACGATTCTTTTCTATCGAGCCAACTTTAGTTTTTAATGGTTTTGTTCAAACTCAAAAATAGCAAATATGATCTAGTTTTCGTGTAATTGGTTTTTTTGGCATTTAGACTTGATTATGATAGGTAAATATTCAATCTGCGAACTGCAATTTGGCGTGGTACCCCCTCTTAACAATTTTTCTTAAGTTACGGAGAGCATATGCATATGAATTAAGCTTTTTACAAATGGATTCAATTTGGTTTTCCCATGTCAACTTACTGTCTACTCTTAAACCTAAAAAAATTGTTACATTTGTGTCCTCTATTTTATGGCCATTATAGGTAATAGTCAAATCTGTTAATTTATTAGTACGTTGTTTAAAATTCATTATTTTAGTTTTGTCAAGATTAATATTTAAATTATTATAATTAAGCCATTCAATTACTGATTCTAATGTTCTATTGATATTGGATTGATAAGACTTTAAATCTACATTACCATTTTCAGCTGAAAATATTATCGTACTGTCATCAGCAAAGAGGACCATAGGATAATCAATAGCCTTCGGCAGGTCGTTAATATATATTAAAAACAGTAGGGGTCCCAGGATGCTTCCCTGCGGTACCCCGTACTTTAACTGTTTAAAATCTGATGAGTAAATCAATTCAGTTTTAGACTTAACGCATAAATGATTTATTTGAGTAGCTTGTCTACGGTCGCTTAAATATGATTTGATTAAATCGTGTGCATTTCCGCGCACGCCATACGTAAATAGCTTTTTTAGTAAGATCTTGTGGTCGACGAAATCAAATGCTTTAGACATATATGTATCGGCGTTTGTTCGCGGCAGTGGTCTTCTTTTTCAGGAATGCTAGTAGATTTTGACTTGTATAGGTGCCATTGTGACCTACTTGCAGAATAAAATTCATTGATTTCATTTATTATTTCATTTATTTCAGTTATAAATCTACTTTATAACTCTATATTATAGTTATGAATCTAATATAGTTGCAGGTGTATAATGGTTGTAAAAGCGTTTATACAGCCTAATGTGCTGATTTTGTGTGTAAAAATGGATACATTTTTTGAGGTTTAAGTCAAACAGTGACGCAGATTTTTAATTCAAGATAGAGACATGACGTTCTGATTCGAAACGCTCATTTTATAATACCTATTTCATTTTATTGGTAAATAAAGACGTCGAACTTAATCTGTAACGTTTCCATCGACAGCAAAATAAATACAATATGTGAAATACCGTTATTGAATGCGCCCCACAACAATACAACACGCGTTTATACATCTTCCACGCTTCGCAAATTGACAATCACTTTCTAAGAGAGGGTCCCGTAACCACTAGGGTAAAGGTCCTTAGGGACCATTTTGATTCAATCGATCTAGTCTGCAATTTAACATAAAATTGGCAGTGTATCTAAAAATGCACACATTTTTTTATACAACCACGGTGGCTAACAAGTTTACGGCCTGCCTGGTGGTAAGCAGACACCGTTGCCTATGGACGCTTGCGACTCCAAAAGAATCATAAGCGCGTTGCCGACCCTTTATTAATTTGAGGATTCGGTGTGTTGGAGCTAGAGACATATGCAGGTCCCTCATTCTCAATACAGCATACCCTCGGGCGCTCTGGCGACCTTACTCACCACCTCACCACCTAGAGAGCAAGTAGTGATTTTATTATGGCTGCGGTCTTCTGTAATGTGGAGGTACTTCCCCAGACGGGCTGCTCATATGAGCGATATGACGTTCCGCTGTGCCCTAACTCTCGTAGCACACAATTATCCTTCTCTATTTGTACTCAAAGAGTGCTCAAGTTCTTTGGACACATGGTCACGCGCGGCGCTGATGCGCTGGAAAGGCGCATAATTACTGGGCGCGTCTCGTGGCCCAGCGGCACCCGCTACCGCGTGCGGTATGCGAGGTTAAGCAATGTGGGCACAGGTCAGTTCTTGGATGGGTGACCGCTTTGAGTGGTTACTAACTGAGCGCTCTCGTGCTTTGGAAGGCACGTTAAGCCGTTGATCCCGGCTGCTGTCTACGACAGCAGTCGTTAAGCCAAGTTAGAGGCCTTCGGGCGGCTTGAGAACTTCTAACAGTCAAGTTGCCCACTCACTTGACAATGGGGGGTCGAAGTTGCACCACGTCCGTAGGGAGTACCCACCGTGACCCTACACGTGACCCCTGGATGATGCTAAAACTGCAACAAAAACTGGCAACCGTACTTGTCTTCTCGAAGATCTCACGGTTCGTAAATAAATGCCATACGATTAAATAAATAAAAAACTGGGCGCGTCGATGGAAGGAGATGCAGAGGACATGCACCACGAAGATGGACAGATGTGGTCCAAGAAGTTGCCGGGTCCACATTACAGGCGAATGTACAAAAGGCTCAATACCGCGCGGCCTGGAGAGCAGTGGTTGAAAGCGTCATCACCCATAGCAGTCACGTCCCTCAGTCATGAGGTTACGACCATGAAGAAGAAGAACTCTCTTAGAAATCCAGTCCACCGTTACTGCTTACTACAAAATTATTCTAGTATGGGATGGCGAATCGTAACTGACGATTTCTCAATGTAATTTGAGATGTTGGCGCCGTGAAAAGAAGCCTATGTCTTCTCCGGTAGATGTCGCTGTACGCCTCCCTTAAAGCGTTGTTGAAAGATGGCACTTGTTTACGATTTCGTGCCGAGTTTGATTGGTTCCGGTAGCTCAGCAACTACAGCGATTGGCTGCGTATGCCAAATGTCGCAGGTACGAATCCTGCTCGGAGCACAACATTTTACAATTTTCCTCTTTAATTTGAAAACCATTCCACTTTTGTAGGTATGTTCCTAGTGGGTAATCCCTGTAAGGTCAGCGAATCCTCAAATCACAGTGGCCCCAACTCATTTTTAATTCTGAAGTCGCAAGCATCGCCTGTTAGCGTTGCCGGGCACCTTTTTGCCACTGTCATGTTTTTTTTTTAATACTATGACGGTGGCCTGATGGTAAGCAGACATAGTAGCCTTGACGCTTCCGATTCCAGAACAACCACATTCGCGCTGCCGACCTTTTTCTGATTAGAGGATTCGTTGTATTGATAGCAAGAGAAAAATTGCAGTTCTCTCACTCGCAACACATCGAATGACGACCGTACTAAGATCCTAAGCAGACTAAGAGGATTTACGTTCAGGAGATGGATGGAAGGCCTGGAACGGGGCGACCAAGGCGAGGGTATCTTGATCATAGAAATATGATCATATATTGAAATAAGGCCAGGTTAGAAGTACCCGCAACCGACGAGCATACTCCTATATGAGGAGATGTATGAATGTGATGGAACCGAAAGAAGTTTGGTATAAAAGGACAGTAATATTCGGCATTGGACCCGGGTATGTCCTAAAACTACGACCAAGACCACCGTGGTATAGGCAGCAGCATCCCTGGAGTGTGGTGGAGATCTTCACTGCGATCGCCGACCCGTATGCCAAGCGTGGTGATTATGGCATTTACCCCCCATGAAATTGGGGGAGGCCTATGTCCAGCAGTGGACGTCCTTGGGCTGGTATGGATGGATTTGGCATTCTCTGGCCTCGGCCTACCCCAATGCGATGCGTGAGTTATGTAGCATATTATAATCAAGTCGATGAAGCTTCAAAGCGATCTTATTTCGACGAATCCCCTTCATTAGTGCATTTGATTGATGAACGATGACGTAGGGGCCGGACCCTCGGGCCACAGTAAATATATTACCTAGCTAAAGCAGTATCTTAACATTTCAGACGTTAAACACGTACTGCAATGTTTAGAGAAATTTTTACGGTATGGAATACCCAGGTCAAAATTGTCACTAGGTAGTTGTTAAGAATTATGTGTATAAAATAAGCTGTCCGACACAGCAGAAAAAAATTTGGCTGTAAAATGCTTTTTTAGTGTAGTTTTTGAATATAAGGCAGTTGATAAAGAAAAAAAATATATAATGAAAATGAAACAGGTCACTTACGTGTACACCGAGGCACGGAGTACTAAAAGAACCGCCGCCACGATAGGTATTTTGATTAATAACCGCAAACCGGTCTGAAACATGTCGAGCAATATTCGATCTTTTAGACGTGAGTGACCCGTTTCATTATATTTTAATAAGTAAGTTTTGTAAAAATTATTAATAGGTTTTAGTGATGCGAAGGAATATTTTTTTTGGAATTTAGATATAGGAAGCTTGTTATTCCACTGGCCAGGCCGAGAGTATAAACTAACACATACATGACATTCATCATCATCAGCCTGTGTCAATCCACTGCTGCTGGATCCTCTCCCATGGCACGCCACCGCGAGCTCGTTCTTCAGCTCTTCTCCTCCAATCCCTGCCTACTGTCTTACGGATGTCGTCACCCCACCTAGGTACAGGGCGTCCTACACTACGATTGCCGACACACGGTCTCCACTCAAGAACCAGTCTGCCCCAACAGCCATCGGTTCTGCGACATATGTGACCTGCCCACTTCAGCGTACTAATTCCCTGAGCTACGGCGGTAACCTTGGTTCTCTGACGAATAACTTCGTTCCGGATACGATACATGACATTACTAGGTCAATAAGTTACGATGCTGCACTGCAACTAATTCTACCTCTCGGCACAGAAATATATGTCGAATCGCTATACTCCAGTGACATTTCGATATATATTGCTATCGATAAGGTGGTTTCTGGGTAGTATTGTTTCTTATCGACCCGTTACAGATTGTCATTATCAGTAACAATCAAGTTGGTGAAATAAGGGACATGAAACTAATTTTTATATTAATAACTTACAAACTTCTACAGGGAAAATTTTCTCACTTCATCTTGCCCGATGAGTATATAATTTTTTTTTTTAATAAACTGACTTCCAGTGGTTTGCTCACTTGCACCGCTGAAGTAAGCACAATAATGGACGGAATACAAAGAAACTCACACATCAAAACAGTGTCAAATACGAGAGGTAAGTCAATGAGTTTTTACTTTGCTCTAATACCATCGACCTTAGTTGAGATACTGCCGCGACTTAATAAATTAACTGTGTTTGTGATAGGGGGCCACATAACATTGCAATCTCACGTATCTATTATAATGTGTGGCCAAAGTTGATGAGTGACTTTGGAGTTTTCTGTTTGTAATATTGTCTATGCACTTGGCTTTTATTTTTATAGTGAACTTTGTATATATCCCTATAAAGTAGTATTGAGTAGGTATTCAAGTTGTTCCGAATGAGAAAACTCGACGAATCTGTAAGGAACTCGACAGTCATTATTGTACAGTCGAGGGCATAAATATGTATACATTTTGTACCTTCTTTCTATAGAATAAGACGAACAAAATTAATGTATGCCCTTGACTTTCATCACTGAATTCACTTTATTTATTGTAACGGTAGCTGTAAATGAATGAATGCTTTATTTGTTTGTTTAACATAAGTTAGTTTAATATTATCTACTAAATAACGTCAAACTTAATATTGTTTGTAACATCAGGTGAGCTGGGGTAACTTAAGAGAACGGGGTTTTAGGTGTGACGAAAATCATTAATCACTTTACAAGCAGATTACGTGCAAATGTCGAAACTTTAAAGAGCCATATGTACTGTAAAACGTTGTACGATACACGTGCGAACAGGTAATTCGCAACTCGTGTCGAATTTCCTGTTCTCTGCACTTGTATCGTAATGTACTATTACGATATACCTTAAGTTATGACTTTTTCAAATGTTCATCATACACCACCTCAACTTACTATAATTCTACAATCTATCTAATAATTATGACTATTTTATTTTGGGCGTAATGCTCAATACTCCTTAATAATAACAAAACAATTTTGATTAAAATTAGATACATGCGAGTACATAAACACAAGATGATTACCCAACCGATACACCATATTTTTTTAAATCTTGGAGGAAAAATAGATGGCACGAGCGGTAGAGCAAAGCATAGCTATATATAATATAAGTAACAAGCGAGAAGAATGGCTGCCACGTCTTAGGAAGCCAAGGGGCTGGCACTTAATAGAGAAGAGTGGCGATCAAGATTGGTTCTCTTTAATAATTAATCGCATTTTATTATTAAGCTATTTTGTAATTGAAATTAACGCCACCTTGACTTCAGACACGGCAAGTAAAAGAACCTAACTGTGCGATATCATTTCAGCCAAAACACACAGCAGGCACCGTTGCTGCAACGCTAGCAAGGTACAACTACTTCACAGAGATGGCGCTGTGGAAAATGTTATAGTAAATTGACACTTTATATTGTTTGTATTAGAAATGAGAACTACAAATTATGAATAATATATTTTTCCCCTCACTAGCTCGGAAAGCCGTCTTTTATCCTTTGAAACAAGCGGGTAAAAACGCATTTTATCCACAAGTGGGGAAAGTAATTTGACCTTGGAGCGTGTTTGAGTAGCTTTTGACAGATAACAAAACGTAAAACGCTCCTAATAATAGTTCGTTTGATATCAATTATCATTAAATAAATGATTTGAGAATTTTATAAAAAATACCAAATTTAGCTTTATTTAATGATTTAAGTCGTAAACCTTAAAATTCTATAACTAACATTTTTTTTATAATGATATTGAGTATAATTGTAAGCGCACAAGTTGAGTCGATGCAATTTCAAAACGCAGAACGTCAGAAATGTCATAATTGTCAATGTCAACTAAAATATACACAACTTGGTCAACTTGTCATTGTCACCGACTCCGACTCACGTAAATATTATACACAACTTCCAGAGTTTTTTGTTATTATATCGTAAAAATATCAGTGATTCCATTAATGAAAATCATGCCTGTGGAACTTTGTTTTTTTGGATGTTGCACTTTCCTCGCTATAGTGAGGAGAAAAGTTTTGTGTTACACACGGGTGCAAAGTTGTATTTTACTTCTCGTGTGTTAAAATACTCGCTACGCTCAGGATTCTATTTTAGAACCACTCGCTTCGCTCGTGGTTCAACTATAGAATCCTTTCGCTAGCTCGTATTTCAATTCCACACTCGCGGGTAAAATACAACTTTGCACCCTTGTATAACAAATAACTATATTAGGAATCATCACCTATTGTTATTACTAGAAAAAATGCTTGTTTGACTGACTGAGCGAAGCGAGCGAAGCGAGCGAAGCGTCTCCATTTCAGCTTTCGACAAAAATTCTTTTGAATGTCTGTCCGGATGTTCTCCTCTACTGGTCGAATTTCTCAACCGATTCTCGTGAAATTTTGTTAGCAGGTTCAATAATTACATAGATTTTTTTTGTCGAGTCAGTTTTTGAACGTTTTGAAATTTGAAAAAATATATTTTTTGCGGGGTCTACAGCTCACAGAGCCACTAGTATAAATTAGTTTAAGTAGCAAACTACTTAGGTACATAATAATGTAATGTAAGAGGCAACCAATTTAGTTTTACTTTATTTTACAGTCTCATCCCAAATTGAGTTAAAAAAAAATTATGACTGAGTATTAGTTGTCTAATTATTTTGTTATTAAAATTAACGCCATCTACACTTCAGCCCCAGAAATGAACGCGAATGAACGACACAAATGAACCTGACATCACATCGGTTCGGATATACGTAAGCACAGAGCTTTTCTGTCGCACTATGAAGATGCAACCACTTCGTATAGATGGCGCTGAGGTAAGTCTAAGAGACTTAGGGTAAGGGCAAAATCAACATTTTATTGAGAAAATCTGTGAAATTATGAGAGAAATGGCTTAAGTAAATTTCGTTAATGTAATGTAACTAACCTAACCTAACTTATATTCTATGCAAAATGAGTATAAAAACCCCCAACGAATAATTCATTTAATCAGTATTTTGGTTTAAAAAGGTTAGAAAAGGAGCAGTTAGCAGGTTTTTTTAGTTGTGCTACTTTTTGCCGCCGTGAAAAGTACTCATGATTAAGGACCGCGAACCGATCTGAAACATGTCGAGCGGTATTCGACCTTAAAGACGCAAGTCACCCGTTTCATTATGTTGTTACATTATGTCTCCAACTCACGGGAGTTTTCTATAAAGATGTAGCATGCGTCTACTTTTACAAAAAAACTGCTGTAATTACTAAAATTTTATATGCGCCATTGCAGTGCATCAGGGATGTTTTGCGAGAGGCGCACCGATGGCTTCCATGCCATAATGCGCAAGCGTGTGGCGTCCCAGGTGAGGCGCCTGCGCGGCAGTCCGAACAGCCTCCTACAAACGGTGGCTGCGCGCCTAGATGGACCCTTCCAGCTGCATTGGGACAAAATGCATAGGGCCTCTAACTGTTTTTAAATGTTAGTTGTGTAAGTATTGTCGAAATGTAAGTATATGTGTTATTATTGTATAGTGTGTGTCTTTGTAATAGTGTTATATGTAATCTTTAATTTTAATTTTTAATCTGATTTTTTATTTTAATTTGTATGGGTCTACGACCTGAAATAAAGTATTATTATTATTATTATTATATTTCAGCACTAATAAATATAATAGGGTTTTCACACCACCAATCTCAATGGCATCCTCTATAACTTAATATTTAACTGTATATGTTTATGATCTACTATGTTCTAATTGTATTTGGAATCTATGGACATCCTTCATCATAATATCGAACTTGACTCTCAGGGGTTCCTTCAGCGTGGCCTGGTCAGCGCCCTCTGGTGGCAGTGCCCGGTACTTTCGGAAGAGCGTCGCTATCACCGTCTTTATAGACATCATTGCGTATTGGTAACCTGGAAAGTTAGAAAATAGTATAAGCGAGGGTAGAAGAAAATCTAGTGGTTACTCATTTAAAAGGTGACAACGTAACCATAAGACGACGATTTAATTAAAAGGTTACACAAAATTGCTAAAAGAATATCATGGTTAAACTGGCTGTAGCTAAAGGCCGAGCCACACCGAATGCGTGGCGTGCACGCGTGCTGCGCACGCAAGCGGTTTGTCATCTACTATGACATTTCATACGATACAACGCGCACGCCACGCACACGCACACGCGCACGTGCTGCGCACGCATTCGGTATGGCTCGGCTTTAAGAGGGGGCATAACGCCAGGAAAAAAGTAGAATTCACCCGCGCGTCCCGCGCCTGGCCCCGCTGTGCGTAAAGGCGATGCGTCTGTTGCTGCCTCGCTCACTCCGCATAGTATATGCCCATCCAGACAGATGAAACATGATTATTTAATAAGCGACAGTTATGTTTATTTGTTAGGTACAATTGGAAATTAAGAACGTCCATAGACTACGGTGTTAATTAGAAATTAAAAACGTCCATGGACTACGGCGTCAATTGGGCATTAAGATAAGTCTCCCTGACAGCCGCGCGACCGCGTTAGGTATTTGATTGGGATATTGAAGTCTTTATCGATCGTGACGTAAGCGCTGGCAGCCTTTTGCATGTCCTTCCGCAATCCGAACGCCCATATTCTGACGTGTAGCAGCCATATTCTAGGTGAAACGATTGCAACCTCTTTTAAATATGTTATAGTTTTGAAGTCATCAAAAAAGTTATTACTTACGAGTAGGTAAGTAAATTTATAAATGCTTTTAGGAAATGGTACGTACAGACTAACAATCGTTTTTAACTAGCAACCCACCCCGGAATCTAGCGGATTATGCTTATATATATATATATATATATATACAAAGGTAAATGAAGTATAAGTTAATTGACAAAAGCTAACGCAAAATGACTGTGAAAAATATGACAGTTTGATACAAAATCCGCGCCAGCTTTTATGAATCGACCTATTATATGGCTACAATAAAATCGGCCAAGAGCATATCGGGCCATGCTCAGTGTAGGGTTCCGTTCGGTATATTCCCAATGAACTTGCTTTAAAAAGATCAATAACAAGCAAAAGAGAATACCTTCACAGCGTTTCATACGTCTTTTACTAAGAAGGGAAGACTTTTTACGATAGCTGAAAAACAGCTCAACTGATCATGTCCGCTATAGTTTTCATTCAGTCTTTATTAAATTTTACTTTCATGATTTTTTTCATATTTTTTGGACCCATAGTTCAAAAGTTAGAGGAGGATTCATTTTTTTTTCTCTTGAAAGGAATAGTTCAAAAAATATTCACTTATCAAAAAGTGTTTGATGAAGACCTCTATTTATTTTGAAAGACCTAACCAACAACCCCCCACACCATAGGGTTGAAGCAAAAAAAAAGCGCCCACTTAGTAAAGGCATGAACAGTAGGGTAGACCGGGGACAATAGAAACACGTCATGATTGAAACAAGTCAAATTTCTCGAAAACTATAATACGTACGCGTCTGACGCAACATTCAGAACATGCGGTCGGTCATAATTGAATCCTTGGCCAGAGTGCTCGAGCGCCGGTACGAGACGGGAGTATCTACGAGCCAAGCCAGTTTTTCGCGGTAAAAAGTAAGTATTTGTGCTCTCGTATATTCTCTTATAACTTCGTTTACTCTTGTATTTTGGCTAATCAAATTATTTTGGTGTTATAGTTAGGAATAAACGAATGTTTTTAATGGCCGTTGATCAGCGTTCGAGTTTTTTTATATATAATATTTGTCATTGAAGTGAAAAACGTGGTGTGGGGACGATAGAAACAACTTGCCTGTGGACGATTCAAACGTTTCAATCGTCCTCGTGTTTTAGTCGTCCCCAAAAGTAAGCGACTTCAAAATATAAGGTTCTGTATTCGATGCACATGTTTGTTATATTAATCTTCACATTTATTTGTGTAGTTTTTGGCCTAGTTGATAAATAATGGATGTAAGTTTTTTTGTGTTCAAACACTGCAGTTTTTTTTTCAAATACTGCAGTTTTTTATTCGGCATTATGTGAACATTTGTTTTTAACCGACTTCATAAAAAAGGAGGTTCTCAATTTGACCCGTATGTTTGTATTTACGTTTGTTTGTCCACAATTAACTCGCGTTCGGTTAAACCGATCTTAATGCGGTTTTTAGAAAAGTATTTCTCACATTTTTGAGAATGTTTTTGTGCATGATATTAACAAATGGTTATTAATAGCTTTCAAAAATTAGGAGGATTTCAAGCTAACATGGTCACTAAGGTTGCTTGTAGGTATACAACACAACAAATGGTTTGTAACTTTTAATGCGACAAAGACACAAGTTTATAATCGATTTTTAAAGACTTAGAACAGCCCTTAAAGTTTAGTGAAAAGGGGACTTTACTGTCAGTGCCCCTCTTGTATTCTTTCTGTGCGCTCGGTATCGGTTTGAAAGACGTGTCGGTACTTGTCGGGGCGTATCAAAGGATTTGTTCTCTCATTGACTCGTGGCGTCGGCTCTGTGCGCTCCCTCACTCGCTGCGCACCCGCTTGAATTCAATCGTGTCGGTCGTCAGTTGGTCATCGAACTTGTGTTTTGTTTGTACGTGCGGAAGGTGCTGATACTGTAATGATCAACCTCATGATGATGAAAGAGAAAAGCCTATTGCAAATACAGACACAGAAAAAGAGACCTCTGTTCCTACGACTAAAAGAAAAATTCCTGCATGCTCTTATTGCGGTTAGACAGGCCACAGAAATCAAGTCAGAAATGGAAAATACTTTTGTAAAAAACGTCATTCTGAATTATCATAAAATGCGTGTTATTAGAGTAAGGTAAATCATCAATAATTGATCACCATTAGGAGTAAGCTAGTAATAGACAATTTATACCAATTCGTGTCCTTAGAGATTTATAGTAACTTAATAATAATAACATGTTTGATTTCTAATAATGATAATAACAAATTTGTATTTTGTAGTAAGTCTTATTCTTAACAATGTCACTAAACATTTTACGTCCGACACTAAGGTCCCTTTTCAAATACGTTAATCATTTAGTGTTTGCCGACCCAAAATTATAGGTTTTTGGTAAGAGTTTAATACTAAAGTGTTCTAAAATTAAAACTATCAAAATCGTTGTTATCAGATGATATCACTAAATATTTTACCACTAACAATAAGGTCCCTTTCAGAAAATATAAAGTGGTTGTACCAACTTTTTACTAAACTTTATCTTGAATTTTGAGACTTAAAAAACTACTTTTTTAATATTTCTTGTATTAATTTGATCTCATTTGGCTATGTTTTAGCGTAGTAGATATATATGTTTGTTGATTTTGACTGTTTAATTAGATTTATAACCACAAAGCTATTTTTGTTAAAATAAATATATTTTTATAATAGACAACGTTGATTCAAATCGAAGTAGTTCTTATTGAGTGTTTAATTACTTATAATATTTACTCCTTCTATAATATGTAATGGAAATACACTATAAATAGGAATCTAAGTAAAAAATTCAGCATTTTTTTTTTACTTTATGCACTTTGCCAAGGTAAACTATACGAAAACAGATATACAATTACAAAATTGTACTTGAAACCTGAAAGCCCATACAATCTACTCCTCAAATAGCATATTATCTATGTAACTTGCAAGAATAACATACTTCAATTGGGTTTATAAGTTTGAATTCAATTTTCTCATAATCACCTTTTCTGACTTTTGAGTTTCAATTATAAAAAAATATATCTATTAAACCTACATGCATGTTTGATATGGTTCGATAGCTCAGTGTATGTAGATTATGGTGATATACATAACTCAATACCGACAGTAAGGTCCCTTCCCGCTGATAAGGCCACATATTGGTTTGTCGCGTCAGTTTTTGGAAAAAAGTATTTTTCTGCGGGCGGATGTCGATTTCTCCCCCTCTACAGGTCGCATTTATCAACCGATTCTAGTTAAATTTTGTAAGTAGGTACGATAATTAAATAGAATTGTTTTTGTCGCCTCAGTTTATGAAAATTATCAAGAACAATTTATAGGTTAGCTGGAAGAGATCCCTTAAAGGGATAAGCTCGCCTTTGTACTTCCACTTTTTGTTTGTTTGTCATTTTACCGTGTTTTATGTACAATAAAGCAATACATACATACATACATATATTCTCAATGATTTCGTGTGTTTCTGCTGGCGGATTTCGGTTTCCGCTCCTCATCAGGGCGCACTTTTCCACTGATTCTCGTAAAATATTCTTTCTTTGTTTGTCATGTAAAATTTTGAGAAGTAAAATAAACACACTCACGAGGTCTACACAGCTCACAGAGCTACTAGATTAGTGGTTTTAAATGTGGACTGGTATATGGTAGGTGTCGCTACGGAACCCTTCTTTGTAGGTGATCCGACACGCACTTGGCCGGTTTTTTCTTTTGGAGTGTTTCCGAAAAATTTCACTTTATCAAAAAATGTTTGATGAAGACCTCTATTCATTTTGAAAGACCTATCCAACAACAACCCACACCATAATGTTGAAGCAAAAAAAAAATGTCATCCCCACTTTACGTGTAGGAGAGGTACACTTAAATTTTTTTTTTTAGGTTTTGTTTTACCATTTTGTCAGATTTATTGCTTTATAAATCCATGCCAAATTGCAGTTTTCTAGCACTAACAATCACAGAGCAAAGCCTCGGACAGACAGACGGACAGACAGACAGACAGACGGACATGGCGAAACTACTAGGGTTCCTAGTTGACTACGGAAACCTTACATTTAGTGTAATAATTTGACTTGGAGTAAGACTCATACGTAAGAGAAATTCATCGTCTATTTTTGCATATACTACACACAATCGTTTAACCGAGGTTGACTGCCGTGCAATGATAACGTTGTAATTTGAACTGTAAAGTTTGTAACATAAGGTAGATATTAGATTTTTTGTTGAGAAGTTTACATCAAACTTTTACTTGCCATTCATAAACTATAATGTTGGGTTTTATAAACTCAACGTTTTATTTGGGACACACTCTTGTTGATACTATTATATTTACTTCGCAGTCTTGAGCGCTCCCAACACAGTCCTCTCGTCTCAGTGGAGCGATCGGGACTGGCTCCGCCCGTGAACAGCAACAGCAGATATACTGCGCCGCGCGGAACGTGCGACGGAAGAGACGGTATCGCGCAGAAGAAAAAGGGCTTATGCGCCAAATATGTTTTACCTCAATAACTCAGAAAAATTACAACATTTTGATAAATCGCTAATAACAAAAATGTATTATGTCGAAAGGTATTTTATGTATTTTTTTTACTTCGATAGTATGCAAGGTAACGTCACACAATTGAAATTAGGTGAAAATTAGACATGTTTTGACGATTCTTTTCTATCGAGCCAACTTTAGTTTTTAATGGTTTTGTTCAAACTCAAAAATAGCAAATATGATCTAGTTTTCGTGTAATTGGTTTTTTTGGCATTTAGACTTGATTATGATAGGTAAATATTCAATCTGCGAACTGCAATTTGGCGTGGTACCCCCTCTTAAAGGGCGTGAATTATGTGGGGTGGGTGAGGCGTTTCAGAAGAAAGTAATGTAAGAAGATGAACAATCTGTCGGCCTGTTTACCCTTGTCGGTAGTGACACTGACACCGAAGCTAGAGGTAATCGAAACCCGGTAAGGGCATTTGTTTCTGTGGTAAGCAGAAACATTTGATCCTGAGACTTGGATGTTTTCTATGTATTTAAGTATATATCTATTAAATATATCGTCGTCTAGTACCCCATGACATAAGCCTTATTGAGCTTACTATGGGCAGGCCTTAAAATAGCGCTATTTTCGCACATCGTTATGATTCATAATGGTACTTTGTCAACGAAGCGCTTTACTAAAAACGATATTTGACGCGTATTTATAGCGGTATCCATTATATCGTTATAAATAAAAAGCAATATATAAATAGCGATATTTTGTGAAGCGCTATAATAACGTTATAGGCAGGCTATCTCTGTCTTGCACATAGTCTCGCTATTACGTGCGCTGTGACATGTACGTCAAACTCGAGCACGTCATTGTCGCCACCGCCGCCATCTTAAACGATATTATAACGTTATTATATCATTATCATTATAAGGTTATGATTTTAATTTTGTTATGATATGAAAAATCGTTATGAGGAATATCGATTATGATTATAACGAAGTTTTAAACACTAACGAAATATATCGTTATAATATCGCTTATTGTCATAACGTTTTAAAGGCCTGACTATGGGACTAGTTCGACTTGTGTAAAAAAATATCCTTTAATGGTATCTATTTAAATTTAAAATCTAAGGGTTGTAATGGCTTACCAAGGCAGTTCCTGAGGCCATAGCTGAAGGGTACGAACTGTGCGGGGTGTGTTAGGGGCTCCACGAAGCGCTCCGGGCGGAATATGTCCGCGTCCTCACCCCAGTAGCGAGGGTTGCGGTGCGATGCCCAGATGTTCAACACCACACCAACGCCCTTCACCAGAGTTAAGCCGGAGGCTGAATAAAAGGATCACTGTTAGTTTATAAATATGTACGCTCAGACCATCTTTCATGAAAAAGGTTTGGTTCCCCTGTCTTTCGCGCGGGATGATGAAAACCAGATTTATGGGTGCTGAACAACCAAACATTTTGTACAATTTCAAATTTTAGCTTTGGAGCTTTGGTGTTTCATAATCATTATTGTAAATTCATTTTTAAATACGTTTTAGTGGAAAAGTTAAAATAAATATTTAATTAAAAAGAGATTATCAACCAAAACAATTACCTTTTCTAACCAAATTTGAGCATTTAAACATAAACTTACGTAATTTAGTGTCGTTTTCGACGGATCGTACTATGATGGGCACCGGGGGATACACTCTCAGTGTCTCCTTGATGACCGCCTCCATGTACTTCAGCCGCGGGAGGTCCTCCGCTGTCACACTTCTTTCGGAGTCTCCGAAGACGTCGTGCAATCTTCGAAAAACAAGGTTCTTAAATAAAGTCCTAACACAACAAGTCTTAGAAGTATTACGGACATCGTCACTTCCTTTCCCAAACAGTATTAGCAACTTAAATATTTGATTTGTGTTTCGGTTTGTGCAAACTCTAAATGTTTACGAAGATATTTTTCTAGATCCTATATTTACCGAAACTGATAAGGTAAACGCCCTACTCCTGACCCTGGCCTCATACATGACATTTTAAATTTTCATTCACCACAATAGAGGTGAAGGTTACGTAGGTATCAACTATTAGGAATTAAGATCTTAATGATTGGGATGTATACTTTATTTTTGAATGATAATAATTTATCATTTTGCAAAAAATTAACTGTAAGTTATCCTACTTATATATGGACTTGGCATTAACGTTTGTCATACGGTTGCCTCAAAATATATAGAATACACATACATCCTGTACATTATCCATAAAGTCGAAGCAAAAAGACGGTTTTATTGCTAAAGACAAAACCTTTTCAGATAACCTTAGATTACCGGAAATCAATTAAAACTATATTCATATTCATATAAACCAGAAGGTGCAGCATCCAACAAGTGGGGCACAGAGTGGGTTGATGACCTGGTGGTAATGACAGGAGTCTGGATGCGGGTGGATGGCAGTGTCATGTGGCACTCTTTGTGGGAGACCTATCTCCATCAGTGGACGGTTTTAGCTGATATGGTGACGATGATGTTATATACTTAAAACCATATTTCGGTATTTTCGGTTACCCACCTACTCAGACTAATGAATATTTTGCATTTTCCCCGCCACCCACTGGTTGTCTGGAAGAGTTCGCTGTTCAGCGTTGGGACTGTCTGTCGTTTACCTCTACTCGTGCTGTAAGCATTAAGGATGATTCACAGTAGACCGTTCCGTGTCCGGGCCGGCCCGTTTTCTATGACAGCAAACGCAACGGCCGGCGTATTTCTCTAGAAGAAAACGGGCCGGCCCGGACACGGAACGGCCTACTGTGAATCATCCTTTATTGTGTTTTTTTCTGAGGTGTGTTATATATAAACCTTCAAGAAGAGCGTACTCCCATCTTAAAGGTCGGCAACGCACTTACAACCCCTCTGGTATTGCGAATGTCCATGGACGCCGCTAATCGCTCACCATCAGGAAATTCGTCTGCTCTTTTGCCTCCTAAGATACACTTTTTTATGACATTTATTTATTTATTTATTAGGATTGCCAACGGTCGATACAATACACATTCATAATAAACTATACATTAACAACATTCATAACTGATCTCCCACTTACAGGCAATCACAGCATGCACTATTTTCAATTACAGCTGTCCATAATATGCTACATATAAAGAGAGAAAAAAAAACAAAAACCAAGTAATCAAATGACTAAACAAATTAAACTTAGGACCTAACTGAAATCGTCAACAGAAAGTAACTTCTTTTTAAATACTGACTCACTGTCGTGAAAAACATCTAACGTCGGTAGTCTACTAGCGAGTTTGTTGTACAGGCGAGACAAGCGAGTTATATGCGCATGAGTCCCAAGATTTGTTCGGCTGCGGCCCATAGGAGTAGGAGTATCTATTGTATTGATGATGATGAGAACTTACTCTTCATAGACCTTCTCTTGGACCTCCTGATGTCGCGCCAGCATAACGACAGTGAATGAAGCAGCCACCGCAGAAGTGTCAGTCCCGGCTACACTGATGACCAACGTCTCTTCTGCAAGCTCATGGTCAGTGAGCTGAGAAGATTCTAGAAGCATCTCGAGGAAAGTTTGGGAGCTGGGTTCATCTGTAATGTGAATATAAACTATTTTTAGAATTCAATTATACGTATACATGTTGTAGCGATATACTGACGATTTGTTTACGCTTTAAACGTTTAAGACGTAATTAATTGGTATGGTAATAAAAGAAAAAATAAATATAATTTGACCTTCTCTACTCAGACAGCTATGCCAATCCGTTTTAAGGCGCTATTACACGAATTACCAGCAATTTTTGTTACACCCTTATATATTATTCTCCATAAACGTCATAAGTGGGAATATTACTCTATTAATCGTATTTGAACACTCAGAGTGGAAATATTACTCTATTAATCGACCCGTTTAGCCTAGTTGGAAGTGACTCTGCCTCCGAAGCTAGAGGTCCCGGGTTCGAATCCCGGCCAGGGCATTTATTTGTGCATTTTTCACGGATATCTGTTCTTGGGTCTTGGATGTTTTATATGTATTTAAGTATGTATTTATCTATATAAGTATGTATATCGTCGTCTAGTACCCATAGTACAAGCTTTGCTTAGTTTGGGACTAGGTCGATGTGTGTAAGATTGTCCCCCAATATTTATTTATTTAATCGTATTTGGACTCTCAGAGACCATTTATACATTAAATGAATTGTAAATATCTCTAAAATAAGGTATCTCCAAATTTGTTATCGATAATATCTGGCAAGTTCCTATTCATTTACTTAATGATATAACTTTCTTGATCAGTATAGTTTTGAAATTTGGACAGTAGTTTTTACTGAATAATTTACGTTTTGAGATGTAAATGTGCCCATGTGATTTTGATTTTCACTTCTACTAAACAAAAATATCAGACAGCCTAGTAAAGGAAATTCAAATATCAGATATAAATAAAAGAGATTATGTGATTATTATTTTTATTCAACAATGCAGACTGGCATAACCTTACGTCAGTCTGGTTGCGATCAAGAATATATTGACACATCAGAAACAACTGACCATGAGGCGGCAAATAATTTAATTTATAAGCAATTAAGTCCCGTTCAGTGAAAATTATAATGAATAAATAAACAATGAAACTTTTCCTGCTACCCAAAGGTTGTCTGTAAGAGATCGCTTTAAGCGATAAGACCGTCTGTTGCTACCATTACTAATAATGTAAGTTTTTTTGTGTAACATTGTTTCTCTTGTGTGGTGCAATAAAGCATATTTATTATTTTATTATTATTAATGAATTTGGTAAAAATAATGTGTGAAGATCGAGCCAGTATAAAGTAGGTAATAAGATAATCTGCTAAAATTGGGTAAAAATACAACACCACCTGGTTTTTGAGAGCTCCCTTTGGCCCTTTGTTCCAATTCCATTCTCTTTGTCTTTATGACCTGAAAGTAAAAAGTAGTTTTTTTCATGTGATCAAAAGGTATGATTTAATAAATCGTGGAAAAACTTTCTTAATAACAGTAGAACTAAGTATGTGTAACGAATATTAAGCCCTTATTTCAAAACTCGTTCATCTCGAATTTTAAGGGTAATCACCGCTCTTTTCTATAAGGTCAGTCATGAGCCTCTGGCAGTTTTCCTCAAGCCTGTACTGCGTTAACATCCTGTATATATCCTGTCCAGCTCATGTTTCTCACCTGTTCCACAAAGTCATACATGAGCCGTCGGCACCTCTCCGCGCGGCGGTACTGCGGTAAAAGCCTGTATATACAGTCGGCGTACAGCCAGGGTTGCACCATGCGTGTTGCTATGAGCTGCGTGATCTCATCCAGTGCCTCGAGGAACGGGTGGTTCGGATGCTGCTGGGATTGCATTTGGACGCCTAGAGCCGTTTCTGCGGATGAATATGAGTATAAGGTGACTTGACGGGGCGGGAGGTATTTTTGCTTTTTGACGTGAGTTTACAGATGTGAGATTTCCTCACTTGACGAAATACTGTCAGAATTAAGTTTGCGCAGTAGTAATACCATGCGCAGAAGTGGGGCAGTACTGCATTAGTATCGGTTGACACTGACAGCTGACAGTTTTCTCATATCATACCGCCTCCACGTCGACAAATCAGGAAGGTGCCTTAGTTCGGGACTAGGTCAGTATGTGTAATATCGACCACAAATATTTATTAATATCATTTCTTACCACAAACAGCGTCAAATGTGTACGTTGTAAGGAACTTCCACACAGAGAACGTCCCTTTGCCGGCAGAAGGCCCAATCTGGTCGACCATTATTGCACTCTGCCTCGCAAAGACTTCTACAAAACGATTCAAGTTCTTCATACTGAACGTAGGAGCTAGAAGTTTTCTCCGAGGTCGCCATATCGTCACTGAAACAATGAAGTAGGTAGTAAGGTAAGGTTTATAGGAAGGAGAAATAATTGTTTTTAACTGACTTAAAAACGACATAAATACATACATATAATCACGCCTGTTTCACAGAGGGGTAGGCAGAGATCACCGATTTCCATTTCCTACGATCCTGACATACAACTTTAGCTTCATGAACTCTCATAACATTCTTCATGCATGCGCGCCGATTTAGGGTACTCTTGACCTGGTCTTTCTCAAGAATGTCTTAGAGAGCATTCTTGGTATTTACAGTATTGTTAAGGGTTCCGTACTCAAATGGTAAAAACGGAACCCTATTACTAAGACTCCGCTGTCCGTCCGTCTGTCTGCCTATCTGTCTGTCTGTCTGTCTGTCCATCTGTCACCAGAATACATCTCACTCATGAACCGTAATAGTTAGATAATTGAAATGTTCACAGATAATGTACTTCTGTTGCCGCTATACCAACAATTACTAAAAACTAAATAAAATCAATATTTAAGGGAGCTCCCAAACAAAAAACTTTTAAAAAATTGCTTGTTGTGTTCATCAGGCGCTGGGTCTCAAAATATATGGGGAAACTAAAATCTACTTGCTATTATATAACGTTCTTATTACTGATAAAAACAAGGTAGGTATAATAAAGTTTCTAATGTTGTATAGATAATATTATAGTACGGAAGCCTTCGTGCGTGAGTTAGACTCGAACTTGGCCGGTTTTGTTACCTTAGAACTCCGTCATTTACTAATATTTTTTTCTTTGAGTATCCCCTCAATATACAGGGTGATTCAGGAGACGTGAGCAGGACCAACACTACATACATAGTAAAAGGCAATGAATCGTTCACCATTGTATTTAAAAGAAACACCCATACCTTTTTCCTGTATTTTAATTTGTGTTAACGTAAAGTTTAATTCTCTAAAATCATGGTCACCCTACAACAACTGGTTTATAAAGATTAAACCTCTAACTGTTATGACTGCACTTTGATTACGAAGAAAGTAAACTGTCACATTGAGTGAGATACGATATTTCAAAAGTAATCGGACTCGGATAACATACAATTTGACACGTATCACTTGACTGAAGTATTCTGATTGTAGAGTGACCATGAATTTCGTAAATATTTTAAAACATTTTGTTTTCAACACCAAAGATAAATAAACGTTAATTTCACTAATAGTGGCACGAAGCAGTAGCTTATGATCTACTGAATCTGTAGTGTTGATCTTGCTCACGTCTCCCGAATCAACCTGTATAGTTTAAATCTATGCGAAGTTAAGTTTTTTTTTTCAGCATTTTTTTGTTCTGTATACTATTGCTCGTATATACAAACCTGGCGCATAAATACTCCCGTTTCCCACGAGGAACTGTAGGAATTTCATCACGTGGTCTTTTTCGAGACAGTTTTTGAGTACCACTTCTGCGGCCACTGGGTCAGCTATCACTGAAGAAGAAGGAAACTATTGTTACCATAATTGACAACATTTCAAGTTTTCAATTAGTATGAAATATTAACCCCTTTCGTTAACTTGTCAACAAGAAACCCCAGAATATTTTTTTTATATTTTTAAAGCTATTCGTTTTCAAGATATTCACGAAAATGTAAAGTACGAGTAAGCCTACCATCGACTATATGACGTCAAAAGGCTGAATTGTGACAGTCACAACGCACAAAGAGAACAGCAGGACAACTTTATTTAGTAAATCTGCCTTGTTAATAGTGCTTCTGTACGATTTTGTACGCTGTGACGCCTTACTTGTCACTTACTATCTTTTAGAATGAGAAACTTTTGAAACTGATTTTTTAATATTAAATGGGGATATTTTCAAGATATTCAAAATGTGGTTATGTTTAATTTTAAATAATAAATAAATATTGGGGGACAATATTACACAAATCGACCTAGTCCCAAACTAAGCAAGGCTTGTACTATGGGTACTAGACGACGATATACATACTTATATAGATAAATACATACTTAAATACATAGAAAACATCCAAGACCCAAGAACAAATATCCGTGATAAATGCACAAATAAATGCCCTGGCCGGGATTCGAACCCGGGACCTCTAGCTTCGGAGGCAGATTCACTACCAACTAGGCTAAACAGGCCGTGAGGAATTTTGTATCCTCTGTTTGATTTAGTCGGAAAATAGCCCGCTTAAAGAAATGAAATGTTGTCAATGACGAGTAAAGCGACATCCTGGTTTGTCGCTGTGGAGGCGGTGCCTTATCGCAATCGGTACTATTTATTCTGTGACGATATGAGAAAACTGTCAGAGAGAAACTGTGAGAGTTGTCGAGTCAGTACGGCTTTTTAATGCGCCCCTACATTCAAATGGCGGATGCTAAACGCTCAATATTTATCGTGATATTTGGATCGTTGATACAGATCGTGGATTTTTAGGTTACTAGAAATCAACGATGTCTCTGTGATCAATACGGTTAAAACCGGAAGTGATCATCGTCTGGTAAGAGGCACGATGAATATATGCGTCAAGCTAGAGCGCTCTCGACTGATGAAGTCCACGCTCCGTCCAGCAGCAGTCCAAATCCAAAACCCCGAGAGCTTTCAGCTGGAACTCCAAAACCGTTTCGATTGTCTAGGCGGCGATGTGGACGAATTCAACGACGGGTTTGTGGAAGCTGTCCATAGCGTTGGGTCTAAGTTCTTTAAGGCCCAAAGAACAAACAGAGCCAAAAGGCTCTCTATCTCCACTCAGAGGCTCATTGAGGAAAGGAGTGAGATGATTCTTCAGTCTTCAGCTGATTCCACATTAAACAGGCAGCTCAATAAACAGATCTCCAATTCCCTCACCCGTGATCTGCGCCAATTCAATACAAATCGTATTAAAGAGGCCATCAAGAAGAATAAGGGCTCTAAAGTTTTCTCAAGAGATCTGTCTATTGGGCAGAGCCAGCTCGCCAGATTAAAAACTGAAGATGGTAGAATCGTTTCGTCCAAACCTGAGCTTCTGAATGAGATAGAGTGCTTTTATGGACAGCTATACACGTCAACTAGCAGACCCGAAGTTGGTCTGGCGGAAGATCGAAGAGCTAGATTAACCCGGCACTATACCGAAGATATCCCGGACATCCGCCTGTACGAGATGAGGATGGCTCTTAAATAGCTTAAGAACAATAAGGCACCCGGTGAAGACGGAATTACAGCGGAACTCCTGAAGGCGGGTGGAAAACCGGTCCTTAGGGCCCTTCAGAAGTTGTTCAATTCCGTCTTACTAGAAGGGAAAACTCCAAAGGCATGGAACAGAGGTGTGGTGGTCCTGTTCTTCAAAAAGGGTGACAACTCCTTACTGAAGAACTACCGACCCATCTCACTTCTGAGCCATGTCTATAAGCTGTTTTCAAGAGTCATTACGAACCGTCTCGCACGCAGGCTAGATGACTTCCAGCCTCCCGAACAAGCCGGTTTCCGAAGAGGTTTTAGCACCGTAGACCACATCCATACGCTTCGTCAGGTTATACAGAAGACTGAGGAGTATAACCTGCCCCTCTGTTTAGCGTTCGTGGACTACGAGAAAGCCTTCGATTCGATTGAAACTTGGGCTGTACTACAATCTCACCAGCGGTGCCAAGTGGACTACCGCTATATCGAAGTGCTAAAGTGTTTGTACGAGAACGCCACTATGTCAGTCCGACTCCAGAACCAGAGCTCGAGGCCTATTCCGTTGCAGCGGGGAGTCAGGCAAGGAGATGTTATTTCTTCTAAACTGTTCTCCGCAGCACTGGAGGATGTTTTCAAGACTCTGGACTGGAGAAGGCTAGGCATCAACATAAACGGCGAGTGCCTCACTCACCTTCGGTTTGCTGACGATATAGTAGTCTTGGCTGAGACCATGGAGGATTTAAGTACAATGCTCAATGACCTTAGTAAAGCCTCCGAGCGAGTTGGTCTAAGGATGAACATGGACAAGACAAAGATGATGTCAAATGAACTTTAAAAAAAAAAACTTTACGCTCGATGTTGTAGACGATTACATATACCTAGGACAGACTGTCCAGTTAGGTAGGTCCAACTTCGAGAAAGAGGTTAATCGTCGAATCCGACTCGGCTGGGCAGCGTTCGGGAAGCTACGGCACATCTTTTCGTCCAATATTCAAAGGCAATGGGCGGGGCACATAGCACGTAGAACTGATGGCTGTTGGGGCGGAAAGGTTCTCGAGTGGCGACCACGTATCGGAAGGCGTAGCGTGGGCAGGCCCCCCACACGGTTGACCGATGACCTGGTGAAGGTCGCGGGTGTCGGCTGGATGCGGGTGGCGCAGAACCGGTCTTTGTGGAAGTCTTTGGGGGAGGCCTATGTCCAGCAGTGGACGTCTTTCGGCTGACATGATGATGATGATGATGAGGTTAAGAATATAATTGGTCTCAGTTGTACAGAGGTATTACACACGAGTATACTTTGTACCCCGAATAGTGAGTTTCCTTGCAACCCCCCCTCGCCTTGCTACCATACGTAGCCAACGTATCACAGTTGACCACGGCGGACATACCCCACGCTGCCACAAATTGTATTACAGATAATAAAAATATTGTCTCACTGATGTAAAGTCTGTTGGCTATCCAATAAGATGCTAAGCCTCCACGGTTGATCGTCAGGCGTCCAGACATCTGGAACACTTTCATCTGATCTGTAAAACAACATATCATATTATTTTCATTCATTAGTTTTTAATACCAAGTAGTAATCAAGTTGTGGCCCGCCTGATGATAGAGAAGAAGTTATTTATTTAGCACACAAACCATTTAAAAAAACAAAGATACAATTTTTAAAATGTAAGTGCTAAAGAGCTGGTACAGGGGTGAGTGGCGAAACTATAAATGAAATTAAATGATTTTTCTCAAACATGCAATGAAATATTGATGTTATGTTCCTTATAATAGGCTGCGAAGTATGACGTTTCAGGTGCGGCTAGGACAAGAGGTAGTTAATGGAATTTCATACAAATGTTGCAGGCCTAGGCCTGCAAAGTCCTCTTTTTTAATTTCCATTCCACTTAAATTTGTGGCACAGGCATCATGACATTCTGCCACTATGCGTATTAAAAATAAAACTTTGTTATTTTTTGTTGTTTATTTCATTGCATGTTTGAGAAAAGCACTATACATACCTCGGCGGGAAATATGGGGTTGCCGGCCTTAGACCTATCCGGCCTCGCTTCGCTCAGCCGTCTATATGTCTTCGGCCGGCAACCCCTTTTGTCCCGGTCTCTGTAGTAATGTACTATTATTCCAGACAGATATATAAGGGTCTCTTATTTAATAAGGAACCCTTAAAGAAAGTTACAGTGCATATCATTTCGCCGGCTCAAAAATAAAACAAAGAGCATATTTTTTGCAGATTAAGGCGACTTCCTGACTTGGCGAGGCGGGATTGATATGTCATAGGTATTTTGTTGTTTGACGTAAGCTTACTGATTTGAAAATTCCTCACTTGACAAAATACTGTTAGTATTAATATCAGTAGTATTAATCCCATGCGCAAAAGTGGGGCAGTACTGTGTTTATATCGGTTGACACTGACAGCTGCCAGTTTTCTCATATCGTACCGCCTTCGCATCGACAAATCAGAAGGCGCCTAAGGCCGGTTGCACCGAGTTACGATCACAGATCGATCAACGTTAAATATGGCGCCGACAGCTGTCATGCCATAGAAACATGTCAAACTTTCCATACATTCAAATATTAACGAACACAGCCTACGATTACAGGCGGTTTGGTGCAACCCAGCCCAAATAAGAATTAAATAAAGCTTGCTATTAAGAATTTGATTTCACGACGTTTCTGTACACACAATCTGTTTTCGCCGGCCCAAGATTAAAATTACGTAGTATGTGCACTACATAGTACTACTTGCTTATTAATTAATAAATAAAAAAAAAAAAAAAAATTGGGGTACAATCTTACACAAATCGACCTAGGCCCAAACTAAACAAAGCTTGTACCTACTATGGGTACTAGACGACGATATACATACTTATATAGATAAATACATACTTAAATACATAGAAAACATCCAAGACCCAAGAACAAATATACGTGCTAAATGCACAAATAATGCCCTGGCCGGGATTCGAACCCGGGACCTCTAGCTTCGGAGGCAGTGTCACTACCAACTAGGCTAAACAGGCCGTCAATTGAGGATAAAATTAAATAAACATTGCTATTTCATTCGGTTTCACGACCTTTATGTACATACAATCAATCTGCCACATCTAATGTAATACCAAAAAACCACCAAGGTCCATATTGCGGTCATTGCAATGATTGCCACGGAATTTAAGATTATATCACGACATTTACCCTAAATAACCGACTTGCATGAGGTCAGTTGTTGTCAGTACACGGGTGTTGCATCCAAATGATTCAGTGTCAAGGTGCCGGTTGTTGACATGTTTCCGTGAATGATTCACGTATGGTCATATCATAAATTAGGACGTCACTGTTGGTAAAACGTGTTGAAATTGTCATGATATACATGTACCTACTCGTAATTTGGGACATTCAAGACAGTTCTTGAATATTTTTATGTACAGTCGAGTTCATAAATATATGAGCAAACCAAATTCTAAACATATTTATCATTCGAAATTATACAGGGTGTTTTTATTGATTTCCGTTCCTTCTTACATATAGCCGTATATAGCCATAGAAATGACGTAGCATATTTAGTTTTTCAAAATTCACATTTTTTTTTGTCATTTTCATACAAAATAATTAATTATATCACCAAGGGTGAATGAAAACCGGCCTTAAGTGTTAACGTAGAGTTAAGCGAAAGTTAATCTCAAGTATGAAAATTCGAAATTCGAATGACACGCACGTCAACATTGTTTAATTGTTAAGGATCTTTTATACTATACTAGGGGTGTTAATTAACGAAAATTAATTCTTCAATAACTTCGATATGCTATGAATTCGGATACTAGGGTCTTGGAGAAGATTACTTTATTTCATCTCAGGATTGTGCCCTCGCAATTAACGGAATTCAATAAAAACATCCTATATACACGTCTAATCCGTCATATTCATCTGACCAAGCCTCTCAATAATATTTAAGCAACTACTACTGATAAATAATAAGTATCTGTACTATGATTTTGACAATAGTACATTTCGATGCTAGTGCGGAAAGTATGTCATGAACATGTAAGTGAAGAATGACATTTCCGCACGTGTATTGAACGACGTTTTTTAATACAGTTGCGAAAAAATAAGAAAAACAACAAGTAATATTTATAAAAACAATATCGAATGTTGCCTTTAGAAACTTAAAACATGCTTGCAGTAAGTAAAAACACCTCTTCTTTGACAGGCGTTTCGGCAGCTATTCCGTTCCACTCAGACAACTTATTAAGAACGGTTTTTCAATATTCAATATTAAAAAATAAATGTGTTATAATGATGAAGAGGTAAGTAATAAAATATGAAATGTGTATATTTTTCGTATTCTGATATTAACAGTAGGTTTTTATGTTGATTACGACGTTTAAAGGAAACTAATATTTAACACCCAGCAATAAGGAGTCATGCATTGGAACGAGCATAAATTTAAAAAAAATGGAAAAGTGAAAAGCACTAGTGCGCGAAAACCAACTTTCCGCACGCTAAACAGCTACGTAAAGTAGCACTTTTTGACCAACTGTATTAAAAAATTATTTAAACAAGTGGAAGCACATAACTATTGACACAAGGGTTTTTTTTTCAAATATTTGTAAACAAATAATAAATAAACGTTTATTCCCATATTATATCTTACTTACTTCTACATATATTATATTCTTCTGCCAAACCACAATGTGGTTTGTTGGCAGACGAGGCTCCTTTACACTTATGGAAGCTATTAGGCAGGTAGTTGAAATGTAACTTAAACTAATGTTAAACTTAAATCTACTTAAGAGTGCGCAGTGCGTTCGGTTCTCCATACAAACGTAGTTACGCTCTCATTTTAAAACGCCATGCTAGAATAACGTGAAATTTTGTATACACAATAGGATTCGGCATATCTAGGTCGTAAATTAGTTTCTGTTGCTTGAAATTATAATGGAGAATAAATACAGCGATTCATACAAGCCGTAAAAAAACTCAAAAAACCGCTGTATTTTTTTTTCTTTTACAACTTCTAGCAACAGAAACTAATTTTTGATCTCGATATGCCGGATCCTATTGTGTATACAACGTTTCATGTCATTCTAGCATGGCATTTTAAAATGAGAGCGTAAATACGTTTGTATGGAGAACCGAGCGTACTGCGCCCTCTTAACTCTTTACCGCACATGGCAATTATAATTTACAACTCTATTGATGGATATTAAAGTTCATTTCTAAACGAACTATTTTAGCTATTGGCACATAAATATATGCACCCAAGCTCATAAATATCTAATAATACGGTATTTCACTTATAGTCAAATCAGTAAATTTTTACGAAACATCAAAAACGCTCGTTTAGTATGAAGTTTGTAAGAAAACGTGCCCTTTTTTTCAAGTTTTTTTTTATACCTCTACATTTAAAAATCTTTATATTTGTATAAATAAGCTGAAGTTTCATTTTTTCCGAATATTTTTGTATAATCTGTTTATTGATAACGTAAAAAAATTTTAGTGATGTGAATTATACCCTATTGCGAGTTCTCGAAAAATGAACTGTACTAGATCGGTAAAGTAGATACCCATATTATACTAATGCCCGCACGAACCTAAATTTTAGCAAACGATAGTTTTATCCTTATTGAAAAAGAATTCAGTTCTATGAATGATTACACCTTTAAGGAAAGTGATTTTATTAATTTGAATAAATTAGCTATTTTCGCTCTCGTCGTTGCACAAAATTGCATAGAAGTGTTCAGAAGTGTAAGCCTACAGGGGTGTTATTCGCAAACCAACTCGTCCTCACCCCTCACTCCTCACCTCACACCTCACCCCTCACCTCACACCTCACCCGTTTTTATGCGGAAACTGTCAATATGTGACATACTACATTCGACAGTATCCATATAAAAACTTTATAATTTGTTTTAATAACGCCAAAAACTGTTAAACTAAAATAATAAAAGGATACACACCAACAAATATAGGTACAAAGTGGCAAATAAATTTAAAATCGATTTAGGCTTCATAAAAAAACCTAAACTAAAACCTAATTCTAAAAATCGGCCAAAAGGATATGTCGTAGCGTGCTACGTGTACGGTTCCGTAGTTGCCCAATGAACTTATTAAAAAAAAAACAAGCAAAAGGGAATACCGTCACAGCGGTCCATACGTCTTCTACTAAGAAGGGAAGACTTTTTACGATAACTGAAAAACAGCTTAACTAATCATAGTGATCATGTCCGCTATAATTTAGGTTAAAAGTCTTTATTAAGCTTAAGACTTCAAATCATCCCCTTTTACGTTTAGGGGACCCCTTGAATTTTTTTTTATTATACGACTTTGTCATTTTTGTTCATTTATATATCCATACCAAATTGCAATTTTCGAGCACTAACAATCACAGAGCAAAGCCTCTGTCCGAGGATAGACAGAATAACAGACGGACATGGCGAAACTATAAGGGTTCCTAATTGACTACGGAACCCTAAAAACTGGTGAGGTGTGAGGTAAACAGTTGAGTGATCCAGTTTGTGAATAAGAGGTAAGGCGTGAACAAACTCGCGTGTCAATGTTAGCGTGAGCGACAAAATATACGTATAAATACACTACTGCTTATAATTAATTAGGCACTCGTACCTTTTTCCATACATCTGTATACAAAAATGACTTTCAGAAATACACTGCCAAGTCAGAGTCCCCTGACAGTTTTGCGCGCATTTTGCATTTTTTATTTAGCTGACTTATCGAGCCTTAATCCTCATAGAAACACACTACACTTTTGGGTGAACCAGCAATTAGTAGTTATTTAAGTCATTGCAAAAAGAAAACTACCATTTTAAAAGGGGGTTCTCTGGCACCGATTAAAGGCTCAATAAGTCAGCTAAATAAAATATGCAAAATGCACGCAAATCTGTCAAGGGACTGTGACTTGGCAGTGTATTTCTGAAAGTCATTCTTGTATACAGATGTACGGAAAAAGGTATGGGTGCCTAAATAATTATGAACGGTAGTGTACAACTCAAGGAAGGCATGAGATTGTATAGTCACCACCTTTAATGGATCGTTTGGTATAATTGCATAAGAAATATGATAATTGTCAGGTACGCGCTATGAGTATCTATTAGCTGATATAACAAGCGAATAAAGTGGCATGTACCACTAGTACCATCGCCAACACACTTAACTGAACAATCATGCACTTTATACCCATTGTAATAAGGGTCACGGATGGTAACTTCACTGTGTTGTGTGTGCAAAAAAAATGCTGGCTTTACACTATACTCATCATCATGTCAGCCGAAAGACGTCCACTGCTGGACATAGGCCACCCCCAAAGACTTCCACAATGACCGGTCCTGCGCCACCCGCATCCAGCGGACAACAGCGACCTTCACCAGGTCATCGGTCCACCGTGTGGGGGGCCTGCCCACGCTACGCCTTCCGGTACGTGGTCGCCACTCGAGAACCTTTCCGCCCCAACGGCCATCAGTTCTACGTGCTATGTGCCCCGCCCACTGCCACTTAAGTTTAGCGATTCGGAGGGCTATATCGGTCACTTTGGTTCTGCTGCGGATGGCCTCATTCCTGATGCGATCATGCAGAGAAACTCCTAACATAGCTCTCTCCATTGCTCTTTGGGTAACTTTGAGCCTTCTTATGAGGCCTAAGCGACCACGTTTCAGTACCATATGTCATCACTGGTCAAAGACTTTCGTCTTGAGACACTGCGGAATATTGGACGAAAAGATGTGCCGTAGCTTCCCGAACGCTGCCCAGCCGAGTCGGATTCGACGATTAACCTCTTTCTCGAAGTTAGACCTACCTAACTGGACAGTCTGTCCTAGGTATATGTGATCGTCTACAACTTCGAGCGTAAAGTGTCCGATTGTTACGGGAGTTGGTGCGACATGGGCATTTGACATGATCTTCGTCTTGTCCATGTTCATCCTTAGACCAACTCGCTCGGAGGCTTTACTAAGGTCATTGAGCATTGTACTTAAATCTTCCATGGTCTCAGCCAAGACAACTATATCGTCAGCAAACCGAAAGTGAGTGAGGCACTCGCCGTTTATGTTGATGCCTAGCCTTCTCCAGTACAGAGTCTTGAAAACATCCTCCAGTGCAGCGGAGAACAGTTTAGGAGAAATAACATCTCCTTGCCTGACTCCCCGCTGCAACGGAATAGGCCTCGAGCTCTGGTCCTGGAGTCGGACTGACATAGTGGCGTTCTCGTACAAACACTTCAACACTTCAATATAGCGGTAGTCCACTTGACACCGCTGGAGAGACTGTAGTACAGCCCAAGTTTCAATCGAATCGAAGGCTTTCTCGTAGTCCACGAACGCTAAACAGAGGGGCAGGTTATACTCCTCAGTCTTTTGTATAACCTGACGAAGCGTATGGATGTGGTCTACGGTGCTAAAACCTCTTCGGAAACCGGCTTGTTCGGGAGGCTGGAAGTCATCTAGCCTGCGTGCGAGACGGTTCGTAATGACTCTTGAAAACAGCTTATAGACATGGCTCAGAAGTGAGATGGGTCGGTAGTTCTTCAGTAAGGAGTTGTCACCCTTTTTGAAGAACAGTACCACCACACCTCTGTTCCATGCCTTTGGAGTTTTCCCTTCCAGTAAGACGGAATTGAACAACTTCTGAAGGGCCCTAAGGACCGGTTTTCCACCCGCCTTCAGGAGTTCCGCTGTAATTCCGTCTTCACCGGGTGCCTTATTGTTCTTAAGCTGTTTAAGAGCCATTCTAATCTCGTACAGGCTGATGTCCGGGATATCTTCGGTATAGTGCCGGGTTAATCTAGCTCTTCGGTCTTCCGCCAGACCAACTTCGGGTCTGCTAGTTGACGTGTACAGCTGTCCATAAAAGCACTCTATCTCATTCAGAAGCTCAGGGTTGGACGAAACGATTCTACCATCTTCAGTTTTTAATCTGGCGAGCTGGCTCTGCCCAATAGACAGATCTCTTGAGAAAACTTTAGAGCCCTTATTCTGCTCAATGGCCTCTTCAATACGATTTGTATTGAATTGGCGCAGATCACGGGTAAGGGACTTGGAGATCTGTTTATTGAGCTGCCTGCATAATGTCGCATCGGCTGAAGACTGAAGAATCATCTCATTCCTTTCCTCAATGAGCCTCTGAGTGGAGATAGAGAGCCTTTTGGCTCTGTGAGTTCGTTGGGCCTTAAAGAACTTAGACCCAACGCTATGGACAGCTTCCACAAACCCGTCGTTGAATTCGTCCACATCGCCGCCTAGACAATCGAAACGGTTTTGGAGTTCCAGCTGAAAGCTCTCGGGGTTTTGGATTTGGACTGCTGCTGGACGGAGCGTGGACTTCATCAGTCGAGAGCGCTCTAGCTTGACGCATATATTCAATGTGCCTCTTACCAGACGATGATCACTTCCGGTTTTAACCGTATTGATCACAGAGACATCGTTAAATATACGCCTCTTCGTCGACAGTAGGTTTTGGAACTATGCATGACTTTTGATATATCCTCATACATAGCCTCCACCTCGTCGTCGGAGTGTGCCGAGGTCGGCGCGTACACCTGTATGACCGTCAACGAGTACCTCTCGGATACTCTGAGTATAAGGTACGCCACCCTAGCCGACACACTCTCGATCTTCACCACGTTGTTCACGAGGGATTTGTCGACGATAAACCCGACACCTCCCTGGGACTGTTGGTCGCCCTCCCGGAAATAGAGCAAGTTGCCGGTCTTCAGGGTTATCGTGTCCCCCCCCTCTCGTCGGACTTCAGATAACCCTACGATATCCCAACGCAACTTGCTCAATCCTTCCTCCAGTTCCGCTATCTTTTCGTCGGTCCGCAGTGTTCGTGTGTTGTATGTTGCCAGGGCCAGAAGTCGTCGGTGGTGGTAGCCGGATCTTAACCGGAGATTCTTCGCACCCCTGACCCCGCTAGTACCCTGGCCGCTACCAGAATCAGGGTACCGGGGGTCGCCGGAACCTCGGGGCCGTGGCCTGTTTGTGTATGTCATGAGGGGTAGTTGCCATAATCGCCACGCTTGGCATGCGGGTTGGCGATCCACACTATACTATACTATAACTGACAAATTAGAAAAGTTGGAAAAGCCATTAAATTTTCATTTCAAAGTTCAATATTCCAAAAACGGCTGAACTTATTTTGATATATCATGTATGATAACCATCGCTAAAAATACCTGCTTTCAACTAAAAAGATCCGCAATCAAAAATCGGTTTACCAGTTTAAGAAAGCTAACTTAAAAATTGAAATATTGTAAATGCATACCTCAGATTGACCCCAACAAATATGAACCAGCCGCACACAACTGGAACTGGTCACCATTCACTAACATTGAACGATTACTTTCTCAGACACAATTTTCAGTTTACCGATGCGTAGAAATAGTTATTTGTTATACAAGGGTGCAAAGTTGTATTTTACCCGCGAGTGTGGAATTGAAACACGAGCCAGCGAAAGGATTCCATAGTTGAACCACGAGCGAAGCGAGTGGTTCTAAAATAGAATCCTGAGCGTAGCGAGTGTTTCAACACACGAGAAGTAAAATACAACTCTACAAACAAAAAAAATTATTTAATATATAGTAATCTACTTACTTACACTTATTTTTTATTTATTTTTAATACCACGTCGGTGGCAAACAAGCGTACGGCCCGCCTGATGGTAAGCTGTCGCCGCAGCCTATGGACGCCTGCAACTCCAGGGGTGTCACATGCGCGTTGGTGCGTAATTTACTAACACTGAAACTTTGAAAACTGAAAAACTTTTCCGACTATTCTCCTCTACAGGTCGCATTTCGCAACCGATTTTGTTACATTTTTTTTATAATTATATCCCTAGAAATCTTATGTTAAGTAGTTACTTTATTAACCGACTTCAAAATTTCAAAAGAGGAGGTTATCGATTCGGTTGTATGTTTTTTTTTTTTTGTTTTTTTTTTTTTTTTTTTAATGTTTGTTAGTTCATAACTCCGTCATTTCTTAACCGATTTGAAAAATTCTTTTTTTGAATGTAAGTATATATATCCAAGTTCATCCCGTTTTTGTCAAAACGCAGTTTTGATGATGGGATCCATGAGGAATTGAGGGAACTCCTCAAATCTTCAAGGCAAACATATAGTAATTTTTGTGTTTTTATCAACAAGTCAAGCATTTTCATCCAAAAATGTGACATTGGATGAAGTGGAACTGCTGATGATGATCAGAACAGAACTCTTCAACGACAAAAAGTTCACGTTTGGCGATTTGTCCTCCTAGCAGTGTTTGTTAAGCAAGTTCTATTTTCACGATTAATTTTTGTCATGCTTGATTTCTGATGATGGGATCCATTAGGAATTGAGGGAAATCCTCAAATCTTAAAGGCAAACATATAGTGATTTTTGTGTTTTTATCAACAAATCGAGCATTTTCATACAAAAATGTGACATTTGATGAAGTGGAACTGCTGATGATGATCAGAACAGAACTCTTCAACGACGAAAAGTTCACGTTTGGCGATTGGTCCTCCTAGCTGCGTTTGTTAAGCAAGTTCTATTTTCACGATTAATTTTTGTCATGCTCAATTTTTGATGATGGGATCCATGAGGAATTGAGGGAACTCCTCAAATCTTAAAGGCAAACATATAGTGATTTTTGTGTTTTTATCAACATATCGAGCATTATCATACAAAAATGTGACATTTGATGAAGTGGAACTGCTGATGATGATCAGAACAGAACTCTTCAACGACGAAAAGTTCACGTTTGGCGATTTGTCCTTCTAGCTGTGTTTGTTAAGCAAGTTCTATTTTCACGATTGATTTTTGTCATGCTCGAGTTCTGATGATGGGATCCATTAGGAATCGAGTGAGCTCCTCAAATGTGAAAGGCACACAAATAGTGATTTTAGTATTTTCATGAAGTAATCAAGCATTTTCATTCATAAAAGTGACATTTGATGAAGTGGAACTGCCGATGATGATCAGAACGGAACTCTTCAACGACGCGTAGTTCACGTTTGGCGATTTGTTCTCTTCGTTTTGTTTGTCAAGCAAGCAAGATTTTTTTCATGATTCCATGAGGAATTGAGGGTACTTAGTCTTCTACCATTATAAACATACATTATAACAATTTTTATTTTATTGTATATCTATCTAAGAGTGCACCATCTAAGGATAATAATCTTTTACCGGCCTTCCCCATTGAAGTCGGTTTTTTTTTCTTAAAAATTATTTCAATTTTGAAATAAAAAAAAACACGAGGTCTACTGCTGCAGCTACGCTACAATGAATTCTAATGGCTTCTGCTATAGAAGTAAACCTAAATCATAGCATGCTTTTAATGATTTCGTTTTTATATCGAAATAGTCAAAATTTGACAGATGACATTTGACAGCTTCCATATGAAACCTGGTGAGGTGACCGGTGAGGACGGGTCGTTTTTTTTAAAAAAGAGGGCAGTTGTTACGGGAGCGAAAAATAATTTATAATTCATAATTCTTTATTGTACATAAATAGATTAAAAAGTCGTGAGCACGATCGATGTCTAAGTCTGGAATTATTTTCTGTTGCTTGAAATTGTAATGAAGAAGAAATACAGCAAGATTGTACAGGTTTTCTCAGTTTAGGGCTGGGTCGATTAAAAGTAAAAGTAAAAAAGTAAAAGTAGTTTATTCTTCAAATTAGGCATATTACATGCACCTATGAACGTCAATAAACTACCACCGGTTCGGAAAAATATACCTCTGCCACGAGAAGAACCGGCGTAAGAAACTCGGCGAGGTGTCATTTTTTCAAAACAATATACATTGTATAGTTAAATATAAATTACAGTGTCAGCTACTACAAAATAACTGAAATAACAATGCTACAGTAGAAAATATATTTTCGCGATAGATTACCCGTGCAGGACGCTATCACTGCCAAACATCCCTATCCATGATGTAATCGTTTATCTTATAATATGCTCTTGAAATAAGTGTTTGTTTTACTACAGATTTGAATTTAGAATTGCTAAGTTCAGTAATGTGTTTAGGAATTTTATTGTAGAATTTGATACAATTTCCCAAGAACGACTTTTTCGCCTTTACTAGTCTATAGAAGGTTACTTTCAGTTTCCCAGTATTTCTCGTGGCTATTGGTTTATCAGCGTTCGTTGGAAAATTGCCCAAAGTCTTCCTAACATACCTACATTATTATTTCAAATATATATAGGGACGGCAGGGTTAGAATGTCTATTTCTTTGAAAAATTCTCTTAATGAGTCACGTGACCCCAAGTTATATATTGCTCGGATTGGTGTAAGAATGTTAATTTCTTTTAATTTACTTAATTATATATCTTAATAATAGCGCAATGTAGATGTTAACGTCATGGGTACATCGCCATAGAAACTTTTGTTACTAATTTCCACTAATAAATACCAGTAAGGTAAATCGACTTGCAAGTTTCAATTAGATAATAACGGGTGCTTGTGATAACATAAATGAATGAATTGCATAATTACTATTATTTACTTTACAATGTTGTGGGGTTAATCTGTGTTGTAATTAATGACCCTATAACTATCTTTAAAATCATGAAACGGGCATATAAATAAATAATGGGGGACAATCTCACACAAATCAAACCAGTCCCAAACTAAGCAAAGCTTGTACTATAGTATGGGTACTAGACAACGATATACATACTTATATGGATAAATACATACTTGAATACATAGAAAACATCCAAGACTCAAGAAAAAATATCCGTACTAAATGCACAAATAATTACCCTGGCCGGGATTCGAACTCGGGACTTCTAGCTTCGGAGGCAGTGTCACTACCAACTAGGCTAAACATAATTTATTTATATGACGGCCTGTTTAGTCTAGTCGGTAGTGACACTGCCTCTGATGCTAGAGGTCCCGGGTTCGAATCCCGGGCAGAGCATTTATTTGTGCATTTAGCAAGGATATTTGTTCCTGGGTTTTTGATGTTTTCTATGTATTTAAGTATGCATATAGTCGTCTAGTACCCATTATACAAGCTTTGCTTAGTTTGGGACTAGGTCAATTCGTGTATGATTGTCCCCGAATATTAATATATTATTTTAATATTTATTTACCTATTGATTTATTTGCCCTAGCACAGTGGATTAACTTAAGATTAGTACCAGCATTTTTACCTTCGTCGCTGCCTCGCAGCATATAGGCTTGTCCCAAGATCGGCCACGACGGTAAGTCCCCGGGCAACTTTTTTGATAACTCCACTATCCTTCTCCTGGCAACCCTGTTGTACACCAACCAGACACAACCGACCACCACTAGAAGTAACCAGAACATTGTTGAAACACTCCACTGCCCCCAATCACCACTCTTAAAGTCGTCAACTAGCGTAAGTCACTTTGAAACTATCACAATTGAACCAATTCACCACCACCACTGTCAATCAGCACTATAAGTCAATTTAAAATGATCACAGTTCATTTAAATCACTTTATTTGGAGTTTCTTTTACTATTTTTATGTCAAACTGAGTATTACGAATTTACTTAGATAAGCACAATTTAAAAACTGTTTTTTATCTTAATTGTTAATAAAATATCCCCTTTTCTCTTGTTTAGTTTATTTTACCGCTGGCTTTTTGTGTTTTTTTTTTCTTTCTTTTTACGTAAGATGGAGGTGAGGGGGATAAATATATTATTTTCACCTATAATTTATACCGTCAATGACAACAAAGTACAATTCCCCCAAAAAATCACAATTTAAATTTAAAAATAATAATATTTTTTGTCACTGCCAAAGGTGACCGCCTTGAAAGCTGGACAAACTTATATTGTCCAACTCTGAACTCGAATGCGTGGCATTGTCAACTCATCGTTACGTAAAATGGACCTTTATTCGTAAGAAGAATAAGTAGTATAATACGAGGTAAAATACAGCTACTATGCAATTCACAATACGTGTTACCTCACATCACCGCTCACCCAGGCTCTTAATGCTGGGATTCACAATACGTTTCACCTCACATCACCGCTCACCCAGGCTCTTAATGCTGGGATTCACAATACGTTTCACCTCACATCACCGCTCACCCAGGCTCTTAATGCTGGGATTCACAATACGTTTCACCTCACATCACCGCTCACCCAGGCTCTTAATGCTGGGATTCACAATACGTTTCACCTCACATCACCGCTCACCCGGGCTCTTAATGCTGGGATTCACAATACGTTTCACCTCACATCACCGCTCACCCAGGCTCTTAATGCTGGGATTCACAATACGTTTCACTTCACATAACCGCTCACCCAGGCTCTTAATGCTGGGATTCACAATACGTGTTACCTCACATCACCGCTCACCCAGGCTCTTAATGCTGGGATTCACAATACGTTTCACATCACGTCACCGCTCACCTAGGCTCTTAATGCTGGGATTCACAATACGTTTCACCTCACATCACCGCTCACCCAGGCTCTTAATGCTGGGATTCACAATACGTTTCACCTCACGTCACCGCTCACCCCGGCTCTTAATGCTGGGATTCGTAACAACGCGTAATTAACGAGGTCTCCATTTAAGCTTGTTTTATGGGTGAGGACCAAATTTTTGGACCATCGTTAAGGCATTTAATACACCTACAATTTAATTGATTCCATTGTGACACGAAAGTTACCCATATAAATTGTATCACAAATTTTCGTGTCACAGCGGAATCAATTAAATTGTAGGCTAATTAAATGCCTTAACGATGGTCCAAAAATTTGGTCCTCACCCTTATAAGCTTTTTTTATGTCCGTCTGGCTGGTCCCATATTCAAGATTTCAACACTTGCAGGCCTTTTGCGGACACGTAAGCAGTAAATTGAAAAAAAAAACGACTTATTGTCAATGAAATTGTTATTTTTAATAAATTCCTTTCGTAAATGCTTCTTTTTATATTAAATAAAATAAAATAACACAATAAATAAGCTGGGGAATTAACAGTAAAAATCCTCAAAAGCCAGAACCGAACATTTTCAAATACATCGCATCGTGGGACCGTGGGGAAAAATAAATTACCCGTAGACCCACTGGCGAACAATGTTTAGAACGGTGGGACAACGGGTAAAAAAAATTACCCGTGGTCCCCCGTGGCACAAAAGTTGTGGTACCATGGATAAAACACGAAAACTTCCCGGTTGCTGTCTATGATAGCAGTCGTTAAGCCAAGTTAGAGGCCTCCGGGCGGCTTGAGAACTTCTAACAGTCAAGTTGCCCACTCACTTGACAAGCCTAATCCCAATTAAGGTCTGGTTTCCCCCTCGGGTTGGAAGGTCAGATGGCAGTCGCTTCCGTAAAAACTAGTGCCTACGCCAATTCTTGGGATTAGGTAGCGGACCCCAGGCATCCTTCAGGATGCAACTGCACTGGGAATAACGCTAGGAGGATGATGATTGTTTTTTGTTTGTGTTATAAATAAATATATTTTTTTCTTATAACTTATAACCCAAAAAACTGATACGAAGTTCAGTTGGGAATTTGTTTCTTTTGTAACAATCGCATCGTATTTGGATTGCAGCATATTTTCCTTGCTCATTTTATCTGTGGGAAAGTCGTCGTCGGAATGCGAAAACTATGCGAATAGATGAACAAACATAGCCCACGTGGAAAAATAACTCATTCCGTTTGTAAAAGCCCTTAAATGTTATAATCACTACTGCGTGTATTACCGACAAGAAGAATTATTTAATAGAAGCAATTAGAATAAGATTAGATATAATTATAATGCACGAGAAACGACGTTCATTAAGTAAAACTAAATATCTGACTTAGCACTACGTGCATAATACGCGTCGTGTTAGCATGTCCTTTGTATAAAATAATTGACATCATTTCATTTTACCATTGCGGGTTCAAGCAAAAAAAACGGCGAAAATTAGTTAATAAAAAAAAAAACTAAAAATTAAATTGAAAATTATTAATTAGTTTATTAATCAGGCACATTAGTTTCGAAAAGGGAATGGTCAATTATCGTTTTTTTTCTTAAATATTTTTTTTATATGATAATTATTCATTTTTTAGGGTTCCGTACCCAAAGGGTAAAAACGGGACCCTATTACTAAGACTTCGCTGCCCGTCCGTCCGTCCGTCTGTCACCAGGCTGTACCTATCTCAAGAACCGTAATAGTTGTGTTGCCGCTATAACAACAAACACTAAAAACAAAATAATAATAATAATTAAGGGGTCTCCCATACATAAAACGTGATATTTTAGCCCTTTTTCATGGCTACCACTCGCCGAGCTATATCTCAAGAACCGTAATAGCTAGACAGTTGCAATTTGCACAGATTATGTATTTTTATTGTGGCTACAACAACAAATACTAAAACCAAAATAATTATGATAATAAAGGGGGCTCCCATACAACAGAGTAGTTACCGCTAAAACAACAAATATAAAAAAGAAAAAAAACTTAATAAAACAAATGTTTAATGGCACCAGCTTTTAGCCTTTTTTCTGGTACGGAAAACTTCGTGCGCGAGTCCGACTCGCACTTGGCCGGTTTTTTTACTTTTGAGGTACGACATCCTAAAATCCATTTCGAAATTAAGGATTGCTTAGCATCGTAATCACATGAGCCAAAAGACGTCCACTGCTGGACAAAAGGCCTCCCACAAGGATCTCCACAATGTCCGGTCTTTAGCCACTCACACCCAACGGCTCCCGTAGAAGATTACGCACCGCCTCCACTGGCGGTTTGCCATTGCGCTACGTCCGTAGATTACCCACCGCCACTCGTGACTCTTGGTGGTGCTAAAAGCGCAATAAACTTTGGCAACCATACTACTTTAGCGATATCAAGATTCTACCTTCACTATGTTATCTACCATAATGCTCCGATATGATTCCTCTAATTCAAACCAAGCGCTTCGCATCATCTTTTATAATGCGCACTTCTAAGGTTTCGAATTCTTTGCCGGCGTCTTTATTTCCAAGTTCTTATAAACTGAACCTTTTTAAGGCACGAGTGAATAGGTATCTTCTGGGTGAGCTTAGTTCATCGTCGGCCTCATCTTTGCCCCCTGGCAAGGGGCTTGCAATGGGTGGAGCGCGTCGCGTTTTATACGCACTGCTTGCAAACCCCGAGGTGATCAGTCAGGCGAGGGCCGGCGCTGCGCGAGCACGTGTGACGTGTCGCGATCCGCCTCCGCCGCCGACTTGAATACGACGAACCGCGCGTAAATAACTCCTATTCATAATGTGAATGTCTTTACAGAGAATCAAATATAAACAAGTCACTAATTGTAATAATATATTATAAACTTTGTTTTTGTAAAAGGCAATCATATTAATTTATAAATTTTCATATCGTCTTTAAAAAAATAAAATTACTCCTATTTATTCTGTGGTTTATAAACCCACAACTAAATTGTTAATGAATTATTTGTTACCTCTCTTGTACCTTCTTATGTAAGAAAATGCAGGACATTACCAAATAATTTGTACCTTTCTAATATAAAAGAACGTATCCTCATAAGAAAACTACGGCACTTACATCGTTTTGTGTAAGGAGGAGTCTTCCGGTGATAACGTAACCCTTTTGGGCTATACTCAATGGCTATACTGTTCAAAATAGTCTTCTATAAAAGGGGGTACGAAACCCTAAAAAGAGTATCTTAATAGAACCGTAGGCTACTGCCTACGTCAAACGTCAAAATAAAGTGACAAATAAAAATAAAATGGCATCTTCTCGGAATATCGTCTAGTCGTCTCTGAACATTTTTTAATTTTTTTTCTAATGTTGTTATTTAAATTGTGGTATTGATAGTATACTATGCAGTAAACAAACGAAACAGTGTGTAGCTAATCGAAAATTCATCTGGAAGCGCGTATTAACCATTGTTTGGACAACAAATGGAAGATAGTGAAGTGCATCGTATGTGGCAAGGCATGCGTTCTCATTTTGCAAAATGTACGAGTGTTGTGGTTGTAAAACGTAGAACTCTGTGAAAGGACGAAGATATATCGTTTTCCCGGATATGAGATGAGAAACATTAAAAAATAAATCTGCTGATAAGTAAAATGTTTGTTTAATTTCATGATATGGCTCAACATACACAAAGTTAAATTTAAATGAGCTATATATATATATATTTATTGTTGGATGTTCACAGTAAGTTCCATTGCCACAGTGCCATTAAATAATAAAAAAAAGAAACGTCAAAAATCTACCAGCGGGTACAGATTAAATATAGTTGCTTACGGTCTATATATTTTCTTCGTGAGTTGGCGGTCTGAACCCTTACTAGTCTGTGCTGCGGTATCTGTTCCCAAATAATATGTATTAGATCTGTGGTTTCGTTATTGCTATACATTCTGTGAATATGTCAACTATAATTTCCCTATTGGAAATTAATAAATACTGGATCGTTAATAATCGTACTTATCTGACAATTTTCTCAGGGCTGTCTAACAACTTAATTTTCTTCCGGCAAAACAGCATTACTGACATGAAATGCAAAAGTTTTCCTTTTTAATATTTATATGCTATGCCGTTGAGATAAAATTAAATGCCACCTGATATAGAAAAAATTGTTTACTTTAGAATAACTGTTCGAAACGGGCTATTTACCTTGTATGGTCACGTCAGTTCATCATCATCATCCTCCTAGCATTATTCCCAGTACAGTTGCATCCTAAAGGATGCCTGGGGTCCGCTACCTAATCCCAAGAGTTGGCGTAGGCACTAATTTTTACGGAAGCGACTGCCATCTGACCTTCCAACCCGAGGGGGAAACTAGACCTTATTGGGATTAGGCTTGTCAAGTGAGTGGGCAACTTGGCTGTTAGAAGTTCTCAAGCCGCCCGGAGGCCTCTAACTTGGCTTAACGACTGCTATCATAGACAGCAACAAAAAAGACAGCAAGCAAAAGTCAGTTAATCCTTCTAAATGGTGCTTGCAACAGCGCCGAAATATAGGGAACTCAAAAGACATAATATGTATGGTAAATATCCCGTACCTAACAGTAAAAAAATGGGGTACAATCTTACACAAACCGATCTAGTCCCAAACTAAGCAAAGCTTGTACTGTGGCTACTAGACGACGATATACATACTTATATAGATAAATACATAGAGAACATGCAAGGCCCAAGAACAAATATCCGTGCTAAATGCACAAATAATGCCCTGGCCGGAATTCGAACCCGGGACCCCTAGCTTCGGAGGTAGTGTCACTACCAACTAGGCTAAACAGGCCGACAAAGTAAGTCTAATGTTAGCTTGAAAACTTAGTTGTTTACTTTATTTATAAGTACTAACTGTTAAATGTGTAAACATGTAATTGTTGTGAGATATGCGTATGGACCCGGGTATATCTATGGCCCCGGGTATGTCCTAAAACTACGACCGAGACCACCGGAGGATGGGCAGCAGCATCCCTGGAGTGCGGTGGAGATACTGCGATCGCCAACCCGCTTGCCAAGCGTGGCGATTATAGCAATTACCCCCTATGACAGATACAAACAGGCCACGGCCCCGAGGTTCCGGCGACCCCCAGTGCTCTAGCTTTGGTAGCGGCCAGGGTACTAGCGGGGTCAGGGGTGCGAAGAATCTCCGGCAAAGATCCGGGTACCACCACCGACGACTTCTGGCCCTGGCAACATATAACACACGAACACTGCGGACCGACGAAAAGGTAGCGGAACTGGAGGAAGGATTGAGCAAGTTGCGTTGGGATATCGTAGGGTTATCTGAAAGTCGAAGAGAGGGGGAGGACACGATAACCCTAAAGTCCGGCAACTTGCTCTATTTCCGGAAGGGCGACCAACAGTCCCAGGGAGGTGTCAGGTTTATCGTCCACAAATCCCTCGTGAACAACGTAGTGAACATCGAGAGTGTGTCGGCTAGGGTGGCGTACCTTATACTCAGAGTATCCGAGAGGTACTTTTTGACGGTCATACAGGTGTACGTGCCGACCTCGGCACACTCCGACGACGAGGTGGAGGCTATGTATGAGGAATATGAGGATATATTTGTTATGGGGGATTTCAACGCGAAACAGGGCAAGAGAGACGACGAGGAGTTGAGAGTAGGGCAATTTGGAGTTGGAAGTCGGAACCACCGGGGCCAACTACTGGCTGGTTTCTTGGAGAAGGAGGGACTCTACATGATGAACTCCTTCTTCAAGAAACGCGGGCACAGAAAGTGGACCTTGGTGAGTCCCGACGGTGCAACAAAAAACGAGATTGACTTCATCATGTCGACAAATCATCATGTATATTAAATGATGTCTCTATGATCAATACGGTAAAAACCGGAAGTGATCATCGTCTGGTAAGAGGCACATTGAATATATGCGCCAAGCTAGAGCGCTCTTGACTGATGAAGTCTATGCTCCGTCCAGCAGCAGTCCAAATCCAAAACCCCGAGAGCGTTCAGCTGGAACTCCAAAACCGTTTCGATTGTCTAGGCGGCGATGCGGACGAATTCAACGACGGGTTTGTGGAAGCTGTCCATAGCATTGGGTCTAAGTTCTTTAAGGCTTACCGGACCGCAGAGCCAAGAGGCTTTCTATCTCCACTCAGAGGCTCATCGAAGAAAAGAAATGAGATGATTCTGCAGTCTTCAGCCGATGCGACATTATACAGGCAGCTCAATAAACAGATCTCTCAATCCCTTACCCGTGATCTGCGCCAATTCAATGCAAATCGTATTGATTCTATATAAAAGGTGAATGCGCCGGGTAGGCATTTTAAATTATATAAAAGGTGAATGCGCCGGGTAGACATTTAAAATTATTATAAAGATAACTAGAAGCGCCTATCAAAGAACGCACGGCAACAAGTTTCACGACGAACTTAGAGTCTGAACAATACTTTCAAATAAACAGAATCGAATCCAAATCGATTCATGCGTTTACGAGGTACGGTAGCACAGGCATACACACATACACACAGATACAAAGAAACACAGATACACAGAATACAGTTACACATTTTAAACTTATTACACCCCTTTTTTGCCTTGTGTTGGGAGTAAAAAATTCCATTTATTGTGTGTATAGCGCTAATAGGCAGTTTCATAAAAAATAAGCAAACACTTATCGACATTTTCTTTTTTTTCCTGAAAGTTCAACCAGACAACCTTTAGGTAGTGGAAATAATACAACATATTTAACAATTTGAGTAGATGGCAAACCTAAAAAACCGGCCAAGTGCGAGTCGGACTCGCGCACCGAGGGTCCCGTAAATAATATTTTTTATTATATGATGTAACTAAAAATTTACGATTTTCGCAATATTTTCTTTATCTGTGCTATAAGACGTTGCTTCCACGTTGCTTCGTACCAAACTTCAAGATTCTGAGTTAACGGGAAGTACCCTGTAGGTTATGATTACCTTGCGAATGTCGAAAATTTGCGGAAATTAGCGGCATAAACGGCTGTATCTTTTGATTGAGTTAGAAGTTAAATTTTTTTGCAACTCCAAGGGGCTGTAGACCTGAGTATTTGATATAAATTCCAGCTTGATACCTCCACGCGTTCCTGAGAAAAAGGGTCTTCACAGACAGACAGACAGACGGACGGACGGACAACAAAGTGATCGTAATAAGGGTTCCGTTTTTTCCTTTCGAGGTATGGAACCCTAAATATGGATTCAGTTAAATAATTTGCACTTAAATATGCTATATTTAAAACCTATTAAATATAACGCCGTAGACGGGAGATGACGGAACGGGATGTGGGTACTAGATTACCCACACAGATAACCATAACACAAGCCATATTGTGGTTAATCCGGATATGCGCCGGCCGGACATTCGAAAGCATTTTGCTGAAACGGAGACTTTCTTTGCAGCCGGTTAATTCATTAAATTAAGGGTTTCATTTTTTAATTTTTTTTATTCATGGGGTTTTACTGTCTTTTTATTTCATTGTGAGCTCTTAATTACATTGAATTATCAACTTATTAACAAGTGTCATTAAAGTTAACTTTTTTTTTATTAGATTTATTACAATTTAACCCTAGTCAAATAAGCCCCCGCGAGTTGGACGCGAGGGTTTTATTTGGTTTATTTTATAATTTATAGCCTTATTTGATAGCTTCAGAGCCATCTTTGCTAGTCTAAAGTAACTCTGTTGCTTACTATTATAGCTTTTTTTGTAGTGCAAATATGCTACATTAATTAAGGTATTAGTGGGGTGTTATCTCGTAAATTCAACGATTTTGAAATACCTAAATAAAACAACAAAATAACATTTAGAACAACATTTATTTTGCTAATATATTTTTTTATTAGTACCACGTCGGTGGCTAACAAGCGTACGGCCCGTGTTCTGGTTATTCTTAGAAACTTGCATGATACTCCTACGAATACATTCATATATACTCTCCAAACATGCGAGTATTAAAGTATCAAATATACCTAAATATATCTAATGTTACATCAAAATATCTCAAGTAATTGACAACATTTCAATTTTTCAAGTAGTATGTAATTTTAACTCATTTCGTTAATTTATTAAAAAGAAACCTCAAAATATTTGTTTTCAAAATATTCACGAAAATGTGAAGAAAGCCTACTATCGTCGTAATGACGTCACAAGGATGAATTGTGACAGTCAGAGCGTACAAAAAGAACAGCAGTACACTGTCTTTAGTAAATCTGTCTTAGTAACAGTGCGTCTGTATGATTTTTTACGTTGCGACGCCTTACTTGCCTCTTACTCTCTTTTAGAATGAGGAGCTTTTAATTATATTTTGACGTGATAACGTCTTTAAAATCGTTTTAGTCGGGTGACATGTTCAGAAACTTGTGTCACACCAAAACCTCACGAGCGCGATCGCAGGTATAACGAGAGAGAGACGGACCGATCTCCCGTCTCATCTCGAGCGCTGCCAGTCATTCCGTGAAACTTGTCACGCGGAATCCTCACGAGCGGAGGCTGGCATAGCGTTCGAGTGAGTGGACCGATCTTCCGTCTCTCTCACTCTAGCGGCATACAAACGAATGGAGATTTTCTCGTTCAAAAGTGTGAATAAAACGATAGATGTAATTTAAAATTTGAAAAACTTGTTATCTTCATTAATTCCTTACTTCCCAAAAACTTATATCACCAATAAGACGTTATCACGTAAACATCTCGATCGTAAACCTACTTTACAAACAACCAATTTTTTTTTATACTGGGATACTTGTCTTCTCGAAGATCTCACGGTTCGTAAATAAATGCCACACGATTAAATAAAACTTTCGAGAATTTAAATATTTGGTTTTATTATTTTATTATCTTCTGTTTGATTTAATAAAAAAAAGCTTGCTTCAAAAAATGAAACGTTGTAAATTAGGACATAGTATAAGCCTATTTGTATAATGACTAGGAACTTCTATTATAAGTCATCATTATGCAATAGGCCCCAAGTCTTCTAAGCCGCCCAAGTGGCTACGTATCTTATTGGTGTCAAACAATATTTATTCAAGTCATTTACTAAAATTGGTAAAATAAATAATGTCTAAGGGCTTTTCATTTTAGGTGGTTTCGGTGTCATACAAAATGAATGGTATAGAAAGAAGCCTGCCAATAATAATGAGTACTGACATTAGATTCTGCCCTCACGACTCCAGTTGTTCTTCCTCTCAAGTATTTGTGCTTGAGTCGAAAACAAATCCCAGATCGAACCAAATACAAAATACCACGCAATTTGAAACAAATCTTATTTTACCGCCCTAGGTGTGTAATGTACCTACGTATTAAGTTAAAGAGCACTCCTAATCATCCAATTTTTCTAGAAACTTTTGGAACTCTGCTCTCTAACTGTATCTGGAAACCGTCAACTGCCTTCATCATTATATCGTATTTGGTTCTGATGGGGTCCTTCAGGGTTTTCAAGTCAGCCCCCTCCGGAGGTAGGATCCGGTACTCCTTTAGGACCGTTGCTAAAACTGTCTTCATGGACATCATGGCGTACTGATAACCTGAAAAGTAGACAAGCGTTAGGCCAAAGTTTAGCTCCGTTTTTTGTTAATTAAGGCTCAAAAGTGGTCTTACACTATCGTGGCTGGCTGTACAGTGTACATTTTGTACCGGTAATAAAATTTATAGGACGCAACGGGACTTTACGGACCTGCAAGAGTCCATCCATTTTAGGCTCTAAAATTCAACTTTGGATCATATTTTATTTGAATGCTTCCACTGGAAAGATTGGAGTCTAGGTCGTTCTCAATAATGCTTATGAATCTCATTGAAATGGACTTATATTCTTAACTGAATATTACACTCTAATGATTTCACAAATAGTATTTAATTTAATCAGATATTTTAGCTGCTTATTTTTATCTTTTCATACCTATGCTATTGCAGAAAACATGTTTGTACTCTTACGCAGGTAAGCACCTTCATAGACTAGCTTTGAGGAAAAATAAAAATATTTGGATGGATGGGTTACCAAGGCATTTCCTATGAACAAAGCTGAAGGGCATCAACTACGCGAACTGTATTAACGGTTCAGCAACAAACCGATATTTACTAACCAGCGATAGTCCCGAGGCTCTGTCCAAGGAGGTTCAAGTACCTTAACCTCTAGCAACCGATGAAAGAGAGAGTCAAAAGGCGAACAATCTAAAGGAGGCGGACTTACCAAGGCAGTTCCTGACGCCACTGCTGAATGGTATGTACTGAGCGGGATGCAAGAGTGGTTCCTGGAAGCGCTCCGGCCTGAAGAGGTCAGCATCATCGCCCCAGTAGCGCGGGTTGCGATGAGTCGCCCAGATGTGCAGCAAGACACCAGTTCCCGCTGGGATTGTCAAACCAGATTCTGAAATACGTGGTTCCTTTTTATTTACCAAATATTATTGGGAAACCAAAGCGCATCGTCTTCGCTGGCTTGGCCACCTCGAGAGGATGGGAGAAGATCGACGGGTGAAGAGAGCATACTTGGGCCGACCGACCGGACGGCGTCCTGTGGGTCGCCCCAAGTATAGCTGGAAGGATATGGTGGACGCGGACTTGCATGAGCTTGGAGCCGGTGCAAGCTGGCGAGAAATAGCGCAGGACCGAGAAAAGTGGCGTGCTCTTGTCTCGGAGGCCAAGATCATTTTGGGTCGTCGTGCCAGACTAGTTAGTTAGTCTTTTTATTTACCAACTAGCTGCCCCGCGTCATAAAAAAAAAGAGGCCCATGAAGTCACTGGAAAAATTTGAAAGGTGACCAGTCGCTAATGGTCTACGACAAGCCGCGTTTGTAGATAAGTTCAAATACTTACGTAGCTCCGTATCGCTGGTAACAGAGCGCACAATTATAGGCACTGGAGGGTAAAGTCTCAGAGTTTCCTTGACCACTGCGTCTAAGTACTTGAGTCTTGGCAGATCTGCAGCCGTCACCGCCTTATCCGGGTAGTCCAGTACTTCGTTCAATCTGTAAACGTTTTTAAATATTTAGTATAGATCTACAGAAGGAATAGACAATACTATTAAATTAACTTATAGAACTGTACTTCGTACTGTCTTCTTGAAAATCTCAGTGTTCTAAAATAAATGCCATACGATTATTATTATTAACTTATAGACAGATCGCTGTCTGATAAACCTTAAGGGTTTAGTAAACCAAGTAATGTTTTGTTTCGTATCGGCAGGGCATTCATTCTCACACCTTAGAACCTGAATGTCTTTGTTTACGATACTTACATAAATGTCACGCGTCATCCTGGCTTGATCAATGAATCAATGAATAAAATATTAAAAAGACTACTTTTTAATGCGAGCAATAACTTGCGAATTATCAGTAAACTCGCAACTCCAAAGAATAGAAAAAGAGAAGGTAATTTAAACTGAAAGTGAAATCTTAAATTGCTTACTCCTCAAACACCTTCTCCTGGACTTCAGGGTGCCGGGACAGCATGACGAGAGTGAACGACGCGCCAACGGCTGACGTGTCGCTTCCAGCTGCGCTCATCACCAGAGCCTCTTCGCGCAGCTCCAAGTCGGTGAAACCTTTCACTTTGAGAGACGTTTCTAGGAGCATCTCCAGTAGAGACTGGAAGCCCAAGTATGAATCTGAAAATAAAATGAACATATATATATCAACGCCTGTATTCCATTGGGGTAGGAGACAAAAGAACGCCAAATACTACAGTCATTCAACAGATTTGGTCAACCTAATTTTTTTTTCTTTTATTAAATCGAACATGTTTAATTACAAGGAAATTATATACTTAGCCACTATCGGAAACCTTGGTAGGTTTATGTATTAGCTGGCGGAATCGCACGGATCGATCCGCATTAACAATAGTTTAGCGTATTAATACTGATATTGTTACTTATATTATTATTTTACTTAAGTTTACAACAATGAACAATGTAGCTTACAATTTTATTTCGATTGTGATTTACATTCCAGGTAATTTTTTTTTAGCAACGATTTATATTTCCCCGGGTTGTCAATCACACCCAATAAGTCATTAAGCACATGTTTAGGTATGTTGTTAAGTATTTGTGGTATTAAACAGGTATTGGTTCTTCTCCCGTAGTTATTGTTTACACTAGGCAGAACATATGTGGCAGTACCTAATTGATTTGGTAAACTCTCATTAGTCATAAGACTTCATTAAAAGGACATCCCCAGATCGTAGCCGATCGAAATGGCGCATTATTTAGTTTTTTTCATCATCTTCTGCCTATATCCTCCCCACAAGTCTCCTTTCATTGATGAATAGTCCCCACGATGGCCCAGTTCGGGTTGGGGACTTCAGATACATGTACCTTTGTATTTTCCCGCAAATGCATGCATGTCATTAGATTTTTCATTGTGTGCTTGCTTCATTTAAATATTAGTTATGTTTATTTAAATATTATTTTCAAACACAATTTAATATTGTTAATGAAATAAATAAATAAATAAAAATGTTTCCTCACGATATTTTCTTTATGCGAAAGTCTAATGATAAATATCAAATGATATTCCGTACAAAAATTCCACATTAGTGCGAGCCGGCATTCAAAACCCACGACCACTGCTTGACAGCACAATCCCTGTTAAAATTATAGATAAAGCATTTTTGTTCCAATTGAATAGTTATGGTAGCATATGTATGTCCCGGCTAGTTCCAATACGCTACTTGAAACTTATTTACAGAATTTCAGTTGATATTTACTATAAGCTTTTCGATGAAAAACATCGCGGAGAAACCTATCTGTGAAGAAATTGTATCCTCGTAACACAAGAGATTGTGACCGGCTTGTTGTTGGCAAACAACATAACAGCTACATTGTGTGTGAACATTTACAATAAAATACCACAGCAACTTAAAGAAGTACCCCGTAGAAAATTTAAGAAATTTAATAAATTGCCTACGAGATCAGTGTTGATTGATTGATTGATATGTGAAGTCATTAATGCGCCCTGGGTAATCGTGGTAACTACTAACGCCCACTTCCTTTCATCCTGTGGTGTGAAGTGAAGTAAAAGCTGGTGATGATGAATTATAATCTCGATGACAATACCTGGTTTGGGCGCATAGTCAGCGACACGCTGTTTCTCTTCCATTTCCTGTCTTTTAAGTTTAATAATCTGGAAAAATTAATACAACTGTAAGTACCTGCTCATTCAAGACAAACAGAACAGAAAGCTTAGTAAACTAATTTGCCAGACAGGCAGAACAGTTTGTAAAGATTTATCGTCTCGTACTGTACACTTAAAGTATCATTGTGTACACTACCCCGCAGGCACCGCCTGTCTTTAGTTGCTGGCCTATACAAACCATTTCTCGTGTCTCTTGTTTTCAAGTCATTTTACTTTCATGTATAACTGTCTCCCATTTCCAAAAGAACTCTATTGACTACTAGAAAACTTTTTTTCTCTTTACCTTATCAACAAAAGCATACATGGCTCGTCTACACCTATCGGCCCTCTTGTATTGGGGGAGTAGCTGGTATATCCAGTCGGGATGTAGCCAGGGTTGAAGCATGCGTCTGGTGATTAGCTCTGCTACTTCGTCAAAGGCCTCGAGGAACTCCTGGTTGACAGTGCCCGGGATGCTTGTGTTGACACCTAACGTGGTTTCTGAAACATTTCAGATACACCAAACCTTCAATATTAATGATGTATATAGGAACATCAATGGTGCTTCTGAAGTTCCAGGTTCTGGGCCAGAATGGGGACGTATAAAGGCTGATGCCGATGATGAAGGAAAAGTTAGTGAAAAAAATTAATTTAATTTACAAGTAATTTGCGAAATTAATATGACATGGTTTTTTGCCATGGCAAGAACAAACTAACAAATCTTGGATTCTAATGACCTCTGCTGTGTCAATTATTGTTTAATAATCAAAGACATACATATTAATGATTATGCCAACATACCACAGACGGAATGGAAGGTATAGCTATTAAGGTACTTCCACAACGGGAACGTCTTCCCGACTGACGGTCGGAGTTGGTCCACCATAATAGCGCTCTGCTTGGCAAATACATCTACGAAGCGGTTCAGCCTCTTGATATTGAAGGTTGGAGCGAGTAGTTTGCGTCGGGGACGCCAAATGGACACTGAAACATATTCATTAATGAGACACACATCTAGATAATGTTCTTCTTCCACCTTGCGTTATGCCAGAATTTGCCAGCGTCGGCCTTCCTAGTCGCTTTCTTCCACTTTACACGACGCAGCTATCGCATATCTGCGGATCCCTAGTATTGTTACTAATATTTACGAAATAGCCGGAAGATAATATTTAGTGCTACTTCGTATCCCATCTATCAATTCCATTGGGGATCTGTTCGAAAATGTTGTCTATCACTTTAAAACAAGATGTTCATGTATATAAGTCAATATGTTGCAAAGCGGTTAAGATATTCCCCAAATAAAATACAGCATTACAAGAGTTCCGCCTATACGTCACGGTTTCTATGATCGAATCTCAAGGGTTAATCTTTAAAAACAGTTTTAATCCAATAATAAATGACAAATCTGTAGCATAATCAGGCACAAACGAGGTTGTGGGCGAAAAGCTAGCAATATCACATATTGTCCATTTATAAACCAAATGCTAAAACAAACGCGGGAAATTAATTTATACGTGCTCTTCATATCATTTTAGGGAATACAGACGTGAGCAGTGTCTTAAAGGAGACATGTATAATTATAGTCATTTGGTAGGTCTATGTTCGTCATATCAGAAAGCACAAGTTTCTGCTACTATTGCTATTGTTATATTCTACAAACCTGGTGCGTAAATGCTTCCATCCCCGACCACGAACCGCAGAATGTTCATGGATACGTCTTTCTCTAGACAAGTTTTCAATAAAACTTCTCCGGCTGCAGGATCGGCCACAACTGTAACGAGATATAGACTATTGAATTCAGTCACACATTGCAAGAGACGCAGAAGATATGCATCATCATCATCATATCAGCCGATGGACGTCCACTGCTGGAAACAGGCCTCCCCTAAAGAGTGCCACAATGATCAGTCCTGCGCCAACCGCATCCAGGGGACTCCCGCAGCCTTTACCAGGTCATCAGTCCACCTTGTGGGGGGCCTACCCACGCTGCGCCTCCAGTATGTGGTCGCCACTCGAGAACCTTTCCGCCCCAACGGTTATCGGTTATAGGTTCAATGTGCCCCACCACTGCTACAGAAGATATTATCAAACATAAACATAACTCCACACCCCCTAGCCATCATCATCCTAGCGTTATCCCAGTACAGTTGCATTCTGAAGGATGCTCAGGGTCCACTGCCTAATCCCAAGAATTGGCATAGGCAAAACTGTTTTACGGGTGCGACTGCCATCTGATCTGACCTTCCAACCCAAAGGGGGAAACTAGAACTTTTTTTTCAGAATAAAACTCTCGAGGTTCCACGTGTTATGAGCGCTTAATCACTCCTCCTCTTTGCTCCCTAGGGCAGGCAGTAAAGGCTGTCGGCAGTGCAGAAATGAAAAAAAAACACAAGGAGCATAATCGAGTTTTGCTCCCTCTAAACGGGCTATAAAAGACTTTTTTCGAATAGGAGAAGTGAAAAAAAAATGTGTTGTTAGGCTCATCCGTATAATTCTGATTTGCTAATACTTGCAAACAATTGCTACCGAAAGAAGCTATTATCCGTTTTTAAAAAGGCTTTTGACTGTATACAGAGTGATTCAGGAGACGTGAGCAGGACCAACACTACATACATAGTAAATGGCAATGAATCGTTCACCATTGTATTTAAGTGAAACACCCATACCTTTTTCCTGTATTTTAATTTTTGTTAAGTTAAAGTTTAATTCTCTACAATCATGGTCACCCTACAACAACTGGTTTATAAAGATTAAACCTCTAATTGTTATGACAGGACTTTGATTTCGAAGAAAGTAAATTTTCACATTGAGTGAGATACGATATTTCAGAAGTAATCGGACTCAGATGACATTCAATTTGACACGTATCACTTGACTGAAGTATTCTGATTGTAGAGTGACCATGAATTTCGTAAATAATTTAAAACATTTTGTTTTCAACACCAAAGGTAAATGAACGTTAATTTCACTAATAGTGGCATGAAGCAGTAGCTTATGATCTCCTGAATCCGTAGTGTTAATCTTGCTCACGTCTCCCGAATCACCCTGTATATGTGAATCTAGGGAGCTTACCGACATACAGTCGATTCACTATCCAGTAGGTTGCAAGGCCGCCGAGCTTCACCGTAGATCTACCAAATTTCTGAAAGGCAGTCATGTTTTCTGAAAATTAAAATAAAGTGTTATTTCCTAACTATTCATCATCATATATTCATACTAACGTGAGACATATTAACACTAGAAGGAATAATGGTTAAAACTCACTGTAAAAGTCACAATTCGCGACATGTCAGTATTGCGCGGTCGGCTACCGGGACAAAACTCAACCTGATGAAGGACTCCCATTGTAGTCCAAAACGTGCGGCAAACAGTGACTTTCCAAGTGAGTTCTCAAGGCCAGGTCCAGCCAGGTTCAACCTATATTCCATCTTTAAGTGAAATGAAATGAAATGAAATACATTTATTTGCATGAATGCAGGTACAAAAATGGTGACAGGTGTTTAACATGAGCCATATACATTCAGCCATCTGGTGGCATGCAAGTTTAATATTGAATTGAATATAATATTAATAAAAACAAAATCTTATTGCAGTAAACAGAAAAAAAGACAAATTTTGTAGATGTGCGTAGTACTAATTATGTTTTAAAATATCAACAATCAGAGACATAAGTATAGCTTACATTGTCAATTCATGTCTCATGTCATAATGGATACTTAGTCTAATTTTCCTACAGAATTATAATTAAATAACAATGAAATATGTGAGTGGAAGCAAATGATTATGTACTTTTAGATTCAAAATGTTCGTCAATTTTGTAGTACTGTTTGGCTATGCACCACTTCAGCAATTTGGATTTAAATTTAGGTAGGACAGATATATTTATGTCTTCTGGCAGATGATTGAATACCTTGATCGACATGTAGAGTATGCTGTTGCGGAAGTGTATAGTTTTGCATGTCGGATATTTAAGATTTAGTCCACTTCGTCCAGAGGCTTGCCTAGGATTTCGCGGCGCAATAGTAAAATTTGCAATATTCCTTTTCACAAACAGGCAGGTCTCGTACACATAAAGAGAGGTCAGGGTAAGAATCCCGTGCTTACGGAATAGTGGTTTGCAGGAGTCAGTCGAATTTACACAAAATACAGCTCTGATGAATTTTTTTGTAATAAAAAGACTTTCTGCATACCACTCGAGCCCCCCCATAATATGATACCATATCGCAAGTTCGACATGACATGTCCATGAAATGCTAGTGCAAGTGATACATCAGAATATTCAGAATCGTCATCATTCTCAGCCTTTAAGCTTGAAACGGTAAAACGAATGCGTTCTGGGGCACGTCGCACTAAAAACCCGCGCAGTATTAGGTAACGCGGTAGAGTCTCTACTCTACCGCGTTACCTAATACTGCGCGGGTGCTGCGTGTCTGACATATCCAGCAGTAATCCATAGTCAACCGTTTCGGACACACGCAAAACCGCCTTTGCACCGCGCCGCACCCGCTCTGTTCTTTTACAGTTTCAATCAGCTGAGCATGGGCCTGTCTTCGAGCACACAACTCCTCCCGGTCCCGGTCTCCGCCAACTGATGACTGACGCGAGGGACCAACGGCTCTCATCTCGAGCAATCCGTTTTATATTAACAATCAGTTTAGCCTATTGAAACCTGATCGAAACAACTGATTTAATCGTTGAAATTTCGCTGAGCCTAGCACGAACTTTGCAGTATCTGGGGGCATTTCATTCGAATTCATTGCGAGTAAATATCAGCGGTTATTTTAATGTCCAATTTCGCTATTATTGAGGTCGTCGAGTCACTATTTGGAAAGTGTGGTAGCCACCAGCTCCATCCAATATTAATAAAATTAAAACGATTATAGAAGTAATATGTTCATGTATTATCAATAACGCCCAATTTTTATGTAATTTACTTTTTTATTGTAATGTGGCAATGAAATGAAATTAATGAATTATTCAATGAAAAGTGTAATTATTAATGAATGTAAATGAAGTGTACAAAACATAAATTAGCACGTAAGGTTCAACTGTGAGTGTTAATTTTTATCAATGAATTATTATGAAACTAGATTTAGCTACTTGTATTACTCTAATAAAATTGCTCTTTTTGTGAAGGTTTTCTAAGTGCCCTTATTTATTCATTTGAACTTTTCACCCCGTATTCCTTTCCTTGGCGTCAGAGCCTGCCTTGAAAAATAACGCATTTCTTGAAGCGTTGTACTGATCAGATTAGGAATCATTTTGATTATAATGGTTGTTTCCCAGAACATAGCCAAAACATTATTGCTTAAAATATTCTTAACAAAAACAAACTTGGTATTGTTAGTTATTACTTCAACCATATTATAATTACCTATTAAATGACACTATTAAGTTAAATGATAGAATCTTCCATGATCTGAAGTCTCATTAAAGTAAATAAGTTTTATATCAAGAATTATCGAAAAAACAATCAAGCAAAAAATACAAATTAATTAAAAACTAAACTAACTTAATTTACCCAGTCATATAAAGAAGAACCTGTCCAGTAGTTCCGTCTGCAGCATGGAGCCCATAACGCTGGCGGCGTTAACTCTCTGTATTGCTAAATAAGTTTTACTCGTCACAAAGTTTGATATTTATCGAAATTTATCCAAACAAGCAATTCCCGAAGCCTCTCGTTTACTCATGCGCGGAAAAAATAAAAGTGTCTCTAAAGGCCAACTGATAGTTGCAAGAACTTGCATGGAAGTTCTCCAGCAAGTTTTCATTGCATTGCGTTCCGGGGCTACGGGCTACCGAGGTAATATGAGTACGACGATCAAATCCTGATAATCGGCCTTTACACGGGGGCGTGGTTGACATAATACATATAGGTACATCGTTGGCGTGGATTGAGCCATGTTTGGGCGACGCCTAATAGCTTTTGTGCAAAGAAAGGTACGATGAAATTGACAACATTTCAAACTTTCAAGTAGTATATATGAAATCTTAACTCATTTCGTTAATTTGTTAACTAGAAGTCCCAAATATTTTTTTAAAGTTTTTATAGCTAATTATTTTTCTAAATATTCACGAAAATGTGAAGAAAGCCTACCATTGTCGTAATGACGTCAGAAGGATGAATTAGTAAATGTGTCTTGGTAACAGTGCTTCTGTATGATTTGTTACGCTGTGACGCCTTACTTGTTACTTACTCTGATTTAGGATGAGGAACTTTTGAAATCTTTTTTTTTAATATGAAATCGGTATATTTTCTAGAATTTAAAAATGTATCATCGGAAATCAGTTCATCGGAAAAAAACCTGCTTAAAATGCGTCATCGCGAACCTACATGGTGTTATATTCCTGGCGGTGAGTAAGGTCGCTAGAGCTCTGGAGGATACGCTGTCTTATAGACTATACTTGTAGTGGGGTACCTGCATGTGTCTACTTATATACTGTCATGGGTCGGCAGCACGCTCATAAATGTTCTGTTAGTCGGCACCGATGATGTTGGCACCGTCGCAGCAATTAAAAAATGTGAACGAAACACCGGTTTAATAAATAATTTGCCATGTCACATGATTTGCCATGACAGTGAACAAAGTCGAATATCATCTTAGAGACACCTATTGACCTCATGGCATATGTTCGTTCTTACGTCATGTCAACAAAACAGAAGCTATTATGCATATTTGACCTGGCATTCCCGCATATACTCGTATGACTCTGCATCTCTTTTGTTTTTGTATATTAAGACTGGTATGCATTTGCATGAACTTCATTACTTCTTACGTCAGCAGCCCGCAGCCCCGACATCTAATGAAAATTGCATACAAGTTTTTACGAATGTAAATTGGCCTTTAGTGTAAGAGAAATTTGTACAGCACGCACTTTTTTCGTCCCCGTTTCCGCTTTGGCATAAACGCTTCCGTATATTTCTGCCTGTCCTCCTCTACTCGTACAGGTCGGGTTTCTCAACCGATTCTCTTGAAATTTTGTGAAGGCCTATTCCGAACTTCGAAAGTCAAACTTCGTGTCGTGCCGTCCCATTCACTCTCGTGTTATCTATAGGTATATATATAAACTTCAAAGTACTGACTGACTGACTGAGTGACTTACTCACTTAAATCAAGGCCCAGCCCAAACCGCTGAACCTAAAAAGCTGATTTTTTCACAATAGTTTACATGTTGTTAGTACCCACTAAGAAGGGATTTTCGAAAATTCTACCCCTAAGGGGGTATAAAGGGGATTGAAAGTTTGTATGGGGATGGAGTTAAACTTTAAGTGAGATACCTAAATCTTTGTGCCCCTCATTACAATACAAGAAAAGTAATTTAAGGGTTTTGGTAAAATCTACCTCTAAATAGGTTAAATAGGGTTGCAAAGTTTGTATGGGAATGATGTAAAAAAAATTGTGAGAGACTTGAGACTGTGTGTAGGCTGCTTATTACAATACAAGAAAAATAATTTTAGGGTTTTGAAAAACTTTACCCCTAAGCGGGTTAAATAGGTGTGCATAATTTGTATGGGGATGGAGTAAAAATATTAGCGAGGGACTTGAAACATTGTCAATAGACTCTTTATTACAATACAAGAAAATTGATTTTAGGGTTTTGGAAAACCCACCCCTAAGCGGGTTAAATAGGGGTGCAAATTCCTCAGCCCTAACCGTTTGACCTAGAAAGCTGAATTTTTCACAGGAGGCTGTTTGTATGACGTAAGTAACCATTATGAAGGGATTTTTAGAAATTCAACTCAAAAGGGGGTAAATTTAGGGTTCCAATTTTGTATGAAGATCGTGTGATTTTTAAAGTAAACGTGTAAGATTTTGTACAAAGATTTATCTAAAGACATGAAAGTACTTTCATGGTATTTTGATATTCACTCCCTAAATGCGTTAAATTGGGGTTGAAAGTTTGCATGGAAGACATGAATTATAGGATTGATATATTTTTTTAGGGTCGGCAACGCGCATGTGATACACCTGGAACTCCATGTGTCCATAGGCTGTGGTGACCGCTTACCATTAGGCGGGCCATGCGCTCTTTTGCCACCAACGTGGTAGTAAAAAAAAGAAAAAAGAACTAGACGAAAAAAAAAGAACTGCTATTAAAATGTGATTTGTAATTGTAGAAATGAACTTTGGCCCCGACGGAAATAATTCCATTCTGAGTAAATTGTTACATCAATGCATGTAGTTTCTCAAAATCAGATGCCAACATTTAGGCTGTGCAAACTATGTAGCTGAGTTGGATATGAGGTGCAGCACCTCTGTCGATGGCCCTGAGTATAGGTGGGTGAGGGCGGTATAGGTTGCATCAGCCGTGTCTATAATCTAATGTTATCTTTAAACGAGTAATTATTATATATACATTTTAGGGGTCATGGAAACGGCTACTCTAACGATTTTAATGAATGCTATGTGGGGGCTTTGAAAGCCGCACGATCCCACCATAGCAAAGCATCCACTCTTGGAATATGACCTAACTAGATGATACGCCGAGCAAAGCGCGGTCTCCCATGTACTTTTGTATTCATTGCTCAACGTTTTTCTATTCGACACTAGATTTCGCTACGTTGACAATAAGAGTTGTTAAGTTAACGTTATGAAACATAAAATATTTAAGTTGAATTACGTGCACAATCGGTTTGCTACTCCACACTAGATGTCGCTGTGGTAATATTCTCATTGCAGTTTGAAACGACGGTGTTACTCTTGCATGAACGAGTCCTTCATCATTGTCCGACAAAGGCGTCGGTGCACTGATTTTTAAAGAAAAAAATACTTACGTCGTAAACTATTGACAAGCTGTCATAATTACAAATTCATGAAAAAATATTTGTTGTGTCAGTGTTGTGTACGTTTTATTTCAGGAATTCCACTAATTGCAAAGATGTAAGTTATCAACTAGATGCAGTGATGACTACAGCTAAGAGCAATGTGAGTAGTTGTCCATGAAAAGTACCCAATAAGTAAGGTAGCACGACCAAGACAGTAAGCTTATACGGCTGGAGGAGAAATTAGTGGTTTCGAATTAGAAGTCGGTAGAGGAAGTACGAGTAAACTACTTTGGATAGCAAATATGTAAATTCGTCACTGTTCAACAAACATGAGACCAACCAGTTTCATCATCATCATTTTATCAGCCGAAGGACGTCCACTGCTGGACAAAGGCCTATCGAAAAGAGTGCCAGTGACCGGTGGACTCCCATGACGTTTATCAGGTCATCATTACACCTTGGGTTGGGGGGCCGGTCTACTACACGCTGCGCCTTCCGGTAAGTGGTCGCCACTCAAGAACCTTTCGGTCAGCGCTGCCATTTATGAACAAGTAAATAAACAATACCTCATAATGTTGGAGCTATTATTTTTACAAAACATTTTTCATTGAATATATTTAAGGTAATGCCTCTATTTGTTAAACTGCGTCCCCCTTGTAAGAGACGGTTACGTCTTCTGTGCACGAAATAATGACCAGATACGCCACTCTTCGGGATTGTCTTTTTTGGACATATTTCGTGGAGTTTTATTCATATTTCTGTATTATTTGAAGATAAACGCTTTAAAATTCAGTTGCTAGATTTTCCCGTAAACAACGTTGCAAATTAATAAAAATCGAAATGTAAAAATTCAGTTTTTAGATTTATCCCTTTGTATACACACAACTACCTAGTTGGATGCCAGATTTCACCATTCTAGGTCACCCGGAAGTCACCATCATGTCAGCCGAAGGACGTCCACTTCTGGACATAGGCCTCCCCCAAAGATTTGCACAATGACCGGTCCTGCGCCACTCTCATCCAGCGGACTTCCGCGACCCTTACCAGGTCATCAGTCCATCGTGTGGGGGAAGTAGTCAAACATTTCAATGTGACAGAGTGAGTCAGTCAATCAGCCATTCGGTATAAATATAGTAATTTTTGGAAGTCATAATCTCCTGGACGGTAAGAGTTTTTACTGAAATTCAGGATTTGGTAATAGGAAGAAGGTCTTATAAGTATAAGTCGTGGGAAGTTGTGTGTAGGTCAAGTAGCATTTTAAATTATAGAGAGGTCAAAAAGTGGCCCGATATGGTCCGTGTGATGTGGTCACACTAACGGCTACCCTGTCTGGCTTTGCAAACTTGAAGTACTTAGTCTGTTTTCTTTTTGTGACCTGCGGCACATAATAGTATTACATCCTGCGGCCTCAATTATTAGTATGCTTTATTGTATCGAATTAAATTTGTAAATAGCTCTTATTTACGGAAACCTTATTAACAACAACAGGATTTTTAGGGTTCCAACGCCAAAATGACAAAAGCGGAATCCTTATACTTTCGTCAAGCCCGTCTATCTGTCTATCTGTTCTGTCTGTCATTATAAGGTGTATTTAAATACAATTTGTAATGTAGGTGTATTATATATTATATCGGCCACTACATTGTTATATATTGAAATTACTAAAAAAAAATCTTGAACCGCCAATGCAACGCAAAAGAGGGGTGTTATAAGTTTAACATGTGTATCTGTACTATCTGTGTATATGTGTCTGTCTGTGGCACCATAGCTCTTTAACAGATGATCCGATTCGAGTGCGGTTTTTAGGGTTCCATGCGGTACATCAAAAGGAAAAAAGGGAACCTTTATAAGATCACTTGTGCGTCTGTCTCTCTGTCTGTCCATTCGTCTGTCACAGCCAATTTGCTCCGAAAAAACTAGACCGATTGTATTGAATTTGGTACGATATCTTGTTGGTGACAATGGTTGTGGTCGAATTTAATGTTTCAAGTAAATGTTTCTAGACCAACGTATAATCTAAATCACACAATTTTTTCTATGGAACTCAAAACTACTCGTAAGAAAACACTTTAGTGACCTATAATGAAAATTGACCAATCACATGACGCCGTTAGTCAACTTCAATAAAACTGTCTAATCACGTGTCGCAGTCGTAGTCGTACGCGGCACGGTGGGCTGAAAAATGGTTTTGAAGTTATTTAAGAAAATAGACCCTTCTCCCATTGAAAAAACACATGAAATCGTTCTATGTATACATATAGATTACAGGAAAACTCTATAAGTCTAACGGTTTTTGAATTATCGCTGAAAAACTGCCTTGCCCCAACAAAAGGCCTTAACTGCCGTAAATTTCTAATGAAGACATGACCTTTTTTAATACGAAGTGCAGGATAGTGGTTTTAAAATATAGAGCAGTAGTACTAGCTATGGAACCCTTCATTGCGTGTGGCCTGACACGCACTTGGCCAGTTTTTATTTATATTTGAAAACAGGTTTTCTAGCGATAGGTCTTAGGCGATATTGTAAATATAAGACGATATTTTAAAGCCGCATAATGTCACGGGTGGACATTTACAGAACCCTACATTACGCGTACTTTTAATTCACAGTATATAATAGTGGTTTTAAATTAGGACTAGTAGGTACGGAACCCTTTATTGTGCATGAATTATTAATAGCATGCATGGCTTGATGGCCTGTTTAGCATAGTTGGTAGTGACACTGGCTCCGAAGCTAGAGGTCCCGGGTTCGAATCCCGGCCAGGGCATTATTTGTGCATTTAGCATGGATTCTGTACTTGGTTCTTGGATGTTTTCTATGTATTTAAGTATCATCATCATCATCATATCAGCCAAAGGACGTCCTCTGCTGGACATAGGCCTCCCCCAATTTCATGGGGGGTAAGTGCCATAAGCTCCATGTATTTAAGTATGTATTTACCTATATAAGTAAGTATATCATCGTCTAGTACCCATAGTACAAGCTTTGCTTAGCTTTGCTTACTTGTCATTAGCTGTCAAATTTACTATTGACCGCTACCGCAGGCCGCGCCAGTGTCATTCAGGCCTTATACGCCTGGCGGCTAACCATAAACAATCTCTTTAATTTGGGCGGGTAGTCGTTTATCTACTATTTGACATGACGTGAATATGACATTGAAGCAAATAATGAAGCAAATATATGAAAAGGACAACAACTCTATATCCCGCTCTGTCGCCCTTATTTCATTTAGTATATGACCATCTCGCTCGGTAGCGGTATTATTATTTGACGTCTTCTCTGGGGTACTCTGAGTTTGAACCTAAAATAGCACTTTCAAAACGTCTTTGCAAGAAGGTTAGTGTTAAACTTACACTAATGACAATTTTGTATATATTTTTTTGTTTGTTTTTGCTGTTTGGCGTGCAACAGCCATTCACGCAGAATGATCGGATTGACTCCAAATCGAACGGAGTCGGTGGTCATCATTTTGGTGGCGAGGGTGCCGGTTTATGTCGCAGCATGTAAAACGCGCCTGAAGAGTTATATGTTGTTTATTCGTCACGTAACTAGATACAACTTAAATATTAAATCTACACAAATCTTCGGACAGAATATCATGTGCTTTTTTTTGTTACATAAATTAACAGCCAAAGACTGTCAACCATTAAGGAGGCAGCAGTCGGACTTTTTGAATGTTTTAAAAACAAAAACTTGACGGCAGCTAATGACATTCTTTTTCAGGTAAAATCGGTGATGAAAGCTTGCGTCGAAAATATGTAATAAGTAAAAATTTAATGTAAGGTTTTACAAGAATCACAAATAAATAGCGTTGACGCTGATGCCGATGAAGGTACATAATCTCGATGTAGACTAGATTTATTTCCAAAAGGTAAGTACTGAATTAAAAGTTAAGTTTGTTTAAAAAGATTTTGGTAGAAATAGTTCTATGCGAGAACAAAGAAACAATTACAACTATTACAATTTGGAATTGACGTATCAGCCCTCATACGTCCCACTGCTGGGGACAGGCCTCCTCTCATAGACGAGAAGGAATGGTTAGTAGTTCCCACACGGCCCCACTGCAGGTTCGGGATTTCACTCACGGTGTTCTTCCACATAAGTATCATCAACTCAAATAACGGTGAATATCAAATGTGATATAAGCAACGGTAGCCCAGGTGTTTGAGCATGCAGCTGTCAAGCGGCGCTCGTGGTAAGAAATGTTCGAATCCCGCCTCGTGCCAATTCGAGTTTTACGAACTTATATTTGGTGAAATGAATGCAATAGGGTCCTTAGGAGGTGTTCAATAGCAGATTTGCTTGTTAATAACGTTAAGGATATACTTTCTTCAAAATAAAAATACATTTGCTATAGTAAACTGATACCATTGGTAGTAGCTACGAACTAAGAATAAAGAAACTATTTGAACAGGAACTTTAATTGTTAATTTATTCTTTCAGGAACTCTGTAAATATAAATGATTAAGATTGACCAGGTGCTAAGTGCCATAATACAAATGCGGCCTCCGCTCAAAAACTCGTCTTTCCTCGCTGTTAAGAGTACATGATCACTAATTGTAGAAGATTTTTTTCATGAGCTGACATCATTACTAAGGTAAGGTAGTCTATTTGCAAGTAACGAAATTAGGCTCAGATAATTTTAGAAGAATTGATCACAAATATATAAGGTAGGTATATGTTACGGGCAACTTCATTACTGTATAATTATTACCAGTCTCTATAGGTACGTTACGACCGTATAAAATGGGCAGGGCTAGTAAAACAGTATGTATGTGTGTGTGGGACAAATCTTGCATCTGAATTCTAGAGCTAGAGTTATCTTCAATAGATTCAGCTGAAATTTGGCAAACTCAAGGAAGCATGGAGACAGAAGTTGGCTATCATCATCATCATCATGTCAGCCGAAAGACGTCCACTGCTGGACATAGGTCTCCCCCAAAGACTTCCACAATGACCGGTCCTGCGCCACCCGCATCCAGCGGACACCGGCGACCTTTACCAGGTCATCGGTCCACCGTGTGGGGGGCCTGCCCACGCTACGCCTTCCGGTACGTGGTCGCCACTCGAGAACCTTTCCGCCCCAACGGCCATCGGTTCTACGTGCTATGTGCCCCGCCCACTGCCACTTAAGTTTAGCGATTCGGAGGGCTATATCGGTCACTTTGGTTCTGCTGCGGATGGCCTCATTCCTGATGCGATCACGCAGAGAAACTCCTAACACCAGAGAATCTCCATTGCTCTTTGGGTGACTTTGAGCCTTCTTATGAGGCCCATAGTAAGCGACCACGTTTCAGTGCCATATGTCATCACTGGCAACACACACTGGTCAAAGACTTTTGTCTTGAGACACTGCGGAATATTGAACGAAAAGATGTGCCGTAGCTTCCCGAACGCTGCCCAGCCGAGTCGGATTCGACAATTAACCTCTTTCTCGAAGTTGGACTTACCTAACTGTAGACGATTACAAGTTGGCTATATTGACATCTAAAATTCAGAAGATAAACCCTTCGTGTTTGAACTCTCCGCAAGTGATAGGGTTCACTTTTTGACACCAAGAAACAAATGCATACACCCCTCACGATCAACAAAGCGCATCCTCGGGCCTGCCTGATGGTAAGCAGACTGAAGGACGCTTGCGACTTCAAAGTTTACGTTGCTTTCCCTTTATACATTTTAGGATTCGTTGTGTTGACTGCTAGGTATTGACATAGGACTCTTACTCTCAGCACATCGCGTCCTCGAGAGCTCTGGCCGCCTTGCTTACCAACAGGAACACAACACCACATACCCATTTACAGAGCAATAAGTGTGTACGAGTAGTAGGCTAATATATGAAGATGTAGCACAGGCGATGAACTATCACAGTTCTCTACTATATCTACTGTTTTCATATAGTTCGATAATTATTATAGGGAATAAATACATAAGGAATCTAAGGAACTCTCAGATATTATAGGCAAGTCGATGGCAATTTCGGTGTTTTCTGCAGTCAATAAATACTCAGCTCTCGGAGAGCCTTGGCGTAAAACTAAATTGAAGGCGTTTTTTTAGGGTTCCGTAGTCAACTAGGCACCCTTATAATTTCGCCATGTCCGTCTGTCTGTCTGTCTGTCCGTCTGTCTGTCCGAGGCTTTGGTCTGTGATTGTTAGTGCTAGGATGCTGCAATTTGGCACAGATATATAAATCAATAAAACTGACAAAGTGGTAAAATTAAATCTAAAATAAAATGTTTTAAGGGTATAACTCGCCTACACATGCAGTAGAGAAGATTTTTTTTGCTTCAATCCTATGGTGTGGTTTGTTGTTGGTTCATTTTATATGAACTGTTAAGTTATTTTTGACCCCCCGATAGCCATTTACCAAACCGCTTTGAGCTGAAAGCGATACCCATAAAAGAGGTAAGTGTCTCGAAAGCACGTTTGGGTAATCTGCTTTTAGAAGCTACCAACAACACGAAGATAAATATTATGATATTTGTTTGAACAAAGTTGTTATCATCATCACCCTATTATGTCCCACTGTTGGACAAATGGGACCGTGGGACGGGCAGCAGCATCCCTGGAGTGCGGTGCAGACACTGCGATCGCCAACCCGCATGCCAAACGTGGTGATTATGGCATTTACCCCCCATGAAATTGGGGAAGGCCTATGTCCAGCAGTGGACGTCCTTGGGCTGATATGGTGGTGGGGATGGTGGTTGGACAAATGCCTGCTTTCACAGTTGAGCAGGAATGAGCAGTAGTCCCTACGCTGACTCGGGTTGCTTGGGATGGGACTTTACATACACCTTTGAATTTCTTCGCTGACTTTTGTAGGTTTCAAAGTACAAATGCCAAAGTAAGTATTGGCACTAAGAATATATGTAAATGATTAAAAAGTAGTATACGTACAGTTAGCGTCATATAGTACATGTCAGCCAAAGTGGCCAAATAGTTCGATACACCATATATTTTGTATGGTGTTCCGAAGTATTTGGCCCCTTTGGCTGCTACGTACTATATCACGCTGACTGTACCACGCCATGACTGCCCAACAGCATGCCCTGATCATGCAAATAGGAACTTTTACTTGAACATTGCCACACGCAACACATGGAGCTGACCTGGACTACTGTGAGTAGAATATAAGCAATTATATTACGGATTCGGGTGAGATTATCGTGCTTGACGATATGTACTAAGGCCAATTACTTTATTTATTTATTTATTCGGGATGGCGGCTCTGAACAGCAGCTCATAATGGTGAATTCGACACTTTCAATCTATATAATTATTTAAATTGGCCAGTGAAATGACATGCGGTAGAGTCGCAAGGCCGGTTATGCGACCCCAGAGGCGGCTTGCGAGCACCTGGAAGACGTGGTTTTATCAAAGATATTAATATTTTTACAGGCCCCCATAGAAACAGTGACTTGGTTAATTTTTATATAGAGTAGCTGTCGTCGGAATCTTTTCCGTCCCGTAAATTCCGTCACGGATTTCCACTCCGTCATAATATATGAAAGTTTAACTAATATTTTTGTTACTCAATCAAACAAAAACGGCTAAACGAATTTGCACACAGATAGGGCTGTAACCTGAGATAAATACCGATACTGGTTAGTTGATGAGCCGGACAGAAACTAGTCTTTAAATAATAAATAATTTTATATACCATTAGGCTTCTTTCTGCTGCTGCTGCTTGGACAGACGTCCAGGGCTCGGAAACCGGCATTTTTTTAAGCCGGGGTCATATGTTCGTGTTTTTGTCGTAAGTTTCGTGTTTTAGGAAAAATTCTGGAATTATGTACAATCAAACAAATAAATATACAAATATCAATCATTTAATGGCATAAAACAGAGAACATGTTGGTTTACTTTTTTTTATTAAAAATGGGATTGCTCTTGGCCAGCATCTAGCCAGGGGGCAAATATGAGGCCGACGATGAAGCGAGCTCACCCAGAAGATGCCTATTCACTCGTGCCTTAAAAAGGTCCAGGTTATATGAACTCGGAAATACAGACGCCGGCAGAGAATTCCAAACCTTAGAAGTGCGCATGCGCTTTACGACAGATAAATACATAATTATTTCGTTTTATTTGTTGTAACGTGTAATTTTGTGATATATGTAGTTGCAATAGCTTTTCTCAATATTATCGTGATACTAAAAATATTCACGCATGTGCCTAAGGTAAGCAATTTTAAAATACTTCTAGTATATTGTAATCTCTATTTGCTAGTAAGCTTCGTGCAGTTTAACACCAGACCTAGCCATTAGTTTAGCTGTGTTTAACCGACTAAAATTTCATTTCGTCTTTGTCTTTAAATTATTTTATTTTATTTATTATAAATTATGTACAAGCTCCCCCTTGACTTGGCCCAGCAGTAGGGCTACCTGACTGACAACCTTAAAAAAAAAGTAAATATGTTCAGCGATGATTCTTTGCTATATTGTTCGGTTTATAACCGACTTCAAAAAAGGAGGAAGCCCTATGTTTCACTCACTGTATGTATTTTTAACCACGACGGAACGGCTAAGATATATATGCGTTCAGGGTCAGAGGTTGTATGTTTGTTTGTTTGTGCAATATCTCCAAAACGGCTTGACCGCTTTGGATACAGTTTTATGCAATGAATTACTGGTTCATTCGGGACGAACTTCAAATAATAAATGTTACAACGATAACAAATAAATGTTACAAAGATAACTCACCAGGGGCTCTTAAGTTAAATTTTCGCTTGAAAGTTCGTTTGAGCGCATTTTCTCTGGAACTGCCTGACCAGTGTGGACAATTTTGATAGGGCTTAGTGAAGATTACAAGATCTGATGATAGAGCACAAAAACATAGTTGAGAATGTACAGATGTAAGGTATATTTTTGTCTGTTTTTGGGCCCTTTTGTTTATGTTTGGTTAGGAACCGTTCTTAATGAACTTCTGAGAGTCTGATGATGAAGTAGAACAACATCACAAAATACCGTTCGAAGAAACATAGCTACTTAACCGCTTTTGGGCTCTTTACATTGTGTTTGCTGAGTAGCTTCTGTACAATGGTATGCTGAAGTTCTGATGATGGATCAGAATAATATTAAAGGGAATCTTGTTAAGGGGTAATTATTTAGTGAACCATGTTTAAACTTTAGGACTAGTACGATTTGTGTATAAAAATTCCCCAATATAAAAAAAAATCTGTTTTGTTAGTATTTATTAAGAAGCCTCTTCATATGAACTGCTGAAGGCCTAAAGAGCAGAACAGCATCATAGGGATTTTTGTGAAGGCAGTGTTGGGATTCTTTTTTTGCTAGCTTTTACGGAAACGACTGCCATCTGAATTCCCAACACAAGAGGGAAACTATACATTATTGGGATTAGGCTTCTAAAGAGATTCGGCAACTTGACTGTTAGAAGTTCTCAAGCCACCCGAAGGCCTCTAACTTAGCTTAACGACTGCTGTCATTAGATCAATGGCTTAACGTGCCTTCTAAAGCAAGCTTAGTTAAACACTCAAAGCGGTCGTTTATCCAAGAGTTGACCTGTGCCGACGTAACCTCGCATACTGCACGCGGTATGCAGGCGATAAATGTGACACTGTATTTCTGTTAACTTTTCGGACTTAAGTCATTGGAGCGGGCAAAATGAAAGTTGGCATCAGTTATTTTGGGTTCATAACTCAAAGTGCCGGCCACCGAATCAAAACACTTCCAAACTGTTGTGTGAACCATTCGAAGCATTTCATACAGTGGAAACGATACGACTAAATAGTATAGTACGATACTGCTACGATGTGCTAAGAATATATATAAAATTTCAGCTGAAGGACTAGTTATGTATGTATGTACGGATGTAAAATTATTTATTGTTCATGAGTGAAACATAACAATAAAACAATAATTACAAGGATAGTTGACATATGTACAAAGGCGAGCATAATCATAAGCTTAAGCAATTAAGAGTTTTTGAGTTACAATGGCTATGAACTTATTTAAAGAAAAGTTGCTTTAGTTACCCGCCCAAACTTGATTTAATTTTTAGCTTATCAGTCAGTTATCCATGTGACTTATATCCCACTAGATTACGAAGGGATAGGTACATTTAATTTTGCATTCATAATAAGCACGAAGCGGATATTGGGATTTTATGAGAAGTAAAGAACAGTGGACTGCCATCTCGCTCATATTTGGAGCACCTCAGGTATGGAAGCAGCTCCACCTAACAGTAGACCGCAGCCATAATGTTATAACTCCTTGTTTTTAACCAACTAAAAAGAGGTTTTAATTTTCGCTGTATGTTTTTTATGTATGATGTTCGCCGGTTTCTTTGCATCTGATGATTAGATCATAGGAAAATCGAGGGCAACTCTCAAACTTTATAGGCATTTACTATCTGTTTCATATGTTTTACTATCTGTTTCATATGTTAATGGGCATTTACTATCTGTTTTATTTGTTTTCTAAAGCTATTCAAGTATTTACATCTGGTAATCGCCATCTGATGTTCATGAGCTGGTGAAGATACAACTCCTTTACGGTTAGGAGTTGGAGGATAATTCTCGAGTTAAATATTAAAGGTATTACGTATAAATCGATACCTTTATTCTTTCAGGTTATTCAGGAGAGCTGATCATTATGATCATCATCATCCTAGCGTTATCCCAGTACAGTTGCATCCTGAACGATGCCCGCTGTCCGCTACCTAATCCCAAGAATTAGTCTAGGCACTAGGTTTTACGAAAGCGACTGCCATCGGACGTTTCAACCCAAGGGGGAGACTAGACCTTATTGGGATGAGGCTTGTCAAGTGAGTGGGCAACTTGACTGTTGGAAGTTGGCATCTAACTTGGCTTACAAAGAAGGGAGCGCTCAGTTAGTAACCACTCAAAGCGGGCACCTATCCAAGAACTGACCCCAGCCAACCTTAACCTCCGGCATACCGCACGCGGTACGCGGCCGCTGCTGCGGGCGACGAGCGCTCCGCATGTCATTCAGGTGAGCTGATGATGGACGGTAAAACTCCTTAACGGTTAGGAGTAAGAGGATGATTCTTTAAATATCATAAATATGCACATAATAATAGGCCATTAGCCGTATTCGTTCAAGTCATTCAGGTTAGCTGATGATGGAAGGTAACTCTAAAACAGGAGTTAGATGATGCGGAAAGTACGATTTTTGACACTACATGCAAAAAAAAAAACAAATTAAAACTCCCTACCTATAAATAAGTTAGAATTCGGTGCCTAGGCTTGCGTGTAGATGTATTTTATTTTTTACCGACTTCAATAGAAGGAAGGAGGAGGTACTCAGTTCGTATGCATGTTTGCTTGTTTTTTATGTATGTATGTATGATCCCCGATTACTCTTGACCACGTTGGCCGATTTTGATAATTCTTTTTTTCTTTCATAGCAGGTACCCTGGCATTGAACCTCAGATCATAGAAAGAAATAGATGTGAAATGGGGGCGAGGCGCATGTCGCCGTGACATGGTCAAGAAGAAGTTTAAGTGATAAAATATGAAAAAGCGTGATATTTTCTGCGAGCTGTACATTGAAAGATTTGTACAATAATCACCCCGTACCGCGCTAAGCCACGGCGCTATAATGCTTTACTATGTTATACAACTTTGGTGATTATATGAACACCATAAAATTTCAATAGTCATCAATATCTTAACATAATAATTTAGAGATCGATGTCGATAAAACATCATTTAACGTTTGTCTCCCTCTAGTGTTCATTGCCTTTTTTTGAGGGGTGCGTAAAGCCAAGCGCAGCGCTTGTTTGCATGATGTCGTAAACTCGGCGGCACCGCCCGAGGTTTTGTTTTTACACGGTTCAATGTGTGTGTGTGTGGACTTGGTGGGAGAAAACTGGGGACATTGGTTTTCGTTGAAAGGAAGCAGTAGGGCACTTCTCTCTTTTTATGTTCTGAGCATTGAACCCATATAAATTTGATGAAGGTCTAATGATGGGATCTAGGAGGAATCGTGGGAAATCCTCGAATTTGATAGGCACGCATATGCCGATTTCGGTATTTTCTGTAGGTAACCAAGCATGTGATTTTTACCAAACTTGTGATTATTTTGGAGTCACAAGTATCCATCCATCCCTCCATAGGTTTCGGCGACCACGTCTTTTTTTTTCAAGATTCAAAGAGTTTATTTGTCCATCATATGTAATAACAAGGTGTTAACAATTTTTCGTATCACTATGTGGTGCCTGTCGGCATACAAATATAATTGTCAAAATCATACACGTCTTGGAGTTTGAATTTATGGATCAATGTCTGTCGCACTAATGCGAGACGGATAGACTTCAAAGTATGCCAACCCAACGCCAACAGAGATGTACGTCAGTTTGTTTTAGGTCTACCGATTAATTCCGTTTAGGCGGACAGGGACCTGCCGCGTTCCACGTCTGAACTGAACGATAGAGTTCCGTTGTCCCGTCCTTCTTCCGTTAAAATCAAGACTCTTCAAGATGGCACCTTATTTCTAGAACCTACTGTTTGCCATCGTATTGTAGCTTTGTCCTATCAATAATTGGTCCTGCCATTAGTTAATAATCGACTAGTAATGTATTAATGATACTTTTAACATATTCTTAGTACAAATAAAGATTATGATTATAACCCGTAACTTTTTTATATCACTGAATTGTTTAATAATGGTACGCATTATAATTTGTTTAATAAAGTTTTCTGGGAGATTATTCTATATTATAAACGTTTTATTGTAGTAAAGGCTTGTTTCTATACTTTCTGTTATGCGGAGTTTATATGGTGGCGATAACGCGATTATCATTCCCTTTGTTATTACAGATAGTAAATAACTGGGTGACCGGTCTTCACTCTGACTGCACACGACTTGCGATTGTTGGCCCCCGAAAACCCAATTTAATTGAAATCTTTTGAGCAGTTTCCAAAATCCCGATATAAAGAATTGCCCGTTTAAACGTACAAGATACGTTTTGTCTACCATGGAACGTTGTTATATACGGGTATACCTATGTTACTATCCTTGTAACTAGGATACCACCTGGTATTCACGGGCGAGAAAATGCTTTTCTGTTAATACATTACATAATGGTAAAATTTCTACATTTCGCGTATTCCCAGTAGTCCCGTCGAAGAAGTTCCGTGGTGGAACTAATAGAGATTTTTTCCCAATAGTTCTGTAAACGGTAGAAAGGGGTAGTTAGATATTCTGTATGACGACGAGCGAAGCGGAGTGTTAGTAGAACTGCGACCCTACAACGCGTGAGCCGAGCGAGCGAAGCGACCGTGCCGCTGTAGCGGCCCGCGAAGCGCCACAACCGAACATTGGAACGGAACTATCGGGAAAAAGTCTCTCTAGTTCCGCCACGTAACTACTTCGATTGGACTAATGAGAATAAATGCGTATAACAACCTCTGTGGCACGGGCAAAATAATATGTGGAAATCACCTTTGTGAAATAGAATCATGAAATTCCAAACTCCATCATCCCTACTGCACTTACTTTAACTCGAGCGACAGGGATGAATCCATCAAATTGCAATTTTTGCGATAAAACCGCTGATATGTGATTTCCCTGGATTATATTTAGCTTCCTCATGCTTGCCGATGTTAGACCAACATATAAACCCCGCATTATAGGTTTAGGAAACTACTAGGTCTAAATAAAAATATTGAACCCTTTGAACGCCAAGAGCAACTAAAGAACGAAGATGTTGCATGTTGTCGTGCCTTCGGCTACGCTACCAGTCGCCGTCCTTTACACTAGGGTTCAAATTAAATCTTATGGACAGTTAGTTGGCGTTTAACGCATTCACTGCCAGCAACTACTTTCATCTAGTGCTCTGAACGCGTCTGTGAGTTCATATAATTTAGCTTGATTCGCCCAGTGCCTTCAACGCATATGCAAGTTGTATTCATTTTGCAATGTTACACATGTCTTATCTTATCCTGAACTCATATGTGTGTTTGAGGCACTGGGTATATACTTGATTAAACTCTCATGTGCATTTGAAGAACATAGAAAAGTGCGTATATGCCGCACTAAATGTAAAAATATAACCAGAGGTCCAGAAAAAAGGACTGTCAGCGAATGCGTTAAGTAACACTGCCGTTCATGAAGAATGGTATTCAAAGGGTTACTACAGTACATCCTTAAACCACCACAGTAGATTCCGTAAGTAGTGTCTCACACGCCAAACACTTTATAGCAAAAGACAGAAAATGAACCTTACTTGAGAGTATGTAGGTTGCCTTTACAATATTTAACATCGAATGATATGAGGTCATGGCGTGTGGGTCGCTTTTACCGACTTGTAATTCAATGGTGGCGAAAAGGTTAAGTTTACCGTTCAAAGCGCAAAAATTATCAAACCCGCGAAGGAGAGCCCAATGTGCATAGACTAGGACATCTAACGGTAAAATGGAGTAGCAAGTGCGCTGTACAGTAATGTCAGTCTAAAGGTGTTCCTACACGGACAATTTTTTGAACAATAATTCTTCTCAATTTAATCTGTAATTGAATGTAAGAAAACTCAATTGTTCAAGGCCAACTATTGCTCAAAATGTTGCCAGTGTAAACGCACCTTAAGCGCTCTCTTTGCCTTGACACTCCAAACCATTGATAGGTACTGGATTTAATTACTAATACTGGAATGTAATTTAATTACTAATACTGGAATTTAATATTTTGACGCTATTTTATGTAAAATAGGATAGGCAAGTTTTATTTTTTAAATATTTACCTTTTATAAAATTTAAGCGTCTAAAACGATTATGTGGAGTCGGCATTATTACTAAAATATAATACGATTACTCCAAGTGGCAAATAGCCGAACTATTTAGCTACTTGCTTCCTAGAGTGTCTGATAACTTATTCTACTACACACAAGATGTCACTTTAACAATAATTTGATTTTTTTTAAAGTCTTATAATTATAGTTATTACGCTTTGGTAATTATTAGATACAATCAACGCATTTTAGGTATATTTTATGTTGGGAACATAAATTACATTGCGGCTTAATGCAAACTACGAGGCACTCGACAGCTGCAGATGAAATCATCACATCAGCCAAAAGACGTCCACTGCTGGACCAGACCTTCTCCCAAGTATCTCATGGCCGCCCACTGCCACTTGAGTCCTGCACCACTCTGAACTATGTCAACGGCCCATAGCTCTCCTACGGATCTTCAATTTCTGATTCGATCTCGTAGGGAAACTCCGAGTTCCATTGCTCCCTGACTGACATTGAGCTTTCTCATTAGGCCCACTGTTAAATACATTATATGTTTTATTAGTCATTATTCGCACTTATGCGGTACTGTGTTTCTCCTCCTCACCACAAATTTTGTACCGTTTAAAAAATCTTCGGGTTAAAGTCGTATCGAGTCGATTAATTCAGGCAATAAACCATCTATGTGCACTAACTTCCGTTTAACCGTTTCTGTTTGATTAAATTTTAAATTCCCAAGAATCTAAACATACAAACTTTCACATTTATACTATGAGTAGGTATGATTACTTTATCCTCCCGAGCACGCCTGTATACGGGAATGCGTTTTAGAGATATAATGAAATAGATTGAGAAAATATATAATTTAATCTTACTTTCACAATTGAATTAATTCGACTAGGACGTTTTAACAACAAAAATATTCCACGTCCGTGGCAAACAAGCATACGGCCGCCTGATGGTAAGCAGACACCGCAGCCTATGGACACCTGCAACTCCATGGGGTTGTCGACCCTTTAGTCTTTCGGGAAAACCTCGGCAGGGAGCTCATTCCACAACCGGAGAGGAAATTCCTCCCTTCCTATTGCTTTTATTTAATTATTTCACATCGTAGGACAAACCGGACAAAAACATCCGTTTTGTCCTACGAAAATTGACATATAATATCGTAGGACAAAACGGATTTTTTTGTCCGGTTTGTTCTACGATGTGAACAAAATCGTAGGACAAATCGGACTACATCTGGTATTGCGAGTGTCCATGAACGCCGCTAATCGCTCACCATCAGGAAATTCGTCTGCTCTTTTGCCTCCTAAGATACACTTTTTTATGACATTTATTTATTTATTTATCAGGATTGCCAACGGTCGATACAATACACATTCATAATAAACTATACATTAACAACATTCATAACTGATCTCCCACTTACAGGCAATCACAGCATGCACTATTTTCAATTACAGCTTTCCATAATATGCTACATATAAAGAGAGAAAAAAAAACAAAAACCAAGTAATCAAATGACTAAACAAATTAAACTTACTACCTAACTGAAATCGTCAACAGAAAGTAACTTCTTTTTAAATACTGACTCACTGTCGTGAAACACATCTAACGTCGGTAGTCTACTAGCGAGTTTGTTGTACAGGCGAGACAAGCGAGTTATATGCGCATGAGTCCCAAGATTTGTTCGGCTGCGGCGCATAGGAGTAGGAGTATCTATTGTATTGATGATGATGAGAACTTACTCTTCATAGACCTTCTCTTGGACCTCCTGATGCCGCGCCAGCATAACGACAGCGAATGAAGCAGCCACCGCAGAAGTGTCAGTCCCGGCTACACTGATAACTAACGTCTCTTCTGCAAGCTCATGGTCAGTGAGCTGAGAAGATTCTAGAAGCATCTCGAGGAAAGTTTGGGAGCTGGGTTCATCTGTAATGTGAATATAAACTATTTTTAGAATTCAATTATACGTATACATGTTGTAGCGATATACTGACGATTTGTTTACGCTTTAAACGTTTAAGACGTAATTAATTGGTATGGTAATAAAAGAAAAAAGAAATATAATTTGACCTTCTCTACTCAGACAGCACTGATAATCCGTTTTAAGGCGCTATTAAACGAATGGTCAGCAATTTTTGTTACACCCTTATACATTATTCTCCATAAACTTCATAAGTGGGAATATTACTCTATTAATCGTATTTGAACGCTCAGAGTGGAAATATTACTCTATTAATCGACCTGTTTAGCCTAGTTGGAAGTGACTCTGCCTCCGAAGCTAGAGGTCCCGGGTTCGAATCCCGGCCAGGGCATTTATTTGTGAATTTTTCACGGATATCTGTTCTTGGGTCTTGGATGTTTTGTATGTATTTATCTATATAAGTATGTATATCGTCGTCTAGTACCCATAGTACAAGCTTTGCTTAGTTTGGGACTAGGTCGATTTGTGTAAGATTGTACCCCAATATTTATTTATTTAATCGTATTTGGACTTTCAGAGACCATTTATACATTAAATGAATTGTAAATATCTCTAAAATAAGGTATCTCCAAATTTGTTATCGATAATATCTGGCAAGTTCCTATTCATTTACTTAATGATATAACTTTCTTGATCAGTATAGTTTTGAAATTTGGACAGTAGGTTTTACTGTATAATTTACGTTTTGACATGTAAATGTGCCCATGTGATTTTGATTTTCACTTCTACTAAACAAAAATATCAGACAGCCTAGTAAAGGAAATTCAAATATCAGATATAAATAAAAGAGATTATGTGATTATTATTTTTATTCAACAATGCAGACTGGCATAACCTTACGTCAGTCTGGTTGCGATCAAGAATATATTGACACATCAGAAACAACTGACCATGAGGCGGCAAATAATTTAATTTATAAGCAATTAAGTCCCGTTCAGTGAAAATTATAATGAATAAATAAACAATGAAACTTTTCCTGCTACCCAAAGGTTGTCTGTAAGAGATCGCTTTAAGCGATAAGACCGTCTGTTGCTACCATTACTAATAATGTAAGTTTTTTTGTGTAACATTGTTTCTCTTGTGTGGTGCAATAAAGCATATTTATTATTTTATTATTATTAATGAATTTGGTAAAAATAATGTGTGAAGATCGAGCCAGTATAAAGTAGGTAATAAGATAATCTGCTAAAATTGGGTAAAAATACAACACCACCTGGTTTTTGAGAGCTCCCTTTGGCCCTTTGTTCCAATTCCATTCTCTTTGTCTTTATGACCTGAAAGTAAAAAGTATTTTTTTCATGTGATCAAAAGGTATGATTTAATAAATCGTGGAAAAACTTTCTTAATAACAGTAGAACTAAGTAGGTGTAACGAATATTAAGTCCTTATTTCAAAACTCGTTCATCTCGAATTTTAAGGGTAATCACCGCTCTTTTCTATAAGGTCAGTCATGAGCCTCTGGCAGTTTTCCTCAAGCCTGTACTGCGTTAACATCCTGTATATATCCTGTTCAGCTCATGTTTCTCACCTGTTCCACAAAGTCATACATGAGCCGTCGGCACCTCTCCGCGCGGCGGTACTGCGGTAACAGCCTGTATATCCAGTCGGCGTACAGCCAGGGTTGCACCATGCGTGTTGCTATGAGCTGCGTGATCTCATCCAGTGCTTCGAGGAACGGGTGGTTCGGATGCTGCTGGGATTGCATTTGGACGCCTAGAGTCGTTTCTGCGGATGAATATGAGTATAAGGTGACTTGACGGGGCGGGAGCGACATGTGAGAGGTATTTTTGCTTTTTGACGTGAGTTTACAGATGTGAGATTTCCTCACTTGACGAAATACTGTCAGTATTACGTTTGCGCAGTAGTAATACCATGCGCAGAAGTGGGGCAGTACTGCATTAGTATCGGTTGACACTGACGGCTGACAGTTTTCTCATATCGTACCGCCTCCACGTCGACAAATCAGGAAGGTGCCTTAGTTCGGGACTAGGTCAGTATGTGTAATATCGACCACAAATATTTATTAATATCATTTCTTACCACAAACAGCGTCAAATGTGTACGTTGTAAGGAACTTCCACACAGAGAACGTCCCTTTGCCGGCAGAAGGCCCAATCTGGTCGACCATTATTGCACTCTGCCTCGCAAAGACTTCTACAAAACGATTCAAGTTCTTCATACTGAACGTAGGAGCTAGAAGTTTTCTCCGAGGTCGCCATATCGTCACTGAAACAATGAAGTAGGTAGTAAGGTAAGGTTTATAGGAAGGAGAAATAATTGTTTTTAACTGACTTAAAAACGACATAAATACATACATATAATCACGCCTGTTTCACAGAGGGGTAGGCAGAGATCACCGATTTCCATTTGCTACGATCCTGACATACAACTTTAGCTTCATGAACTCTCATAACATTCTTCATGCATGCGCGCCGATTTAGGGTACTCTTGACCTGGTCTTTCTCCAGAATGTCTTAGAGAGCATTCTTGGTATTTACAGTATTGTTAAGGGTTCCGTACCCAAATGGTAAAAACGGAACCCTATTACTAAGACTCCGCTGTCCGTCCGTCTGTCTGCCTATCTGTCTGTCTGTCTGTCTGTCCGTCTGTCACCAGAATACATCTCACTCATGAACCGTAATAGTTAGATAATTGAAATTTTCACAGATACTTCTGTTGCCGCTATACCAACAAATACTAAAAACTAAAGAAAATCAATATTTAAGGGAGCTCCTAACCAAAAAACTTTTAAAAAATTGCTTGTTGTATTCATCAGGCGCTGGGTCTCAAAATGTATGGGGAAACTAAAATCTACTTGGTATTATATAACGTTCTTATTACTGATAAAAAAAAAACAAGGTAATAGGTATAATAAAGTTTCTAATGTTGTATAGATAATATTATAGTACGGAAGCCTTCGTGCGTGAGTCAGACTCGCACTTGGCCGGTTTTGTTACCTTAGAACTCCGTCATTTACTAATATTCTTTTCTTTGAGGATCCCCTCAATATACAGGGTGATTCAGGAGACGTGAGCAGGACCAACACTACATACATAGTAAAAGGCAATGAATAGTTCACCATTGTATTTAAAAGAAACACCCATACCTTTTTCCTGTATTTTAATTTTTGTTAACGTAAAGTTTAATTCTCTAAAATCATGGTCACCCTACAACAACTGGTTTATAAAGATTAAACCTCTAACTGTTATGACTGCACTTTGATTACGAAGAAAGTAAACTGTCACATTGAGTGAGATACGATATTTCAAAAGTAATCGGACTCGGATGACATACAATTTGACACGTACTTATCACTTGACTGAAGTTTTCTGATTGTAGAGTTGACCATGAATTTCGTAAATATTTAAAAACATTTTGTTTTCAACACCAAAGATAAATAAACGTTAATTTCACTAATAGTGGCACGAAGCAGTAGCTTATGATCTACTGAATCTGTAGTGCACGTCTCCCTAATCAACCTGTATAGTTTAAATCTATGCGAAGTTAAGTTTTTTTTTCAGAATTTTTTTTGTTCTGTATACTATTGCTCGTATATACAGACCTGGTGCATAAATACTGCCGTTTCCCACGAGGAACTGTAGGAATTTCATCACGTAGTCTTTTTCGAGACAGTTTTTGAGTACCACTTCTGCGGCCAGTGGGTCAGCTATCACTGAAGAAGAAGGAAACTATTGTCACCATAATTGACAACATTTCAAGTTTTCAATTAGTATGAAATATTAACCCATTTCGTTAACTTGTCAACAAGAAACCCCAGAATATTTTTTTTATATTTTTAAAGCTATTCGTTTTCAAGATATTCACGAAAATGTAAAGTACGAGTAAGCCTACCATCGACTATATGACGTAACAAGGCTGAATTGTGACAGTCACAACGCACAAAGAGAACAGCAGGACAACTTTATTTAGTAAATCTGCCTTGTTAATAGTGCTTCTGTACGATTTTGTACGCTGTGACGCCTTACTTGTCACTTACTATCTTTTAGAATGAGAAACTTTTGAAACTGATTTTTTAATATTAAATGGGGATATTTTCAAGATATTCAAAATGTGGTTATGTTTAATTTTAAATAATAAATAAATATTGGGGGACAATATTACACAAATCGACCTAGTCCCAAACTAAGCAAGGCTTGTACTATGGGTACTAGACGACGATATACATACTTATATAGATAAATACATACTTAAATACATAGAAAACATCCAAGACCCAAGAACAAATATCCGTGATAAATGCACAAATAAATGCCCTGGCCGGGATTCGAACCCGGGACCTCTAGCTTCGGAGGCAGATTCACTACCAACTAGGCTAAACAGGCCGTCAGGAATTTTGTATCCTCTGTTTGATTTAGTCGGAAAATAGCCCGCTTAAAGAAATGAAATGTTGTCAATGACGAGTAAGGCGACATCCTGGTTTGTCGCTGTGGAGGCGGTGCCTTATCGCAATCGGTACTATTTATTCTGTGACGATATGAGAAAACTGTCAGAGAGAAACTGTGAGAGTTGTCGAGTCAGTACGGCTTTTTAAATTTATCGTGATATTTGGATCGTTGATACAGATCGTGGATTTTTAGATTACTAGAAATCAACGATGTCTCTGTGATCAATACGGTTAAAACCGGAAGTGATCATCGTCTGGTAAGAGGCACGTTGAATATATGCGTCAAGCTAGAGCGCTCTCGACTGATGAAGTCCACGCTCCGTCCAGCAGCAGTCCAAATCCAAAACCCCGAGAGCTTTCAGCTGGAACTCCAAAACCGTTTCGATTGTCTAGGCGGCGATGTGGACGAATTCAACGACGAGTTTGTGGAAGCTGTCCATAGCGTTGGGCCTAAGTTCTTTAAGGCCCAAAGAACAAACAGAGCCAAAAGGCTCTCTATCTCCACTCAGAGGCTCATTGAGGAAAGGAGTGAGATGATTATTCAGTCTTCAGCTGATTCCACATTAAACAGGCAGCTCAATAAACAGATCTCCAAGTCCCTTACCCGTGATCTGCGCCAATTCAATACAAATCGTATTGAAGAGGCCATCAAGCAGAATAAGGGCTCTAAAGTTTTCTCAAGAGATCTGTCTATTGGGCAGAGCCAGCTCGCCAGATTAAAAACTGAAGATGGTAGAATCGTTTCGTCCAAACCTGAGCTTCTGAATGAGATAGAGTGCTTTTATGGACAGCTATACACGTCAACTAGCAGACCCGAAGTCGGTCTGGCGGAAGACCGAAGAGCTAGATTAACCCGGCACTATACCGAAGATGTCCCGGACATCAGCCTGTACGAGATGAGGATGGCTCTTAAATAGCTTAAGAACAATAAGGCACCCGGTGAAGACGGAATTACAGCGGAACTCCTGAAGGCGGGTGGAAAACCGGTCCTTAGGGCCCTTCAGAAGTTGTTCAATTCCGTCTTACTAGAAGGGAAAACTCCAAAGGCATGGAACAGAGGTGTGGTGGTCCTGTTCTTCAAAAAGGGTGACAACTCCTTACTGAAGAACTACCGACCCATCTCACTTCTGAGCCATGTCTATAAGCTGTTTTCAAGAGTCATTACGAACCGTCTCGCACGCAGGCTAGATGACTTCCAGCCTCCCGAACAAGCCGGTTTCCGAAGAGGCTTTAGCACCGTAGACCACATCCATACGCTCCGTCAGGTTATACAGAAGACTGAGGAGTATAACCTGCCCCTCTGTTTAGCGTTCGTGGACTACGAGAAAGCCTTCGATTCGATTGAAACTTGGGCTGTACTACAATCTCTCCAGCGGTGCCAAGTGGACTACCGCTATATCGAAGTGTTTGTACGAGAACGCCACTATGTCAGTCCGACTCCAGAACCAGAGCTCGAGGCCTATTCCGTTGCAGCGGGGAGTCAGGCAAGGAGATGTTATTTCTTCTAAACTATTCTCCGCAGCACTGGAGGATGTTTTCAAGACTCTGGACTGGAGAAGGCTAGGCATCAACATAAACTGTGACTACCTCACTCACCTTCGGTTTGCTGACGATATAGTAGTCTTGGCTGAGACCATGGAGGATTTAAGTACAATGCTCAATGACCTTAGTAAAGCCTCCGAGCGAGTTGGTCTAAGGATGAACATGGACAAGACAAAGATCATGTCAAATGAACTTTAAAGAAAAAAAACTTTACGCTCGATGTTGTAGACGATTACATATACCTAGGACAGACTGTCCAGTTAGGTAGGTCCAACTTCGAGAAAGAGGTTAATCGTCGAATCCGACTCGGCTGGGCAGCGTTCGGGAAGCTACGGCACATCTTTTCGTCCAATATTCCGCAGTGTCTCAAGACGAAAGTCTTTGACCAGTGTGTGTTTCCAGTGATGACATATGGTACTGAAACGTGGTCGCTTACTATGGGCCTCATAAGAAGGCTCAAAGTCACCCAAAGAGTAATGGAGAGAGCTATGTTAGGAGTTTCTCTGCATGATCGCATCAGGAATGAGGCCATCCGCAGCAGAACCAAAGTGACCGATATAGCCCTCCGAATCGCTAAACTTAAGTGGCAATGGGCGGGGCACATAGCACGTAGAACTGATGGCCGTTGGGGCGGAAAGGTTCTCGAGTGGCGACCACGTATCGGAAGGCGTAGCGTGGGCAGGCCCCCCACACGGAGGACCGATGACCTGGTGAAGGTCGCGGGTGTCCGCTGGATGCGGGTGGCGCAGGACCGGTCATTGTGGAAGTCTTTGGGGGAGGCCTATGTCCAGCAATGGACGTCTTTCGGCTGACATGATGATGATGATGATGAGGTTAAGAATATAATTGGTCTCAGTTGTACAGATGTATTACAGACGAGTATACTTTGTACCCCGAATAGTGAGTTTCCTTGCAACTCCCCCTCGCCTTGCTACCATACGTAGCCAACGTATCACAGTTGACCACGGCCGACATACCCCACGCTGCCACAAATTGTATTACAGATAATAAAAATATTGTCTCACTGATGTAAAGTCTGTTGGCTATCCAATAAGATGCTAAGCCTCCACGGTTGATCGTCAGGCGTCCAGACATCTGGAACACTTTCATCTGATCTGTAAAACAACATATCATATTATTTTCATTCATTAGTTTTTAATACCAAGTAGTAATCAAGTTGTGGCCCGCCTGATGATAGAGAAGAAGTTATTTATTTAGCACACAAACCATTTAAAAAAACAAAGATACAATTTTTTAAATGTAAGTGCTAAAGAGCTGGTACAGGGGTGAGTGGCGAAACTATAAATGAAATTAAATGATTTTATTCCAGACAGATATATAAGGGTCTCTTATTTAATAAGGAACCCTTAAAGAAAGTTACAGTGCATATCATTTCGCCGGCTCAAAAATATAACATAGAGAATATTTTTTGCAGATTAAGGCGACTTCCTGACTTGGCGGGGCGGGATCGATATGTCATAGGTATTTTGTTGTTTGACGTAAGCTTACTGATTTGAGAATTCCTCACTTGACAAAATACTGACGAATCTTACAAACTAACTTCTATACTTCAAGATATACACACAAACATTTACACTATACAGTCTATATATATTCATAACATGAGACATTTCGTTCCCGACCAACAGCAAGCAATGGACTTATGATGTTGTAAGGGTCTGCCTGAAAACCAGCGTTGTAGAATTTGCTGCAACATTATGCTGAGGCAAGCCCCTTTTTAACATCACAAGCATAACAACATGTTCATTTTAAATTGATATGTTAAGTCTAACCTTAAGATATACATTGTTAAGACTATTGTTAAGACATGCCTTGTGATGTTGAATAAAATATTTCTATGTCTATGTCTACTGTTAGTATTAATATTAGTAGTATTAATCCCATGCGCAAAAGTGGGGCAGTACTGTGTTTATATCGGTTGACACTGACAGCTGCCAGTTTTCTCATATCGTACCGCCTTCGCATCGACAAATCAGAAGGCGCCTAAGGCCGGTTGCACCGAGTTACGATCACAGATCGATCAACGTTAAATATGGCGCCGACAGCTGTCATGCCATAGAAACTTGTCAAACTTTCCATACATTCAAATATTAACGAACTCAGCTTACGATTACAGGCGGTTTGGTGCAACCCAGCCCAAATAAGAATTAAATAAAGCTTGCTATTAAGAATTTGATTTCACGACGTTTCTGTACACACAATCTGTTTACGCCGGCCCAAGATTAAAATTACGTAGTATGTGCACTACATAGTACTACTTGCTTATTAATTAATAAATAAAAAAAATAAAAAAATTGGGGGACAATCTTACACAAATCGACCTAGGCCCAAACTAAGCAAAGCTTGTACCTACTATGGGTACTAGACGACGATATACATACTTATATAGATAAATACATACTTAAATACATAGAAAACATCCAAGACCCAAGAACAAATATCCGTGCTAAATGCACAAATAATGCCCTGGCCGGGATTCGAACCCGGGACCTCTAGCTTCGGAGGCAGTGTCACTACCAACTAGGCTAAACAGGCCGTCAATTGACGATAAAATTAAATAAACCTTGCTATTTCATTCGGTTTCACGACCTTTATGTACATACAATCAATCTGCCACATCAAATGTAATACCAAAAAACCACCAAGGTCCATATTGCGGTCATTGCAATGATTGCCACGGAATTTAAGATTATATCACGACATTTACCCTAAATAACCGACTTGCATGAGGTCAGTTGTTGTCAGTACACGGGTGTTGCATCCAAATGATTCAGTGTCAAGGTGCCGGTTGTTGACATGTTTCCGTGAATGATTCACGTATGGTCATATCATAAATTAGGACGTCACTGTTGGTAAAACGTGTTGAAATTGTCATGATATACATGTACCTACTCGTAATTTGGGACATTCAAGACAGTTCTTGAATATTTTTATGTACAGTCGAGTTCATAAATATATGAGCAAACCAAATTCTAAACATATTTATCATTCGAAATTATACAGGCTGTTTTTATTGATTTCCGTTCCTTCTTACATATAGCCGTATATAGCCATAGAAATGACGTAGCATATTTAGTTTTTCAAAATTCACATTTTTTTTTTTTCAATAGTAAAGAAGCGTCTAATAGTATTCTCCGTATTCAAAGAGGTTATCACCCTTCATCTGTGATGGTTTGGCTGGGAGTTTCTTATGCGGGCGTCACTAGTATGCATTTTTGTGAGAAAGGAGTAAAAACTAGTGCCAAAGTGTACCAAGACACGGTGTTGACTAATATTGTGAAACCACTATCCCATACGATGTTTCTAAACCAGCATTGGGTTTTCCAGCAGGACTCTGCTCCAGCCCATAAGGCAAAGTCTACACAAGCCTGGCTCGCCTCCAATAAAATCGACTTTATACGGCATGAAGATTGGCTCTCCTCTAGCCCAGATCTTAATCCGTTAGACTATAAAATATGGCAGTATTTAGAGGAAAATGTGTGCTCAAAACCTCATGCAAATCTAGACTCGCTGAAAAAATTCCTTGCTACGGCAGTGGCCAATATCGACATAAAAGTGGTGCGTGAATCCATTGACGACTGGCCACGCAGACTTCAAGCCTGTGTAGATAATTATGGCGGTCATTTTGAATAAATGTTATACATTTAGATTCTCTAGTTTATAAGCTTTCAAACGCTGTACAAATTAATAATAATAATAATAATAATAATAATAATAATATTGGGTGACAATCTTACACAAATCGACCTAGTCCCAAACTAAGCAAAGCTTGTACTATGGGTACTAGACGACGATATACATACTTATATAGATAAATACATACTTAAATACATAGAAAACATCCAAGACCCAAGAACAAATATCCGTGAAAAATGCACAAATAAATGCCCTGGCCGGGATTCGAACCCGGGACCTCTAGCTTCGGAGGCAGAGTCACTACCAACTAGGCTAAACAGGTCGTCAATTATACGGAATAAACTTAAACTTTTGTTTTTATTTGATACTATGTATATGACAGAACTTATGAGCCGACTAAGTATACTAGGGGTGTTAATTAACGAAAATTAATTCTTCAATAACTTCGATGCTATGAATTGGGATACTAGTGTCTTAGAGAATATTACTTTATTTCATCTCAGGATTGTGCCCTCGCAATTAACGGAATTCAATAAAAACATCCTATATACACGTCTAATCCGTCATATTCATCTGAGCAAGCCTCTCAATAATATTTAAGCAACTGATAAATAATAAGAATCTGTACTATGATTTTGACAAAATTATTTAAACAAGTGGAAGCACATAACTATTGACACAAGGGTATTTTTTTTAAATATTTGTAATCAAATAATAAATAAACGTTTATTCCCATATTATATCTTGCTTACTTCTACATATATTATATTCTTCTGCCAAACCACAGGGTGGTTTGTTGGCAGACGAGGCTCCTTTACACTTATGGAAGCTATTAGGCAGGTAGTTGAAATGTAACTTAAACTAATGTTAAACTTTAATCTACTTAAGAGTGCGCAGTGCGTTCGGTTCTCCATACAAACGTATTTACGCTCTCATTTTAAAACGCCATGCTAGAATAACGTGAAATTTTGTATACACAATAGGATTCGACATATCTAGGTCGTAAATTAGTTTCTGTTCCTTGAAATTATAATGGAGAATAAATACAGCGATTCATACAAGCCGTAAAAAAACTCAAAAAACCGCTGTATTTTTTTTTCTTTTACAACTTCTAGCAACAGAAACTTATTTTTGAACTCGATATGCCGGATCCTATTGTATATACAACGTTTCATGTCATTCTAGCATGGCGTTTTAAAATGAGAGCGTAAATACGTTTGTATGGAGAACCGAGCGTACTGCGCCCTCTTAACTCTTTACCGCACATGGCAATTATAATTTACAACTCTATTGATGGATATTAAAGTTCATTTCTAAACGAACTATTTTAGCTATTGGCACATAAATATATGCACCCAAGCTCATAAATATCTAATAATACGGTATTTCACTTATAGTCAAATCAGTAAATTTTTACGAAACATCAAAAACGCTCGTTTAGTATGAAGTTTGTAGGAAAACGTGCCCTTTTTTTCAAGTTTTTTTTTATACCTATACATTTAAAAATCTTTATATTTGTATAAATAAGCTGAAGTTTCATTTTTTCCGAATATTTTTGTATAATCTGTTTATTGATAACGTAAAAAAATTTTAGTGATGTGAAATATACCCTATTGCGAGTTCTCGAAAAATGAACTGTACTAGATCGGGAAAGTAGATACCCATATTATACTAATGCCCGCACGAACCTAAATTTTAGCAAACGATAGTTTTATCCTTATTGAAAAAGAATTCAGTTCTATGAATGATTACACCTTTAAGGAAAGTGATTTTATTAATTTGAATAAATTAGCTATTTTCGCTCTCGTCGTTGCACAAAATTGCATAGAAGTGTTCAGAAGTGTAAGCCTACAGGGGTGTTATTCGCAAACCAACTCGTCCTCACCCCTCACTCCTCACCTCACACCTCACCCCTCACCTCACACCTCACCCGTTTTTATGCGGAAACTGTCAATATGTGACATATTACATTCGACAGTATCCATATAAAAACTTTATAATTTGTTTTAATAACGCCAAAAACTGTTGAACTAAAATAATAAAAGGATACACACCAACAAATATAGGTGCAAAGTGGCAAATAAATTTAAAATCGATTTAGGCTTCATAAAAAAACCTAAACTAAAACCTAATTCTAAAAATCGGCCTAAAGGATATGTCGTAGCGTGCTACGTGTACGGTTCCGTAGTTGCCCAATGAACTTATTAAAAAAAACAAGCAAAAGGGAATACCGTCACAGCGGTCCATAAGTCTTCTACTAAGAAGGGAAGACTTTTTACGATAACTCAAAAACAGCTTAACTAATCATAGTGATCATGTCCGCTATAATTTAGGTTAAAAGTCTTTATTAAGCTTAAGACTTCAAATCATCCCCTTTTACGTTTAGGGGACCCCTTGAATTTTTTTTTATTATACGACTTTGTCATTTTTGTTCATTTATATATCCATACCAAATTGCAATTTTCGAGCACTAACAATCACAGAGCAAAGCCTCTGTCCGAGGACAGACAGACAGATAGACAGACAAACAGACGGACATGGCGAAACTATGAGGGTTCCTAATAGACTACGGAACCCTAAAACCTGGTGAGGTGTGAGGTAAACAGTTGAGTGATTCAGTTTGTGAATAAGAGGTAAGGCGTGAACAAACTCGCGTGTCAATGTTAGCGTGAGCGACAAAATATACGTATAAATACACTACTGCTTATAATTAATTAGGCACTCGTACCTTTTTCCATACATCTGTATACAAAAATGACTTTCAGAAATACACTACCAAGTCAGAGTCCCTTGACAGTTTTGCGCGCATTTTGCATTTTTTATTTAGCTGACTTATCGAGCCGACGTTGGCGAGACGACATCGTCGCGGAAGCCGGTATCACGTGGACACGAGTAGCTGCCGATAGAGGCGAATGGAATAGGAGGGAGGAGGCCTATGTCCAGAAATGGACAGCCCAATAGAGTAGGAAACAAACACTTACGTATTACTGTATTAAATTGTAAATCTAATTATATGAATTATGAATGTTAATTATTATAAAATATTATTATATTGCTAATTATTGATATGAATTACGATTATTTTGAATGTTAATATCTATTGGAAATAAAAGGCTTAATTATTATTAATTATTATTATTATCGAGCCTTAATCCTCATAGAAACACACTACACTTTTGGGTGAACCAGCAATTAGTAGTTATTTAAGTCATTGCAAAAAGAAAACTACCATTTTAAAAGGGGGTTCTCTGGCACCGATTAAAGGCTCAATAAGTCAGCTAAATAAAATATGCAAAATGCACGCAAAACTGTCATGGGACTCTGACTTGGCAGTGTATTTCTGAAAGTCATTCTTGTATACAGATGTACGGAAAAAGGTATGGGTGCCTAAATAATTATGAACGGTAGTGTACAACTCAAGGAAGGCATGAGATTGTATAGTCACCACCTTTAATGGATCGTTTGGTATAATTGCATAAGAAATATCTCTAGTGAGTTCTGACCACGAAGTAGCAGATCATTTTGAGCGGTTCTTTACTAATGTACCCGTCGAGACCACGAAATCTTTGAATTCATCACCAGATGTCGCTGAATCGTTATTGAAAGAAAATGTAACAGAATGTACAGAAATCTTTAGCTTTACTGACGTGACCCCCCACATTATAATTAAAGCATTTAAATCATTAAACTTAAAAAAGACTGAAGATCTTTGGGGCCTTTCTGTAAAAGTATTACATTCCATTGTAGAATCAATCGCACCTTTCTTAGCTGATATTTTCAATAAATGTATTGAAACTGGAGTTTTTCCTAACCTGATGAAACACAGTAAAATCATCCCGTTGTTTAAATCAGGATCAAAAACTGACCCTACCAACTTCAGACCAATCTCAATACTACCGGCATTAAGCAAAGTTTTTGAGAAACTTATTCTTAATCAGCTGATGTCCCATTTTAATCGCAATAAACTACTCAATAGCAATCAGTTCGGGTTCACTAGAGGTCGCTCCACCACTGATGCCGGTGTGGTACTAATTAAACATATTTTTGATGCCTGGGAAGAGGCTCAAGATGCTATTGGAGTGTTCTGTGATCTATCAAAGGCATTCGATTGCGTTAATCACGAGAATTTAATTAGAAAGTTAAGCCATTATGGGATAAGAAACGGTTCCCTTGACCTTGTTACATCGTATCTGTCGGAGAGAACTCAACGGGTAGTCATCAACGGGACTCAATCTGCAGGGACAACGGTTGCTCTTGGAGTTCCTCAAGGATCAATTCTGGGCCCATTTCTGTTTCTAGTTTATATTAATGATTTACCAAACCTTGTAAAAGATAAACATGATATAGTGCTATTCGCAGATGATACGTCGCTTATCTTCAAGGTAGGCCGCAAAGACAAAAACTTTGACGGTATTAATGAGGCACTAGGTACTGTTGTGAACTGGTTTACAGCAAATAATTTGCTTTTAAATTCCAAGAAAACAAAGTGTATCAAATTCACTATGCCTAATGTCAAGCAGGCAAACAATTCTAAGATCAAATTAAAGTCTGATGAAATTGAATTTGTAGATAGAACAGTGTTTTTAGGTGTCACCTTAGATTCAAAACTGCAATGGCATGCGCATATTGCCACTCTGGCCGGCAAACTTAGTTCTGCGGCCTATGCAGTAAGACGTATTAGACAGTTAACTGACGTTGAGACGGCCAGGCTGGTATATTACAGTTACTTTCATAGTGTTATGTCCTATGGAATCCTGTTGTGGGGAAAAGCGGCTGACATCCAGACCGTCTTCGTGCTACAGAAACGAGCTGTACGCTCCATCTATAAACTTAAGGCCAGAGAATCTCTCAGGGAAAAATTTAAGGAGGCAAATATTCTTACTGTGGCATGTCAATACATTCTTGAAAATATAATGTATGTTCGAAAAAATATTCAAGAATTCAAACTCAACAGTGATATCCACGACTACAACACTAGAAGTAAACACAAGATTGCAGTGAAGGCCAGTCGTCTCCGGAAGATTAGCACGTCGTTTGTGGGGAACTGTATACGATTTTATAATAAAATACCCATCGATATAGTTAATTTTCCATTCAGTAAATTTAAGTCTCATATTAAACGTTATTTGTTAAGCCAGGCCTATTATACTGTCAACGATTTCTTAAATGACAAAAATGCTTTTAAGCCAGTGATAGTTAAATCCTGTTAGTTTTAATATACATATGCTTCACTTAGCATATTTCCTTGTATAAATAGCTCTGTCGTTTTATTTTATGAAACATGATGCTGTTTCTCGCCGAAGAGTCATTTTAATCTTTCACATTATTAATGTCCGGCAGCCTGAATATGTCATGCTCGCTTAAAGGGCTTTGCTTACGGCGGCGTCGTTGATCGGGTCGCCACCTTCCCTAACAGATGGTCGAGGGAGGCGATGGCTGAGATACGCGTCATACTCGTGATCGGGTGCTGTTTGTGGAGTCCGGTCTGTTCATGCTTGCAAGGGCAAAGTAAATACCTTAATACTAGTGTTATTTTATTGTATGTAGATTGACGAGAGACATAATCCTGTTCTGGATTAGTTTTATTGTTATTGACGCTTAGAGACCTTATACATCTCTAACAATATTAAGTTTACTTATTTTAATTTTACCGCTTAGAGATCATTTACATCTCTAAGGACTTTGAAATAATTGTATTTAATCGTATTTGGACGCTCAGAGACCATATACATCTCTGAGATATTAAATTAATTTTATGTTGTTTATTCGGACAGATCGTATTCAATACGTCCTTAATATTTGTAAATTTATTTTTATTTAATTGTGAATCAGTATATTTTTTAAATCATTATTATTAAGTAAGATTGTCAGTTTTTTTTAATTGTATAAATTCACGCTTTGACTTGTAAAAGTGCCCTTGTGGCCTATTTGCAGAATAAATATTTGATTTTGATTTTGATTTTGAATATGATAATTGTCAGGCACGCGCTACGAGTATCTATTAGCTGATATAACAAGCGAATAAAGTGGCATGTACTACTAGTACCATCGCCAACACACTTAACTGAACAATCATGCACTTTATACCCATTGTAATAAGGGTCACGGATGGTAACTTCACTGTGTTGTGTGTGCAAAAAAAAATGCTGGCTTTACACTATACTCATCATCATCATCATCATCATGTCAGCCGAAAGACGTCCACTGCTGGACATAGGCCACCCCCAAAGACTTCCACAATGACCGGTCCTGCGCCACCCGCATCCAGCGGACACCCGCGACCTTCACCAGGTCATCGGTCCACCGTGTGGGGGGCCTGCCCACGCTACGCCTTCCGGTACGTGGTCGCCACTCGAGAACCTTTCCGCCCCAACGGCCATCAGTTCTACGTGCTATGTGCCCCGCCCACTGCCACTTAAGTTTAGCGATTCGGAGGGCTATATCGGTCACTTTGGTTCTGCTGCGGATGGCCTCATTCCTGATGCGATCATGCAGAGAAACTCCTAACATAGCTCTCTCCATTGCTCGTTGGGTAACTTTGAGCCTTCTTATGAGGCCCATAGTAAGCGACCACGTTTCAGTACCATATGTCATCACTGGTCAAAGACTTTCGTCTTGAGACACTGCGGAATATTGGACGAAAAGATGTGCCGTAGCTTCCCGAACGCTGCCCAGCCGAGTCGGATTCGACGATTAACCTCTTTCTCGAAGTTAGACCTACCTAACTGGACAGAAACCTAACCTAACTGGACTGGACTGGATTTGATATGTGATCGTCTACAACTTCGAGCGTAAAGTGTCCGATTGTTACGGGAGTTGGTGCGACATGGGCATTTGACATGATCTTCGTCTTGTCCATGTTCATCCTTAGACCAACTCGCTCGGAGGCTTTACTAAGGTCATTGAGCATTGTACTTAAATCTTCCATGGTCTCAGCCAAGACAACTATATCGTCAGCAAACCGAAAGTGAGTGAGGCACTCGCCGTTTATGTTGATGCCTAGCCTTCTCCAGTCCAGAGTCTTGAAAACATCCTCCAGTGCAGCGGAGAACAGTTTAGGAGAAATAACATCTCCTTGCCTGACTCCCCGCTGCAACGGAATAGGCCTCGAGCTCTGGTCCTGGAGTCGGACTGACATAGTGGCGTTCTCGTACAAACACTTCAGCACTTCGATATAGCGGTAGTCCACTTGGCACCGCTGGAGAGACTGTAGTACAGCCCAAGTTTCAATCGAATCGAAGGCTTTCTCGTAGTCCACGAACGCTAAACAGAGGGGCAGGTTATACTCCTCAGTCTTTTGTATAACCTGACGAAGCGTATGGATGTGGTCTACGGTGCTAAAACCTCTTCGGAAACCGGCTTGTTCGGGAGGCTGGAAGTCATCTAGCCTGCGTGCGAGACGGTTCGTAATGACTCTTGAAAACAGCTTATAGACATGGCTCAGAAGTGAGATGGGTCGGTAGTTCTTCAGTAAGGAGTTGTCACCCTTTTTGAAGAACAGTACCACCACACCTCTGTTCCATGCCTTTGGAGTTTTCCCTTCCAGTAAGATGGAATTGAACAACTTCTGAAGGGCCCTAAGGACCGGTTTTCCACCCGCCTTCAGGAGTTCCGCTGTAATTCCGTCTTCACCGGGTGCCTTATTGTTCTTAAACTGTTTAAGAGCCATTCTAATCTCGTACAGGCTGATGTCCGGGATATCTTCGGTATAGTGCCGGGTTAATCTAGCTCTTCGGTCTTCCGCCAGACCAACTTCGGGTCTGCTAGTTGACGTTTACAGCTGTCCATAAAAGCACTCTATCTCATTCAGAAGCTCAGGTTTGGACGAAACGATTCTACCATCTTCAGTTTTTAATCTGGCGAGCTGGCTCTGCCCAATAGACAGATCTCTTGAGAAAACTTTAGAGCCCTTATTCTGCTCAATGGCCTCTTCAATACGATTTGTATTGAATTGACGCAGATCACGGGTAAGGGACTTGGACTTTCTGTTTATTGAGCTGCCTGTATAATGTCGCATCGGCTGAAGACTGAAGAATCATCTCATTCCTTTCCTCAATGAGACTCTGAGTGGAGATAGAGAGCCTTTTGGCTCTGTGAGTTCGTTGGGCCTTAAAGAACTTAGACCCAACGCTATGGACAGCTTCCACAAACCCGTCGTTGAATTCGTCCACATCGCCGCCTAGACAATCGAAACGGTTTTGGAGTTCCAGCTGAAAGCTCTCGGGGTTTTGGATTTGGACTGCTGCTGGACGGAGCGTGGACTTCATCAGTCGAGAGCGCTCTAGCTTGACGCATATATTCAACGTGCCTCTTACCAGACGATGATCACTTCCGGTTTTAACCGTATTGATCACAGAGACATCGTTAAATATACGCCTCTTCGTCGACATGATAAAGTCAATCTCGTTTTTTGTTGCACCGTCGGGACTCATCCAGGTCCACTTCCTGTGCTCGCGTTTCTTGAAGAAGGAGTTCATCATGTAGAGTCCCTCCTTCTCCAAGAAACCAGCCAGTAGTTGGCCCCGGTGGTTCCGACTTCCAACTCCAAATTGCCCCACTTTCAGCTCATTGCCGTCTCTCTTGCCCAGTTTGGCGTTGAAATCCCCCATAACAACGGTGAAGTAGGTTTTGGAACTATGCATGACTTTTGATATATCCTCATACATAGCCTCCACCTCGTCCTCGGAGTGTGCCGAGGTCGGCGCGTACACCTGTATGACCGTCAACGAGTACCTCTCGGATACTCTGAGTATGAACTGTCGCCTGCGGTATTTCCGGACCGATTCGACCTTCAAACCTTTAAGAAAAGAGCGTACTCCCATCTTAAAGGCCGGCAACGCACTTACAACCCCTCTGGTGTTGCGAGTGTCCATGGGCGGCGCTAATCGCTTACCATCAGGCGATTCGTCTGCTCGTTTGCCACCTATGTCATAAAAAAAAAAAAAAAAGTATAAGGTACGCCACCCTAGCCGACACACTCTCGATCTTCACCACGTTGTTCACGAGGGATTTGTGGACGATAAACCCGACACCTCCCTGGGACTGTTGGTCGCCCTCCCGGAAATAGAGCAAGTTGCCGGACTTCAGGGTTATCGTGTCCTCCCCCTCTCTTCGGACTTCAGATAACCCTACGATATCCCAACGCAACTTGCTCAATCCTTCCTCCAGTTCCGCTATCTTTTCGTCGGTCCGCAGTGTTCGTGTGTTGTATGTTGCCAGGGCCAGAAGTCGTCGGTGGTGGTAGCCGGATGTACCTGACCCCGCTAGTACCCTGGCCGCTACCAGAACCAGGGTACCGGGGGTCGCCGGATACTCGGGGCCGTGGCCTGTTTGTGTATGTCATGAGGGGTAGTTGCCATAATCGCCACGCTTGGCATGCGGGTTGGCGATCCACACTATACTATACTATAACTGACAAATTAGAAAAGTTGGAAAAGCCATTAAATTTTCATTTCAAAGTTCAATATTCCAAAAACGGCTGAACTTATTTTGATATATCATGTATGATAACCATCGCTAAAAATACCTGCTTTCAACTAAAAAGATCCGCATTCAAAAATCGGTTTACCAGTTTAAGAAAGCTAACTTGTAAATGCATACCTCAGATTGACCCCAACAAATATGAACCAGCCGCACACAACTGGAACTGGTCACCATTCACTAACATTGAACGATTACTTTCTCAGACACAATTTTCAGTTTACCGATGCGTAGAAATAGTTATTTGTTATACAAGGGTGCAAAGTTGTATTTTACCCGCGAGTGTGGAATTGAAACACGAGCCAGCGAAAGGATTCCATAGTTGAACCACGAGCGAAGCGAGTGGTTCTAAAATAGAGTCCTGAGCGTAGCGAGTGTTTCAACACACGAGAAGTAAAATACAACTCTACAAACAAAATAAATTATTTAATATATAGTAATCTACTTACTTACACTTATTTTTTATTTATTTTTAATACCACGTCGGTGGCAAACAAGCGTACGGCCCGCCTGATGGTAAGCTGTCGCCGCAGCCTATGGACGCCTGCAACTCCAGGGGTGTCACATGCGCGTTGTTGCGTAATTTACTAACACTGAAACTTTGAAAACTGAAAAACTTTTCCGACTATTCTCCTCTACAGGTCGCATTTCGCAACCGATTTTGTTACATTTTTTTATAATTATATCCCTAGAACTCTTATGTTAAGTAGGTAGTTACTTTATTTCAATTTTGAAATAAATAAAAAAACACGAGGCCTACGCTACAATGAATTCTATTGGCTTCTGCTATAGAAGTAAACCTAAATCATAGCATGCTTTTAATGATTTCGTTTTTATATCGAAATAGTCAAAATTTGACAGATGACATTTGACAGCTTCCATATGAAACCTGGTGAGGTGACCGGTGAGGACGGGTCGTTTTTTTTTTAAAAGAGGGCAGTTGTTACGGGAGCGAAAAATAATTCATAATTCATAATTCTTTATTGTACATAAATAGATTAAAAAGTCGTGAGCACGATCGATGTCTAAGTCTGGAATTATTTTCTGTTGCTTGAAATTGTAATGAAGAAGAAATACAGCAAGATTGTACAGGTTTTCTCAGTTTAGGGCTGGGTCGATTAAAAGTAAAAGTAAAAAAGTAAAAGTAGTTTATTCTTCAAATTAGGCATATTACATGCACCTATGAACGTCAATAAACTACCACCGGTTCGGAAAAATATACCTCTGCCACGAGAAGAACCGGCGTAAGAAACTCGGCGAGGTGTCATTTTTTCAAAACAATATACATTGTATAGTTAAATATAAATTACAGTGTCAGCTACTACAAAATAACTGAAATAACAATGCTACAGTAGAAAATATATTTTCGCGATAGATTACCCGTGCAGGACGCTATCACTGCCAAACATCCCTATCCATGATGTACTCGTTTATCTTATAATATGCTCTTGAAATAAGTGTTTGTTTTACTACAGATTTGAATTTAGAATTGCTAAGTTCAGTAATGTGTTTAGGAATTTTATTGTAGAATTTGATACAATTTCCCAAGAACGACTTTTTCGCCTTTACTAGTCTATAGAAGGTTACTTTCAGTTTCCCAGTATTTCTCGTGGCTATTGGTTTATCAGCGTTCGTTGGAAAATTGCCCAAATTCTTCCTAACATACCTACATTATTATTTCAAATATATATAGGGACGGCAGGGTTAGAATGTCTATTTCTTTGAAAAATTCTCTTAATGAGTCACGTGACCCCAAGTTATATATTGCTCGGATTGGTGTAAGAATGTTAATTTCTTTTAATTTACTTAATTATATATCTTAATAATAGCGCAATGTAGATGTTAACGTCATGGGTACATCGCCATAGAAACTTTTGTTACTAATTTCCACTAATAAATACCAGTAAGGTAAATCGACTTGCAAGTTTCAATTAGATAATAACGGGTGCTTGTGATAACATAAATGAATGAATTGCATAATTACTATTATTTACTTTACAATGTTGTGGGGTTAATCTGTGTTGTAATTAATGACCCTATAACTATCTTTAAAATCATGAAACGGGCATATAAATAAATAATGGGGGACAATCTCACACAAATCAAACCAGTCCCAAACTAAGCAAAGCTTGTACTATAGTATGGGTACTAGACAACGATATACATACTTATATGGATAAATACATACTTGAATACATAGAAAATATCCAAGACTCAAGAAAAAATATCCGTACTAAATGCACAAATAATTACCCTGGCCGGGATTCGAACTCGGGACTTCTAGCTTCGGAGGCAGTGTCACTACCAACTAGGCTAAACATAATTTATTTATATGACGGCCTGTTTAGTCTAGTCGGTAGTGACACTGCCTCTGATGCTAGAGGTCCCGGGTTCGAATCCCGGGCAGAGCATTTATTTGTGCATTTAGCAAGGATATTTGTTCCTGGGTTTTTGATGTTTTCTATGTATTTAAGTATGCATATAGTCGTCTAGTACCCATTATACAAGCTTTGCTTAGTTTGGGACTAGGTCAATTCGTGTATGATTGTCCCCGAATATTAATATATTATTTTAATATTTATTTACCTATTGATTTATTTGCCCTAGCACAGTGGATTAACTTAAGATTAGTACCAGCATTTTTACCTTCGTCGCTGCCTCGCAGCATATAGGCTTGTCCCAAGATCGGCCACGACGGTAAGTCCCCGGGCAACTTTTTTGATAACTCCACTATCCTTCTCCTGGCAACCCTGTTGTACACCAACCAGACACAACCGACCACCACTAGAAGTAACCAGAACATTGTTGAAACACTCCACTGCCCCCAATCACCACTCTTAAAGTCGTCAACTAGCGTAAGTCACTTTGAAACTATCACAATTGAACCAATTCACCACCACCACTTTCAATCAGCACTATAAGTAAATTTAAAATGATCACAGTTCATTTAAATCACTTTATTTGGAGTTTCTTTTACTATTTTTATGTCAAACTGAGTATTACGAATTTACTTTGATAAGCACAATTTAAAAACTGTTTTTTATCTTAATTGTTAATAAAATATCCCCTTTTCTCTTGTTTACTTTATTTTACCGCTGGCTTTTTGTGTATTTTTTCTTTCTTTTTACGTAAGAAAGGAGGTGAGGGGGATAAGAAAAAATCACAATTTAAATTTAAAAATAATAATATTTTTTGTCACTGCCAAAGGTGACCGCCTTGAAAGCTGGACAAACTTATATTGTCCAACTCTGAACTCGAATGCGTGGCATTGTCAACTCATCGTTACGTAAAATGGATCTTTATTCGTAAGAAGTATAAGTAGTATAATGCGAGGTAAAATACAGCTACTATGCAATTCACAATACGTTTCACCTCACATCACCGCTCACCCAGGCTCTTAATGCTGGGATTCACAATACGTTTCACCTCACGTCACCGCTCACCCAGGCTCTTAATGCTGGGATTCACAATACGTTTCACCTCACATCACCGCTCACCCAGGCTCTTAATGCTGGGATTCGTAACAACGCGTAATTAACGAGGTCTCCATTTAAGCTTGGTTTAAAAGCTTTTCTTATGTCCGTCTGGCTGGTCCCATATTCAAGATTTCAACACTTGCAGGCCTTTTGCGGACACGTAAGCAGTAAATTGAAAAAAAAACTACTTATTGTCAATGAAATTGTTATTTTTAATAAATTCCTTTCGTAAATGCTTCTTTTTATATTAAATTAAATAAAATAACACAATAAATAAGCTGGGGAATTAACAGTAAAAAAACCTCAAAAGCCAGAAACGAACACTTTTTAACACATCGCATCGTGGGACCGTGGGGAAAAATAAATTACCCGTAGACCCACTGGCGAACACTATTTAGAACGGTGGGACAACGGGTAAAAAAATTACCCGTGGTCTCCCGTGGTACAAAAGCTGTGGTACCACGGATAAAACACGAAAACTTCCCGGTTGCTGTCTATGATAGCAGTCGTTAAGCCAAGTTAGAGGCCTCCGGGCGGCTTGAGAACTTCTAACAGTCAAGTTGCCCACTCACTTGACAAGCCTAATCCCAATTAAGGTCTGGTATCCCCCTCGGGTTGGAAGGTCAGATGGCAGTCGCTTTTTTTTTTATGACATAGGTGGCAAACGAGCAGACGAATCGCCTGATGGTAAGCGATTAGCGCCGCCCATGGACACTCGCAACACCAGAGGGGTTGTAAGTGCGTTGCCGGCCTTTAAGATGGGAGTACGCTCTTTTCTTGAAGGTTTGAAGGTCGAATCGGTCCGGAAATACCGCAGGCGACAGTTCATTCCACAGTTTAGCTGTGCGAGGCAAGAAATTTCTGGAGAAACGCACAGTTGAGGACTGCCAACCATCTAAGTGGTGAGGATGGAAATTTTGTCGCGTTGGGCGATGGCGGAAGGAAGCGGCAGGGATTAATCCGAACAATTCCTCGGAGCACTCCCCGTAATACATGCGGTAGAAAATGCAGAGCGAGGCTACATTTCTACGCAGCGCCAAGGAGTCAAGCCGTTCCGAAACCCGCTGGCAGCCGACAATTGGAGTCGGTCTCCGTTGGATGCGGTCCAGAGGGAGAAGCTGGTACTGTGGTGCCCCTGCCCAAAGATGAGAACAGTATTCCATATGTGGGCGGACCTGTGCCTTATAAAGCTGTAGGCGATGGGCCGGCGTGAAATACTGTCTCGATCTGTTTAGCACACCGAGCTTTTTCGAGGCTAATTTGGCCTTACCCTCTAAATGACCGCGGAACTGGACTTCACTCGAGATGTCGACGCCAAGGATCTCGATATTGGCTGTGGCAGTTAGGGGAGTGCTCTCAAAACGAGGTGATGCGACAAACGCAAGCTTTTTCGCAGTAAACGCGCAAACCTGCGTCTTTGTAGGGTTAAAGCGGACCAGATTAAGTCGACCCCATTCTGAGACTTCATCCAGGGAAGTCTCAATCTGAGACACAAGTTTGTTTCGGCTCACAGTGACGTTTTCCCGAGAAATATTGGCGCGACCGGTGTAAGAGGCATCACACGTACTATCATCCGCATAACAGTGAATGCCGCTGATTTGCAGCATGTCATTGATATGCAGAAGGAATAGCGTGGGTGATAGCACACAGCCTTGAGGGACACCAGCATTCACAGACATGGCGTCAGAGCATACACCGTCAACTACGACCTTTATGCTTCTGTCTACTAGAAAGCTGCTGACCCATTCACATAATTTCTCGGGAAGCCCATAGGATGGAAGCTTCGAGAGAAGTGCTTTGTGCCAAACGCGATCAAAGGCCTTCGCTACATCCAAACTAACAGCCAATGCTTCACCCTTTGTCTCGATCGCCTGTGCCCAACGATGTGTCAGGTAAACCAGTAGATCACCAGCCGAGCGGCCCCTACGGAAACCGTATTGTCGGTCACTAAGTAACTGGTGGTCATCCAGGTACCGAAGGAGCTGGCAGTTGATAATGGACTCCATTATCTTCGAGAAAAGGGAAGTTATAGCTATTGGCCTGTAGTTGGACGGATTTGAGCGATCGCCTTTTTTAGGGATGGGGTGTACCAAAGCTGACTTCCATGAGGTCGGGACTATGCCATAAGAGTAAGAGAGCCGAAAAAGACGCGTTAAAACTGGTGCCAACTCAGGAGCACACATCTTCAGCACAATGGCAGAGATTCCATCGGGCCCACTAGACTTATGAGCGTCGAGGGAAAGAAGAGCTTTACGCACTGAGTTCTGGTGGAAGCGAACATCCAGCATACAGCTCCCGTACCGCGGAATGGTCGGCGGCGCGTGGCCCCCGTCATCCAAAGTCGAGTTGGACGCAAAGAGTTTACCCAGAAGATCAGCTTTGTCTTTTGCGTCGTGGGCTAATGAATCATTTCCCATGTGCAGAGGTGGAAAAGACGGCGTGCAGAAATTCCCTTGGATAGCTTTGGCTAGAGACCAGAACGCACGAGTTCCCGAAGGGAGGCGCTCTAGTTTCTCGCCAATCCTACCAATGTGCAAGGACTTTGCTTTGGCAATAACTCTTTTGAAGGACCTGGAGGCAAAGTTAAACTCCCTTCTTAATGCGCTGGATTTTCCATCCCGTACCGCCGCTGCATTGACCCAGGCTTGGTAACACTCTTGCTTTCGGCGAGAAGCCTTCTTGCAAGATTGACCAAACCAAGGTTGCGATTTGCCACCAACGGGAACTACAGAGGATGGTATGAAAAGCTCCATTCCCTGCAGCACCACATCAGCAAAAGAATCAGCAGCGACATTGGGATCATCCGGCGTGAAGCAGATTTGCCCCCAAGGGTAGGATGCAAAAAACGACCGCATCCCGTCCCAATCTGCTGACTTATAGTGCCACACACGGCGGCTACATGCAACTCGCCGACGCGGCGGGCACGTGAGAGGCACCGTACTCCGGATCAGGCAGTGATCCGAGGAGCCGAGAGGGGCTTCAACGGATACATGGTAGCCAACCGGATGGGAAGTCAACAGAAGGTCCAACAGGGAAGGTGCTTGGCTCTCCACATCAGGGATTCGCGTAGGCGCCGTAACCAATTGTGTTAAGCCATATGCCAGAGCAAAGTCGTAAACAGCTCTCTCCGCATGATCGGTCTTGCTAGAGCCGAGCCAATCGGCGTTATGGGCGTTAAAATCACCAAGAATTATGATTTCAGCGGATGGGATCTGCTGCTGCACGGAATCTGCAGCCGTTTGGATCTGCTCCAAGAGACGGTCAGTTTCAGCATCGCCGCTATGGGATCTATATAGGCATGCGTAGACGCGAGGATGGTCATCGCTGTCAATTCGCAGCCATAAGGTGGAGAGATCCCTACCTTCAAGATTGCTGAGGCGGCGAGAACTGATATCATCTCTAACGTACACACATACCCCAGTTCTAGGTAGAAAGGAATGTTCCAGTTCGTACCCAGGATAGGAGAGATAAGATGTGTCCGCTGGAGATGATATCTGCGTCTCGGTCAGAAAGAACAAGGCCGGCTTTGCTGTCTCGAGGTGTTGGTGGACAGCATTGAGGTTTGAATGTAAGCCCCTGATGTTGCAGAAGTCCACGGCCAGCGAGGCAGGGGATGTTGTAGCTGCCTTGTTCTTGCCTCGGGCAGATGGCAGATGACAGAGCGCGGTTTGGCCCCCCCCCAGAGTACGACACGGGGCAGTCTCGGCGTCCACGCTCAGGCATATTGTTACCTGAGCATGGAAGCCCAGAGAGGGATTCTCCAGCGCTAGCGCAGCTGGTACCCTCCTGGGGTAGCCAATTTAACTGCGCGAACATCATCATTAAGGGGAGGCTGGGGGTTTGGAGCTCTGGGAACCTTACTCACCATCAGGAACACAACACTACATACCTACAGAGTAAGTAGCAGTGCTATTATGGCTGTGATCTTCTGTAAGGTGGAGGTACTTCACCAGTTGGGCTGCTAACAGCCAAGTTGCCCACTCACTTGACAAGCCTAATCCCAATAAGATCTAGTTTCCCCCTCGGATTGGAAGGTCAGATGGCAGTCGCTTCCGTATAAACTAGTGCCTACGCCAATTCTTGGGATTAGGTAGCGGACCCCAGGCATCCTTCAGGATGCAACTGCACTGGGAATAACGCTAGGAGGATGATGATTGTTTTTTGTAATAATTTTTTTTTTTCTTATAACTTATAACCCAAAAAACTGATACGAAGTTCAGTTGGGAATTTGTTTCTTTTGTAACAATCGCATCGTATTTGGATTGCAGCATATTTTCCTCGCTCATTTTATCTGTGGGAAAGTCGTCGTCGGAATGCGAAAACTATGCGAATAGATGAACAAACATAGCCCACGTGGAAAAATAACTCATTCCGTTTGTAAAAACCCTTAAATGTTATAATCACTACTGCGTGTATTACCGACCAGAAGAATTATTTAATGGAAGCAATTAGAATAAGATTAGATATAATTATAATGCACGAGAAACGACGTTCATTAAGTAAAACTAAATATCTGACTTAGCACTACGTGCATAATACGCGTCATGTTAGCATGTCCTTTGTATAAAATAATTGACATCATTTCATTTTACCATTGCGGGTTCAAGCAAAAAAAACGGCGAAAATTAGTTCATAAAAAAAATTAAAAATTAAATTGAAAATTTAATTAGTTTTAGGCACATTAGTTTCGAAAAGGGAATGGTCAATTTTCGTTTTTTTTTCTTAAATATTTTTTTTATATGATAATTATTCCTTTTTTAGGGTTCCGTACCCAAAGGGTAAAAACGGGACCCTATTACTAAGACTTCGCTGCCCGTCCGTCCGTCCGTCTGTCACCAGGCTGTACCTATCTCAAGAACCGTAATAGCTAGACAGTTGAATTTTCACAGATTGTGTATTTCTGTTGCCGCTATAACAACAAACACTAAAAACAAAATAATAATAATAATTAAGGGGTCTCCCATACATAAAACGTGATATTTTAGCCCTTTTTCATGGCTACCACTCGCCGAGCTATATCTCAAGAACCGTAATAGCTAGACAGTTGCAATTTGCACAGATTATGTATTTTTATTGTGGCTACAATAACAAATACTAAAACCAAAATAATTGTGATAATAAAGGGGGCTCCCATACAACAGAGTAGTTACCGCTAAAACAACAAATATAAAAAAAAACTTAATAAAACAAATGTTTAATGGCACCAGCTTTTAGCCTTTTTTCTGGTACGGAAAACTTCGTGCGCGAGTCCGACTCGCACTTGGCCGGTTTTTTTACTTTTGAGGTACGACATCCTAAAATCCATTTCGAAATTAAGGATTGCTTAGCATCGTAATCACATGAGCCGAAAGACGTCCACTGCTGGACAAAAGGCCTCCCAAAGGATCTCCACAATGTCCGGTCTTTATCCACTCACACCCAACGGCACTTGTACTATTCCTTACAACTTGTACTATTCCTTATTCTGTGCCAACGGCTCCCGTAGAAGATTACGCACCGCCTCCACTGGCGGTTTGCCATTGCGCTACGTCCGTAGATTACCCACCGCCACTCGTGGCTCTTGGTGGTGCTAAAAGCGCAATAAACTTTGGCAACCATACTACTTTAGCGATATCAAGATTCTACCTTCACTATGTTATCTACCATAATGCTCCGATATGATTCCTCTAATTCAAACCAAGCGCTTCGCATCATCTTTTATAATGCGCACATCTAAGGTTTCGAATTCTTTGCCGGCGTCTTTATTTCCAAGTTCTTATAAACTGAGCCTTTTTAAGGCACTGAGTGAATAGGTACCTTCTGGGTGAGCTTAGTTCATCGTCGGCCTCATCTTTGCCCCCTGGCAAGGGGCTTGCAATGGGTGGAGCGCGTCGCGTTTTATACGCACTGCTTGCAAACCCCGAGGTGATCAGTCAGGCGAGGGCCGGCGCTGCGCGAGCACGTGTGACGTGTCGCGATCCGCCTCCGCCGCCGACTTGAATACGACGAACCGCGCGTAAATAACTCCTATTCATAATGTGAATGTCTTTACAGAGAATCAAATATAAACAAGTCACTAATTGTATATAAACTTTGTTTTTGTAAAAGGCAATCATATTAATTTATAAATTTTCATATCGTCTTTAAAAAAATAAAATTACTCCTATTTATTCTGTGGTTTATAAACCCACAACTAAATTGTTAATGAATTATTTGTTACCTCTCTTGTACCTTCTTATGTAAGAAAATGCAGGACATTACCAAATAATTTGTACCTTTCTAATATAAAAGAACGTATCCTCATAAGAAAACTACGGCACTTACATCGTTTTGTGTAAGGAGGAGTCTTCCGGTGATAACGTAACCCTTTTGGGCTATACTCAATGGCTATACTGTTCAAAATAGTCTTCTATAAAAGGGGGTACGAAACCCTAAAAAGAGTATCTTAATAGAACCGTAGGTATACTTTATTAACTTACTTTTTTTGTTACTCACTTACAAATTAAGGTTACAAGAGTTAAGTGGAATTTCCGTTCACGAGATCAATTTTATGATTTGTGTTATTCATAATGACTCTGACATACCTACATGTGAAGTAAAATGTACTTATTAATGTATTCTTGGAGTGACAACCTCAACGCTACACGTGCAGCGCGGGAATGAATACAAGTTATGCGATAGACAGAGATGCAGAGAGTAGGTAGGTTTCTTATGCCTAAACGCCGTTTTTGTTAGGAAGTGAAATTTCTGTATGTACTATTACTTATTCTGTGCCCCTGGCTAGATGCTAGCCAAGAGCCATCCCATTTTTAATCCAATAAAAAAAATGCTCAGAAACTGGCACCAATCAGGAGACTCAAACGGCACTTCCCAATGCCCCCCAACAGAAGACATAGGATCCAAGTCTGCTCACTAAATATAAAGAATACAAGTATAATTACCTTAGACAGAATGACTAAAATAGCCATAGATAACTAATTCGACGTGATACTACTAAAAAAACGCCGCCGAGGAAACATGCCTGTTTCCACGATAATTGGTACCACATACCAATCCCAATACGGCTCTGCCTGCATTTGAAAAGTTAAAAAGTCTTCATTATATTATAAGGGATTAAAAACTTTGGACCCTTTCATATGTGTAGCTACTTTCGATGATAACTGTACGGAACACCATGACAAAGAACACTCAGCGAATGATAAACACTATACAGGGTGATTTTGGGGTCGTGATCCGGAATGATTGTACATGGTCAAGAATTCAAAGTAGACAACATCACAGTTGGTATGACGGTTTATAATTCAAATAATACTCTTTGTCTTCAAATTCTAATGGAAAATAATACTTTTTCATACAACTTGGTCACCCTATCCCACTGTCAACTCTCCATACTATCCGTCAAAGAGAGAAGGGTAACCATGTTTTTTTGAGATTTTGTATTTTTGTCATCAAAATAAATTAAAAAAGAAATACGTTTGTTTCGTGTCACTACAATTTTTTTGAAATGGCTAACAGATACCAAGTCGTTAAACTTATTCTTGATCCACGACCCCAAAATCACCCTGTATAGAACCCGGAAACATCGCATTTATGGTGTTCCAACTAGGAGACATAAAGATCCGCAATATTTAGAAACTCCCCAACAGCTCATGGCCTGAGCCAGTACTCCCCAATCTGCGCCACCCATCCGTACTGACTGGTGACTTCAACAGCCACGATGCAGTTAATGACGCCAATGGAGAAGCAGTCGCTGGCTGGGCGGATGAGGTGGACTTCCTGGTGACAGGAAATAAAAAAAACAACGCACATAGGCGTGGATTGGCCTTTAAAAATGATATAGAGGTTTCAAAAAAAATCAGTTAAGTCAACCGTTAGTGAGATATTAGTTATCAAAGTCACAAAATGTGCTCTCCTCCCTTATTTCCAAACTATTAATAAAAAATTCGGAAAAAATAATTGAGGTGGTGAACATTAATAAATTCTTTCAACGATTTTTGCTTTGAACAAGAGAGGTCTTACATTTTTGGAGTTATCGCTGAAAAACTGCCTAGTCAAACAAAAGGATGTTAGTGCCGTTGGATGTCACTATGAAGATACGACCATTTTTGATTCAATATAATGTAGCGTAGTTTTAATTGTGGACTAGTAGGTGTTCTTTGGGAGTGTTCCGACACGCACTTGGCAGCTTTTTAAATTTTGGCAGGCAAAGGTTTCACAAAGTCCAATGGGCGTATACACCAGCACACCACTACACTAGAGCAGCGTAGATTGGTCACACCAGTAATATGGTAACGTTAGAGCGAGACAGATATATCATCTCGCCGACACGCCCCGTCCTTCCCTGGAGCAACTGTTCCCAAATAATATGTATTAGATCTGTGGTTTCGTTATTGCTATACATTCTGTGAATATGTCAACTATAATTTCCCTATTGGAAATTAATAAATACTGGATCGTTAATAATCGTACTTATCTGACAATTTTCTCAGGGCTGTCTAACAACTTAATAGTCTTCCGGCAAAACAGCATTACTGACATGAAATGCAAAAGTTTTCCTTTTTAATTGTTATATGCTATGCCGTTGAGATAAAATTAAATGTCACCTGATATAGAAAAAATTGTTTACTTTAGAATAACTGTTCGAAACGGGCTATTTACCTTGTATGGTCACGTCAGTTCATCATCATCATCCTCCTAGCGTTATTCCCAGTACAGTTGCATCCTAAAGGATGCCTGGGGTCCGCTACCTAATCCCAAGAGTTGGCGTAGGCACTAATTTTTACGGAAGCGACTGCCATCTGACCTTCCAATCCGAGGGGGAAACTAAGGTCTGGTTATTATTCCCACGGAAAAAATGTAAACAATGGTGTTGCTGTTAACAAAAAACATTTTCAGTAATGAGGAGATTTATAATGTTCAGAGTTAATAGAAGAATCCATCTTATTACTATAAAGTACACTTTAATTATGAAAGTCGAATTAATTTTGATGACGCAAATATTCATTTTTACAAAAGTCCTCCGTTAGGTTTATAAAAAAATATAAGACTGTTTTTATGTGCAGATTATTTTTTTAGCACTGGTATCACTGCTGTGATACACCGGGGTTGTTCATCTAAGGGTCGCTTGCTATATTTTTTCATAATTCGAAGGGATCTTTTATACAGTTATTTTTACTTATGATACTGGTGTGTCAGTATTGTCAGCAATAATCAGTATTGATTGGAGCATTCACACAGCAATAATTATTACGCGTTAGTATTAAGTTGATATACTCTGTAATAGTCAAGAATAACTTGTAACTATGGGGCCCTTTATACGCTTAGTATTATCGTAATACTGGTGTGTCAATATTATCGTGGTTTTCATGATTGTATGGATTTTGCTTCATTATTTATCAATATTCACGAGATATGAATGGTGATATGAGTGTATTAGTTAATAATAATAGCCGTGTAAAAGGCCCCTGGGTCTGGTACACGGTTATTATTATCACGCGATACGCTCATATCACGAACCGTCTCATGTGAATATTGATGAATCATGACACAAAATCCAAACAACTTTGAAAACCGCGATAATATTGACACCCCAGTATTGTGATAATATTAATGGGTAATAATTGCAAGAAACAGTGGCATACAAATAAAATATTGGGCAAGTTATTTTAATTTTAATTCGATCACAGAACCAGTAGCAATGGCGAAAATACACAAAATTTGATGGAGGGTGACAGATAATATCGTGATATAATCGCAACGCATGCGTTTAAAAGGACAGTATTATTGAAGCGACTTCGCTTAGGTGTCGCGGATTTCAAAATATCCGGATTTCCTCCAATTATATCACGATTCTGCAATATTCGTCAATATTCACATATACACATATTATTGCATTACCGACCCGTGCTTCAAGAACCCCTGATATGTCACTTTGACAATGACATAACTTTGTTTACATTTTTTTCGTGGGAATAATAACCAGACTTTAGATCTTATTGGGATTAGGCTTGTCAAGTGAGTGGGCAACTTGGCTGTTAGAAGTTCTCAAGCCGCCCGGAGGCCTCTAACTTGGCTTAACGACTGCTATCATAGACAGCAACAAAAAAGACAGCAAGCAAAAGTCAGTTAATCCTTCTAAATGGTGCTTGCAACAGCGCCGAAATATAGGAAACTCAAAAGACATACTATGTATGGTAAATATCCCGTACCTAACAGTAAAAAAATGGGGTACAATCTTACACAAACCGATCTAGTCCAAACTAAGCAAAGCTTGTACTGTGGCTACTAGACGACGATATACATACTTATATAGATAAATACATAGAGAACATGCAAGGCCCAAGAACAAATATACGTGCTAAATGCACAAATAATGCCCTGGCCGGAATTCGAACCCGGGACCCCTAGCTTCGGAGGTAGTGTCACTACCAACTAGGCTAAACAGGCCGACAAAGTAAGTCTAATGTTAGCTTGAAAACTTAGTTGTTTACTTTATTTATAAGTACTAACTGTTAAATGTGTAAACATGTAATTGTTGTGAGATATGCGTATGGACCCGGGTATATCTATGGCCCCGGGTATGTCCTAAAACTACGACCGAGACCACCGGAGGATGGGCAGCAGCATCCCTGGAGTGCGGTGGAGATACTGCGATCGCCAACCCGCTTGCCAAGCGTGGCGATTATAGCAATTACCCCCTATGACAGATACAAACAGGCCACGGCCCCGAGGTTCCGGCGACCCCCAGTGCTCTAGCTTTGGTAGCGGCCAGGGTACTAGCGGGGTCAGGGGTGCGAAAAATCTCCGGCAAAGATCCGGGTACCACCACCGACGACTTCTGGCCCTGGCAACATATAACACACGAACACTGCGGACCGACGAAAAGGTAGCGGAACTGGAGGAAGGATTGAGCAAGTTGCGTTGGGATATCGTAGGGTTATCTGAAAGTCGAAGAGAGGGGGAGGACACGATAACCCTAAAGTCCGGCAACTTGCTCTATTTCCGGAAGGGCGACCAACAGTCCCAGGGAGGTGTCAGGTTTATCGTCCACAAATCCCTCGTGAACAACGTAGTGAACATCGAGAGTGTGTCGGCTAGGGTGGCGTACCTTATACTCAGAGTATCCGAGAGGTACTTTTTGACGGTCATACAGGTGTACGTGCCGACCTCGGCACACTCCGACGACGAGGTGGAGGCTATGTATGAGGAATATGAGGATATATTTGTTATGGGGGATTTCAACGCGAAACAGGGCAAGAGAGACGACGAGGAGTTGAGAGTAGGGCAATTTGGAGTTGGAAGTCGGAACCACCGGGGCCAACTACTGGCTGGTTTCTTGGAGAAGGAGGGACTCTACATGATGAACTCCTTCTTCAAGAAACGCGGGCACAGAAAGTGGACCTTGGTGAGTCCCGACGGTGCAACAAAAAACGAGATTGACTTCATCATGTCGACAAATCATCATGTATATTAAATGATGTCTCTATGATCAATACGGTAAAAACCGGAAGTGATCATCGTCTGGTAAGAGGCACATTGAATATATGCGCCAAGCTAGAGCGCTCTTGACTGATGAAGTCTATGCTCCGTCCAGCAGCAGTCCAAATCCAAAACCCCGAGAGCGTTCAGCTGGAACTCCAAAACCGTTTCGATTGTCTAGGCGGCGATGTGGACGAATTCAACGACGGGTTTGTGGAAGCTGTCCATAGCATTGGGTCTAAGTTCTTTAAGGCTTACCGGACCGCAGAGCCAAGAGGCTTTCTATCTCCACTCAGAGGCTCATCGAGGAAAGGAATGAGATGATTCTGCAGTCTTCAGCCGATGTGACATTATACAGGCAGCTCAATAAACAGATCTCTAAATCCCTTACCCGCGATCTGCGCCAATTCAATACAAATCGTATTAATTATATATAAAAGGTGAATGCGCCGGGTAGGCATTTTAAATTATATAAAAGGTGAATGCGCCGGGTAGACATTTTAAATTATTATAAAGATAACTAGAGGTTTTGATTACCTTGCGAATGTCGAAAATTTGCGGAAATTAGCGGCATAAACGGCTGTATCTTTTGATTGAGTTAGAAGTTAAATTTTTTTGCAACTCCAAGGGGCTGTAGACCTGAGTATTTGATATAAATTCCAGCTTGATACCTCCACGCGTTCCTGAGAAAAAGGGTCTTCACAGACAGACAGACAGACGGACGGACGGACAACAAAGTGATCGTAATAAGGGTTCCGTTTTTTCCTTTCGAGGTATGGAACCCTAAATATGGATTCAGTTAAATAATTTGCACTTAAATATGCTATATTTAAAACCTATTAAATATAACGCCGTAGACGGGAGATGACGGAACGGGATGTGGGTACTAGATTACCCACACAGATAACCATAACACAAGCCATATTGCAAGCCATATATATTATATCCGGATATGCGCCGGCCGGACATTCGAAAGCATTTTGCTGAAACGGAGACTTTCTTTGCAGCCGGTTAATTCATTAAATTAAGGGTTTCATTTTTTAATTTTTTTTATTCATGGGGTTTTACTGTCTTTTTATTTCATTGTGAGCTCTTAATTACATTGAATTATCAACTTATTAACAAGTGTCATTAAAGTTAACTTTTTTTTTATTAGATTTATTACAATTTAACCCTAGTCAAATAAGCCCCCGCGAGTTGGACGCGAGGGTTTCATTTGGTTTATTTTATAATTTATAGCCTTATTTGATAGCTTCAGAGCCATCTTTGCTAGTCTAAAGTAACTCTGTTGCTTACTATTATAGCTTTTTTGCAAATATAGTGTAGTGCAAATATGCTTAAGGTTAAGGTATTAGTGGGGTGTTATCTCGTAGATTCAACGATTTTGAAATACCTAAATAAAACAACAAAATAACATTTAGAACAACATTTATTTTGCTAATTTTTTTTATTAGTACCACGTCGGTGGCTATCAAGCGTACGGCCCGTGTTCTGGTTATTCTTAGAAACTTGCATGATACTCCTACGAATACATTCATATATACTCTCCAAACATGCGAGTATTAAAGTATCAAATATACCTAAATATATCTAATGTTACATCAAAATATCTCAAGTAATTGACAACATTTCAATTTTTCAAGTAGTATGTAATCTTAACTCGTTTCGTTAATTTGTTAACAAGAAACCCCTAAATATTTGTTAAATATTTTAGAGCTATTAGTTTTCAAAATATTCACGAAAATGTGAAGAAAGCCTACTATCGTCGTAATGACGTCACAAGGATGAATTGTGACAGTCAGAGCGTACAAAAAGAACAGCAGTACACTGTCTTTAGTAAATCTGTCTTAGTAACAGTGCGTCTGTATGATTTTTTACGTTGCGACGCCTTACTTGCCTCTTACTCTCTTTTAGAATGAGGAGCTTTTAATTATATATTTTTTAAACTGGGATACTTGTCTTCTCGAAGATCTCACGGTTCGTAAATAAATGCCACACGATTAAATAAAACTTTGGAGAATTTAAATATTTGGTTTTATTATTTTTTTTATCTTCTGTTTGATTTAATAAAAAAAAGCTTGCTTCAAAAAATGAAACGTTGTAAATTAGGACATAGTATAAGCCTATTTGTATAATGACTAGGAACTTCTTTTATAAGTCATCATTATGCAATAGGCCCCAAGTCTTCTAAGCCGCCCAAGTGGCTACGTATCTTATTGGTGTCAAACAATATTTATTCAAGTCATTTACTAAAATTGGTAAAATAAATAATGTCTAAGGTCTTTTCGTTTTACTCATAGTCGGTCCTATTATGCTAAGCAGGTGGTTTCGGTGTCATACAAAATGAATGGTATAGAAAGAAGCCTGCCAATAATAATGAGTACTGACATTAGCTTCTGCCCTCACGACTCCAGTTGTTCTTCCTCTCAAGTATTTGTGCTTGAGTCGAAAACAAATCCCAGATCGAACCAAATACAAAATACCACGCAATTTGAAACAAATCTTATTTTACCGCCCTAGGTGTGTACCTACTTATTAAGTTAAAGAGCACTCCTAATCATCCAATTTTTCTAGAAACTTTTGGAGCTCTGCTCTCTATCTGTATCTGGAAACCGTCAACTGCCTTCATCATTATATCGTATTTGGTTCTGATGGGGTCCTTCAGGGTTTTCAAGTCAGCCCCCTCCGGAGGTAGGATCCGGTACTCCTTTAGGACCGTTGCTAAAACTGTCTTCATGGACATCATGGCGTACTGATAACCTGAAAAGTAGACAAGCGTTAGGCCAAAGTTTAGCTCCGTTTTTTGTTAATTAAGGCTCAAAAGTGGTCTTACACTATCGTGGCTGGCTGTACAGTGTACATTTTGTACCGGTAATAAAATTTATAGGACGCAACGGGACTTTACGGACCTGCAAGAGTCCATCCATTTTAGGCTCTAAAATTCAACTTTGGATCATATTTTATTTGAATGCTTCCACTGGAAAGATTGGAGTCTAGGTCGTTCTCAATAATGCTTATGAATCTCATTGAAATGGACTTATATTCTTAACTGAATATTACACTCTAATGATTTCACAAGTAGTATTTAATTTAATCAGATATTTTAGCTGCTTATTTTTATCTTTTCATACCTATGCTATTGCAGAAAACATGTTTGTACTCTTACGCAGGTAAGCACCTTCATAGACTAGCTTTGAGGAAAAATAAAAATATTTGGATGGATGGGTTACCAAGGCATTTCCTATGAACAAAGCTGAAGGGCATCAACTACGCGAACTGTATTAACGGTTCAGCAACAAACCGATATTTACTAACCAGCGATAGTCCCGAGGCTCTGTCCAAGGAGGTTCAAGTACCTTAACCTCTAGCAACCGATGAAAGAGAGAGTCAAAAGGCGAACAATCTAAAGGAGGCGGACTTACCAAGGCAGTTCCTGACGCCACTGCTGAATGGTATGTACTGAGCGGGATGCAAGAGTGGTTCCTGGAAGCGCTCCGGCCTGAAGAGGTCAGCATCATCGCCCCAGTAGCGCGGGTTGCGATGAGTCGCCCAGATGTGCAGCAAGACACCAGTTCCCGCTGGGATTGTCAAACCAGATTCTGAAATACGTGGTTCCTTTTTATTTACCAAATATTATTGGGAAACCAAAGCGCATCGTCTTCGCTGGCTTGGCCACCTCGAGAGGATGGGAGAAGATCGACGGGTGAAGAGAGCATACTTGGGCCGACCGACCGGACGGCGTCCTGTGGGTCGCCCCAAGTATAGCTGGAAGGATATGGTGGACGCGGACTTGCATGAGCTTGGAGCCGGTGCAAGCTGGCGAGAAATAGCGCAGGACCGAGAAAAGTGGCGTGCTCTTGTCTCGGAGGCCAAGATCATTTTGGGTCGTCGTGCCAGACTAGTTAGTTAGTCTTTTTATTTACCAACTAGCTGCCCCGCGTCATAAAAAAAAAGAGGCCCATGAAGTCACTGGAAAAATTTGAAAGGTGACCAGTCGCTAATGGTCTACGACAAGCCGCGTTTGTAGATAAGTTCAAATACTTACGTAGCTCCGTATCGCTGGTAACAGAGCGCACAATTATAGGCACTGGAGGGTAAAGTCTCAGAGTTTCCTTGACCACTGCGTCTAAGTACTTGAGTCTTGGCAGATCTGCAGCCGTCACCGCCTTATCCGGGTAGTCCAGTACTTCGTTCAATCTGTAAACGTTTTTAAATATTTAGTATAGATCTACAGAAGGAATAGACAATACTATTAAATTAACTTATAGAACTGTACTTCGTACTGTCTTCTTGAAAATCTCAGTGTTCTAAAATAAATGCCATACGATTATTATTATTAACTTATAGACAGATCGCTGTCTGATAAACCTTAAGGGTTTAGTAAACCAAGTAATGTTTTGTTTCGTATCGGCAGGGCATTCATTCTCACACCTTAGAACCTGAATGTCTTTGTTTACGATACTTACATAAATGTCACGCGTCATCCTGGCTTGATCAATGAATCAATGAATAAAATATTAAAAAGACTACTTTTTAATGCGAGCAATAACTTGCGAATTATCAGTAAACTCGCAACTCCAAAGAATAGAAAAAGAGAAGGTAATTTAAACTGAAAGTGAAATCTTAAATTGCTTACTCCTCAAACACCTTCTCCTGGACTTCAGGGTGCCGGGACAGCATGACGAGAGTGAACGACGCGCCAACGGCTGACGTGTCGCTTCCAGCTGCGCTCATCACCAGAGCCTCTTCGCGCAGCTCCAAGTCGGTGAAACCTTTCACTTTGAGAGACGTTTCTAGGAGCATCTCCAGTAGAGACTGGAAGCCCAAGTATGAATCTGAAAATAAAATGAACATATATATATCAACGCCTGTATTCCATTGGGGTAGGAGACAAAAGAACGCCAAATACTACAGTCATTCAACAGATTTGGTCAACCTAATTTTTTTTTCTTTTATTAAATCGAACATGTTTAATTACAAGGAAATTATATACTTAGCCACTATCGGAAACCTTGGTAGGTTTATGTATTAGCTGGCGGAATCGCACGGATCGATCCGCATTAACAATAGTTTAGCGTATTAATACTGATATTGTTACTTATATTATTATTTTACTTAAGATTACAACAATGAACAATGTAGCTTACAATTTTATTTCGATTGTGATTTACATTCCAGGTAATTTTTTTTTAGCAACGATTTATATTTCCCCGGGTTGTCAATCACACCCAATAAGTCATTAAGCACATGTTTAGGTATGTTGTTAAGTATTTGTGGTATTAAACAGGTATTGGTTCTTCTCCCGTAGTTATTGTTTACACTAGGCAGAACATATGTGGCAGTACCTAATTGATTTGGTAAACTCTCATTAGTCATAAGACTTCATTAAAAGGACATCCCCAGATCGTAGCCGATCGAAATGGCGCATTATTTAGTTTTTTTCATCATCTTCTGCCTATATCCTCCCCACAAGTCTCCTTTCATTGATGAATAGTCCCCACGATGGCCCAGTTCGGGTTGGGGACTTCAGATACATGTACCTTTGTATTTTCCCGCAAATGCATGCATGTCATTAGATTTTTCATTGTGTGCTTGCTTCATTTAAATATTAGTTATGTTTATTTAAATATTATTTTCAAACACAATTTAATATTGTTAATGAAATAAATAAATAAATAAAAATGTTTCCTCACGATATTTTCTTTATGCGAAAGTCTAATGATAAATATCAAATGATATTCCGTACAAAAATTCCACATTAGTGCGAGCCGGCATTCAAAACCCACGACCACTGCTTGACAGCACAATCCCTGTTAAAATTATAGATAAAGCATTTTTGTTCCAATTGAATAGTTATGGTAGCATATGTATGTCCCGGCTAGTTCCAATACGCTACTTGAAACTTATTTACAGAATTTCAGTTGATATTTACTATAAGCTTTTCGATGAAAAACATCGCGGAGAAACCTATCTGTGAAGAAATTGTATCCTCGTAACACAAGAGATTGTGACCGGCTTGTTGTTGGCAAACAACATAACAGCTACATTGTGTGTGAACATTTACAATAAAATACCACAGCAACTTAAAGAAGTACCCCGTAGAAAATTTAAGAAATTTAATAAATTGCCTACGAGATCAGTGTTGATTGATTGATTGATATGTGAAGTCATTAATGCGCCCTGGGTAATCGTGGTAACTACTAACGCCCACTTCCTTTCATCCTGTGGTGTGAAGTGAAGTAAAAGCTGGTGATGATGAATTATAATCTCGATGACAATACCTGGTTTGGGCGCATAGTCAGCGACACGCTGTTTCTCTTCCATTTCCTGTCTTTTAAGTTTAATAATCTGGAAAAATTAATACAACTGTAAGTACCTGCTCATTCAAGACAAACAGAACAGAAAGCTTAGTAAACTAATTTGCCAGACAGGCAGAACAGTTTGTAAAGATTTATCGTCTCGTACTGTACACTTAAAGTATCATTGTGTACACTACCCCGCAGGCACCGCCTGTCTTTAGTTGCTGGCCTATACAAACCATTTCTCGTGTCTCTTGTTTTCAAGTCATTTTACTTTCATGTATAACTGTCTCCCATTTCCAAAAGAACTCTATTGACTACTAGAAAACTTTTTTTCTCTTTACCTTATCAACAAAAGCATACATGGCTCGTCTACACCTATCGGCCCTCTTGTATTGGGGGAGTAGCTGGTATATCCAGTCGGGATGTAGCCAGGGTTGAAGCATGCGTCTGGTGATTAGCTCTGCTACTTCGTCAAAGGCCTCGAGGAACTCCTGGTTGACAGTGCCCGGGATGCTTGTGTTGACACCTAACGTGGTTTCTGAAACATTTCAGATACACCAAACCTTCAATATTAATGATGTATATAGGAACATCAATGGTGCTTCTGAAGTTCCAGGTTCTGGGCCAGAATGGGGACGTATAAAGGCTGATGCCGATGATGAAGGAAAAGTTAGTGAAAAAAATTAATTTAATTTACTCGTAATTTGCGAAATTAATATGACATGGTTTTTTGCCATGGCAAGAACAAACTAACAAATCTTGGATTCTAATGACCTCTGCTGTGTCAATTATTGTTTAATAATCAAAGACATACATATTAATGATTATGCCAACATACCACAGACGGAATGGAAGGTATAGCTATTAAGGTACTTCCACAACGGGAACGTCTTCCCGACTGACGGTCGGAGTTGGTCCACAATGATAGCGCTCTGCTTGGCAAATACATCTACGAAGCGGTTCAGCCTCTTGATATTGAAGGTTGGAGCGAGTAGTTTGCGTCGGGGACGCCAAATGGACACTGAAACATATTCATTAATGAGACACACATCTAGATAATGTTCTTCTTCCACCTTGCGTTATGCCAGAATTTGCCAGCGTCGGCCTTCCTAGTCGCTTTCTTCCACTTTACACGACGCAGCTATCGCATATCTGCGGATCCCTAGTATTGTTACTAATATTTACGAAATAGCCGGAAGATAATATTTAGTGCTACTTCGTATCCCATCTATCAATTCCATTGGGGATCTGTTCGAAAATGTTGTCTATCACTTTAAAACAAGATGTTCATGTATATAAGTCAATATGTTGCAAAGCGGTTAAGATATTCCCCAAATAAAATACAGCATTACAAGAGTTCCGCCTATACGTCACGGTTTCTATGATCGAATCTCAAGGGTTAATCTTTAAAAACAGTTTTAATCCAATAATAAATGACAAATCTGTAGCATAATCAGGCACAAACGAGGTTGTGGGCGAAAAGCTAGCAATATCACATATTGTCCATTTATAAACCAAATGCTAAAACAAACGCGGGAAATTAATTTATAGGTGCTCTTCATATCATTTTAGGGAATACAGACGTGAGCAGTGTCTTAAAGGAGACATGTATAATTATAGTCATTTGGTAGGTCTATGTTCGTCATATCAGAAAGCACAAGTTTCTGCTACTATTGCTATTGTTATATTCTACAAACCTGGTGCGTAAATGCTTCCATCCCCGACCACGAACCGCAGAATGTTCATGGATACGTCTTTCTCTAGACAAGTTTTCAATAAAACTTCTCCGGCTGCAGGATCGGCCACAACTGTAACGAGATATAGACTATTGAATTCAGTCACACATTGCAAGAGACGCAGAAGATATGCATCATCATCATCATATCAGCCGATGGACGTCCACTGCTGGAAACAGGCCTCCCCTAAAGAGTGCCACAATGATCAGTCCTGCGCCAACCGCATCCAGGGGACTCCCGCAGCCTTTACCAGGTCATCAGTCCACCTTGTGGGGGGCCTACCCACGCTGCGCCTCCAGTATGTGGTCGCCACTCGAGAACCTTTCCGCCCCAACGGTTATCGGTTATAGGTTCAATGTGCCCCACCACTGCTACAGAAGATATTATCAAACATAAACATAACTCCACACCCCCTAGCCATCATCATCCTAGCGTTATCCCAGTACAGTTGCATTCTGAAGAATGCTCAGGGTCCACTGCCTAATCCCAAGAATTGGCATAGGCAAAACTGTTTTACGGGTGCGACTGCCATCTGATCTGACCTTCCAACCCAAAGGGGGAAACTAGAACTTTTTTTCAGAATAAAACTCTCGAGGTTCCACGTGTTATGAGCGCTTAATCACTCCTCCTCTTTGCTCCCTAGGGCAGGCAGTAAAGGCTGTCGGCAGTGCAGAAATGAAAAAAAAACACAAGGAGCATAATCGAGTTTTGCTCCCTCTAAACGGGCTATAAAAGACTTTTTTCGAATAGGAGAAGTGAAAAAAAAATGTGTTGTTAGGCTCATCCGTATAATTCTGATTTGCTAATACTTGCAAACAATTGCTACCGAAAGAAGCTATTATCCGTTTTTAAAAAGGCTTTTGACTGTATACAGAGTGATTCAGGAGACGTGAGCAGGACCAACACTACATACATAGTAAATGGCAATGAATCGTTCACCATTGTATTTAAGTGAAACACCCATACCTTTTTTCTGTATTTTAATTTTTGTTAAGTTAAAGTTTAATTCTCTACAATCATGGTCACCCTACAACAACTGGTTTATAAAGATTAAACCTCTAATTGTTATGACAGGACTTTGATTTCGAAGAAAGTAAATTGTCACATTCACAGACATCATATAAAAGCAGACTCGCAGTATTAAGCCAGACGATGTTTCATATAGTTGTCTCGTTAATCCTTATGGCCACCAAAATGAGTTAGAATGCGACAACTAGTACGATATTAACGAATTGTCCCGATTTAAAAACACACCATGGCACACCACAGTTGAATTTAGTAAACATCACAACGATACGTCAAAAACAAAACGGTACCGAAAGTGCAATAGATATTGTGAAAATTACGAAAATATATGTATCAAAACTCAACAATCTTTATTTACAAGTAAGCAAAAATGTGGTGCGTAGTGCCATGGTGCCGGAGCAGTTTAAAATCAGTGAAAAAGTCCGGAGAAAATATCAGTTTTCATCGGTAAGAAACTTTTGCTATTATTTCAAAAATTGCACGACCATTATTGAACATAATAGTCTGAGATAGACTACAGATGCTGAATATTACAAAATGTACCTTTTGCGTAGTTCCAAATTCATTTCAGAAAGGTTTTTTGGTAAAAATTCATCTGTCGTGAACTAGGCTAGTGCTGTTACTTAATGAAAAATAAATATGTCGACAATTTATCGATATGAATTATTTACGTAAGCATTTAGACGAGATATTATTGCGTTAAATTATTAATTACATGGTTATTTGTCAACTTTAGATTTCCGAATAATAATTTACTTAAAAAACCGGCCAAGAGCGTGTCGGGCCACGCTCAGTGTAGGGTTCCGTAGTTTTCCGTCCGTCACATTAAGTTGACATATTAAGTACAGAAACACAAAACCCTAAAAACGGGCCCTAATGTATGGGCGCACCTGCTCAGACCCCATTAAATCAGGAAAAATCTTAACACCGCCATGTAGAAATGAGCGTTCCACGTACAGCGACATCTATCGGCAAATTAAGTAAACTATTGCGCGCGAGCTTAAAGTATGGAAGATGATTTTTATGGAATAATTCTTTATTGCGTGAACCGATTTTCACCGGTTTTACTTTATTTGAAAGCACGTCATTTCATTGTGATTTTGTAGAAATGACAGGTACAATAAACACCTGTTTATACGGTTAAATTACAAACTTAGTTAAGAAATTATTTTTGTAATTTTTTCCAAAACTATTCAACCTATCAAGTTTAAAATAATTTTCCTACAAAGTTTTTATAAAGTTCTACTTTTGAGATTTTTTTCATATTTTTAAAACTTATGGTTCAAAAGTTAGAGGGGGGGGGGGACACATTTTTTTTTACTTCTGGAGCGATTATTTCCGAAAATATTAACATTATCAAAAAATGATTTCAGTAAACCCCTATTTATTTTCAAATACCTATCTAACAATATATCACACGTTAGGGTTAAAATGAAAAAAAAATCACTCCCCACTTTACGTATAGGGGAGGTACCCTAATAAAATATTTTTTCCACTTTTTATTTTACCACTTTGTCGTCGTAATTGATATACATATTAGTACCAAATTTCAGCTTTCTAGTGCTAACGGTCACTGAGATTATCCACGGACGGACGGACGGACAGACGGACGGACAGACATGGCGAAACTATAAGGGTTCCTAGTTGACTACGGAACCCTAAAAATGGATTGACGCAGTAGGACGCAGTAATTGGACGCCGACCAAACATCACAGAATCTGCTCCAAACATTTTAATAATGACTTTTATGTTACTAAGAACAATAAAAGATTATTATTGCCAGATGCAATACCTACAATATTCCAGAGGCCCCTTGGGTAAGTTGGGAAAGAGCAATATTTATTTACTGAATTTTCAGAGACCGCTTCAGATGAGTTGGTTTGGTTTAGGTTTAGGCATAATATGTTAAGACGTTGCATACATTAATATATATTTTTTATCTGAGAGAAATATTTTGATCTAAATGAGCTAAGATAATTTGTTTAATGACAAAACTGGATTATGAACGCATATATAAATAAATAAATAAATATTAGGGAACAAATTCTTACAAAAATCAAACTAGTCCCATAGTAAGCTCAATAAGGCTTGTGTTATAGTCTAGACGACGATGGGGTGCTAGTCGGGTAATCTCCACGAGTGTCTGGGCTCTTCCAGTTCCTCCGGACCCTCGCGGGTCTGAGGGAAGGGAAAGGGTTCTGGCCGGTGCGCCCTGGAGGCAACGGTAAGTGATTCATCTTCGGAGGGATCGCTTACGCGGGTGCTACCAATAACCCGGAGACGGGGTCGCTCTGGGTGTTCCTCTGTTTTAGCGGAGGACACTCCAGATGCGACCAACGGAGGGATAGAGGGTTCCGCACCAAGAAGTCGCAAGACACCTCATCGGGAGCGGGGGCTGCCACCGTCAGGCCGGGGCCGGGTGGTGGCTGCGAAAGAGAAAACCTCTATAAAAAGTTACAAGGAGACCTGAGGGGGTGAATCCGGGGTTTTTCACCCTCTCCCGGCGTGGGTGTCACTACGTATACGAGGGATTAATTTACAGGCTAGTGGAATTAATTTTAATTATTGTTACTCCATTTCTATTATTGTCTATCTCAAATTTGGTCATACTCGGATATACTTATTTTAAGTAGGCTAAGTATTATCATTGTAATAAGCATATTTTGGGATAAAATGACTGACTGGACCCGGGTATGTCCTAAAACTACGACCAAGACCACCGGGGAATGGGCAGCAGCATTCCTTCAGTGCGGTGGAGATACTGCGATCGCCAACCCGCATTCCAAGCGTGGCGATTATGGCATTTACCCCCCATGAAATTGGGGGAGGCCTATGTCCAGCAGTGGACGTCCTAGGGCTGATATGGTGGATGGACTGACTGTCGAGTTAGTTTCGGCGTTTCTTCTCGGCAGTGGTATTATTTTTCAGAAACGCTAGTACCTAGATTTTGACTTGTAAAGTGCCATTGCGGCCTAATTGCAGAATAAAGTTTTTTTCTTCATTTATTTCATTTAAGGTACCGAACCCAAAAAAGTACAATTCTTACTGGCACGTCAGAAACGTCAAACGTCAAGCGTCCCGGGACAATGTCAAACTTAGAGGTGTCAAATGACACATGAATATTTTATTTCTTTTAGTAAACGAGATAGACCCCTTACTTACTGGAAATTGTACTGAAATAAGTAAGAGAATTAACAAATAAATACAAACGAAACGAATCGTAGGAAACCGTTAAGAAACCAATAGGAAACGTGCAAGTAAATTTGACAAATGTCCCCGGTAAGTACACATTTCTGCCGTGGTGTGCGCTGCGATCGCCTAGCTTACCCCCACCACCTACTTCGCACATAGCCAATATCATAACCTCAAGTTTCAAATAAACATTTTAGTATAAAATGCTTAAATCATTAGTCATTACCTACATAACTACATAATTTTAATTTGTAGGATATAATAGAATCTTTTGACGTTTGACGACCGCTTTGGCTTAGTTGGCAGTGACCCTGCATGCGACAGGGTTCGAATCCCGGTCAGGACATTATTTGTGCATTTATCGCTATTTGTGCATTTATCCTGGGTCTTGGATATTTTCTATGTATTTATCTATATAAGTATGTATATCGTCGTCTAGTACCTATGGTTAGTACAAGCTTTTTTTGCTTAGTTTGGGACTAGGTCGATTTGTAAAAGATTGTCCCCTAATATTTATTTATATTTATTATTGATATTGAATGCAGTTCGTGTTTTTAATTTAATAAATATTTCAACAAAGTATAGGAGTAAGACATACGACTTAAGAATATCAACAGTAATTGAATATCGATGTCGATATTTCGTATAAAATTATCTTTCACTGCACTAACTCTCGTCACGAAGCGATGAATAGTTGAGACAATGACAGTTGAAGACCTGTCAGACTACATGATACCTATTTCTGTCTTACTTACTGATAAGTACGTTAGTGGGAATAGATCGGAAGTATAGAAAACGTTCAACTTATTAGCGCTTATCTGCTTTTCTCTGATATCTGTGGTCACATTGAGTGAGATACGATATTTCAGAAGTAATCGGACTCAGATGACATTCAATTTGACACGTATCACTTGACTGAAGTATTCTGATTGTAGAGTGACCATGAATTTCGTAAATAATTTAAAATATTTTGTTTTCAACACCAAAGATAAATGAACGTTAATTTCACTAATAGTGGCACGAAGCAGTAGCTTATGATCTACTGAATCCGTAGTGTTAATCTTGCTCACGTCTCCCGAATCACCCTGTATATGTAAATCTAGGGAGCTTACCGACATATAGTCGATTCACCATCCAGTAGGTTGCAAGGCCGCCGAGCTTCACCGTAGATCTACCAAATTTCTGAAAGGCAGTCATGTTTTCTGAAAATTAAAATAAAGTGTTATTTCGTAACTATTCATCATCATATATTCATACTAACGTGAGACATATTAACACTAGAAGGAATAATGGTTAAAACTCACTGTGAAAGTCACAATTCGCGACATGTCAGTATTGCGCGGTCGGCTACCGGGACAAAACTCAACCTGATGAAGGACTCCCATTGTAGTCCAAAACGTGCGGCAAACAGTGACTTTCCAAGTGAGTTCTCAAGGCCAGTTCCAGCCAGGTTCAACCTATATTCCATCTTTAAGTGAAATGAAATGAAATAAAATACATTTATTTGCATGAATGCAGGTACAAAAATGGTGACAGGTGTTTAACATGAGCCATATACATTCAGCCATCTGGTGGCATGCAACACATTACTGAACTTAGCAATTCTAAATTCAAATCTGCAGTAAAACAAACACTTATATCAAGAGCATATTATAAAATAAACGATTACATCATGGATAGGGATGTTTGGCAGTGATAGCGTCCTGCACGGGTAATCTATCGCGAAAATATATTTTCTACTGTAGCATTGTTATTTAAGTTATTTTGTAGTAATGTAATTTAATATTTAACTATATAATGTATATTGTTTTGAAAAAATGACACCTCGCCGAGTTTCTTACGCCGGTTCTTCTCGTGGCAGAGGTATATTTTTCCGAACCGGTGGTAGTTTATTGACGTTCATAGGTGCATGTAATATGCCTAATTTGAAGAATAAACTACTTTTACTTTTTACTTTTTATGCAAGTTTAATATTGAATTGAATATAACATTAATATTAATAAAAACAAAATCTTATTGCAGTAAACAGAAAAAAAGACAATTTTTGTAGATGTGCGTAGTACTAATTATGTTTTAAAATATCAACAATCAGAGACATAAGTATAGCTTACATTGTCAATTCATGTCTCATGTCATAATGGATACTTAGTCTAATTTTCCTACAGAATTATAATTGAATAACAATGAAATATGTGAGTGGAAGCAAATGATTATGTACTTTTAGATTCAAAATGTTCGTCAATTTTGTAGTACTGTTTGGCTATGCACCACTTCAGCAATTTGGATTTAAATTCAGGTAGGTCAGATATATTTATGTCTTCTGGCAGATGATTGAATACCTTGATCGACATGTAGAGTATGCTGTTGCGGAAGTGTATAGTTTTGCATGTCGGATATTTAAGATTTAGTCCACTTCGTCCAGAGGCTTGCCTAGGATTTCGCGGCGCAATAGTAAAATTTGAAATATTCCTTTTCACAAACAGGCAGGTCTCGTACACATAAAGAGAGGTCAGGTTAAGAATCCCGTGCTTACGGAATAGTGGTTTGCAGGAGTCAGTCGAATTTGCACAACATACAGCTCTGATGCATTTTTTTTGTAATAAAAAGACTTTCTGCATACCACTCGAGCCCCCCCATAATATGATACCATATCGCAAGTTCGACATGACATGTCCATGAAATGCTAGTGCAAGTGATACATCAGAATATTCAGAATCGTCATCATTCTCAGCCTTTAAGCTTGAAACGGTTAAACGAATGCGTTCTGGGGCACGTCGCACTAAAAACCCGCGCAGTATTAGGTGACGCGGTAGAGTCTCTACTCTAAAAAGACTTTCTGCATACCACTCGAGCCCCCCCATAATATGATACCATATCGCAAGTTCGACATGACATGTCCATGAAATGCTAGTGCAAGTGATACATCAGAATATTCAGAATCGTCATCATTCTCAGCCTTTAAGCTTGAAACGGTTAAACGAATGCGTTCTGGGGCACGTCGCACTAAAAACCCGCGCAGTATTAGGTGACGCGGTAGAGTCTCTACTCTAAAAAGACTTTCTGCATACCACTCGAGCCCCCCCATAATATGATACCATATCGCAAGTTCGACATGACATGTCCATGAAATGCTAGTGCAAGTGATACATCAGAATATTCAGAATCGTCATCATTCTCAGCCTTTAAGCTTGAAACGGTAAAACGAATGCGTTCTGGGGCACGTCGCACCAAAAACCCGCGCAGTATTAGGTAACGCGGTAGAGTCTCTACTCTACCGCGTTACCTAATACTGCGCGGGTGCTGCGTGTCTGACATATCCAGCAGTAATCCATAGTCAACAGTTTCGGACACACGCAAAACCGCCTTTGCACCGCGCCGCACCCGCTCTGTTCTTTTACAGTTTCAATCAGCTGAGCATAGGCCTGTCTTCGAGCACACAACTCCTCCCGGTCCCGGTCTCCTCCAACTGATGACTGACGCGAGGGACCAACGGCTCTCATCTCGAGCAATCCGTTTTATATTAACAATCAGTTTAGCCTATTGAAACCTGATCGAAACAACTGATTTAATCGTTGAAATTTCGCTGAGCCTAGCACGAACTTTGCAGTATCTGGGGGCATTTCATTCGAATTCATTGCGAGTAAATATCAGCGGTTATTTTAATGTCCAATTTCGCTATTATTGAGGTCGTCGAGTCACTATTTGGAAAGTGTGGTAGCCACCAGCTCCATCCAATATTAATAAAATTAAAACGATTGTAGAAGTAATATGTTCATGTATTATCAATAACGCCCAAATTTTATGTAATTAACTTATTTATTGTAATGTGGCAATACTATTATATTCAATGAAAAGTGTAATTATTAATGAATGTAAATGAAGTGTACAAAACATAAATTAGCACGTAAGGTTCAACTGTGAGTGTTAATTTTTATCAATGAATTATTATGAAACTAGATTTAGCTACTTGTAATACTCTAATAAAATTGGTCTTTTTGTGAAGGTTTTCTAAGTGCCCTTATTTATTCATTTGAACTTTTCACCCCGTATTCCTTTCCTTGGCGTCAGAGCCTGCCTTGAAAAATAACGCATTTCTTGAAGCGTTGTACTGATCAGATTAGGAATCGTTTTGATTATAATGGTTGTTTCCCAGAACATAGCCAAAACATTATTGCTTAAAATATTCTTAACAAAAACAAACTTGGTATTGTTAGTTATTACTTCAACCATATTATAATTACCTATTAAATGACACTATTAAGTTAAATGATAGAATCTTCCATGATCTGAAGTCTCATTAAAGTAAATAAGTTTTATATCAAGAATTAGCGAAAAAACAATCAAGCAAAAAATACAAATTAATTAAAAACTAAACTAACTTAATTTACCCAGTCATATAAAGAAGACCCCGTCCAGTAGTTCCGTCTGCAGCATGGAGCCCATAACGCTGGCGGCGTTAACTCTCTGTATTGCTAAATAAGTTTTACTCTTCACAAAGTTTGATATTTATCGAAATTTATCCAAACAAGCAATTCCCGAAGCCTCTCGTTTACTCATGCGCGGAAAAAATAAAAGTGTCTCTAAAGGCCAACTGATAGTTTCAAGAACTTGCATGGAAGTTCTCCAGCAAGTTTTCATTGCATTGCGTTGCGGGGCTACGGGCTACCGAGGTAATGTGAGTACGACGATCAAATCCTGATAATTGCATGCAAGTTTTTGGATATTATAAATCGGCCTTTACACGGGGGCGTGGTTGACATAATACATAGGTACATCGTTGGCGTGGATTGAGCCATGTTTGGGCGACGCCTAATAGCTTTTGTGCAAAGAAAGGTACGATGAAATTGACAACATTTCAAACTTTCAAGTAGTATATATGAAATCTTAACTCATTTCGTTAATTTGTTAACTAGAAGTCCCAAATATTTTTTTAAAGTTTTTATAGCTAATTATTTTTCTAAATATTCACGAAAATGTGAAGAAAGCCTACCATTGTCGTAATGACGTCAGAAGATGAATTAGTAAATGTGTCTTGGTAACAGTGCTTCTGTATGATTTGTTACGCTGTGACGCCTTACTTGTCACTTACTCTGATTTAGGATGAGGAACTTTTGAAATCTTTTTTTTTAATATGAAATCGGTATATTTTCTAGAATTTAAAAATGTATCATCGGAAATCAGTTCATCGGAAAAAAACCTGCTTAAAATGCGTCATCGCGAACCTACATGGTGTTATATTCCTGGCGGTGAGTAAGGTCGCTAGAGCTCTGGAGGATACGCTGTCTTATAGACTATACTTGTAGTGGGGTACCTGCATGTGTCTACTTATATACTGTCATGGGTCGGCAGCACGCTCATAAATGTTCTGTTAGTCGGCACCGATGATGTTGGCACCGTCGCAGCAATTAAAAAATGTGAACGAAACACCGGTGTAATAAATAATTTGCCATGTCACATGATTTGCCATGACAGTGAACAAAGTCGAATATCGTCTTAGAGACACCTATTGACCTCATGGCATATGTTCGTTCTTACGTCATGTCAACAAAACAGAAGCTATTATGCATATTTGACCTGGCATTCCCGCATATACTCGTATGACTCTGCATCTCTTTTGTTTTTGTATATTAAGACTGGTATGCATTTGCATGAACTTCATTACTTCTTACGTCAGCAGCCCGCAGCCCCGACATCTAATGAAAATTGCATACAAGTTTTTACGAATGTAAATTGGCCTTTAGTGAAAGAGAAATTTGTACAGCACGCACTTTTTTCGTCCCCGTTTCCGCTTTGGCATAAACGCTTCCGTATATTTCTGCCTGTCCTCCTCTATTCGTACAGGTCGGGTTTCTCAACCGATTCTCTTGAAATTTTGTGAATGCCTATTCCGAACTTCGAAAATCAAACTTCGTGTCGTGCCGTCCCATTCACTCTCGTGTTATCTATATATATAAACGTCAAAGTCCTGACTGACTGACTGAGTGACTTACTCACTTAAATCAACGCCCAGCCCAAACCGCTGAACCTAAAAAGCTGATTTTTTCACAATAGTTTACATGTTGTTAGTACCCACTAAGAAGGGATTTTCAAAAATTCTACCCCTAAGGGGGTAAAATGGGGATTGAAAGTTTGTATGGGGATGGAGTTAAACTTTAAGTGTGATACCTAAATCTTTGTGCCCCTCATTACAATACAAGAAAAGTAATTTAAGGGTTTTGGTAAAATCTACCTCTAAATAGGTTAAATAGGGGTGCAAAGTTTGTATGGGAATGATGTAAAAAAAATTGTGAGAGACTTGAGACTTTGTGTGTAGACTGCTTATTACAATACAAGAAAAATAATTTTAGGGTTTTGAAAATTTTTACCCCTAAGCGGGTTAAATAGGTGTGCAAAATTTGTATGGGGATGGAGTAAAAATATTAGTGAGGGACTTGAAACATTGTCAATAGACTCTTTATTACAATACAAGAAAATTGATTTTAGGGTTTTAGAAAACCCACCCCTAAGCGGGTTAAATAGGGGTGCAAATTCCTCAGCCCTAACCGTTTGACCTAGAAAGCTGAATTTTTCACAGGAGGCTGTTTGTATGACGTAAGTAACCATTATGAAGGGATTTTTAGAAATTCAACTCAAAAGGGGGTAAATTTAGGGTTCCAATTTTGTATGAAGATCGTGTGATTTTTAAAGTAAACGTGTAAGATTTTGTACAAAGATTTATCTAAAGACATGAAAGTACTTTCATGGTATTTTGATATTCACTCCCTAAATGCGTTAAATTGGGGTTGAAAGTTTGCATGGAAGACATGAATTTAAAAAATAAGAAGTCAAATATTCATTATTCACATTCCTCATGAAGAAATAAGACAACTTATTTCAGCATTTTTAGAAATTGGTCCTCTAAGTGGTTAAATAGGGGTTGAGATTATGGATGGAGGTCGTGATATTCTTAAAGTAAAAAAATCGGGTTTTCGTACAACAACGCTTCATCTAAAGATATGAAATGGAAATTCGCTCCCTAAAGGTAAAATTTTGGGTAGAACGTTTTTATGCAAAGCATGTATTTCTTTATATAAGAAGTATATTAGGTACTCCGTACACACATTCCTCATGTAGATGTTAAAAACACCGTCATCTCTGCCAAATACCTGACCCTGAGCAAGACCCTCTCCTCTATGAGACTGTGAAAGCTCATATCCATAAACATAAGATAAGATGGTCCTTGGGGCAGTCTTAATTACAAATCACCCTTCATGAAAGATAAAAACCCCTCTAAGACTGATGAGAGGTACCCTCGACCACTTCTCCAAGACATTCAATATAGGAGGAGGTCACACAACAAAGATTAATTTATTGGAGTTCTACAAACGCTGGGTAATGCCTTACAATCGTGTGCTGTCATGTACTTTCATTGTTAATAAGAGCGTTCGTGGCCCAGCGGCGCCCACGTACCGCGTGCGGTATGCGCGGTTAAGCAACGTGGGCCCAGGTCGGTTCTTGGATGGTGGACCGCTTTCAGTGGCTACTAACTGAGCGGTCCCGTGCTTTGGAAGGCACGTTAAGCCGTTGATCCCGGCTGTTGTCTAAGACAGCAGTCGTTAAGCCAAGTTAGAGACCTTCGGGCGGCTTGAGAACTTCTAACAGCCAATTGGCCCACTCACATGACAAGGGGGGATCGAAGTTGCACCACGTCCGTAGGGAGTACCCACCGTTACCCTACACGTGACCCCTGGGTGGTGCTAAAAGTGCAACCAACTGGCAACCGTACTTGTCTTCTCGAAGATCTCACGGTTCGTAAAATAAATGCCATACGATTATTATTATTATTGTTCATATTAATGTACAGTTTTATTAATTTTATTATAGCAAGTATTTGTGTACAAGGGTAGTGATGAGATAAAAATGTATGAATGCGGCCGACACATACCTAAATAGCTCCGAAGCTGCTTGGAGGATCTTGAAGTTTCCCATTCATGAAATTTACAAGTCCACCTCAAACTACGTTACTGGCTTTCTTTGAAATGCACCCGAAAGCATAACCACTACTAAATTGTATAAGGAAGTGCTACAAAAAAAAATCTACCTATAGTTGTAAATTTCTACATAATAACTACGATTTCTTTCGCATTACCAAAATGGATTTGTGTGTGTATGTGAGCTGTGTTTAGTAATTGTTAACTTGGAATGTCCTCTTAAACAAGAACAACATAGGCTACAGCTTATTGTTCTGCGCGTGCGAAGCCGTGGGCAAAAGCTAGTACACTATATGACGGCGCGATTTCTTAGTTTTAGTTTTAGATTACTCATTGTAGACAGTTTTAATTCGCTCGTATTTATTGGAGAGTATTTAAATGTGCGTTGTGTAAAGTAAATGTCGGAAATGTCGGCGGAATGCATTTGACCATTTAAAATCTTTTTCCCAAATATGCAAGTGCACAATTGTTTAAATTTAATAATTCTACTTTCTTATAGAGTAGCCGAGTTGGTATTCATGATCATATTTAAATAGTGTTATTAGATTTATTTTGTTAACTTTGTTTTGCAGTCCTTTTTAGATTTCGCGGCGCAGCCCCAAATCTCGATGTTACAAGGTACAAAGGTACCGTTCTATGTCATAAACCTACGTATACACACAACCCAGTCACTTGTGATCGGTGAACTAAGTAATTTATTCTGTTATTGTTATTGCAAAGTTTAAATTCTTTGCGTCAAAGTAACAAATACAGCGTCTTTTTTGCGAGAAAAACCTTTAACATTTTGACCCGTCACTTGGAACGTATAATGTATACAGCATTACAATACTTATTTCTTCTGTTAATACTTTTATTAACTGATTTGCATATGTCTCGAACGCGATACCTATTTATTAATCACCTTTATTCCCGTGTCAACAATTTTTAGGCTTCCGTACCCAAAGGGTAATAAAGGGATTATATTACTAAGACTCCGCTGTTCGTCCGTCCTTTCGTCTGTCCGTCTGTTACCAGACTGTATCTCATGTCATGAACATGAACCGTGATAGCTAGGCTGAAATTTTCACAGGTGATGTATTATTGTTGCCGCTATAAAGACAAATACTAAAAACAAAATAAAATATTTTTTAATGGGAGCCATATAAAAATATATTAAAAAGTTGCTCGTTGTCTCCATCAGGCGCTGGGTCTCAAAATGTATGGGAAAACTAAAATCCCACTCGCATGTGAGCAAAATTCTACTTCATATTATTTAACGTTGTTATTACTGTTAAAACACGACTAGTTTATTAAAAAACTAAAAATCCCGACTGCGTTTTTATGTAATTTGGAATTTGGCGCCAAAAATCCGCCATTTTATTTTTTAATAATTTTGATATACCCAGTGTCACTCTCACAGTAAATACTAATCTAACGACACCTCTCCAGCTAAAATCTATCGAGCCGTTCAGGCTTCAAAGCGTGCCAAACAATTATACATACTCTCGAAAAACATAAACCTTCTTCTGGCGCAGTCTGGAAAAAATGTTTTATTTAACTTGAATAAAAAAGGTTATAATAAATTATCAATTTTTTTATACATCGGAACCCTTCGTGCGCGAGTCCAACTCGCGCTTGGCCAGTTTTTAATACATCGACTGTGGTAAAATTCTGCTTACAGCCTGCCTGATGGTAAGCACACACCTTAGCCTATTGACGCTGCGGACTTAAGAAGTATCACAAGCGCGGTGCCAACCCAGTATTGGCTTGAGGATTCATTGTGTTGACAGCTAGAGACATATGCAGGTCCCTCTCTCTCAACACAGTGATGACGTAGGCTTGTCAATTGCACGACAGATTTTCCCCAGAGTGTCATAACTTGTGTTATTGTATCATGGTTCCTGTACGAAGTTTAACATTGCTTACAGCTTCATGCAGTGTTCGAATACCTTAGGTACTTTTTTCTCCCAACAGTCCAGTTCAATGTAATCTACAAGAGAAATGATTCAACAAAACTGCGAGTCCGAAGGTCCTCTGCAAAAATTCACCACGTAAACCCGACATCATGTTTTATTTGGAGGCAAATACATAAATCGCTGTATTATCACATACTTTGCAGATTCTTTCCGTAAATCGTACAAAAACATTATTGTTAAGTTACCTTAATCATTGACCTATATTTTGCAACGGTACGTCGTATCGAAAAATGGGTTTCATTTTTTAGAACTTGAAATGTAGATTCTACATAATATATGAAATAAACAATTTTTTGACAAAAGGATTGTAGGATGTATAAAAGTTGACTCAAAATGTTCCTTTACGAAAAGCTGATGGTAAATAATTAAATATCATATGATATTTCGTATTAACCACAGGCCTCGATGATAAGTATAAAATAGCTGGTATATTTTGTGATTTGTCGAAAGCTTTTGACGTCATTAGTCACGATATACTAATAAAAAAGCTGACGTGCTATGGACTGCGTGGAAGTAGTCGTGATTTATTAAAATCGTTTTTGGAAAACCGAACCCAAACTGTTGAGGTGATGTCAGGCGGTAAAAGAGTGAGATCAGGGTGCGGCAGCGTGACGGTTGGGATTCCGCAAGGATCGGCGTTGGGACATACTTTGTTTCTTGCATATATAAATGACCTGCCATCAGCCATTACGGAGGGTCAGATCACCCTATTTGCCGATGGTACGACAGTGGTAGTGAGTTCATATGATGAACTGAATGAGAAAATCTCAACAGTATGTGAACAGCTCAATAAAAGGTTCTCGGCAAATGGATTGATTTTAAACATCAGCAAATCCAATATTATGCTTTTCAGCAGTAGGTGTGTTCGGAACGTACGTCTCCAATGCCCTATTCCAATGACTGATAAGTGCAAGTTTCTGGGCTTTACGTTGAACCCTTCCTTAAATTGGAAACATCATGTGGAGGCGTTGTGTGATAGGCTGAGCGGTGCGGTGTTTGCACTGCGCAAACTAAAGCCGTTGGTTTCTCGTGATGTGCTAAGGCAAACTTATTTCTCTAATTTTCACTCGCTCATGACTTACGGTGTAGTACTTTGGGGTAACTCGACTGATGCTGTGAGGGTAATGCGTATGCAGAAACGAGCACTGCGGACCATGCTTGGCCTCAATCAGAGGCAGTCCTGCAAGACGTTGTTTGCTGAGCACCGAGTTATGACGCACTACTCACAGTATCTTTTCGAAGTAATTATGTTTACACGAGAACACTTGTCACAGTTTAAGCGAGTGGAAGTGACAGGCAAGTGCCTTCGCAGCACGGGAAAACTGCGGACAGTACCGCGTCGCACTGTATTTCAAGCTAAAAACGCGCGGGTAATAGGGCCGATCTACTACGAGCACCTGCCTGCCGACATAAAAAATGAACCTAGTGAGGAAACGTTTAGGTGCAAACTGAAGAACCTTCTATTGGATAAGTCATTTTACTCTGTAAATGAATATATTATAATTCTTAAATAGCATTTCGTCAATTTAATTGTAATATTTACTATTGAATTGACATTTATTATGAATTGTAGACATTACCATTCTTCTTATTGTTAATAATAAGATTTAACATTAAAGTAAAAAAAAGTAAAGTAAAAGTAGTTTATTCTTCAAATTAGGCATATTACATGCACCTATGAACGTCAATAAACTACCACCGGTTCGGAAAAATGTACCTCTGCCACGAGAAGAACCGGCGTAAGAAACTCGGCGAGGTGTCATTTTTTCAAAACAATATACCTTATATAGTTAAATATAAAATTACATTACTACAAAATAACTTAAATAACAATGCTACAGTAGAAAATATATTTTCGCGATAGATTACCCGTGCAGGACGCTATCACTGCCACACATCCCTATCCATGATGTAATCGTTTATCTTATAATATGCTCTTGAAATAAGTGTTTGTTTTACTACAGATTTGAATTTAGAATTGCTAAGTTCAGTAATGTGTTTAGGAATTTTATTGTAGAATTTGATACAATTTCCCAAGAACGACTTTTTCGCCTTTACTAGTCTATAGAAGGTTATTTTCAGTTTCCCAGTATTTCTCGTGGCTATTGGTTTATCAGCGTTCGTTGGAAAATTGCCCAAATTCTTCCTAACATACATTATTATTTCAAATATGTATGGGGACGGCAGGGTTAGAATATCTATTTCTTTGAAAAATTCTCTTAATGAATTACGCGACCCCAAGTTATACATTGCTCGGATAGCCCTTTTTTGCAAAATAAAAACAGTTTCAATATCTGCAGCTGATCCCCATAAGATAAGACCATAAGTAATTATACTATTAAAATAAGCAAAGTAAACTAACCGTGCCGTTGCAACATTGGTAAGCTGCCTTATTCTCCTGACTGCAAATGCAGCAGAGCTCAACCTACTTCCTATCGCTGTTATATGGGAACCCCACTGCAATTTTGAGTCCAATGTAATACCTAAGAATACAGTAGAAGTAACAAATTCTAATGTTTGACCATTAAGTTTAATATTTGTATCTAAGTTTCTGTTTGATGAGTTCGCTAGAGAGAATTTCATACATTTCGTTTTTTTCGGGTTCAATACTAAGTTATTGGCAGCAAACCAGTCAGATATCATGGAGAGGGTATTATTTGGTTCAATGAGTTCAGTATCTCTCCTATTTACCTTGAACAGTAATGAGGTGTCGTCTGCGAACATTACAATGCCTGATCGTCGGCTTACCATATATGGCAGATCATTTACATAAACAAGGAACAGGAACGGACCTAGAATAGACCCCTGAGGTACTCCCATCTCTACCACTGTCTCTGACGAAATGGCTTTATTTATCGCTACCTTTTGATTTCTCTGTGTTAAATATGACTTCATGAGATCTAATGCATGCCCTCTGATGCCATAAAACTTAAGTTTACAAATTAAAGTACCTTGATCTACACAATCAAAAGCTTTGGAAAGGTCACAGAACACTCCGATGGCGTCGTGCGACTCTTCCCAAGACTGCAAAATAAATTTTAATAAACTTGCACCTGCATCAGTAGTTGACCTACCCTTCGTGAAGCCGAACTGCTGTGCGTGCAAAATATTGTGAGAATTAAAGTGAGAAACCAATTGCGTAAGCATTATTTTTTCGAATATTTTGCTAAACGCAGGTAGAATAGAAACTGGACGATAATCAGAAGGATTATCTCTATGACCTGATTTGAAAATTGGAACTACTTTACTACATTTCATTAAGTCTGGAAAAATGCCATAGTCTATACAGTTATTAAAAATGAGAGCTAGAGTTGGTGCAACGACCTCCAGAATAGATTCCAGTACCTTGACTGACACGCCCCATAAGTCCTCAGTGCTCTTTATTTTTAACATTTCAAAGGACTTCAGTACATCTAGAGGAGAAACATGATGAAATTTGAAATTAGTTAGTGATTCTAATTTTACGTTGTCATTCAGAAGGGATTCAGCTTTTGTGGTAGACGATGCTAAACTTTGAGTAGTGACTATAGGAATTTTAGAAAAGAAATTATTAAATTCATTAGCTACTTTTACTGCATCAGTTATTAAATTATCCTTTACTTTCAAAGAAATTGTGGACTCTTTATTATTTCTCTTCCCAGTCTCTGTGTTTATTATTTTCCAGACTGTCTTGGCTTTATTATCTGAGGACTTAATTTTATTATTCAAGTGCATTGCTTTTGCTTTAGTGCACACTGTTTTAAACAATTTGGAATAATCCCTAACATACTGATGGAAACATTCGTCAGTGGTGCAAGATCTCCTTTCATAAAGTTGATATAAGTTATCTCTACTTTTCCGAATTCCGGTAGTTGCCCACTCATTAAATCTCATTTTATTGTTTATCTTAATACGCTTTTTACTACAAGTCTTATTAAATTCGTTACACACTGTATTCAGAAGCATTTTTAATTGATCATTCGGATCATTTGATTGTACCTGGGTGTTCGGCATGGCGACTAGTAGATTAGACTTTAGTAATTCTAGTCTACTTCTACTCAGCGGTCTTATTTCTATAACGCGATCTGGATGTTTTACTTCGCAAGGTAGCCTGACCATCTGAGCTTTATGATCCGAACGAACTCCATTCACTATGCTACTGTCTATATGAGAACTGTTTAACCAAATATTATCTATACAAGTGGCTGAGGTCATTGTTTTTAGTTATAAGTTCTGACATTAATTAATTGATACTTTTCTGGTATCATTTCCAAATTTAATTATTTTAGTATGTTAGTTTTGATATAATTTATTCAACTGACATTGTTATGATTGGTGCCTTGACATGGTATTACTTAATTTTTATGTATATTAGTTTAGTGTATCATTTTAATCTTTATTAACTGACATCTTTCCATTGTATTATTATTCTTTAAATTGATTATTGGTAAATGCAGGTATATATTTAGTATATACCTTTATGTTACTATTATTATTTTACATTTAAATTTCAATGTACTGACGATCGATATACGACTAGCAATATAAGCGAATATGTTTTATAATGTAATTGTATAATGTAGATAAATAAACTATACTAAACTAAACTATTGTTTTGTTAAACTAATCGCTATGAACCGGGATTTGAACCCACGACCGGCGTTTGACACTAAAATGGTAGAACGACTAGGCCACCGTAGCATCCAATAATATAGGGCAGTTCTTCATTCTGGAATACCAGGCGTCCATAAGATACGATGTCTGCTTACAATCAGGTAAGCCGGATGCTTTATTACTACTTAATAATAAAAAATAGGTGCAACTTACCTTCATCATTCCCAGCCAAAAGGTACGCGTGTCCAACCACAGGCATACATGGAATCCCCCCAGGCAACTTCTTTGACAACTCGACGAATTTCTTCCTTTTCTGCTTAGAGAAAACAACGTACACGCAAGCAATCATCACGATCAGTACCCAGAACATCTTCAAACACCGTACCCTTAAGATTACCAAAGCATATAAAATAAAATGGATGTGTAAAGAACGATACTATTGTTCAAATGACAATGAATTGCTTTAGAATGTATATTATATAAGATTTTTTAAAGTATGTACGTAAACGTTAGGGTCAGAGTTTCCGTCTTGTATACAATACGTAACACTATCACTCCACTCGTGGTAAGGCTGAAGAGGTTTTGTTGTCCTTCTCGAACCTAATATGTGTGATATATGTTGGTGGAAGATAGCATAGCCAACTCATGCACGCAAGGGGAGAGTTTCTCAAAATGTTAACGGAGTATTCTATTGCTGAAGGCCTTTTATTTTTATCTTGGAATCCTTGCGAATAAGGCATTCAGCCGTCAAGGGAAAACGTTTTCTAATTCTTATTCTTCTACATTATTTGTTAACATGGTTGACGAAGAACCCACACATGATACTGAGATACTTTTCATAGAAGAAAATATATTTCAGGTTGAATTGCTACAAACTTTCAATCCTTTTTTAACTCCAAAGTAGAAAAAATCCGAATAACCTTGAAATTACTTTTTCAGCTCAGCAGCTCAAAAAGGCTTATTTTGGGGTGAGAAATCAGTGAGCAAAATGAGTTTTTGATCACTCCGTGAGACAAAGTAGCTTTTTAATTTGGAACGCCATAGCCATGAAAAAAAAAGTAGATTTTCCCGTCAAGTGCCAAACACAGTAGGTAAATATGAATTTAAGAACTCAATGTTCACAGTATGTTTTATCCATAATGTAATCGGCTGCCCCTTTCATATCAAAACTTAGTATCTCCATCAGACCAAGTTTTGTTACAGGAACGCGTAAAAACATAAATTGTGCCTGCCCCAAAAAAACATTCGCTAAAAAAATGTACATGAATAGGTAAAATACTAATTTTTACTCTCGAGCCAAATTCTCGCCACCGTGAGTTCCCAGAAACTTTTCAAATCCATCTCGCTTTACTCCTAGCCATACACTGTGATGTTCTAGTACCCAGGTTGACAGAGGCACATACCCCAACAACAAAGATTCAAATTAAATCACACACTTAACGATCACAGCTGAAAGTATGACATCAACCCTGACATGGTCTGTCTGAAACGGTCACCCCAGGCCAGTAAGCCGTATAGGATCCATGTTTCGTGGTGTCACACCCTTTCCGTTTCACATCAATATCCTCTTTTTATCCATCATCATACTTCATTCATTTTTTCTTCCGTTTCTCATCCAACATTCAACGTAGCAAAACGGCACTCCCGTATGCCACTTTTTACCCCCACTGGGAACGTGACTGTCAAGGGTGGCGGGCCACGTCGCCGCCATGCGTGTTATTTTTATTTATCTGACTCTCCACAGCGTTTCCACCAGTAATAGGGAACTAAAAGGTCCACCACAGCAGGGCCCTGTACTGAGGTAAGGTGGATTACCGCCGTGCCCTTGGACCACCAACAGACACCCTCAGTTTGATACCGCCATGCATCTCTTGGCACGGGTCGGCTAACACCTTGTATTGAGGTTTTTTTTTCGGAGTTGCCTTATCCTAATCCTAGACAGGTTGCAGACCAATGCTAACGAGGCCCATATCAACGAGGCATATTATATAATATTATTATTAATCGCATTTTATACTGCTTACTAACATGACACAATTTGACATCATGGCAAGTCCACCTATGCTTAAGGTTTTACACGGTTTAAGGTGTAACATACCGAACGATGAGAAAAAGGAATAATCACGAATATGGTCAAAATTATACCCGAATAAAGGAAATCTCCTAGTTAATGATACCTCATTCGGAGTAAATCAGTGTGGTCAAGCCGTAGCCTTAGCCGTAGCTCCCAAACGGATCAACCGATTTTCGTGTGATCAATACATTACTATAGAGGCCGGGAAACGAAGTATCCCTATCCGTCTATATCTAAATGGCCTGCAGCCCAACGTTTCTCGCCGAGATTTGTATAGTTCTTTTGTCAAACACATGCAATGAAATAAAAAAAAACACCACTCAAACAACGAATTTAACAGACGCCATGTTTGACATTAAAAATAAAAAAAATCTTCCCGGCCTATTATTTTGTATGAAATTCCCTTACAGTTCTCCCGAGTTTACGCCTGTAACGTGATATTGTGAAGCCTGTTATAACCCAATTAATGACGAAATTTCAAGGCATCTTTGAGAAAAATAAATAATATTTTTCAAGGCGTTGTCAATAAATACTTACAGAAGATATTCGTTTAATAGTGATAACCACCGTTGTTGTAGGATTCCTCCCTTCTTCAGAGGATTCCGGCTCCCTCTTCATAGCCAAGTGATCTAATTTGCCTCCTTGTGCCTCTTAGCCTTATGGAGACATTGGAGACTGCTCTTAATAGAGATATTTGCACTTTCACTCTTAGCCAGTAAATGATCTTAGAGTAGGCTTTTCCCTATTTCTCGTTTAGTTTTATACGAGGTTTTTTTAACTATTATATTAGTTTGTGATTAAGGTTACGTTTAGTAATACTATCATCTAATTCTGTGTTTTTACGTAAGTAGTATTTGTAACGGAACGAAATTAGACTATACGCATAACGGAACGTAAAATAAGTTATTAGTTATTTTAAACTTCGTGAAAATAAAGTAGTTTTGAAAGTACTAGCGAATGTCAAACGTAAGAATTAAATAAAATCGTAGATATTCTTCCAAGGAACACAGCATTCACGAAAGGTTTAACAAACTTTGGATTAATATCAAAACTTGAACTCTACCAGTAGAAGAGTTATGTAATCCTAGTACTTTAACGGTTAGAAAAGTCCCTGGAGACCTTGTCGATGGTTCAAACTACTTGTTAAAAATAACCTAGTTTAAATTTCGAATTACACTAGTTGAGACTTATGTAATCCTAGTACTTCTATGGTTGGAAATGTCTTCGATATAACCAAATAGGTCGAGACAGAAATATTTTAAGTTTAAATTTCGAATCATACTAGCTGAGAGTTATGGAACCCTAGTACTGCAATGGTTGGAAAATCTTCAATAAGATCAAAATAGGTCAAGACAGAACCGTTCTACTTTAAATTTCGAACTCCACTAGCTGAGAGCTATGGGACCCTAGTACTTCAATGGTTGGAAAAGCCTTTAACGTAATCAAAAAGAGGTCATAATGACGATTCTACCTGCTGTAGTTTAAATTTAGAACTCCAATTATTCCAATTCAAATTTCGAAATTCTACCATAGCTGGAGTAGACGAAAGGACGTAAGAGTCTCTGTCAATTTTGGGTATAAAAGGGGCTCGAATTTGTATTAAAATCACTTAGAATTCGTCACTCAGACTGTCAAGATCTCTGGTCTACGTAATAGTAAATATTTGGTGGGTGAAATTGCTGTCCTAGGGGTGGTTCATCGTTATGAGGAGTTACTCCTCATGATGAGGAATCATTCTTAGACAAATTTATCTAATATTTTATGGGGATTTGTGCTATTTCAAGTATTTCAAAAGACCAGAATCTTGTCCAGGCTTCAGTTTGCCTGAGGAGTCTTGCTCGCTTTAGTTACCAGATCTAAGGGTGGTCTGGCGTCTACCTTTTACCTACATGGAGACGAATCAAATTCCTTACGTTCCTTCAATGCCCAGCTGACAACGTAGACATGGCTGCCAATATGGGGTCTCAGCATAGAGGTGTATACCTCGCTTGTCGAAATTGTTCAGTATTTGAGGAACGGTCTTGTTAAATATATTTATATATATATATATATATCTTATATATACAATAGGGCGTCTTACTCACTGTATCCTAGCCTGCGGGCGCAGTGGGGGGAGACATCCAACACGGGCCCATAGCTTTGCCATTCTCAGTTTAGCCCACTGAACTTTCGTTGCATAGGTTAGCGATTCGCAGTCAAAAGAGCTGAATTTGGTAAGGGATTTATGCTCTTTCAGTTTAACGAGTTTACTGGGGAACAGTAGGGTAGCTTCACACACATTTATTTGGGAAGTAGGGTTTAATAATTATTTTAGGTTTGCCGTTAATTTTGGGGTTTTGGGAATACTTAGCCGAGATAAAGTTATTATTTTTGATATAGATAATGGTGGTTTCTTGAGTTGCGATTTCTAGCAAAATGATTAACATTTACTCAGCATAAGCTAATTTAGTGACGAGCTGAGCCGTTCGTTGAATTAAGCTCTCCAAGTGAAGAGCAGAGCACTTCACTGGGATAAGCTAATTTAGTGACAAGCTGAGCAGATCATTGAATTTAGCTTTCCAATGAGACGAGGTGTTCACTTCTTTTAGTTTATTTAAAGGTCTGGCAGAGTAGTTCATAGGTATTAGGGAACGAGGAGTAGGGAGAGTAGGTTGTTCAGGGTCAGGGCCAGATTCTGGCGAGGAATCACCAGGATTTCGCCCGCTTCCGATGATGAGGCCTTGCGACGATTCTCCTCATCATACGGCGCGTCTTCCGAAGCGCTAGTAGATGCATTTGCTAGGTAGAACCATATTCTTATGGTTTAGTCTCTTTTACAAACTGATTTTATCTCGAGCGCTCCTAAAGGCCATCCGAACGAATTGATCGGATAAGCCTAGCAGAGTACTCCTGTTAAAGTAACTTAGGTCATTTGGACGAAATTGTCTTACACTCCGCATAGTGAAATAAAAGAATGGCGGGGGCTTGTCCATGTCTAAGGTCGAGAGCCACGGGTCTCTGGTTAGTACCGGAGGGGGATAGCAATCCCTAGGGCGGCTGGAGGAGCCCTACCTTACACCAATCAATAAAATTGATTATTTTTATACGAATCTGTAAATAAGCAATACATAACAGGATATGAGCTATTCGGAAGCTAGGTACATAGAGCTTGTAGGGATGGCAAATCTCTTAAGGATCATATATAATTGGTATTCAATTATTAGAAAGACGAGTCCAGAACCTGACAAGTATTCACATAAAAGAATTTGGGTTTTACGGTTCATAACATTATTGGGTTCTACCCTAGACGATTCACGTTGGCCATTTCTAGTTTAAGTTGTAGTTAGTTTAATAAAATCACATCGTCAAAATTATACATTTAATTAAAAATACACAAGGGGGAGCGGGGGGCGTTACATTTTGGTGCCGTGACCAGGATAAATATAGGATAAACATAGGTTGTTACCAGGATATTAATAGGCTGTTACCAGGATAAAAGTAGATTAGTATAAAAAAGTAGCCTCTTGGCTACATTTTGTTGCTGTGAGAACGGAGTGTGATCTTGTTAAGGTTCTGGATTTTCGTCTTTTTCATTTCTTCATCTAGTTATAGGCAAGGGTAATCTTTATTTGGGTTCAGCTAAAAAAATAATAATAATAATAAGATGTGAATTAAGTATAAAAATTGGAGGGTAATTGTAGGCCAGGTAGGGTAGGTGTAGGTTCAACTAAATTTATAAGATGGGAATTTAGTATAAAAATTGGAGGGCAGTTCGGAAATATGTCTGTATACTATTACTTCTGGGAACAAACAATGACGAATTATATAAAATTTATTTCTAAAAATTAAATAACTACCTTATTTAGTATTGCAGAACACAACAAATGCGAGAAAATGAGACACCCAGTAGGAAGAATATAAATTACGGTTCCAGTTAACAAATTAGCTGAAGAATTGTCGAAACAGATACAATGAAGACCAGAGCCTTTTAAGATTTAATTCTTCAACATGCTTGTCTGAAGGGATAGAATGATTGTGAGAGGAGTTACATACAGCAATAAGTCCGTTACAAAGATAAGCAACAGAAGATAGACATTTGAACATTAAGAAGATTTCTAAGTTTCTGTAACAAAAGTTTTGTTCATCGATTCTGGATCGATACGGCCAAATATTATAATGGCCTTTTACATGCTTTACTAAATCTCAAATTGGCTTACTTCCAATATGCCTAAATTCCTAAATTGACTTATTTTCAATACAATAAAATGTCATAATAACATTTACACAGTACATCCGAAATCCAAATTGTATATTTGGTACAATGAACAATAACTTCAAATACCGAATTTTAAATATTTTCGATAGACAGATAAGTGTTAAATATTTTGAGAATATAACGTTTTGTATCTAGTTAATTTGAGTTTTAGACATTTTGGGATATGGTATGATTGAAAAATTCATTAAAACATGATCAGGTCAAGTTTGAGACATTTCGGGAAATGGTAGAATTGAAAATTTATCAAAACGCGATATTCTAAATGAATTATAGTCACATTAAGAATAAGGTTAATTAAGAAGTAGGCGTAAGTCAATTCGAGTTTTAGACATTGTGGGACTGACATTCTGATATTCTAGGAACACGTTATTATGTTTGGCTGTAACGAACCGGAATATGCGTCATTTTAACAAGAAACCTTGTCGGGATTCGAACCCAAGACCTCCGGGTTCGCAAGAGATGTCATTATCGACTGGGCTAAACAATACGAGAAAAATACTTACTATCTTTTAATGATTTGTTTTTATTACATTTACACACTGTATATGGAGTGAGATTCATAGGTGTGAAATCAATATTACGTAGGAACGTTGAATATATTGGTAAACTGGAATGGTTCAACCATTCATATATAGGTAGTAAGCATTCGAAGAGGTTTCCATCTCGGAGGAAAGAGGGAAAGAGGAGGTAATTATGTCATTGAGTAACGCTCCGATACCTTCGAATTAAAACTAAAATAAAGAAATTGAATCAAACTCACTTGTAATCAGTGTCGCAGTTGTCTCATAGCTGATAGTTTCCGATTTAAGTCCAAATTTTGGTATATGAAAATTTTGATAATTTTTCCGATTTCCTCCTTTGCTTTTCTTCTTAAAATAATGTTCCGGGCAAACTGGCGTTTATACAATACGGTTCTTTTTAAATTAAATCGTCTAACTCCACTTTTCCTTTCAACAATATGCAATTTGTAATTTATTTGAAATCAATGAAAAAAGCAGACATGAAATGATATATGTCAAATAACAATTTGTTATTTTTGTTTCTTGCACGACTAGCATGGACATCCTAGACGAAAGTAAGCACTGACATAAAACCAACATAATTTTATGTGCTTCGGAGATTTTATGTACCATGTTAGTGTTGCAACATAAAATTAATTTTCCGAACGCGAAATTCATGTAAAGTGATGCCAATCTATTAAAGACAACTGGAAGAAGATTTGTATTTGTTCCTTTTGTTTGTTAATCATTTAGATCATTCAGATTCAGTTCATTTATGTGGAGATTTCGATTCACTTGTGAATATTTTTCTAAAATATTAAAAAATTAAGAATCCGAGTAACCTGCATATATATAATGTATATGCTAAATACTACGTTAGAACTAGACGTAATTTATTTTGACATAGCGTATCGTTATAACAGACGATTTATTCTACTGTGTATTGTATAATTTCCGTAAAATTTCATTAAAACTAGTAAAGTTAGCGTGACCATAAAAACTGATATGATATAATTATCATGCTAGGTGGGCAAAGGTTTGACGTACAGTTTTATTTAGTTTGTAAACATGTAGCAAGGAGTTTAGTAACGATGAAATATAAAGTCAACAAGACGGAATTAGTGGGAAGAGACGTGTCCGATCATGAATTCGTCTGTCTCTTTCTATCGTATGGAAGTTAGGAGAGACGAAATTTGAAATTCATTTTGCAAAGAAGGTCGTATAGTCATTTATAGAATACATTTTTGCTTCTCATTTATTACAGGTGTACAGTTGAGAGAATTTTATTTTAAAAATGTTGAAATTCAAGAATTTTTATTTGGTAAAAAAAAGGACTATTATACTCGAATTATAGTAAAAAAAGGGAGGAATTCAATTTTTATATTTATTTTGAGTTTAGAGATATAAAACTTTTTTCTGGGAATACCGTCATTATACTCGTTTCCTACTACAACGAGGATAAGAAATTCAAATTTTATATTTATTTTGAATTTAGAGATATAAAACTTTTTTTTGGGAAAATCTTCATTATACTCGTTTTCCACTAATATAAGGGTAGGAAATTAAAATTTCGCATTTATTTTGAATTTAGGGATATAAAACTTTTTTTTGGGAAAATCGTCATTATACTCGTTTTCCGTTTATAAGGGTTGGGAATTCCAATCTCTCATTTATTTTGAATTTAGAGATATAAAACTTTTTTTGGGAAAATTCGTCATTATACTCGTTTTCCACTAATATGATGTTAAGAAATTCAAATTTCGCATTTATTTTAAATTTGGTGGCATACAACTTTTTTTTGGGAAAATCGTCACTATACTCGTTTCCCACTCATATGAGGGTAAGAATATCAAATTTTAAATTTATTTTGAATTAAGAGATAAAAAACTTTTTTTTGGGAAATTCGTCATTATACTCGTTTCCAACTAGTATGAGAGTAGGAAATTCAGTTCTTATATTTAAATTGAGTTTTGAAACATAAAACCTTTTTTTTTGAGGAAAAAAAATTTTTGCGATCACACTCGATTCCGAATAATAAAGAGTCAAAGAGTTTCAAATTTAATATTATTTGCAAATTTAGAGATTTAAAACACCTTTTTTACCGAAAATCGTCATTATACTCGTTTTAGGCTAAATCAGGGGTAAAGATTTCAAATTTTTAATTATTTTGGACTGTCGACAAAACCAAGGTTAAGATTTTCAGATGTTACAATACTTTTGGCTTTAGTCAAAGACTTAAGAAAATTAGAATTGTTAAAACGGAGGGCAGGATTATAAAATTTGGTTTAAAAGAGTATCTTTTACTAAGTAGTTTCTCTAATCAGTCAGGCACTTTATTACATTAGAGTTGTTAAAGTGGAGGGCAGGGAATAACATTTGATTTAAGGCTCAAAAGGGGTTCTGCCATTTTAAATGTGGAATTATCCATGGAATGTTAAGGGAAGAGCAACATTTGTGTTGCGGTTGTACTTAAGAAAGTTTAGCTTGTTCGGTAGAGACTGAGCGTTGGAGATTAGAATGAAGGAATGATTAGATTGTACGAGTGTGTAGGTGAAGGATGATTCGGCACAAGAGGTTGAAAACAAGGTAGCCTATGGAAGTGATATTGGAAGGTTTGAAGGAGTCTCTTCCGGATGGACTAGAGTTATAGTACAACCTAGATCTATTGGTAGTTGATCCCTTCAAATGAATACACGTTGTGCTACCACAGTAATATGTGCTAGGTTAAAGTCATAATATGGCAAGGTCATTTGAGACTTACTGTGTGGGCACGGACTCTACTTGGTTTTAAAGTTAATTTCAATGGTTATACACACCTCACTTTGGATGGGATAACCGAAACATATTATAAATAATACAATAACCAACAACCACAATTACATAACATTGGTTTGATTGTATTTGAATGAGCTTTGTTAAGTAAAATGAGCATAAGTGTTTATTTTGTTTTATGGAATAGTAATGATTAAGGAATGTTCATTTTGAAACACAAAATATATTCAAAGTTAAGCGCAATATTAGTAACATACAGGATATTGAGTTATGATTTACAAAGAAAAGTCGTATATAACCAAATACTCAATAATTATTTCAATGCAGTGAAAGTCGTTAACGAAAAATAAATAATATCTTGTAAAGTGTAAAGGAACTAGTCGGTTATCTTGTTCAAGTGTTACATACGCCAATGGGGATGGTCGGGGTTGTTTGGTGATCGCGAGTGGATCGAGCTTTAATTCTAATGATTGAACTCTATAGTACTTATACCAAAGGCTTAACTGTTTTGTATGGGGTGACTAAGCGGGATTTATCTATAGGAAGGACAATGTTTCCTATAGGCGCCGTCTGAACAATGTAGACATAGCCTTGGGGTAAAAACTCTTAGTTGGGTCATTAGGACTGACCGGATTCACAACCTGGTTCCTCTGACAAAGCAGGTTTGCATGAGGAAAAAGTGGTCATGAGTTATTGTTAAGGTTTAGTGATTTCCTCTCTTTTGCCAAATGGTCGCAGACCCTAACCTGTTGGTTTAAACATACACCACATTTAAAATCACTTTTGGTGAAGGGATTGATTTTCAATAGATTGAGTTCACAATAAGTAGGAAGTTCAAATTAAATGAAGCATTAATTAATTTAATCAGGTTCTTGAATAAACATTCAAAAGAAAACTATTACTCTGATAATGAGTAAGGAACAAGTTTATAACACACATAGGGAAGGGAAAAGGTGATGATTTTATTCAAGTTTAGATTAATGAGATAAGAAACTCTTAGTACTTACAAAAAGGAATTTCCCGATTCGCATGGGGAGGTTTTGGAATATCACTCGTTCGAACAATGTGAACAGAATCGATAGATGCCCAGCCAGATCTAGACATTCAGTTTGATATTACAAAATCAGATTACTAAAATCTATCAGCTACACAAACTGATACTCCAGGCAAATGGTTAATTTTGGGGAAAGGATTATCTTTGATCATTATCTAGATACTAAGAATTTATATTAGTTATTTCGTTGGTCAACTTCAATAAAGAGATGATTTTTAAAGACGAGTTCTGAGAGATCTCATCCATAAAATTCATCGAGGGCAGCTGTAACGGAACGAAATTAGACTATACGCATAACGGAACGTAAAATAAGTTATTAGTTATTTTAAACTTCGTGAAAATAAAGTAGTTTTGAAAGTACTAGCGAATGTCAAACGTAAGAATTAAATAAAATCGTAGATATTCTTCCAAGGAACACAGCATTCACGAAAGGTTTAACAAACTTTGGATTAATATCAAAACTTGAACTCTACCAGTAGAAGAGTTATGTAATCCTAGTATTTTAACGGTTAGAAAAGTCCCTGGAGATCTTGTCGATGGTTCAAACTACTTGTTAAAAATAACCTAGTTTAAATTTCGAATTACACTAGTTGAGACTTATGTAATCCTAGTACTTCTATGGTTGGAAATGTCTTCGATATAACCAAATAGGTCGAGACAGAAATATTTTAAGTTTAAATTTCGAACCATACTAGCTGAGAGTTATGGAACCCTAGTACTGCAATGGTTGGAAAATCTTCAATAAGATCAAAATAGGTCAAGACAGAACCGTTCTACTTTAAATTTCGAACTCCACTAGCTGAGAGCTATGGGACCCTAGTACTTCAATGGTTGGAAAAGCCTTTAACGTAATCAAAAAGAGGTCATAATGACGATTCTACCTGCTGTAGTTTAAATTTAGAACTCCAATTATTCCAATTCAAATTTCGAAATTCTACCATAGCTGGAGTAGACGAAGGGTGAAATTGCTGTCCTAGGGGTGGTTCATCTTTATGAGGAGTTACTCCTCATGATGAGGAATCATTCTTAGACAAATTTATCTAATATTTTATGGGGATTTGTGCTATTTCAAGTATTTCACAAGACCAGAATCTTGTCTAGGCTTCAGTTTGCCTGAGGAGTCTTGCTCGCTTTAGTTACCAGATCTAAGGGTGGTCTGGCGTCTACCTTTTACCTACATGGAGACGAATCAAATTCCTTACGTTCCTTCAATGCCCAGCTGACAACGTAGACATGGCTGCCAATATGGGGTCTCAGCATAGAGGTGTATACCTCGCTTGTCGAAATTGTTCAGTATTTGAGGAACGGTCTTGTTAAAAAAAAAACAAAAGTAGTTTATTCTTCAAATTAGGCATATTACATGCACCTATGAACGTCAATAAACTACCACCGGTTCGGAAAAATAAACCTCTGCCACGAGAAGAACCGGCGTAAGAAACTCGGCGAGGTGTCATTTTTTCAAACCAATATACATTGTATAGTTAAATATAAATTACAGTGTCAGCTACTACAAAATAACTGAAATAACAATGCTACAGTAGAAAACATATTTTCGCGATAGATTACCCGTGCAGGACGCTATCACTGCCAAACATCCCTATCCATGATGTAATCGTTTATCTTATAATATGCTTTTGAAATAAGTGTTTGTTTTACTACAGATTTGAATTTAGAATTACTAAGTTCAGTAATGTGTTTAGGAATTTTATTGTAGAATTTGATACAATTTCCCAAGAACGTCTTTTTCGCCTTTACTAGTCTATAGAAGGTTACTTTCAGTTTCCCAGTATTTCTCGTGGCTATTGGTTTATCAGCGTTCGTTGGAAAATTGCCCAAATTCTTCCTAACATACATTATTATTTCAAATATATATAGGGACGGCAGGGTTAGAATATCTATTTCTTTGAAAAATTCTCTTAATGACTCACGTGACCCCAAGTTATAAATTGCTCGGATAGCCCTTTTTTGCAAAATAAAAACAGTTTCAATATCTGCAGCTGATCCCCATAAGATAAGACCATAAGTAATTATACTATTAAAATAAGCAAAGTTAACTAACCGTGCCGTTGCCACATTGGTAAGCTGCCTTATTCTCCTGACTGCAAATGCAGCAGAGCTCAACCTACTTCCTATCGCTGTTATATGGAAACCCCACTGCAATTTTGAGTCCAATGTAATACCTAAGAATACAGTAGAAGTAACAAATTCTAATGTTTGACCATTAAGTCTAATATTTGTATATAAGTTTCTGTTTGATGAGTTCGCAAGAGAGAATTTAATACATTTCGTTTTTTTCGGGTTCAATACTAAGTTATTGGCAGCAAACCAGTCAGATATCATGGAGAGGGTATTATTTGGTTCAATGAGTTCAGTATCTCTCCTATTTACCTTGAACAGTAATGAGGTGTCGTCTGCGAACATTACAATGCCTGATCTTCGGCTTACCATATATGGCAGATCATTTACATAAACAAGGAACAGGAACGGACCTAGAATAGACCCCTGAGGTACTCCCATCTCTACCACTGTCTCTGACGAAATGGCTTTATTTATCGCTACCTTTTGATTTCTCTGTGTTAAGTATGACTTCATGAGATCTAATGCATGCCCTCTGATGCCATAAAACTTAAGTTTACAAATTAAAGTACCATGATCTACACAATCAAAAGCCTTGGAAAGGTCACAGAACACTCCGATGGCGTCGTGCGACTCTTCCCACGACTGCAAAATAAATTTTAATAAACTTGCACCTGCATCAGTAGTTGACCTACCCTTCGTGAAGCCGAACTGCTGTGCGTGCAAAATATTGTGAGAATTAAAGTGAGAAACCAAATATATTTATATATATATATATCTTATATACACAATAGGGCGTCTTACTCACTGTATCCTAGCCTGCGGGCGTAGTGGGGGGAGACATCCAACACGGGCCCATAGCTTTGCCATTCTCAGTTTAGCCCACTGAACTTTCGTTGCATAGGTTAGCGATTCGCAGTCAGAAGAGCTGAATTTGGTAAGGGATTTATGCTCTTTCAGTTTAACGAGTTTACTGGGGAACAGTAGGGTAGCTTCACACACATTTATTTGGGAAGTAGGGTTTAATAATTATTTTAGGTTTGCCGTTAATTTTGGGGTTTTGGGAATACTTAGCTGAGATAAAGTTATTATTTTTGATATAGATAATGGTGGTTTCTTGAGTTGCGATTTCTAGCAAAATGATTAACATTTACTCAGCATAAGCTAATTTAGTGACGAGCTGAGCCGTTCGTTGAATTAAGCTCTCCAAGTGAAGAGCAGAGCAGTTCACTGGGATAAGCTAATTTAGTGACAAGCTGAGCAGATCATTGAATTTAGCTTTCCAATGAGACGAGCTGTTCACTTCTTTTAGTTTATTTAAAGGTCTGGCAGAGTAGTTCATAGGTATTAGGGAACGAGGAGTAGGGAGAGTAGGTTGTTCAGGGTCAGGGCCAGATTCTATCGAGGAATCACCAGGATTTCGCCCGCTTCCGATGATGAGGCCTTGCGGCGATTCGCCTCATCATACGGCGCGTCTTCCGAAGCGCTAGTAGATGCATTTGCTAGGTAGAACCATATTCTTATGGTTTAGTCTCTTTTACAAACTGATTTTATCCCGAGCGCTCCTAAAGGCCATCCGAACGAATTGATCGGATAAGCCTAGCAGAGTACTCCTGTTAAAGTAACTTAGGTCATTTGGACGAAATTGTCTTACACTCCGCATAGTGAAATAAAAGAATGGCGGGGGCTTGTCCATGTCTAAGGTCGAGAGCCACGGGTCTCTGGTTAGTACCGGAGGGGGATAGCAATCCCTAGGGCGGCTGGAGGAGCCCTACCTTACACCAATCAATAAAATTGATTATTTTTATACGAATCTGTAAATAAGCAATACATAACAGGATATGAGCTATTCGGAAGCTAGGTACATAGAGCTTGTAGGGATGGCAAATCTCTTAAGGATCATATATAATTGGTATTCAATTATTAGAAAGACAAGTCCAGAACCTGACAAGTATTCACATAAAAGAATTTGGGTTTTACGGTTCATAACATTATTGGGTTCTACCCTAGACGATTCACGTTGGCCATTTCTAGTTTAAGTTGTAGTTAGTTTAATAAAATCACATCGTCAAAATTATACATTTAATTAAAAATACACAAGGGGGAGCGGGGGGGCGTTACATATTCTACAACTTCAGTCGTTCTTGCTGACCTAACAGCGTGTAAAATAAAAAAGTTTTGGTGAGTACTTAGTAAATGTATTAAATACTGTTCAAATGGTCTAGTATTTATTGTCTTCAAAAAAATAATTAATTCCATTACTGTTTAGTAACGAACATGAGTCACACATGCGGTATGAATAATTAATGACCTAATGGAATTATTATTTGGCTGTTGAATTTAATGGATATCATGTTTAATTTTCATAATAGTGTAGGGTGTACTATTTGTTTAATTAATTCTTTGGTATATTGATGATTGATTGATTGATTGGCTTTGGGGTTACTGAAATAATTCTAATAAGTAGGACATGTTAATTTTTTTATTGAAAGTAAAACAGAGGCAGTACAAAAAATACCGATACATATAATCCTAACATACTCCTACATATAATTAAATTGACTTGACCACTTCTGAATTGTTGATAAAGAAGGAGCAGACTCACGGTAAACATAATCCATTTCTTTTTTATAGCTTATTGATTTTTTACCTGTTTGGTCAAGAATTTTATTACCGCTCGGTGCTCTACGAGGGGTGTTCAATAAGTTTTAATAATCGGTATGAACCACCCCGTAAATGATATTCTTTTAATGTGGGCTATACCATGACACAAATCGACATTAAATTAGAGTAAAAATATATAAACATTATTCATTTGTTTTTCTGTAATTGCTGAACCAAAAAACATCTGAATTGAAAAAATAACAAGATGGCGGATATAACCTCACCGTTCTTTCTAAATTCCCGCAGCGTGTGATATTTGAGGGGGTAGAAACTGAGACTATCTTACATATTATAGAGGCAATTACCAAAGACAATTCTTAATGTGATATATCAAGCAAAAACCAAAACGTCAATGTAAGTGGCCTTCCTCTGCTATTAGATTACTTTGACGTGATCTGCTTTCTTATTTTCATCCGTTTTATTTTCTCTTCTTAACATACAGAGCAATCTGGAAAAGTAAATTAAAATAAATATTGCATTTTGAACTCGACGAGTTAAAGAGAAGCTATGAAATGAATGTATAGGTATATAATAGTGAATATTATTTTCCGTTGGCTAGGTAAAATTCAACCTAATGTCAATGTCATAAAATATTTTTAAACGGAAAAATCATCATATCAAGAACAGTTTTTCCATACACCGACTTCTTGCAATCTTCACCAGATCGTTGGTTCACCGTATGAAAGGCCTGACCTCGTTCTACAGCCGATTTTTTTAAAATTAGTAATGGGATTGCTCTTGGCCAGCATATAGCCAGGAGGCAAAGATGAGGCCGACCAACCCGATGTGCTCTGCTGACAGCCACCTAAGCTTTGCAATTGTTCTGAATTCTATCTCATAGAGGAACTCCGAGCAAGACTATTTCTATGACGATTGGTGAAGATTGCGGTAGTACGCTGGGGAAGCAGGAAAAGACCGAGTATTATAGTGATTCTTGAGGGACACCTACGTTCAGCACTCATCGTTTGGGTCCATATGATGACGTCTCACCTCAGCGTGCAGAAGTATACGAGTTCAACAACACTAAGGAAGGAGAAGCCGAGAAACAACCCCAGCAGCCCTCCGCAGTTCGCCAGGAAGTCCGTCGGCCCGAATAGCTCCGAGCGTCTCATCGTCGCGAACCGTGGCTCCTTAAAGTACATCTCGAGATGGGTATCTTTAAAGCTGAAAAAAAAAACGAAGCGTAATCTTTCGGCTACATTGCTTTCAAAATTAGCAAACTAATAATAATAATAATAATAATAAGGAGCGCTCGTGGCCCAGCGACGCCCGCGTAGCGCGTGCGGTATGCGAGGTTAAGCAATGTCGGGCGAGGTCAGTCCTTGGATGGGTGACCGCTTTGAGTGGTTACTAACTGAGCGCTCCCGTGCTTTGGAAGGCACGTTAAGACGTTGATCCCGGTTGCTGTCTATGATAGCAGTCGTTAAGCCAAGTTAGAGGCCTCCGGGCGGCTTGAGAACTTCTAACAGTCAAGTTGCCCACTCACTTGACAAGCCTAATCCCAATAAGGTCTAGTTTCCCCCTCGGGTTGGAAGGTCAGATGGCAGTCGCTTCCGTAAAAACTAGTGCCTACGCCAATTCTTGGGATTAGGTAGCGGACCCCAGGCATCCTGCAGGATGCAACTGTACTGGGAGTAACGCTAGGAGGATGATGATGATAATAATAATAATCGGTGTACCCCTTGCATTTCATTAAATTGTCAAAAGAGCCTCTACGTGTTGGCTATGTGGTACTCGGTTGGTACTTCAGTACCTCGATACTTCGGCTTCGCGCACATCCTCCAAAGGTCCGGGACACCATTGTCCCGTGAGCGGAAAAGACATACAATAATAATAATCGTAAGGCGTCGGGATGTGACGACCCCATCGCCCACTGCTTCTCCAGTGCAATCAGTCAACGTAAGGCAGCTTGTGGCGGGCTGTTAGGGAGCAGCGACCCTACGTACCTGAGTGCTCCTGGGCACCCCCTGGGGGATTTTCGAGAAGACTGTGTACAAGCCAGTTTTGTTGCAATTTTAGCACGTGTAGGTGGGTACTCCCAATGGACGTGGTGCAACTTCGATCCCCTTATCAAGTGAGTGCGCAACTTGACTGTTGTATTAGCGAACTAAAGTCGCTGACTGACAACCGGTACTGTGTTCTGGAGTGGAGACCGCGTCTTGACAATAGCATAATAGTAAATTGTTAACAGAGGGCTTAAAGATACCCATTGCTGACGAAATAGGTCGAGGCTGAAATGGGTGGTTACACCCGAGTTCAACAATCTTCGAATGCAAAAAAAATAAACAATGACAAATATACAAAACAGTTTTTCACCTCAGCGGCTCGAAAATGACGGTTTTGTTGCTTGAAACCAGTGAGCAAAATGCAATTTTGCTGCGAGCGTGAAAACGACTTTTCCTGCTTGAAACCAGTGAGCAAATTTTTTAATTTTTCATATCGTAGGTTAGTTTAAGTAACTTCATTCTCTCTATCACTATTCCTTTGCGTTATATGTTCTCGCCGCTGAGTCGAAAAGTCGTATCACACGAGAGCAAAGATATTTGCATCTCGTGTCTTTGAGTCCTTTAATTATAGAACCTTTTGCTTGCTCGGGACTCAACATCAACACTCGCAGCAAAAATCTACTTTGCTCTCTTGTTGAACAAATAACTATTTTTTAATACTTTTCCCGTTTGTCCCGTTTTCAGAGCTGTTACTATGAAACGAAAACGAACGAAGTTTTTGTATCTCTCTCTCTATCGCTTGAATGTGCAAGTGAGATGGAAAAGAAGATTCATCAGATACACGAATTTCGTTCGTTTTCGTTTTGCGGTAGCAGCTCTGAGTATCAGAAATGAAAACGTATATTGGTCACCCGTCGGACAAAAAGCGAAAATTTTCTATTGTAAGTAATGCATTTGGAAACCATGAATTTAGTCATTGATGACTACCTAGAGGTAACCTAACTCATAAATTATGTAGGTGCTTCACATACATCGTACTCTCTTTTGATTTCCTTGTCGTGTATGAACTGACTATCCTTATAGGGAGATATAATACGATATGTTTCGGCATGTTCTCCACTTATTATTTCATATTTGACGATCATGATGTAAATTCCTATAACTTTAACACCAACCAAATTTATATTGTAATTCTCATCATGTAATAAACAAATCTAAATCTCATCTAAACTATATTCCGATGAGACCAGTTATACTATATAAGTTAGTTTCTAAACGATATTTCTTTGCTATTCTAAACTTGTCGTGGATTTCCGCAAAGAAAGGCCTGATTCTATCGATTACGTAGTAATATTTAATTTATTTAGGTAACATAAGTAGCGTCTAGGATTCTTCTTTTTTATAAGAACCAGTAAGTACTTGACAATAAAAAAATTGCAAAGGGAATATCCCTATTTTTTACCCATGTATTGTATGTGGTCTGGAGACATTATTAACTTCATCCGAGGCTCGAAGCTGGGCCAACGTCAATAACGTTGCGTCAAAATAGTTTTTAGTGACCTCAGCCTCATACTGCACGCTGTAGCACGAAGGTAAACAATAGCATAGGTTGCCAAAGCCGTCTTCGGAAGCCGAATATTCTCCTGAAAAATCGAATATGTAAAGGGGAGACTTAAAGGAAAATCTTACATAAATCGATCTAGTCCCAAACCAAGAAAAACTTGTACTAGACGTCGATATATAAACTAGTGGCTCTGTGAGCTGTAGATATCGCAAAAAAAAGTTACTTTTTTTACATTTTAAAACTTCCAAAAATTTACTAGAAAAAAAACTATATAATTAACAAACCTGCTCACAAAATTTCACGAGAATCAGTTGAGAAATGCGACCTGTAGAGGAGGACATCCGGACAGACAGACATACTAAAGAATTTTTGCCGAAAGCTGAAATGGAAAATAGAAAACATCCAAGACTCAGGAGCAAATATGCTCATCACACAAATAAATGCCCTGACCGGGATTCGATCCCGGGACTTTCGGCTTCGTAGGCAGGGTCACTGCGAATTAAGCCAAAGTGGTCGTCGAATATAAAGATGGAATATCACTGTTGTTCTCGGTCGAGTTCAATTTAAACCATCGTTTTTTCCGTTCAAAATGCCTATCACCTTGCCTCTTCTATATGCGTTGTTCCTTCTAAACTAAGTCATTCAATGGGTTTCTTGTATATTCAAGTAAAGTTTTCTATTGTCTATCAACACAAATAAAGTTCCTCATATTTTTCGACCTGCAGTTACGGTCCCGCCCATGTAGTGACTCTCTTAGTCCATTTTTCGATGTTCATTCTTGCCACGTGGCCAGCCCACTTCCATTTTTGTTTCTTGCAATGTGATAATGCGTAGCACATATTTGGTATATGTTACAAAAACATTTCACTACCGACTACCGAGAGTATTTTTATCGTGATAAGGATAGTACTCTAAGCCGAATAATTATGATATCTTTATCTTTTTTGTCACACGTAGCTTTCCTCTCTTATCGCTAAGACTAGACTTTAGAGTGCAAACTATTTACTCGTTATTGACAACTGGCCAATAGTACTCGAGACTAATTTAACTCGCTCAATCATTGAAGTAAAGATTTTGTTCACAAAGAAGCGGTCAATTAATTTAATTTATTTTGTACTGAAATAGTAATTTAAATAAGACATAATTGGACCCATGTTGATATAAAATTATTTACTCTTAACATCGTCAAAAATACGTGGCTAAAATTTTTCGGGCTATTGGAGGACCCACGGTGTAAATCTTTTATACCACGACGATGACAAAGCATTCGTTTGCATTTAGCCTGTAAAATATTTAAATTCTCATAAAACTTACTGAGAGCACGAAAAAAACAGGCTCTCTGGTCCAAGGATGTGCATAAAGCAGTTCTATCGTTACCTGAAAAAAAAAGTACAGTGTAACACGAATATAAGTATGCAAGTATTAGATTTCCCCCCTCCCCTCATACATCTGTGAAGATATTCAAAGCTGCATGTGATGTCCTCTACCCTCTACCCGTACCGGCCCAGCGTGGGGACTACTACCATACCCTCTCATCAATGAGAGGAGACCGAAGCCCAAAAATGGGACGTATATAGACTAATAGATAGATAGATACAAACTTTATTTAACCACAACACAAAAATACATATTCTTAAAGCTAAACAATAAGAGTGAAAATACAATGAGATAGAAACAATGACAACAATCCAAGGAACATTATTTGACTTAAAGCTAGCATTTATAAAGAGCAATCTGAACGAGAGCCATGTGTTGTGGCAGCATAGGCGCTGACTCAGCATTAAATGCTGCGGAGCCCGCAGCGCTGATCTTCCGTCAGAACCTTTAAAACTAAAAACTAGTGCCGGTTCAAACGACCAGTGCAATGCTGTGTCAAATGTATTTCTGGATACTACTATGCATGAGGTGTCAATATCGCTATGTAAAATTTTCATATGTGTATTACCATGTACTTTCGTGCGAATATTATATATAAACACAATCACGTAAAAACAATGGTGTTAGATTTAAGAGTTTAGGTACCTTTCTTTTGAGTATTTAACAAATATTGTCCTAGTTGTAGTTTGAAATTATTTTTGTTTTGTAAGGCTCTGATTGGTGGAGGTATATTATTCCAGCACTTTGTTGCTCGGTACCTAAAACTTCCCCGAAAGGCGGCAGTACGATGTCTCGGAACCTGCAGCTGCAGAGTACGTGGTGCTCTGACCCTGTGACAACTTATGTTTGTCGACCAGACCAATTTCTCATATAGGTACCCAGAAATATGAGTTTTGATTGTGTCAAACATCAAACAGGCCAACATAAGTTCCTGACGAGGGAACATCTTTAGGAGGTTGCTATTGTTTAAAAATGGAGTGACATGAGTACGTGGTGGAATATTAAAACAAAACCGGGCACAAGCATTTTGCACCCTTTGTATACGGCGGGGCTTTTAGCTGCGATTGCATTCGTCTGAGCCTGTGATCCGAGAACCAAGTATTTAGACTTGATGGGGTTTAATAATGACGATGATGATATTGGGATACATTTATAGCAATTTCAAACACTAACGGCCATTATATCGTTATGGTTATGAAATTCCTTTTTGTCAGAGCGGTTTAAGGGCCTGAATAATATCTGCCGATTTACACCAAATTCTAAGTTCTGATAACTAAAAAAGTGCTAAATAAATAAAGAATTGGGTGGAAAGGAGTGATCACAGAACGTTTTAGAATGTAAGATATTTGTTAATTTTTAGTTTTTTGACAAACTAATTATACTTATTAACCTAGCGTAAATACGATATTATAACACCTATCTAGATTAAATAAAACTAGGCTAGGACGACAATGAGAAGGAAAATGATGTTGCTGATGATAATAACGTTATTAAAATTAAATCCGCTACCCAAAGGCTGTCTGGTAGAGATCGCTCTTTAGCGATAAGGCCGCCTTTTGTTTGCCTCTACTTATTGTTATTAGGTACTGTACTGTGTCCTTTAATTGAGGTGTGCAATAAAGAGTATTGTCTTGTATTGTTATCTTTACGGGAGTAATTGACAATAACTACAATGAGTTTCCGACAAAAAATATTATTTGCCACAATCAATTGACGTTAGAATTTTAACAACTTATTCTCACTCACAGTCTCGTGGGATAAAACTTGCAAGAGACCGGGAAGAGACGCCTATGCTCGGCTGTGGGTGATAACAGGCTTAATATGATGATGATGAAAAGCTTTGAAATAGGATTAGTGATTATTTCCTCACGCGGCATGTGAAAGATGACGCAGCCGCAGCGCGCGAGGGTGTGGTTGGTGAGGCACTCCAGTCGGCAGTTGCTCGGGGTGTACGCTCGGAAGTACCTCAAACTCTTCTCGGCGGGGAAGTAACACTGACGTCTGCAAAAGTAAAGTTATGTTATTCGGTTCAGATTTTGTAATATTCAAGAATGTATATCTGTAATTAACCTCCTGTCAGTTGTTTTGTAAAACATATCGGTCGCTATTCAAGAAGTACAAAAACGTTTTTTTCCCATGGCTTAATAAATACAGCAATTTTTTTGGTAATGGCTATCGATTGGCAATGGAGGCAAAAATAAACAATGTTTCTTCTCTAACTTACACGTACTTGTTAAGGCCGTAAGTATCTTGAAAAATAGCGGATATGGTGGCAGGGACACAATTTTTTTTCTTCAATTCAGGCATGCAGGTACTGTGAATGTCAATAAACTACCACTAGTTCCGAAACACATACTTGTGCCTTGAGAAGAACAGGCGTAGAAAACTCAGCGAAATATTTTGTTTCAAAAGACTTGAGTTGACGACAAATAGCGCATTTTCGGGAGCTCTGGTGACATAAACCACAATCAGGAACACAATACCACATACCTAAAGACCAAGTTGTGGGGGAGTTGGCTGAGGTCTTCTGTAAATGATGATGAGTGCTGTATAAATATATGAGTTAACTTACATGTGCGGTGGGTACTTGATCAATGAGTCAGAGGTGGTCACAACGTTGATCTTGATCGCGAAGGAGGCCGCCTCTTGCGCTTGCACCGCGTAGTGGTACAGTGAGATCTGCGGCAGATCGGCCGGGTGGTGGAGGTACACCTGTTATAAATGTTACGTACGTTTCAGTGACAAAAATACCTGTATGCTCTTCCTAACGTGTTATTAACATCATTTCCAGAAAGAAAAAAATATAGTAATAATACAAAATGTTTTGTCATTGAGTGCGTATGGATTCCTCATCCCTCTGAGGGTGCGTAGAGGATGAGATATTTGTAGCACACTTCCCATTGAAACAGATAATATATACCTATGAAATAAGGTGACCAATTTAAAAGGTTATGTTAATACTATTTTTACATATGGGATAGTTTTGTGGGGTACTTGTTCTGATAAAGACCAATTACTATTAGCACAAAAACGCTGCATAAGAGCAATCTATGGAATTGGTCGAAGGGAATCATGCCGGCCGATTTTTATTGATAATGGCATACTCACCGTCCCATGTTTGTATATTTTGGAGGTAGCCGTTTTTGTTCATAAATACAAAACACAATTTATCGAAATACAGCAGCTACGTACCCGTAATGTTCGAGCACAATATACACGTAAGTTACATAAAACGGCTGCCAAATTAGGACTTACCTCAAAAAACCGTTATATCATGTTTGTGTATCACAATTTACAATACCCAATAGTTTTAAGTGTCAGAAATTTAACTTATTTCAGAATTTAGTTAAGAATTAGTCATATAATATACAAGTTATTATAATATCAATGACTTGACTGTTTGATTGTAATGTAAAATTGTAATCTCTTTTCTGACATTTATTTCTGTTATTATTTTTATAATTTGCTGTAATCTTTTTCCTGTCATTTATTTTATTTTTGGCCATTTTAATTGTACTTAATCTCTTTTATGACATTTATTTTAATAAAACATAAGTAGAATTAGACGTATGTACACCTGAAAAGGTAGGGTATGGTGAGTCCACCAGATGTACTGCAACTAGATTTGCAATTTGTAACCCATTTCCAACATACATGAATAAATCATTTCATTTCATTTCATTTCAAAGGGTCAGCGTGAAATCAGAAACTATAAGAGGTAGAGAAATTGATCTCAGGAACTAAGAGTCCATTTCACAATTATAATTTTATAAAAAATAATCAACAATTCTTTATACGAATCCGGGAATGGAACCTGAATCTTTTAAAAACAGGACACTTTATTGCAGAAATGAATAGTATGGTTGTATCGAAAAATATATTCTTATATTATTTCCTCACGCGCTTCCGCCTATACTCGTAGATGCGTCACGGCCTAGCGAAATAACGCTCGATCTCCTCCTGACATTGGTCGAACGTATAACCACAGAATAAGTAATGTATAGTATAACACAAGAAATTCCCGCAGTGCAAAACTGATTGCTAAACGCTTTTCTGGTCTACTGCATACGCCTACAGCCAACCGATCAGCTTTGCACTGAGAGCGCGATGGAGATGCGTACCGCTGACGTGCGCCATCATCGTCGAGTGCCCATAAAGGATGATTAACAGTAGACCGTTCCGTGTCCGGACCGGCCCATTTTCTATGACAGCAAACGTAACGGCCGGCGTATTTCTCTAGAAGAAAACAGGCTGGCCCGGACACGGATCATCCTTAAATCTGCCATGGACGTCACTGTGCTGGGTCTAACAGGCTAGGTGCTGCTCTGAATGCGGGGTCACCACTTTAGGGCCCAGAATGAAAACATTAAAATAGATCAGATAAGTATTCCGTAATTTATTTATTCAAGAATGACAGACGTCTCTCAAGACATTTTTAAAACCGAGCCGGCAAGGAAAGCGCGGTAAGGTGCGCAGTAGCTACAGAACGTTTTATTCGTCAGCTGACCGATGTCAACGTTGGAGGAAATCAAACCAAAGCTACGCGAACAAGCTTTGCGTTAATAGGCGTGGCTCCCGCGTCGAAAGTCATAAGACATTGCTTTGAGTGTCTATATATTTCCATACTGGCCTGACCGCCCATCTTCCCAACTCATACGCCGCCACACGCATCGCCTGGACATAACCATTAGTACTTTACCTCAAAAAACTTAATCCCTGAACTGACCTTGAATCCTTGGTCAAAGGTGTCGCATAGAAAATCACGGTATGTTACTTCGCTGAGAAATAACATCAAATCGTGACTGTAGCCGCTTGCCTTTGAAAGGAAAAAAAAACATTATTTCAAGATTACAAGTGTACATGGTATAGGCCAAAGCCTACCCCGGCGTAAGAGGGGCGGGATGAGAGCGCCCCCTAGCCTTGTGTATCCGCGTGCGTTCAGCGGCAGGGCAGACCGAAAGCTCGGCACATTCATTGACCTTTTTTAATTATTATTTTCACATAACGTACTGTACAAACTTTGATGGTCATCAAACGTTACTTCAACACATTCAGTATTGTCAGCTCCACTCATTTATATTTTTAGTATCAATAAGAATTCCCAGCCAGTATTAGTTTCTCGGTAATTCGGAGGATATCGTCGATTTCTGTAGAAATTCGGACTTGGCCACCGCATACCTAGACGTTTTATTACTTACTAAATTTTTAGAATTTCACTTGGTTTTTTTCTTATAATCATCTTCTTCAAATTTATTTCAATTGCTTTGAGAACATTGCTTGACTATACCTCGGCCAGAACAAGGATTGCCTGCCTCGTATTGTCTATAACAGACTTAGAACGCACTCCCTTCTTTCGCAGCTTTTGTACTATTGATGCTATTCTTGAAAGCAAGTGAGTATCAAGTTTTATACAAAAATAATACTTGTCCACGTCTGGGATACACGTCTTGACCAGTTCTGTTGAAGTAGCCGTGTTCAAGCGACCAGCCTTTCCGGGGCGCTGTTGCGTTGAGATAAGAGTAATTACTCTGAATTCTGGAAAAAAATTAGGACTTACATTTGGTTCAACCTTTCTCAAGGCAATGAACAGGAAGGATTTGAGTGAAATGAAATGAAATGAAAATTTTATAGATAACAATTGTTACAGGTCTTTTTTCGATACATTATGCTCTAATTATAAATAATTAGGTTTATATACCAAGCATGCCAAGCGTGGCGATTATGGCATATACCCCCCTTGAATTTGTGGTAGGCCTATGTCCAGCAGTGGACGTCCTTTGGCTGATATGGTAGGTTTATATACTATAATTCGTAAATCAGTGAATTGTCACATGGCCAATGGTAAATTAGAAAATTCAATATATACATAAAACATATTCTTAAGCAGCCACTTTCTTAATCTGGATTTAAATGTAGTGATGGAAGGCCCATCTCTAATGTCATCGGGCAGACGATTATATACGGAAGGGCCGAGGCTATAATAGACCGTTTTTGCTGACTTCGCTAGTCTGCAACGCTCCGCTGCCAGCCTGTCTCCATGCTTATTACTACGCAAAGTGATGAGAAGACGGGCGATAGATAGGTTGGACAGGCGATATCCAACTTGGATAACTTTTATTTTTAATTTTCGAGTGTTTGTTTTTGTGTGTATTATATTTAACTTATTCCGACGCAAAAAATGCACTTAATAGACTTACAGACTTTGTAGAGTCTATTTTATTCGGGTTTGTAACTTGAAGATGGACAAACTGGTAATAATGCTAATCTACTCGTATATAATTGTTTTTTATTTCTTCTGCATTTAATATGATCACTGAACTAATTCGTAATTAATAGCTTTGACATGTAATATTTGTAATATTATGAATATATGAGTATGAGTATGAGTAATAATTGCAAGGATTATGTAATAGTTAAATAACACTTACTGGTCCATATGGAATATTTCTTCGGTAGCTAGGCTGTTGAAAGTGAAGCACACACCATCTTTGGTCACGACTGGAGCTATTTGGTTTGTATCGGACTCTTCGATATACGAATTTCGCCACTGTCCATACCAAATAATATGTTTTGCTCTAGGTGCCGCCTTAAATAGACCAAAAAATTAATAACGTGATATAAACAAGGTGAGGAAACGTGATTAATTAGTAAGTAGTAGTCATAGATACGATACGATACGAATACTCTTTATTGCACACCTCACACAAATGAAACGTTACAAACAGAAAAAAAGAAAACACAGTAATATGTAGGTAGAGGTAGACAACAGGCGGTCTTATCGCTAAAGAGCGATTTCTTCCAGACAACCTTTGGGTAGCGGAAAAAAAAATTGGTTGTTTGTAAAGTAGGTTTACGATCGAGATGTTTACGTGATAACGTCTTACTTCACTTGCACTTCACTTATACCTGCGATCGCGCTCGTGAGGTTTTGGTGTGACACAAGTTTCTGAACATGTCACCCGACTAAAACGATTTTAAAGACGTTATCACGTCAAAAAGAAAATAATATATGCAGTAGGTGGTGCAGAGATAATATGAAATAAGTTAAACATAATTTATAATAAAAATATTTATAATATACCTACTTATATACTGTTATATATAAACATACATACAAAACCGTACATATATACCAATATCACAAAACAAATAAATACATAGAAATGTAGTAGTAGATTTTTCTATCACCATTAAAGATAACTTGTTCTGTATGTATGTGGTGTTGTGTTCCTGGTGGTGAGTAAGATCGTAAGAGCTTTATCAAAAGCTAGGCTTAAGCTTAAGCTTAAGGCTTAAGCTTTATCGTAAGGCTGCAAAATGTATATACGTTTTTTTACCAATCTGTAGCGTCCTTCAAAGCTACATTGAAAAGATTATGGCTGCCCGACTCCTGACTATTTTTAATTTTTTTTTTTACTCGCGTATATGGACCTATTTATCGTAGTATATAAACATTATTTATTTTCTCTCACACACACATCTATATCTTGAGCTGTAAGTAATAATAGGATATTTAATCGTATTTTCTGTATTCAATTATAAATTGTGTATTCAAAATAAATTTGTTTTGTTTTAAATTTGGTACGGTGCATAACACAAGTTGTTTATCGTCATCCTCCATTTGTTTTTAATAAACTCATTTGCTCAAAGGTCAGCTGGAAGAGATCCCTTGAAGGGATAAGCTCGCTTTTCGTCTACTTTTTGTTTGTTTATCGTTTTATCGTGTTTTATGTACAATAAAGTAATACATACATACATACATACATACATTGTATTCATTTTTTTTTGTAGTTTATTTTCAGTCATTCTACGAGCGTTTCAACAGCATGTCACGTGACGCAGGTACCCGTCTGCCACACTACTGTCAATACTAAAGTAATTTAGATGAAAGTTTCGACTAAGATTTTCACTAAATAAGCGGGTGGCGCAGGACCGGTTATTGTGGCACTCTTTAGGGGTGGCCTATGTCCAGCAGTGGACGTTTTTTGGCTAATATGATGATGATGATAGATAAGCCAAAGTGGGCAATGCACAGATACTTTTTAAATATAATAATATCTATTACTCATAGTGGGTGTTCATTTTCAAAGTGGGATACTTTGCCTGCCTAAGGCGACATCCTGATATGTTGGTGCGGATGGGGTACGATACTTTGACTATAGAATTCAATGGACCGGGCGTATTGTTCTATTTGTACCAAAGCTACTGAGGCTCAAAATCGCCATGTTATGTTCCCCGGTACGTCAATCATACGTCAATTGAGCAGTACACGACCTGTCAGTGAGTGGAATAAAAATTGAGAAGTTATAAAATAAACAGTGTTATTAAAATAAAAACCGCACAAGACTTTAAAGGAATGTGAAGTTAAATGCTGCGATCATGCCTTAGTGTAGCATAACAGGATGAGGCTTAAGACAAAGCCAGCAAAAAACGCAGAAACAGAAAGTTTGTCGTTGCATAGCTTTGTTATGTTTTTCTATTGAAATATTGGATGATTTGAACATTGTCGAGAGCAAGGCACATGTATCATAGCATAGTTAGTGTACAGATTAAGATAATTTATATTTTGTAGTGGGATTTAGCTTTATTTTCAATATTTTTGTACTAAAAGTTACCCTGGAGCAGTAGCTAGGGTTGTTCCTAAATATATCGATAATGAATTGTGATGACTTACTATACCTACTCATTGATTCGGTGATTTATATTTTTAAAGGTTGCCAAGAAGTGATTTTCAGAAGAAAAAATGGTTAGACGCTATTTGAACTGAGAATGAAACTAGTGGTAGTTGTTTGAATTGAGAAATAAAGATTTGTGTAAATTATTAATATAAAAGTATCCTGATCTCACGTTGTTTCAATAGTAACCTTTTAATATACCTAATTTGTGGTTATCTCTTGGTTAGTTCTCCCCTAACCTGTGGTGGTGGTGAAATGATAAGACAAAAGAACATCTATACAAAGTATATACTATTATTAGCATATTCCAAAACTAAACTAATGGGATACATGCAGCATACTTAACGGTGTCTCGTAGGTTTTTATTATTGGTGACGGGCAGATCTATTTATGCTACATGCCGTTATTGACTGCATGTAATTAATACACGATATGTAGCGAAATAGTAAAGAAACTCTTTACTAGTAACTTTAATCATGAAATCCCGTAAAGTAAATGCCTGTTTCATAGAATCATTAAAGAAAACTGCATAGAAAAGAGGTCACTATTATTCATATATATCTAATAACATCCTAGGAAACCAAGACGTTCTAAGATCTGTCTATAATATCGATAAAAATGTTGATTATCGGGACAGCGCTATATCCGCCATGTTTAGTTCCAATATGGCCGCAAAATGGACACGCTCGTAATGTTGACAGTTCGCGTCCAGAGTTTCTTTAGTCAAAGGGTACGATATGAGAAAACTTTCAGCTGTCAGTGTCAACCGTCAATCGAGTCAGTACCGCTTTTTTACTGGGCCCTTCCTGCGAGGAAGCGTACTGTTCCTCTTCTGGGCATGATATTGCTTTTGCGCAAACGTAATACCAACAGTATCTCTTCACGTGACGAAATCTGAGTGATGTCAGTGATTTCACGTCAAAGAACAAAATACCACATATCGAACCCGCCCCGACAAGTAAGTAAGTAGTCTAATAATCATTACCTGTACAATATTTTGCACCAAAGTTTTCGCACGAGCATACGGAGCAAATTGTTTATCATAAGTACGATAAACATTGCAAATAAAATTCACATTGACTAGTTCGTTCATAAAAGGAGTTTTTTCCATGAATCTGGAAATACATAAATAAAGGCAGACAATAATAATTCAGGTAATGTAGAGTTTACTTTACAATGAATATTAGTTTTAAACATTTTATTTGGATTAATTATTTTATGACATAGGAGGCAAACGAGCAGACGAATCGCCTGATGGTAAGTGATCAGCGCCGCCCATGGACACACGCAACACCAGAGGGGTTTTAAGTGCGTTGCCGGCCTCTAAAATGGGAGTACGCTTTTTTTTTGAAGGTTTGAAGATCGCTTCGATCCGGAAATATTGCAGGCGACAGTTCATTCCACAGTTTAGCTGGGTTAGTTGGGTTTCAAAAACCGATCCGTGTTACTGACGTTATTTTGTATATAATAAATAATGTGAACGTCCCAATGCTCGACAAAGTAATGCCCAATAGATAACACATATTGATCATCTGTTAGTATGATATAAGATTGAAAGTGCCATGTATTGGGTGAGTGTAATTGACTATGAAATGTAAAAGAATTTCTTTACTTCGTCACGTGTATCTTTATATCTTCTTCACTGGTGATGTTTTCTTTTTTTAGTTGATCCATGAATTTCTTGAATGTAATCCAGTGTTTGGTGTAATTGAATGATTCTTGATTCACTTTTGCTTGCGGGCAGACCGTCACTGCTGGAAACGGGACCTGCAAATTTGTCAATTAAGACAATTTGTGCTATACACCTGGGGCAGTCGAAGGACGTCCACAGCTGGACATAGGCCTCCCCCTCTTTGGTGCCTCAATGACCGATCCCGCTGATATGATGATGATGACCTGGGCCAGTAAGGCACGGAATGTCTCATTTTACAAGAACGGTCTACAAAATTAAGACGTGTAGGAAACCAAAGAGTCATTCAACTTGTCCAGAAATTATTGTTGCTGACTGCCGAACTGAAAGTACGAGTAAGGGCGATAACAATGCGACCTGAAGCTTTCTTTATTACCGCCTTTGCTTTGTAATAAAATTCTGTCAATGAAATGAGATTGTCCGCACGCGTAGGACCCCAATGGATATGGATGCATAGTTGGATGTGCAAGTCGCAAAATGTGCAGTGGAGCAAATCCCAAAAGGCGCAGGTCGCAAAAGGTGCAGATCGCACAATGTTCGGTTCTGGCGCTTCGTCGGCCGCTGCCCACATGGCCTATGATGACAGAGCATACGTGGTCGCGATTCTTAGTAATGAAAGACCGAGGAAGAAAAAGACAACAGCTATATTTTCGATTGAAATGGAGTTTACAATCTATTGCACATATGGGCTATAATAGTGTTCGTACCTCCGACGCAGACATGAGTTGATCGTTAACACTGATGATGATAGGGCTGGTCTGCCACTTCACCCACGTGTTGCTTATCGCCCACACACACAATACCACACTTATCACGAATATAATGATCCAAAATATTCTGTAAAACAAAATGGTCATTTAAATAATAGGTGAAGGAAAGAGTTTTATTATATGCAGAATTAGTTTTATTTTTACGAGAATATTAGGAACGGCACGTCAGTAATTGATGCCTACTTAGTTTTTAGGTTATAATAGGTACAATCAGCTGAAGAGAAACCTGACCCTCCCTCCTCCCCTACAAACAAACTTCTATGCAGGAGGGACCACGTTTCACTGTAGCTGACTATATATGATGATTTTTGGGGTTCCATACCCAAAGGGTAAAACGGGACCCTATTACTAAGACTCCGCTGTCCGTCCGTCCGTCCGTCTGTCACCAGGCTGTATCTCATGAACCATGATAGCTAGACAGTTGACATTTTCACAGATGATGTATTTCTGTTGACGCTATAACAACAAATATTAAAAACCAGCCAGATACGAGTCGGACTCTTTGCCGTTTTTATTTTTTGTACGGAACCCTCGGTGGGCTAGTCCGACTCGCACTGAACCGGTTTTTTAATACCATTTTTGTTCTGCAGAAGAGGGCTATTCGAGCAATATATAAAATGAACCATAGAGACTCAGACAAGTTCAAGAAAATTAATTTGATTGACATTGCATCGTCAATGCATCCATGATTAACATTGTAAATTTTAGGAAGAACTATATGACATACATAATATGTATAAACATACGCTCGCAGTGCCTACCACTCGGCTACAAAAAGTAAAAAAATCATTCATGGGTAATGGTGTAAAGTTTTATAATAATAAGCATCCAAAAACGTAACTGAATTATCTGCCAATAAATTAAAAAAATATATGTAAAGCGTAAACTCATATCGAAAGCATAAAAGCACACAAGACTACATGAATGATAATTTGATAAAGCACCGTGGGATTCATTGTGACTGAAAGATTCAAGAACAATATGTTTAAGGCTGGGTTGCACCGACTTACGATAACAGATTGATCAACGTTAAATATGGCGCCGGCAGCTGTCATCCTATAGGAACTTGTCCAAGTTTCCATACATTAAAATTTTAACGAACACAGCTTACGATTACAGACGGTTTGGCAACCCAGCCTTAATAGCGACTAGAACCTTTGTGCCATGCAATATGTCAAAAATAGTACATTGTTTAACGAGGGGCGTAAGTGGAAAATTGCTATTTTCTTACGTCCGAGGTAATCACAATGTTTTCATCACATTAGCGAGGAAATAAATAACTCCTGCACTAATCAAAATTGAAGAAATTGACAACTTCACCTCCAATATCAGTGCATGGCCGCCGAGAGGAGCGCACAGCTTCAGTATTGCAACCAATCACAAAGCAGTACTCGTGCGGCGCGCGGCCTACTTACTACTACTACTACCTACATTTGACAGCTTCAATATTTCAACCAATCACAGAGCAGTATTCTTTTGGAGCGCGGCCAACTAGATTTTTTTAAAGCAATCAGATCACAGAGAAACTCATGACTCCCTAGGGAGTTATGAGAATCCATAACTTCCCCGGGAGGTAAATCGGCTGTAACTGCTCTATACGCCTGCGTACAATAAGACCCTTTACGAGAAAGTGTGATGAAAAGGTACCTACACTGTTTGTTCTATTTCAATTTTGTTTGGAACGTTTGTGCATAACTACGCTTAATTGCGCTGTGGTAGCTAACACAAAGTATCGGAAGTTGGAAAACGAACAACACGATCGATTAAGTGGAGGTGGCGAGAAGAGATGACGGAAGGTGGACTAAACGGGTGACTGAATGGTTGCGTAAACGAACTGCGTAAACGAACAGCAGGCAGACAACCAGCTCAATGATCGCACGATATCTGCCGGATTCCCAGTAATCAGTTGACACGAGCACCGAGGAGAGCGTAATAAACAAGGGGCCTGTACTGTGTACTCAGTAGTGGCTAAAATTTATTGTAATACTAAAAACATAGCTCTGGTTAGTTTGTGGTTATATCAAAAATTCACGATTTCTAATGCTAATACTTACTTCTCAAGTGCTGTAAGTCCTCGTGCCGTGAAATACCGCAAGCCGTGGAGAGTGGAATTCTTCGCGAAGTCCAGAATCAACTCGCACACCAGTCGCCGGCGTTTCTGACCAGAGTTGGAGACTTCATTGCCTTGGTTCAATTCTTCAGATGGCTCTCTAGAAAAAGTAGTGAAATGTAAAAAGTTTCTAAGGTTGTTTCCTATCAATGCTTCGAAATATTTTTTCCCGAATTTCATTTGTCCGAAAACGGTTCACCGAGTTAAATCTATTTGTCAAACCGCGCAATGAAGTGAAACTCGCATATAAGTCTTGTATATGTGTAAATAAGGCTTTAGGCGACTTTCTTACTTAGCGGGGCGGGTCCGGTATTTTGTCCTTTGACCTGAGCTCAATACTGATCGCTCACAGTTTCTCATTGGGATGTCAATATTATCACGGTTTTCAAAATTGTTTGGATTTGGCTTCAATTTTCACGTGATACGGATCGCGATATGAGTGTATCACGTGATAATAATAACCATGTAAAAGGGCCCATTGGAGGGAATACTGACAGTATTAAATTTGCGCAGTAATAATACGCACGGAAGCGAAGCAGTTCTGCATTCGCTTCCCGTGCCATTTTAATGTGGACGCGCAGTTAACAAGCAATACGAACTCGACAGACAGTTGACATGACAACTGACAGCTTTCCGATATCACAGCTGATCAGCATCTGAAAAGTCAGGAAGTCGCAATATATCCACAAAAGTCTTACTCCATGCTTGGTGACTTGACTATACTAGTTAAAGTTGACAGAGTCGACAAAAACGCGCCACTATGTCGGCCGCCGGCAGTTTACCCACTGGACTGGCTGAGTATGTTTTTACATCACCCAACCCAAACAGTCATAAAATAGATAGTAATCAGCAAATTAATTCAATTATCATTAATTAGTGGTTTATAGTAACAATAAATATGTCAACGTTAGGTATGTAAGCAAGTCTTGTAAAAATTCAAAGTCTTGTTACTAGGTCAAAGTAGTATCATATGAAAAGTTAAGAGTTAAAGCGGTCGAGTGCGTGTCGGGCCTCGCGCAATGTAGAGTTCCGTAGCAGTCCACCCGTGAATATTACGTGGACTTAAAATGTCACATACTTATGTATTTATACTATAATTTTGACACAACATACCTTTACAGAATGTACTAATGTATAACTACTTTCCCTGATGGTTCCAAATATGAGCGAGATAACATAATATAAACATTTACTGATATCTTCCACAGCACACTTAGCAATTCAAAATTCAAATCTGTAGTAAAATGAACACTTATTTCAGAAGCATATTATAAGGTTAACGATAAAAATAGGTTTTCTATTGTAACATTGTAGTTTTATGGTTGCTGACAGTGTAATTTTATATGTATATTATTTTGAAAAGATAGCACCTCGCCGAGTTTCTTACGCCGGTTCTTCTCGTGGTTTATTTTTCCGAACCGGTGGTAGTGTATTGAAGTTCATAGGTGCATGTAATATGCCTAATATAAAGAATATACAAAAAGAAAAGAAAAAAAAGCACTTTAATGCCGATGAGAACTGCTTATGTCTGCATTGACGAAACGATGTAAACGATGATTTTCTTACCTTAAACGGTTTGAATAGGGTTTTGGAGAAAACAGGCGATAGTCGTAAGTAAAATTTATGATTTTTGCATGACTGGCGGGTTCTTTTCATGCTATGGTAGCTTGTGGCGTCACGTAAGCGACATTTGATGAAATTCCCCTTTAGCTTACCTAATTTTTGCACTGATCACCCTTTTAATATTTAACGATGTATTCTAAATTAATTAATAAAGTTCATCGAATTAATGTGCTTTTAGCTGATTGGGTTGGGAATTGCAATTCTATTCTATTCTATTCTATTCTATTCTAAGTGTGGACGACCGGTGGTTGCGTGCTAGGCCCGTCCCGTGACGGAGTAAGGCGACTTCTTCTATTGGCGAGGCGAAATTGGTACAGTACGATTACCTACTCACACTCTGACACCGACCCGTGACGTTAATCTAATTGATGTTCTGTCTTAACATCTATATGACTCTTCTTGCTTCATCCCAGCACAGTTTTATCTTGAAGGATGACTAGTGATTGCTACCTAATCCCAAGAATTGGCGTAGACATTATTTTCCACGGAAGTGTAAATAATTAATTTCTTTATAAAAAGAAATATTCTACCGTTTCGTCGGCGTGGTTGAATCATCATCATCATCATCATGTCAGCCGAAAGACGTCCAGTGCTGGACATAGGCCTCTCCCAAAGACTTCCACAATGACCGGTCCTGCGCCACCCGCATCCAGCGGACACCCGCGACCTTCACCAGGTCATCAGAATGGCCGGTATGAATGACGGGAATGATGGTGGTTGAATATCTATGCAAAATTAGAGCTTTCAACTAGTACTCGTAATTAATGAAATCAGTAAAGTAAAAAGTAATAGTACATTACTACAGAGGCCGGGACGAAAGGGGTTGCCGGCCGAAGACATATAGACGGCCGAGCGAAGCGAGGTCGGATAAGTCTCAGGCGGGCAACCCCATATTTCCCGCCGAGGTATGTATAGTGCTTTTCTCAAACATGCAATGAAATAAACAACAAAAAAATCAAAGTTTTATTTTTAATACGCGTGGCAGAATGTCATGATGCCTGTGCCACAAATTTATGTGGAATGAAAATTAAAAAAGAGGACTTTGCCGGCCTAGGCATGCAACATTTCTATGAAATTGCATTAACGACCTCTTGTCCTAACCGCACCTGAAACGTCATACTTCGCAGCCTATCATAAGGAACATAACATCAATATTTCATTGCATGTTTGAGAAAAAGTTATTTATCCTTCTTCTTTGTTTATCTTTCTTCTTGTAGCGTATAGTTTAATATAAAATTACAGTGTCAGGTACTACACAATTACAATGATACATTAGAAAACCTATTTATATAATAATAATAATAAATATCAGGGGCCAATTTTTTACACAAATCGAACTAGTCCCATAGTAAGCTCAATAAAGCTTGTATTATGGGTACTACATTTACTTAAATACATACATATACTGTACTATATTTACTTAAATACATAGAACACATCCAAGTTTCAGGAACAAATGTTTATGCTCACGACAGAAACAAATGCCTTTACCGGGATTCGAACCCAGGACCACCAACTAGGCTAAACAGACCGACTTTCGCGATTCATTAGCCGTGCAGGACGCTATTTCACTGCCAAACACCCCTATCCGTGATGTAATCGTTAACCTTATAATATGCTTTAGAAATAAGTGTATGTTTCACTACAGATTTGAATTTAGAATTGTTAAGTTTGTGTTTTGGAATTTTATTATATTGTAGAATTTGATACAATTTCCAAAGGACTATTTTTTTGCCTTTAGTTAGTCTATAAAACGTTATTTTGAGCTTCCCAGTGTTTCTAGTTTATCAGCGTTCGTTGGGAAATTGCACAAATTCTTCCTAAGGTACATTATTATTTCAAATACGTATATTGATGGCAGGGTCAGAATGAGGCGTCACTTTGCAGAATTTCATGATCACACTCTAGAACAATATTCCTTTTCATCACACTTGCTCGTAACGGGTCATATTGCACGCAGGCGTATAGAGCAGTTCGAGCCGATTTACCTCCCGGGGAGTTACGTATTTTCATAACTCCGATTGGTTTAGAAATCTAGTTGCCCCCGCTCCACAAAAATACTGCTCTGTGATGGGTTAAAATATTGAAGCTGATAAACTAGATGGGCGCGCTCCGCAAGAATACTGCTCTGTTATTGGTTAAGATTAAGATATTGAACCTGAAAATCTAGTAGGCCACGCGCCGCCATAATACTGCTTTGTGATTGATTGAAATATTGAAGCCGCGCACTCCTCTCGCAAGGAGTCACATTTGCCTCTAACTGTCAAAACAATGAATCCTCAAATTAATAAAAGGTCGGCAACGAGCTTAAGACTCCTTTAGATTCTCAAGCGTACTTAGGCTATGGTGTCTGCTTAGTATCAGGCTGGCCATATTATGTATAATTGGTTGCCACCGTGTTAGTATAAAAACAATAATAATAATAATAGAGCCATTTATTCCAATAACTATTACATGGTTTTATATTATCATATTATTTAAACATTTATAAAGATAAGTTTAATTTTTAAATATGTTTCATGCATAGAATTTATTTAATTTTCTTGTTATCTATCACATTTATTTATTGGGATGTCCATTTGTGGACATAGGCCTCCTCCATCGTATGCCATGTATTTCTATCCGCGGCGAGTCTCGTCCAGGTGACACCAGCCACGGTCACTATGTCGTCCCGCCAGCGGCGCCGCGTTATAAAAACAATAACGTATTATAATATCTTCAATACGCCGTACATTCGACATAATCGACAAAGTCATTCATAAAGGCCAAAAAGTGCTGTAGCGAGCCATAAACGAGAAACTTCATCTTTTCTTTTCGTGATAATAACGCGCACATTTAGGCGCATGTTTGAAAAAAGAGGATTTACTATAATGGGTGTAGATAAAGTGACTATGTGTAATGTATTATTGTTTATTTATTACTTTTAGGTACTATATTAACATACAAATCACAGCGTATAGCATACACTTACAATAAATAGTTATCTTGGTAAAGTACATCGATAACAACCGTGCACAACATTCAAATGTACTCATTGATTGCTTTTACCGATTTATTTAAATACAGTTTAAGTCAGAACATAAGCTTATGCAGAATCAGAATCAGAATTAATTTATATGTTTAATATAGGTACATTAGAAAAGATCTTAAAGACTAAATAAAGCATATAGCGAACACTGTGTTTTGCCAGCTGGCGTACAAAAATTTTCATACTTTTATTGTTAAATTGAATTTTATTTCTCATGCATAGATAATGGATTCTAAACAAATTAAAATAACATTCACATAAAAAATATGTCAATAGTTACAATATTAATGTCAAACAGAAAGTAAGTATAAAAATTTCAATGTCATATTAAATAATACATCAATGTCGTTTAAGAATTGTGGAATACGGTAGTAGCATTTATCAATTAAAAATAGATTTAACTTTTTCTTAAAAAATCTAATTTGTAAGACCACAAAATTTATTTATTTATTCGGAAAACAAACAGGCATTAAACAATTTATTTAGTTAATCATAATAAACATGCATAAGCCAAACAGTTTCCACTACTAGTTAAATAACAATTCTGTTGTTGTACCCCACATATATGCTCTTGTGGCACGGACGTGGACCGACTGGGACACCATGGATTGTGATGTCAAAAAAGTGCAGGCCGTTTTTCGAGACATGCGACGCTTAATGATATAATCCGCCGGTCTCTTGCCACCGTCAATGTGCCTGCTCTTCTTGAGCCGACTGGCATGGTCAGGGACGATGGTAAGAGACCTGATGGGGTGTCTTTAGTTCCTTGGAGCGTGGGACGGATATTGGTGTGGGATGCTACCTGTGTAGACACACTGGCACCGTCTCACCTCCAACGGACTACAGTAAAAGCGGGTGCAGCGGCGGAAAACGCCGAAATTCTAAAGCGTAATAAATACAAGGGCCTCGGCAGAGAGTACATGTTTGTACCTTTTGGCGTCGAAACTCTAGGTCCATGGGGTCCCAGCGCGCATAAGTTATTTGCAGAAATTGCGAAGCGTCTGGTTGACGTAACTGGTGGCCGAAGAGCTGGCGGTTTCCTCGCTCAACGATACAGCGCATTGCGATACAGCGAGGAAATGCCGCCAGCATCCTCGGTACAATGCCTCAAGGGCCCGTTTTAGATTTAAGTTAGTTTTAATTTTCTTTATATTATTTTGGTTAAGTATTCTTGTATATATTTTCGTTGTACATAAATAAATGATTATATTCTGTTGCTCAGACCAAAATAACAAAACTCTAAATGAAGTACATTAACACTAAATTATGCTAAGAATTTAAAACTAATTACATTGCAAATGTGATACGAGAAAATTATACATAATAATTAATGATTAAAGAACCTACAGCTCATTCATAAAGGCAAACACCTCTTTTGTTAATTTTTCTTTTTAATTTTTATTTTTTTTTAGGGTATAGGGTTTAGTTTGTTAGTTAATATGACGTGGTATGATGTGGACTTGAAGTCCTTTGTGGTGTTTGGGTTTGGAATCTTTTATTTTTTCCCTCACTAGCTCCGAAAGCCGTCTTTTATCCTTTGAAACAAGCGGGTAAAAACGCATTTTATCCACAAGTGGGGAAAGTAATTTGACCTTGGAGCGTGCTTGAGTAGCTTATTTGACAGATAACAAAACGTAAAACGCTCATAATAATGGTTAGTTTGATATCAATTATCATTAAATAAATGGTTTGAGAATTTAATACAAAATACCAAATTTAGCTTTATTTAATGATTTAAGTCGTAAACCTTCAAATGCTATAAATAACATTTGTTTTATAATGATATTGAGTATAATTGTAAACACACAAGTTGAGTCGATGCAATTTCAAAACGCATCGTCAGAAAGAAATGTCATCATTGTCAATGTCAACTAAAATATACACAACTTGTCACGGACTCTGACTCACGTAAATATTATGCACAACTTCCAGAGTTTTCTGTTATAATATCGTAAAAAAAATCGGTGATTCCAGTGATGAAAATCATGCCTGTGGAACTGTGTTTTTTGCAGGTTGCACTTTCCTCGCTATAGTGAGGAGAAAAGTTTTGTGTTACACACGGGTGCAAAGTTGTATTTTACTTCTCGTGTGTTGAAACACTCGCTACGCTCAGGATTCTATTTTAGAACCACTCGCTTCGCTCGTGGTTCAACTATAGAATCCTTTCGCTGGCTCGTGCTTCAAATCCACACTCGCGCGTAAAATACAACTTTGCACCCTTGTATAACAAATAACTATTGTGGTGCCATTTCATTTTCCAGTATGCTCTTCCTTACAATAGTAATGTTGCATTTTTTGTGACAACATATTTACATACTGTGGTCTTGTGGGGAGCCACGCCTTGCTGTAATAAGGCTTCGTGTAATGAGGTTGTGTTGGAAAATGAACAGACCTTTGTTGATTTCATTGCACATCAGGGACCACATTAGCGGTAGTGGGCTATGGTGTAATGCATTATTTTGTAGCTAGGGGTACACTGAATTAATGTTACCTACGGTTGGACCTGCTCTGTACTAAAAAGGAAATATGGCTCAATAAAATTGTGCCTAATGTCGAACTTACTACAATGGTGCATAACGTAAATAGGTCGCTTATTTTACATCTATAACGTTCCTTAATTGAATTTCTTAAGCCTGTCTTTTTATAAAAGAAATTCTCTTTTTAATTTGATCGGCCGCATAACTGCTTGTTAAACTTCCTCTGGATCTTATAATGTGGAGAAAAGACCGCACTGCAGTACTCAACTATACTTCTCACTAGGGAAGTATAGAGAGTCAGTACACTGTCATGACTCATGATTTTTAGATGGTCTGGTTATTCTATTAATGAAACCTAATGTTTTTTCTAGCCTAAAGTACATTGGAGTCATAGTGGGGTTTGAAGGAGAGTTTGGTTTCCATCACTACTCCGAGATCTCTTATTTCTGTGAGGCGATCTATATTTGTGTTGTTAATTTTATATGTGAAATATTTATATTTGTATTATTTTTATATGTTACCTCACCTCCTTAAGAAATGGCAAAATATCTTGATCGGAAAGATAATCCGATGGCGTCTCCTATCTAAGGGCCCTAAAAATAATTACCTAAATATTATTCATAAAACCAAATCGCCTTTTAGGGGAGCGTGCCCAGAAGGCTAGCAGCATTGACAATTTGCCAAGTTGATTGGTAATGCTGATTTTCTGCGCGAGATTTGATCCAACCCTCTGGAAGATTATTTGACTATAAAATAAACCTTATTTGACTTGTCTAAGACTGTTATAAGGTGGTTATAAGACTTACCTAAGGCTCGAACTCGATATTACCATATCAGACAGCAAGTGACTATCAACTACGCCACGGACTGTTATAATACTTATCTATATTAATAATTTCGTGCAGGGGTATGGTAGACCCGAACGAGACCTGTCTCAAATTGAAGAACGTATAAAAATAACGATTTTTTAGTTGAACATATGTATCCGCAAAATTCGGATTGTCGCGTATTTTGCATTTAAAAGTGTTAATTTTATGACGAAAGGTCGGCCATATTAAATTCGTTGGTTGACAGCGTCGGGTTGGGTACGTTCGGAAATTGTTAACTATGTTTGCGTCCGGTGTGTTGGCCAGGTTGCTGGGCTGCGTTCTGGGTAATGGGCCATCATCGCCCATTGTGTGGATTCGGCTAGCCGCGTCTGCAGCGTTTTGTTTTTGTAGTTTTCAAGCGTTCTATACACCTATCAGCCTAGCTGGCACGATAACTTATACCGTCACGTTATATGGGTGAATTGTATTAAAACGTCACCTAAAACGTAACGGTATAATCTATCGTGCTAGCTAGGCTGATTGTCACAACAACCGCCTTCAAAGCGAATGTATTGGGCCTGTTACATGGTTATTAGTATCACGTGATACATTCATATCACGATAAGTATCACGTGAATATTGAAGTAGAATCCATACAAATTTGAAAACTGCTATAATATTGACACCCCAGTATTGTGATAATATTAATCGTGTAAAGGACACCACTTGAATGTTTGCTGAGTCTGTCCGCCATCTTAAAGCTGCGTCTCTATTTTGTTGTGACAAACTACTAGGTGACTTATGGCTTTTAAACGTCTAGCAAAATTCTATCCCTATCTCGCTCTATCTTATAACTTACTGGTACTGGGGGTCTACTCCGAAATTCGAAATCCGAACTTCGTATGGTGCCGTCCCTTTCACACATATAGTCTATGACAGGAGACGGCACCATACGAAGTTCAGATTTCGAATTTCGGAGTAGACCCTGCTCATGCCGTTCGCCGCGCTCGGACGTTAGAGGCGCTACCGCGAACCGAAAACGAAGTATCTGCCTCTCTCTCGCACATGTATATTCGAACGACAGAATCTTCCTGATAGTTCGTTTTTGGTTCGTGGTAGGCCGTCAGGCGTCAACTTTAACACGAATAGGGTATTTTACTATAAGAGAAATAAAATTCAAAATGTATTAAAACCAGCCAAGTGCGTCGGAGTCGCACACTGAGGATTCCGTACAACTAAAAAACAAATGTGATTTATCAATATATATATTTTTGGTAAAATATACTTCATAATAAACATTATCACCTAATTTCAAGTTCATAGGTCGATGGGAAGTTAAAAAATTATACGTGTGACAGACAACACACGGAATGTTCTTTTACTTTCTTCGACCGTCCGCCGCGCTCGGACTAAAGTGCTACCAACCGAAAACTAAATATATATGCCTCTCTGTCGCACTTGCATATTCAAGCGCGGAGAGGGAAATACTACGTTTTCAGATCGCGGTAGGCCCTCTGGTCTGACGGTTCCTATTCCTGGATGGTGCGCGTATCAGAATGTGAAATACCTTTGGCAAAACGGAACAAGTTGTTAAATAGCTTCCATTAATTGGAGAAAGTATTACCAACTGTTATTATTATCACGCGAAACACTGAATTATATTGAAGCAGCATCCATAGGGGCCTGTTACATGGTTGTTATTATCACGCGATATAGTCATATCACGATCCGTATCACGTGCAATGAATATTGAAGAAAAGTCCATACGATTTTGAAAACCACGATAATATTGACACACCAGTATTGTGATAATATTAAGCGTTTAACAGACCCCATACAATTTAAAAAATCGCGATAATATTGACACATAATATTGTGTGTAAAGGGCCCCACTTAATAGAATTTGGCGGAGAATAGAGAGTCAAAGCTGCTACTGCGAAACGAAAACGAACGAACATCGTGTATTTACCTCTGTGTCGCTCGATTTTGCAAGAGAGGGAGATACACAAACTTCATTTGTTTTCGTTCGCGTTAGCAGCTTTAACTTCGCACCAAAAATTCATAAGCAAAACCTATTGTAAAAAAAAAACCAGTTGTAGCACTCAGGGCCCCAAGATACAGGCTCAGCCTAGTTTGGGGTCCGCCAGTCACTTTCATTATTGTATTTATCTTGTGTGTTTAGCAAAATAAAGATTATTATTATTATTATTATTATTAAAATACTGACTGGCACATCAATATTTAGCAATTTCACATCTGAACTGAATTTTGATGAACGATTAGTATTTTAGCTATACAAATCAGTACTGATTACGGTGTCAAAATTTTTATGTGCCTTTAAATACTACCCTTATAAAAATGATTAGGATTAACTTGCAAAGATTGCCCTTGCCCGTGACGTCGTCAGCGTAATCTTTTACTCCCTATTCCATATGTTAATCCAGACTACAGACTATATTTCTATACGAAGTTTCATCATAATCCGTTGTTGTAAAGTTTTTATTTTATACATTTTTGTACACTATTTCTTTCGTCGTTTGCATAACTGTCACGAATAAATGTTAACTTTATTTCTTTTTATTTATTTCTCCCGAGCGTAGCCGGGCTTTCATCTAGTATAATATAATTTACTGGTTGAAATAAGCAGTAAACAAGTTGAGTAGATTTATTTGAATATTTATATTAACATATTTTTTCTTTTCAAAAGTTCAAATCATTCCTAAGCAATTACCTTTTTTATGGATTCCAATGTTTAATATAGTTTTTTATATTTTTGGTCGCTTATTTGCGGGATCTTCAATAACCCTTATAGTTACCCGATTAACCTTAATTATAATCATCTAAAATTTTGATACTTCTGGAATCGGTATGTTGGCATCATTAGTTTTTGCTTTATCCGGTACTTTCTGTTTTCTGAACATGCAGCCCAATCTGAAAAAGATAATTTAATTATGTAAGTAATTACAATGTTATTTATCAATTAAGGTAAAGTTAAAGATAGAGAATTCATTGAAGGCAGAAATTTTGATCAGCGCCCGATGGTCTGACCAAGGTATCGTTGGAAAGACGAAGCCCAAAAAGATGTCTGCCAGCTTCAAACAGCCGAATCTGATTGGCAATAAGCTGCCCAAGACAGAGCAAAGCAGCGTGTCTTAGTGCCGGAGGCCAAAATCCACTTTGAGGCGCTGAGCCAGCGTGGTAAGTAAAGACAGACAAAGAAAGAATTAAGTAGAAATTGAGGCCACGGTCTCATTTGGCGGGTTAGAATCTGTTTTGTACTTTACCGAGACCACACCAAATCATCATCCTAGCGTTATCCCAGTTCAGTTGCATCCTGGAGGACGCCCGGGACCCGCTAGACAAGAACTGGCGTGGGCAACTTGGCTGTTAGAAGTTTTGTATGTGATATCCCTAATCCACACTGGGCTAAAGCGGGGACCAATAGCCATTCCCTCCCATCTGTAAGAGAAGGCATCATTATCAGCTCTTGGCTGATAATGATGACATGAAGTAATGTACCTATGAATAATTTTAAAGGTTTCACCTTATAAAATATAAGGTGCAAAAATGCTAACATATCTTTACAGTTTCGAAAAAGGGGAATCCGTGGTTAAAAAGGGAAACACACGAAGATGAATCACCGCAGCGTGAAGAAGTAGAAGAACTCGACGAGGCTAAGGAAGGAGAAGCCGAGGAACAGCCCCAATAAACCGCCGCAGCTGGCGAGGAAGTCCGTAGGCCCGTACAGCTCCGAGCGGCGCATCGTCGCGAACCGCGCCTCCTTGAAGTATATCTTGATAAAGGTGTCTCTAATGTGTCTGTAAAAAAAATTGAAATAAATGGGCTGCCAAGTCTGCCGCATGCATGCACAGAGGTGGGCCAAATTGGCTACGAAAAGTAGGTGCCTCAAGGGTGGTGACGACGTGGCCGGCCGAGGCAAAGATGGCGGGGCGACTTTGATGTTTTTGTCAATAACTGGGTAGAACTGCTCAAGGCCGAGACGAGCGGAGGACAAGAAAGAGGGAGCAGTGGGACACTTAAATATTAGGCGTGGAAAAACAATCTTGCGCAAACGTATATAGATGCCACAAGGAAACTGAAGTAGAGTCTGCCTTTTTGTGTAAACTACAATAACTTTAATGACTTCAAAAACGATCAACAATTTGATCAATAACAGTCCACCGTACTAAAAACGAGCTACAAAATAATTACTGTATTTAAATGTAAAAATGTAGTGAAAATCTAGGTTGAGTTGAGTCAGGTTATAACTGGTGGTCATTTTGGGTTTTGGCATTTTGGCATCATATATTTTTTAATGAATGAAGAGTCGTATTAAGTCAATAGCAATGAAATGTGCAACATTCTTTAGTATCCTTACCTATCTATTTCCCTTATTTCGGTTCTACTATAGACTTCGTTCGAAGCCCGATTCTTGGCGACTTCAGAAGGCGCCCAGTCGAAATAATTTTTAGTTACCTCCGCCTCATAATGAACGCTGTAGCACGATGGTAAACAAAGGCATTGGTTGCCGAAGCCGTCTTCAGTAGCGGAATATTCACCTGGAAGACCGTATTTGTTAAGTATAATTTGAGAAACAAATATTAAGGGTAAAAAAAAACGCTAAAAATGTTGCTCCGAGAAGGATTAGGACTTGATGCGTAAAGTAAACTATTATATAAAGAGAGAAGTTTTCAAGTGCAACCTGGGGGAATCAACCAAATATAAGGGCATTTTGCATCGTACGTAACTAGCTCATGATGTCAAAATTTTCACATTCAAATATTGTATGTAAAGTATATTGCATGGTCGTCGTTTTTTAACAGCTTCGTGTGTTAAAATTAATAAATAAATCTTGTACACTTTACAAACTTTGCAGCACTTTTCTGTACACTTCACAAAAGAAACCACGGGTACACATAAATAAAACATAAATCCTAACCACAATTTATTGGAATCAACAAGATAACTACGATCTGTATTAGCATCACTTTTCCCGTTAATCCATGCGCTTTATATTTTCTTAATTAATACAAATTGTAAAAATTTTGGTTGACATAGCTGACATAGCATAGGAAAGGTGCATACGAAAACACGATTTTTTTCGATTTTTTGCTCTACGCCTTAAAGTGGGACGATTAAAGACCTCATTTCAATGGACTGATAGAGCATTTTTCAGCCAACTAAACGACTTTCCATCAACTGTACCTGAAAAGAAACCTAAGCAATTTAATTTCTATCAGACAAATTATCACTAAAAGACTAGTTGCTTGTGATTAACAGAGACACCAAATCACAGTTCTTGTATTTAACAACCTATTCTCACCAAGTTCTACTACTATTAGTGAGACAATATTTGGGAAAGTTAAATCAGTAGGCATAAGCAACAGATTGGATGAGTTTTCATAGAGAAATGTCGTAATACTCCCTCATTTTGCCTTAAAAGTCCTGACTTGAAACCGGAACTACCTATAGTCCTGGTTTCTACTAGGGTAAATAAAGTGGTTCTCTCGAACAATACAAGGAATTAATTCCAAAATTTTGTGATATACATAATAATTAGTCATGAAACTTACTTATTGCTTCCAAAAAACATTTTTTCTGCTTCAACGATATGCATAAAGAACTATCGTTACCTGAAAGTAAATTAGCAAAACATCAGTACAAACACACTTTTAATTTCAAAAAATGTGCTAGTAACGTATTAATAAAGTAACTCTTATGGAAAATTAAGTATATCCAATTTTGTATTAAGCAGTAACACTGCTAACTAAAATTATAAATTTCAAATGAACGGGAAAAAAATGTAACAGTTTTATTACTGTATTTTTTTTCTATACTTTTTATTGTAACTGAAATTGTTTTTTTATTAAGATTGTGGCTGTAAAATTTCCGTCAATCTATCTAAAACAAATTTGGTTGTTAATGAACATAATTTCAAGTTATACTATGTATTAACTGCAGCAATGATATTAAAAACGGGTTGCATACAGGATCAAGTAATTCAAGTAGTCCCTGCTGCTGAGAGTGAACTTTTCTCGATTCTTTTGTGTGGCATAAAATTAAGATAGGAATTCACTGAAGTCATAGCCAAAAATATAGAGGCACAAAAGATTAACACTTATTCATAAAACAACAAACCTCCGTTAATTAAGGCGTGTTTCGACCCTTACTCACACATATAACTTACTGTCAAAGTGACATAACGACAAACGATTTTAAACGGCATTTCGACACAAAGAGCTTTGAACTCAAACTCGTTTGTTGGTAATACATATTATTACACGTCATACAGTACTTAATTAATCTAAGCTAAACACACTCTACTTTCTTACATATGACACTATTTATGCTAAAGTACACTACTAAGCGAAATATAATAGGAGTTGATTAAAATACATGAAATAAATAAATAAACAAATAAAATAACCAGCAACCAACCGGGTGCGGCGGCCGAAGCGGCCGAAAAGTTAATAAAATATAAATCTCGGCACCGAATACAGTTTTGTTCCGTTCGGTGTAGAGACCCTTGGCCCGTGGGGTCCCAGTGCACGTCAGCTCTACAAGGACCTTTCCAAAAGGCTCGTAGACGCCACAGGGGACCGAAGAGCCGGCAGCTTCCTCGCTCAACGCATTAGCATTGCGATTCAGCCCCAATTTTTTAAACATATTTTAAGTTTAGATATAGTTTTATTTGTATATAATTCATGTGTTGTTGTCTAAATAAAATATAATATACTACTTGAAAACAAATAAAATTAAATAAAATGAGATAAAATTAAATGCATGAATAATTAATAAATTACAAATGGATCGGTGTAAATAACTAAATAAAGATCAATATTAATTATGTTATGTCATTAGACATCAAGACATTCTATTTTTAACTTAACTATTCATTTGACAAACATTCAAGAATGTTGAAGACTGCTTAAGAGGGCGCAGTACGCTCGGTTCTCCATACAAAAGTATTTACGCTCTCATTTTATAACGCCATGCTAGAATAATATGAAACTTTGTATACACAATGGGATCCGGCATATCTAGGTCGAAAATAAGTTTCTGATGCTAGAAAGTGTAAAAGGAAAAAAATACAGCGGTTTTTTGAGTTTTTTACGGCTTGTATGAAAACCTTAATAATGTTGTATTTTTTCTCCATTATAATTTCAAGCAATAGAAACTAATTTTCGACCTAGATATGGCGAATCCCATTGTGTATACAAAGTTTCACGTTATTCTAGCATGGCGTTTTAAAATGAGAGCGTAAATACGTTTGTATGGAGAACCGAACGTACTGCGCACTCTTAAGATCATTTGTCATCAGCCTATATACGTCCCACTGCTGGGCACGTGCCTCTTCTCATTAATGACAGGGATTGGGCCGTATAATTAGTTTATGACATTCCATAAACATAATGATTTATTTTCGCAGCCGGCAGTGTTACTACCTCTACGAGAAACTATAAGTGTGCAGCAAGATTTTTTACTTCAACTAACTAACTAGATAGGTAAGTGTGCAGCAAGATTTTTTACTTCAACTAACTAACTAGATAGGTAAGTGTGCAGCAAGATTTTTTATTTCAACTAACTAACTAGATAGGTAAGTGTGCAGCAAGATTTTTTACTTCAACTAACTAACTAGATAGGTAAGTGTAGTGGTTTCTCACGCGGCATGTGAAAGTAGACGCAGCCGCACTGAGCGAGGGTGTGGTTGGTGAGACACTCCAGCTGGCAGTTGTTAGGGGTGTACGCTCGGAAGTACCTCAAACTCTTCTCGGTGGGGTAGTAACACTGACGGCTGCGAAAATATAAAAATGTTAAGTTTATGCAATGTAATAAACCAATGAAACTGCCCAACCCCATCATGACACATTATGATCACAGACAGGTTCATGATGACAGGAGGCATCTGCCTAGCAGTATTGCTGATGATTTAGCGTAAGATCCACTCCATAATCGTTTCAAAATTGTTATTTTATTCAATTTCTTACCTTATAATAGTGGTGTTTTTTTACTTGCAAAAGCAAAAAAATTACGTACTTATTTTAAACATTTTTAACAGTTAACTAAGGCAATAGGACCCCTTATATAAAACTTAACAGCCGTTACGTCAAATCTATTAATATGACGTTAGATTGTTTTCTCTTTTTCTTTTAAGTTGTTTGCGTCTGTGTCGTCATTCGATAGATTTAAGGCAGGACCCCACTGAAAACCAGCGTCGTGGTTTGCCGTGGAATTTGCTAACTGGCGTGCCCTTTTAGCGTCGTCTGTTGTTTATTCATAAGTTTCATAACATACATACATATAAACCAATACCTATACACGAAAATCAATTTTCAGTGCCACTTTTAGGTATCGTAGGTTTATAGATGACGAACGAACGGTATGACAATTAGTGCACCGACTTTAGTACTTAAAAACACATGATGATGCGTATTGTATAAAGTAAGTACTACTGCATCTTATTCATTATACCACTACAATTCATGTAAACAAATTACATTTGAGTAACTTAAAGAGTCAACTTCAAGTTCGCCTCTTCTGATATTTATTGTTCACGTTATAAAACGGTCCAATTTGTTGCAGACTTCTGAATATTTAGGTCTATAAAAACACCATGGAAGTAATCTTGGATGGGTGACCGCTTTGAGTGGTTACGAATTGAGCGCTCCCGTGCTTTGGCAGGAACGTCAAGCCGTTGATCCCGGCTGCGGTCTGTGATAGCAATCGTTAAGCCAAGCTAGGGGCCTACGGGTGGCTTGGGAACTTCTAACAGTCAAGTTGCCCACTCACTTGACAAGCCTAATACCAATAACGTCTAGTTTTCCCTTCCGTTGGAAGGTCAGATGACAGTCGCTTCCGTAAAAACTAGGCACGCCAATTCTTGGGATTAGGTAGCGGACCCCAGGCATCCTTCAGGATGCAACTGAACTAAGATAACGCAAGGACGATGGTGATGAAGTTGTCCCTTCAAAGTATTCAAATGTGATTTGTTCACATCAATTTTACTTGTATGATGAATACGAGTATGGTACTAACGAGTAAGTACCACCACCACCACCATATCAGCCCTAGGACGTCCACTGCTGGGCATAGGTAAGTATACTCAGTTAATTTACATGTGTGGTGGGTACTTCATCAGCGAATCAGAAGTGGTCACCACATTGATCTTGATCGCGAGATTGACTCGCTCCATCGGCTGCGCCATGTAGTAGTTGAGAGAGGTCTGCGGAAGATCGGCCGGGTGGTGGAGGTACACCTGTATTTTGGAACAGACATTAAGCTTAAAATATCACGAAATATACAAGCCGAGCAATTTAACCCGGGACCATTTGGACCCGGGTATATCCTAAAACTACAACCAAAACCAAGACCACCGGGGGATGGGCAGCAGCATCCCCAGCAGCCTGATTGCGTAACTTATTGTTCTAACGTTAGGCATATTTTAATGTCACTTTTGAAGTAAAAATCTATTAGCTTATGTCATATTTTTTCTACCTAACGTTAGGTAATATTTGAGCCGAACTGAATGAACGACTGAATGAAAATCCCATACTAAAATCAGAAAATGATGAAATTATTGGAAACGCGTAACTTTTTGACGGTTAGATTGGACGGTACAAAATGTCAATTACTGTGTGACAAAGTCATAATGTCTGTCATGTCAAAACATGAATTGAACAAAGATTATAGTTGTTGTTTATTAATTAAAATGCGAAAATTTTCCAACTATTTCATTGTCAAGTTGCTATAACACACGATAGAGTACAAAATATCAATATCACCTTGTAAAAAATCGAAAAGTAAGTAGGTAACAATAAATGTTATGTTATGTCATAATCATAATATTCATTTAATTTTTACTATTGTGTGCTTCGTTTCAGGATGTAAACCGGAATATCCATCTCTGTGATGATGATGCCATGCTCTATTAAGATGATGAGATTGAGTAGCAAAATGAAATGAAGGAATGTAAAAAACATGTACCCAGCAAAAGAGATCTCTTCTGTGGTATACGTGCCATATTATTAAACAATATATGATGAAATATAGAAGTGTTCTCCTATAAGCATGTATTTTTTCATACACGCGCCCCACACGTTGATGCCAAGGGCGTTGTTCCTACATGCTTGTCGATTTATGGTAGGTACTAAGAATTGATGAAATGACGTGATGAATAAATATCATAATCACAGCATATCATTCTGAATGATTGACACTAGTGTCTACATTCATTTTCAGTAACCGTGAATTTATTGATTCTACTTACTGGTGGGTCTGAATCTTTTCTTTTTACTAGTCTCTTAAAATAAACCTGTGGTATGGATAATGGACATGAGCTATATTTTATCTCGCGGTTTTACCTTTATTACTAAGTAAGAATACTTGGGCAGAGTCGCGCAGACAGCTAGTAAATACATAAAACTGCATACAACAGTTATATACTAATGTAAAATGTTTTAGGTGATACAAAGGAGATTGCGGAGACGTGGGTGGTGCCGCATGGATTTTCTGGCAAGAAAGGAGTCATCTTTGTACGGCGTCGAGATCACACACTACGGGCAATGGTCGCCTTGTTGATCTACATTATCTACAACAATCATTAAAGCTTGAAACGCACAGAGCGCGGCGCAGCGTCGTTGCGGGGCGGAGGCGGTTTTGCGGTAAAGCGAACGCAATCCGGGGTATGTCGCACTACAAAAACCGCGCGGAGGCAGCGTGTGTGATAAATGAAGCAGTAATTGACACTACCAAGTCTACCAACAGCCGACAGTTACCAACAGCCCCGCACCGCGCCGTGCCCGCTCTGTGCGTGATGAGGCTCTTGTCAAGATTTTATGCAGTATCGACCGGTTTAAGACGTAAAATTACAAAAAATCAAATTATTAATTATACTATACTTTTATTTTATCTCTTTGAATATAATAAAACAGTAGCAAAGTACGGACAGATCTATGAACCATGAAGATATAGATACGAAGACTGTCAATGCGCATATATATCGCGCCCAAAGCGGACTCTACGCTACAAGCATAACTTTACTATATTATACCTACGTTTAAGCTTTGAAAAATCTTAGTAAGAACAAAAAGGTGCAACCATGCTGCTCGTCAATAACGATCATACAGTTGAGTTTAATGAATCATACATGAATCAAGATTTTATACCTAGAATTATATTGGTGGGGTGTAGTAATGTAATCCATTTATGATGAAAACCATAGTTAACTTTTCATAGGTACATTATATAGAATGTGTCGACCCAGGTTGGTCTAAATACAACAAATGGCAGCTGAGGGAATAAGGACAGCATTCTGGTCTTATGTTTTCAAGGGTACACATATCTATCAATTTTCTCATGTGTGGTTTAGCGTGTTGTGATACGAAAATATTATTATTGAACGTTTTAAAGTAATCCAATAAGGGGTTTCTAACAAGAGAAATAATTCTCTTTACCTACATGTAAAGTAAGTACATTTTGATTTTACTTATTTACCATATTTCTTTGTCTCCTGCCAAAGGTGCCGATATAAAATAAAAGAACTAAAGTCAACAGCAAACGTAGATGATCATTTTAGTACTTTATCGCACTAACGTAACAATACTGCGACTGTTGGGATGCATCAATGTAGTGAAAGTGACAAGGTACTTGTAATAATACGTTAATTGTAATAACTTATTCTACTTGACACTAGATGTCTATTGCTGTAAACAACTGTGTACATTATCACTCTTGATTCCAATTTATTAACAACAGTCAGCTAAAATCCGGCAGTCTTTCTCTAGCACAAAGAGGCTGATGACTTAAAACCTCCTTGAAACATAAAATTCTGACACGTCATAACAATCAAAATGTAGGCCACATGTAGGTGTCATTTTGAAATTAATGTCGTGTTGTCAAAGAATTAAAAGTAATTGTTATTGGGAAATTATAATCGCAAGAATATGAGACGAGTAAAACATTAACAAGGAAGGTATTTTGGTATGTTATAAAGGATTTATATACACAAATATGCAAACAAGGTGTGTAATGTTTTTATAATTTCAAGTTGTACTCATATTGGCTTTCATGTTGTGCTTCTGATCTTTCACGCCGTGATCGGCGACGGCCATCCTAGTTAGTTGCAGACGTGCGCAGCTGAACTTACTCGGAATACTCAGCTGTTAAATGTATTAGTTGTATGAAGGCTTAGGGCGATTTCGTATATACCTAACGTCGCATATCAAACTTGATGAGACGAGCATCTTTGAAAGCTTGAAGCTTATTTTAATACCACAACGCCATTTTGAGCCCAATTAGGCCCTCCCACTTATGCGTTGGTACCATTTTGCAGGCAGTTAGGTGACACACGCGGTAAAACACACCCTTGTAACGAAAGAAGATAATGCTCACCTCGAATCCGTTTGCTGGCTGATGAACGGGTTTTCGTAGTCTACAGTCATCCCAACGGCCTTAGCTAATCTTCCAATATCAAACCTTCCATGTCTGATGATATTTTACACCAACGCAGGTAGCAGAGCTACTATGTACGGGGCGCAATCATAATCATGCCACTATAGTGGTGAGCTATACGGATTTCTACATAAAATTATTTTCTGCCCCACAGCTTTGGCTACATTGTTTAAGTGCTAATCACGTGCTACTACAATATTTTTTGACGGAGGCACGTTCTACGAGTACACTATCTTTTGACGGAGTTTCAATTGAAAATGGCGCACTTAGTTAAGTACCCTTATATTTATTGAATTGCTTAAGATTTTTATTTAAGTAGTTTCTTTTTTTCGTGCTGAAACGATAACTTAAACATTCCGTTTTTAGGGTTCCGTAGTCAACTAGGAACCCTTATAGTTTCACCATGTCTGTCTGTCTGTCTGTCCCTCTGTCTGTCCCAGGCTTTGCTCTGGGACTGTTAGTGCTAGAAAGCTGCAATTTGGTATGGATATATAAATCAATAATTTTTGCTGTAACCCTTGTATTGTGTGGAGTGCTGTTGGTAAGGTTTTCAAAATGAATAGAAGTCTTTATCAAACAATTTTGAAAAAATTAATATTTTCGGAAATATTCACTCAAAAATACAAAAAAAAATGTGTCCCTCTAGCTTTTGAACTATGGGTCTAAAAATATTTAAAAAAAACACAAAAGTAAAGCTTAATAAAGAATTTCAACGAAAACTGAAGCGGCCATGATCAGTGAAGCTGTTTTTGAGTTACCGTAAGAAGTCTTCCCTTCGTAGTAAAAGACGTATGAAATGCTGCGAAAGTATTCTCTTTCGCTTATGGATTTTTTTTGAGTAAGTTCATTGAGCAACTACGGAACATTTACAGCCTACCTGATGGTAAGCAGACACCGTAGCTGGCAGGCGGACGGACAATACGTCCCACTGCTGGGCACGGGCTTTCTCACTAATGAGAGGGATAGAGCAATAATCCCCACGCTGGCCCATTGCGGGTTGGAGACTTCATATACTCCTTGGAATTTATTGGCAGATGTATGTAGTTTTCCCCAAGATGTTTTCCTTTACTAAAAAGCTAACGGTATCAAATGATATCCCGCTGGTACGAGTCGGGATTGGAACCCACGACCACTTTTTACCCGACTACGGCAAAGCCCAAAAGGAGTAGGGTTATGTGTTTGGTCAGTATGTATGTATGTCTGTTCCTATGTCCACTCGTAACTACTTAACAGCTTAACCGATTTTGATGAATGATACGTCATTAGATTCCTCTCAATGGCGCGAAATGGTGTATTTGAGAATTCTCTTTTCACTAACACGCGGTTATCTTCGCCATTTAGCAGGAGGGTGGAGCGTTATATTAATAACGCTGACTGGACTAATAATAGTTATTAGTTTTATTACTAACCACGTTAACTTTGCCAATGGTACCCGTAGGTGTCTCTCAACTCATCGCAGCGCGCATACTCGGGAGCTCTGGTGTCTTTATGCTTTGAGGGTATCTTCAGGAATATAACACCACGTACTTACAGAGTTGAATAAGTTCTGCTATCCTCAGTTGCGTTGCTCCAAATATGAGTAAGACTACAATTTGCTGTGTTCTACCTTTCCAAGAAGTATAATTATAAGAAGTATAATACGTGCTGAGTGAATGACGCGATGTAGTGAAAATAATTGGGCAGAATTACGATTGTTTAAAAAAATGTTCACAATGAGAGCATACATAGAATAGAAAACATATAGGTATATTTCCTATTCGTGACAATACAACACAGCAAAAGAGAAACAGTAAAAATAGTAAAAATGGTATTGCACGAAATGGTTCCATCTCAGCGATGTGCTGGCGCGATTACCAGCGCTGATCTGAATAAATGAAGAATAGACAAGGAAATTGGAAACAGAACTTTCGAACTTTTTTAGTTTGATTTGATAATTTTCGTCAACTCGTAGTTTCTAGGGCTCCGTACCTCTAAAGGAAAAAAACGGCACTTCGGCATGCTTATAGGATCACTCGCGGGAAGCCGCTGGATGACACGAACTGTATTTAAAAAATAATTTTTAAAAAATTGCGTACGTTAACCAATATTATTTATTATTTTTCTCAAACATGCAATGAAAATTAATGTACATGTTGCAGGCGAAACAACTCGGGAGAACTGTAAAGGAATTTCATACAAAATTGAAGGCCTAGTACAGGAAGTATCTTTTTTTATTTTAATGTCAAAAATGGCATTTGTAAAACTTGGTTTATAAGTGGTGTATTTTTTTATTTCATGCATATGTTTGAGAAAAGCACTATACAAATCTCGGCGAGAAACGTTGGGCTGCAGGCCGCGTATCCCTATCCTCGCTACGCTCGGCCGTCTATATCTACTTGGCCTGCAATTCTTCGTTTCCCGGCCCTTATAGTAATGTACTATTGTCTATTACAATAAACACGACTCACCGACCACTGAAATCCAGCACTAGCTGAATTAGGGTAGGGTAAAGTGGTCGTATGTTGTCGTGCCCACCACGCCAAGGCACTATTCGGTTGTATGTTTTTTTTTTAATGTTTGTTACTCCATAAATCCGTCATTTCTTAACCGATTTTAAAAATTCCTCTTTTGATTGTAAGTATATATATCCAAGTTGGTCCAGTTTTTGTCAAAAAAAGTTCTGATGATGGGATCCATGAGGAATTGAGGGATCTCCTCATATCTTAAAGGTAAACATAATGTGATTATTGTGTTTTTTATCAGCAAATCGAGAATTTTCATACAAGAATGAAAGATTGTCTATATGTCATCTCCATCTAGACACGCGGCAGCGTGTCCAGCCAAGTTCATCCCAGGAACTGGCGGATAGCAGCCGTGTGTTATTTTACACGAACCGTTTGGAGCCACTTTTGAACCCCCAATAACTCCAAATCTATCTAATATAATTTTTAAGAAAAAAAAACCGACTTCAATGGGGGAGTCCGGTGAAAGATTATTAATCTTAGATGGTGCACTCTTAGATTCCATACAATAAAATACAAAAATGGCTATAAGTATGTTTATAATGGTAGAAGACTAAGTACCCTCAATTCCTCATGAAATCATGGAAAAACCTTGCTTGCTTGACAAACAAAACGAAGAGAACAAATCGCCAAACGTGAACTACGCGTCGTTGAAGAGTTCCGTTCTGATCATCATCAGCAGTTCCACTTCATCAAATGTCACTTTTATGAATGAAAATGCTTGATTAGTTCATGAAAATACTAAAATCACCATTTGTGTGCCTTTCACATTTGAGGAGTTTCCTCGATTCCTAATGGATCCCATCATCAGAACTCGAGCATGACAAAAATCAATCGTGAAAATAGAACTTGCTTTAACAAACACAGCTAGAAGGACAAATCGCCATACGTGAACTTTTCGTCGTTGAAGAGTTCTGTTCTGATCATCATCAGCAGTTCCACTTCATCAAATGTCACATTTTTGTATGATAATGCTCGATTTGTTGATAAAAACACAAAATACACTATATGTTTGCCTTTAAGATTTGAGGAGTTCCCTCAATTCCTCATGGATCTCATCATCAGAACTCGAGCATGACAAAAATTAATTGTGAAAATAGAACTTGCTTTAACAAACACAGCTAGAAGGACAAATCGCCATACGTGAACTTTTCGTCGTTGAAGAGTTCTGTTCTGATCATCATCAGCAGTTCCACTTCATCACATGTCACATTTTTGTATGATAATGCTCGATTTGTTGATAAAAACACAAAAATCACTATATGTTTGCCTTTAAGATTTGAGGAGTTCCCTCAGTTCCTCATGGATCCCATCATCAGAACTCGACCATGACAAAAATTAATCGTGAAAATAGAACTTGCTTAACAAACACAGCTAGGAGGACAAATCGCCAAACGTGAACTTTTCGTCGTTGAAGAGTTCTGTTCTGATCATCATGAGCAGTTCCACTTCATCCAATGTCACATTTTTGGATGCAAATGCTTGACTTGTTGATAAAAACACAAAAATCACTATATGTTTGCCTTAAAGATTTGAGAAGTTCCCTCAATTCCTCATGGACCCCATCATCAGAACTGCTTTTTGACAAAAACGGGACCAACTTGGATATATATACATACAATCAAAAAAAGAATTTTTCAAATCGGTTAAGAAATGACGGAGTTATGGAGTAATAAACATGAAAAAAAAAACAAAAAAAAATCATACAACCGAATTGAAGTCGGTTAAAAAGAATGAAATTTAGTACATGTATTAAGATCTTTTAATACAACTAGAACCTCAAATTTCATAAATATAGGTCTAATGGTTATAGAGATATTAAATTCAAATAACGGCATTTTTACCACTGACTGACTGACTGACTAGTAATCAAAAACCTAACTCACTTCCAGGTAACCTAGGAAGCTGAAATTTGGCATACAGCTTGGTAATTGTGTTTGTACACCAGAAAAAATCAGAAAACAGTGACTTTTTTATTAGTTTTAATATTATTATTATTTATGCTAGTTACCTCTCTCAGAACTCCGTCATTTATTAACCGATTTAGAAAATTATTTTTTTGTTTAAAACGGTATACTTTAGGGGTGGTCCCGTAGTTATCAAGTAAGAATCTGATCATAGCGTCCTGGAGAAATCGAGGGAACAAAATAATTGAGATGTAAATGGGTTCCAAGTTCCGTAGATTCTCTGAAATGGTGCCAAGTCCGGCACTACATTGTTTACAGTAAAACTAATTTACTGCGGCTTAATGCATTTTGAGCCTTAACTTGGCACTGTAAACAATGTAGTGCCGTACTTGGCACCATTTCAGAGAATCTACGGAACTTGGCACCCATTTAGATCTCAATTCTTTTATCTGTGAAGACGACAACCAAGCATCGCATATTTTTAATATTGAACTTGGCTCCTATTTTCACATTTATGTTTTTGATGGGATCTGCTTTACTCCAAACGTACGACATACATAATGCTACGAATATAAATAACCCCTTCTCCACGCCAATTCACCACCCCATATTAAGGTGCAGTCGGTGCGTGCTGTCTGTGGGTAAGTTTTACCCGTCTATCCCACTAGTCCCATTGAGTTATTCCATCATGGGACAAGTGAGACGATTCCGCCCCAGTAATCCCATGGGACACGTGGAACTAATATTTTTATTTCATAAGTCCTATTTCCGAAATCACACAGTGTTGTTCAAAAAGTTGGTAGCCGTTATCCGTAGTAACAGAAACATTACGAAATTAAAATCCTTTTGGCGACTTAGGTCTATCTGAAAAAATTACTAGCTATTAAAATGTCTAAATACGCTTTGATATGGAAAAATGACAAAGTATTATAGGGTCGAGGAATAATAATAATAATAATCCCCTTGTTCTTCGTACATTACTGAGTTACATTACTTTATACATCTATTTATATCTATTTATACCTATTTATACATCTATTTATACCTCCTTGGTTTTGTAGTAGGAACAGCAATTTCTTTGTACAAAACCGGGTCATGTAGGAAGAATATTTACTTCTTTGTACATAACTGTCAATGTGAGTGGTAATTTGCAAGGAACGAAGGTTTCTTGGTACATTACCCGGCTTTGTACGAAGAATATTTTTTCTTTATACATAGCTAGTAATGTAACTCAGTTATGTCCGAAGAACAAGGGTAATAATCGTATGGCATTTATTTTTGAACCGTGAGATCTTCGAGAAGATAAGTACGCTTGCCAGTTTTTGTTGCACTTTTAGCACCACCCAGGGGTCACGTGTAGGGTAACGGTGGGTACTCCCTACGGACGTGGTGCAACTTCGACTCCCCTATGTCAAGTGAGTGGGAAAATTGACTGTTAGAAGTTCTCAAGCCGCCCGAAGGCCTCTAACTTGGCTTAACGACTGCTGTCATAGACAACAGCCGGGATCAACGGCTTAACGTGCCTTCCAAAGCACGGGAACGCTCAGTTAGTAACCTCTCAAAGCGGTCACCCATCCAAGAACTGACCTGAGCCCACATTGCTTAACCTCGCATACCGCACGCGGGCGCCGCTGGGCCACGAGCGCTCGGAGGAATAAAAATGTCGAAATAGAATTTAGTCGAATTATTGAAATGACTATAACTTCACTCTGCCTTAAAATTGACGCAGCCCCGCGGAGCTCCTATTTCTGCGCAGTTTGCCCTTCGGGCATCTGATAATACCTAACGAACCTAACCTACCTATCTGATGGGACAACAATATGATAAAAATATTAGTTCCACTAGTCCCGTGGGACTGCTGGGATGTAATCGTCTCAGTTGTCCCATGATGGGACAACTTAATGGAACTAGTGGGATAGACGTAGTTTTACACACAAGGCTTATCATACAATTTCGTGTCCAGTATAATAACACTATGAGGATGCTTTTGAGGTTGCCGAAGCACTGTAGCGCGTCGGATATGGTCGCGGAGGCGCAAACAAACGACTTCTACGCGATAGGGAGGAAGAGAATAGCCTCATTATTAAGGAGAGTACGATGTAGCAGCAAAAGCCTCATAAGGGAGTTGGCAGAGCGACTTGACTGTCCATTCGCTAAATACTGGATAGAGGTTACAATAGGGAGAGCAATATAATTGTTAGTGTCGATAGACTTATGTTGCTGTCCATTATAATTAAAATTTAAATATAAATTAACATAGTACTTAAATAAGATAATATTGTTAACTAACCCACTATGGATCGATTAGGTCTGAAATAAATGCTTTATCTTTTTATTTATTTTAAGGTAGCATGTGGTTCTACTCCGAGCGTACGCGTGGCACGCAACATATCTGTAGAGCGCTAACTACGCGTTTGCGACTACTACACGCGCTGAAGCGGCGGCAGTTTTCTATGCTGTATATTATAATACCATGAAAGCAGTTGGATATTTAAGAAAACTGGCAAGTTAAAGCTCAAAATGCATTACGCCGCAGTAAATTAGCTCTATGGTAAACAATTTAGTGCCAGAATTGGCACCTTTTCAGGTAATCTACGGAGCTTGGCACCCATTTATGTTTTGTATTGTTTTGTGTTTGTATTTTCGTGTACGTTAAAAAGCAGTGTCGTAACACTTTGTGCTGCGTGTTATCCTATTCTGAAACGCTTGCAGCATTGTAACCTTTGTTGCCATATTTTGTAGTATATGTTAATGTTGTTGTGTCTGTGTTTCGAATATTTATTTTTTATTTTTTTTTATATTTATTTGTTTGTGTTTTTTTTTTTTTGCCTCATTCATTTATTCTATCATTCATTTAGATATCAATGTTTTTACCAGTGAAGACGACAACCACGCATCGCATATTGAACTTGGCTGCCATTTTCACATTTATGTTTTTGATGGGATTTATTTTAAGGTAGCATGTTTTTCTACTCCGAGCTTACGCATGGCACGCAACATATCTGTATTTAGACTAACTTTGCTACAACTACATGCGTTTGAGCGGCGCCGTTTTATATGGATACATTGCAATATGCATAGCAAATATTCGAAATCCATTTACGCCCAACGCCGCGGTGAGCAGCACCAAAATAGTTCATATCTACTGCGCTACAAAGCAGCAGCTGCTATCACTTCTACATCCATTTTCAGATGATGAAAATGTATGAACGCAAACCATGATCGCGCCGAAAATGGTTTTACAGACCAATGAAGAAGAGCCAGCAAACAATAACTGGGCACGGTTACACACAATTTGAACTTCGATTCTTCGGAAGTTTGTCAGATCCTTGCCAATAATATAGATACAGTTGTACGTATAATAATATCTGATCTGACTGAACTATAGAGAACATTCAAAACTGTGTGGATATTTTTTGATTAAATTTTTTTTAAAAATAAGATGCTTGTTTTATTTTTTTGGGGGAAAGTTTAGGACATTTTTATATTATTTTCTCTTCCAAGCCGAGATAATAGTGGTAATTCCTATAAGTCGCTGTAAGAATAATAGTTCGGACAACTATCCACTTCACAGTGTCCATATACAAGATGGCCTAGGAACAAAAAATTAAACTGTACACTATTGAGCTCCCCAGCAATTATTTCCACCATCATCACCCACCACCATATCAGCCGAAGGACGTCCACTGCTGGACATAGGCCTTCCCCAATTCCATGGGGGGTAAATGGCATAATCGCCACGCTTGGCATGCGGGTTGGCGATCGCAGTAGGACCCGGGTATGTCCTAAAACTACGACCAAGACCACCGGGGGATGGGCAGCAGCGTCCCTGGAGTGCGGTGGAGATACCTACTGCAATTATTTCCAAATGGATTTAATTGAAAAAAAAAATTTTTTTCGCAAATGTGTCCTATATGTAATTTGATTCTGATTCCGATTCTGAAAAAAATACCAAAAATATCGTTTTAAACCAAAAATGCAACAACGAGTATGAGTTATAACTAGATACTACCTCAATATCAGCAGTGACTGCCGCGCTATAATCTCATGGTGCCAAGATCCATTAGGTACTTGGAGGTCATAACTTTAGCTCAACGTTTCTACCAAGTGAAAAAGATATATTTTTTTGCACAAGAGGTTACTGCAGATGCTCTACATTTTTTGCTCCTATTAAAGGCCACACCCTTTATAGTTTGGCAAAAAAGTTTTGATATTAAAGGTGGCAACACTGTAATATCGTCCCTTTTTTCTTAGATTGATCTGAAAGGGAAGACACTACAGTGTTGCCACTTTTTAATTTCAAGACTTTTGCCAGACTGGTAAACTTATATCTAATCCTTTTATTTTGGCTTTGCCGTCATCAAAGATTTTCTCAGTTTGAAGTGCAGAGTGGTGAGCTATACTAACTCCCGTCGAAGAAGTTCCGTGGAGAGACTTATTTTCCCAATAGTTCCGTCAACGATACAAAGTAGTAGCTAGTACGACATCAAGCGAATCTAGGAGGAATGTTAGTAGAACTGCGACCATACAGCGTCAGAACCAGACATTCGGAACGGAACTATTTGCAATAAGTCTCACTAGTTCCACCACGGTACTTCTTCCACGAGACTTCTGGAATAAACGGAAACAAGAACGGTAAAACAAGGATTACCATACCTACAATTAATTAATTTCTCCCCTTTTTGGGCTGACATGAAAGACTTGCCAGGTTATACGCTGATATAAGAACAGTTCAATCATAATATATTGATGAATGTACAATTTCAGCATAAATTCACAATATGCAATTATACGCTGTATTTTAAAATAACAGTTCTCAAATTGTAATTCTGCGAGGGTTTAGCCTTCAGTGTAGAGCCAACATTATTTTTTGTCAAAAAGTTTTCCTACTGCATACTAGATGTCGATATTATGAGATTCACGCGCATTAATTTTCATAAAGTTCTGCTATTCCATACTAGATGGCATTTAATCATTAAATGATATATTATTATTGATGCAATATAACTGGTAAATTTATAAATTTATATTATTTATATACTACCACTAAATGAATATAATTTAAAATTATAAGTACTATATAAATTACTTTCACCAAAATTTACAATTATCTTTGATTCATATGCTGCTTTTAATAGTGCGTTTTGTGATTTTTGGTTGCATGGTTAATTTATTTCTTTAAACATACTAGCGTGTGTTTATTTATCAACATAATTTTTCCCAGAAATGAAAACAAAATGCTTTGATTTGATGTATTACTATAGCAAATTTGTGCAACACATTGTAAGAATAAACCATTCGTTCATTTTATCACCTTTGCAATAACGAAACGGCGAGTCTCATTCACCTTGTGAACGGTACTCATCTCAAACCGTACGGACGGAGTTACGCGGTGCGAATTTTTGACAAGCTGCCGTCGGGTCAAAAAATGACATTAAAATATGCCTAACGTTAGAACAATAAGTTACGCAATCAGGCTGCTGGAGTGCGGTAGAGATACTGCGATCGCCAAGCGTGGTGATTATGGTATTTACCCCCCATGAAATTGGGGGAGGCTTATGTCCAACAGTGGACGTCCTTCGTATCATAATATATGGTGGTGGTGGAGCAATTCAAATTGGCCAATGAAGGAAAAAAAAACACACATACATAATTCGCTTGGCACCTTTCGTTTCGCCTGATTCGTCTGTTTATGATAGAATATGAACTTACCTTATAGCCTTCATCAATGTAGTCGCACATAAGTTCACGTTGGTAAGAATGTTGTCTGAGGCGTAAAAACAAGTCTTCTTTGTACCCGCTCGCCTGTCAAAATACAAGTTTCATTATTTTAATAATGAAAGTAGAAACGCGGGACACATAATATAGACATTGTTGTATACCCTTAGAGCCTTATTTACATTATGCCATCAAATAGTTCTTGAATTTGCGGTATAACTCATGTCATGTAACTAGTTTCAACATGTAACAATGGTTTGTAAAACACTCAGAAATACACATACACACACAAACACACACACACACACACAACACACCCACACACACTAACACACACACAAACACACACACACACACACACACACACACACACACACACACACACACACAAAACCACACAAACGTATGTTAGTATATAAGAAATAAATGTAATAACTTATCATGAGAAATATGTATATAGGGTAAACAAGATATGTACCAAATCGGGAAGAGCGAGACCTCCTGACACAGGTGAATAAACACCTACTAGGAGGCCTCCACATCATCGTTAAACATGTTTACTTTAAATAAATAAAGATTTATTTATTTATTTATTAAACAGGTGAAATTATGAACAATTCACACCGAACGGCTGGTCGGTGCGCACTCCACTAGAATCAAAGGAATTCAAACCCTCCATACAGAAGTTAGATTTCACATTTGCATGGGTTGCAGGCAATCGGTCGGCTGCCGCCGGCTCTGCCGCTGCCGTTTGGATACGAAATCTAGCTTCTGTATGGAGAATTCGAAATTCTTTGATTCTCTGGTGGCGTGCGCGCCACATTTGGTGTGAATCGTCCATAACGCCACTACTTATTTTCTCTTTGGGTATGTGATATTGTGTTCCAATTTTAAATTTCTCCCTTTAATTTGAAATGTAGCATTTTCATTAGCAGCCATGCTTAATTCAAAATTATAATAATACTTGTCCACGCCTGGGGTAGACGTCGTGTCCTGTGCTGTTCGAGTAGCCATATTCAAGCGACCAGCCTTTCCGGGGAGCTGTTGAGTCCAAATAAGAATAATTTGTCTGGATACTGAAAAGGAAAACGTAAATTCTATTTGGATCGAAATTTTCACTAGCGACATATAACAGCAAATGTTGAACATTTTAGTGTTTTGTCGCACTAACGTAATAATACTGCGGCAGTTGGGATACGTCAAAGTAGTGAAAGTGACAAGGTACTCAATGATCATCTACTTCTGCTGTTGACAGTACGTGTTGTTACGGGCTCCCGTCGAAAAAATACTTCGCTTTCGGAAATCAGTGCAATATAGTATGTTGTTAGGCATGTCTCCTGGACCCCGAAACTGTTGAGAGACAATCTCTAAAAGGTAGGTCTCCCGAGTAATGACGTCATGAAAATTGCCGCAGCCGTGTTTTTAAAAGTGTCTATTATACCCAAATTATGCAACATACATACACGTATATTCAAAGTCATGCTGAATAAATATACCGTAAGTAACTCACTACTGCAATATATTTCGATACATTCACAGAATTTAAAACAATTAGCATTACATAGTAGATTATCAGATTTTGCAGAGAATCTGGAAAAGTTACATGACTATAATGTATTACACAAAGAACAACTGATATTTCAGCTTTGCAATGCTATTTATTGTATCAAGATATGACCAAAACTATGAAAGATATGCTGTGAAAGCCGACAGCGCCAAGCGGTTTTTCCAAACAAAATTAAGATCGAATTTTTTTTCGATGAATCAACTCCATCTTTTAGTATGTTGTTAGACATATTATGTGAACGCTAAAACCGCAGAGAGTAAGTAACAGTCTCTAAGGTCTGTATTTCTCTAGTAATGATATCATAACTATTGCCGCTCCCGTTTTTTGAAAAATGAAAATTAAACACGATGTATCAGAGCTTTAGAAAAACCGGTCAAGTTCGAGTCCGCCTCGCGCACTGAGGGTTTCGTAGACAGATGAAATGAAATGAAATGAAATGCTTTATTTGTACAACATAGGTAAGTACACAAAGATCTTACAATAGTTTTAAGTATCACTATGCTGGGCCGTTAGGCATACAAATTTTAGTAGTAATTAATGGAGAATCAGGGTTCTGGCCCATTAATTACAGTCTAACAAATATTCACTTATGGTGTAGTAAGCTTTTTACAAGGTGCTCAAATAATTTTCGCTTAAAGCCTTCCATATTTTCTACTTCTACAATATCTTTCGGTATCTTATTGTAAATTTTTGGGGCCATTCCGAGAATGCTTTTCCGGTATAAAGCAGTATTTGATAAAGTTCCATTTATTTTATATTTAAGGCGCGTACTTCTAAAACTTTGAAATAAATTAAGATTAGATCTAGCAAACATTGCAACCTCAAACACATAAAGGCAGGGAAGAGTTAGTATCCGCAATTTATGAAAATAGGGTTTACAGCTGTCTAATTGTTGGATGCCACATAATGAGCGAACACACCTCTTTTGTGCTCTAAAAGCTATTTCCCTATCAACAGAATTGGCCCAAAAGATTATGCCATACCGTAGTGTCGAGGCTACATAAGCTTGGTAGGCTGTTAAAAATACTGACTCATTGTCAATTTTCCTTAAATTATATAATACATACGAAAATTGATACAGTTTCTTACATATAATCTCAATTTGATTTCTCCATGTTAACTTATTATCTACACTTAATCCTAAAAAATTTGTCACATCAGTTTCGTCAATATTCTGTCCCTTGTACGATATGTTTAAATTGTGCGCGTTGTTTGATGTTTGCTTGAATGTCATGATTTTCGTCTTCTCTAAATTGATTTTTAAATTATTATTAGTAAGCCGGTTAAATACAATTCCTAATGTCTCATTGATGTCATCCTCATAAGATTCTGTATCTTTATAAGCAAAAAGTATGGTGCTATCATCTGCAAAAAGGACTATTGGGTACTCTATGGCTTGTGGTAGGTCATTTATGTAAATGATAAATAATAAATGATAAACATTCCCTTGTGGTACGCCATAATTAATTTGTCTGATTTTCGATGGATAGGTAATTTCAGTCTTCGTTTGAATTCATATTTTATTTATTTGAGTCAATTGCTTACGGTTACTTAAATACGATTTGATTAAGTTATGTATGTTACATGATCTTCGTCTTGTCCATGTTCATCCTTAGACCAACTCGCTCGGAGGCTTTACTGAGGTCATTGAGCATTGTATTTAAATCTTCCATGTTCTCAGCCAAGACTACTATATCGTCATAAACCGAAGGTGAGTGAGGTACTCGCCATTTATGTTGATGCCTAGCCTTCTCCAGTCCAGAATCTTGAAAACATCCTCCAGTGCAGCGGAGAACAGTTTAGGAGAAATAACATCTCCTTGTCTGACTCCCCGCTCCAATGGGATAGGCTTCGAGCTCTGGTCCTGGAGTTGGACTGACATAGTGGAGTTCTCGTACAAACACTTCAGCACTTCGATATAGCGGTAGTCCACTTGGCACCGCTGGAGAGATTGTAGTACAGCCCAGGTTTCGATCGAATCGAAGGCTTTCTCGTAGTCCACGAACGCTAAACAGAGTGGCAGGTTATACTCCTCAGTCTTCTGTATAACCTGACGGAGCGTATGGATGTGGTATGCCCATGTCGCACCAACTCCCGTAACAATCGGACACTTTACGCTCGAAGTTGTAGACGATTACATATACCTAGGACAGACTGTCCAGTTAGGTAGGTCCAACTTCGAGAAAGAGGTTAAGCGTCGAATCCGGCTCAGCTGGGCAGCGTTCGGGAAGCTACGGCACATCTTTTCGTCCAATATTCCGCAGTGTCTCAAGACGAAAGTCTTTGACCAGTGTGTGTTGCCAGTGATGACATATGGTACTGAAACCTGGTCGCTTACTATGGGCCTCATAAGAAGGCTCAAAGTCACCCAAAGAGCAATGGAGAGAGCTATGTTAGGAGTTTCTCTGCGTGATCGCATCAGGAATGACGACATCCGCAGCAGAACCAAAGTGACCGATATAGCCCTCCGAATTGCTAAACTTAAGTGGCAGTGGGCGGGGCACATAGCACGTAGAATCGATGGCCGTTGGGGCGGAAAGGTTCTCGAGTGGCGACGACGTACCGGAAGGCGTAGCGTGGGCAGGCCCCTCACACGGTGGACTGATGACCTGGTGAATGTCGCGGGTGTCCGCTGTATGCGGGTGGCGCAGGACCGGTCATTGTGGAAGTCTTTGGGGGAGGCCTATGTCCAGCAGTGGACGTCTTTCGGCTGATATGATATGATGATGTATGTTACCTCTAACACCGTACGTATATAATTTATCAAGAAGTATGCGATGATCAACAAAATCGAACGCTTTAGACATATCCATATATAGGGCTGAAACTGGGACTCTATTATCTACTTTCCTTAAAACTACATTCATTTAGTTAAAAATATCCATGTTGATAGGTTTGCCTTTACGAAATCCCATCTGCTCTTGGGCAAAAAGGTTATTTTTGTGAAAATAGTCGTAGATACCACTATGAATAACTTTTTCAATAACCTTTGAGAAAATAGGAAGAAGATCTTGTATCAATGTGCGTGTATGACATGCAATGCAATAAAACCGCCAAGCCATATTTTTTAAACCAAGGGTAGTACTCGTACAGTCGCTGTTCGGGCCTTGGTTTTTTTACAGCGAATGCGTTAAAATCTTGTGAGTTAAGACTGCCAATTTTACATGAAATGTTTTTGGTGGGTCTTTAGTACCTAGAAGGAGCGTCTAACCTTGCTTTCGTTAACCTTTTTGATTCATCATCATCATCATCATTTCAGCCGAATGACGTCCACTGCTGGACATAGGCCTCCCCCAAAGACTTCCACAATGACCGGTCCTGCGCCACCCGCATCCAGCGGACACCCGCGACCCTTACCAGGTCATCAGTCCACCGTGTGGGGGGCCTGCCCACGCTACGCCTTCCGGTACGTGGTCGCCACTCGAGAGCCTTCCCGCCCCAACGGCCATCGGTTCTGCGTGCTATGTGCCCCGCCCACTGCCACTTAAGTTTAGCGATTCGAAGGGCTATATCGGTCACTTTGGTTCTGCTGCGGATGGCCTCATTTCTGATGCGATCACGCAGAGAAACTCCCAGCATAGCCCTCTCCATTGCTCTTTGGGTGACTTTGAGCCTTCTTATGAGGCCCATAGTAAGCGACCACGTTTCAGTACCATATGTCATCAGTGGCAACACACACTGGTCAAAGACTTTCGTCTTGAGACACTGCGGGATATTGGACGAAAAGATGTGACGTAGCTTCCCGAACGCTGCCCAGCCGAGTCGGATTCGACGATTAACCTCTTTCTCGAAGTTGGACTTACCTAACTGGACAGTCTGTCCTAGGTATATGTAATTGTCTACAACTTCGAGCGTAAAGTGTTTGATTGTTACGGGAGTTGGTGCTACATGGGCATTTGACATGATCTTCGTCTTGTCCATGTTCATCCTTAGACCAACTCGCTCGGAGGCTTTACTGAGGTCATTGAGCATTGTACTTAAATCCTCCATGGTCTCAGCCAAGACTACTATATCTTCAGCAAACCGAAGGTGAGTAATGTACTCGCCGTTTATGTTGATGCCTAGCCTTCTCCAGTCTAGAGTCTTGAACACGTCCTCCAGTGCAGCGGAAAACAGTTTAGGAGAAATAACATCTCCTTGCCTGACTCCCCGCTGCAGCGGAATAGGTTTCGAGTTCTGGTCCTGGAGTCGGACTGACATAGTGGCGTTCTCGTACAAACACTTCAGCACTTCGATATGGCGGTAGTCCACTTGGCACCGTTGGAGAGATTGTAGTACAGCCCAGGTTTCAATCGAATCGAAGGCTTTCTCGTAGTCCACGAACGCTAGACAGAGGGGCAGGTTATACTCCTCAGTCTTCTGTATAACCTGACGAAGCGTATGGATGTGGTCTACGGTGCTAAAACCTCTTCGGAATCCGGCTTGTTCGGGAGGCTGGAAGTCATCTAGCCTGTGTGCGAGACGGTTCGTAATGACTCTTGAAAACAGCTTATAGACATGGCTCAGAAGTGAGATGGGGCGGTAGTTCTTCAGTAAGGCGTTGTCACCCTTTTTGAAAAACAGCACCACCACACTTCTGTTCCATGCCTTTGGAGTTTTCCCTTCTAGTAAGACGGAATCGAACAACTTCTGAAGGGCCCTAAGGACCGGTTTTCCACCCGCCTTCAGGAGTTCAGCTGTTATTCCGTCTTCACCGGGTGCCTTGTTGTTCTTTAGCTGTTTAAGAGCCATTCTAATCTCGTACAGGCTGATGTCCGGGATATCTTCGGTATAGTGCCGGGTTAATCTGGCTCTAGGGTCTTCCGCCAGACCAACTTCGGGTCTGCTAGTTGACGTGTATAGCTGTCCATAAAAACATTCTATCTCTTTCAGAAGCTCGGGTTTGGATGAAACGATTCTACCGTCTTCAGTTTTTAATTTGGCGAGCTGGCTCTGCCCAATAGACAGATCTCTTGAGAACACTTTAGAGCCCTTATTCTGCTCGATGGCCTCTTCAATACGATTTGTATTCAATTGGCGCAGATCGCGGGTAAGGGACTTGGAGATCCGTTTATTGAGCTGCCTGTATAATGTCGCATCGGCTGAAGACTGCAGAATCATTTCATTCCTTTCCTCGATGAGCCTCTGAGTAGAGATAGAAAGCCTTTTGGCTCTGTGAGTCCGTTGGGCCTTAAAGAACTTAGACCCAATGCTATGGACAGCTTCCACAAACCCGTCATTGAAATCGTCCACGTCGCCGCCTAGACAATCAAAACGGTTTTGGAGTTCCAGCTGAAAGCTCTCGGGGTTTTGGATTTGTACTGCTGCTGGACGGAGCGTAGACTTCATCAGTCGAGAGCGCTCTAGCTTGACGCATATATTCAATGTGCCTCTTACCAGACGATGATCACTTCCGGTTTTAACCGTATTGATCACAGAGACATCATTGAATATATGCCTCTTCGTCGACATAATAAAGTCAATCTCGTTTTTTGTTGCACCGTCGGGACTCATGCAGGTCCACTTCCTGTGCTCGCGTTTCTTGAAGAAGGAGTTCATCATGTAGAGTCCCTCCTTCTCCAAGAAACCAGCCAGTAGTTGGCCCCGGTGGTTCCGACTTCCAACTCCAAATTGCCCCACTCTCAGCTCATTGCCGTCTCTCTTGCCCAGTTTCGCGTTAAAGTCTCCCATAATAACGGTGAAGTAGGTTTTGGAACTATGCATGGCCTTAGTTATATCCTCATACATAGCCTCCACCTCGTCGTCGGAGTGTGCCGAGGTCGGCGCGTACACCTGTATGACCTTCAACGAGTATCTCTTGGATACTCTGAGTATAAGGTACGCCACCCTAGCCGACACACTCTCGATCTTCACCACGTTGTTTACGAGGGACTTGTGGACGATGAACCCGACACCTCCCTGGGACTGTTGGTCGCCCTCCCGGAAATAGAGCAAGTTGCCGGACTTTAGGGTTATCGTGTCCTCCCCCTCTCTTCGGACTTCAGATAACCCCACGACATCCCAACGCAACTTGCTCAATCCTTCCTCTAGTTCCGCTATCTTTTCGTCGGTCCGCAGTGTACGCGTGTTGTACGTTGCCAGGGCCAGGAGTCGTCGGTGGTGGTAGCTGGATCTTTGCCGGAGATTCTTAGCACCCCTGGCCCCGCTAGTACCCTGGCCGCTACCAAACCCAGGGCACCGGGGGCCGCCGGAACCTCGGGGCCGTGGCCTTTGTGTCGCTTTCATAGGGGGTAAATGCCATAATCGCCACGCTTGGCATGCGGGTTGGCGATCGCAGTGTCTCCACCGCACTCCAGGGATGCTGCTGCCCACCTTTTTGATTACCAATAAATAATTTTTAGGGTTCCGTATTCAACTAGGAACCCTTATAGTTTCACCATGTCCGTCTGTCTGTCCGAGGCTTGGGTCTGTGATTGTTAGTGCTGAAAGCTGCAATTTGGCAATATAAAGTAATAAATCTGGTAAAGTTGTAAAATAAAATAAAAAATCTCCCCTACACTTAAAGTGGGGATAATTTTATTTTACTTCAACCCTATCGTGTGGGGTGTTGTTGGATACGTCTTTCAAAATGAATAGTGGTCTTCATCAAACTTTTTTTGATAAAGAGAATATTTTTGGAAAGAATCACTCGAAAAGAAACATAAATTTTGTCTCGCCCTCTAAATTTTGAACTATGAAATATGAAAAAAAATATGAATAAAAATCATGAAAGTAAAGCTTATTAAAGACTTCCAACAAAAACTTTAGCGGACATGATCAGTTGTTTTTGAGTTATTGTAAAAAGTCTTCCCTTCTTAGTAAAAGACGTATGAAACGCTGGGAAGGTATTCCCTTTTACTTGTTATTATTTGATTATTTTAATTATTGTTTATTTTTATTTACTAGTTCATTGGGCAACTACGGAACCCTACACTGAGCATGGCCCGACATGCTCTTGGCCGATTTTACATTTTTATTTTCAGTGTTTCCATCGCTCCACACCTAATGCTACACTCTAGCTTTGCTATGCTATTTTGTTCTTGGGTCTTGGATGTTCCCTATGTATCCATACTTATACTATATTATTCGTACTTAATATTATAAATGCGAAAGTCACCCGTCTGTCTGTCTGTATGTTACCTCTTCACGCTTAAACCGCTGAACTGATTTAGATAAAATTTGGTATAGAGATAGTTTGAGTCCCGAGAAAGGACATAAGATAGTTTTTATTCCGGAAATCGTTCCTTAGGGGGTGAAAAGGGGCCGAAGAGTTTGAATGGGCGCCTACAACAATTGAAAAGAAATTATTTCTGTATAATAGCATTTGCTAAGAGTGTAAACGCTAAATCCATTTCTTAATAACTTTTGTTTAACCCACCATTATGTAGACAAAAAAGGTGCATCGCCTGAAAATAAAAGCTACTGCCAATTATTTTAACAAATTGCTTAAATCACATGATGAGTCAACTCCACGAATTTAAAAGTAATCGGCTAATAATAAAATATACCCGCCATTTTCATAAGAATTTTGATCGCCTAGATGTGTGTCAAAAGATAACAACTTTGATTCGTGTTTTTGGTGTAAACGAAGAAGTATGACATCGCAAAGGTATGTACTTTTATTGTTTTTTAAATAATATATCGTGAATTTTGAGCTATAAATCCAATACAATCACTGTTTTGGGTTTAGAATAACCTCTTATCAAAATTTTATGGGAGTTTTTAACCCCTGTTGCAAAAAGAGAGGAGTGTTATATATAAGCATAACGTGTCTGTCTGTGTATCTGTCTGTGGTATCTTAGCTCCCAAACGGATAAAACCGTTTTTCGTTTAGTTTTTTTTTCTGTCATGGATAATTTTATCGCGAGTGTTCTTAGCCATATTTCATGAAAATCTGTTTAGCCATTTTTGAGCTATTGATCTTTGAAATGAAAATGTCGGGGGTTTTTCCACTTTTCTAAGTTGTAGTTGTTCAAGACGAAAGTCTTTGACCAGTGTGTGTTGCCAGTGATGACATAATGGGCACTGAAACGTAGTCTCTTACTATCTCATAAGAGGGCGTAAAGTCACCAAAAACAATGGAGGGCTATGCTGGGAGTATCTCAGCTTGATCGCATCAGAAATGAGGCTATCCGCAATAGAACCCAATTATCAGACATAGCCCTCCGAATCGCTAAACTTAAGTGGCAGTGGGCGGGGCACATTGCACGTAGAACCGATGCGCTGATGTTAGGGCGGAAAGGTTCTCGAGTGGCGACCACTTACCGGAAGGCGCAGCATAGGTAGACTGATGACCTGGTGAAAGTCGCTGTAGTCCGCTGGATGCGGGTGGCGCAGGACCGGGCCCCTTCCCCTTGGACCACCGCAAGGTGTAGTCGTGTTTAAGGCCCGCGTTAATTTTATTTTATATTTTAAATGTAATTTATTGAAATTTAAACCATTTAATTCGCCCAAGAAAATAGGAGTGCATAAGTAACGCGAAGTAATTGTTGCGCATAATGAATATTTTCGCACAACACCCGACACCCTTCTTTTTCTCGACAAACCACTAAATACATATTTTAAAAAGTTACTTGACTGCAAAATACAGTGAGATTACAAAAGTCATCATAAAAAATAGATAATCAAAACGATTTCCCTGTCTTTTATTATATTTTTAGGAGTTTAATATTTTAATTTCAATAATATTTTTGTAACTCCTGTAAACTTCCATAATATAAAGTTATCAGGTTTACACCATTAGCCGACGATATAATTAATTGAACGCAGACGAAGTCGCGGGCAAAAGCTAGTTTATCTATATAAGTATATATATCATCGTCTAGGACCCATAGTACAAGCTTTGCTTAGTTTGGGACTAGGTCGATTTGTGTAAGATTGTCCCTCAATATTATTATTTTTAGGCCTGTCATACGTGCTCAACGTCACTGGGATTTGTTGAGTAGTAGAATTTTATTTTGTTTGGGTCTCTGACTGGAAAGACTGGGTATAAGCGAGAGGTTCTGAGGAAAATACGAAGAACCGTCTTCTCTCACGGTTATACGTTATAAATAATTGAAATACAAGTTAGCTGGCTAGATGCTGGCCAAGAGCCAAAAAGCCAAATCCCATTTTTTATAAAATCTTTTACTAATGATAACATTGAGAGTATTCCGCTGCGTAGAGAACATAAAGACCAGATATTATTGTTTAAACTGCTCAATAACTTCATTGAGTCGCAATTTCTCATTAGTAAACATTTCATTTAGATGTCCTACTTTTCGGACTAGATCAAATGCTTTGTTTGCTATTCCATTTTGTCGTACTAAATATGTTAAAAAATCTTAACTTGTAAAAGCATGCTCAACATAACTATAACACTAAATACTTAGAGCTAGATTTATTTGGTACAACATTAGGTATGTTTGTTTTAGTGCCTAAAAAATAAAATAGTACCTAATACCGAGTTTAATAGTAGTGTTTTAAATGTGTTTGCTTGTAAGTTGAATGGTATTCTAACATGTAGTTGTATTTGTAACGAACAACTTTCTTTTTATTGACTCATTTATATTATGTTTTACTTTTAAGCTCTAATTCATATTGTGTAGTTCGCATTGAGTAATTTTGTTTTAATTTCATTAGTGGAAAGTGTTTTGACTCATGTATTAGTTAATTAAGCATGATTATCATACATAATTTTAAGCTGTTTGTTTCCCAATACTATAAAAAAAAACTCTTACCGGTCCATGTGGAACATTTCCTCCGTAGCTAGGCTGTTGAAAGTGAAACATAAGCCTTCTTGGGTAAGTACTGGAGCTATTTGAGCTTTATCGGTGTTGACTAAATACTTGTTTCGCCATTTGTTATCAAACATAAACTTCTTTGCCGTAAGTGCTACCTTAAAAAGAAAAGAAACATAAAGTGCATTGTCAATACATCTATGATAATATTGTGTATGTACATAAAAACATTGTAAATTTCAGGAAGAACTGTGACATACATAATATTAATACTCGAAATAAACACAAACTCGCGGTGCCCACCACTCGCCTCCAAAAAATTAGAAAATCATTAATGGGTAATGGTGTGAAGTCTTCCAAGAAACCTAACTGGATTATCTATAAATAAATTCAAAAATTATGTAAAGCGTAAACTTATATCGAAAGCATATTATAGCACACACGACTACATGAATGATATTTAAAACACCGTGGGATTAATTAATTGTGACTGAAATATTAATGAATTAATCATTATGGCATTAGATATTAATATTATCTTATTATTTTCTTTTGACATATTGATTTTATTCTAGAAACTGTCTAGATTTCTATTTTTTATACATTATTATTTTTATTTTTTTATTTTTTATTATTATTTATGTTTTGACGATCCTATTGTGAATACTACATAATTATTTCTTATTTTGACATGTCTACAACAATACAATATTTATTTTAATGAATAATAATAGCATCAATAAATTGCTCTAAATAATTAATTAATATATATGTTAATAAATGTTATAACTGACGATTCGAAAGTGCTTGTTGCTAGGCCTATTTGAATAAAGAATATTTTGAATTTGAATTTGAAAGTGATACCATCGCTCTTATTAGGACTCTAAATCTTTTAATAATATCTGGTACCAGCGAATGAAATAAACATAGAAGCACAACTAGCGTCGCAAAATGACACCATCAAATTTGTGTCCACTAAGGCGGGGCGTCAAATTTGTGTCCAACGGCTGTCTCGTTTGACACAACTTTGACGCCCCGCTATTGACGCTTAGAGACCTTATACATCTCTAACAATATTAAATTTACTTATTTTAATTTTAACTCTTAGAGATCATTTACATCTCTAAGGACTTTTAAATAATTGTTATTAATCGTATTTGGACGCTCAGAGACCATATACATCTCTGAGATATTAAATTAATTTTATGTACTTTTGTTTATTCGGACAGATCGTATTCAGTACGTCCTTAATATTTGTAAATTTATTTTTATTTAATTGTTAATTAGTATATTTTTTAGTTAATCAGTATATTTTTTATAGAACGATGACGGCTCTTGGAGGATCAGGAGAAATGCCGAGATCGAAGAATTGGTGGCCGAACCGAATATCATCGGCGAAACAAAAGCGCACAGACTTCGCTGGTTCGGCCACTTACTGAGATTGGGAGAGGATCGAGCCGTCAAGAAAGCATACTTGGGGCGACTGAGTGGGCGCCGCCCGGTTGGTCGACCCAGGTATCGCTGGGAAGACAGTGTGGAGGCGGATCTGCGGCAGCTTCGGGTCGAAGACTGGCAGGAGGCTGCGCAGGATCGGGAAAAGTGGCGTGCTCTCGTTTCGGAGGCCAAGATCCTCTTTGGATCGTTGCACCGATAAAGTAGTAGTAGTATATTTTTTTAATCATTATTATTAAGTAAGATTGTCAGTTTTTTTTTTAATTGTATAAATTCACGCTTTGACTTGTAAAAGTGCCCTTGTGGCCTATTTGCAGAATAAATATTTGATTTGATTTGATTTGATTTGATTATGGCGGCGCAACTTAACAGTTGTATTAACTGAAATCTCAAAAATAAAAAATATGCCTTTTTGTGCAGTGAAGTGGTGCGTTAATCACTCTGTAAAACATTAAAAAAAAGATGGAATCACTGTTCATTTGTAAGTAAAGCGGTAAACATATTTATTTATTTTTTTTAGTCGTAACCGATTTTGTATAGGGATGGTGTTATGCCACCTTACATCATCAAAATAATGTTAATAGCTGAATGAAAAGGTACCTAAGATACCTATTAAACATTTTAACTTGTTCAGATACATGCTTTCATGCACATAACTAATTTGTGTATGAAAGCGTGTATCTCACAAATTAAAATGTTCGAAAAAGGTAAACTAATTCCATAATAAATAAATATTAGGGGACATTTAGTACAATTACAACTAGGCTATTGATTCTAATTAGACTATATAACTATATGAGGGAAGCGAGAAATAAATATATTGTTAACAAGAACTAAAACCGTAATAAAAATAATAGAATAAGTGTGTAATTACGCTATACATACAATATATAACACAGCCACAGTTCCAGGACACAACCCTCTCCATCTCAGAGAGTATTGGGATCCTTGGCGTCGACATTTCCAGCGACGTCCAATTTCGAAGCCACTTAGAAGGCAAGGCCAAGCTGGCATCCAAAAAGCTAGGTGTGCTCAATAGAGCGAAGCGGTACTTCACCCCGGGACAGAGACTTATATTATATAAGTCGCAAGTTCGTCCCCACATGGAGTATTGCTGTCACCTCTGGGCGGGAGCACCTGGATACCAGCTTGGGCCTTTTGACTCGCTTCAGAGACGTGCTGTGCGAATCGTGGACGATCCCAAACTCACGAGCGATATTGAACCTTTAAGTTTAAGGAGAAACTTTGCCTCCTTGTGCGTGTTCTATCGCTTGTACAATGGGTTGTGTTCCGAAGAACTATTCGATATGATGCCCACGGCCGCTTTCTATCATCGCACTGCTCGCCGTCGGCAGGGCATTCATCCTCACACCTTAGAACCTAAATGGTCGCGTACGGTACGGTTTCAGAGGAACTTCCTCCCTCGAACGCTCCGGTTGTGGAATGAGTTCCCTGCCGAGGTTTTCCCGAGGAACTACAGTATGGGATACTTCAAGAAAAGAGTGTATAAATTTTTAAAGGGTCGGCAACGCGCATGTGACACCCCTGGAGTTGCAGGCGTCCATAGGCTGCGGTGACCGCTTACCATCAGGCGGGCCGTACGCTTGTTTGCCACCGACGTGGTATAAAAAAAAAAAATACAATTATTATCAACTTCTCAAAGAGTGGATTTAAAGAGCCCAAACTCGGTATGATTGTGTTAACTTATTACAGAGTTCCTATGACCACTTTCCGGTTCCATCATCAGATCAGCTCGATAATAATATTATCATAATATTTTTTGTCACTGAATTTACATATATGCAGTAAGCTCGGTCCTCCATACAAACGTAGTTTAGCTCTCACTTTAAAATGCCATTCTAGAATAACATGAAACTTTGTATACACAATGGAATCCGGAATATCTAGGTCGGAAATTGGTTTGCTTGAAATTATAATGGAGAAAAAAATCAGCGATTATTAAGGTTTTCATAAAAGACGTAAAAAACTCAAACCCTCGCTATATTTTTTTTACCACAATTTCTTGCAACAGAAACTAATTTCCGACCTAGATATGGCGGCTCCCATTGTGTATACAACGTTTCATGTTATTTCAGCAAGGGGTTTAAAATTAGAACGCAACTACGTTTGTATGGAGAATCGAGTTCAGCCGAGCGTACTAAAGTCAAATATTAGCTCAATCGGAAATCGAGAAGTGGGTCTAATTTAGCTTCTAAGATTTGACCCACACAAACAAAAAAGACATAAGTTACTGACACGGCAAGTTAAATAAAAGCTTGTAAAAAATGAGTTAACGTACGTATGTTAAATGTTTGCGTTGTCTAAACATACTGTAAAAGTTTCGATTACGAGTGGTTGCTGTTTTCTATGTCTAACAGTGTTTAGCAAGCTATAAATTATGTACATGGTCGTCCAATATGCATAGTATAAGTCTGGTACAGCTTAATTAGCGACTAGTTAGATTTTCGTAAGGTTATCGTATGATATTTAAAAATAAAATAATACTTAAATTCAAATTTAAATAATACGGCGGTTTTGCGTATGAAGATGACTTTTTGTTGCATGCAACCATCCACCCGCTAAGCGTTGTCGTTGTCGCCGCCATTTTGATACATTAAATCGTCAGCGTTAGGATACCAAACACAGCCAGTCATTTTGAAATTTACCTATCACGTTTATTTGTTTTGGGTAATAGAAAATCGGCTGACATTTTTAGCAATTCTTATTGGTACAACACCACGCGTGCATATTACGAATAAATGCCCCGTTTCAAAGTGGACTTTTGTAGGAAGCTCGCGTTCTGTGCTTTTTTCGTTCACTGTCTGGTAAGAAACTTATATAGTCAGGTCCATGATCACGGATCGGATATTCGGATAGATATTTACCTAAACTTTGGTGGCGTGAACGCCATGGAGACGGACTCGACTTTATTTCGTAATGAAATTCCCGGGATTTCTGAACTTAGTAACAAAGCAGCCTAAACTCATATTTAAGTTTTTAAATACGCTTATTTATTATGTATTTACTTTGCCAATTCACGCTGCGGCTACACTACATACACTGTTATTGTTACATCTATACAGTGTGTAAGTCTAATACGGGCGATAAATTAAATCGGACATAGTATTCATTAGTGTAATCATGAATTAAAAAGTTTTTTTTAAATTACAGTTCATTACGACCCCATAATAATTATTTTTCAAATTTCTCAGCAGCAATGTACTGTAAACATGGTTGCGGTACCGAAATGTCAAATGTTCACTAGCAATACAACAATGTGAGCGTGTTTGCATTACATTGCGGGCTGAATTATTTTGTATGGACAAAATTATTGTTGCAACTTTAAGTTAATGTTATCTAATTACCTTTACTTTGTCCTATACTAACCACCGTTAAGAGATTCGCCCGTATTAGACTTACACACTGTATAATAACTTAGTTGCTTACAAAATCCATAAGCTAAACATGTTTGTAAATTTTTACCTTCTTATGTCGTTTTGTACAATTAAAAAGCCGCCTCCATATTTGCCCAGCATTTTCCGGGATTTTGCCAAGTCCAGGTAAATATCTAACGGAAAATTTCAAATTAAAAGGAAAAATTGAAAAATTTCAAATTAAAAGGAAAAATTGAAAAATTTAATGCTCCGAGCTGGATATAAGGCGTTTTAAGAGGAAACTATTTAAGGATTTCGTGGACGAGCTTGGTTGTTCCGATTGCTCAGAGGCTAGAGCGATTGGCCGCGTATGCCAGATGTCGCAGGTTCGAATCCTGCTCGGAGCATTACATTTTTAAATTTTTCCCTTTAATTAGAAATTTTCGTTAGCAGCTTTACTGCTTTAGTACAAAATTAATATCTATCCGAATATCCGATGTCCATGATACAATTATATCAGCGCCGGTTAATGCACTGCGGGGTAATTCAGTAGTGTGGGTGACACAAGCTTACGCCATTCATCACTGATGGAGTATTGGCGGTTGTAAGTACGAGTTTCTGTGTTACCAGATTGTAATGCGTAATTAATTAAATATATTTAGCATGATGACGGAAGAGAAACTCCTTCATTATTTGTATTCTTACTTTAAAGTAGCAACTCGACTGTGACGTAAGCTTGATACAATCCCGAGTATCAGGTCTAGTTTCGTTAGGCCATGGCCATCACCAAAGACTACAATGTTATACTAAAGTAGTCATCACCATCGCGTCATAAGTTGTGTTGCCAACATTTTGATACAATAAAATAATTTGTACCAAAAAAACCAACTCCAATTTTGTACTTCTGTACCACAATTTGAAGTTTCCGTGAGCAAATGCTTGGTTACCTACAGAAAAATACCGAAATCGGCATATGCGTGCCTATGAAATTTGAAGAGTTCCCTCGATTTCTCCTAGATCCCATCATCAGACCTTAACCAAATTTATATGGGACCAATGTCGGGGTACCTGCAATGAAACAAAATAAGAATTATCAAAATCGGCCAACGTGGTCAATAGTTATCGGGGAACATACATACATAAAAAGAAAAAAAAAAAGAAATAGCAAACATGCAGACGAACTGAGTACCTCCTTCCTTCTATTGAAGTCGGTAGTAAAAGAAAACTCTCCGTGATTTCATTATTCATGGCTTAAAAGCTAATGACACCATTTATCACTCGGTTAAGTTGAAGTATAACGCGCTCAAATGGGTATGTACGTAATAATGAATTACCTTAATGATATCTTGAACTAAGGTTTCGGCACGAGCATACTCAGCAAAATATACATTGCCATAGTCATTTTCGTTGCATATGAGATCCACGTTGGCTAGTTGATACATAAAACGAGTTTCATCCATGAACCTGTTATGAAAAAAAATTGCTGTATAAAATACATGTAGGACTTTTTTTTCGAATATGAATTGACTTTAGAATATGAAAAGATACATGATGATTCACAGTAGACCGTTCCGTGTCCGGGCCGGCCCGTTTTCTATGACAGCAAACGCAACGGCCGGCGTATTTATTCTCTAGCCGCAGCCTGATTGCGTAACTTATTGTTCTAACGTTAGGCATATTTTAATGTCACTTTTGAAGTAAAAATCTATTAGCTTATGTCATATTTTTTCTACCTAACGTTAGGTAATATTTGAGCCGAACTGAATGAACGACTGAATGGAAATCCCATACTAAAATCAGAAACTGATGAAATTATTGGAAACGCGTAACTTTTTGACGGTTAGATTGGACGGTACAAAATGTCAATTACTGTGTGACAAAGTCATAATGTCTGTCATGTCAAAACATGAATTGAACAAAAATTATAGTTGTTGTTTATTCATTAAAATGGGAAAATTTTCCAACTATTTCATTGTCAAGTCGCTATAACACACGATAGAGTACAAAATATCAATATCACTTTGTAAAAAATCGAAAAGTAAGTAGGTAACAATAAATGTTATGTTATGTCATAATCATAATATTCATAAAAAATTTACTATTGTGTGCTTCGTTTCAGGATGTAAACCGGAATATCCATCTCTGTGATGATGATGCCATGCTCTATTAAGATGATGAGATTGAGTAATAGCAAAATGAAATGAAGGAATGTAAAAAACATGTACCCAGCAAAAGAGATCTCTTCTGTGGTATACGTGCCATATTATTAAACAATATATGATGAAATATAGAAGTGTTCTCCTATAAGCATGTATTTTTTCATACACGCGGCCCACACGTTGATGCCAAGGGCGTTGTTCCTACATGCTTGTCGATTTATGGTAGGTACTAAGAATTGATGAAATGACGTGATGAATAAATATCATAATCACAGCATATCATTCTGAATGATTGACACTAGTGTCTACATTCATTTTCAGTAACCGTGAATTTATTGATTCTACTTACTGGTGGGTCTGAATCCTTTCTTTTTACTAGTCTCTTAAAAGAAACCTGTGGTATGGATAATGGACATGAGCTATATTTTATCACGCGGTTTTACCTTTATTACTAAGTAATAATACTTGGGCAGAGTCGCGCAGACAGCTAGTAAATACATAAAACTGCATACAACAGTTATATACTAATGTAAAATGTTTTAGGTGATACAAAGGAGATTGCGGAGACGTGGGTGGTGCCGCATGGATTTTCTGGCAAGAAAGGAGTCATCTTTGTACGGCGCCGAGATCACACACTACGGGCAATGGTCGCCTTGTTGATCTACATTATCTACAACAATCATTAAAGCTTGAAACGCACAGAGCGCGGCGCAGCGTCGTTGCGGGGCGGAGGCGGTTTTGCGGTAAAGCGAACGCATTCCGGGGTATGTCGCACTACAAAAACCGCGCGGAGGCAGCGTGTGTGATAAATGAAGCAGTAATTGACACTACCAAGTCTACCAACAGCCGACAGTTTCGAAACGACAGTGTAAAACTGCCTCCGCCCCGCACCGCGCCGTGCCCGCTCTGTGCGTGATGAGGCTCTTGTCAAGATTTTATGCAGTATCGACCGGTTTAAGACGTACAATTACAAAAAATCAAATTATCAATTATATTATACTTTTATTTTATGTCTTTGAATATAATAAAACAGTAGCAAAGTACGGACAGATCTATGAACCATAAAGATATAGATACGAAGACTGTCAATGCGCATATATATCGCGCCCAAAGTCGACTCTACGCTACAAGCATAACTTTACTATATTATACCTACGTTTAAGCTTTGAAAAATCTTAGTAAGAACAAAAAGGTGCAACCATGCTGCTCGTCAATAACGATCATATAGTTGAGTTTAATGAATCATACATGAATCAAGATTTTATACCTAGAATCATATTGGTGGGGTGTAGTAATGTAATCCATTTATGATGAAAACCATAGTTAACTTTTCATAGGTACATTATATAGAATGTGTCGACCCAGGGGTGCTACCGGGAAGTTCGAAATCGAACATTCGAATGACGGATTTGAACAAACGCTACCGCGAACAACTGTCAAACGCTAAACGAAGAACGAAGTTCGAAAGATTGAATGATATTGTGAAAAACCTACCGGGAACTCCGTACTTTCGAGTCTATGTAAGTAGTTAATTTTAGAGAAAATATGAAAGTGATCACGGCCGTAGCATTAAGGATACCTACACTTAGATCCTAGTTTTACCTCAGAAGGTGGCAATAACTTACATGTTTAAGATTTGTCACGTTGTCGGACTATATATGTTGTCCAACAAAAAAATTTACTTGAGCTGGACCTATCAAGTCCTCCAATATATCTATCCGTCATCCCCTAGTTACGTGACAGAGGTTATAATTATAGTCATATTAATTACGTTATTATTTCTCTTGTAACTACGCCAATTCTTGGTATTAGGTAGCGGACCCCAGGCATCCTTCAGGATGCAACTGTACTGGTAATAACTCTAGGAGGATGATGATATGTAACTTGTAACTATGGAGCTATTTATCAATAAATTATTGTATTGTTTAAAATAAGTGTAAACCTATGGACCCACAAGGGACCCCCTATTGAATAGTCACTATTATTCCTAGCCCCACAAAACAAATTTTACATTATAAAGAATTAAGTTTCTGACACTTCTTCTAAAGCCCTTCAGTTGCAACCACTGTACCTGCTTTGTAGATTCAAAAAGAGATTTAAGAGACCCAAGAGCTTTGTGTTCATAAGTCGAAAACAAAAGTATTATTCCTTTAAATAATGTACTCATTCCAACTTTTCTAATCATCTATATTTCATAGACACTTTCAGATTTGCTGCCTCCAGGTCCTGTATAAAGTTGTGCTGTAAGCAACCTGAACACCTCTATTCTAACGCTTTCTCAAATGTTCAAAGTTTTTATTTGGTAAGTTTAACAAACATAGGAAAGTTTATTGAAGAATTGATATTGATTGGTGCGGTATTTTACCCTCTAGTTTGCCTTTGAAATTATTAAATGAGATAGAAATAAATATTTGTGGATAATTAATTATACACAAATCGACCTATACCCGAACTAAGCAAAGCTTGTATTATGGGTACTGGACAGTGAAATACATACTTATTATTACTTATATATATAAACAAATACTTAAATACATGGAAAACATAGTCATGAGCAGGGAGCGAAACTTTGGTGCCGGTGACATCATTATGACGCGATTGCGACACTGCAATGATTATTAATAATGCAATAATGGTAATGTAAATTTTATTTTTTATTAATAAAAAATGACTATATTGAAAATAATGTAAATATTAAAATAATTACAAAGAAAATAAGAAAAAATATTTTAATAAGTAATTGTAAAAAATATATTCGGATAAATGAAAATCAACAAATTAAACGAGGATTGTCGAAAAATAAGAAGAACGCTTAGAATTCAAACACAACATCGCATCTTCTAATTTAAATACATACCTACATACATATACTGTACTTACATAAATAATGCCTGTAATTGCAACTAGAACAAAATTATAGTTGTAACCTTTCATCATCAAAATCGATTCCTTCAATAATCCAGATAAAAAAACACTCTGTATGTAGCTTGACGTCATACGTCTGTCATCGGCACCAAAGTTTCGCTCCCTGGTCATGAGTAAGGTAACAAATATTTGTGTAAATGACACAAAGAAATGGCTTGACCGGGATTAAAATATTGAGTAGGTCTAATACCTTCTTAGCACTAATTTGATATGTTATAAATTGTTCTCTATTATTTTTAGATTTGCGTCGTTATTGCAGAGCGCCTATATTTATTGGAGATGACAGAACAGGAAAAGCGAAGAGAACGCGCCGCACAGTTTTAATACTAATGCCTCTAGACAAAGAGCTTCTGAATAATTTCACTCCGGAGAGGTTTGAAACTCTTTTGGAGGTAATTCCGCTTTTGCTTCCAAAAGTGAACACCAGCGTGATTAACCCTGCAACTAAAGTATTAAAAGTCAAAGTTAATTATTTATAATCTATACACTTTCTGAAAGTCAATATTCATACATACATAGTTTACTGGTTTTAGAGGTACTGTTTGTAATGGCCTAATGGCACTGGCAAATGCCAGTCAAATGCCTAGTGTTGGATAATACCTTTGCCTAAAAGTGACTTGCGATTCCAGAAGAATCACAGGCGCATTGCCATCCATTTATTGACTTGAGGATTTGTTTTGTTGATAGCAGCTATCTAGCTGCTGGAGACATAAGTAGATCCCTTAGTCTCAACACAGTGCATCCTCGCCCAGGCCATCATCCTAACATGGTCACAACAGCACATATCCAAAGTGAACAGGAACAACTAAATTATACATAAATCAATGGAGAGCATTATTTTAAATTGGCTGAATTCGTAGATGTCCTGTTCATTTTAATACCCTATTTAAGATTTTGCTCACTTCCACAGCAGTGACTAAGGAAGTAGGCAGGTCAAGTATGTAAAAACTGGCCTAGTGCATTTCGAGCAACATACAATGTAGTTGTTCACAAACTATATTTTTATAATGTTGTTAGTAGTGTTGGACATACTAACAAGTTAACAACATTATCTAAGTAATCAATGAAAATTGTACAAAAGTTTGCTTTTCCAGGTACATTTCTGAAGTTCAGCTATTACTCGTTAACTAGTAATGTCTAACTAGCTGTGGTAGTTTTCCTTTTTAACCAACTTATTAGAAGGAAGGAGGTTCTCAGTTCGTCTGCATGTTTGCTTTTTAGGGTTTCGTAGTCAACTAGGAACCCTTATAGTTTCGCCATATCCGTCTGTCTGTCCGTCCGAGGCTTTGCTCTGTGATTGTAAATGCTAGAAATCTGAAATTTGGCATGGATATATAAATCAATAAATCTGACAAAGTGGTAAAATAAAAACAAAGGATAGAAAATTAAGGGTACCTCACCTACACGTAGTGGGTATGTTCTTTTTTTCTGCAACCCTATGGTGTGGCCGGTGTGGGGTGTTGTTGGATAGATCTTTCAAAATGAATAGAGGTCTTCCTCAAACATTTTTGATACAGTGAATATTTTCGGAAATAATCACTCATGAAGAAAAAAAATGTGACCCCTCCCCTCTAACTTTTAAGCTGTTTTTGAGTTATCGTAAAATGTCTCCCCTTCTTAGTAAAAGACGTATGAAACGTTGCGAAGGTATTTCCTTTTTTTGTTATTATTTGATATTTTGATTATTTGAATCCTACACTTATTAATCTTATTATGACCTGACATGCTCTTGACCGATTTTTTTATGTATGTATGTATGTTCCCTGATAACGCTTGACCACAATGGTCGATTTTGATAATTCTTTTTTTGTTACAAAACAGGTACCCCCAAGTTGGCGCATATAAATTTGGTGAAGGTCTGACGATGGAATATAGGAGAAATCGAGGGAACTGCTCGAATTTGATAGGCACGCATAAGCCGATTTCGGTATTTTCTGTAGGTAACCAAGCATTGGCTCACGGAAACTCACTCCTCAATGATGTAGGCACTTCACAGATTCCGATGAAATTTCGTTCACGTAGGTAGCAACTAATGCTCGTAAAAATACACATTTTGAAGTAGAACTTATGATGAGGAACTAAAGGTCAGTATGTGTTCCCTGAGGAATCGACGGACCTCCTCAAATATCATCATCACTGGCCCATATAAAGTGACTTGGTTGGGATCTGTAGTTACCACCTCATTTGCCCCCGGACGGATTTGGACCCGGGTATGTCCTTAAACTACGACCAAGACCACCGGGGAATGAGCAGCAGCATTCCTAGAGTGCGGTGGAGATACTGCGATCGCCAACCCGCATGCCAAGCGTGGCGATTATGGCATTTACCCCCCATGAAATTGGGGGAGGCCTATGTCCAACAGTGGACGTCCTAGGGCTGATATGGTGGTGGTGGATGGTTGCTATCGAAAAGCAGTACAGGTCATGAAGTGGCAAAGATATGTAAAAAAACTGGCCAAGTGCGAGTCGGATTCTCGCACGAAGGGTTCCGAACCATTATCTATAAGAACGGCAAAGAGTCCGACTGGCACTTGGCCGGTTTTTAATATTTGTAGTTATAGCGGCAACAGAAATACATCATCTGTGAAAATTTCAATTGTCTAACTATCGCGGTTCTTGAGATACAGCCTGGTGACAGACGGACGGACGGACAGACAGCAACGTCTTAGTAATAGGGTCCCGTTTTTTTACCCTTTGGGTACGGAACCCTAAATGACGGAGCCTCTTCGCCGCGTAGACGAACTGGACGAGTTTTACCGCATTCTTTTTTTTTCACTCACTTTCCGGTATCCGAATGAGCTGAAATTCGGTATACCTACTTATATATGTTAATTGCAGTTATTTATTTGCCTTGCTTTTGGTCATATATATTTTAACAAGCTTTTATTTAACTTGCAATATTTGTTAGTGAAATACGTATGTATCTATCTATTTTCGGGTCGAATCATGCAACTGAGTTTAAAAACCGTTATGCAATACTAATTGAGCTGAAATTTGGCATGTGTGTTGTCGTGTTCGAGCTCATTTCAACCATCTCAACGAGTAGTTTATGACTGTAAAAAAGAAGTGAAATTGTATTTAGAAGCGTATACCAAAAATGAAAAAAATTACAGAACCTTTTTTACTATCGTCGCTTCATGTCGTAATAAGATATCAATAGCAGCACTATAGAAACGGTATAATGAGATAACACTCTCGATATCACCACAAAAATACGCGTGTGCTATCTTTGACGATTTTTTATGTTTATTACAGGCAAAATAGAAATTCAGGAGCAACTTTCCAGAAATCTACACTAAAGAGCGGGCGGGATCGTCAGCTGCACCGTTTGATAATTTAGATGTGCCTGAAGCCATGGTAGATCTCCATAGCGCCGCGCACGGTGCAGGGAAGAAGCACGAACGAATCCGTCATTTGACAATGGTAATAATTTGAGGTGGCTTTAAACGGAATACATATTTGGTGATATGGGAGATACTGAGGTACGATTAGCGTGCGTCAAGAGCTTGACCTTTCGTGAGTCATGTTTAAAACTATATTACTAAATCGATTAAAACGCACGTATCAAAGGTCACTCCTCGCGACATGTTTCGAACTCTTCGGGAGCAGCGCTGTGCTGCAGGTGTATAGTGCGCCTCCCGAAGAGTTGGAAACATGTCGCCCGGAACGACAGTTTATACGTGAGCTTTAACCGTTTTAATGAGATCCACTGTCATTTAAATACAAAAAAAAACCGTTTCGTAAAAACTTCGAGAGCTAAACTGCAGAACAGCCTATCTTTCCTTCGGTTCATGTCGATGAAAACGGCCTAGTGCTTTTAAACAATGTAATAGCACTCAGATCTACCCTGTATAAAAGGATACCATAAGCTAAGGACATTTGCATCGCCAAAGGTGTCACAAAGGCTTTATCGTCTCTTTATGTGCGTGTATTTTTTTGTATTGCGTTACTAAGGAAATTGCAACTTTTTGACACCGCCGATAAGTAATATTTAGCTCTAGAATAGCAAGCGTCCATAGAATACGGTGTCTGTTTACCGTCAGGCAGTTTGTACCTAAGTTTGTGTGTCACCGTCGTATGCACGAGGACAACGTATCGGTTGTGCCTCAAATTTACGATGTACTTCAACTGAGAGTTTACCATTTTAATTTCCGCTCGAGTAATTTATTAATTTGACCAAAGAGTCACTTCGAACGAACACACACAATCGGTCATTATGAATACGTAAATCACTGTATTATACATACAGGCATAGAAGAAGCTCAGGAGACGCGCCGTGCGCTGCGCTACGGGCCGGGATCGTCGCCGGGTCCTTGGTGTCCAACGCGCAACCTTAAGCTCGACTTCAGGGAAATAGGCTGAATGATCCTGACAAGCAAACGGACACGCGGGCCACAGCGTAAACGATGGTAATGTTAAATAATTCTCCAATTAGTAATCCTTATACTCGTACTGATGATTTCAAACTTATACGTTTGTAGGGTCCTGTAGCCAGAATGGCGAAAACGGAACCCTTATAGTTTCATTATATCTATCCGTCCGTCCGTCCGTCTGTCCGTCCGTATGTCACAGCCGATTTACTCGGAGACTATATATAAGCCGCCACAGACAAGTGATGCGAAAATACGTAACCGGGGGGATGTACTCGTAAGTGCCATGAGTTCCCGATGAAGATAAAACCTTTTCTGATTTAATGTACTCGTATTGTATAGTGGTTTTAAATGTGGACTAGTAATGGTGTCGGCACGGAGCCCTTTTTGCGTGATCCGCCACGCACTTGGCCGGTCTTTTAAAATTAGATTATGACTATGCCGATTTACGTGGGTTGTCTAATTTATTGTGGTGGACCTATGATCTGAAAGGGCCAATTCGATACATAACCATGTTAATAATGTAAAATTTCTAATTAACTTATTATAAATCTAAGCAAATCACGATCTATTTGACCGAGCGACCGAAGCGTCTCCGTTTCACCTTGGGCAAGGATGCTTTCGTATGTCCTGCTGTTCTTCTTTATAGGTTTCATAGCTCAACCGATTCTCTTGAAATTTCGTGAGTAGGTTTGATAATTATAATTATATAGAACTACCCCGGCCAGCCAAGTACAGTGAGCCGCGGAAATGAGTTACATGTTGTGACGGATAATTAATGTTATGCTTTTATGTATGTATAAAACTCCTAGACGTTAACGCTATGCACCATAATCTAGTATTTTAACTGTTATAAGGTAAGTGTCGCAGAAAAGGCTTATATTGTATATATAATAATAAGATTATATTCACAACAATCACAACCTAGGTGACGTAACGTTCCAACGTTACAGCATTAAGCTTACATTTCTGAGTTTCGTGCAATAAAGTTAAAATAAATAAATTTGCCCCCCTTCTTTAGTCTCAGACCAAGAAAAAAGATAGACTGAGCATTACGGACAACTGAGTTAAACGGGTTTTAAAACCTTGCCCAATAAGTAAGAACACGCTGACTTATAAACTAAACCATGCCCAGAACTCCAGTACTTTAAATATTAGCTAGTGAGAATATAAGATACTAAAATTACAAGCGTATTAAAAAAAATAGAATGGTAAAATACGCGATTGGTATGTTAGCTACAATGAAAATTCAATTATGCCCATACATTTCTATACCGTAGTCGGCGGACGTATTCATTATCTCCTTTCGCTCGATATAGGTACCTCAAGTATATTACTTTCGAAACATAAACGCAAGCTAACGCGTTTAGTCTCACTTTGTATGGCAATAAAGGCCGACAGAGGCGCTGTTCGCGTTGCCATACAAATTGAGTTAAATTTTGAAAATAATATACTAGAGGTGCTGATGTCTGCCTGTAAACAAATCTTGTAAGTCAAATTCACGGCGTCCCGTGAATGCGGTCGTTAGGATCTACTCAATTAGTAGTTGATCACTGTGTAAAAAAAGTAAATTATTTAACTGGTGACCGAAGATCTGGCGACTTCCCCGCTCAACGTATCAGCATTGCGATACAGTGAGGAAATGCCGCCAGCATCCTCGGCACAATGCCTCAAGGACCTGTTTTAGATTTAAGTTAGTTTTAATTTTATTTAGGTTGTTTTGGTTAAGTATTCTTGTATATTTGTATATATTTTCTTGGTACGTATTTAAATGTATTGTTTTAATTATTTCGGTATTACGAGAAGTGGGTAAAATGCGACTCGTAAGATTTGGCCTAAATATTTATAGGAAACATCTGAAAAGAACGTAAAGATTAATCTGGTGACATACTGTTACAGTGCTCAACCAAAGGACGGCCACAGCTGGACATAGGCCTCCCCCAAATTCACGGGAGGTATATGCCATAATCGCCATGCTTGGCATGCGGGTTGGCGCTCGCAGTATCTCCACCGCACTCCAGGGATGCTGCTGCCCATCCCCCGGTGGTCTGCTGACATAAAGAAGTTCAAATTTTCACCAGCAGTATACGGTGGCGCTACCAATGTGAATAATGGCGAGTTCCTGCTTAAGTATGACAGGATACTTTGACAGGTTAGATTTGTTATAAACTTATTTACGAGTATATGAAGTATGATAGATTATCGAATAGTAAAGGACACTGCCTAGAAGTTTAGATTTGTAAAAGAGTATCCCATCAAAAACATAAATGTGAAATGGCAGCCAAGTTCACCGACAAAAGAATTGAGATCTAAATGGGCGCCAAGTTCCGTAGATTATCTGAAATGGTTCCAAGTCCAGCACTACATTGTTTACAGTAAAACTAATTTACTGCGGCTTAATGCATTTTGAGCCTTAACTTGGCAGTTTTCTATGCAGTATGTTATAATACCATAAAAGCTGTTGGATATTTAAGAAAACTGCCAAGCGGTACTACGTATCACATCAAGCCATCATCATCATACCGAATGTCATTCGCTAGCCTTCACGTAGCAGCAACACTAAGGCGGCTTTTACGCATAGAATTTCGCGCTGCACGCTGCTCGCGCTTATCAAACCGTGAGTTTCCGTACATTCTGGAAAGAGCCCGACACGCCGCGCGATGTCGCCCGTAAACACAACCTTAAGGCCTCGGTACACACATACGAGAATCGCATGCGAGTTTCATTATATTGCGGATTACCATGGTATAATGAGTGCGATCTGTCAAACCGCGCAATGTAGTGAAACTCGCATAACAGTCTCGTACGTGCGTAAATAAGGCTTTAGGGATTAATAACTGAGCGAGCGCAGAGCGCGAGCCAAGCATCTGCGTTTCCGCTTGGTTAAAAATTCTTTAATGACCTGCGGCTGTGCTCTATGGGTCGCATTTCTCAAACGATTCTAGTGGAATTTTGTGAGCAGGCTTAGTAATTACACGAGTTTTATTTTTGGATCCAGTTTTCTTTAAATTTTTCTAAAAAAGCGGAGCTATAGGGTATAAAACCGTACAATATATCACTCGCGATATTAGTACACAAAGCCTCTAGTTCTTGATTGTAAAAAATGCCGTTTTTATTAGACTCTAACTCGTCATTTTATTTTAAATGCGGGATAAAGAAAACATAATATAAAGCATACAAAATAGGACTAACAATAAATAATTATAAAATAAACGAAACGGCGTGTAGACGACCTTGTACATGTTTTAAAATGGTAGGTTTATTCACTCAATGTGCTAGTCCAAATCCTCACAGCATAAAAAAGGGAGAAGTGCCCTACTGCTTCCTTTCAACGAAAACCAATGTCTCCAGTTTTGTCCCACCAAGTCCACACACACACACATTGAACCGTGTAAAAACAAAACCTCGGGGGGTGCCGCCGAGTTTACTACATCATGCAAATAAGCGCTGCGATTGGCTTTTTTTTATACAACAACGGTGGCAATCAAGCTAACGGCCTACCTGATGGTAAGCAGACACCGTAGCCTATGGACACTTGCTACTCCAGAGGAATCACAAGTGCGTTGCCGACCCTTTATTGAATTGGGGATGCGCTGTGTTGAGAGTGAGGGACCCGCAGACGTCTCCAGCTGTCAAGCTAGATACATATGCAGGCCCCTAACTCCCAACACAGCGCATCCTCGGGAGCTCTGGCGACCTTACTCACCACCAGGAACACAACACCACATACCTACTTAACAGGCAAAAAGTGATGCTATTATGGCTGCGGTCTTCTGTAAGGTGGAGGTACTTCCCCAGTTAGGCTGCTCTAAATTTGAGCAAGATGACGTTTCGCTGTGCCCTACCTCTCTTGGTTTTACGCACCCCTCAAAAAAGGCAATGAACACTAGAGGGAGACAAACGTTACTTAAATGACGTTTTATCGACATCGATCTTTAAATTATTATGTTAAGATATTGATGACTATTGAAATGGCCAGTTTAGATGGTGTTCATATAATCACCAAAGTTGTATAACATAGTAAAGCATTATAACGGCACATACATAAACAAAAACATAAATACGAACTGAGAACCTTCTTTCTACTATCAAAGTCGGTTAATAAGATTAAGTTGGAAGTTGGTCTGCAGTCTTTTGGAACAAGTTATGCTTATTAAATATTGATTTGTGAATTTACCGTTGATAGTAAATGACTAGTTCGACATTCTATTCCTATTTTATCGATGACGCATAAACTGCAATTTTAACTGGCACCACTCTAGTTGGGCGGAGCCAAACAGCGGGCCAGCGGCTGCGCACCACGAAATAATTCACGCAGCGACCAAAGCTACAGCGGTATGATACATTGCGCCGTGGCTTAGCTAAACGTAAAACGTTCAATGTACAACCCGCAGAAAATATAAGGCTTTTTCATATGTTATCACTTACACTTCTTTTTGACAATGTCGCGGTGACATGCGCCACGCCCCCGTTTCACATCTATTTCTTTCTATGATCTGAGTCCAAATCAGACGCATCTTTTCGTATGTCCCAGTACAGTGGTTAAACACATTTTTTTGTCATTTCAGGCTTGTGAATATGAACGGTCCTGGATTATTGACACGACGCACCAAAGCAGAAGAGGAAACAGCAATTCAAGCAGATGTCGACTAGAAACGTGTAGTCAACAGCAGATAATAAGATCAATAAGTTAACAGTTTTTTACCTCACCACAATGGAAAAAGGTGAAAAATTGTTAACATACATTTGCTCTTGACTGTATTTAGAGGGTCTATAAGATTTGCAGTTTTACCAAAATAGTTTGTAACTTTCTCTGTTTATTCATAATCGTGACGCCCGCCACAAATATAATAATAATAATATAATAATAATAATAATCATCTTTATTTTGCTAAACACACAAGATGAATACAATAATGAAAGTGACTGGCGGACCCCAAACTAGGCTGAGCCTGTATCTTGGGGCCCTGAGTGCTACAACTGGTTTTTTTTTTACAATAGGTTTTGCTTATGAAGGAATCTAGACATAAAAATTTATATTTACATACTTCATGTCAGAGTGCGCGCGTGTGTGCGTGTATGTGTATATGCGTGTGTGTGTGTGTGTGTGTGTGTGTGTGTGTGTGTGTGTGTGTGTGTGTGTGTGTATGTGTGTGTGTGTGTGTGTAGGTGTGTGGGAGTGCGTGTGTGTGTGGGAGTATGTGTCCTTAGTTTGAATAGAGTTAAATGAAAAATAGACTTAATTTAATTTAACGCCTGTACAAAACACATCCCTATACAAAAACGGTATACGGAGCATGTGAAATGTAAGTTTCTGTATCAGTTCTGGAGAAAAGGAAAAAAAAATACGTTTTAAAGCTATTGTCGACTTTTACGGCACCCCCAATATAAGGTACTAAGTAACCCAAAACCAAACGGCGGAATCAACTAACCGTTCATTTTGTTCCATATTAAGAGTCCCCAGTACGCTCGGCTGAACTTGATTCTCCATACAAACGTAGTTTCGTTCTCATTTTAAAACGCCTTGCTGAAATAACTGAATCAGTCTGTGATACGAAATTCTTGGGAGTGTAAATTGACAACAAATTGGACTGGACTGCTCATACTGAACTCGTATGTAATAAGCTACATCAATATGCCTTCGCTTTGTACAAACTCTCTAAGCAAGCGAGTTTGGAGACTGTGATGATGGCATATCATGGTTTTGTTGGATCTACTTTACGTTACGGGATCCTCTTTTGGGGTAATTCAAAAACAGGGAATCGGTTTTTATATCACAAAAAAGGTGCGTGAGGGCTATTCGAGGGCTTGCAATGACTGACAGCTGTGTGTCGCATTTTAGAGATTTGACAATTTAGGCATAAACTCTTGACATTTTTAGTTGAAAATTGCTTATATTCTATTTCTGAGTTTTTATTGTTTAAATTTAATAATGAAATATGACACGATTTTATTTGAAATAGTAAGAATTAGAAATACGTAAATAAATTTGGCATGTTAGTATGTAAGGACATCATTAATTAATAATTTGTACGCCATCAGGCAGAGTATAGTGCGACATATATGTATTGTTTTCACCTCTGTAACCAGATTTACCTATGCTCACAAATAAAAACACTTTGAACTTTGAAATAACATGGAACTTTGTATACACAATGGGAGCCGCCATATCTAAGTCGGAAATTAGATTCTGTTGCTAGAAATTGTAATACAAAAAAAAAACAGCGAGTTATTGATATTTTTACGAGTTGTATGAAAACCTTAATAATCGCTGTATTTTTTCTCCATTATAATTTCAAGCAACAGAAACTAATTTCCGACCTAGATATGCCGGATCCCATTGTGTATACAAAGTTTCATGTTATTCTAGCAAGGCGTTTTTAAATGAGAGCGTAGCTACGTTTGTATGGCGAACCGAGCATACTGCGGACTCTTAGACAAAGACAAAGAAATTTATTTGCAAGAGACATGGTTACAGATATAAATCTTTATCATTGATAGAGAGATCAGCATATCTCGCCAATAAAATTGGCATGCAAATATGTACAGATACAGATAGTTTTGATGTATATGTGAAATGTCGAATGCTTTATTTCCTGAATAATAAAATGATTGTTTTGTTAAGTCACTATTAAGTGTTACCTCTTCGGGTCTGGGGAAATCAAAGGAACAGCCGCATTATATATAACTAGCTTTTGCCCGCGTATAATTCGTTCTCGCCTTAGAATGATTTGTTTTCCCGTACAATCTTTCTCAAGCTCAGGTGGAAGCCAGGAACTTAGGGGTGACATGTTGGAGAAGGAAAGCCACGAATAGATCGGACTGGAGATATTTGCTTCACCAGGCTAGCCTAGGGCCCACCCGCGGCTATAACGCCTCTGATGATGATGATGATACAATCTTTCACCCTTCTTTTCAGCCCCTTAAGAAATGATTACAGTCAATATGACATTCCCTAGAAATCCTATTGTCAAAACGAATGATTAAGTGCTTATTTGGGAATATCAAATGTACCGATTCTAGACGACTGAATCTCGTCAAAAACATTACATGTACATTGTACAATGGTAAAAGTCTCACTACGCAGTTCTGCCGTAAGACGTTATCCCAACAGAGCGAGTCCTTCATGTAAGTATGATGACCGAAGGCCGGAAGCAGAGCGGCAAGGCATGCGAGAATAATCACACAGAGCGGACTTCTCATGTAAGGCCGAGGGCCGAAGGCCTGAAGGAGAGAGGCGAGACACGCGAGGCTTAAGGCCGAGCCTCCCAACAGAGTAGATTCTTTATGTAAGGTTGATGACTGAAAAGCCGAAGGAAATTGGCAAGGCATGCGAGGCCGACGGCTTAGCTATGTCGTCGCCGAAGATCCAGTTGCCATATTAATGAGGGTAAATTATACTCCATTCGTTCGTTTTCACATGATGCCTAGACATATAAACAGACACAAATTCTTAAAACTGTTGAAACGATTTCTGTTATCGATTCTAAGCATCCCCAGCCAACTTTTTTTCGAATATCTTCCATGTACAGACTTTCGACCCTCTTAAGCTTTATTATATGTATAGATTATGTAATACACTTTACCTTGAGTTGATAAAAATGTATCCAAGAAAGCCTACTTATGATCTAAAATGCCATTCTAATGTATTTATTAAAATTGAACAGCACCTAATCTGCGGTTATTAGGAGGTTAATGTAAACTGAGAATATAGTGTAATCCATTCGTATGTCAAATAAATTGTTTAAACACTGCAACATCTGTTTTATTTGAGGTGTGTTCTCGTCAAAGTGCTATTTTGAAAATATTTTATGGGAAATGTATTATTTCTATTAATGAATGAATGAATTAAGATAATAGAACCAGTGGGAGGATATAATTACTTCATGAACTGCATTTTTCGCCTTGGTCCCTCGTACTTTGATCACCAACATGGTATAGACAAATAGGTCTTGATGTCCAGACAGCAAATAAATAAGTTCTTGCCTCTGCAGTGACTTCATCTTAGCCTTTTCTTGGGAACCAGGGGTCCGCTCGACTACCAAATCTCAAAAAATGGATAATTGACGGAATTATCCTTAAATAAATAAATTAAAAGTTTTCACATGGCGATAAGATCACATTAGAAAATAAATTTATACATTTGTTATAAATGTTCGTCACACAAATTGACCTAGTTCCATAGTAAGCTCAATAAGGCACATTAACAAACAGATCTAACAATAAGAACAAAAAAAAACAGCAAACAAATTAAGCAATTAAAGATTTTTTAAATCACCAGTCCATTTCAAAAGGCGGTAATTTAAAATCCCGCCAAAATCTACAGCCGCCGATTTCACGTCTTCAAAATGTTAACCATAGAGGAAATTATTCTGTATATTAACCAAAAATAGAAAATCCGGCATTAAATCTAGTTCTACAGAAGTATCTAATGCCAGTATACGTTCTTAATGCGGATTATATAATATTTATCAATATTTCAGGCTTATTTTTAGCAAAATATCATTTTACCGCCTTTTTATCGCTGCGTTTGAAATCACTTTACTAATTCATTCGTTCTTTCCATTCACGATAGCAAGTCCGCAAGTTGTCTATGGAAACGAAACTAAAGGCTTCGATCGAAAATGCTTCCCGGTAGGTGTCACATCTTTCTTTCGTTCGATCTTCGTTTTCGTTTTTCGTTCCGTTGACAGACTTCGCGGTAGCACCCCAGGTTGGTCTAAATACAACAAAGGGCAGCTGAGGGAATAAGGACAGCATTCTGGTCTTATGTTTTCAAGGGTACACATATGTACCGATTTTCTCATGTGTGGTTTAGCGTATGGACCCGGGTATGTCCTAAAACTACGACCAAGACCACCGGGGGATGGGCAGCAGCATCCCTGGAGTGCGGTGGAGATACTGCGATCGCCAACCCGCATGCCAAGCGTGGCGATTATGGCATATACCCCCCGTGAATATGGGGGAGGCCTATGTCCAGCAGTGGACTTTCTTTGGCTGATATGGTGGTGGTGGTGGTGGTGGTTTAGCGTGTTGTGATACGAAAATATTATTATTGAACGTTTTAAAGTAAATTATCCCACTGGGTTGATGCGAATCCAATAAGGGGTTTCTAACAAGAGAAATAATTCTCTTTACCTACATGTAAAGTAAGTACATTTTGATTTTACTTATTTACCATATTTCTTTGTCTCCTGCCAAAGGTGCCGATATAAAATAAAAGGACTAAAGTCAACAGCAAACGTAGATGATCATTTTAGTACTTTATCGCACTAACGTAACAATACTGCGACAGTTGGGATGCATCAATGTAGTGAAAGTGACAAGGTACTTGTAATAATACGTTAATTGTAATAACTTATTCTACTTGACACTAGATGTCTATTGCTGTAAACAACTGTGTACATTATCACTCTTGATTCCAATTTATTAACAACAGTCAGCTAAAATCCGGCAGTCTTCCTCCAGCACAAAGAGGCTGATGACTTAAAACCTCCTTGAAACATAAAATTCTGACACGTCATAACAATCAAAATGTAGGCCACATGTAGGTGTCATTTTGAAATTAATGTCGTGTTGTCAAAGAATTAAAAGTAATTGTTATTGGGAAATTATAATCGCAAGAATATGAGACGAGTAAAACATTAACAAGGAAGGTATTTTGGTATGTTATAAAGGATTTATATACACAAATATGCAAACAAGGTGTGTAATGTTTTTATAATTTCAAGTTGTACTCATATTGGCTTTCATGTTGTGCTTCTGATCTTTCACGCCGTGATCGGCGACGGCCATCCTAGTTAGTTGCAGACGTGCGCAGCTGAACTTACTCGGAATACTCAGCTGTTAAATGTATCAGTTGTATGAAGGCTTAGGGCGATTTCGTATATACCTAACGTCGCAAATCAAACTTGATGAGATGAGCATCTTTGAAAGCTTGAAGCTCATTTCAATACCACAACGCCATTTTGAGCCCAATTAGGCCCTCCCACTTATGCGTTGGTACCATTTTGCAGGCAGTTAGGTGACGCACGCGGTAAAACACACCCTTGTAACGAAAGAAGATAGTGCTCACCTCGAATCCGTTTGCTGACTGATGAGCGGGTTTTGGTAGTCTACAGTCATCCCGACGGCCTTAGCTAATCTTCCAATATCAAACCTTCCATGTCTGATGATATTTTACACCAACGCAGGTCGCAGAGCTACCGTGTACGGGGCGCAATCATAATCATGCCACTATAGTGGTGAGCTATAAGGATTTCTACATAAAATTATTTTCTGCCCCACAGCTTTGGCTAATTCCTATAAGCAGCTGCTATCACTTCTACATCCATTTTCAGATGATGAAAATGTATGAACGCAAACCATGATCGCGCCGAAAATGATTTTACAGACCAATGAAGAAGAGCCAGCAAACAATAACTGGGCACGGTTACACACAATTTGAACTTCGATTCTTCGGAAGTTTGTCAGATCCTTGCCAATAATATAGATACAGTTGTACGTATAATAATATCTGATCTGACTGAACTATAGAGAACATTCAAAACTGCGTTGATATTTTTTGATTAAATTTTTTTAAAAATAAGATGCTTGTTTTATTATTTTTGGGGAAAGTTTAGGGCATTTTTATATTATTTTCTCTTCCAAGCCGAGATAATAGTGGTAATTCCTATAAGCCGCTGTAAGAATAATAGTTCGGACAACTATCCACTTCACAGTGTCCATATGCAAGGTGTGGCCTGTAATAGGAACAAAAAATTAAACGGTACCCTATTGAGCTCTCCAGCAATTATTTCCACCATCATCACCCACCACCATATCAGCCGACATACACACTGCTGGACATAGGCCTCCCCCAATTCCATGGGGGGTAAATGGCATAATCGCCACGCTTGGCATGCGGGTTGGCGATCGCAGTAGGACCCGGGTATGTCCTAAAACTACGACCAAGACCACCGGGGGATGGGCAGCAGCGTCCCTGGAGTGCGGTGGAGATACCTACTGCAATTATTTCCAAATGGTTTTAATTGAAAAAAAAAAAGTTTTTTTTTTCGCAAATGTATTCTATATGTACTTTGATTCTGATTCTGATTCTGAAAAAAATGCCAGAAATATCGTTTTAAACAAAAATGCAACAACGAGTATGAGTTATAACTAGATGCTACCTCAATATCAACAGTGACTGCCGCGCTATAATCTCATGGTGCCAAGATCCATTACTTGGAGGTCATGACTTTAGCGCAACGTTTCTACCAAGTGAAAAAGATATATTTTTTTTGCACAAGAGGTTACTGCAGATGCTCTACATTTTTTGCTCCTATTAACGGCCACACTCTTTATAGTTTGGCAAAAAAGTTTTGATATTAAAAAGTGGCAACACTGTAGTATCGTCCCTTTTTTAGGGTTCCGTAGTCAACTAGGAACCCTTATAGTTTCGCCATGTCTGTCCGTCCGTCTGTCCGTCCGTCCGCGGATAATCTCAGTGACCGTTAGCACTAGAAAGCTGAAATTTGGTACTAATATGTATATCAATTACGCCGACAAAGTGGTAAAATAAAAAGTGGAAAAAATATTTTATTAGGGTACCTCCCCTATACGTAAAGTGGGGAGTGATTTTTTTTTTCATTTTAACCCTAACGTGTGATATATTGTTAGATAGGTATTTAAAAATAAATAGGGGTTTACTAAAATCATTTTTTGATAATGTTAATATTTTCGGAAATAATCGCTCCAGAAGTAAAAAAAAATGTGTCCCCACCCCCTCTAACTTTTGAACCGTAAGTTTCAAAAATATGAAAAAAAATCTCAAAAGTAGAACTTTATAAAAACTTTGTAGGTAATTATTTTGAACTTGATAGGATGAATAGTTTTTGAAAAAATTACAAAAATAATTTCTGAACTAAGTTTGTAATTTAACCGTATAAACAGGTGTTTATTGTACCTGTCATTTCTACAAAATCACAATGAAATGACGTGCTTTTTAGGGTTTTGTGTTCTGTACTTAATATGTCAACTTAATGTGACGGACGGAAAACTACGGAACCCTACACTGAGCGTGGCCCGACACGCTCTTGGCCGATTTTTCTTAGATTCATCTGAAAGGGAAGACACTACAGTGTTGCCACTTTTTAAATTCAAGACTTTTGCCAGACTGCTAAACTTATATCTAATCCTTTTATTTTGGCTTTGCCGTCATCAAAGATTTTCTCAGTTTGTAGTGCAGAGTGGTGAGCTATACTAACTCCCGTCGAAGAAGTTCCGTGGTGAGACTTATTTTCCAAATAGTTCCGTCAACGATACAAAGTAGTAGCTAGTATGACATCAAGCGAATCTAGGAGGAATGTTAGTAGAACTGCGACCATACAGCGTCAGAACCAAACATTCGGAACGGAACTGTTTGCAATAAGTCTCACTAGTTCTACCACGGTGCTTCTTCCACGAGACTTCTGGAATAAACGGAAACAAAAACGGTAAAACAAGGATTACCATACCTACAATTAAATAATTTCTCCCCTTTTTGGGCTGACATGAAAGACTTGCCAGATTAATATACGCTGATATAAGAACAGTTCAATCATAATATATTGATGAATGTACAATTTCAGCATAAATTTACAATATGCAATTATACGCTGTATTTTAAAATAACAGTTCTCAAATTGTAATTCTGCGAGGGTTTAGCCTTCAGTGTAGAGCCAACATTATTTTTTGTCAAAAAGTTTTCCTACTGTATACTAGATGTCGATATTATGAGATTCAAGCGCATTAATTTTCATAAAGTTCTGCTATTTCATACTAGATGGCATTTAATCATTAAATGATATATTATTATTGATGCAATATAACTGGTAAATTTATTTTTATATTACCTATATTTATATACTATCACTAAATAAATATAATTTAAAATTATAAGTACTATATAAATTACTTTCACCAAAATTTACAATTGTCTTTGATTCATATGCTGCTTTTAATAGTGCGTTTTGTGATTTTTGGTTGCATGGTTAATTTATTTCTTTAAACATACTAGCGTGTGTTTATTTATCAACACCATTTTTCCCAGAAATGAAAACAAAATGCTTTGATTTGATGTATCACTATAGCAAATTTGTGCAACACATTGTAAGAATAAACCATTCGTTCATTTTATCACCTTTGTAATAACGAAACGGCGAGGCTCATTCACCTTGTGAACGGTACTCATCTCAAACCGTACGGACGGAGTTACGCGGTGCGAATTTTTGACAAGCTGCCGTCGGGTCAAAAAATGACATTAAAATATGCCTAACGTTAGAACAATAAGTTACGCAATCAGGCTGCTGAAAACGGACCGGCCCGGACACGGAATGGCCTACTGTGAATCATCCTTTAACGAAATACACTAAATGCACCTAACCTAGCTATTCTACAGTCGAAAATAGGATATGCCAGGATGAAATGGATCGCGTAGGTAATAAGCTAATTTACTATTAAATACAGTTTGTACCAAAAATGAAAGTTTAGGCACAATGAATGTGCGTTGTCCTCACGCACCGCACGCACGCACTTGGCCACTTTTTTCCACAGTCACGAGGGTTCCAATAAGCTCCAACACAAGGGTTTTATCTTGTGTTTAGGAGTTGCTGTAGCCTCCTTCTGTCTCCATTATCAGATCAGCTCGGTTGTACCTTATTTTTGTCGAACTTTCTGTAAGCTCAATCGGTCGAGGATTATAACTGTTTTAAAATTCAGTTACAAGATTGACACGAACATACATCATCATCATCATCACATCAGCCGAAGAACGTCCACTGCTGGACATAGGCCGCCCCCAAAGACTTCCACAATGACCGGTCCTGCAGCACCCGCATCCAGCGGACACCCGCGACCATTACCATTAAATAAAATCTTTTACACCATACCTTGCCAAAAAGTGGCTTGGTGACGTAAAATTGTGTACAAAACACGGATCGTAAAACAGAAAGCCCTCTCTCGCATATTTATGACCCTCGCCTGCGGCTCGGGCCTCAAACATCTGCGATATCGGCCTTTCTTTGTTTTATAACCCTTGTATCTTAATAGTACATTACGATACAAGTGCAGAGAACAAGAAATTCGCAACGAGTAGCGATAAAATAAAATTTAAATCGACACGAGTTATGAATTACCTATTCGCACGTGTATCGTAGAACGTTTTACAGTACATATCGACTACCGTAGGCTCAAAGGGCGTAAGGGACAAATTGGCGAAAATGAGTTATGAATGCTGTTATATTCAGTTTTTTTTTCTCTATCGATTGGTGTAAATAACGTCTCGATAGCTTTAAAAAAGTGTCCCTTACGACAATGAAAAAAAGTTGCATTAGAACCCGTTTTTGCAATACATTTTGCTGTATCTACTGAAATAAAAAATATGTGTGGCACATTTTGACGTAACTCTCACTTTATGTACGTTACAGCATTTTGCACATCTAAAATCATTGAAGCATTTTGTCGTAACGCTCACTTGATGTACGTTACAGCATTTTGCACATATACAATCATTAATGCATTTTGTCGTAACGCTCACTTGATGTACTGTTACAGCACTTTGCGCATATACAATCATTGATGCATTTTGTCGTAACTCTCACTTGATGTACGTTACAGCATTTTGCACATATACCATCATTGATGCAATTTGTCATTTTATGTACGATACATCCTTTTACATCCCCGAATTCACACAGGAGTGTCCGTTACGCCAAAACAGTTTTATTTTATTGAATAGTCGAAGTCTGATACGCCAATTTGCAAAGGAATTTTACTAGAACTGTGATCATAGAGTTTACTTACTCTAACGATAGTCTCATCATATTACAATAAAAGGGACAACACCATTGCTGAAATCGGAGCGCGGGGGTGCGGGCGCGGTGCGCGGACGCACACGTCGTGACCGTGAGCAAGTTTAGGCTTGTTTATGTTTAGTACAAATTCGTTTACCTGCGGGCATGTACGTAATCGATGTTGTGGTTCGGTAAACTTGTGTATTATGTGAATATAAAGCAATGAATAACGACAGAGCTCATTTGAAAGCTTTTATTGTAAGACGAAGCCAGTTACTACAAGATCGTGATAAGTTATTGATTTTAAGAAGCAAAACCTGAGCACACTAGCAGTTAAATATAGTATGAGTCCAAACTGTCAGGTCGCTGTCTTTACTATTAATACAGAGTTACAGGGAGGATCAGAAGATCAATTAAAAGGAAAGACACGAAATACCGCTAAGAAAAACAAAAGCCTCGAGCGTGCTTCAACGAGAAATGGGGTTAAATCTGGAAATACCAAGGGAAGAGTTCAAACAGGCGTCCACGAGTAATAAGGATCGAATATCCGGGCAGGGTAAAGGAATAGGAAAAAAGACCAAGACTAAGGAAGAATTCAACCATAAATAATTAAGAAGCACTAAAGACCAGTGTAAAATAGGTAAGGGACGTGGGAAAGTTTCTAAGGGAAAGGAAGATTTCAAGCGGGCGTCTACAAGTATTAGGGATCTAACTGAAAAGGACAAAGGGAAAGGAAGACGGAAAGACACTAACGCAACGGCCCGTAAGAATTTGTGCAGTCATTTACGGATAAGCAGCCGGATATTAAGCCTCTATACGAAGAAAAACTGAAAATTGCTTACCAAAACTATTTGGATTAAAAAAAAATGTGACAACGGTACGATACCGAAACGTTTTCATTTAGAATATACATATGTCGCTGCGTTATTCCGATAAAATAATAGCGACTTCAGCAGACACAGACGAGGAGGATGATGATGAGCTCGATGACAATGAATGATTAATACAATGTATTTATTTCCTGTTTAAGAAGTTTTTTTTTCACGTTAAGTTTTCGTGACTATTTCTGATTGTTTTCTTTTTAAAAGAAAGAAATATATTTTGCTAAGTTAAGATAGGATGTTATTTTGTTGATCTCAATATATAAACTACAAGAAAACCTTTGTTTCTCTCGTTCATCGTTCAAACTTCGTGTAATCCTCAATGCAATATCAGCAAATCCCCAGTGTAAGTCACTAGTTACATAGCTGAGACACGGCTATTTTTACGTCAAATTGAGATTTAAAAAGATTTTTTTGTACGATACGACCTTCTGTCATAATGGTTAAACGGAAACATTGTGAAGTAAGGGACATGTATATTAAAAAAAGCATTGTTTTTTTGTCGTAAGGGACGCACAACTTCGTAATTAAGAACTGTGTCCTAAATCCAGTTACATGATCTAAAAGAGCTTAAATAGCTGTAAATAAATCACTGACAAGCATATTATTGTGTAAAGGAACAAAAAAGTTATATATTTTTTTCTCAAATCAAAACAGTTTTTTGGCTCTCCTGAAAAATGACCATTTGTCCCTTACGCCCTTTGAGCCTACGGTAGTCGATATGGCTCTTTAAAGTTTCGACATATGCACGTAATCTGCTGATTATCGCACTCGTGCGGTAAAGTAGCACCATATATACTGTAAATAGCTATTAAAAGTTATAAGTATATATACTTCCTCATGCGTTTTTCCTTTTCCTCGCTAGTAACTTTTTCTTTATGTATTCGATTATAATTTTTCCAGAACGTGATCCAAAGTTTGGTGTAATTGAATTTCGATTGATCAACTTTCCCTTGCGGGCAAATCGTCACTGCAGGAAACGGGACCTGCAAATTATATGTTTACGTTATACCCCTAGGCCGGTAAAATGCCATAACACTACGATATCCTCTACCTGTCGTATACTTGAAATTTTCTGAACTGAGCCCTGGCTAGATGCTGCCCAATAGCAATCCCATTTTAAATAAAAAAAAGCCCATTCACTGACCAGCATTCACAATAGTTTTGTCTAAGAACCAAAACAGACGATCCTAATATTTTCTTCTGTTCTCGTAAACGCCAGACAGTCACTTACAAAAAGACATTGTTTATTGTTTGGTGTCTTAACAATACACTACAATAAATAAATGAAATGTAAAATGGGCTCGGTTCAGAAAACTTCAACTAAGTACAAGGCGATTAAAAGGGGGTCCTTGCGGTTGTAGACGGTCACAGTTGGAGGCTGCTATCTTTCATGAAAAAGATGGAGGGTTCGACAGAAGTGTGACGCTACGGTGGCATTAGTGTGTTACGTAGATTCCCAGAGCCGTGCGAAATGCGCCGAGGAACCACCACCAGGACCATTGGGAGGTTTTTAGTTGGTGCGCGTCCGACGGAACCTCTAGGCTGTCTCCGCGGTCCGGATGTCGTATCCCTAACTGATTTTACCCGCATACATAAAAGTACAGTTTTAAATTATTCGTCGTCTGAGTTGAAGACAAGGGCGATCAAATGAGATCCCCAATAATGTATAGAAAATTCGCTGCCCCTAGCCAGAAATCCGCTTGCATTACCAAAAATCAAATCAAAATCAAAACATTTAGTCTGCAATAAGGGCACTTTTTTAAGTAATAATCTATCCGCATCAATTTAAAACGATAAATTAATCACATAATTATACAGTCAAAAATAATTTATTTATTTATTTATTTATTCATAGGAGAACCAACAGCAATAAAACTAAGTAACAACATTATTAGTTACAACAGAGCCAATTACAGGATCTCACATATAGCGTTTGAGTAATATACTTAAACAAACATAATGAAGACATAAGAGAGATTAAAACAATCTAGATTTGATAGAGATCTATAAGATCTCTAAGAGTCAAAGTAATAAAGTACACTAATCGTATCCTGTAAGATGTATAGGCTCTCTAAGGGTCAACTAGAAAATAATAAAATCTTATCTTAAAATAATAAAGATATTCCCAGAGATGTATAAGGTCTCTGAGGGTCAAAGTCGAAATAATCAAATAAGAACACAGTGATGTCTCTTGTCAATTCTGCTGAACACTAATACGTATGAAGGTTCTAAGTCTTTGCAAACATGAACAGATCAGGGGTCTACTCCGAACTTCGAAATCCGAAATTCGTATGATGCCGTCCCTTTCACTGACATTAGTGTATGACAGGAGAGTGAAATGACTGGAATCGAGGAGAAAGGATGTACCAAAAAAAATCGTACCCCGTCTGAAAATTGTAGGACATGCGGCTGGCTGTCGGGCAGTCCATTTGTTCAACAAGTTGAATTTAAAACGATTGGTAGTGTCAATGCATTTAAATCGAAACTGAAACAGTTTCTTTTGAAAAACTGCTACTATTCTGTATCAGAGCTGGAAGAGAGCAATGCAGGATTATTGTAATTTTTCTTAATTTCCTTTTTAATTGTATTTAATGTAATTTTTTCTAAGTTTAGGACACATTATTTTCTTTTTTTTTTTTACCTGTATGCTATGTAAATTATATTCATTGACATTTTTGTATTATTAATTCATATATTAATTGTTTTTTTTTTTACTTTCTGATGTTAGATTAAGTTTTTTTTTGTATTTCAAACACAATTGACATTGTTATTGAATAAATAAATGAAATGAAAAGGACGGCACCATACGAATTTCGGAGTAGACCCCGAGACCCCACAAACAGCACCCGTTCACGAGTATGACGCTCAACGAACGATAATTGCACCTTTAAGGCTAGGGAGGACGTAAATATTTGCTCATAGTGTTCATACCTCCGACGCGGACATGAGTTGATCGTTAACACTGATGATGATGGGGCTGGTCTGCCACTTCACCCACGTGTTGCTTATCGCCCACACACACAATACCACACTTGTCACGAATATTATGGCCCAAAATATTCTGAAAAAAAAAAAAAAAAACATACAACCGAATTGATAACCTCCTCTTTTGAAATTTTGAAGTCGGTTAAAAACATACAACCGAATTGATAACCTCCTCTTTTGAAATTTTGAAGTCGGTTAAAAATAGAAATGTTTATTTATTATTTTTCATTACACTTGCTCGTAAAGGGTCTTATTGTACGCAGGCGTATAGAGTAGTTATAGCCGATTTAGCTCCCGCGGGAGTTATGGATTTTCATAACTCCCTAGGGAGTTATGAATTTCTCTGTGATCTGATTGGTTTAAAAAATCTAGTTGGCCGCGCTCCACAAGAATACTGCTCGAGCTCTCTGATTGGTCGCAATATTGAAGGTGCGCGCGCGCGCTGCGCGCTCGTCTCGGCGTCCATGCATTGATACTGGAGATGAAGTGGACGATTTCTTAAATTTTGGTTATTTTTGGAGTTATTTATTTCCTCGCAAATGTGATGAAAACATTGTGATTACCTCGGGACGTAAGAAAATTTTAAACTCGAGTTATCATCTTCTGATAGACTCTTGTTTGCAATTTCCCACACGCCCCTCGTTAAACAATGAACTAAAACACATAAGAAAGTTATTGAATTTGTGGTGTTTTAATTGACTATAATACTTTATATAGTACTTATATTAAGACCCGTACTTCTCTAAACCAGAGAGTCCTTCCGTGAAATAGCGCAAGCCGTGGAGAGTGGAGTTCTTTGCAAAGTCCACAAACAGGTCGCACACTAGCCGCCATCTTTTTTTACCGTTTATCTTGGAACCTTCATTACCGTGCTTAAATTCTTCAGTCGACTCTCTAGAAATTAAATATGGAAATAATTATTTCATATCAATAGGAAATCGTTCTCGCGGCCGATCATCAGCATAATTATAATATAATCATAGAGTATAAACGTCACACCCTAGTTCGCCTTCCCCACCCTACATATTTTTTAAAAGAACATGGCATGATTCATAATGGCACTTTCCAATCAAAATAATAATTCGAAAGTGAAAAATCTTAAAATAAATAACAAATTTAAATATAATATCTACATAAAATGAGTACTTAAAAATGAAAAAGGATTTAAATATTTAGGCATTTTAGTTATATTGAATTGGATTTCGTATTTTTTTTATTTGAAACTTTTTAAGGCATTTATAAAAACTTCAACTTTCCCACTTGCAAAAGAAAAGCGTTTAGTCTATGGCATTTATAAAAAATATTTAGATTACATACTCGTAATTAATTAGATTACACAAATACATGTAATTAGTTGCAGCACTGGATCGGGCGCGGACAGCTAATACCCGCATTTTACCAGCTCTATCGTATGGCGCAGCCAGCTGTCTGTCCCAATCGAGTAAGCAATACATTATTTAAAATACGAAATACGTAGAGGGTAGATACATGTTTTCTGCCAACAAACTGTCATACAGTTTGGCAGATGAGTGAAAAATGCTTGTTATTATTTTTATTTTTTTTGGTAAATAAAATTAAAAAAAAGAAAAGGAGGGAAAACTTTAATTAATAATTAGAAATGAAAATTAAAACGAAAATGTTTATTTAGACTTCAACACATTTACAGGGTGAGTCACTGGATCCCAAACTAGGCCGAGCCTGTATCTTGGGAACCGAAAATGTTGTTACATAAAAGTGACACGTGCGCTTTATATATAGAAAAACATGTTACAAAAGTGTGTTTTAAACATTTTTGGTAAATAGAAACTCTTAAAGTACCTAAATAGAATCAGAAAGTAAACAATGTATTATGGTCTACGTGGTAGAAGATAAAAAATGTACTATGCCTATTTATTATTGTTATTAAGATGTGTGGTTGAGCTGAGTGTGCTTGTGTGTGTCTGTGTATGTATGAATGTGTATGTGTTTTTTGAAATTTGGCTGTTTGAAAAGACGTTTTTAGTCAAAAAATGTTTTCAAAAGGTAAAAAACATTCAATAATGGAATTTCATACCATTAAGATCTGTGTTCATACCTTTTCCCGGCCGCCACGGTAATAATAATATTTTCTAACTTTTTAAATTTGCGCTAGCCAACAACGAGTAACTTTACGGACTATTTTTGCGACAATAATGCGATTATTTCCGAGTATGTTAAAGAAAAATAAATAAAGAAATAAGTTCAGAATATATTTGCATGCAGTGAACACTGTTGTTGACTTACTCCATGATAAATCGTGACTTGTTCTCGTATATTCACGCAACCGGCAAATACACGCCGCGGCCGCCGCCGGCAGTTTCCCCACTGGACTGCCTTTTTTCACATTACCCAACCTAAAGGTCGTAAATAAAAGATAATTAGTTAATAACTCGTATAGTAACAAATTAATAACCTCTCAACTGGCAAGCCTCGCGCGCACTCCTTCGCATTTGGCACGTAACGTAATTCGGGTTCCGTAAAATAATCGCGCATCTGGCAACCTGCCCAAATCGGGATGATCGCCTATTTGTATTTTTTGCGGAAGTACGAACAACATAATTATTATTCTATTCTCTCTAAATAAAATGTCCCCAGGAAAAAATAGGCCAGCAAACAAGCTGTAAATGAGGTCAAGTGTCGTTAATTTTATACACGAATTTCAATGAAAGTGCAGTAAATCAGTTGTAGCGAAACTTCTGTGTATTTAAATAAACTTAGTAAAAAATAAAAAATAAACCGATCGAGTACGTGTCGGGCCATGCGCAATGTTCCGTACATACTACTATTCCACACTAAAAGCCATTTTCCTGTACTTTGAATTAAAAAAACGTTGTATTTTCATGGGAAACTCACGGCACTTCGTTCTTCTTGTCAGGGTAAAGCAGTTTGTAAGCGATAATTAGGTACACTTCTTATAAGAATATCTATAGGTATAAGTTATGAAGAAACTTAATCAAAATCACAAATGCGCTGGAATTTTTTGCGATCTTAGTAAAGCTTTTCCAAAAACTTATTGACAAATTGCAATATTACGGCTTAAGAGGTCCCGTTTTAAATCTCATTAGATCGTACCTAACCCGTAGAACTCAGTTTGTTCAGATAGAAAATATAAGTAATTCAGGCTGTATAGATTCTGTCAACTCGGAGGATAAAAGTATATATTTTGGTCTCCCACAGGGATCGGTATTAGGCTCCGCTCCTTTTTTTAATTTTTATAAATGACCTTCCATACAACATCACTTATGGGAAAACTTACCTTTACGCGGATGATACCAGTATAATTTTAAATAATCACGACAATATCTCATTTCAATCTGAAATTAATCAAACCTGGACTGAACTTTTATTTTGGTTTCAATGTAATGGTCTCAAAATGAATCTAGATAAAACTAACTACCTAACGTTTTGTAGACACACAAATAGTATACCATATGATCTACCTCTACCTCTACCAATAGCAAAAGTAGAAATTTCTAGGTATCGAATTAGACACGCATATGCGATGGTCAAGCCACATAAACACAGTGCGAAAAAGACTGGCTAGTGCTTGTTATACACTAAAGAATCTATCCAGAATGCTTACCTCATCAGCCCTTAAAACAGTATACTATGCGTACTTTGAAAGCATTCTGAGATATGGTCTGGAGGTTTGGGGTAACAGTGTCCATATACAAAAGATCCTCATTCTGCAAAAAAGAGCTGTCAGGTTTATTGCAAAAGGAAAACCTAGAGATCATTGTCGTCCGCTGTTCATAAAGCATCAAATATTGACAGTAGTGGCACTCTATATTTACATGACTAGCATATTCGTTCATAAAAACAAATGTAAATATATTTGTAAAGGTAACAACAGGATTCACAAGTTAAGAAATAATACGGATTTTCAGTTACCGAAATTTAGAAACTTTATACATTTTAAACGCAGCCTCGAATATAATGGAATAAAGATTTATAATTGACTAGATAATGACATGAAGCAGTGTGATATGACTGAATTTACAAAAAAAATACAAATTTATTTGATTGTTAGGCCATTTTACTTTTTAGATGATTTTTTTGATAAGTAAATTGTATAATTAGGAAATGTAAGCTTTAAATGTTTTTTTATTGCGAATTTATTAACTTAGAAATGTATTAGTGTAATATTTGCATGCCATACTGCGGCGGAACATGCATTCATGTAATTTTGGTATAGTACTGACATGATAATTGTATATAACTGTGTATGTTCTAGCATATAAATAAATTGAATTGAGTTTTCCTGTAATCTGTAGGTAAAGGACTATTTTCTGCATTTTTTTTTTCAGAATATTAGGCGCAGTAGCTTGTTTTGTGGGGGATGGTTAATTTTCGTCTATTTTCTTATATAATTAAAAAACTCATCTCCATCATCAAATTTAAAAGTTATCGTCTCGTCGCTGGATTATTCATCCATTTTCGTTTTTCTCTCTCTCTCATACGCCAGGGTTTTAACTTCCTCATAAGACACGGCCCCAACCATTTATTTTATTTGGTTGGTCCACAAAACTGCGCTGTGGTCTTCCCACCCGCACCTTACCTCTATTTTTCCTTCCATAATGGTCTTGAAGAAGTAAGCGGTCGGGCCTTATCAAATGCCCAATAATTTTCCTCCTTTTATTTTTACTAGTATTTATAATCGTTATTTTCTCATTCACTCTACGTCTACCTCATTGTTTGTTATTCTTTCAGTCCAACTGATTCCTTCTATTCGTCTCCGGCACCACATTTCGAACACTTCTCTATCTCGGTCTCTTTGAGTCATTGTCCGTGTTTCATTGTCATAAAGAGCAATACTCGAGATGTACACGATGTGTTTTGTATTAACAACGTTTTGCTCTTACGTTTTTATTACGGTATTTAATACATTGACTATTTTTATATTTTAGATTTCTTTTAATATATTTGATAATATTATTAGTGTTTCTAGCAAAATATCTGTTTCCACATTACAAAACACCTCGTGTAAATCGGCGTGTAAGATTCGGTTCAGCGCGCACGGATCGTGTCTCGTGTCATATGTGCTGATTGTTGACGGATCCGAATTTGGGATGCTCATCAGTTGAAAGGTTAAAACCTACCACGCGCCTGTTGCATGTAGTTGTGGACTTTTCAAATAGGCATTTGTTTTGTTTGTGTTACAAATAAATTATGTTACGTCTATTCGAAGACGCCACAACTACATACAAGAGGGGCTTTACCTACATAAGTTTTTTACCTATAACAGGTTAAGCACGTAAATGCCGACCGGTTTGGGATTGAAAAAAATAGTTATAATTATAAAGGCAAAGGTACGAAAATCTGCCAGCCAGCAGTGTTATTACACAAACTTTGTAATTTGGCACCCATACTCGTATTACATATTAATCGCGCCGACAAAATGGCGGAATAAAATGTAGTCTTCTCAAACATGCGCCTAAATGTATGCTAATGTCACGAAAAGAGGACTTGAAGTGACCTCTTTATGGCTCCCTACATTACTTCTTGGCCGGCGGCCAAGAAGTAATGTATGGAGAATGTATGAAACTAACTTTATTGTCCGCTGCTCTAACTTTTTAAATTTGCTTACTAAAATCAACTAATAAAGGAAATATTACATAGAGCCAACCGCCATGATTTTGATATATAATTTTTTAATTTGTTATGTAAATTTATTGAATTTCGACAAAGTCCATAAATACAAAATACACATTGACGTAAAAATAATAACTAAAACCTAATTACAGAATGAAGATTATCTAATCGAAAAGCCCGCCCCGAATCATTCCCGGCGCAAAAGTGCCCAACACGCTCGCCGCGTTGCCGCGTTGTATCGCGATGGACAGCCTCTGCACCAAGAAAGACTCGGAACGGGTGTCATGTCCCCTCTTCCGCAACCGACGACCAATCTCCCTCAGGAACTTCTTTGCCTCTGTACCCCAACAACCGGTCGTTTCCACCGCAAGTGTGACATATAAATAATTACTGAGAGCGGAATATTTCTCTCGCTTTCTATTTGCCGCCAACTCTGAACTCCAACTGACCTAATGGTATGAACAAGGTGCGAATCTGCAAAAGTGCTGACGCACGTAGCGTCCCACAGTAGGCACTTACCTTTTTGCCAAGGCACCAAGGTCATACCATCTGGCCTTTTCCCATCTGAGCGACTAAGGCCTAAGGGCTCCAGCACGCATGGAACATTAGCAGAAATTAGGGCTCTTCGCACAATGTCGTTGAGGGCATAATGGCGAGGGAATCTTCCGGCACACCGACAACAACTCACAAGGCGTGGTGAGAAATATGAAATTAATTTATGTAAATTGGTGTTTTTTAGGTTTTTCCGGTTTTTTATCGTTCTTGTATTTTTGTATTTTGTTGTTTTTTTTCGAATTTTTCGAGTATTTATGTATTTTTTTTAGTTTTTCCGTGTTATTATGTAGCTTTATTTGTGTTTTTTGATATTTTTGGACTTTTTAAAAGTTTTTTCGTATTTCTTTTTTCTTTTCGACATTTTTTTGATATTTTTTTAGTTTTTACGTGTTTTTTGGTATTCTTTATTTCTTTCGTGTTTTTTTAAATGGTGCTTGTATTTTGTATCATTTTTCGTGTTTTATTTAATTTCCGTTATTTGTCGTGATGCTTTGCTATTTTTGGACGTTTTGTATTTTTTAGTATTTTATACATTGTAGTTTTTTATTGTTTTTTTACAATCCTCGGCCGGAACAGGGATTTCAGGAATCGTTTTATCCGTTTATCCCAAACTCGTCCAGCAATCCCTATCTCTCGGCAGTAATGTACTATTATTTCTGTCATCTGTGTATGGGTTCCGTAGTTCTCTAACATTATGCCAACTTCAAAGTATAATTACTATGCATCTGATACAAATAACAACATTATTTCTTGTGGGAAAGTCGCTTTTCCAAGTACATTTCTTAGGTTTGGTTATTACTCCTTCGCTGGTATAGTTTTCCTTTTAAATTATTTATGAACCACGAGATTTAGACTGTGTATTTTTTTCACATACCCGGAAGCAACCGTTAAGTGGGCAGGGAGGGCCCCGACACTTGACTCTAAGAAATTCTTTTACTTTAAAGTATTAATATCACGCAAACGGATTAATAAAAAAAACAGCCAAGAGCGTGTCGGATCACGCACAAAGAAGGCTTCCGTACCGAAACCTACTAGTCCACATTTAAAACAACTATACAATACATTAAATCCAATCGTAATTTCATATCATTTTTCTGAAGCGGTTCATAGAATACACCTTTCTAATAAGTTTCATAACTGTAGAGTTTATAGTCTCCTAGTAAATCGACTGTGACATACAGAGGGACGGACGGACACTCGGACAGATATGACTAAACTATAAGGATTCCGTTTTCGCTATTTTGGCTACGGAATCAGCACACGATGGGGTAGTAGAGGCACGCCATATTATGCACTGATTTTTGTCGAATCCGAATCTGGGATGCGCATGATTTGAAAGTTTAAAAGTTAAGTAAAGCTCTTGTTGTATGTAGTTGTGAATTGTTCAAATAGGCATTTGTTTCGTTTGTTATACAAAAATGTGTCTATTTGCCACAGCTAGATACAACGGGCCAATATTGTCCCACAATGTAATTATAAAGTTAGGTTTTTGGCGTGGTGGAAAATTAGAAAGCGGTATAAAACGGGATTAATAATAAATATATTTTAAAATTCATGTGTGCATACAAACCTTAGTTAGTATTTTACCAACTCATGTCTATATTTTTACCGAAACATGCAGACTTTTTTGGCCCTGACACAATTTATGTTTTTACGCTCTCCTGTAAAACTTGGTCAGATGGAGATACTAGCTTTCATATAGGGCATCCCAACTGATATTGTTGACAAATATCCCGTCAATAGAACACCCGATTTTGGTTCTGCTGAATTCAACGATCAACGTGTCCACATATAACTTAAATAATGCTGGTGATGTCAATCCCCCCTGCCTCACTGCGAATTGCAGGCGATTTAAATCACAGTGCGATTCAGCCCACCTGACGTAGTCCATTTGGTTATTATATCAGTACTTAAACATGTTAATAACATCGCCGGGTAAGTCTGTCTTGCACTCCCAACTTTTTCAACAAAACATCGTAAGCTACCAGATCGAACGCTTTTGACAGGTCTAAAAAACATGAGTAAACGGGAGTCTTCCGATCCCGTGTAGTATTGAACAGTTTGATTAAGGCACATCAAAGCGGATTCGGTAGACAAACCGGTTTTAAAGCCAAATTTTGCGTCATGTAATTTAAGATTTCTCTTTAGAATTTGGTTAAGCAAACTGTTCAGCACCTTGGCTATTACGCTAGCTAGCGAAATGGGTCTATAGTTGGCACTATCCGCCACGTCCCCCGTTTTGTTTTTAACTAGAAGAATGACAATTGTTTTTGTCATCTGGTAGGTACGAGTGTCTTATGCAGAGTGTGAAAAACATTGCCAGGATCCTTGGAAGGTGTGGTCCCGCGTGCTGCAGGTGCTCAATGCTCAGTCCGTCGTGCCCCGGGGACTTCCCTCTTACCATACCCTTTAATACCTCCTTAACATCTTTGGCCGTAAAATTGGTCAAGGGTTGTCCCACACGATGACCAGCATCCAGCATCCGCCCCACCCCGGACCTCGGGGCGTTGAGGAGGCTCGACTCTAAAAACACTTCCAAAGTGATTAGCGATCTCAGACGGATCGCTTATGCCATCCACATTTGCTGTCCGTCCCGGTTCAAGGTTTAGGTTTTTTGTGCATTTCCAAAATTTACTAAAATTCTTGTTCATATGGTAAGTAGCAAGCATATCCATTTTAATTTTCTCCTGGTTATGTTGACACCATTTTAGCTTGTTTTTAAAATTCCTTCTTGTTTCAGCCATCTTCTTAAAAATAGGGCCTTGGGAAGGCTTACCGTACCATAACCACTCCTGCATCTAAGCCGAGCCACCTAATGCTTATTCCAGCCAAATACATTTTTAATAAGAAAGACTTTTAAATTATTACACGTCACTTTTTGATTTCTGAGCCCCTGGTACGAGTATCCCTGCCAGAGTATGGTTTTGAGGAAAAAATATCAGCTGCCATAATCTGTTTCAATTATTACAACGCCTCTCACAACACTTTTTGTCTCATTGGCCTAACGAATACTAACACACTCTTACATCAAAAGCTTTTGTCACGAATATATGACTTAATCAAAACTAGTTTAGAAATGATTCTAAATATTCAGCTAACTGAGCCTTCCTGGTCTCAAGCGTCCCTTCCTATTCGATACGGTGGCTTAGGAAACAGCAAAGTTTCCAGTGTGGCATCCCCAGTCTTTTTGGCATCCACCCATAGCACGTCTGGTCTCATAGGAAATATCCTAAGGGCTTTGCCCACATACTATGAGATTGCATGCTTGGAGGATGCCAAAAATGCTTTTAAAGTTGCTTGCCCAGGTAAAAATTTTCCAGATAACCCAAAATCACCAAAGAGCTGGGATAATATTTACTGTGATTTAAATTATAATTTTCTTCTGAACAGCAGTGCAGGTCCAGATCGTGCGAGACTTTTGGCGGTCGGAACGCGGGAGGCTGGTTACTGGCTACATGCCCATCCCTCGCCAAATACCGGTACCTTCCTGGATCCGACCTCGCTTAGATTGGCGACTGGACTGCGACTCGTGGTCGCGGTATGTACCCCACATATACGCTCTTGTGACACAGACGTGGACCGACTGGGACACCATGGATTGTGTTGTCAAAAAAGTGCACGCCGTTTTTCGAGACATGCGACGCTTAATGATATAATCCGCCGGTCTATTGCCACCGTCAATGTGCCTGCTCTTGAGCCGACTAGCATGGCCAGGGACGATGGTAAGAGACCTGATGGGGTGTCCTTAGTTCCTTGGAGTGTGGGACGGATGTTGGTGTTGGATGCTACCTGTTCAGACACACTGGCACCGTCTCACCTCCAACAAACTACAGTAAAAGCGGGTGCAGCGGCGGAAAACGTCGAAATTCTGAAGCGTAATAAATACAAGGGCCTCGGCAGAGAGTACATGTTTGTACTTTTTGGCGTCGAAACTCTAGGTCCATGGGGTCCCAGGGCGCATAAATTATTTGCAGAAATTGCGAAGCTTTAGTTGACGTAACTGGTAACCGAAGAGCTGGCGGTTTCCTCGTTCAATGTATCAGTATTGCGATACAGCGAGGAAATGCCGCCAGTATCCTCGGTACAATGCCTCAAGGGCGGGCGTTTTAGATTTAAGTTAGCTTTAATTTTATTTATATTATTTTGGTTAAGTATTCTCGTATAGATTTTCTTTGTATATGATACAATAGAACCTGCTAATGTCGGTGACTTAGTGCTTATTAAAGAAGACAATTTGTCAGCGGAATGGAGATGCCGTCCAATAGTCAAACTGGTAGCCGGCCGAGATGGCGTAGTGCGCGTTGTAGAACTTCGAACTCAAAAGGACGTATTTCTGTGACCTGTTTCCAAAAAAAAGCTAATCTTCCACTTGATCGTTAGATAAACCAAGTCGTTTATACCCCGTACCCGTAGGGCAGATTACACAGAAATAGGAGCGCCGCGAAGCGGGGCTCCGTCCATTTTAAGGCAGAGTGAAATGAGTCATTTCAATACTTCGACCAAACTCTATTTTGACTTTTTTAACCTGTAAGTTACCTTTTGAAACAAGTTTCAATTCCAACTCAGAGTTAATTTTGTATAATTTCAAGGGAGTTTTATCATTGGCTATACTAATAGTACACATATAAAAATGTCTGTATATATTTTCTGTAAACGCCGTTGAACTTCTTAAATAAATAAATAAATAAACCCTCGACCTTCAAATTCTCAATTGACTTGACCTTTGTCATTTTTCCATATCGTCATTTATACATGTAAAAAGCGTTTAAAGCGCTAAAAAAAGCATGTATAAAACGCTTTATACTATGCTTTTTTAGACATTTTTATATCTCGTCATTTTTCCTTATCTATTTCTTGCCTGAACATGGGTTTTTAGAAATAGAAATACATTTATTTTTTGTAGATATCTTAACAGTAGGTATCTATAAATCCTATATCAGACTCCGCCGTGGTATACATAAAATCATTTGACTGTCCGAATTTTATCAATTCGTCCATTCATAAAACGGCTTTACTATCGTAGCAAGGAAGTTCAATATCTAATGGAAGACTTCGAACGGACACTTGCTTGCCCACTCACTTGACAAGTATTATATAAATCATGTATATAAATGGTTTGTAAAACACTCAGAAATACACATACGCACACAAACACACACACACACACACACACACAAAACCACACAAACGTATGTTAGTATATAAGAAATAAATGTAATAACTTATCATGAGAAATATGTATATAGGGTAAACAAGATATGTACCAAATCGGGAAGAGCGAGACCTCCTGACACAGGTGAATAAACACCTACTAGGAGGCCTCCACATCATCGTTAAACATGTTTACTTTAAATAAATAAAGATTTATTATTAGCCTACGCCAGTTCTTGGGATTAGATAGCGGACCCCGGCCATCCTTCAGGATGCAACTGTACTGGGGTACGCAGGATAATGATGATGAAGATGGTGCTAATTTCGGACGAAAAAAGAATATTAGTTTTAGGTAGCGACGATTTAAACGTGATTGCTATCGATTATTGAATTAGTTGTTCCATTTTCTGAATAGATATAGTGAGAAATGTCTTTATGCCAAAGTTAGTCTTTATTTCAATGACCATAAGATTGAATTTCACTTGGCCAGTGGAAAACGTTTTCTCGCTATTCCTGTTGCGATAGGGATATAAAGAAAAACCAATAAATATTTTATAAAAATGTAATTTACTATCTTAAAATATAATTAGTTAAAGGCAGTGTCGTTTTCACATTTTTTTGAGTATTACCATTCTATTATAATAATTAAAATATATACTTAATATATCACTAGAATCGGGTAACTTCGATTTATGCAAGACTTGAGTTGTCAAAATGAAGAATGGAGGAGGGTGCCATTATTTACCTCACTTTGTCACTCGGGCGCTTTAGCGTAGGTTGTTTGCCTAGCCGCTATCGCTGCACTACCGATAGTACAAACTTCCACTTCCTAGTTAGGGTTATTTGTACTATTGGAACGTCGACAACAATACAAAGGTATTAGAGAGAACTTACGAAAAAAATCTGAAATTCTCACCCTAAACATTTTTTTTTTTGTTACATCAAACAGTTCTGAATTCATAAAGATCCTAAAATTAACTTTGTTTGATTATTTGAAAGTCGTGACGTCACTTGTTGTGTTTTCACTACAAACGTCATTTTATTAGTGTTTTTAACTTTCATAAATAGTTGCTGAATTGACTATCAGTCAACATCCGAATTATTTGTACTCACATATTGGAAAACTCGCAAGAGTAAATAAATGCGCAGATTGCGTATATGTACAACTCACTCCTTCATGCTTTCATTTCAAAGTATGTTGTTTTGGAATAGGAGTAAAATCACTCTCTCGATAAGAACTGCTTCACTTGCTATGATCATGCAGTTATTTTAATCATTTCGCTTTGGACTCAAACTCCCTTGAGCAATTACAAAGCTATGGATTTTTTTAGATGCACCTCGATCCCTTCTTTATTCTGACAAACTTAACTTTCGTTCGTATTTATTTACATCGTTAAAACAAATTTCAGGCCTAAAGTTAACCCCAGGCCTAATAACAAACCTTACTCCAAAGTACTAAAGAAAGTACTTTTTGGTATCACAATTATGGCAACTTTGAATGTACTTTTAACTAACTTAGAAAACGAATGGTACTCTTGGTTTATCATAGAAGTATCCTTGATCTGGTATGAAGGGCGCCCTTGTGGTAGAGGGGGGTAGGTAAATCGGGGGGGCTCGTGTTGTAGATGGGGGGATGTATACTGGGGGTGCTCTGGTCGTCGATGGAGGTATGTAAACCGGGGGAGCTCTCGTAGTAGAAGGGGGTAAATATATCGGGGGAGCTCTTGTGGTAGAGGGAGGTAAGTAGATTGGGGGAGCTCTAGTTGTTGAAGGGGGAATGTATACAGGTTGTCTAGTTGTAGGTCTGGCGGGGTATGTGAAGGGATTTGACGGTTGAGGATAATAGTAACCTGTAGTTCTGGTTTCTGCGATTTGGGTAGAGTAGGTGGGTGGGGGGCGAGTGGTCGGCGGCGGGGTACGCCTTGTGGTCGGTGGTGGAGTGGGGCGTGGCGTCGTTACAGGTGGCAGATAGGTTGATGGTGGCCTTCTGGTCGTTGGGGGCAGATAGGTCGAAGGGGGGAACGTTCGAGCGGTCGTGGGAGGAGTTCGTCTGGTTGTAGTTGTTGTGGGGAAAGTGAATGGAATGCTAGGTTTGGGGTATTCGTAACCAGTTGTCCTCGATACTGGAAGTTGTGTCGAATAAGTCGGTGGTCGTCTCGTGGTCGGAGGTGGAGTCCGCCTCGTTGTTGGCGGGGGAGTAGGTCGTGGCGTTGTCACTGGGGGTAGATATGTAGATGGTGGTAATGGTCTCCTGGTTGTAGTGGTTGTGGGAGGAAGATATGTGGAAGGAGGGAAGGTCCTTCTAGGCGTAGTAGGGAATGTGAAGGGAATGCTTGGCGTGGGGTAGTTGTAACCTGTAGTTCTGGAAACCGGGGGTTGAGTGGGGTAGGTAGGTGGCCTGGTTGGAGGTGGGGTACGTCTGGTGGTTGGTGGGGGCCTCGTAGTAGGAGGTGGTGTAGGACGTGGCGTGGTCACTGGGGGGAGGTAAGTCGACGGCGGTAAGGGCCTTCTGGTTGTAGGCGGTGGTGTTGGACGAGGCGTAGTCACTGGGGGGAGGTAAGTCGACGGCGGTAATGGCCTTCTCGTCGTAGGCGGGGGTGTGGGGCGCGGGGTCGTTACAGGGGGGAGGTAAGTCGACGGCGGTAACGGCCTTCTAGTTGTTGTAGTAGTTGTGGGAGGTAGATATGTGGAAGGTGGGAGAGGCCTTCTTGTTGTGGGAATTGTAAATGGAACGCTTGGCGTAGGATAGTTGTAGCCTGTAGTTGGGCGTTGGGTGGTGTAAGTAGGGTAGGTAGCCCTACTTGTTGGTGGGGGCCGTGTGGTGGGAGGAGGAGTACGACGAGTCGGAGGGGGTGTTGGTCGCGGCGTAGTCTGAGGGGGCAGGTAAGTCGATGGGGGTCTCCTTGTGGTTGGAGGTAAGTATGTTGACGGAGGGAAAGTTCTGGCCGTTGTTGGCGGCGTGCGTCTAGTTGTCGCCGGAGTCGGGAAAGTGAAAGGGATACTGGGTTTCGGGTAATTGTAACCCGTAGTTCTAGATACTGGAAGTTGTGTAGAGTAGGTAGGGTAAGTTGGAGGTCTTGTAGGAGGCGGGGTTCGTCTTGGGGTTGGCGGCGGAGTCGGTCGAGGGGTTGTTGGGGGTAGATAAGTAGATGGTGGTTGTGGCCTTCTAGTGGTTGTAGGGGGTAAGTAGGTCGACGGTGGGAACGTTCGAGCGGTCGTTGGCGGCGGGGTTGGCCGTGGTGTAGTGGGGAATGTAAACGGAATGCTTGGCTTGGGGTAATCGTAGCCCGTAGTTCTGTATACGGGAAGTTGGGTGGAATAGGTGGGTGGTGGTCTAGTCGGCGGTGGTGGCGGAGGCCTGGTTGGTGGCGGCGGGGGTGGAGGCCTAGTTGTTGGCCTCACATAAACATAGCCCTGTGTTGGAGGAGGTGGCGGTCTAGTTGGAGGCGGCGTTTGCCGTGTCGGTGGCGGCGGTGGCGGGGGCGGGCGTGTCGGCGGCGGCGGCGGTGGTGGGGGCGGTCTTGTAGGCGGGTTGAAAGGCACGCTAGGCCTTTCGTATACGTAGCCTGGCGTAGGCTGCGGCTGTGGCGGCGGCGGGAAGGGTATCTTCGGCTTCGGGTAGAAATAGCCGTCTTCATCCAGGTCTGCGCGGATGGGGGCGCCGAAGACCGCGTAGTTCTGGTTCGGGTAGCTCGGGATGGCGGGCTCGGCGCGGCATGTCTGGTACAGCGCCAGCAGCACCACCGCTAGGTGCAGGGACAGTCTCTGGAATTGAGAAAAGGTACTGATAAATGGCGAGTTTCATTTATATTAACGGTCAGGGTGACGTCTAATTTGTCTATTTGGTTACGAAACATACCTATGCGTTTGACGCTAACGTTTTTTGTTAACATTCGTAAGCATCCATTATACATATACGTTACCTATTTAAATGGCCAAATAACCGACCCGGCTTTATCGTTCTATCCTTCTGGACATTAGTTTAGAAACTCAGTAACATCAATGAATATTCGTTATATAGACAACATTACAGCATAAGTAGATGGTCATTTTAATACCTTGTCACTTTCACTACTTTCACGCATCTCAACTGTCTCAGTATTGTTACGTTAGTGCGAGAAAGTACTAAAATTATCATCGACATTTGCTGTTGACTTTTCTGAGTCCGTAAGTAAAATTGGTCGTCGGGTGCTAAAATTGCTTATCAAACATAAGATAGAATTTGACCCAAGCAGTTCGGATTACGTATCCATTTTAATTTATTCTAAAATCAAACAAATCTTAACAATTGAAAGTCAAATTTTTTAATTTGTCTGACATTCCATCGTAAAATTTTTGTTCCGTCCTAGAACGTGAAATTAGATTTTCTACAGTAGTAAGTATAGTCAGCTACGAAAGTAGGTGACAAAACAAGCCAATCATAAATACCTGACAAGAGGTTCTAATTAAAACCCAGACATATTAATATTATAACCGAAATAAATGAAATAAGGAAATAAATTAATTTTATCCTGGTACTTTAATAAGTCAAAATCTACTAGCGTTTCTGAAATAGAAGACCACTGCCGAGAAGAAACGCCAAAATAAACTAAAAAGTCAGTCATTTCCTCCCAAAAATATGTTTGTTACAATGATAATACTTTAACTAATTTTACAGTACATAATTATGGTGCTACTTTACCGCAAGAGTGCAGTAATCAGCAGATTACGTACATATTTCGAAACTTTAAAGAGCCATATGTACTGTAAAACGTTGTACGATACACATGTGAATAGGTAATTTGCAACTCGTGTCAATTTAAAACACTCCCTTCGGTCGTGTTTTAATTTATCACCACTCGTTGCGAATTTCCTGTTCTCTGCACTTGTATCGTAATGTACTAATATTTTACACCACACCTTTCCAAAAAGCGCGTTTTTCCGCACGCTGCGCGTCCGGATAAACCCACTTTTAGGCCTAGTGGTGACGTAAAATTGTGTACAAAACACGGATCGTAAAACAGAAAGCCCTCTCACGCATATTTATGACCCTCGCCTGCGGCCTTTCATTGTTTTACAACCCTTGTATCGTAAATAACTATAAAAGTAGATCTGAGTATGAATACATAAAAGGGGAAAAATATTTAAAATTTAAAATAAAATCAACTGGGTAACAGTCATGGCGAAACTGTATTGTCAAATTTGAGATAGCCAATAATGGAAATAAGAGATACAATCATGGTAACTACTTCCGTTAGACTACACCACCACCATATCAGCCCTAGGACGTCCACTGCTGGACATAGGCCTCCCCCAATTTCATGGGGGGTAAATGCCATAATCGCCACGCTTGGCATGCGGGTTGGCGATCGCAGTATCTCCACCGCACTCTAGGAATGCTGCTGCCCATTCCCCGGTGGTCTTGGTCGTAGTTTTTTAGGACATACCCGGGTCCGGGTTAGACTACACAGTACACATTAAATCGTTTGATATGTTTTCTAGCAAGAACTGTGTTAACTAATTTCCTAGACGTGATACAATGAAATAGTACATTTCGATGCTAGTGCGGAAAGTATGTCATTTCTTCACGAGTACCGAGGGATTCCACGAGCCGCAGGCGAGTGGCAAGACTCGGGACGAGTGAAGAATGACATTTCCGCACGTGTATTGAACGACGTTTTTTAATACAGTTGCGAAAAAATAAGAAAAACAACAAGTAATATTTATAAAAACAATATCGAATGTTGCCTTTAGAAACTTAAAACATGCTTGCAGTGAGTAAAAACGCCTCTTCTTTGACAGGCGTTTCGGCAGCTATTCCGTTCCACTCAGACAACTTATTAAGAACGGTTTTTCAATATCCAATATTAAAAAATAAACGTGTTATAATGATGAAGAGGTAAGTAATAAAATATGAAATGTGTATATTTTTCGTATTCTGATATTAACAGTAGGTTTTTATGTTGATTACGACGTTTAAAGGAAACTAATATTTAACACCCAGCAATAAGGAGTCATGCATTGGAACAAGCATAAATTTAAAAAAATTGGAAAAGTGAAAAGCACTAGTGCGCGAAAACCAACTTTCCGCACGCTAAACAGCTACGTAAAGTAGCACTTTTTGAGCAACTGTATTAAAAATATATATAACATATGAATCGAAAATGTTGTATTCTGGGTAAAGTGTATGGAACAACGTAGATTTAAACATACAGTATTTATAGATAGTTAATGCTTACATTCTATATCACATGGTGCAGGGCGTGACGATGAAGTACTGTTAATGTATTAAGTATACAACATGTTTCAATAAAATAAAAAAACTTTTCATGCATGTATGTATCATGTACAATTTATCTTTCCTTTTTCGTATTCTACTGGGAAATAATGAAAAAGTGTTCATTTCATAATTAAAGCGTTAACAATTTGATATGTGTGTTAGAACTATGTCTGCTTTAGTATTTTCATACTAACATTTTTTTGCGACATATTTTATCGTCCACGTGCAAATATTGGGTATATGTCAAGGTTGTGTTTCGTAATATGGTTAGAGTGAATAATATTTGTAAAATACGCATATTTGGTCAAGAAGCAGCATAATAATCAGAAGCAGCATATTGAGTCGGAAATATTTACTAAGAAAGTTCCAAAGAAGAGGAAATGTTTTTATATCTATTCTACATTGTTTATTCACTCGCTCTCTCACACGTATCATGAACATTGCTTTTTATAATTGAGCTATTGAGCGCGCCCGCCTCTCCATCTACTTAGTATTATTTTTATTAACCACTTTAATAATAATATCACGGAAAAGTATAGCTCAATCAAATAATACTTAAAGAAAGCTCACTTAAATTTTTGACAAGCCAGACCCCGCATAATAAATAGGTTTTTTTTTTAAATCTTTTTTTAAGTTTTTATTATTGTGTTTTGTCGGCGTGATTGATATTTATATCCATGCCAAGTGACAGTTTTTAGCGGTAGCAGTCACTGAGCCCTCTTATTCATAAACCGAATAGTCCTCACCTGTCACCTCACACCTCACCGGTTTTTATATGACAGTTTCCATATAAATAGGTGTGAGGTGAGAGGTGGGGATGCGTCGGTTTGTGAATAACACCCGAGCTAAGCCACGGAAAGACGGACGGACATGGCTGTATTACTTTTGAACACTATCATATAAACACAAGAATCGAAAAGTGAGAGGCGTTTCGTTCATTATCTTTTCATTATTCATTGGATGAATGTGCAAATGAAAATGAATGAAATGTGTGAAATTGTTTATACGAATATATTAAATGAAATAAATAAATAAATTGTGCAATTTGTGTTTTACTAATTATAACTTTAATTAATTTCCTGATCACCAACATATTTTTTTAATGCTTATGTTTATGGATGGCCGGCGTCCAAAAAAAATTATTTTATTTAATTTCATTCCGTTACTCAACGTTTTCGAGAGTACGTCATTTTCATAGTAGCAATGACAGTTTGATTTACCTATACGTGTCACCCTGCAGCACGCCTTTCTCCCTCGCACGCTCTGCTGAACTCGATTCTCCACAAAAACATATAATATAGTTTAATTCTCATTTTAAAACGCCGTGCTGAAAAAAACATGAAACTTTGTATACACAATGGGAGCTGCCATATCTAGGTCGGAAATTAGATTCTGTTGCTAGATATCATAATAAATTAAAACCTACAGCGAGGTTTTGTGTTTTCATCTCTTGTATGAAAACCTTAATAGTCGCTGTATTTTTTCTCTATTATAATTTCAAGCAACAGAAGCTAATTTCCGACCTTGATATGCCGGATCCCATTGTGTATACAAAGTTTCATGTTATTCCAGCATGGAATTTTAAAATGAGAGCGAAACTACGTTTGTATTGAGAACTGAGCGTCCTCCGGCTGAGGACTTTTAAGTTAGTGTACTGTCAATTATGCTTGTATTGCGCTAACCTTTCGGGCGATCCAACAAATTGGTCTCACAGCGGTTTTGCGTGATGCTATTAATCTTCAGCTCTTAAATGATGTCATTAGTTAAGGATTTGTTCAGCTGTCATTTTACAGGCCTTTCTACACATCTGGACAAGTAAGTCTAGACTGACATGCTATTTGTAATATAGTTAAATTAGCTTCACTAAATAAGCGTATATACATTGTCTAATTCCGATGCATTTTGGACACGTGATTTTAAAATCAGAATTGGTCCTCGCTTAGATAATAGCTATTTACGATACAAGGGTTGTAAAATAAAGAAAGGCTGATATCGCAGACGTTTGAGACCCGAGCCGCAGGCGAGGGTCATAAATATGCGAGAAAGTGCTTACTGTTTTACGACCCGTGTTTTGTACACAATTTTACATCACCACTTGGCCAATATAATTTACACCACACCTTGCCAAAAAGCGCGTTTTTCCGCACGCTGCGCGTCCGGAATAACCCACTTTTTGGCCAAGTGGTGACGTAAAATTGTGTACAAAACACTGGTCGTAAAACAGAAAGCCCTCTCTCGCATATTTATGACCCTCGCCTGCGGCTCGGGCCTCAAACATCTGCGATATCGGCCTTTTTTTATTTTACAAGCCTTGTATCGTAAATAGCTATTATTATGTTTTTTAGTTCAAAAAGATCCAGTTTATTAAATGCATCATTCTACCCAAATATATATATAGGAGCGTTCGTGGCCTAGCGGCGTCCGCGTACCGCGTGCGGTATGCGAGGTTAAGCAATGTCGGGCGAGGTCAGCCCTTGGATGGGTGACCGCTTTGAGTGGTTACTAACTGAGCGCTCCCGTGCTTTGGAAGGCACGTTAAGCCGTTGATCCCGGTTGCTGTCTATGATAGCAGCCGTTAAGCCAAGTTGGAGGCCTCCGGGCGGTTTGAGAACCTCTAACAGTCAAGTTGCCCACTCACTTGACAAGCCTAATCCCAATAAGCTCTAGTTTCCCCCTCGGGTTGGAAGGTCAGATGGTAGTCGCTTCCGTAAAAACTAGTGCCAACGCCAATTCTTGGGATTAGGTAGCAGACCCCAGGCATCCTTTAGGATGCAACTGTACTGGGTATAACGCTAGGACGATGATATGCTTAAGGGGCTCTTAGCAGCCAATGAGCTTCAATCTGTTACAAATCAAATCAAATCTGTGTAAAAATAAGGTTTACCGATATAAGTATCCCATAAATATTTGCTTCAAATCTCACCTTCTTCAAGATTTGGCATCAACATTTGGCAATTTTAGGCCAGAAAAACGGTTTTTGGACGTAACCTTTGTGAAAATGAATTAAAAATATAAATCACTCTTTTAAGTTGTTACAGACGTCAAATAGGAACAGTTATGTGTAGATTCCATATATATGTATATATGCATAAACAATATATTAATATCGAAAATAGAACTTTTTTGGACTATATTTGAATAAATCATGAAAAATAAGTTAATTTTATTTCCATAATTTGGCTTTTAATAATGTAGACAAAGGAGTCAAAAATCGATAACCATTTGTGCCATAAATATTATATCTATAGTTTTCACGGAGGAATAACAAATCAAAACACGTAAAAAATCGATGACTATTGTGTGGATTCCCTTAGAGATCTTTGTACAGAAAACATTATTAAATGTTGGTCCGTTAGATTAGGCTTACTTTTAAAATAGAACTTCTGAATGAGGTAAGATCACCGTCCCAATGTCTCGTGCTTTGGAAGGCACGTTAAGCCGTTGATCCCGGTTGCTGTCTCGATAGCAGTCGTTAAGACAAGTTAGAGGCCTTCGGGCGGCTTGAGAACTTCTAACAGTCAAGTTGCCCACGCACTTGACAAGGGGGGTCGAAGTTGCACCACGTTCGTAGGGAGTGCCCACCGTTACCCTACACGTGACCCCTGGGTAGTGCTAAAAGTGAAACAAAAACTGGCAACCGTATTTGTCTTCTAGAAGATCTCACGGTTCGTAAATAAATGCCATACGATTAAATTAAATAAAAACGTCCCAATGCTCGACAATCTGTGTCTACACAACTTTTTTTTTATTATTAACAATGTGATTGCTCTTGGCCAGCATCTAGCCAGGGGGCAAAGATGAGGCCGACGATGAAGCGAGCTTACCCAGATGCCTATTCACTAATTCCAATACATGACACCTATTTATAACATCTGTCATTATGACATCAGATTGAAAGTGCCATGTAGTTGTACCGTGACGAGCACTGGGATATTTAGTCAAAGTCAAAATATTCTTTATTCAAATAGGCCTATCAAGAAACACTTTGGAATCGTCAGTTATATTTTAAAAAGATAATTATTTAGAACAATTTGTTGATGCTATTTATATTCTTTATAATAAATATTGAATTGCTGTAGACATGTCAAAATTAAAAAAAAAATTTTAAAGCTATGGCTTGTGGAAAAACTCTACCCGTAATTGTTTCTTTTTTTATTTGAGTTAAGACTGCGCAGGACGTTTGGTTCTCCATACAAACGTATTTATGCTCTCATTTTAAAACGCCATGCTAGAATAACATGAAACTTTGTATACACAATGAGATCCGGCATATCTAGGTCGGAAATTAGTTTCTGTTGCTTGAAATTATAATGGAGAAAAAATACAACGATTATTAAGGTTTTCATACAAGCCGTAAAAACGTCTTAAAGGTCGAATATCGCTCGACATGTTTCAGACCGGTTCGCGGTCCTTAATCATGAGCACCTATCGCGGCGGCGGTTTTTTTAGCACTGCGTGCCCGTGCCCTGTCCGCTCGGTTGGTTTCATTATATTTAATATCTCTCAAACTCACGGGAGTTTTCTATATAAAGCCGTAAAAAACTCAAAAAACCGCTGTATTTTTTTTCTTTTACAATTTCTAACAACAGAAACTATTTTCCAACCTAGATATGCCAGATCCCATTGTGTAAACAAAGTTTCATGTTATTCTAGTATGGCGTTTTAAAATGAGAGCATAAATACGTTTCTATGGAGAACCGAGCGTACTGCGCCCTCTTAATAACTTGGTATGGAAATAGACTTTCACTGATGTCAACATTTTACAAAAGTTTGTAGGGAAATGTGCCTAATAACGTCACCAATTTCATGTTTATGTATTTTAAAATCTTTAAAATGGTATACTTAAATAAACTAAAATTTGATTGTTCCGAGTATTTTCGTAAAAAAATATTTTTTTAGTGTTCTGAAATACCCTATAGGTGTTTAATTATCATTCTTGTATTTGTTCACTTTATTTTACCTAATGTTGTAGTTATTGGTTAATATTGAAGTGCCTCGTTAGATTGAGATTAATTAATATGTAAGTACTCTTCAAATGTTCTGTTTTATATTTAAAATCATTTTGTGTTCAATTGGGGTCAAGGTCAATTCGAAAATTTAATGTTTTTTATTTGACTGTCAGTGAAATACCGAATAGTTTACCTTATTCCCTTGCAATAAGATGAAAAATGAAAATAGACATAATATTTATGACATTTACTAGAACGAAAAAAAAGAAAACCGTTCGGAAAATGCTTTGTGTCTTCTGGAAGTGCGGTAACTACTAGTAGTAGTAAAACTCTTTTCTCAAACATGAAATGAAATATTGATGTTATGTTCCTTATAATAGGCTGCGAAGTATGACGTTTCAGGTGCGGCTAGGACTAGAGGTAGTTAATGGAATTTCATACAAATGTTGCAGGCCTAGGCCTGCAAAGTCCTCTTTTTTAATTTCCTTTCCACTTAAATTTGTGGCACAGGCATCATGACATTCTGCCACTATGCGTATTAAAAATAAAACTTTGTTAATTTTTGTTGTTTATTTCATTGCATGTTTGAGAAAAGCACTATACATACCTCGGCGGGAAATATGGGGTTGCCGGCCTTAGACCTATCCGGCCTCGCTTCGCTCAGCCGTCTATATGTCTTCGGCCGGCAACCCCTTTTGTCCCGGCCTCAGTAGTAATGTACTATTACTGTACATAATATCAAAAGTGAAAAATACAAAAGGAAAAGATATGACTGTATTAAAACTAGCTATTGTGTGCGGACCAATTTATGAACCATAGATAAGGCTTAAAAATCCTTTTGCCGTGAATTTGTTTGATACTGTTGTGACACGCTAAATTTGTCACGCCAGAATCAACTAAATTTTAGACAAATTACGAGTAAAAGCCTTAATTATAATTATTAAGTAAAAAAAATTACAAGCGGAAACGTCCACTTAGCGGAATTATAATTTTCAACCGAAAATTAAAAATTGATCATTCCGGACTTGATTGAACCCGCGACCTCTGGAATCCGTCCATCGCTCTTCCCAACTGAGCTGCCGCGGGTTATCCCGAGGCGATGAAACTTTGAATCAGTTCACCCTCTTTAATTATGCCTTAGGGAGACTTGTAGAGACATCTACCGTGAAAGTTGCTATGCTACAACCTCTGAAACGCGAGGGGATAGCTCAGTTGGAAAGAGCGATGGACGGATTCCAGCTGTGCTACCGCGAACTTCGAAAATCGAACTTCGTGTCGTGCCGTCCCTTTCACTCTCGTGTTATACTCTATATGACGGAAAGGGACGGTACGATACGAAGTTCGATTTTCGAAGTTCGCGGTAGCACCCCAGAGGTCGCGGGTAATGGATAATGGTTCAAAAAATTGATACTCAACCTAACCTAACCTAATACTTTGTAGTTTAATAACATTGATTACCTATAGGTGCAAAACGTATGAAAATTACCCGCTGTATGTAGTTGTGACGTGTTCGAATAGACATTACATATTTCAAATGCATACAACACAAACATACAACAGGTATTTTCTGAAGTTTTTTAACTATACCTAACTAGGTACGATCTATATAATATAGTTAGTGACAGCAAAAGTAAATTGGTATAAGTGCGACTTTATTTTTTTATATAACACGTCGGTGGCAAACTAACATACCGCCCGCCTAGTGGTAAATGGTCACCGCAGCTAAGGGGAGTCACATGCGCACTGTCGACCCTGAATAGTACATTGTTTAACGAGTTGCGTAAGTGGGGAATTGCGAACGAAGGCGGAAGAGGGCTTTTGATGACTAGAGTTTGCAATTTTCTTACGTCCCGAGGTAATCACAATGTTTTCATCACATTTGCAAGGAAATAAATAACTCCAAAACTAGTAAAAGTTGAAGAAATCGAACACTTCATCTTTAGTATCAATGCATGGATGCTGAGAGGAGCGCGTACGCGCGCACCTTCAATATAGTGACCAATCAGAGAGCAGTATTAATGTGGAGCGCGGCCACTGAGATTTTTTTAACCAATCAGATCTCACAGAAACTCATAACTTCCTAGGGAGTTATGAAAATCCATAATTCCCGGGGGAGATAAGTCGGCTATAACTACTCTATACGCCTGCGTACAATAAGATTTTAAACCCCATACGGAAGTCCCTCGGATAAACCTCGGATGAGAGCTCATTCCATAAACCAGTTAGTAGCGGGGGATGGGGTATGGGGGGATGCGGGTTTTTGATTGGCTATTACATTATTTATTACATTGAATTTTAAGTTTACTTATTTTAATTTTAGCGCTTAGAGATCATTTACATCTCTAAGGACTTTGAAATAATTGTTATTATAGCCCGAGAAAGATACGGTTTTTTTGGAAATAATTCAATAACTGGCCAATTTTTGTTATACGGTCCTATTATGTGATTTTAAGAACCTATATTTTTAAAATTTCCGAATCTGAAGACCGGAAGTTGGAAAAAAAATGATGTGCCCGAAAACTGGTGAATTTTTGCAGCAAACAGGGTATCAGTATTTTTATGATGAGTACTTCTATGTTTATGTCTATTTTAATACTTACGACCAGAATCGAACAATATATGCAACGGGAAATGAGAAAAAAAAATCTAATAGGTAGTAGTAGTAGTCAATTTGACCTTCATGAATAGTCTACAGAGTGCATTTGGCTGCCACATTAATTCCAAAAGTTATTACAGCTTTAGGTATTTTGGGTTGATTCAGTACAAAAAGTGTCAAGAAATATAATAAAGGCATATAAAAACCCTAACTGTAATGATACCTTATATGCCATTAGCGTAATGCATTTTTATGTTTTACGATATTAATAATTGATTGTATTATTAAGTTACCGTAACAAAAATAAGTTGATTTTCATATATTACAAAGAACATAAATAGAAGTAGTATATCGTAAAGAAAATAATTCTTATAGTGTTTTCGCTAGATTTTTACGGAGTTTTTATAGATTTGTTTTTAATATTTTCTACCGTCGCGTTAATAAATGTAGGTGTATTATTAAAGAATACTTAGTATAATTACTTAACCTAATTTTTGATGCACAAAATTTGCTGATACCGATATATTGTTGTTTTTTCATACAATGAAACCGTATAGCTCTCGGGCTATTAATTGTATTTGGACGCTCAGAGACTGATATTAAATTAATTTTATGTACTTTTTGTTTATTCGGTCAGATCGTATTCAATACGTGTTAGGACCCGGGTATGTCCTAAAACTACGGCCACCGGGGGATGGGCAGCAGCATCCCTGAAGTGCGGTGGAGATACTGCGATCGCCAACCCGAATGCCAAGCGTGGCGATTATGGCATTTACCCCCCATGAAATTGGGGGAGGCCTATGTCCAGCAGTGGACGTCTTTCGGCTGATATGGTGGTATTCAATACGTCCTTAATATTTGTAAATTTATTTTCATTTAATTGTTTTTCAGTATATTTTTTTAATCATTATTATTAAGTAAGATTGTCAGTTTTTTTTTAATTGTATAAATTCACGCTTTGACATGTAAAAGTGCCCTTGTGGCCTATTTGCAGAATAAATATTTGATTTTGATTTTGACAATATATTTGACTACCTTGGCTATCACTAAGTAGATGATGTTGACAGTATCTCCTCACCATCATCAGTCTATATACGCCCCACTACTGGGCATACGCACACATCGAGCGAGAAGGATCGGGACCATATTCTTGGCTGACTACCTCTCACGATCAATTTGTATCCTCCAATGTCAAATCAGTCATTCGTCAAGAGTAAACTTTACGAAACGACTACCGATTCAACCAAAATCTACATGTCAAAGGTCAGATTCCTCACTAACTGACCTAGTTACATAAATGGATGTGTCACGAAAAAATCTAATATTTGTTAAGTGTTCGTTTCGTTGACATTCGCTATTAGTTCACGACGCACAGTAGCTAGTACACACACTGATTACATTGTAAATGCAATTAACATTATTTAGTCATGTTATACATCAATTTTCGCAGTTGTTGGAGGAAAATAAACATTTTTTTGATTTGATTGCTGTCAAGTAGCGCGTCATGATATTTAGCTGATATCAGTTTACATCTTTACACTTTAGACGCCTATCACTTTCATCTGAGCAATATCACGAAAGAAAACATTATTGCAAGTCATTTTTCCACAGCTCATTTTTCGAACTTTAAAGGGTTTTTTCCAGAGAGACAGTGATGTGTGTTATTAAATTTTGCGGTGCCTTAAGATGAAACGATGGTTTATCATTTTATTCATTCTCAAACCATTTTAAGAATCTCATTAACCATCATTTAATAACCCCGAGGTCACAGTATTGACAGTTGTGTATCTATCGAAGAGGCTCAAGGTGCGTGAGCAAGGAATGTCGTTTGTGGGCGACACTCTAAACTTGTGCTACCCAAAGCTAGTATTCTTATAAATATGTTTTAATATGAATTTCATACGCATATACGACTTTTGGTTCTAAGAAAACTACCCGCAGACTGATGAATTTTTAACTAAAGATTTATGATGATTAGGGGCCTATTTCATATTATAGCACCAACAAGTTTCTAATGGAGTCGGCAAAGCGACTGGGCTGCCCGCTTAATATTGGATGCATGTCGTGATAGTGATAGGAAGTAATGCATCTGAAATAAATTCAATTTAACGAAAAAAGAAAATACAACAAAATGATCAAATTAAAGGGAAAAAATCCTTGGTTGTTCCGATAGCTCAGAGGCTAGAGCGATTGGCCGCGTATGCCAGATGTCGCAGGATCGAATCCTGCTCGGAGCATTTAGTTTTTCAATTTTTCTCTTTAATTCGAAATTTTCGTAAGCAGCGATACTATCCTCAACTTGTAAAATACATAAATAATAAAACTCAATCATTCCCAAATCAAGTACGTACAAATGACCGGCAGTTAACAAAAATAATTAACCTTTTGCCTTTAACTATCCGTTAATTATCGCCCTTCGCTGTAACTGCGATCATTACTTAATTACATTGGTTTACCTTAGATTTTGATTAATGATTTCAAACGTGTGTTCTGTGAGGCTGGGTCAGTCATACACCGTTTTTAATTCCCGACGCGGAACCCAAAAGAAGAGTGTCCATGTACGACAGCCATGGAGTGTAATATTCTCATATTGTATCATTTTGTTACGTTATCAATAAATCATTATTTCAGTGGGTAACTGCAGTTTTATTAAGATCATGTTGCATAGATATGTAAGCACCATTGTTGAACTTGACGCTAAGCGTGACGAGCTTAAGGCCAGACAGCCAGATATGTCGGAGGAGTGCTGACTTGCAGCGAATGTAGCCGCACATTCGCTGCAAAAATTGGCTATATCAGTCACCTGAGAGCGCACCAACGACGCTCTCAGCAGTAAAAAGCAGTCGCTGTGGCCGAATACGGCTAGGAGAGATGATGATGTAGCACCATTGTTAATAACGACTATGGATCATGTGTCTGAAATAAAGTGATTAATCTCTGTATTCATCTTTTGTCTTAGATTAGGTTTTTACAATAATAAAAAGTAAAATATAAAACAATATTTACAAAACAAAATCATTATAAAAACCTAACCTAGGGTGCCGCCGGCATCGAGGTAGGGCCTAAGCTACCGGTGGTTAGGGCGACAGAGAGAGGAACCTCCTGACTATTCGCGCCGTGTCCAGGAGTACCGCCTTCTGTATCTGACCCTTGACCCAGCCATCTAGCGAGAGTCTCTTAAGATGTTGGTCGAGACTCTTCGCAATTAGACCGTAAATAAAGTGATTTATTATTATTATTATTATTTATTATTATTTGGACCCGGGTATGTCCTAAAACTACGACCAAGACCACCGGGGAATGGGCAGCAGCATTCCTAGAGTGCGGTGGAGATACTGCGATCGCCAACCCGCATGCCAAGCGTGGCGATTATGGCATTTACCCCCCATGAAAATGGGGGAGGCCTATGTCCAGCAGTGGACGTCCTAGGGCTGATATGGTGGTGGTGGATTATTATTATTATTAATTATCAACTATCATAAGAGTGTAGAAGACTGTTCTGTACGTTTATATTAACTCTTTTATTGTTTTAAATGGCACTACCTTGTAAGGATAATTAAATTGTAAGTCCATCATCAAACTAGGCTGTTTTTAACGAAGTGTCAGTGACATAGTTCCCAGTACATATATCATGGAAAAAATTATCTTCGTAAGTGAAACGATTTCATAGAGTTAATGGTGATTTGTGGTGCCGAATTTTAACAAGACAGCTCTGTCAGCTTGTAATTTTAATGAACACTTACACAGTAGCTTCTGCGCGCAGCTTTGTATAAACACTTTACGTACACTAACAAGCTGTAGCTTATGTTATTTTACCGTAACTATTTGGCACAGTCATGCCTTAATCTTGCCGCTTCGACTAAAATCGGCTCCCGCGCACTTTTGAGGTGTCTTTACTGCAACCGATCGGGCTAGCCAACCATTGACCCATGCAATTATATCATACTAGCTTTTGCCCGCGACTCCATCCGCGTGCAAGTCGTTATATTATAGAATAGGTGCAGGCTTAAATATCGCTCGCCCATACAAAATTCAAACCTCTTTTCACCCCCTAGGGAATGATTTCCGGAATAAATCCTATGTCCTTTCCCTGTACTTAAAATACCAAATTTCATATAAATTGGTTTAGCGGTTTAGGCGTGAAGAGGTAACAGACAGACAGACAGAATTACTTTCGTATTTATAATATTAGTATGGAAGTATGCATAGTATGGATATATTCATTATTAAAAGTATGAACTATTCACCTACATTATTAAAACCTCCTACATTATTGCTAGTCGTGGCATTTCGGATTCTGCACGCACGGGGGTAATTTATGTATGTTTGGTAAAATGTAATGTAAATTATACATACCGTTTCGGCTATTTAGCACGGATATAGATAACCAAGCACACAGACAATGAGGCAACTGGCGCAAACGCATCCGTCACACGATTGTGAAGAAAAACTGAACTTTTCTCCGCCTGCCGCACCAAACGTTGTGTAAGGGGGTCACTTTACTTAACGATGGCTTAAGTATTTAACGCTAGGCTTAGGCTCTGGGATAATACTCGCTAAACAACTAGAAACAAGCTAATCTTCCAAATAAGGATGGTTTTGGCAATTGCAACAAAGTATTGTATTGAGTAATCAGCAAAATAATCATATAGTAGGTATGGTTCAGGTAAGAGGGAGATCCGAAAAGAACCCGGTCCGGCCGAGCTAAGAACTTCGTTCTTTACTACCTAAGGTAAAGTAAGGTTATGATGACGAATTTCATTTTTTTATATTTATTTACCCTCGCGGACACGAATGATTTTATTCACGTAACTATTTATTTTATGACACGAAAACATCTCAAAACTGGAAGGTCATGAATAAATGAATAATTTACTTCACTATAATCGACTTTTAATGTAACCGGCAAATAAATACAAAATCCACTTATGTCAATTTAAATTAATTTCGTCCGAACACGACCCTCGACCAAGGGCATCATTATCGTTAACTTAATGGCGATCGTCAATTCTTTCACATCTTAAGGACAATTTCATCTTCAGTGTCGCCATGTCTTTATTTGGTTCTGGTTCGCACTGTAGCAAACATAAATTTGCGTTTACATAAATAGGTACTGCTAATTGGTGCCTTAATGCAAGAGGTACAATGTTGAATTCAGGTGGGTTTTGAGACAATGAAGTTTGAACAGGTGCACAGTTAAGTTGGTAAAACAGACCAAGATGCCCAGTGCGGTAACATTGCTCAATACTAAATTATAGTCCCCTTGTGTCTGAATGAAGCGCTTTTGGCAATAATTTATGTATAATTGTATGAGTCCATAAATGAGGAAATATGTTTTTCGCCCATCGGTTGATTGAAGAATGCATTTAATTGTTTTGCAATTTCGCTATCAGCATTTTACGTTACGCTGTGAATACATACGATGTGTCAAATGCCAATAAAATCATATTATCACAAATGCCATCCATCAAGGATGAACGGAAAAAATAATTATTTGGGACGTTTAGTTATGCAACCCCCGATGCAACTCAAAGTAGAATGTAATAAGCGGTCATGGGACAGATCTCTAACTAGATGGCTTAAATTTCATGAAGTTCATCACACAGTAGAATAACAGGAGTAGATACGAGTGGAAAATAATCACTGGATCCTGGATCAGCGACAAAAACCAGGCTGAGCTGAACAATAAAATAAAAAATAATAATAATAAATATTGGGGGACAATCTTACACAAATCGACCTAGTCCCAAACTAAGCAAAGCTTGTACTATTGGTACTAGACGACGATATACATACTTATATAGATAAATACATACTTAAATATATAGAAAACATCCAAGACCCAAGAACAAATATCCGTGAAAAATGCACAAATAAATGCCCTGGCCGGGATTCGAACCCGGGACCTTTAGCTTCGGAGGCAGAGTCAGTACCAACTAGGCTAAACAGGTCGTCGTCGTAAATAATAATAATATTCTTTATTGCACCACAAATACAAGAGTAAAAGTGTAAAGATTTGGCAGTATTAACAACGGTGACAACAGGCTTTATAATCATTAGATTTTTATGAAACAAAATTATATTAGATAACTATTTAATACAGATAACAAATACAAAGAATGAGCCGCCTAGGTACTACCCGTCTGTATTTTCTTCAAATGACATGCGCTTGAGCACATCCCAACAGAACCACATCAGATAATATCTGATTAGCGCAAGAGATGGCGCTGTTTTCACCCTAGGTACTCTTTTTAACGAATTCAATTTTATTGTTTATTTTTTGGATTCGTGTTAAGAATATAGGTACAAAGAGGTCGCTGCTAGTATCGGCTGAGAATGTAAGGCTAAAGATTGGCTGTAATACAGAATACAGATTACAGACTTTATTGGTAAAAAGAAAACAAATTTTACAAGTCATAGGTACATAAATCCTTAGTTACATGATTTCGTTACATTTTGAATTTAATCCACAAATATTTGGTAAGCGCGAGTAAATGTGACGTTAGTTCTACCGCCCGCAGAGCGCGACTGATTATGACGTAGTGGTTTATGTAGCCTAGTGGCAAGGGCGCTGGTCCGGCAATCCAAAGGCGCGTGCTTGATTCCCAAGCGCTCGGAATCACGGTTAATGTTTTCTGTGTATAAGGTAGTTTTCTTTATCAAATAATTTAAGATTTGGTCGTGGCAGCAATAATTTGATTAGCTAAAATTAGATTTTTCTTACTACTTTACACAAGAGTGTCCATATAAATAAAATTATTTATTTTTTATTTATTTAATAGGCACACAAAACAGACAATATTCATAGACAGAAAAATAGAATAGTACTAAGGTATTGATTTGAATGCTATCCAAAATATGTATGCAGAGCATGATTAAAAGTAACAGCGAGCGTAAAACTAAAACTACACTTAACTAGGTACTTACAAAATAATAATGTTTCTGTGTGTTAAAAAGTGTTTCTGTGTTGTTGCACTGTAGTGAAAGCAACGAGTGTAACACAAAACTGTCACAATACTTTAGCGTACTCGTAATTTTCAACTGGTTAAAGGACCACAATTTAGAGATAAATCTTCGCAAAACCAAGATCATACAATTTAAACCCTACCAAAAACGACCTCTCGATATCAAACTACAATTTAGAGGCCAGAACATAGAACTCGTCGACCATTTTAATCTTTTAGGTATAACAGTAGACACCGGGTTAAATTGGAAAGCCCACATACAAACCATATGCAATAAGTTATCCAAGTTCATATATGCACTTAGCATCCTGAAAGCAAACACAAATGTTGAAGCAGCTCTGTCAGCATATTATGCCTATGCTTATTCATGGCTTAGATATGGACTAATATTATGGGGCGCCAGCACAGATACACATGATTTGTTTGTCTTGCAAAAAAAATGTATCCGCATATTGGTCAATATAAAGGGCAGAAATAGCTGCAGGCCACACTTCATCAAACATAATCTCCTCACACTTCCATCCCTATATATTTTATCGTCTATTATATTTGTCCGCAAAAATATCCACCTTTTCGCGCAAAAAAGAGACCTATGTAACAATTACAACACGAGATCAAAAAACTTACTAGCATTACCAAAATCTAATCATATAGCAGATGCGTGGGAATATACAACAAAATACCGGCTAACATATTACAAGAAGGAAATTACACCAGATTAATAAGAACAATAAAAAAGATATTAATTCGAAAATGTTATTACTCTATTGACGACTTTTTTAAAGATAGCCAATTCGATGTTTAATCAATTATTTATTCTATTATTCCTATTATTATTCTAATTATAAATCTGACATGCTATAATAGATAATTACTAATAATACTTTAATTCTTTAATTTTATTGTACTGTTTGTAATTTAATTTCATTATATAATCTAATTTCAAATGTAATATTATTTAGATAAGATTAAGTTAAATTGCTATACCCTAACAGGGTCCATGCTGTACATACCAACTCTATATTTATAAGTATAGATATAAGAACATCTTATAATACCATGGTTGCTATGAATAAATAAATAATAAAAATAGCTCAGAGGCTAGAGCGATTGGCCGCGTATGCCAGATGTCACAGGTTCGAATCCTGCTCGGAGCATTAAATTTTTCAATTTTTGCCTTACTTTTGAAATTTTCGTTAGCAGCGTTACTGCTTTAGTACAAAATTAAAATAATAATATATTTGAGCAAGCTACTAACAGATAATTGGGTAGACACATGACTAAAAGTAGACGACGTGATTGTAGGGAGCCAATACCAAATAAATCAGGAAACCCTGATTAAAATTTTGATGGTGACCACAAAAATTACTATCAGCTGGGCATACCTCGGTAAAATAATGTATTTATTAACTATTGTGTTTATGCAATCATTTGCAATCGCCGGATGAAATTCCTCAGTCAACACATCCTACTCATTATAAATTGTAATTGACGATGTGGTGTGATATTTTCTTGTATATATGATTGAAGCGCAAGCTCGTTGTAGCTTTACATAAGTTGTTGTGTCATTTTTTGATCTCTAATATTGTTATGTTCTCAAATTATTGTACTTAATGACGATCTAATACTGAAATAATTTTATTTTACAAATGTAAATTACTATGTAATTTTTTTGAAAGAAATAAAAATATGTATCTATCTATCTATCTATCTATATCCCCCTGACGACTGGGTATCAAAATTTGCCAGAGTAAATGTAACTCTGTTAAATTGACAAAGAGTCAAAACTTAATTGGGGCCTATGTACAGTCGAACAATTTGATTTATTATGGGCCACTTCGTACCTTGTCACAGTGAAAATTAATATGATAACTGCTAGAGATCTCATATTCTTGTCATTGTGACAAGGTACGAAGTGGCGCAGACATCTAATTCCTCGACTGTACCTATACTATGTGTAGGACGCAGGTCGTCAGGAGGATATATCACAGATGTTTTTAATGCTTCCTTTTAAAGTGTATTAATTTAAAAAAAAAGTCTTGTGGCGTAAAGCGTGGACCATGATTCAACGAGATATAAAATATTTGAAAACTTTTGAAATGTTGCGTTGGCGGAGAATGGAGGAAATTAGCTGGACGGAAAAAAAACACAAACGAAGAAGTGCTGAGGAGAGTGGGGGAGAAAAGAAAACCGTTAAAAGTTTAAGAAAATAGAAGAGGAAAACTAATTGGTCATTTTATACCACATGACGTTCTTGTCAATAACATCATAAGAAGGCAACATTGAAGACAAGCGAGGAAGGGGAACACCAAGGATGTTACATTAAAAAATAAAAGAAACATTTGCAGTCATGTCATATAAGGTAATCAAGGAGGTGGCCCCAGATAGAGTACGATGGAGATAGTTAAGCTGACAAAGGTCTAACTCTTAAATTTGTGATTTGTGTTTGTATTGCTGTTTGTTAATAATTTGCCAAAAGGTTTACTCAAAATTGCATCGTAAGTTATTATCAGTTTAGATTTCCTTAATTTTTTTATGGGTTATATTTGACATTTTTTGAGAAAAGTACCTATATAATTTATGAAAAATGTAATCACTAAGAGAGCTTGAACAACATGACCCTTAAAATCAAATAAAACGAGTATATACTTTGTATCAAAAATTCAATAAAAAGTGTATCCTTTTCATGGCCTCTTGAGTGTAATTGTCTTTTTTCTCTTTCTATGTCCAGCGACATTATAATCAATGATGTTTATTTGATATTTAACAAGTTTGAAACATCATAAATTTTTACCAAAAAATGTTATTATATTTACCTACTGAACTTTACTTTAGTATATTATGTTAATGGGTATCTAATCTATGACACTTCAGTTGGTAATTAAATGCCAAAAAACGAAGCCAATTATATTTTATTCGCTTAATAAATTAGCTAGGATCAACTAGTTTTTCGGGTCGTTCATAATCAGCTGGTTTGATAAAAACACGTTTGCAATTTAAATTATAAAATACCACACGCAAATCGTCATATTTCACGGGTAAGGTTTATTTTGGCCAAATCATGTTACAACTTTAACATGATTGTAGTAAAACTTCAACAGGGTTCAATGGGACTTACATTCTTATGATAAGACTTTCAAACCTATGCACAGTGTTCTAAAAACGCTTGGGCCCGGACATTTTTTGATGACTCTGGTAACCGATGTAGGTCAATATGCTAATTAAAAGTATAGAAGTGACTCCCAGTCAAATTGATTTCATCCTCAATGTTTCTCATAGTACAAGCATTGGTTAGTTTGGGACTAGGTCGAGTTGTCTAAGATTGTCCCCTAATATTTTTTTTCTTTTCCTGAAGTTCACAGTTTTAGCATCAGCTGATTTCTCACTAACCCTCCATTTCTGCACCCGTGGTTTTTTTTTATACCCAAGATGTAAAAGGACTTCAAGTACTCAGATCCAGTCATGAAAAGGTGTTAATCCGTTACGTAAAATATCTATTGGGTAATAAGTTGAAAAACATAGGACAAAAACGAAAAAACAAAAACAAACATATTTTGACGACCTGTTTAGCCTAGTTGGTAGTGACTCTGCCTCCGAAGCTAGAGGTCCCGGGTTCGAATCCTGGCCAGGGCATTGCATTTTCCACGAATTTGTGCTTGGGTCTTGGATGTTTTCTATGTATTTAAGTATGTATTTATCCATACAAGTATTTATATCGTCGTCTAGTACCCATAGTACAAGCTTTGCTTAGTTTGGGACTAGGTCGATTTGTGTAAGATTGTCCCCCAATATTATTTATTATTATTGTATGTCTTTTCCGCTCACGGGACAATGGTGTCCCGGACCTTTGGAAGGCGTGCGCGGAGCCGAGGTACCGAAGTACCAACCGAGTACCACATAGCCAACACGTAGAGGCCCTTTTGACAATTTAATGTAATGCAAGGGGTACACCGAGCGGATGCTGTCCCTGCCCGTGTCATGGGACGCACACAGAGACAGCAGCCGCCAAGGTGCACAGGGACTATTGTTGGTTGATGGAATCTAAATGAACCGGGTTATTTGGTGAGGATGATGGACTAATAACTGGGCTATTGGGTGAGACATCGGACGCCTGCCAATAAAACAGTCTCACATTTTATTTCCGGCAGACGGTGACTCGCTCCCTGCTAAGATGGGCCCCTATTAATAGCGACATATGACAATGGCCTAGGGGCAACACCGGTCAGAGAGCTGGAGGGGTAGAATTATTATTATTCACTTTATTTATTTCTCGTCTTAGGTTGGTTTTTACAATATTTCTACAAAAGTAAAATATATAACTATAAATACTAAACATAAAATCATTATAAAAACCTAACCTAGGGTGCTGCCGGCAGCGAGGCAGGGCCTAAGCTACCGGTGGTTAGGGCGACAGAGAGAGGAACCTCCGGACTATCCGCGCCGTGTCCAGGAGTACCGCCTTCTGTATCTGACCCTTGACCCAGCCATCTAGCGAGAGTCTCTTGAGGTGTTGGTCGAGACTCTTCGCTATTAAACCGTTCGCAGAAACGACTATCGGGACAATGATCGTCGAATCAACATCCCACATGGCGGTTACCTCGTGTGCCAAGTCTAGGTACTTGCTGACTTTGTCCTTCTCGGCCTTCACGAGGTTCTCGTCATGGGGGATGGTGATGTCGACGAGCACTGCCTGGCGCTTCGATCGATCTATCAGCACGATGTCGGGCTTATTGGCTACAATAGTCCTGTCCGTGATGATAGATCGATCCCAATAGAGCGTAGCACGACCATTTTCGAGAACTGGCGCAGGTAAGTATTTATAGTACGGCACTTCGAAGTTCACAAGACCGTATGAAAGAGCAAGTTGCTGGTGAATAATTCTGGCTACCAAGTTATGCCTGTGCAAGTACTCGCCGTTAGCAAGATGACCACAACCGGAAATGATATGCCCGACAAATGTCGACCGTACCGTCCTTCAGGATATATTTCCGGTAGTTGTTCGTCATGATAACTTCGTCCGCAATTGCACAGACAAAACCTTCGGTTTCCCCGAAGAGATCCCCGAAACGTAGCCAGTTCACCGACGCGAGCAGGTCTACGTCGGGCCCCGTCAGGGCCTTGTAGAACCGCCCGTGTAGCTCCCTACTCTTCCATTCCGCCTTGCGGTCCTCGGTGCTCAGTACTTTAAATCTGCGCCAGTTCTCGTTTGCCATGGAGAGCGGGGTGAAAGATGCGTCTACTGCCACTACGTCACGATGCATCCCACACTCGCTGTTTAGGAAATAATCCCTGAGACTGCACACCTCGCGGTTGTGGAGGTCTTTGGCATTTAAAAAGCCGCGACCTCCACACTTCCGCGGGATGTACAGTCTCATAACAGACGAGCGTGGGTGCAATATGCGGTGAGCAGTGAGCAGTACACGCACCCTTCGATCCAGGGCATCCAGCTCAGTCTGAGTCCACCTTAGTATGCCGAAGGAGTATGTGAGCAAGGGCATAACCCAGGCGTTGAATGCGCGCACCTTATTGCCACCCGAGTACTTTTGTCAGGCGACAGAAGAAGCGCTCCTTCACCGCCTGCTTTATGCCCTCACCCTCAATACCCAAAGACTGTGACATACCAAGATATTTGTAGGTTTCTGCTTCGGAGAGAGATCTGAGTGACATTGTCTCAGAAAGCTGTAAATTTGTTGAATTTACAACTTTCCCCCGCTGTACATGCATGACCGCACACTTATCTACACCAAATTCCATTTTGATGGCGCTACTGAAAACTTCTGTTGTTTTCAGTAGCTCCAACAGGTCCTGTCTATTTGGTGCAAATAGCTTGAGGTCATCCATGTAGAGCAGATGAGAAATGACCTCACCCCCTCTCCGCAGCTGGCAACCTAGCCCCGAATCCTTCAGCAGAGTGCTGAGCGGATTCAGCGCTAGGCAGAACCACAAGGGACTCAGACTGTCACCCTGGAAAATACCTCGCTCAATCCTGATAGAGTCTTGCGGACCAGAGGAGCCATCTCCTCCTCCCGGTTGACGAAGGACTGTGGTCCACTGCCCCATGCAAGCACTTAAGAAGGATCTCAAAGCTGCATCAACTTTATACAGCTCTAAGATCCTCCTCAGCCATGAATGAGGCACCGAATCATAGGCCTTCTTATAGTCAATCCAAGCGGCCGAGAGGGCCCCTCTGCTCCGCCGGACTCGTTGGCAAATGGTCATGTCTATGAGGAGGAGCTCTTTAGTACCACGCGACCCAACCCTACATCCATTTTGAGCAGGGGCCAAAATGTTGTTCGCAACAATGTGCGTGTTAATTTTTGCTCTTAAAATGGATGTAAGGAGCTTGTACAGCGTAGGCAAGCACGTGATGGGTCTGTAGTTCTTCGCTTCCGTGGTACTACCGGACTTGTAGAGCAGGGAGGTAACACCAGTTGTTAAGAGATGTGGCAGGGAACCGAGCACGAGGGCTTGCTGGAACTGTGTTGCCAAACGTTCATGTGAGCATCGAAACCACTTCAGCCAGAAGTTGTGCAATCCATCCGGCCCCGGACTTTTCCAGTTCGGGGCAGTACGGATGGCACAACTTATGTCTTCGGGGCTGATGGTAACAGACCCCATGGGTTCGATGGACTCACACTCACGTTCGACAACACCGATCCAGGCACCTTCAGTGTGTTCGACAGGCACCGACCAGATACTACGCCAAAAGTTACCCATGGCAGTAGCATCCGGTCGCTGACCGTCGCACACACGATGGTCGGTTCCCTCCCACTTCCGGTATACCTTCCTTTGGTCACTCTGGAAAAGGCGATTCTGCTGGTATCGTTCCACACGCTCTCTGTAGCGGCGAATACGGCTTGCCCATGCATAGACTTTCTGCTTCAGAAAGTCAATGCGTTCCGTGACACAAGTCACATAGTCGCGGGGCCTGACACCAGTCCCCGCAAAGGCTTGGTTCACGAAGCGCATAACTCGGGGGCGGTCATTGCCCCCCCTGAATTATTATTATTATTATTACGAGTGAGACGAATTCATACTTTTGTTTGCCTTAAGTCGTTTTTATCTAAAACTGCTTTTCAGGATTGTTGCAGACGACGATATACATACTTACATAAATAAATACATACTTAAATACATAGAAAACATCCAAGACCCAAGAACAAATATCCGTGAAAAATGCACAAATAAATGCCCTGGCCGGGATTCGAACCCGGGACCTCTAGCTTCGGAGGCAGAGTCACTACCAACTAGGCTAAACAGGTCGTCTTATGTTGCTTATTTTATTACAATACAGATCATTATTTCGAATACGCGTACAATACAGTTTTAGATGTATTTTGTTACTTATCCTAAAAAAGTGGTGCCAAAAATCGCTTATTTTTTATTAAAAAATGAGATTTTTTTAGAAGCTGTGGCGAATTTTATGTTAAAAATCATTTCATTTCAATGTTTAATTCGTTATAATTTATATCGTAGTCGTATTATTAGTCCGAATTTACTGACATTGATCCAAGTTGGTCCTTTAATAAATGAAATTAAATTGAATTGATTAATAAGGCTTTCCATGTTTAACTTTTTTTTTTCAGAATATTTGTCGCCAAGTTTTAGATCAAAGCCGAGTCAGAGGATTAGACTTATTTAATTTTGATTAACTTAGATGACACTGAGAAACCCATCATTGTAAAAATTACCATGCTAATTATTTCCCATGTGGAAACAAAACGAGTAGGTACACAAAATAATGCTTCGTAATTATTGTGGTTATTCTTTCTCCTTAATAAAAACGAGTGCATCTGTGGGTTGTAGTTGTGGACATCGCAATTTTTTTTATTCCATTAATTGACTCCACAAAATAATTCCATATAATCATCGAACCTGCTCACAAAATTTCACGAGAATCGGTTGAGAAATGCGACCTGTAGAGGAGAACCGGACAGACAGAACATACGAAAGAATTTTTGTCGAAAGCTGGAACGGAGACGCTTCGCTTGCTTCGCTCGCTCGGTCAATGAGAATGTATCTTATTAAGGACGAGGGAATGTTGTGACAGATTTTACATAAATTTTAGTTAGTCAAACAATATGGCATTTAATGTTATTAGATAATTTTACAGTTGCATAACAGTTTCGATTCTTGTATAGTGGTATTTCCTTGAAGAGTTCAAGTAACATTATGTTCTAAGCATCTTTGTATGTAAGTACTAATTTATGAACATGTTTCGCCTTGGCAGTATGCAAAATTCGTTTTCAACATCAACGGTTGGCGACTTCTGGAATTATTGTTTTTACTTGGTACAATTTAGTATGACAAGATAACACAGTAACTAGGTACCTACTAATATACCTACACTGATAACCTTTTAAATATACACAATCTTTATGCTTAGAGCATACAGTCATAACTGGAGTGGCCATCAGCGCATCTTACCAAACAAAATATTATGCCAATTTTTGCGGGGGGCGAGGTAACACACATATAAAAAAACTACGCACACTTACAATATAATGTTCCATTACTACGCACCCATACTAAAACAATCAACTCACGCACAATCAAACTACTAAAGTTGAGCAATAAAAGTCGACCTTATTTTCGTTAACGTTAGATCCATTACTGGGTTACTATCGGATGGCCAAATTGACCAAATTCGATAAGGACCATGTTTAAAAGAAATTCTCATAAACAGTAGTCCTTATTTCTTTAAATACGGTGACGTTAAAGTGACGTGTCACAGCTAGCCCTAATGGTCAAGCACGAATGTTTTTAAATCGATTTTGTAATCGATGCTCGATTTACGATTTGAAATAAAACTTGAATTGCGCATAAAATTATAAATAAAGCAAAAATACCTCTATGCTTACAGTATGTGAAATTATCATCAATCTTTTTGTAAATTTGATAAACCCTGAAGAGCTCTTCACACGCCGAAGACTGACTTATAATTGATTAATGAAGTAGTTTTTAATATTTTTTTGCACATTGTGCCTATTTTTTGGCAGAGGGGTAAGTATAGTAATAGCTACTCCAGTTATGTATGCTCTTAGGTCTAAACCTTTATGTTTAAAAGAAAATACAATATCCTGCATGTAATTGAATAAATTACTAATTCAGGTTGGTCTACATCATTCTTTATGAACAATATGACACCTCGCAGAGTTTTTTACGCCGGTTCTTCTCGTGGTCTGCCCGTGGTTTATTTTTCCTAACCGGTGGTAGTTTATTGACGTTCATAGGTGTACTTTTACTTTTTTTTTACTTTTATGATTTAAGAATGAACTCTCGACAATCAGTGAATTATGTGTAAGGATATAACAGTTACCTCATTATAGATATTCATCACGCCCAAGAAAGCTTCAACCTTGGTACTATAAACAATGAGAACATGGCTTATCTACCACCAATCTTAAAACAAAAGATAAACGTTACCTACAATTATACTATTCCCACCAGTACTATTCAGATTCCCTCAAAGTTACGTCAAAGTTACAGAATAGTTCGGCGCAAGATTCCCTCGTCCTTGACATATTACGTTCACGACCTCGCTCTGGTAATCGTGCGACATCCGGCTCAAATATCTGAATAAGCCGCGAATAAACTTGCCATACCTGAATTATGACGTCTGGATTTTCCAGACAGTGCTGTTTGACCATACGGCATTCCAGCAAACTCATATTTCTAAAAAAAGAGGCGACTGCAGATTTTACCTGTCCAATTATTTAAAATCACTGTGTTTAAGATGATGCTATCACTGTAATGATGATTATGTCCAAAGTAGGATAATATATTCATAATTTCTCCAATTCTTTGTTATTAATCAAAGCTATGTGTACCTACGATGTATAATATAAAAAAAATATAAGCTAATATAAAGAAACACAAAAAGAGTCATTTGTGCTAAGAAAAAATACAACTCTATACAAATACACTTCAATGCACAAAAATTAACACAAACACTAAGAGTGATAAAGCTGAAAGAAACAACAGGCGGTCAAGATATCGATTGCATATTTATTTTGATCTCATTCAAATTCCCAATTCAACTTTTTTAGGGTTCCGTAGTCAACTAGGAACCCTTATAGTTTCGCCATGTCTGTCCGTCCGTCTGTCCGTCCGTCCGCGGATAATCTCAGTGACCGTTAGCACTAGAAAGCTTAAATTTGGTACTAATATGTATATCAATTACGCCGACAAAGTGGTAAAATAAAAAGTGGAAAAAATATTTTATTAGGGTACCTCCCCTATACGTAAAGTGGGGAGTGATTTTTTTTTTTCATTTTAACCCTAACGTGTGATATATTGTTAGATAGGTATTTAAAAATAAATAGGGGTTTACTATAATCATTTTTTGATAATGTTAATATTTTCGGAAATAATCGCTCCAGAAGTTAAAAAAAATGTGTCCCCCCCTCTAACTTTTGAACCATAAGTTTTAAAAATATGAAAAAAATCTCAAAAGTAGAACTTTATAAAAACTTTGTAGGAAAATTATTTATAACTTGATAGGTTAAATAGTTTTTGTAATTTTTTCAAAAAAAAAAAAAATGTGACGGACGGAAAACTACGGAACCCTACACTGAGCGTGGCCCGACACGCTCTTGGCCGGTTTTTTTTGGATTAACGTCACAACTGGAAGGTATTTGCACACGACCAGAATTCCGAATTTTTTCAACAAAGATCAAATCTTACTCATCAACTCAGATATCTTTCCTGTATTTTGACCCGCGTCAATATCTAAATATCAGTCATCAAACTTCCCATCGCCCTGGATCTGTTTCTCTGACCCTTTACCTTCCCGCGATTCGGATGTCAGTGATGTCGATTTCCATATTCAATCAGAATGCATATGAACACAAACTTGTTTAGCTTAATGCGATCGCCCTTGACTCGGAAATGACTTAACTTGGTCGAACGACGGTTTAAACGTGGGATGATCTCGTGTAATCTGTTGAATTGTTATTTATTAAAACTATTTAACGAAAATCATTTTATTTTACTGCCATGATTAATGTCCACTGTATGAATATTTATGTAACAAGAGTGATCTAAGTTATAATGTATGAAAATTTGTACAGTGTACCTAAAGAAGATTATTTTATTATTAAATAGAAAATAAAAATACATGTAAAGTATTAATAAATAACTTAGAACATACAACTAAAACAAAAGGTAAAAAACTAAAGCTTTATTCATTTATGATTCCTCCTTAAAATTTTCGTTATCATATTACTTGTTTTATCGAAGTGTCAAATAATAAAAAAGCAGTTATGCCAGAGCTTTGTAACTGATATGGAATCAAAATTATAACACTGAGCAATAAAGTAATTAAATCATTTCATCATCATCGTGTCAGCCGAAAGACGTCCACTGCTGGACATAGGCCTCCCCCAAAGACTTCCACAATGACCGGTCCTGCGCCACCCGCATCCAGCGGACACCCGCGACCTTCACCAGGTCATCAGTCCACCGTGTGGGGGGCCTGTCCACGCTACGCCTTCCGGTACGTGGTCGCCACTCGAGAACCTTTCCGCCCCAACGGCCATCGGTTCTCTGTCTGACACTTTATTAAACTGACAAATGTCAGAATGAAAACTGATAGTATTTCGCCATTTGACATGACATATGTCGAGTATTACGGATGTCGATTGAAACGTCTTCGGGTCCGTATTTCAAGTTTTTAACATCATATCTGTGCCCAATAAGGTATGGGTGTCAAACATTTCGAAGTTTACCTTACAATTTACATACTTGAGATGATATAACGTAAATTATGTTCTCGTTAGTTTTTATCTTCACAACGCACCATCAGTATGATCGACAGGCCACCTAACCTTTCTAGATTTGCGGTTAATAGGTTTGAGATGAGTTACTCTGTAATAGTTTCGAAACTACTGTAACTTGTGAACTTTGTATTAAAGTGTTATTTGATTTTTTATTACTATATTGCAACTACTTTAGACTATAAAGATTGCAAATAGACATACGATGTAAAAGTCACAACACAACTTTTTAGTAGGAATAAGAATAAGAATAATTTATTAAAAACTCATTTTACAATTATGTTATTATAGCCTAAACTTATCTATAGAGAACAAATACCACGTGCCTGAACTAGGATGTTTCCTGTGTTTCAGGCAAGTAGTAAGACATGGATTAAATGCGATGCTAATTATAAATTTAAGAAATCCGTGAATACAGAGGGTGAAATATTCCCGAAGAGTAAAGGATTGCGGAATTTTTTATAGGAGAGCGATTATTAAGATTGCCGCTAAAATAGTTTAATAGCAATTATTTCTCCAATGCGATATCGAGTTCTACGTGGACGAAGTCTCACGCAAATGAGAATATACGATAACTTATCTACAGTATGAGCTTGTTCCTCTTAGTACATCCGGTAAACCTAGTACCTATACACCCCCAGGATGTTGATCCACTCGAACGCAGCGGTTGACCCCGCCAGGCCGGGCTGTCTCGGCCGCTTCCGGCCGGGGTAGCTTTGGATTCTGTAATCGGTCAGCTTGGTTATATAGTAACATACGTTACTAGGTGAAGTCGTTAACGCTCAAACAAGAATACCAATGGTCTAAGGAAACAAGGTCTGACACTCCGGATTGTGACACAAGCTGACGTCACTGTACACACACAACTCACACTACGATCGCCAACCATCGATAGGCTCTATAGCAGAGATGACGTGCCTTGTGTCACCCACACCACTGAATTTTTGTGAGACCTTGTCTTAACTTACCATCAGATTAGAATAGGGTCTAACGCGATCCCATTTAAAAAATAAATAAAAAGAAATCATTACAATACCCTAACTAAATGATAGAGAGATGACAGATCATTTGCTATGCGGTTGAGTAGGATAGCACCATTCGGTGTTTTCTGTCGGTTTTGTTCGATAGTTAACCTTCTATATGAAAGTATTTTTTATTGTCTGTCCATGCGAAATCACGTTGGCTATTACCTGATTGTCCATTACATAACGTGAACTTGACCTCCTGTAGAACATACATCACCTGTTGTATGATACGTCAAACGCCCGTACATGGCTGGGAATTTTGCAATCAATTGCATTTGGTAAAACAAATGAACGAGGTGTAGGTGTTGTGAATTTAAGTTCTACTAAGTTAAAACCATTTAAAGTAATTTTTTCGTTAGATTTTGGAAGGGAACACTAAATTGAACGCCTCTCTCTCCTATTCCTGTTAGGTGTTAGTGGAAACTGGAGGAGTTATATATATTTTGGGTTAAGGAAAACATCGAGAGGAAACCTGTATACAACTTTGAAGAAACTGTACGCTGTATGTAAAGTCCCTAACCCGCACTGTTAGCGTGGCCTGAGGGCCTACTCTGAACTTCGAAAATCGAACTTCGTGTCGTGCCGTCCCTTTCACTCTCGTGTTATACACTATATGACGGAAAGGGACGGCACGATACGAAGTTCGATTTTCGAAGTTCGGAGTAGGCCCTCTGTACTGCCCGTACCCTCTCATTTATGAGGCCTGTGGAAAAGTTAGATGATGAATAACTAATAGCAATAAAGAAATATAGATATCTCAACAATCATATCAATTTGAAATGAAGTCTAATGTTTTATTAATTTAACTTACTCCTTAGTAATTACACTCACTCTAAGCTTAATATCTTCCCACATCTAATTGCGCATTATCAGCAACGGGTGAACAGTAAAACATAATATTAAGTAACAGCTATAAAGCTTTAACATTCTTATCGTGCTTTACTTTTATTTAAATAAAATGTAAACTTGTTTAAGATATAACAGTATAAATGATGATAGAGTAGGTTTTTCCAGTAGACGGATATGATATAAGGTCATCGTCCTTTAAAAGATTCACCTTTGCTCCTATCACTTTGTTTAATGCGATAGACACCAAGTTCGTTAAAATATTATTGTAACTATCACATTTTTTAGACTCGTGTTTCAATCGTTGTCTAAGTCATTTATAATTTAACATTAAAATGCAATTTTATTTCACTTCGTAATACTACTGCTACTACTGTGGCAACTCGATCTGTGTTAATTTTAGCTGCTATATCCATTAAAATAAGTAATGGTTAATTATTAAGTCATCGCCGTCATCATTATTTCAGCCGGAAGACGTCCACTACTGGACAAATGTCCTCCCAAGGATTTCCACAATTACCGGTCTTGTGCAGCCCTCATCCAATGGATTCCCGCGGTCTTGGTCAGATCCTCGGTCCACCGTGTATTTCTTCATTTTCGGAATTTTGCTTTGTACAATTCGTTCATTCGCCGGAACAAAATATCACATTTATATATCCTTAGTTTTATTTCAATCAATCAAGACACCAATGCATGCTGTACAAGGATATTTATAAAATTAAGACGACTTCCCGAATTGGCTGGACGGGATCGATATATCATAGGTAATTTGTTGTTTGACGTAAGCTTACTGATATTACGTTTGCGCAGTATAGTAATACCATGCGCAGAAGTGGAGTAGTACTGAATTGATATCAGTTGACACTGACAGCTGACAGTTTTCTCATATCGTTCCGCCTTCGCATCGACAAATCAGGAACGCAATAATAGACTGACTGTCAAGATGGACAAGCTGCATTATAAAAGAAGCCTTTAATTAATTCAGAATTATATAAGATTTCAATCTGACAATTGATATTTGAACTATGTTAAATTTTTTATTACTTACGGCTTGCTCATAATATATGTAAATGATTACATGGTAGTTTTACGCTCCTGCGTAGACTAAATGAAATGATTATTAATGCCTAATTGAAATTTTCTTTGGAAAATTAACTTTATTGAACATAAGGAACGTTTCCTTGAATAATTCGAAAATGAAGTTTTTGGGTATATACACGTTAAGCATTTCCAAAAAACTATTTGATAAATGGATATCTAAGAAAATAGCGTCACCACTATTTTTGGAATTCTTACTTCTTCGGAAACAAATTAATTATATTTCATTGAAAAATATTTTTCATTTTTGGATTAAACCTTCAAATTGATAAATAACATACATTGTATAATTAAATAAGAACAAGGATTATAATAATTAACGAGGATCTTAGTCAATATCTGAACATTATTAACATAATGTTTAATAAATTTTAGACAAACTGGTTTAGCGTTATCATGCGCCAAAACAACCTAAAAAGATTTATTTGAGATCAAAATATTTCACCTTCTATTTTAAATCTTATTCGTATTAATATAAGATTAGATTTCGGGTGTTGGCTATTTTGTGTTGGGCCTTGATAAAAAAAAAACCTGCGTTAAATCGTCCTTTGAATTATATAATGATAGCTGGGTGAATGACATCAAAAATGCTAAATAAACGATAAGCCGTACAAATGGGCATAATTTCAATAAAGTCACGTAAATAAATGATTCTGGTGACATGTTAAAAGTTCACAAGATATTAAATAAGAACCTAAAAGTATTTAAACCAAATTTATAAATATATCGTATAGAAAAAACTCTGCATATTTAGGTACATCTAATCTCTAATCAAAAGCAGCAGCAAAATTAATGGTTTGCTAGGAATAACTCCGTACCTCGAAAGGAAAAAACGGAACCCTTATACATAGGATCACTTTATTATCCGTCCGTCTGTCTGTCTGTCAAGACACTTTTTCTCAGGAACGCGTGTAAGTATCAAGCTGGAATTTATATCAACTACTAAGGTCCACTGTTCCTTGGAGCTGTGAAAAAAATCAAACTTATAAGTCAACGCAATCAAAAGATACAGCGGCTTATGCCGCAAATTTTCGACACTCGCAAGGGAATCAAAACGTACAGGGTACTTACTTCCCGTGAACTCAGAATCTTGACATTTGGTACGAAGCAACATCTTATAGCACAGATTAAATTGCGAAAACTGTAAAGTTTTAGTAAGACCCGGGTATGTCCTTAAACTACGACCAAGACCACCGGGGAATGGGCAGCAGCATTCCTAGAGTGCGGTGGAGATACTGCGATCGCCAACTCGCATGCCAAGCGTGGCGATTATGGCATTTACCCCCCATGAAATTGGGGGAGGCCTATGTCCAGCAGTGGACGTCCTAGGGCTGATATGGTGGTGGGTAAAGTTTTAGTTACGTCATATAATAAAAATATTTTTACAGTTTCTTTTTCTTTTCTTCTTAATATATTCTTCTAAATTTCAATTTAAACTGAGATCTACCCAAAGCAATATGACACTTATTGTTTTTTTAATTGATTGAACATCATAATCATTCCGATGTGATTTGGTTGATTTTTACATAAAAGGCCTTTATTTACCTTTTTTCTGCCTACCTTCTTTTATTTCCACATCAGCATAAGCTCAGATATATTGATTGTGACATAGGTGACTGTACATCTCTGTTCTCTTTTCTTTTCTTTGTTTTCTTTTGCAGTATCCTGACACTGGAGACATCTCTGCATTGTTGGGTTAGGGGACACTCGTATAGAATGCTTGCTTAGGTCTGTTGTTTATTACCACTATTGTCATGTCACGATATTATATGAAATGTTCTAATTCTACGAATTCTAAGAGAGCCCTCGAGACCTGTTTGCTGAATATATATTTCATTTTGATATATTGTCATGGGTTCGTCTGATAGACAGCCGTTATCAGATAAATCGGAGCAACAAGGTCTTTTAAATATCGAAACACGTATTCTATTGTGTCAAGGAACCAGAACGCACATTCAGATTTTTTTTAACACCGCGAAGTGTGCAAGGTGTATAAGCGAACGTATGATATTTGCTAATTTATCAGTTATCGTCGTGGATAAGACACCCATCACTCTCACGCTCGCATACATGTCAGAACGTGACGAATATCTTATCCACGATCCGCCTCCTGATGGCGATTGGACTGCCGAAAAAACCCTCATGTATTGAAATTGAACAACTCATTTAAGTTGGTCGTTTGTTCCTATAATTCAACTGCGTGTTCTGTTAGGGTTATGTAATAACATCGAGGTAAGTGCCCTTTGAGTAACATTGACATGGTTGTATCTTGTTGACTTATACTTATAAGGCGCATTATGTATGTCACTAAGAATTTCAGTAGAGATAAACCTTTTTTGTCTACTTGACTGGATATAGAACCGGGCGTCGAGATCAAGTATAGTCGTCACGTGAAATGAAAACGTTTGTTACTTTTATACCTAAACGACATTAAAATAGAGTTGAAAAGTAGGTGTATCATGTAAAAGGATATATACGAGTATATAGACTTATAGTGATTAAGCATGGATTCCCAAATCGAATAAATTGCAATGCAAATAAATTCAAGTGTATTTGTAAAGTGCCGGAGTGGACTATCGTGGGGACTACAACCTATGCCCTTTCGCTAGTGCCCAGCTGTGGGACGTGTGTGGGCTGAATAGTGCCATATTTATGTGAATTTCGTTAATTTGATATTTATTACTATTGTTTGTCGTATAAACTAGTTTGTAATGATTCTAAATGGCGTATATTGTAGGTGTTTAACGACCTGTATTACTACAAAAATAAAGCTTTAGAAGTTTTTGGCTGTAGAGTGAAATCAATCTTAAACTGATCGCGCCTCCAGTATGTTCCCCCTTACCTACACTTAAGGCGATTTACTGACTCGGCGGGGCGGGATATATATGTGGTATATTGTTTTTTTGACGTGAGATTACTGATTATTCAGATTCGTTTATTACATTGATATAAATTACAAAACAGATTTGCGTTTATGTCAAAAGTATAAGAATTTACATCATGACGTCAATTAAATATAAATATGTAACAATAATAATTAAATTAAATTAAGGATCGTCATATCACAATTTAACACAAAATACAGCAGCAGAGATATCCTCACTTGACGAGATTCAGTATTAAGTCTGCGTAGTAGTAATATCAATATCATGCACATATCGCCCCGCTTCCACGCATCGCTTGCCTCCTGACCGGCACTGATTTAAATGTAAGGGCGCAGTAAGAAGCGATACTGACTCGTCTGAGAGTTGATACTGACAGCTGATAGCTTTCTCATATACGAAAACTGTCAGCTGTCAGTGTTCCACGCTTGATATTACTACCGCACAAACGTAATACTGACAGTTATGTCGTCAAGGAAATCTCTGCGACATCAGTAAGCTCACGTCAAAGAACAAAATACCACATATCGATACCGCCCCGCCAAGTCAGGAAGTCGCCTTAGCCGTTTGGTTATTACGACAGCGTTGTTTTACAACATCATTAATATTAAATTTATAATTCTTATTATACTCAGAACAGAACGATGGACTTTCCTAAAAACAGGAAATAGGTTAGCTTTGTTACTACACTTTCGAGTTAAAGCTTTTTAAACATCAACTAAAAAAACAGCATGTTTCAACCTTATCTTATAAGAAAGCTAGTGACATATATGTCACTTCGAAATGGTAATGTTAAAACAATAGAGTTGTTACTAATATTAAAAGGCATTATTTGAATGTTTTTTTTTCTAACACAAGTTTCATCTAAATTTCAACATTCTTTCGAGAAAGTCCATGGTATTGTTCCTCCCTGTATGACTTGTAAAAGAACCCTTGAGGCCTACCTACTTACAGAATGAACATTAGATTATTATTTTTTATAACCAATTATATGGCACTGCAAAGTTTAAAAATAAAAGCTCAGATTGGTGCTTCCGTTCAGCTTTCTTTGCAAAAAGCCCTAATAAAAGAACCCTTTCGAGACTGTATCGTATCACCTTGGACGCATTCTTCTTAAATCAAATCCTTGTAAGGAGCCAGCTGTAATAAATTCAAGCCGATGTTACATCACCAATTGTGTTAAGATGGAAATGTCGTAAGCCCATACTGCTCGCATAGTGACTTACGATTTTTATTGTTTACTTTTGAAACCGGTGTGGGCCTTCATTGGTCATCGTATTGGTGGCTTTAAAAACTAAATGGACTTTTTAGAAATATAAATTACGTGTTTTCTGTGTGTCTATAATGTCATCTAGACCGTTTTTAATTTGGGAGACTCAAAATGTATTTATATTTATTATTTTTTAAATATAAAATTACTGTTTATTTATTTTTTAAAGAGGCACACGTCAATGCCCGTATTCCGCCACCATATCGATATTTTATTTAAATCATTTTTTTTTTGTGGTCCTAGAAAAAATATTGAATGCAACATTACATATTTAGGTCTTAAAATTCTCGAGTCTTTAATATCAAAACGGTTGTTACAACAACTCTCGAGTTTAAAGAAATCTTATTATGCAACTGTGCCTTTAAATACTACTTACACGCATAAGATTATCTCATCTTTATTTAACAGTACAATATTCAAAATCTACCGCAATCTAATGTTCTTTTACTGATACGACGGGATGGAAAAGGTTCCTTTACACATTCTAGGGTGAGAAGTTGTATTTTCATGCGCTTTATCAGCATTGGTTTAACATTCGTAATGCGCTACTGCTAAGATAATCGTAATGATAACATTATTATAATTCAAATAATTAATTGTAAACCATTTTTAAACAACATCAACGAACTGAATAATAAAGTTACGTCTATTTACATAAATGTAACAGCTAAGGTCGAGATTAAACTTAAACACACATAAGTGTCCTTTTTAATTAATGTTAATAGACCATCACATTATATATCAAACTTCTTCAATGTCAGTGCAAAATTGCACTTTATACAAGTACTAATAAAGCTTCAATTGGCACTGGAGAAGCGACGAAGATCCGTATTTTTCTTCCGTCCTGACCACCTTTGACATATTCATGTTTGTGCGATACGACATTGGTTACACGTTGACATTGAAAAAGACATATTTGCATTTGATTTTAGCATTCTCTCCGTTGAATTCTGTACCGTATGCTACAAGCCATAGAATATAAAATAGAATATGCGTCGGAAGATGTTACTAAGTGGTTATGTCACAACTAATTCGTTGTGACCATATCTGTTTAGTTTTTGTTTAGTTCATTTAAGACTCATCGATGTTTAATGAATATCTAACGCTATTTTGAAATCGTATGTTTATAAAATATTACATATGCAGTATATCCCCAATATCAATGGTGGCCTTAGACATTGCGGGGCTCCGGGCAGCCCCGGTGCATCAAATCTTTGCTAGGCCTTTACCTGAGTTGCGCGGGGCCCCTGTAAGAGCGAGTCCCCGGGCTGTTGCCCTGCTTGCCACCCCCTAAGGCTGCCATTGTCCTATATTTATATAAAAATAAAACTACCTAAAATTCAAATAACTAAAGCTAAAAATTCAAAATACCTATCAAATTTTAGTGCTAAATTGCAAATCTCACACAACTAGTAAATATCGTAAGACGTGTTTCCTACAACTTAGCCATGCGTTATGTCAGCTTTAAAGGACTTCCTTAAATTAAAACCCATTCAATGAGTATCCTGTTTTGGAAAATAAATACTAAAAACTATTTACTATAGTATGACGGCAGAGTTGAGACTAGGATGTAAGTACGTAATAACGGATTGAATGATGATTTAGGTACTCGTACAATTGTGATTTAACATCTTGTTTTGATTCGTGCATTAACCTATGCGGAAATGTTATTTTTAGTGGGATAGGTCATTGAGTCTTTACAAATAGGAGGTTCGTTCAAGTGACCATTTATTTACATTTAAGTATACAATTTAATTGCCTCTCATATGTCCGTTCCTCTTCTCTCTCATCTATGAGCGGAGGCATTGTGTCATTGGGACGTCAAACTATCTCTGTACAGTACTGGCTAATACCACCTGCCTGCACTTGGCTGGTATATCAGCTTCATGTAGTATTTGACTAACTTTTGTTAACACTTTTTAACGGTATAACATATTTATTTATGTACAAAGTACATATTTCGTTCGTGGCCCAGCGGCGTTTGTATTTGTATTGGTCAGTCCTTGGATGGGTGACCGCTTTGAGTGGATACTAACTGAGCGCTCCAGTGCTTTGGAAGGCACGTTAAGCCGTTGATCTCGGTTGATCTACGATAGCAGTCGTTAAGCCAAGTTAGAGGCCTCCGGGCGGCTTGAGAACTTCTAACGGTCAAGTTGCCCACTCACTTATTGACAAGCCCAATAAGGTCTAGTTTCCCCCTCGAGTTAGAAGGTCAAATGGCAGTCGCTTCCGTAAAACCTAGTGCTACGCCAACTCTTGGGATTAGTTAGCGGACCCCAGGCATCCTTCAGGATGCAACTGTACTGGGAATAACGCTAGGAGGATGATGATGACAAAGAACATATTATTTACAAGAACCTAAATAAAAAAATTAAAACTAACTTCAATTTTTCTGAGTTTAATTTTTTATTTTAAAAATTAACTCAGGTCCTTGAAACATTGTACCGAGGATGCTGGCGGCATTTCTACGCTGTATCGTTATACGTTGAGCGAGGAAGTCGCCAGCTCTACGGTCACCAGTTACGTCAATCCAGACGCTTCGCAATTTCACTAAATAACTTGTGCGCGCTGGGACCCCATGGAGCTAGAGTTTCGACGCGAAAAGGTACAAAATTGTAGTTTCTGCCGAGGCCCTTGTATTTATTAACATGACGGTGGGGACGCGCAACGCACTGGGGTTAGTTGGGATCCCACGCAATGTATTAGGAAAATTGCTACCGCTGCCACTGCCGCTCATAGTCGTGGCCGGCTAAGGCTAAGTATTTCAAATACGTATTGAGGTGGTCTTTTCACCTTGACCGTGGTGACTCGAAATTCCTCCGACGACGAAGGCTATCCAATGAATTCGAATGCTTGAATAAATGATTTAGTCCCCATTATTAACGAATTAAGTGATGTGTCGTTAGCTTTAGCATTTGATCAACCTTGGTCTAAGTAGGCTTCGCCCGACGTCGTTAAGCGTAGGTTTAATGGCTTTGCATCAAGATAAGTTAACGAACGTATTGGAATTATCCTGCTGCAGATTAAGATCCTGCTATCATAGTGTACCTAAATTGTTCAACTTGGCATTGTATATATAAATCTTAAGAGTAAAAACTGCTACGCCCTGACAGGGAAACCATGTATTGTACTTTAATCTAGTATGTTATTATAACACCTTGTAAACCATGGTATTGCAATAAAAAAAAAAGAATTCTTGGCAGACTCAAACACTTAGGTGGCTTTCTGACCTGGCGGGGCGGGGTCGATGTGGTGTTTTATTGTCGCGAGCTTGCTGACGTCGTAGAATTTTTCTCACTTGACGAGAAACTGTCAGTATTGTTTGCGCGGTGGTAATTAATATATGCGCAGAAGCGAAGCAGTATTGCATTCTTGTCACTCGCTTCTACGCATCCCGCGCCAGTCAGAAAGCACTAATTGAAATGTGGGGCGCAGTAAAAAGCGGCATTGACTGTTTTCTCATAGCGTACCGCCTACACACCACAGCTGTTTATCTACGTAGAACGAAACGTGTATGATAGCGTCCATATTGTGTCAAAAGATTTTGACGACATACTGAGCTTCGATTGGCTACTGCCTACGTCAAACGTCAAAATAAAGTGACAAATAAAAATAAAATGGCGTCTCCTCGGTATTTCGTCTAGTCGTCTGTGAATATTTTTTTATTTTTTTCTAATGTTGTTGTTTAAATTGGAGTATTAATAGTTTACTATGCAGTAAACAAACGACAAATGGAAGATAGTGAAGTGCATCGTATGTGGCAAGGCATGCAAGTTCTCATTTTGCAAAATGTACGAGTGTTGTAGTTGTAAAACGTAGAACTCTGTGAAAGGGCGAAGATATATCGTTTTCCCGGATATGAGATGAGATACATTAAAAATAAATCTGCTGATAAGTAAAATGTTTGTTTAATTTCATTTAACTAAGATATGGCTCAACATAGTTCACGGTATTTCAATTGAACACCAGTGGTGTTCAATTGGAAATGCCGTGAGCTTCTACACAAAGTTAAATTTAAATGAGCTATATATATTTATTTTTGGATGTTCACAGAAAGTTCCATTGCCACAGTGCCATTAAATAATTAAAAAAAACGTCAAAAATCTACCAGCTAGTACAGATTAAATATAGTTGCTTACGGTCTATATATTTTCTTCGTGAGTTGGCGGTCTGAACCCTTACTAGTCTGTGCTACACACCGATAGTCGAGCTTAAGGCGACTTCCTGACTGGGCGGGGCGGGGGCGATATGTGATGGGTATTTTGCACTATGACGTGAGCTTACTGATGTGAGATTTCCTCACTTGACGGAATACTCGTTTGCGCCGTAGTATAGTAATACCGTGTGCAGAAGCAGGGCAGTACTGCATTGATATCGGTTGAAACTGACAGTTGACAGTTTTCTCATATCGTACCGCCTCCGCATCAACAAATCAGGAAATCGCCTTGGCAGAAAGGTAAGTCACGCAAATTATAATCTAGAGGGTTTGAACCCCAGTTCGTACAGTCACGAACTTTAATTTGGGGCCCCCTTAAAGCCGAGACACACCGAATGCGTGCGCGTGTGCGTGGCATGCGCGTTGTTTCGTATGAAATGTCATACATGATGACACACCGCTTGCGTGCGCAGCAGCGGGCGTGCAAGCCACGCAAGCGGTGTGTCATCTACTACGCATTCGGTGTGTCTCGGCTTTTAAGGTTGACAGACCCTGTCAAACCGTATAGAAAAGTGAGTATTATATTCTTTGACAGAAAGTTAAAGATTTTTTTGCGAAATGGGTCACATATTAACGAACGTGACTGTACCACTGGGTATTTTTAAAACTTAGGTACAACATATTATTTGGTATTTAACAGTAGCTTTTCGGTGAAAGAAAACATCGTAAAGAAACAGATCTACTCCCAACCCCAAGAAAAAGATTTTGCCGTCTGGATAACTTTAGCCACATTTCTCGACTATAATACAATTATTACATTATGCAATAAGGTGACGAGATGATTAATATATCTGGAAATAACGTATCATATATCCGAATGCAATCTGACCGACCCAAGGCTCGCGGGCCGAACTTTCGTCCAATTTTGCAACAGCATTTCATAATGACGAATCACCAGATTACGGGGAATCTTCTGCCGAATTAATTTACGCCTTGTTCCGAATGAAATGAGGTCGTGATTGTATTGACACTCATTAATTGCCGAGGGCTGGTTTTGTAACGATTTCTTTGAGATCCTTCGAAGTTCTGGGTGACCTTTTTAAAGTCGTACGGTGCTTGAGAGTAAAACACCTGTTGTTTTATTTTTATTAAACATACTTCAAATTACTCGTACTGGAAGGCGCAGCGTGTGTAGGCCCCCCACATATGCACGTTATCTGCTGATTACCGCACTCGTGCGGTAAAGTAGCCCCATATGTACTGTAAAGTATATTACTTATACAGTAGCATATTCGAACGAAAACCTGGAGCTAAATCTGAATCAATATATCGCGTACCAATGTGATATCTAAGTTATACGCACATTCAAACTTCTACTCATCACGTTATCTCGACGCCCATATTATCAAATATCATATTAAATATGGTGTGTCGAGTAAAATGGACATCTTGCCAAGTGTGTTTTCTCCAGGGTTACCATGTATATTCAACAGCAAAAGTACCTAGATGATCATTTTAGCACTGTGTCACTTTAACTACTTTGACGCATTCCAATTGTCGCAATATTGGGACGTTAATGCGACACAGTACTAAAATGGTCATCTACGTTTGCTGTTGAATGTATCAGGGTTACATAGCAGTAAAACCCAGGAAAACCCAGGGGAAAACTTCTATTACTCGTACAAACGGTTACTACCAAACGGACCAACTGAATCCGGGTCAGATCTCGTGAGAATGGTTCAGACGATTCATGTGTGGTAAAAAGATATAATAATAATAAATAAATAATAATAAATATTGGGGACAATCTTACACAAATCGACCTCGTCCCAAACTAAGCAAAGCTTGTATAGACGACGATATAAATACTTATATACATAAATACATAATTAATATACATAGAAAACATCCAAGACCCAAGAACAAATATCCGTGATAAATACACAAATAAATGCCCTGACCGGGATTCGAACCCAGGACCTCTAGCTTCGGAGGCAGAGTCACTACCAACTAGGCTAAACAGGCCGTCAATATGTAGAAAACCAATAAAAATATACAATTTCTACCTACAAAATCTCTAGATGCAAAGTATATCCGTATTAAGCTTGTGTGTATTAAAGTAAGCAGCTGGGTGTTGTTAATTTATTCTAAGCTAACTTGTTAAAGTTATACCGTTCTGTCCTAGTGGGTCTCATAGGGTCAAAAATATATACAAAGGCTTTATTACAAAGGAATAACGTGCAGAATTGTAAACATGTGTGTGAAGCCGACTGTGCAGGCGCACAATAGGTCAGAGATCGCCATTTCGTCAGTAAGCAGCCATCTTCAATCAATGTCGGCGCTTGTCATCGTCTTAATGCTAACTTTATCGTTATATCATCGGTGCATTGCTGTGCAATTGTGCATGTGTATCTGATACGAGCGTGTAACCAAAATCTCCTACACCTACTAAGTATTTAACAGAATAATATAAAGTTAAGAAAATTTTATTAATTAAAAAAAATAGGATGGAACGTAATAAAAATAAATAAAAAACTAATAAAAAAATTACCCTTGGTCTTTCGTGCTAGGTAGGGTACCCAGAAGGCCGCATTGCCCCGTTGGATAGCAATGCTGATCCGCCGGGCGAAATATTGCCCAGCCCTCTGGTCACCGGAAGCCTCTACAAGGCGCGTTGAAATATCATTATACAGGCGACGCGCACTTGGACCCCATGGCTTCAACCCCAAACACCGCAAACAGGTTTTAATAATTGTTCATCTATAAAAATGTTGAACTGGTCCTGTTGATGAAAATAGGTAACTACTTATTGTACTTTACTCTTTGACTACTCTACTTCTCGTAGGATACCTGTTCAGACTCGACTGCAGGGCAATTACATAACTATTAGGCTATTATTAGTTACTGTTCTAGATTACAGTAGCAATGTGATAGTTATTGTTCTGTATGCTGTACGCTTCAGAATTTACTCACTAATATCCTAATTTTGGCATACAACGCCTCCACCATACCAACCGAAGGACGTTTGCTGCTGGACGTAGGCAAATAAATAATCGGATCGTGGGCGTATTCCATCAGGGAAGGTTCATGTCCATTGTCCAGGGGTTCCTCGGGCATTTATAAAAGACGATACTCATTTTACAAAGTTTACTTTTTACTTCCACGTTGTTACAAATGTCGTGCAAAACACAATGAACTAGTGATTTCGATTCTCAGATACCGTCGAACTAACTCCAATTCTCCGTCAGGAGCCTTCGTCACCTGTCCAAGACTTTCTCATAACCAAATTGAGATATTGAGGCACTGTCTGCGATATTCCCCTATTCAATTACATTTTTAATCATATAAATTTAAGAGCGGTGGAGCTGTTGAATTTATATGTATGAGTTTCCTCTTTGAATAAAGAGTTTTCTTGAGTTTTCTCTTTGAATGTTATAATTTTTATAATATAGGTATTTAAAATGTATTTACCACCTGCTTTTTGAAAATAACTACAGGGTCATGTCATGGTGACCCTATATGACGACATTTGATCAAAATTCATCATCATCACAGACGAATGACTGCTTTCTTGTAGTACCCACAATGTTCCATATTCCAAAGGAAGTAAATGAAGACAAAAGTATCGAAAGCTGAAGTTGCGAACACCTGTAAACGGCATTTGCTTTTGTTAATAAGATGGCTGCCAATCAGAATTTCGCAACACGCCACTGTCTTGCATAGCATGCATCTTCTGTTTGCCTTGGTAGCAAAAAACCTATGTATATATAGGTACAGTCAGCCGAGAAACTGGTCTACTACTTTCAGACTCTATTATTCGTATTTTTTATACCGCGTCGTTGGCAAACAAGCGTACAGCCTGCCTGATGGTAAGCACTATACTGTAAGTATTTATTTTTACTACAGTTTTTAGTATAGTTTACAAAGGATAAACCGTAAACAGATGTTACTCTTCTTTCCGTGGATCCTGGACATTTCGGCGACATACGGTGTCACAGTGTCCCACGTCTTGGACCAAGATAAGTAAGACAAAAAAATCTCATGCTTATGGCCGTATAGTATATACAAGGTCGGCCCTGTAACTGGAACAAATATTTTAAAAGGACACTTCCTTGGGTCATCTGTAGTAACACCTGGTATACAATTTTTGTTCAAAAATGTTCGTTTCGGAGAAATTTGGATCTAAAGTTATGCGGAGGTCATACTCGTAATAATAAGTAATGGATCTTGACACCACGAGATTACAGCACATCAGTCAATGCAGTGGTTGAGGTAGTATCAAGTTATGAGTCATAATTGTATGTAATAAGGAGGCATTTTTTGTTTTCAAGGATATTTTTGGTATTTCTTTTCTTTTTCAATTTTATTGACTTTTTAAAATAAATTGACATTAATGTCACTTCAGGAAAGTATTAAAAATAAACGTAAGCCATATTTGAAGGAAACAAAATGAGTTTTTTTTTTTAACTTAAAATTATTGCTGACTAGCTAAATAGTCCACCGTTTAATATTGCTTGTAACACATTATCAAACCTATATTGTTTTCCTATCCCCCAAGGCCAGATGTACTGAATTGCCATAGAAACCGGAGCACGTTACGAAAGAGAACAAAGCTTATGTCTTTGTTGGCCCGGCAGCGGCCATTCATCACTTGTGTAGCCGAGTGTACTACTGGCCAAACAAAACGTATACAAAACTATCGCTCGCTCCATCTCATTGTGGAAGCGTTGACATGCGTACACATTGCCTAGAGCGAGGGCCAGAGTACAAGCGACGAGCGATACTAAAATGTTTGTGAGAATTTATTTCTAATTCAAAAATATCTGACCTCGTCTAAACTGTTGGGCGTTCTAGATATCGATGGGGCGACGAAGTGCATAGGGACCTATTTGTGCTCCTAGCCGTCGTCAAATGGAAGGAAACAGCGATGGACAAGGAAGCCTGGTGATCTTTGGTGTCGGAGGCCAAGATCCACTTCGGGTCGTTGCACCACAGCAATAAGTATTCAAGCAAAACTAATAGCAAATTTAATTACATTTTCCTTTATTGTATATATATATTTGTTTAAATAAAAAAATAAAATATTTTATTTTATTTATTTTTATTCTTGTAATTTATTTTTTTGTAATTTTGGTTAACTATTCTTCTGTATATATTTTCTTTGGTTCATAAATAAATAAACTTTTGACATTTAAAACAAAGATATTCAAAGCTAGTTTCTTATAATTTTTAAGTCGAAGGTTAAGTAGTCAGACTATATAGCTTAATTAATTTATTTGTTACCGAAAAACGTTGTTAGAAAACTTATGGCATATTTTTTATCAAAATCGTAACATTTGGTTGACAAAATAAGCGACTCAATTAAGACTTGAATAAACAAATCTAAACCCTATGTTTTGGCTCTCGTATGCTAATTTCAGCAGTAATTTATCTAAAATGTTGGTATATGACATTTTGCAAACATCTTCCTAGACACGGAAGTACCATATACTGATATTTATGATTACATTTGGACGTGATATTTTTTTCCTGCAAACAGATTTCCTATAGTACACACGAGGACGGTATACCGGTTCTGAAACTAGTTTAATGTATTAATAATTTAATGAATTTACTTCCTTCAATGTCATTTTAATATTGATGAGTTCGTCGTTGTTTTTATTACATTTTTTTAAAGTAAAACAAGCTCTTTAATTGAGAATTAAATATTATTGGAGACATACCAAGGCAATGACATCAGAAAAAATGATATATGTCAAGATGTTATATTCATTCTATGCTCCATTTTTACACAGCTAGTGAAAATAAGGATATACTAGATGAAAGCCCGGCTTCGCTTGGGTGACATAAATAAGAAAGAAATAAAGTAAACATTTATTCGTGACAGTTATGCAAACGACGAAAGAAATAGTGTACAAAAATGTATAAAATAAAAACATTACAACAACGGATTATGATGAAACTTCGTATAGAAATATAGTCTGTAGTCTGGATTAACATATGGAATAGAGAGTAAAAGATTACGCTGACGACGTCACGGGCAAAGGCTAGTATCTTTGAAAGTTAATCTTAAGCATTTTTATAAAGGTAGTATTTAAAGGCACATAAAAAATTTGAAACCGTAATCAGTACTGATTTGTATAGCTAAAATACTAATCGTTCATTAAAATTCAGTTCAGATGTGCAATTGTTAAATATTGATGTGCCAGTCAGTATTTTTGGTGCGAAGTCAGAGCTGCTAACGCGAACGAAAACAAATGAAGTTCGTGTATCTCCCTCTCTGTCGAACTTGCAAAATTAAGCAACACGGAGGGAAATACACGATGTTCGTTCATTTTCGTTTCGCGGTAGCAGCTCTCTATTCTCCGCCAAATTCTATTAAGTGGGGCCCTTTACACTCAATATTTTGTGTCAATAATATCGCGATTTTTAAAATGGTATGGGGTCTGTTAAACGCTTCATATTATCACAGTACTGGTGTGTCAATATTATCGTGGTTTTCAAAATCGTATGGATTTTTCTTAAATATTCATTGCACGTGATACGGATCGTGATATGAGTATATCTCGTGATAATAATAACCATGTAACAGGCCCCTATGGATGTTGCTTCAATATTAAGTGTTTCGCGTGATAATAATAACAGTTAGTAATATTTTCTCCAATTAATGGAAGCTATTTAACAACTTGTTCCGTTTTGCCAAAGGTATTTCACATTCCGATACGCGCACCATCCAGGAATATGAGCCGTCAGACCAGAGGGCCTACCGCGATCTGAAAATGAAGTATTTCCCTCTCCGCGCTCGAATATGCAAGTGCGATAGAGAGGCATATATATTTAGTTTTCGGTTGATAGCACTTTAGTCCGAGCGCGGCGGAACGTCAAAGAAAGTCAAAGAACATTCCGTGTGTTGTCTGTCACACATATAATTTTTTAACTTCCCATCAACCTATGAACTTGAAATTAGGTGATAATTATTATGAAGTATATTTTACCAATTTATCAATATATTGATAAATCACATTTGTTTTTTAGTTGTATGGAACCCTCAGTGTGCGACTCCGACGCACTTGGCTGGTTTTTATTACATTTTGAATTTTATTTCTCTTATAGTAAAATACCCTATTCGTTTTAAAGTTGACGCCTGAGGGCCTACCGCGAACCAAAAACGAACTATCTTCCTCTCTGTTGTTCGAATATACATGTGCGAGAGAGAGGCAGATACTTCGTTTTCGGTTCGCGGTAGCGCCTCTAACGTCCGAGCGCAGCGAACGGCATGAGCTGGGGGTCTACTCCGAAATTCTAAATCCTAACTTCGTATGGTGCCGTCCCTTTCAATCTCCTGTCATAGACTATATGAGTGAAAGGGACGGCACCATACGAAGTTCGGATTTCGAATTTCGGAGTAGACCCCCAGTACCACTAAGTTATAAGATAGAGCGAGGTAGGGATATAATTTTGCTAGACGTTTAAGAGCCATAAGTCACCTAGTAGTTTATCACAACAAAATAGAGACGCAGCTTTAAGATGGCGGACAGACTCAGCAAACACTCAAGTGGTGTCCTTTACACGATTAATATTATCACAATACTGCGGTGTCAATATTATCGCAGTTTTCAAATTTGTATGGATTCTGCTTCAATATTCACGTGATACTTATCGTGATATGAATGTATCACGTGATAATAATAACCATGTAACTGGCCCCATACATTCGCTTTGAAGGCGGTTGTTGTGACAATCAGCCTAGCTAGCACGATAGATTATACCGTTACGTTTTATGTGACGTTTTAATACATTTCGCCCATATAACGTGACGGTATAAGTTATCATGCTAGCTAGGCTGATAGGTGTATAGAACGCTTGAAAACTACAAAAACAAAACGCTGCAGGACGCGGCTAGCCGAATCCACACAATGGGCGATGACGGCCCATCACACAGAACGCAGCTCAGCAACCTGGCCAACACACCGGACGCAAACATAGGTTACAATTTCCGAACGTACCCAACCCGACGCTGTCAACCAACGAATTTAATATGGCCGACCTTTTGTCATAAAATTAACACTTTTTAATGCAAAATACGCGACATCGAATTTTGCGGATACATATGTTCAACTCGAAATCGTTATTTTTATACGTTCTTCAATTTGAGACAGGTCTCGTTCGGATCTACCGTACCCCTGCATGAAATTATTAATATAGAAATAGAGTCAGCAGCAGAAGTAGGTACGCGAGCCTAATCGTGCTTAAAATGAGCTATATTAAAAGAAACTGTTTAAACATACATACATATTATATTCACAAAGTAGGCAAAGCACACGAAAATTAATAGCAGTGTCACTTTTAGCAATTGCAGGTTTATAGATGGAGAAATGTGATATTGCAGTGACAGATTGCTAGCCCATAGCTTACAACACAGTTTCAACCTTACATCCACACTTCACTTCATTTTATTAAACTGTTTATTTCAGAATTAAAATCTTACATTTAATCACGTCTTACACTTAGCTATCTTTATATTTCTAAGATTGTGATGTTAATCCTAATATTTTTAATCTGCTGTTGTTAATATTGAGTTATATTATGTAATTGTTTTTTTACTCATACTTTTAGCTTGCTTTGGTGTGTGACTACACACTAGATGTGTGTAGCTCATTTATACTAATCGTCAAGGGGTACTTACATATAAGGAGACCAACTCCCCGGTACAAGGCAGTTCAGTGTGGAATAAGTTATGTGGAGGATCGGAGAGAATATCGAAGAGAGTTGTTGAAGTGGAGTTAAAGCAGAGTTAAAGTAAAGTGATGTGGTGCAATGTATATTATTTAAGTTATTAGCTGTTTCACGTACTAACAAGCGCGGACTCAATGGACTTGTGAGTGTCAATTGTGTCGGTATTAGTACGCGGGAACTTAGTAGACTTTGCCAGGGTATCTAAGTCGCTGAATAAATCTACAGTCGTTCTACAGAGGTATTTTAATTGTATGCCGTACCCCACGTTCGTAACCAAATGTTATAGGGTCCTTCAAGAAAAGACTGTATAATTTTTTAAAGGGTCGGCGGGTTGCAGGCGTCCATAGGCCGCGGTGACCGCTTCCCATCAGGCAACCGTAAGCTTGTTTGCCACCGATGTGGTATAAAAAAAGGGGCTTTTGGTAGCCCCGCTAACTCTAGTGGCGTGCACCGCTACCGTCTGAGAACCGTCGTATATTTGCAACATTCCGCGCCGCATTGTATAGCTTCTTAGGAAAAATCGTTTAGATAACACTTAGCGAACTCATTTGTCAGTATGTGGCGCAACTTGTCGGGCCACTTCTACCGCAGTGCTGCACATGCATACATTGCTTTTCATACAAACAGTCTGGCTTCAGTAAATATTCTGTAATCAGTCAAGGTTGAATAGGAACTGCTATATTTGACGTTTACATTATCAGTTTTTTTATGACATAGGAGGCAAACGAGCAGACGAATCGCCTGATAGTAAGTGATTAACGCCACGCGATCAGTGATCGTATTGTGTGCATGACGTACCTCTTTATAGATTTTAACCTTTTTTTGGATGTAGTCCGATTTGTCCTACGATTTTGTTCACATCGTAGGACAAACCGGACAAAAAAATCCGTTTTGTTCTACGATGTGAACAAATCGGACATGAAAATCCGTTTTGTCCTACGATGTGAACAAAACGGACGGAAATAATAAGAAGTTCGTTTTGTCCTACGATTTGTTCAACGAGTAGAACAAAACGAACTGCTAATAGGTATTCTGGTTATGGAATGAGCTCCTTGCCGAAGTTTTCCCGAGGGGCTAGATTATGGGGTTCTTCTAGATAGGATTGATATATTTTTTTTGGGTCGGCAACGCGCATGTGATACACCTGGAACTCCATGTGTCCATAGGCTGTGGTGACCGCTTACCATTAGGCGGACCATACGCTTGTTTGCCACCAACGTGATAGTAAAAAAAAGAAAATAGAACTTGACGAAAAAGAAAGAACTGCTATTAAATTGTGATATGTAATTGTAGAAATGAACTTTGGCCCCGAAGGGAATAATTCCATTCCGAGTAAATTGTTACATCAATGCTTGTAGTTTCTCAAAATCAGATGCTAACATTTAGGCTGTGCAAACTATGTAGCTGAGTTGCATATGAGGTGCAGCACCTCTGTCGATGGCCCTGAGTATAGGTGGGTGAGGGCGGTATAGGTTGTTATCAGCCGTGTCTATAATCTAATGTTATCTTTAAACGAGTAATTATTATAAATACATTTTAGGGGTCTTGGAAACGGCTACTCTCGATTTTAATGAATGCTATGTGGGGGCTTTGAAAGCCGCACGATCCCACCATAGCAAAGCATCCACTCCTTGGAATATGACCTAACCTAACTAGATGATACGCCGAGCAAAGCGCGGTCTCCCATGTACTTTTGTATTCATAGCTCAACGTTTTTCTATTCGACACTAGATTTCGCTACGTTGACAATAAGAGTTGTTAAGTTAACGTTATGAAACATAAAATATTTAAGTTGAATTACGTGCACAATCGGTTTGCTACTCCACACTAGATGTCGCTGTGGTAATATTCTCATTGCAGTTTGAAACGACGGTGTTACTCTTGCATGAACGAGTCCTTCATCATTGTCCGACAAAGACGTCGGTGCACTTTTAAAGAAAAAAATACTTACGTCGTAAACTATTGACAAGCTGTCATAATTACAAATTCATGAAAAAATATTTGTTGTGTCGGTGTTGTGTACGTTTTATTTCAGGAATTCCACTAATTGCAAAGATGTAAGTTATCAACTAGATGCAGTGATGACTACAGCTAAGAGCTCAATGTGAGTAGTTGTCCATGAAAAGTACCCAATAAGTAAGGTAGCACGACCAAGACAGTAAGCTTATACGGCTGGAGGAGAAATTAGTGGTTTCGAATTAGAAGTCGGTAGAGGAAGTACGAGTAAACTACTTTGGATAGCAAATATGTAAATTCGTCACTGTTCAACAAACATGAGACCAACCAGTTTCATCATCATCATTTTATCAGCCGAAGGACGTCCACTGCTGGACAAAGGCCTATCGAAAAGAGTGCCAGTGACCGGTGGACTCCCATGACGTTTATCAGGTCATCATTACACCTTGGGTTGGGGGGCCGTTTGAATTTGAATTTGAATTTGTCTTTTTTGGACATATTTCGTGGAGTTTTATTCATATTTCTGTATTATTTGAAGATAAACGCTTTAAAATTCAGTTGCTAGATTTGCCCGTAAACAACGTTGCAAATTAATAAAAATCCAAATGTAAAAATTCAGTTTTTAGATTTATCCCTTTGTATACACACAACGACCTAGTTGGATGCCAGATTTCACCATTCTAGGTCACCCGGAAGTCACCATCATGTTAGCCGAAGGACGTCCACTTCTGGACATAGGCCTCCCCCCCCCCCCCCCCCCTCCAAAGACTTGCACAATGACCGGTCCTGCGCCACTCTCATCCAGCGGACTTCCGCGACCCTTACCAGGTCATCAGTCCATCGTGTGGGGGAAGTAGTCAAACATTTCAATGTGACAGAGTGAGTCAGTCAATCAGCCATTCAGTATAAATATAGTAATTTTTGGAAGTCATAATCTCCTGGACGGTAAGAGTTTTTACTGAAATTCAGGATTTGGTAATAGGAAGAAGGTCTTATAAGTCGTGGGAAGTTGTTTGTAGGTCAAATAGCATTTTAAATTATATAGAGGTCAAAAAGTGGCCCGATATGGTCCGTGTGATGTGGTCACACTAACGGCTACCCTGTCTGGCTTTGCAAACTTGAAGTACTTAGTCTGTTTTCTTTTTGTGACCTGCGGCACATAATAGTATTACATCCTGCGGCCTCAATTATTAGTATGCTTTATTGTATCGAATAAAATTTGTAAATAGCTCTTATTTACGGAAACCTTATTAACAACAACAGGATTTTTAGGGTTCCAACGCCAAAATGACAAAAGCTGAATCCTTATACTTTCGTCAAGCCCGTCTATCTGTCTATCTGTTCTGTCTGTCTTTATAAGGTGTATACAATTTGTAATGTAGGTGTATTATATATTATATCGGCCACTACATTGTTATATATTGAAATTACTAAAAAAAAATCTTGAACCGCCAATGCAACGCAAAAGAGGGGTGTTATAAGTTTAACATGTGTATCTGTACTATCTGTGTATATGTGTCTGTCTGTGGCACCATAGCTCTTTAACAGATGATCCGATTCGAGTGCGGTTTTTAGGGTTCCATACGGTACATCAAAAGGAAAAAACGGAACCTTTATAAGATCACTTGTGCGTCTGTCTCTCTGTCTGTCCATTCGTCTGTCACAGCCAATTTGCTTCGAAACAACTAGACCGATTGTGTTGAATTTGGTACGATATCTTGTTGGTGACAATGGTTGTGGTCGAATTTAATGTTTCAAGTAAATGTTTCTAGACCAACGTATAATCTAAATCACACAATTTTTTCTATGGAACTCAAAACTACTCGTAAGAAAACACTAGTGACCTATAATGAAAATTGACCAATCACGTGACGCCGTTAGTCAACTTCAATAAAATTGTCTAATCACGTGTCGCTGTCGTAGTCGTACGCGGCACGGTGGGCTAAAAAATGGTTTTGAAGTTATTTAAGAAAATAGACCCTTCTCCCATTGAAAAAACACATGAAATCGTTCTATGTATACATATAGATTACAGGAAAACTTGTAAGAACTCTATAAGTCTAACGGTTTTTGAATTATCGCTGAAAAACTGCCTTGCCCCAACAAAAGGCCTTAACTGCCGTAAATTTCTAATGAAGATATGACCTTTTTTAATACGAAGTGCAGGATAGTGGTTTTAAAATATAGAGCAGTAGTACTAGCTATGGAACCCTTCATTGCGTGTGGCCTGACACGCACTTGGCCAGTTTTTATTTATATTTGAAAACAGGTTTTCTAGCGATAGGTCTTAGGCGTTATTGTAAATATAAGACGATATTTTAAAGCCGCATAATGTCACGGCTGGACAACTACAGAACCCTTACATTACGCGTACTTTTAATTCACAGTATATAATAGTGGTTTTAAATTAGGACTAGTAGGTACGGAACCCTTTATTGTGCATGAAGTATTAATAGCATGCATGGCTTGATGGCCTGTTTAGCATAGTTGGTAGTGACACTGGCTCCGAAGCTAGAGGTCCCGGGTTCGAATCCCGGCCAGGGCATTATTTGTGCATTTAGCATGGATTCTGTACTTGGTTCTTGGGATGTTTTCTATGTATTTAAGTATCATCATCATCATCATATCAGCCAAAGGACGTCCTCTGCTGAACATAGGCCTCCCCCAATTTCATGGGGGGTAAGTGCCATAAGCGCCATGTATTTAAGTATGTATTTACCTATATAAGTAAGTATATCATCGTCTAGTACCCATAGTACAAGCTTTGCTTAGCTTTGCTTACTTGTCATTAGCTGTCAAGTTTACTATTGACCGCTACCGCAGGTCGCGCCAGTCTCATTCTGTGCTACCGCGAACTTCGAAAATCGAACTTCGTGTCGTGCCGTTCCTTTCACTCTCGTGCTATACTCTATATGGCGGAAAGGGACGGTACGATGCGAAGTTCGATTTTCGAAGTTCGCGGTAGCACCCCAGGCCTTATACGCCTGGCGGCTAACCATAAACAATCTCTTTAATTTGGGCGGGTAGTCGTTTATCTACTATTTGACATGACGTGAATATGACATTGAAGCAAATAATGAAGCAAATATATGACAAGGACAACAACTCTATATCCCGCTCTGTCGCAAATATATGACAAGGACAACAACTCTATATCCCGCTCTCTCCTTATTTCATTTAGTATATGACCATCTCGCTCGGTAGCGGTATTATTATTTGACGTCTTCTCTGGGGTACTCTGAGTTTGAACCTAAAATAGCACTTTCAAAACGTCTTTGCAAGAAGGTTAGTGTTAAACTTACACTAATGACAATTTTGTATATATTTTTTTGTTTGTTTTTGCTGTTTGACGTGCAACAGCCATTCACGCAGAATGATCGGATTGACTCCAAATCGAACGGAGTCGGTGGTCATCATTTTGGTGGCGAGGGTGCCGGTTGATGTCGCAGCATGTAAAACGCGCCTGAAGAGTTATATGTTGTTTATTCGTCACGTAACTAGATACAACTTAAATATTAATCCTACAGAAATCTTTGAACAGAATATCATGTGCTCTTTTTTGTTACATAAATTAACAGCCAAAGACTGTCAACCATTAAGGAGGCAGCAGTCGGACTTTTTGAATGTTCTAAAAACAAAAACTTGACGGCAGCTAATGACATTCTTTTTCAGGTAAAATCGGCGATGAAAGCTTGCGTCGAAAATATGTAATAAGTAAAAAGTAATGTAAGGTTTTACAAGAATCACAAATAAATAGCGTTGACGCTGATGCCGATGAAGGTACATAATCTCGATGTAGACTAGATTTATTTCCAAAAGGTAAGTACTGAATTACAAGTTAAGTTTGTTTAAAAAGATTTTGGTAGAAATAGTTCTTTGCGAGAACAAAGAAACAATTACAACTATTACAATTTGGAATTGACGTATCAGCCCTCATACGTCCCACTGCTGGGGACAGGCCTCCTCTCATAGACGAGAAGGAATGGTTAGTAGTTCCCACACGGCCCCACTGCAGTGTTCGGGCGAACAGGTTCGGGATTTCACTCACGGTGTTCTTCCACATAAGTATCATAAACTCAAATAACGGTGAATATCAAATGTGATATAAGCAACGGTAGCCCAGGTGTTTGAGCATGCAGCTGTCAAGCGGCGCTCGTGGTAAGAAATGTTCGAATCCCGCCTCGTGCCAATTGGAGTTTTACGAACTTATATACGAATACTAGACTAAAAGAACTAATAATAACACATCCAATTAGCTTATGTAAGAAGAAAGAAAATTGTTAAGTTACTCAATTCCAGTTTGGTGAAATGAATGCAATAGGGTCCTTAGGAGGTGTTCAATAGCAGATTTGCTTGTTAATAACGTTAAGGATATACTTTCTTCAAAATAAAAATACATTTGCTATAGTAAACTGATACCATTGGTAGTAGCTACGAACTAAGAATAAAGGAACTATTTGAACAGGAACTTTAAATGTTAATTTATTCTTTCAGGAACTCTGTAAATATAAATGATTAAGATTGACCAGGTGCTAAGTGCCATAATACAAATGCGGCCTCCGCTCAAAAACTCGTCTTTCCCCGCTGTTAAGAGTACATGATCACTAATTGTAGAAGATTTTTTTCATGAGCTGACATCATTACTAAGGTAAGGTAGTCTATTTGCAAGTAACGAAATTAGGCTCAGATAATTTTAGAAGAATTGATCACAAATATATTAGGTAGGTATATGTTACGGGCAACTTCATTACTGTATAATTATTACCAGTCTGTATAGGTACGTTACGACCGTATAAAATGGGCAGGGCTAGTAAAACAGTATGTATGTGTGTGTGGGACAAATCTTGCATCTGAATTCTAGAGCTAGAGTTATCTTCAATAGATTCAGCTGAAATTTGGCAAACTCAAGGAAGCATGAAGACAGAAGTTGGCTATCATCATCATGTCAGCCGAAAGACGTCCACTGCTGGACATAGGCCTCCCCCAAAGACTTCCACAATGACCGGTCCTGCGCCACCCGCATCCAGCGGACACCGGCAACCTTTACCAGGTCATCGGTCCACCGTGTGGGGGGCCTGCCCACGCTACGCCTTCCGGTACGTGGTCGCCACTCAAGAACCTTTCCGCCCCAACGGCCATCGGTTCTACGTGCTATGTGCCCCACCCACTGCCACTTAAGTTTAGCGATTCGGAGGGCTATATCGGTCACTTTGGTTCTGCTGCGGATGGCCTCATTCCTGATGCGATCACGCAGAGAAACTCCTAACATAGCCCTCTCCTTTGCTCTTTGGGTGACTTTGAGCCTTCTTATGAGGCCCATAGTAAGCGACCACGTTTCAGTGCCATATGTCATCACTGGCAACACACACTGATCAAAGACTTTTGTCTTGAGACACTGCGGAATATTGGACGAAAAGATGTGCCGTAGCTTCCCGAACGCTGCCCAGCCGAGTCGGATTCGACGATTAACCTCTTTCTCGAAGTTGGACTTACCTAACTGTAGACGATTACAAGTTGGCTATATTGACATCTAAAATTCAGAAGATAAACCCTTCGTGTTTGAACTCTCCGCCAGTGATAGGGTTCACTTTTTGACACCAAGAAACAAATGCATACACCCCTCACGATCAACAAAGCGCATCCTCGGGCCTGCCTGATGGTAAGCAGACTGAAGGACGCTTGCGACTTCAAAGTTTACGTTGCTTTCCCTTTATAGATTTTAGGATTCGTTGTGTTGACTGCTGGGTTTTGACATAGGACTCTTACTCTCAGCACATCGCATCCTCGAGAGCTCTGGCCGCCTTGCTTACCAACAGGAACACAACACCACATACCCATTTACAGAGCAATAAGTGTGTAAGAGTAGTAGGCTAATATATGAAGATGTACTCGTAGCACAGGCGATGAACTATCACAGTTCTCTACTATATCTACTGTTTTCATATAGTTCGATAATTATTATAGGGAATAAATACATAAGGAATCTAAGGAACTCTCAGATATTATAGGCAAGTCGATGGCAATTTCGGTGTTTTCTGCAGTCAATAAATACTCAGCTCTCGGAGAGCCTTGGCGTAAAACTAAATTGAAGGCGTTTTTTTAGGGTTCCGTAGTCAACTTATAATTTCGCCATGTCCGTCTGTCTGTCTGTCTGTCCGTCTGTCTGTCCGAGGCTTTGCTCTGTGATTGTTAGTGCTAGGATGCTGCAATTTGGCACAGATATATAAATCAATAAAACTGACAAAGTGGTAACATTAAATCTAAAATAAAATGTTTTAAGGGTATATATAACTCACCTACACATGCAGTAGAGAAGATTTTTTTGCTTCAATCCTATGGTGTGGTTTGTTGTTGGTTAATTTTATATGAACTGTTAAGTTATTTTTGACCCCCCGATAGCCAGTTACCAAACCGCTTTGAGCTGAAAGCGATACCCATAAAAGAGGTAAGTGTCTCGAAAGCACGTTTGGGTAATCTGCTTTTAGAAGCTACCAACAACACGAAGATAAATATTATGATATTTGTTTGAACAAAGTTGTTATCATCATCACCCTATTATGTCCCACTGTTGGACAAATGGGACCGTGGGACGGGCAGCAGCATCCCTGGAGTGCGGTGGAGACACTGCGATCGCCAACCCGCATGCCAAACGTGGTGATTATGGCATTTACCCCCCATGAAATTGGGGAAGGCCTATGTCCAGCAGTGGACGTCCTTGGGCTGATATGGTGGTGGGGATGGTGGTTGGACAAATGCCTGCTTTCACAGTTGAGCAGGAATGAGCAGTAGTCCCTACGCTGACTCGGGTTGCTTGGGATGGGACTTTACATACACCTTTGAATTTCTTCGCTGACTTTTGTAGGTTTCAAAGTACAAATGCCAAAGTAAGTATTGGCACTAAGAATATAAGTAAATGATTAAAAAGTAGTATACGTATAGTTAGCGTCATATAGTACATGTCAGCCAAAGTGGCCAAATAGTTCGATACACCATATATTTTGTATGGTGTTCCGAAGTATTTGGCCCCTTTGGCTGCTACGTATTATATCACGCTGACTGTACCACGCCATGACTGCCCAACAGCATGCCCTGATCATGCAAATAGGAACTTTTACTTGAACATTGCCACACGCAACACATGGAGCTGACCTGGACTACTGTGAGTAGAATATAAGCAATTATATTACTGATTCGGGTGAGATTATCGTGCTTGACGATATGTACTAAGGCCAATTACTTTATTTATTTATTTATTCGGGATGGCGGCTCTGAACAGCAGCTCATAATGGTGAATTCGACACTTTCAATCTATATAATTATTTAAATTGGCCAGTGAAATGACATGCGGTAGAGTCGCAAGGCCGGTTATGCGACCCCAGAGGCGGCTTGCGACCACCTGGAAGACGTGGTTTTATCAAAGATATTAATATTTTTACAGGCCCCCATAGAAACAGTGACTTGGTTATTTTTTATATAGAGTAGCTGTCGTCGGAATCTTTTCCGTCCCGTAAATTCCGTCACGGATTTCCACTCCGTCATAATATATGAAAGTTTAACTAATATTTTTGTTACTCAATCAAACAAAAACGGCTAAACGAATTTGCACCCAGATAGGGCTGTAACCTGAGATAAATACCGATACTGGTTAGTTGATGAGCCGGACAGAAACTAGTCTTTAAATAATAAATAATTTTATATACCATTAGGCTTCTTTCTGCTGCTGCTGCTGCTTGGACAAACGTCCAGGGCTCGAAAACCGGCATTTTTTTTAAACCGGGGTCATATGTTCGTGTTTTTGTCGTAAGTTTCGTGTTTTAGGAAAAATTCTGGAATTATGTACAATCAAACAAATAAATATACAAATGTCAATCATTTAATGGCATAAAATTGGGAACATGTTGGTTTACTTTTTTTTATTAAAAATGGGATTGCTCTTGGCCAGCATCTAGCCAGGGGGCAAATATGAGGCCGACGATGAAGCGAGCTCACCCAGAAGATGCCTATTCACTCGTGCCTTAAAAAGGTCCTGGTTATATGAACTCGGAAATACAGACGCCGGCAGAGAATTCCAAACCTTAGAAGTGCGCATGCGCTTTACGACAGATAAATACATAATTATTTCGTTTTATTTGTTGTAACGTGTAATTTTGTGATGTATGTAGTTGCAATAGCTTTTCTCAATATTATCGTGATACTAAAAATATTCACGCATGTGCCTAAGGTAAGCAATTTTAAAATACTTCTAGTATATTGTAATCTCTATTTGCTAGTAAGCTTCGTGCAGTTTAACACCAGACCTAGCCATTAGTTTAGCTGTGTTTAACCGACTAAAATTTCATTTCGTCTTTGTCTTTAAATCATTTTATTTTATTTATTATAAATTATGTACAAGCTCCCCCTTGACTTGGCCCAGCAGTAGGGCTGCCTGACTGACAACCTTAGAAAAAAAGTGAATATGTTCAGCGATGATTCTTTGCTATATTGTTCGGTTTATAACCGACTTAAAAAAAGGAGGAAGCCCTATGTTTCACTCACTGTATGTATTTTTAACCACGACGGAACGGCTAAGATATATATGCGTTCAGGGTCAGAGGTTGTATGTTTGTTTGTTTGTGCAATATCTCCAAAACGGCTTGACCGCTTTGGATACAGTTTTATGCAATGAATTACTGGTTCATTCGGGACGAACTTCAAATAAATAAATGTTACAACGATAACAAATAAATGTTACAAAGATAACACCAGGGGCTCTGAAGTTAAATTTTCGCTTGAAAGTTCGTTTGAGCGCATTTTCTCTGGAACTGCCTGACCAGTGGGGACAATTTTGATAGGGCTTAGTGAAGATTACAAGATCTGATGATAGAGCACAAAAACATAGTTGAGAATGTACAGATGTAAGGTATATTTTTGGCTGTTTTTGGGCCCTTTTGTTTTTGTGTTGTTGTTGTTTTGTTTTGTTTGTTGTGTGTGTTGTTGTTGTGTTTTGTTTGTTTTTGTTTTGGTTAGGAACCGTTCTTAATGAACTTCTGAGAGTCTGATGATGAAGTAGAACAACTTCACAAAATACCGTTCGAAGAAACATAGCTACTTAACCGCTTTTGGGCTCTTTACATTGTGTTTGCTGAGTAGCTTCTGTACAATGGTCTGCTGAAGTTCTGATGATGGATCAGAATAATATTAAAGGGAATCTTGTTAAGGGGTAATTATTTAGTGAACCATGTTTAAACTTTAGGACTAGTACGATTTGTGTATAAAAATTCCCCAATATAAAAAAAAAAAAAAACTGTTTTGTTAGTATTTATTAAGAAGCCTCTTCATATGAACTGCTGAAGGCCTAAAGAGCAGAACAGCATCATAGGGATTTTTGTGAAGGTAGTGTTGGGATTCTTTTTTTGCTAGCTTTTACGGAAACGACTGCCATCTGAATTCCCAACACAAGAGGGAAACTATACATTATTGGGATTAGGCTTCTAAAGAGAGTCGGCAACTTGACTGTTAGAAGTTCTCAAGCCACCCGAAGGCCTCTAACTTAGCTTAACGACTGCTGTCATTAGATCAATGGCTTAACGTGCCTTCTAAAGCAAGCTTAGTTAAACACTCAAAGCGGTCGTTTATCCAAGAGTTGACCTGTGCCGACGTAACCTCGCATACTGCACGCGGTATGCAGGCGATAAATTTAACACTGTATTTCTGTTAACTTTTCAGACTTAAGTCATTGGAGCGGGCAAAATGAAAGTTGCATCAGTTATTTTGGGTTCATAACTCAAAGTGCCGGCCACCGAATCAAAACACTTCCAAACTGTTGTGTGAACCATTCGAAGCATTTCATACAGTGGAAACGATACGACTGAATAGTATAGTACGATACTGCTACGATGTGCTAAGAATTTATAAAATTTCAGCTGAAGGACTAGTTATGTATGTATGTACGGATTACGGATGTAAAAATTATTTATTGTTAATGAGTGAAACATAACAATAAAACAATAATTACAAGGATAGTTGACATATGTACAAAGGCGAGCATAAGCATAAGCTTAAGCAATTAAGAGTTTTTGAGTTACAATGGCTATGAACTTATTTAAAGAAAAGTTGCTTTAGTTACCCGCCCAAACTTGATTTAATTTTTAGCTTATCAGTCAGTTATCCATGTGACTTATATCCCACTAGATTACGAAGGGTAGGTACATTTAGTTTTGCATTCATAATAAGCACGAAGCGGATATTGGGATTTTATGAGAAGTAAAGAACAGTGGACTGCCATCTCGCTCATATTTGGAGCACCTCAGCTAGGGAAGCAGCTCCACCTAACAGTAGACCGCAGCCATAATGTTATAACTCCTTGTTTTTAACCAACTAAAAAGAGGTTTTAATTTTCGCTGTATGTTTTTTATGTATAATGTTCGCCGGTTTCTTTGCATCTGATGATTAGATCATAGGAAAATCGAGGGCAACTCTCAAACTTTATAGGCATTTACTATCTGTTTCATATGTTTTACTATCTGTTTCATATGTTAATGGGCATTTACTATCTGTTTTATTTGTTTTCTAAAGCTATTCAAGTATTTGCATCTGGTAATCGCCATCTGATGTTCATGAACTGGTGAAGATACAACTCCTTTACAGTTAGGAGTTGGAGGATAATTCTCGAGTTAAATATTAACGGTATTACGTATAAATCGATACCTTTATTCTTTCAGGTTATTCAGGAGAGCTGATCATTATGATCATCATCATCCTAGCGTTATCCCAGTACAGTTGCATCCTGAACGATGCCCGCTGTCCGCCACCTAATCCCAAGAATTAGTCTAGGCACTAGGTTTTACGAAAGTGACTGCCATCGGACCTTTCAACCCAAGGGGGAGACTAGACCTTATTGGGATGAGGCTTGTCAAGTGAGTTGGCAACTTGACTGTTGGAAGTTGGCATCTAACTTGGTTTACAAAGAAGGGAGCGCTCAGTTAGTAACCACTCAAAGCGGGCACCTATCCAAGAACTGACCCCAGCCAACCTTAACCTCCGGCATACCGCACGCGGTACGCGGCCGCTGCTGCGGGCGACGAGCGCTCCTCATGTCATTCAGGTGAGCTGATGATGGACGGTAAAACTCCTTAACGGTTAGGAGTAAGAGGATGATTCTTTAAATATCATAATTATGCACATAATAATAGGCCATTAGCCGTATTCGTTCAAGTCATTCAGGTTAGCTGATGATGGAAGGTAACTCTAAAACAGGAGTTAGATGATGCGTTAAGTACGATTTTTGACACTACATGCAAAAAAAAACAAATTAAAACTCCCTACCTATAAATAAGTTAGAATTCGGTGCCTAGGCTTGCGTGTAGATGTATTTTGTTTTTTACCGACTTCAATAAAAGGAAGGAGGAGGTACTCATTTCGTATGCATGTTTACTTGTTTTTTATGTATGTATGTATGTTCCCCGATTACTCTTGACCACGTTGGCCGATTTTGATAATTCTTTTTTTCTTTCATAACAGGTACCCTGGCATTGAACCTCAGATCATAGAAAGAAATAGATGTGAAATGGGGGCGAGGCGCATGTCGCCGTGACATGGTCAAGAAGAAGTTTAAGTGATAATATATGAAAAAGCGTGATATTTTCTGCGAGCTGTACATTGAAAGATTTGTCCAATAATCACCCCGTACCGCGCTAAACCACGGCGCAATGTATCATGCCGCTGTAGCTTTGGTCGCTGCGTAAATTATTTAGTGGTGCGCAGTCGCCGGCCCACTGTTAGGCTCCGCCCGACTAGAGTGGTGCCGGTCAAAATTGCAATTTATGCGTCATCGATAAAATAGGAATAGAATGTCGAACTAGTCATTTAATATCAACGGTAAATTCACAAATCAATATTTAATAAACATAACTTTGTTCCAAAAGACTGCAGACCAACTTCCAAATTGATCTTATTACCCAACTTTGATAGAAGAAAGAAGGTTCTCACTGTTCTCAGTTCGTATTAATGTTTTTTTTTATGTATGTACCGCTATAATGCTTTACTATTTAATACAACTTTGGTGATTATATGAACACCATCTAAACTTGTTTTAATGATTTTTTTAATGTATGTACCGCTATAATGCTTTACTATGTTATACAACTTTGGTGATTATATGAACACCATAAAATTTAAATAGTCATCAATATCTTAACATAATAATTTAGAGATCGATGTCGATAAAACATCATTTAACGTTTGTCTCCCTCTAGTGTTCATTGCCTTTTTTGAGGGGTGCGTAAAGCCAAGCGCAGCGCTTGTTTGCATGGTGTCGTAAACTCGGCGGCACCGCCCGAGGTTTTGTTTTTACACGGTTCAATGTATGTGTGTGTGGACTTGGTGGGAGAAAACTGGGGACATTGGTTTTCGTTGAAAGGAAGCAGTAGGGCACTTCTCTCTTTTTTATGTTCTGAGCATTGAACCCATATAAATTTGGTGAAGGTCTAATGATGGGATCTAGGAGGAATCGTGGGAAATCCTCGAATTTGATAGGCAAGCATATGCCGATTTCGGTATTTTCTGTAGGTAACCAAGCATGTGATTATTACCAAACTTGTGATTATTTTGGAGTCACAAGTATCCATCCCTCCATAGGTTTCGGCGATCACGTCTTTTTTTTTCAAGATTCAAAGAGTTTATTTGTTCATCATAGGTAATAACAAGGTGTTAACAATTTTTCGTATCACTATGTGGTGCCTGTCGGCATACAAATATAATTGTCAAAATCATACACGTCTTGGAGTTTGATTTTATGGATCAATGTCTGTCGCACTAATGCGAGACGGATAGACTTCAAAGTATGCCAACCCAACGCCAACAGAGATGTACGTCAGTTTGTTTTAGGTCTACCGATTAATTCCGTTTAGGCCGCCAGGGACCTGCCGCGTTCCACGTCTGAACTGAACGATAGAGTTCCGTTGTCCCGTCCTTCTTCCGTTAAAATCAAGACTCTTCAAGATGGCACCTTATTTCTAGAACCTACTGTTTGCCATCGTATTGTAGCTTTGTCCTATCAATAATTGGTCCTGCCATTAGTTAATAATCGACTAGTAATGTATTAATGATACTTTTAACATATTCTTAGTACAAATAAAGATTATGATTATAACCCGTAACTTTTTTATATCACTGAATTGTTTAATAATGGTACGCATTATAATTTGTTTAATAAAGTTTTCTGGGAGATTATTCTATATTATAAACGTTTTATTGTAGTAAAGGCTTGTTTCTATACTTTCTGTTATGCGGAGTTTATATGGTGGCGATAACGCGATTATCATTCCCTTTGTTATTACAGATAGTAAATAACTGGGTGACCGGTCTTCACTCTGACTGCATTTTCCAGAGATACGACAAAGCTAGATCGATTGTTGGCCCCCGAAAACCCAATTTAATTGAAATCGTTTGAGCAGTTTCCAAAATCCCGATATAAAGAATTGCCCGTTTAAACGTACAAGATACGTTTTGTCTACCACGGAACGTTGTTATATACGGGTATACCTATGTTACTATCCTTGTAACTAGGATACCACCTGGTATTCACGGGCGAGAAAATGCTTTTCTGTTAATACATTACATAATGGTAAAATGTCTACATTTCGCGTATTCCCGTCGAAGAAGTTCCGTGGTGGAACTAATAGAGATTTTTTCCCAATAGTTCTGTAAACGGTAGAAAGGGGTAGTTAGGTATTCTGTACGACGACGAGCGAAGCGGAGTGTTAGTAGAACTGCGAACCTACAACGCGTGAGCCGAGCAGTTCATTCCCAGTAGTCCCGTGGAAGTAGTTCCGTGGTGGAACTAGTGAGACTTTTTTTCCCAATAGTTCCGTCAACGGTACAGAGTGGTAGTTAGGTACGACGACGAGCGAAGCGAGGAGGAGTGTTAGTAGAACTGTGACCCTACAACGCGCGAGCCGAGCGAGCGAAGCGAGCGTGCCGCGGCAGCGGCCGGCGAAGCGCCACAACTGAACATTGGGAACGGAACTATTGGGAAAAAAAGTCTCACTAGTTCCGCCACGGAAATACTTCCACGGGACTACTGGGAATAAACGAGCCGAGCGAGCGAAGCGACCGTGCCGCTGTAGCGGCCCGCGAAGCGCCACAACCGAACATTGGAATGGAACTAGCGGGAAAAAGTCTCACTAGTTCCGCCACGTAACTACTTCGATTGGACTAATGAGAATAAATGCGTATAACAACCTCTGTGGCACGGGCAAAATAAGTGGAAATCACCTTTGTGAAATAGAATCATGAAATTCCAAACTCCATCATCCCTACCGCACTTACTTTAACTCGAGCGACAGGGATGAATCCATCAAATTGCAATTTTTGCGATTAAACCGCTGACATGTGATTTCCCTGGATTATATTTAGCTTCCTCATGCTTGCCGATGTTAGACCAACATATAAACCCCGCATTATAGGTTTAGGAAACTACTAGGTCTAAATAAAAATATTGAACCCTTTGAACGCCAAGAGCAACTAAAGAACGAAGATGTTGCATGTTGCCGTGCCTTCGGCTACGCTACCAGTCGCCGTCCTTTACACTAGGGTTCAAATTAAATCTTATGGACAGTTAGTGGGCGTTTAACGCATTCACTGCCAGCAACTACTTTCATCTAGTGCTCTGAACGCGTCTGTGAGTTCATATAATTTAGCTTGATTCGCCCAGTGCCTTCAACGCATATGCAAGTTGTATTCATTTTGCAATGTTACACATGTCTTATCTTATCCTGAACTCATATGTGTGTTTGAGGCACTGGGTATATATTTGATTAAACTCTCATGTGCATTTGAAGAACATAGAAAAGTGCGTATATGCCGCACTAAATGTAAAAATATAACCAGAGGTCCAGAAAAAAGAACTGTCAGCGAATGCGTTACGTGACACTGCCGTTCATGAAGAATGGTATTCAAAGGGTTACTACAGTACATCCTTAAACCACCACAGTAGATTCCGTAAGTAGTGTCTCACACGCCAAACACTTTATAGCAAAAGACAGAAAATGAACCTTACTTGAGAGTATGTAGGTTGCCTTTACAATATTTAACATCGAATGATATGAGGTCATGGCGTGTGGGTCGCTTTTACCGACTTGAAATTCAATGGTGGCGAAAAGGTTAAGTTTACCGTTCAAAAGCGCAAAAATTATCAAACCCGCGAAGGAGAGCCCAATGTGCATAGACTAGGACATCTAACGGCAAAATGGAGTAGAAAGTGCGCTGTACAGACAATTTTTTGAACAATAATTCTTCTCAATTTAATCTGTAACTGAATGTAAGAAAACTCAATTGTTCAAGGCCAACTATTGCTCAAAATGTTGCCAGTGTAAACGCACCTTAAGCGCTCTCTTTGCCTTGACACTCCAAACCATTGATAGGTACTGGATTTAATTACTAATACTGGAATTTAATTTAATTACTAATACTGGAACTTAATATTTTGACGCTATTTTATGTAAAATAGGATAGGCAAGTTTTTTTTTTTAAATATTTACCTTTTATAAAATTTAAGCGTCTAAAACGATTATGTGGAGTCGGCATTATTACTAAAATATAATACGATTACTCCAAGTGGCAAATAGCCGAACTATTTAGCTACTTGCTTCCTAGAGTGTCTAATAACTTATTCTACTACACACAAGATGTCACTTTAACAATAATTTGACTTTTTTTTTAAAGTCTTATAATTATAGTTATTACGCTTCGGTAATTATTAGATACAATCAACGCATTTTAGGTATATTTTATGTTGGGAACATAAATTACATTGCGGCTTAATGCAAACTACGAGGCACTCGACAGCTGCAGATGAAATCATCACATCAGCCAAAAGACGTCCACTGCTGGACCAGACCTTCTCCCAAGTATCTCATGGCCGCCCACTGCCACTTGAGTCCTGCATCACTCTGAACTATGTCAACGGCCCATAGCTCTCCTACGGATCTTCAATTTCTGATTCGATCTCGTAGGGAAACTCCGAGTTCCATTGCTCCCTGACTGACATTGAGCTTTCTCATTCGGCCCACTGTTAAATACATTACGAGTATATGTTTTATTAGTCATTATTCGCACTTATGCGGTACTGTGTTTCTCCTCCTCACCACAAATTTTGTACCGTTTAAAAAATCTTCGGGTTAAAGTCGTATCGAGTCGATTAATTCAGGCAATAAACCATCTATGTGCACTAACTTCCGTTTAACCGTTTCTGTTTGATTAAATTTTAAATTCCCAAGAATCTAAACATACAAACTTTCACATTTATACTATGAGTAGGTATGATTACTTTATCCTCCCGAGCACGCCTGTATACGGGAATGCGTTTTAGAGATATAATGAAATAGATTGAGAAAATATATAATTTAATCTTACTTTCACAATTGAATTAATTCGACTAGGACGTTTTAACAACAAAAATATTCCACGTCCGTGGCAAACAAGCATACGGCCGCCTGATGGTAAGCAGACACCGCAGCCTATGGACACCTGCAACTCCATGGGGTTGTCGACCCTTTGGGAAAACCTCGGCAGGGAGCTCATTCCACAACCGGAGAGGAAATTCCTCCCTTCCTATTGCTTTTATTTAATTATTTCACATCGTAGGACAAACCGGACAAAAACATCCGTTTTGTCCTACGAAAATTGACATATAATATCGTAGGACAAAACGGATTTTTTTGTCCGGTTTGTCCTACGATGTGAACAAAATCGTAGGACAAATCGGACTACATCTTTTTTTGTACGTTTTTTGAATTCCTCTATTATATCTTGTGTTATTATATTATATTATATCTTATGCTATGTCAATCAGTCTGTTTAGATCTGTCATCAAGTCAAGTCGAATATAATAATTCCCGTACTTCAACAGTTGGTTACTAACTAAAACTCTCAAATTCTTAAAACTCTACAAGCTAGTAGTGTATACACACTATTGTACACACATATACCCAAACTAGTACCAATACCGGTACCTTCCTGGATCCGACCTCGCTTAGATTGGCGACTGGACTGCGACTCGGGGTCGCGGTATGTACCCCACATATATGCTCTTGTGGCACGGACGTAGACCGACTGGGACACCATGGATTGTGTTGTCAAAAAAGTGCAGGCCGTTTTTCGAGACATGCGACGCTTAATGATATAATCCGCAGGTCTCTTGCCACCGTCAATGTGCCTGCTCTTCTTGAGCCGACTGGCATGGTCAGGGACGATGGTAAGAGACCTGATGGGGTGTCTTTAGTTCCTTGGAGCGTGGGACGGATGTTGGTGTGGGATGCTACCTGTGTAGACACACTGGCACCGTCTCACCTCCAACGGACTACAGTAAAAGCGGGTGCAGCGGCGGAAAACGCCGAAATTCTAAAGCGTAATAAATACAAGGGCCTCGGCAGAGAGTACATGTTTGTACCTTTTGGCGTCGAAACTCTAGGTCCATGGGGTCCCTGCGCGCATAAGTTATTTGCAGAAATTGCGAAGCGTCTGGTTGACGTAACTGGTGACCGAAGAGCTGGCGGTTTCCTCGCTCAACGTATCAGCATTGCGATACAGCGAGGAAATGCCGCCAGCATCCTCGGTACAATGCCTCAAGGGCCCGTTTTAGATTTAAGTTAGTTTTAATTTTCTTAATATTATTTTGGTTAAGTATTCTTGTATATATTTTCGTTGTACATAAATAAATGATTACCTTCTTACGATCTTATACGTACCAAAGTGTGTTTAATGTTTATTGATTCTTTTACTATAATAATTTCATGTCATGATTGGATTGAAAATCTCAGTTTATTTCGTGCTTTTGAGTTTTTTATTTAATTTTAAGGCGGTTTTTTTATTAATTTTTATTTTATTTTCCGTGGTAAAAATGACAGATTTACCTATCATGCGTTCTAAAAGTTACGTGCTTACCCTACGGAAGTTACTCCCGCATAGGTGTCTCGTTAAATCCTTATGATGCACCAAAATGAGCATGCGAAAGATAGTACGATCATTTTCGGCTGTTAAAGAATTGTCTCCATTTGAAAGCACACCAGGATAATAAATCCCATATAAACTTAACACACCACAACGTCAGTTCAGTACAATTTTCAGTTAAGAAGACGGAGACACTGACAGGTGAAGACCTGTCAGATGTCACTTATCGGTCTCTCTCAAACTTTCTGAGTTGTACATTATAGTAGTACGTCATACAGTTTATAACCTTTAAGTAACTTTTAGGTTATAAACTGATTGACTTCTTAACCGCCGACTACATTGACACTATAGTGCGAATAGATGAGTTGTACAGAAATCGTTCAACTTTAATGAGCGGATCTGCTTTTCTGATATATGTGTCTACAGTAGAACAAAGTACAATCAGCCAGGAATGTGGTCTATCACTTTTCATCTTTATTATTTGTGTGTGAAAGTTCAGAAGTTGTAGACAACTTCTGAACTTTTTTCGCTGACTATTTACCAGTATGGTGCTACTAGTTACTGCTAAGCCAAATATGATTAATTAACTGGTATGTTCGTGAAATCACTTGTGCGCACAACTGCGTAAATATTGCGTTGCATTAATGATTTAAGTACAAGTAAATACCGTGCCCGTCTGTGATTTGTGTGACCGGCCATCACTTGCTCTCTGAACTTAATTTTAAATCCGAACGTCTAGAGCGTGGGGCGCGAGTTAAAAAAGAAACAAGCAAGTGCGAGTCCAACCTTCGGACCGAGGGTTCCATGTGATATGTACCTCTCCCGACCCCATTAATTCAGGTGACATTGAACGCCATAGGTACAGCGCCATCTTTCGGAGCATTATACAAACTTAGTTTAGAAATGTTTTTTTATGACAAAAAATATAAAATCTTGATATTCATATAATTATATCTTTCCTGATATTAACGTTGTGTTATAATTTCATATATTTTTCTTTGTAAACTTCAGAAATTAGGGAGAGAACGGTATTTTTTTTGCATTTTCCTTCACATACCAAAATTTATCCACCGTAAAAAAATAAAAACTGTTTTAGAATTTGCAATTCAAGCCCTTTCATATATGACTCCCCACTTGACATAGTCCCTAGACTTTAAACTTTTGCACCCCCTGGTTTTTTTTAATAAACATGTTCTATGCATCTGGCTGCCTTTGTTGAGATATTTAGCAATGTGCCAGACAGACAGAGCGGCACCGTAAGGTTTCCTTTTGTACCTTATGAATATGGAACCCTAAAATGAATCCCAGAATTACCATTACTATAGTGGTCGGCGGTTAAAAAGTCAATCCTGACACCTGTCATATTCATACAGTTTATAACCTTAAAGTGACTTTTAGGTTAAAAACTGTATGGAAGTGACAGGTGTCAGGATTGACTTCTTAACCGCCAACTACTATACATTGGATTGGTTTTGGATATCTGTCGGTGCGCGCTTGCTGTTTCACGTTTTTCTTGACGAAAACCTATTTTTAGATTTTAGTACAGAAATGGCAATTTAAGGTGACTTCCTGACTTGGCGGGGCGGAAGCGATATGTGATAGGTATTTTGTTCTTTGACGTGAGTTTACTGATGTGAGATTTCCTCACTTGGCGAAATACTGACAGTATTACATTTGCGCAGTAATAATACCATGCGCAGAAGCGGGGTAGTACTGCATTCCTTAGATTAATAATACCAACACTTGCGTAGTGTTAAGCGAGAAGATGGGTTAGAACGGGACAGATAGTACTATCATTTTCGGCTGTTAACGATCTCCATTTAAAAGCACACCAAAATTTCAAATCCCATATAATCCCTAACGTCACGAACGTCAGTTCAGTGCAATTTGCAGTTATGAAACCGGAGACACTGACAGGTGGAGACAAACTACACTTTTCTATTAGTAGTTATTTTAGACATTGCAAAAAAGAAAACTACCATTTTAAAAGGGACTCTGGCAACGATTTAAGGCTCAATAAGTCAGCTAAATAAAAAATGCAAAATGCACGAAAAACTGTCAAGAGACTGTGACTTGGCAGTGTATTTCTGAAAGTCATTTTTGTATACAGATGTATGGAAAAGGTATGGGTGCCTAAATACTGTGGTAGTGTACCAAGCTTTAGGATTTATAATTTTTTTTTTCAGAAATTTATATTGACTTTCATGTGTACAAAAAGGCTGAAAAATTAACCGTAGATACTTACGGCAGAAAACAGTTTGTCTACAACCTACAAGCACTCTTACCGTTCATCCAATCTTTGTCAATTGGCTTGTCCTTCGTACTTAATGACTTTGATATCTGTCATAATTGATTCAAACATAGTAATTTTCAAATCAATTCAAATAATCATTGATACTTGTAAATACGTCAAGGTTCTGCCCGGTTACGCAAATTAAAAGTCAAGCGTTGATGACATTATGATGGTGGAATCTTTTAATAAGATGATCTACTCATTAGAAAAGTATTTAGAATTATGATAATCTTTGTGATTCTTGGGACAAGTGTGTGGTAAGAATTCTTGACAGTGTATAGATGAAGAAAAACAAAGCATATCTTTAGATTTATAATATTCATATAAACATACAGATATTGTATATGGGCGTTAAATGTGAAAGTTTGTGACGATGTTTTCTCATAATCTTAAAAACTCCTGATAAGATTAAAACGAAACTTTCCAGTAAGGTAGGTTAGACATTTGAATGGGACATAGGCAATAATTTGTACAAATACGAAGCCGCGGATACAGCTAGTTTTTAAATAAGAAAATAATACATCTCATTAGAAGATGGCATATCATATGATAATATTGATAATTAATTCCGAGCCATGTATAAATTAATTAAATTAACATAATTATGTATATTTTTAATGCATAAAGAGTAAGGCTTCCTAAGTGCCACAAATAAAAACAAATCAACTCTGAACAAGGACGACATAATTTATCTTGTTTATGACTAGATATTAATTATAACTGAAAAATTTTGCGTTTGTCAAAATATATATATTTTTTACATTTCCCGGTTAGCCTACGCCTTAAGCCAATCAATACTTGTGTTTTCTCTCTGAGAGTTCCTTTAATTGGATTTGTTTTTTTACCTAAGTCTCTATCAGGTTTTTGTTGCTTCTAGTACTCCTAAATTTAATAAATAAATAAATATGTACAATATTGTTATTGGATTACACATTATGTTGGTATTTCAACCAGGTATCAATTAAAGTTGCCTAAATAAGGGCAGTGAGTGAGCAGGCATATCCTGCTATCGGATAGACCTTTGGCACAACCCATTAGGTTGGTGACTACGCTTGTTAGCTACCAGGCAACATTGTATGGTTATTTTAACACAATAGTCGATATCCTTTTTCGAAATCACCTACAAATAGAGTATTTAAAATATCTACATTGTCTATCTAAAATTAAAATTAGCTAAAGTCTCATTTTTATGGTTAAAATTTACACGTAGCATTATAATTTTAGCTGTGCAGCTAACGGGTAGCAAACCAGACGCATGCTAATTATCTGTTGTAAAACTATGTCAAGTAAACATAAGCACTAAGTCTGTCTAAGGTTCAAGGCTTCCCATTTAAATTATTTAGTATTCGTATCACGCACTCGCATTTTCCTAAATTTCCAATAATGTAGAAGTAAGAGGTCACAAGTTCCAATGGTCGCGGTGACCTTTAGAAGTTGCGTCACATTCTTCCCCCGTCTGAGCGCCCGCGCAGCTTCCATATTTATTATATTTTGTCCACTCGCTTGAGTATGCGAATCCTAATTGCTTAGTTGAATCGATATGTGGAATTCTGGTTCTATGTGTTGAGGCAGCGCGAACGTAGTAGAGGATTTTTTATATAAAGTCAACGCACCTTGTATATGTTTAAATAACTTAATATTAAATAACATGAAATTGTTAGCTATAATTCCGTAGTGATTTCAGCAATGTAGAAATCAATATTTATTTCCTTTCTTACTGCATAAATAAAATATATATTGAATTAGCTTCCTCTCATATCCGATTTAAGAGTCACGGGAAGTATTTTTGCGGAAGCTGTAGCAAATAGTATACACACAGCCGCAGTACATACATACTTTATTTATATTGTAATAGAGTCCGAAATTCACTATCATTCAGTTTCCTTGACTGTACACACAAGTCTTGTATACATCTAAATAAATTTTAAAAGTTTACTTTGTGCATGATTTAAATTTAGTTCACATAATAATATCAAAGAGCAAGGTCAGTCAGGGTATTATATAAGTCTTATTGCCAGTTTGTTTTCTTAAAATTAAAAGAAGTCTAGATACGTCCGGTTTGATACTGTTTTTAATTAATGACCGTAAACTTATTTGTTCACCTGTTTTAGTATTTTTAATGGCGAACGCCTAAAGGTTATGACATTATTATATTGTCCTGAGCTCATGAGTTGCTTACAATATTTAATTAATTTATTCAGCTTAATTAAAAAGACGTCCTCTTAATAGATCCGGCTATTTGAATTTGTAAGTTGTTTTTTACGTTTTACATATTGTATCTTTATTGGATACCAATAAGCTAAGATTACAACAAGGATGATTTATAGGAACATTTACAATAAAATATTATGAAATATGTGTTAAGTTCTTAACATGTCTACTAACATAAGTCAAAATATTTAAAAAATCATCATAATGATTTTAGCAACATGTCCAGACACAAAATATGTTATTAGTGCAAATAAGTGTAATGCAAAAAAATGTGTTAAAATTCTAGTTCTTAGTTCAAACATATTAAATGAAGCAATTGAGTAATCACCGGTTTTGATAAATACCTTAATTGATTAAGATCACGATTTGTAGTTCAAGCCGCGCACGCGCCGACTCATTAAGTCAATTAAGTTTTTATGTCAATTACACTTTATGTTTACACGTTTTTATTTTTATTTTTGTACAGTTATAATATACATAAACAAAAGGTTATCACGTATAAGATACAAGTATTTTTTTATATAAAACTTCGTATACCTTTTAAGTTATAACGTTTTATACTTACATACATAAATTAGTAATGTATAATTACCATTCTTATAATAATAAGAATGGTAATAATATTTTGTGTTTGTGTTTTTATTTTTGCATTTTTTATTGTCATGAATAAATGTTTCGTTTCTTTAATTTTTTTAACTGTTAAATATTTTTAAACATTCAGCCATTGTATCTTTATCGAACTGTGAGTTATAAAAAAAAGTTGTAAACGCAAACTCACCATATTGTATGTTGCAACACACTCACTGCATTTCACACGGCACTACGCGGCGCGAGCGCGGCACTTGTGGCCGGCGCGTGAGTCGTCCTCACTATATAGCTTCGGATGTACAGCCTGAAAGCGCGCCGGCTTTTATGGATCATCAGTCATTACTGGGTTTTCCTGAAAGGCACTGAAAAAACAGTTCCATTGACATATTTAAATAAATTTTGTTGCAAATGTCATCGCCAGGATATTAAATTTTATTATTAATTATTATATTTCATTTTATTTTATATATTTGCACATATAACGTGCCTTTAGACAATTTTTTTGTAAAAATTTTCAAATAAGGGACTAGCATGGCACAATACTCAATCCGTTTCTATATAACGATTATCTTTATCAACGTTACTATTTAACTGATTCGTATTTTAAAACATAACCAATGCAGTAAAATAAGTTATTTTTTTATATAATAAATATATGAACATTGATCCACAAAAGTGGCATTTGAAATGAAATTTACCACTACTACAGGCGTTATTGTGGACGAAGCCTTTTTAAATCCGGACCCGGGTATGTCCTAAAATTACGTCGAAAACTACCGGGGGATGGGCAGCAGCATTCCTGGAGTGCGGTGGATATAATGCGCTTGCCAACCCGCATGCCAAGCGTGCCGATTATTGCATTTACTTACCCCCCATGAAATTGGGGAAGGCCTATGTCCAGCAATGGAAGTCTCAATAGACTTCCATTGCTGGTGGCTGATATGGTGGTGGAAGCCTTTTTAGAAATAGCTACTTAAAGACATATTAAATATAATGAAACGGGTCACTCACTTCTTTAAGGTCGAATGTCGCTCGACATGTTTCAGACCGATACGCGGTCCTAAAAAGCTACTTAAAGATTTATGAAATATTCATACTAAATTAATTATATTTGTTTTACTCTGAGTAATTTGCTGGTGAAAAATTACCAATAATTACAATATCATATGTCATAAACCCAAAGTTCCCACGAGTATTAAAAAACAGTTCTATTCAAACTTAACTTTGTGATGGGTTTATACCTGTAAATAAAGAACCTTTATTATTATTATTATCTCTGTATTTATTTTCGTACTTAAGCTAGGTTTTTTTACAATAACTTTATAAAAATAAAATATATAAACATACATACAAAATATAAAAGCATTATAAAAAATTTAACCTAGGGTGCCGCCGGCAGCGAGGCAGGGCCTAAGCTACCGGTGGTTAGGTTATTATTATTAAATGTAACCGCATTATTACTTAATCCTTTTGTCATAACTCTAGCTAACACAATCGGGCTGGAGGTGTAAACCCTTAAAGATACATGCCATTAAAATTCGATTGGCCTTGAACCGTGGTGACCATTGCCATCAGATAAACAGTAAGTGCATTTCTTGCCAATATCGTATTGCCATCGGACTTAGCCACTTTAGTCGGAGCGATGACTTATATAGCCCAAGCCCATCTCATCATCATCATCGTCATATCAGCCGAAGGGCGTCCACAGCTGGACATAGGCATCCGCCATAGAGTGCCACAAAAGCGGGTCCTGCGCCATCAGCATCCATCGCGACCGCTCCCGCTCAAAAAGTTGTTGATGAGATGGGGTCGCCCAATAATTTGCAAGCTATGCAACTGCAACATGATTTTTAAGCGAAATTGACATTTATGTTTAATATCACACCGTGGAGTTAAGGAAATAATATTAAAATCTATAATTAAATCTTCGAGTGGGTTAGGTTATTAGTATGCAGATTTATTAATTTGCTAATGGTCCGAATGTGATGTAACCCAGGTGAACGTTTTAATAATTACCTTACTATAACAATCTAAGAACTAATTAAAAAGTTGAGTTTGATAAACTTCTGTCATGTGATTTGTGTAGTATTTTATTCATATTCATATAATTTATTGCATATATACGTGTTTACATTGGTGTCATAATACAATTTGTTTCAACATGTACCCTTTCGGGCATAGCAATGTACTTCAACGTCTACAACTAAATATACCTAATTACATTATAGCAAAGAGTGATTAATTAAATTTAAATCAACATGTATCCTTTCAGGCATGGCAATCTACTAAAACGTCTTCAACTCACTGTAATTACATTTCATAGCTAGGGTGTAAGCAATTTTAGTATTATTATAGTATTTTTCTGTGTAAAAATATGTGCTGTCCATTCAAAAACACTTTTAAAAACATTTTCTGTTCGTTATATCAAAAACTATTTATGTGTTTAGTTAGTTACTGCTTTGAAGCTTCTCTTTAAATAACTGAAATATTAATAATTCATACATTTTGGTAATAATACAACTCACAGCATTTTTTCTATGATCTTAAAATAGACGCAACGTTTAAACGCTGACTTTGATAACGAAGTTCATATTTTTATGCTCAATTTAATCCTCTTTTTGAACTGCTAAGGTAAATGGATGATTTTTCTAAAATGGTTTCAATGCTTTTACACCACACCTTCCCAAAAAGCGCGTTTTTCCGCACGCTGCTCGTCCGGAATAACCCACTTATTGTCCAAGTGGTGACGTAAAATTGTGTACAAAACACGGGCCGTAAAACAGAAAGCCCTCTCTCGCATATTTATGACCCTCGCCTGCGGCTCGGGTCTCAAACATCTGCCATATCGGCTTTTCTTTGTTTTACAACCCTTGTATCGTAAATAGAAAATATCGCTCTTCCATGTAAACAAAACGAATAAAAAAATTCGCCAAAAATTCAAAATAGCTAATAAGCAAAAAATACACTGAGTTTTCCAATCCAATCATGAGGTGAAATTTATACCTACGAGCTCATTACACTATATGTACTAAACATACTCCAATCTTTAATTAAACAAGAATTGAATACAGAACACTAATTTAAGACGTAATACGTTTTTAGGGTTCCGTACCCAAAGGGTAAAAACGGGACCCTATTACTAAGACTTCGCTGTCCGTCCGTCCGTCCGTCTGTCACCAGGCTGTATCTCAAGAACCGTAATAGCTAGACAGTTGAAATTTTCACAGATTGTGTATTTCTGTTGTCACTATAACAAAAAGTACTAAAAACAAAATAATAATAGTAATTAAGTGGGGCTCCCATACAAAAAACGTGATATTTTAGACATTTTTCATGGCTACCACTCGCCGAGCTAGATCTTAAGAACCGTCATACCTAGACAGTTAAAAATTTTCACAGATTATGTATTTTTCTTGTGGCTACAACAACAAATACTAAAATCATAATAATAATAATAATTAAGGGGGGCTCCCATACAACAGAGTAGTTGTTGGCGTTTTTTTCCTGGTACGGAACCCTTCGTGCGCGAGTCCGACTTGCACTTGGCCGGTTTTGATTAATTAGCTACGTAACAAATATACAATTTTTTGTAGTTTCATCACCTACTACTAGGTGCCAAACAATTTTTCAAAGTCAAAGTCAAAATATTCTATATTCAAATAGGCCTAGCAACAAGCACTTTCGAATCGTCAGTTATAACATGTATTAACATATATATTAATTGATTATTTAGAGCAATTTATTGATGCTATTATTATTCACCTTATTTATTTCTTTTTCTTAGGTTAGATTTTTTACAATAAATTTATCAAATGTAAAATATAAAAATACACGTACAAAGTATAAAAGCATTATAAAAAACCTAACCTAGAGTGCCGCCGGCAGCGAGGCGGGCCTAAGCTATCGGTGGTTAGGGCGACAGAGAGAGGAACCTCCGGACTATCCGCGCCGTGTCCAGGAGTACCGCCTTCTGTATTTGACCCTTGACCCAGCCATCTAACGAGAGTCTCTTGAGATGTTGGTCGAGACTCTTCGCTATTAGACCGTTCACAGAGACGACTATCGGGACAATAATCGTTGAATCAACTATTATTATTATTATTAAAAATAAAAGTTTACAAACTTGTATTTTACTATGTTTTTGACACAACTAACAACATTATCCAAGTAATCAATGTAAGTATATTGTACAAAAGTTTGCTTTTCCAAGTACAGTCAGCTGCAAAAAAACGTGACCCCTCTGCATACAAACTTCTCTGCATCATTACTCGCTAACTAGTAATGTCTGCTTAGCTGTGATAGTTTTGCTTCTAAATTAATTATAATATTATTATTATTTTCATTTATATATTCATTCATTTACGAGAAAAACAATATACTTTGTGTTGAATTTGCACTTATAAACACCTACAGTTAAAACAAACCCTAGGTACCTTACAATATTTATTAGCAACCGTTTAGCTGGCAGGGAAGGGATGGGGACACGTGACTAGAACAAAAATTAGCACTATTTAGGGTTCCGTAGTCAACTAGGACTAGTTTCGCCATTGCCGCCTGTCTGTCTGTCTGTCCGAGTCTTTGCTCTGTGACTGTGACTGTTAGTGCTAGAAAGCTCCAATTTGGTATGGAGAAATCAATAAAACTGACAGTCGTAAAAAATAAAAATAAATTAAGGGTACCTCCCCCCCACGTAAAGTGGGGATGCAATTTTTTTGCTTCATCCCTATGGTGTAGGGTGTTGTTGGATAGGTCTTTCAAAATAAATAGAGGTCTTCATCGAACGCTTGATCAAATGAATATTTTCGGAAAAATTCACCCCAAAAGAAACAAAAAAAGTATCCCCTCCTCTAACTTTTGAACTATGGGTCCAAAAAATATGAAAAAGTCATGAAAGTAAAGCTTACTAAAGACTGTTGAGCTGTTTTTGAGTAATCGTAAAAAAGTCTTCCCTTCTTAGCAAAAGACGTATAATAATAATAATATTGCGGGATCAATCTTACACAAATCGACCTAGTCCCAAACTAAGCAAAGCTTGTACTATGGGTACTAGACGACGTATACATACTTATATATATAAATACATACTTAAATACATAGAAAACATCCAAGACTTAAGAACAAATATCCGTGAAAAACCGTATGAAACGCTTCTGCGAAGGTATTTTGCTTTTTATTGTTTTTTTTTTAAGTAAGTTCATTAGGCAACTACGGAACCCTACACTGAGCATGGCCCGATATGCTCTTGGCCGATTTTATTAAAGTTAAATATCACGAAAATCTCACATTATTGTTACATGAGCTATCCAACGATACCACAGACGAAGGCTTTAGAAAAAAATGCATTACCATTATCTTTCTAGGAAATATCCCAAAAAAAATCTTCAATTTTCTCCCCCAAAAATAGTGATTAATATGACTATATCTATGCTAAAATAAAGCTTTCTAGTAGTAACGGTTACTGAGCTAAGCCGTGGACAGACCTTCCTTATTTACTGCGGAACCTTAAAAATAGAAAATATTTAATTGACTACCTCTCTCATCATCATCCTCCTAGCGTTATTCTCAGTACAGTTGCATCATGCAGGATGCCTGGGGTCCGCTACCTAATCCCAAGAATTGGCGTAGGCACTAGTTTTACGGAAGCTTCTACCATCTGACCTTCCAACTCGAGGGGGAAACTAGACCTTATTGGGATTAGGCTTGTCAAGTGAGTGGGCAACTTGACTGTTAGAAGTTCTCAAGCCGCCCGGAGGCCTCTAACTTGGCTTAACGACTGCTATCATAGACAGCAACCGGGATCAACTGCTTAACGTGCCTTCCAAAGCACGGGAACGCTCAGTTAGTAACCACTCGAAGCGGTCACCCATCCAAGGACTGACTTCGCCCAACATTGCTTAACGTCGCGTACCGCACGCGGTACGCGGGCGCCGCTGGGCCACGAGCGCTCCAATTGACTACCTCTCTACTTTTAAATATTCCCAGTTCACAAAATATTTGATAACATCCGTTTCAATTTGCACTAAGAAAATAAACCAGGAGATGCGCTCAATTTACAACACATTACAATTCATCATGGTCATGTACCAACTAGTATGATTATGATTATCCATACTTATCAATCATTACATACAAATCGGTTACAAATTCGACTCTCAAGTGTGCATTGTCTTTGCCACCCACCTCCTTAAAATATATGACAAATAAATATTGTCCTTACGCACTCGTGTCAAGGTCTAAAATAAAGTGTCCATTTTATGAGTTCCCCTGTCAACTGATTCGTAAAATTAAGCATAATATCCAATATATTCATTAGTTAGTTTCTTGAAATTAAATCGTTGATTCATGACTTGGAAGGTCTGAAGACGGAAGGATGCAGGATTCATATTTAAATGCCATTATTTTATCTTTCAGATGTATGAATACACCTTGCGTTAAAATTACCTTTATTTAAGGAAGCTTCCAATGCAATAATCTACGAAACTGTTATTAATGTCAATAGTAACTTTTTGTCAAACATGCTCGAAAATGATCGTATTTTGTTTAAAAATTAAATTAAAAAGTGAAATAAATTATTTCCCGCTGCGTTAAACTTTTGGAAAATCCTTCAAAGTAAAAGTAAAGTATAAGTCATTTATTTCTTTTAAGTAGGCTTAGAAACAGGCACTTTCAATTATCCATACTTACCATATTAAGTCGAATGTACTAAGGAAAATTCATCCTAAAACCATCCGCAACCCACGAGTTTTCTAGTGTGTACGCACCTCTATAAATATTTTGTTTACTTTTCATTTTTTATATGTAACTATAAATTCAAAACTTTAATATAAGTTACAATTTCATTCATTTGAACATGAAATTTAGGCAGCAGAACCAAAGTGACCGATATAGCCCTCCGAATCGCTAAAGCTAAGTGGCAGTGGGCGGGGCACATTGCACGTAGAACCGATGGCCGTTGGGGCGGAAAGGTTCTCGAGTGGCGACCACGTACCGGAAGGCGTAGCGTGGGCAGGCCCCCCACACGGTGGACCGATGACCTGGTAAAGGTCGCCGGTGTCCGCTGGTTGCGGGTGGCGCAGGACCGGTCATTGTGGATGTCTTTGGGGGAGGCCTATGTCCAGCAGTGGACGTTTTCGGCTGACATGATGATGATGATGAACATGAAATTAACTAAATATGTTACTATTAAAAAATTTAAAAACCATGATTTGAGTGTTGAAGTTTAGTATGTAAACTAATTAACACCTTTGAATGAAGTCATCAAAGGGGTGCTTTTGGCCGAATCAAAGGTACGTCACCAAATGTTTTTTGCAATATATATTTGTGTTATTTCCTCGCATTGCTTGAGAAAAGCAATACTACCTTTGCTGAAACCGGGATTGCCTGAACTAGATTTATTTATCGGCAAACACTTTGTTCGGCAACCCCTAACTTTCCGAGCCTCGGCAATAATTAACAGCTTCCATATTCATGTATAGGTAAAAAACTTAATAAAAGGACATGTTGTACTCGTATGTAGTTGTGATGTGTTTGAATAGACATTTGTTTTGTTTAAGTTGTTTATCTATTGTTATTAATATAAGTTTCATTATCTTTTTCTTGAATAAACATAAAATAGATATACTTTTTACAGAATCTCCTAAGAATCTGACCTGTTTTAATGGCTCCTAAGTGTATATTATTATCATCATAATCATCATTTTCAGCAATCGCCCACTACTGGGCATATGCCTCTCTAAGGACAGGTCAATTACCTAACGTGATCATTAAATTTTGATAAAATAACATATGTTTATACCACGATAGAGTGAGACTTATCTGATGCATAATATGTTATTTAAATGAACATTAAAATTCGAAATTACTGATATATAAAATTTATTCAATAAGTGTTACGGCCAAGCTGCCGATATAGTAAAAGACTCCTTTATTTTAGAGTATATGCATTTATTGCACTTAGTTATGTAATATTTTAATTAAAACATTATTTTCTTCATTGACAATTAAATTATTCCAAGAACATTTTTCATATGTCAGTATAAATCAATAATAAAAAACGGACGCTAGAACACTCGCCGGCCAGCATGTCAACACGCCGCGGTGCGAAGAGGCGTTAACATTCTCCCCCCCCTCGAGGAGGTAGAGCCTCGAGGATAAAGAACGCTCCTTGAGGTTTAGGTAGGGCGCACAGCCTGTGAACAGCTCGCCGTATTATGCCTCGCTTCGTAGAGATGTCCGCCACTCTAGCCACGTTATCATCTCCTGGATAAAGTTTGAGTATGCGCCCTAAGCGCCACTTCATTGGTGGAATATTATTTTCCTTTATGACGACAACGTCGTTGATCTGCAGCCCATCTGTGTTGACCTTCCATTTATTTCTTTGTTGTAATTCAGAAAGAAATTCTTTATGCCAGCGATTCCAAAATTGCTGTCGCATTTGTTCTATATGCTGGTATCGGCTTAGTCGATTAGTATTCACGTCGAGAAGATTGGGTGATGGCAACGAAATTAACGACTGGCCTATCAAGAAATGACCTGGTGTCAAGACTTCAAGATCGTTAGGGTCAGCTGATAAACTGGTCAAAGGCCGAGAATTCAATATCGCCTCTATCTGGGTAAGCAATGTCGATAGCTCTTCGTAAGTCATGTGAGTGTTCCCCAAAACTCTTGCCAAGTGGAACTTTGCTGACTTGACTCCGGCTTCCCATATTCCCCCGAAATGTGGAGAGTAAGCCGGCGAGAACACGAATTTTATACCCTCATTAGCCCCCCACGAAGCTACAGGATCATTACTGGATTTTAAAAAGGTGGCGAGTTCTTTGCTCGCACCCACAAAATTAGTGCCGTTATCGCAGTGTATCTCTTGTGGATACCCACGACGAGAAATGAACCGTCTTAAACTTTGAATGAAAGCGTCCGTTGAAAGACTACTGACTAGTTCCAAATGTAAAGCCCTTGTCGAGAAACAAACAAAAAGAGCTAAGTAAGCCTTCGTAATCTTGCAGCCACGCCCCTTTCTATCTGTTATTAAAAAAGGTCCGGCAAAGTCAACCCCACAAACCCTGAAGGGCGGATTTGGAGTAACCCTGGTGCCAGGTAAGTTTCCCATAATAGGACTTAAAGTTTTTGCTTTCATAATCCAGCATGTCTTGCATTTATTAACCGTAGCCCTTGCTAAAACTCTACCACTTATTGGCCAGAACTGATTGCGTAAATTCGTAAGTATTAACTGCGGAGGACCGTGCAATGTTTTAAAATGTTCACGCTGAAAAAGCAATTTTGTAAACGCATGTTTAGCATCCAGTAATGCTGGGTGTTTTTGATTATAGTTAACAGATGCATTTTGGATACGGCCACCGACTCGCAGCAGTCCATCCTCATCTACAAATGGAGTAAGTTTAAGTATTCTCGATCTTAAAGGTAGGGTTTTACCCTTTTGCAATACAGCCAGATCATTACCGAATGACTCTAACTGAGATTGCTTAGTCAAATAGTTCAAGGATGATTTCAATTCATCTGTAGTTAAATAACCACTACGTTTAGAAAGAGGGTTCATTAAATTAAAGACGAATCGTTTTACATATGCAAAAACTCTTTGCAGGGCCGTCAACTTCGAATAGCGTTCGAAGTCCACAACACTGCAACTCGAATCCTCATTGTTAACAACCTGAGCAAACGCTCTCATTTCGGGTAAACAATTAGTACTTTTAACATACTGATTTAGTTGTGGCCAGCTTGATATATCTTCGGATAGGAATGAGGGACCCTGCCACCATTTTTCTGCATTACATAAATGTTGAGGGTCAACTCCTCTAGAAGCTAAATCGGCAGGATTCGTCGCCCCTGGCACATGCCTCCATGAACCGCAAGGAGACAGCTCCTGAATCTCTCCTACACGATTTGATACAAAAGTTTTCAAACTCCTAGGTTCTGCTTCAAGCCAGCTCAGGACAACAGCTGAATCAGTCCAGTGGAAAACGTGCTCAATATTACAACGAAGTGATTTCTGAACCTTTACGGTCAGTCGAACAGACAATAAGGCACCTAATAGTTCCAATCGTGGAATTGAGGTCGGTTTTAGAGGTGCAACTTTCGCCTTTAAATAAATAAAATAAAATAAATATTGGGGGACAATCTTACACAAATCGACCTAGTCCCAAACTAAACAAAGCTTGTACTATGGGTACTAGACGACGATATACGTACTTATATAGATAAATACATACTTAAATACATAGAAAACATCCAAGACCCAAGAACAAATATCCGTGAAAAATGCACAAATAAATGCCCTGGCCGGGATTCGAACCCGAGACCTCTAGCTTCGGAGGCAGAGTCACTACCAACTAGGCTAAACAGGTCGTCAAACACATAATAAGCGTGTTAGTCTATTGCCCTGACTGTCTGTCGAAGTTAAGTAAATGCACGCAGCATATGCATCCTGAGATGCATCTGAGAATGAATGCAACGTAATAGTTGCCGGTTTATCACAAAATACATACCTAGGTATCTGTATAGCTGTTAAGTGTTCTAGCTTGTCTACAAATTCTGTCCATTTATTAGATAGCTCAGCAGGAACAGGATCATCCCAATCCAATTTTGAAAGCCATAACCTTTGTAGAATGACTTTAGGTGTAATTGTTACCGCACTCAGTAAGCCAAGAGGATCGAATATTTTCGCCGAGTTAGACAAGATAGAACGCTTTGTCACTTGTGGTTTAGATTCAGTTCCCACCGAGAACTGCAAATTATCGGGTGCTGGTTGCCATTTCAGCCCTAAGACACTAGACTGACCAGACACATCCAATTCCTTTGGTATTATGGCACTTAAGCTATTTTTGACGACCCCAGGAGCATTCGTGTGAAATTTACGAAGAGGCATGCACGCTCCGTTCAAAATATCTGTGACTGATTCGCAGATGTTGCCTAACTCATCTTCTGTCCGCGCACCAGTCAAAAGATCGTCCATATAAAAATCATGCTGTATAATTTCAGCAATTGTTTGGTTCCCACACTCCTTAGCTAGCTGCAGCAAACATCGCGTGCTTAGAAAGGGCGCAGAAGCAGTGCCATACGTTATTGTGTTTAACTTCAGTATGCGTATGTTATCAGACCTTTGGTCCTTCCAAAGAATCTGCTGATATTTTCGTTGGCTGGGCTCTACTAGTATCTGTCTATACATTTTCTCTATATCCGCTGTAACTATGTATCTATGTTGCCTAAATCTGAGTAAAATTGACAGCAAATCGTCCTGCACTACAGGTCCGACATATTGTATGTCATTTAGGGACTTCCCAGACGTTGTTTTAGCTGACGCGTCAAAGACCACTCTTAATTTTGTAGTTTCGCTCTGTTCCCTAATGACAGCGTGATGAGGAAGAAACTGACTACCTACTTCAGCTTCCGGGACTTCAGTCAAGTGCCCGAGGTCCTCATATTCTTTGATAAAATCAGAATAGCCTTTTTTAAGTTTAGGATTTTTAGACATACGCTTTTCAATGCCTAGAAGTCTTCTTTCTGCTATTTTATACGAATCACCTAGAGCATCTGGTGATTCTCGAAAAGGAATCCTGACGACATATCTTCCATCACTGTCACGGTAAGTGGTTTCATTAAAGAGCTTCTCACAATAATTATCTTCTGGTGAGAGCACAGCCTTTGCGTTAGGTAACTCTTCAAGCTCCCAGAACTTTGACAGTTGCTCCTTAATTTCTTGCGAAAAGTTGCAGCGGATATTTTGGGAACTCGAAGAGTCCCTGGGCCTCCCCCCCGTAGGACCAGCCACTATCCATCCTAGCTCTGTTTCAGTCAAGACTGGTTTGCCTTTTCCCAGCTTGACCTGGTTAGACCCAACTAAGTCCCAAAATATGTCGGCACCTAGTAATAGATCGACCTCTGCAGGGGAATAAAACTTTGGGTCTGCTAGGGTTAAATTATTGGGTATGTTTAATTTTGTTTGTATCTTAAACGAAGGAAGCTTGTCAGTGACAGTGGGTACTATAAAGCACCTCACTGAACCTTTGAAAGGTGTATGTAATGAGTTCAACTCAAGGTCACAGTAGGCGTTTATGTTCAATAAGGCGTTGTTTATACCCGAAACTGAGCGATTTACCCTAGTCGTATTGCAGTTGATCTTTTGTTTAGCCTTCTCAGTTAAAAAAGAGGATTGACTGCCGCTGTCAAGCAAGGCGCGTAAAAGAAACCTATTTCCGTTGTTTGATACCTCAACAAGAGCAGTGGAAAGCAAAACTTGTTGACAGTCGGCCGCTGTCATTGTGACACTAGTATTTGATAAAATCGCTGATACGGGTTCAGCAGCCGAGCTTGAAGATGAAGGACCTGCTGATGTCTGTTGACGTTGAACATTATTGCGAGGAGCAGCAGCTGCTTCATCTTCACTCTGCTGCTGGCCAGGCATTTGTGGTTTGTGCAGTAAAGTACTGTGCCTTTTTCTACAGGTCCTGCACCCATTGGAGCGACACTGATACGTCAGATGGCCAGGGCGTAAACAATTTTTGCATAACCTCCACTGGCCGACTTGTTGGTACCGCTCATCCACGGATAGAGCATTAAATTTGGGACAATCAATTAGCCGATGATTTTGTTTGCAAGACACGCATGGATATGACGTAATATTAGCCGAAGGTGACGATGGCAGGTCTGAAGCAATGAAGGATTTTGTTTTGGAAACATTTTGTCGTTTATTTTGTGTATCGGTTTCAGTTTGACGTTTGTCAAGTCTCGTACCAAAGACGGTTTCCAACACATCAGCCCTATTGCGCAAAAATTTGTAAAAATCCTGCAATGATGGAGAAGCTATGTCGCTCCTAAACTCCTCCCACCTTCTGGCGGTAGCGCTGTCCAGCTTTGATGAGGCTATATAAATTATTAATGTGTCCCACTTATCCGTGGGTTCTCCGAGAGAATTAAGCGACTGCAAGTTTTTAGATAAGTTGTCAATTAATTGACGTATACCCTTATCGCTCTCCCTCGACAAGGGCTCTACACCGAACAGGCTTTTAAGATGTTGATTAATCAACAGACGTCTGCACAAAAGCGACCAGGCGATACTGTAAGATTCAGCGGAGACGGGAACAGATTTAATAACTAGGCTAGCATCTCCTTCGAGGTATGATTTCAGGTAGTGAAATTTACATATGTCATCAACATCTTCATTGTTATGGATTAAAGACAGATAAAGATCCCTAAATTCCAACCATTTATCTGTCTTTCCATCAAAGGGAAGAAGACACAGCTGAGGCAGTTTGACATTTTTTAAACCTGCACGCTGGCGACTGCTCTGGCTATAGAATTCGTCCCCTTGATGGTGATCATCCTTGAAGGAGGCAATGAAATCTTGTGCCTGAGCCATTAAACTGAAAATCTCGTTTTCCGTATCCTCCCGCTGGTTCTGTTCGTCTACAGAATTATCTTGTAATTCAATGCTCGATTGAATTTCCTCGAACACATTGTGAGATTCTTGAATTTTAGCCAATCTCAGCGCACATTCATTTACGGTTACTTGACTTGGCTTTTTTTGCTCTAATAATGGCGCAAGGAATTTTTTAAAGAGGGTTAAACGGGTACGGATCGTCCCTCTCTGGCGTCTGAGTTCGGCTAAACTCATTTTGTGGGTGCGAGATTATTTAAACCGATATATATGACACTCGCGTTTAAAGCGTTAAAGTGAAAGTACTTACAGTAATAATCCCGCTTGTAGTAGATCCCAATTACGTACTTACATAGACATCAATAATTATAAATGGGTACCGGCGACGGGAATCCTTTTTCTCGCCGGCTTAAACTCACAACATATTCGTCTCGTAAATGGGATATTTTCTTCTTGCGTATGCAACCATCACGTCGGGGTCACCAAAACTTGTTACGGCCAAGCTGCCGATATAGTAAAAGACTCCTTTATTTTAGAGTATATGCATTTATTGCACTTAGTTATGTAATATTTTAATTAAAACATTATTTTCTTCATTGACAATTAAATTATTCCAAGAACATTTTTCATATGTCAGTATAAATCAATAATAAAAAACGGACGCTAGAACACTCGCCGGCCAGCATGTCAACACGCCGCGGTGCGAAGAGGCGTTAACAATAAGAGTGTCATTTTCTGAAAGAAATAAATATATCTAATCTAATCATAAAATAATTAAAACTAAACTAAAACAAATTAATAAAAATAAACCTAGTTAAAAATTTAGAAAGGGCCGGGGTGCGGCATTGTGCCCAAAATGCAGGCAGCGTTTCCACGCTGAATGGCTAAGCCAATGCGTTGTGCGCGGAAGCTGCCAGCTCTTTGGTCTCCAGTGACGTCGACCAGCCTCTTTGATATCTCTTTAAAGAGGTTCAATTCGAAATTAGTTTATATTGATGTATCTCTGGATGTCACGCAATATGTGTTACTTGCAATAACACATATTGCGTGACATGAGCCTGCCTCCGATCGCCGAACCGCATGATTTTTGCAGAGTTACGCAGGCAGATAATTGGGTACCATAAGAAATGGGTTGGTTCTTATACTGAATATTATAAATGAGCAAGAGCTCAGACTATGATGTGACAGGTTTGATTTCTTTTGACATTTGACAGCTGGCGCCCGTTGAATTAAATAAATTTTCTCTTGCTATTAAATATTAAACCACAAATTCAAATTCTCAATGAATTAAACCAAAAGAAATTATATCACTACGATACCACAGACAGACACGTTAAACTTATAACATCCCTCTTTTTGCGACGGGGGTTAAAAAAGATCAACAGAATAATTTTAGTATAAGAGCCAAAGTTCTTTTCCTCAATACAGGGTGATTTTGGGGTCGTGATCCGAAATAATTGTACATGGTCATAAATTCAAAGTAGATAACATCACAGTCGGTATGAAGGTTTATAACTCAAATAGTTTTCTTTTTTTTACAAATTTTAATGGGAAATAATACTTTTTCATCAACTTGGTCACCCTACCGCACTATCAACTCTCCATACCATCCGTCAAAGAGAGTATGGTAACCATGTTTTTTTATGATTTTGTATTTTTTTCATCAAAATAAATTAAAACATTTTTTTTGAAATGGCTAACAGATGACTAAGTCTAAAAACTGGTTATTGATCCACGACCCCGAAAAAGCCCTGTATACTTTTTATAAATATTGGCTATTGTTGCCCAGTGCATGAATGTGTAGCTTATTGCTAGGCAACTAGGTATGTTTTTGAGTGAGATAATTGTCCATTATATCTTTTTTTTGGGTGACATAATTGTGTATTAATATCAATATTTTGCCCATAACATATGTTAACACAAATTTAAGTAGACTTTTCTGGAAAAAAAAATAGACTAACAAACATTCTTGTTTTTATAATCTCGAAAGTCGCATCTACAGCAAAATTGACTTAAGTCAGTGTGTTAGTAAAATGTTAGTAAAATTTATCATTATTTTTTCTTATCACGACGGTGGCAAACAAGCTTACGGACTGCCTGATGGTAAGCAGATACCGTAGCCTATGGACGCTTGTGACTCCATAAGAATCACAAGCACGTTGCCGACCCTTAATTGACTCAAGGATTGGTTGTGTTGACAGCTAGTGACACATGCAGGTCCCTCACTCTGATAGCACAGCATAAAAATGAATAATAATAATAAATATTTAGGGACAATCTTACACAAATCGACCTAGTCCCAAACTAACCAAAGCTTGTACTATGGGTACAGTCAGCGTCAAAAGTAACTGAACAAAAACAAGCTATCAAAAGTAATAGTCATGTGTAGTGTCTAAAGATACACATCATTTAACAATTCAGAATTATCTGAGAGTTTTAGTGTTCATAATAAATATGATCATGGCAATGATGCAAAAGTAAAATACCAGACATTTCCTAAAAGAATTGAATACAATGAAATTTCAAAATTAACGGATAGTGCACAAATTCACAATAGAATGAACGCATTTGACGCCTTACAATATTTTCTTTTGTAATTTGACATTCATCGAGAAGAGATCAGTAATGTCATGCGATACATTCAGAAATCAGAAATCAGAAATATTTATTGTGTAAACAGTGTAGGTACAAGAAGTATAACCATGTAATTTTTTGATGAGTATCAACAGTTTTTACCCTTTCCGGGCATACCATTTATATAATCTTAAACTAAGTTTTAATATTTTATCCTAGACTAAATTTTAATATACATTTAGGTTAACAGAGTTATAAAATTCTTTCAAATTATAGAAGACTTTATCTATTAAAAAGTTTTTTAGGCTTCTTTTGAAAGTAATTCCTTCGAGGCATTTTATTTCGTTAGGCAAATGATTAAAGATATTAATCGCTGATAAGAATGTGCTTTTTTTATATATTAGAGTGCTAACTTTTGGCAGTACCATATTATATCCGTCCCTTTCATTTCGGCTCCGACGTCATGGAGTCTTCATTTGTTCATTTGGGAATCGCTTATTACACATTTTTATATGTTTACACTTTACTAGAATCAAAATCAAAATCAAAAATCAAAATCAAATATTTATTCTGCAAATAGGCCACAAGGGCACTTTTAAAAGTCAAAGAGTGAATTTATACAATTAAAAAAAACTGACAATCTTACTTAATAATAATGATTAAAAAATATACATATTAACAATTAAATAAAAATAAATTTACAAATATTAAGGACGTATTGAATACGATCTGTCCGAATAAACAAAAAGTACATAAAATTAATTTAATATCTCAGAAATGTATATGGTCTAGACCAAGTGTAGAGTAAGTTGTGACAGATAGTTCAATGTAATGTAATTAAATATTCGCTGAATGTTATGTGACATGATAAGCATGAAATGAGCGTCGTAGCGTACCGTAGTTCAGTTCCTTTGCTAATATGCAAAAATAACTTGTATGCGGCGGCAGCCCGAAGGTTGCCATAGAACCTCGGAAATTAAAGAAAGCCCTACTTTTCAGATGGACTTGTTTAAATTATCTTGTGTATTGAAATATCGAAAAAAATATACAAAGTCACACGCACAGTCTACAATTTTTCACAGCTTACAGGTAAACAATAAAATAATCTTTTCTTGTTTATCTGACTGATCTGTTATAAGCTGTGATAGTATTCTATTACTATAGTAACAAATTTGACTTGATAAATGTGCACATATTTCTCATCGAATTGGCGCACGGATATTTTTGGCTAATAGATCGAACATATATTTATGAACTTGACTGAACAAAAATGACGATACCATTTGACTGCAGTTTCTACAAAGTTCGGCCTCCTAATCTACATTTAATACCAATATAAATAAATAATAATAAATAAATATTAGGGGACATTTTTTACACAAATCGAACTAGTCCCACAGTAAGCTCAATAAGGCTTGTGTTATGGGTACTAGACGACGATATATTTAATAGATATATACTTAAATACATAGAAAACATCCAAGTCTCAGGAACAAATGTCTCTGCTCACCACAGAAACAAATGCCCTTACCGGGAATCGAACCCGGGACATCTAGCTTCGGAGGCAATGACACTACCAACTAGGCTAAAGAGGCCGACAAACTATACATTTAATCACAAAAGGTCGTATCTTCATAGGAACCTTACGACACTTACACCCTTTTGTTTTGGCATATCTTAATTTGTCATAATTGTAATGGTCCTATTCTCTGAGTAAATCGGCTGTGACATACAAAGGGACAGACAGACATGACGAATCCATAAGGGTTCCGTTTTTTTCCATTTAGCTACGGAACCCTAAAAAGGTAGAATGAATAAATTATATAGCAGTCAGCGCTGTTGACTTAAATAAAATGACAAATCAAACGTACAAATTATCATGCACGAAATATAAAAACTGACTCGACAAAAAAAACCTTTATAATTATCGAACTTGATCACAAAATTTCACGAAAATCGGTTGAAAAATGCGACCTGTAGAGGAGAGCATCCGGACAGACAGACATACGAAAGAATTTTTGTCGAAAGCTGTAACGGAGACGCTTCGCTCGCTCGGTAACCAATTTGATTAGATAGGTTTAAAAAAACAAATTGAACAAAGTTTTTTTAATTTTAGATCAATGATTTATTTGTATGCATTCCAAAGAGTTTTTAAAACTTTCAAGTACTTATGAAACAGTATTTTCAGATAATTATGAAATGACACATGGTCAAATAATTATGACAACTATGAAGTGATCTATTTTTGAAATTTAAAATAAAGGTTATTTTGAAGTTAGCGCTCGTCATATATTTTTGACTCAACGGTTATGTCAGACAATTGTGGCCATTTAAGCCGTCACAATCATTTGATAATTTCATATGCTAAGCTACTTTTGATGCTGACTGTACTAGAAGGCAATATACAGGGTGAGGCCTGTAATAGGAGCAATAAATTTAAAGGACGTTTCCTTAGAGCATCTGCAGTAACCTCTTGTGTCCAAAAATAAAATATATTTTTTCAATTGGGAGAAATTTTGATCTAAAGTTATGACCTCCAAGTAATGGATCTTTGCACCCAGAGATTATAGCGCGGCAGTCAATGCTGATTTTGAGGTTGCTTCAAGTTATGACTCATAATCTTTTTCGCATTTTTGGTATAAAAGAATATTTTTGGGATTTTTTAAATATATTTTATAAATTTTTAGTTTTTTTTAATAAATTGTTATTAATATCACTCCTGTAGAGTAAAAAAGTACATATAAGCTACATTTGCGAAAAAATAATCCAGAAAAAAAAACGTTTTTTTTCCAATTAAAATCATTTGGAAATAATTGCTGGAGAGCTCAATAGTGTACCTACCGTTAAATTTTTTGCTCCTATTACAGGCCACACCCTGTACATACTTATATAGATAAATATATACCTAAATACATAGGAAAAATCCAAGACTCAGGAACAATATTCGTGATAAATGCACAAATAACCCGGACCCGGAAATGGACCCGTGTATGTCCTAAAACTACGACCAAGACCACCGGGGGATGGGCAGCAGCATCCCTGGAGTGCGGTGGAGATACTGCGATCGCCAACCCGCATGCCAAGCGTGGTGATTATGGCGTATACCCCCCGTGAATTTGGGGGAGGCCTATGTCCAGCAGTGGACGTCCTTTGGCTGATTTGGTGGTGGTGGCACAAATAATGCCCTGACCGGGATTCGAACCCGGGACCTCCGGCTTCGTAGGCAGGGTCACGAGCAACTAAGCCAACGTGGTCGTCCTATCCAAAGTGGTAGTCGTGATATGTTCTGGGACTCAGGCGACTTTACCTACCAGGAACACAACACCACATACCTAAGAACTGCTGATATTTCTATGGCTGCTGTCTTCTGTAAGGTGAAGGTACTTCCCCAGTTGGGCTCCAAATATGAGCAAGATGACGTTTCACTGTACCCTGCCTCTCGTACATTGTTGTAAAAATTGTTACAAATAGATAATCGTATCTATTTACTAGTAATAATAATCGTGGCCAGACTAAGAGACGGCTAGCAGATTACATCAACGAGTATTTTAAAAGTGTATACCTACAATTTAAATTAGACCGTGTCTTCTAATAGCCTCTTGGCATTTAAGTAAAATTTATTACACATAGCGTCAAAAAATAAAAACACATCCAAGATTCCCATAAAGAATTCGGCATTTTATCATTTAAACTATTATGGAAGCGGTCCAAGCATTTTAGCATAAATGGTGATGATAATTAGATCGGTAGTCCTGTAGAACGGGTTTTGACTTGTCAAAAGAGCATCAAGAGTAGCAGCAGTTGGAAGAAGTTAAACTATAAAAAACCAACCTCTCAAAAAATTGCAGTGTTTTGTCTCACTGTCGCGCTTTACGTAGGTATCATCAAAGACTTCAATTCTTTTTTTTTACTTTATTGCACAGTCACAAGTTGCAAACACCAAAGACGAACTTAATCAACTTAATGCTTTAAAGCATTCTCTATCAGTCAACCTTCGATCTAAACAGAGAACCCCTTTCGCTCCCTTAAGGCATAGAGAAAATAAGTAAGAATAGAGAGCTAACTCCATACATCATTTTTTACTTATTTGTTAATCATTTATTTATGTACAACGAAAATATATACAAGAATACTTAACCAAAATAATATAATGAAAATTAAAACTAACTTAAATCTAAAACGGGCCCTTGAGGCATTGTACCGAGGATGCTGGCGGCATTTCCTCGCTGTATCGCGTTGAGCGAGGAAACCGCCAGCTCTTCGGTCACCAGTTACGTCAACCAGACGCTTCGCAATTTCTGCAAAAATTTACGTACTACTATAAAGATACTAAATGTCACGTATGTCGCTACTGACGAAAAGTGTATTTCTCAACATTTTACTACTAATATTTAAAGCAGAATGAGTTCAAAACAGAGTTCCGGTTAATCCGGTTATAATATTAGCTAAACATGGTTGAGCATTCGATTGTTCGTTCGTCACGGCGTCTATTGTCGAGTAGCAGTACTGATAATTCCGCTATTTGACGCTAGATGTCGACTACGAAATAATAAGTAAAAAATGATGTATGAAGTCATATGGACTTAGTTCTCTATTCTTAACAAGTTTTTGGTCAAATATTTCATTTTTGGTACAAGTTTTTATTGCCGATTGTTGAGTCGGTTCGAATGAGCCCAACCACGATGGGTTTATCTTGTGTAGTTTATGAATTGCTATGACCACCTTCTGTCTCCATCATCAGATCAGCTCTATGTCATAATAATATTGCATTGTCATCCGATTTATACATGCATGCAAAATTTCAGCTATGTGCACGTCAGAAACATCAAACGTCACAGGACCCGGGACAATGTCAAACTGACAGATGTCACATAATGGCACATGAATATTTTATTTATTTTAGTAAGCGAGAAAGACCCCTTACTGGAAATAAATAAGAAAATAAATATATAAATATACTCGTAAGTACCTAAATACAAACGAAATTAATCGTAGGAAACCAATAGGAAACGCCAAATCAAATTTGACAGATGTCCCCGGTAGCTACACATTTCTGCCATGGTGTGCGCTGCGATCGCTTAGCTTACCCCCACCACCTACTTTGCACATAGCAAATACCGTATAATATTAGTTACAGGTTAGGTAATATGAATTACTAGAATATTATTTAATTACTAAGGCTCGGTTGCACCGACTTACGATCACAGACTGATCAACGTTAAATATGGCGCCGGCAGCTGTCATCCCATAGAAACTTGTCAAACTTTCCATACATTGAAATTTTAACGAACACAGCTTACGATTACAGACAGTTTGGTGCAACCCAGCCTTAGACACGTTTTCTAATTTATTGACGGATAATGAAGGTGAAGGAAGGTGAGGATGTTTAATATTTGTCTCCGCTTCAACTTCGTAAAAAATGATTTCATATTTCCGTATGTCTAAATGTCTGGATGTCCGGTTGTTCTCTTTTACAGGTAGCATTTCTCAACCGATTCTCGTGACATTTTGTGAGCAGGTTTGATAATTTTTATGGATTTTTTTTTGAGTCAGTTTTTTAGAAGATACCTACAATTAAAAAAATATATAATTTGAAAAAAAAAAACGACGTCGACAGCTCACACAGCCACTACTAGATTAGTGGTGGTAACTAAACTGTGAAATGAACTGTCGCCTGCGGTATTTCCGGACCGATTCGACCTTCAAACCTTCAAGAAAAGAGCGTTCTCCCATCTTAAAGGCCGGCAACGCACTTACAACCCCTCTGGTGTTGCGAGTGTCCATGGGCGGCGCTAATCGCTTACCATCAGGCGATTTGTCTGCTCGATTGCCTCTTATGTCATAAAAAAAATTAGTAAGATTTATGCCAATGATATGATGTACCTATTCTGTTTACAGTCAAAAAGTGGCAACGGGACTGAGCACCTACAGTGAACCGATACCGAAGTTTATTCGTGTGCCTCTTTGTCTAACTTGTAGATTCGAGCGAGGGGGATAAATGTCGATCTTTGTGTGAAAACATGATAAAACATTAAATATTATTAAAAACTAAAATCAGATAAATAAATAAAAGTAATGTTGGTAATGTTTCTAAGAGGAGGTATTTTGACCGAGTGAAAAAACTGATTATAAATACCATCTCTTATCTACATACATATATATACATATAATCACGCCTGTTTCCCAAAAGACATACGATCCTGACATACAACTTTCGCCTCATATTGAACTCTCATAACATTCTTCATGCATGCGCGCCGATTTAAGGATGATTCACAGTAGGCCGTTCCGTGTCCGGGCCGGCCCGTTTTCTTCTAGAGAAATACGCCGGCCGTTGCGTTTGCTGTCATAGAAAACGGGCCGGCCCGGACACGGAACGGTCTACTGTGAATCATCCCTTAGGGTACTTTTGACCCCTGGCCTTTGTGCAGAATGTCTCCGATTTGGTATCGTATCTAATGATGTGTAAAAATTATAAATGCATATTAACAGTGTCTATATCTCGAACAAGGCTCCCAACCGGTTCGTTCCGCGTGTAATATACCCTTTAAAAGAAATAAATCGCATGTGCCTATGAGCTTCATACACAGTTGTTACATTTTGTTCTAAATACAGGCAAAACAGCTATTCTTAACACGTCTCATCAAAAATAAGTGTTTGCGTGAGACACAAGGGCTTCGCGATAAACTCTTGCATAATAATAAGATCCATACAAGCAGGCACTGCTGACGTTTTTAATTTGAATAGCTATTATATGTGACGTGATGATTTTTTTTTATTTGTGAGAGCTGTAACTGGGACTGAAAGAAATAGAAATGCACTAAAACGTAAACATGGGAGAAAATTAGAAAAAAATAACAATTTTTTAACGCTAGCTCCCCATAGACGATTCCATATCTTCGTCCCCAGAGGTCGTGGAAAAAATCTTTATAATATAATAATATAATATTGGGGGACAATCTTACACAAATCTCATCGGAGAGACGAAAGCCACACCGCTGGCTGAGCTACATCGAAAGGATGACAAGATCAGGGTGCCAAACGGGCATATCTCAGCTACCCAGAAGGAAGGGAACCCGTCGGTACTCCCAGGTATCTGTGGAACGATGTTTTCGAATCAGACTTCCAAGCGACACACTGGTGGGAAGTGACCTAAGATCGGGCTAAGTGGTGGCAACTTGTGTCGGACTCTTGAAATCGGTCTGATAGTCGACGAGTAATCAGTAAACATTCCTAAAGAAGATTTTGCAGAATTGCACGGAAAGAAAAATCTGGTAACCGAAATAAGAATTTGGTTAAGAGGGCGCAGTACGTTCGGTTCTCCATACAAACGTATTTATGCTCTCATTTTAAAACGCCATGCTAGAATAACATGAAACTTTGTATACACAATGGGATCCGGCATACCTAGGGCGGAAATTATATTTGTGTGTGTGTGTGTGTGTGTGTGTGTGTGTGTGCGTGCGTGCGTGCGTGCGTGCGTGCGTGCGTGCGTGCGTGCGTCGTATGTGTGTGTGTGTGTGTGTGTTCGTGTGCGTAATGCGTATGTGTTAATTTTATTACTAACAAAAAACAAACATTATCGACACCTCGAACAACAAGTATTTAAATCATAAATTAGAAAATAACTGCAAAGAAAATCTAAATATAATGAAACGGGTCGTGAGTGACCCTTTCTTCTTTCTTTAAGGTAGAATATCGCCCGACATGTTTCAGACCGGTTCGCGGTCCTTAATCCTGAGTAGGTACCTATCGTGGCGGCGGTTCTTTTAGCACTCCTCACGGGGGTTTTATATTTTAATATATCTCAAAATCACGGGAGTTTTCTATATAAAACTGCAAAGAATGTTTATTACATTACAAGTAAACTTATTATCACAAAATCTTTATATCCGAAATAAAAATTGTAGCTTAAAACTGTAACCTTAAGGAATAAAGATTCAACTCAAAAGTAAAGATTCACCTGCAGAGGTCGATCAAATTTAACTTTGCGGTTACCAGCGTCACTATTGACACAGATTTCCATAAGCATTAATATTGACAGCATTTAGTTTTTGATTTCACCGTACGCACGTATTACTTGGTGATGCGCCCGGCAATGCAGTAGCACAAATATAACTTTGCGATTGAAAGAGATTCCTTTAGAACTTGTATGACTTTTCGTTTAGTTCGCCATACGCACAACTAAGTTTGTATAACTGTAGAGGTCACAGTGGTCACCAGACGGCCTCATTCGGCATTTTAATCTACTCCATAAAGATAAGGCAATTACTCTTGTGTATTTTATATTCATTAGTCGTCGGAAGAAATAATACCTATGCAGTTCCTATTCAATGAAATCACTACCGAAAACTCAGAAATATTAAGCAACATAATATTATGAATGCGTAAATAAATGCGAGATTCCGTCTATTAAAAAATATATAAATAATTGTCACATTGATAAATGTCAAGTAATAAATTAGTGCATAAGAAATTAAAAGTTTTTTATTTTATTTTCTTTTAATATGCCTTGAGCAAGTTCAAGAATTTATCCGCGGTAGCTTTAAAGTCGCACCCATAGCCGAGAAAATCACGGAAAACCGCCTAAGATGGTATGGACACGTAAAGCGGCGCAGCGAAGACCATGTGGTGCATATTGCATTGAACCTACCGGAGCAAAAGAGAGGTAGAGGCCGCCCGCCATTGACCTGGTGGTCCAAGATAAAAAGATTCCTCAAGCAAGCCCAATTGCCGGAACCGACAACCCAAGACAGACTGTCTTGGCGCAGTAAAGTGAGGAGACCCGACCCCAAATAACGGGAACAGGGACGGAAGAAGAGGAAGAAGAAGATGCCTTGAGCAAGTTATTGAAATTAATGATCTAGTCTCATATAATAATATGCATATATAATAATTTTAAAAGAAAAATTAATGAAGTTCATAAGTCGTACAAGTTTAATGTCTAAACATAGCCATGATAACATATATTTTTTAAAAATGATTTTAATAAAAGCAAAAAAAAAAACATCTTGATGATGATAATGTTCCTGTTATCCCTCATTAGGGATATAGGGCTCGCAAATATAGAACAAAAAATATAAGGATAAAGAAATATGAACAGAAATCTGTTAAAAACTATTATGGCAAAAGAACTAATATATTTATGGTACCAAAAATATACAACGAGATTGAGTGGTTAAGACGGGAAAAAAAGTGCAGCATAATTGAATTAAAAAGTAGATTAAAAAAGATATTATTGGAAAAATTACCTTAATCCTTAAAAAAGCATGTTTACCATTATAAAAACCTTATAAAAATATTGCATTGTCATGTTTAGTGTTTAAGTATAGTTTATAGTATAGTACCTAGCATTAGTTAAAATGAGCGCGATCTCGCCAACAAACTGTTATCGCAGTTTGGCGAGTAACTTAAGTTTTGATTTGTTAAGTACTTTTTGATAAATAAATTAAAAAAAAAAAAAGAAGAGTTCTCCATTTGTCTCGATCTTGCGCGACTTCTTCCGGCTCTTTCCAGCTGAGACCAGAGTTCCTTCTCAACTTATCGCTTCCATGTGGTCCAAGGACCCCTCCGGACATCTTCTACAGGTAGAAGAAAAAAAGATGAACCGGGACAAGACGAAAGATATTATTATTTAATTGTGTAATGGGCTCAAGTTTACGTTACTGCTTAAAATCATCACTTTCCAAAATCTGGACAAATTATTTAACATTAAAAAAAATCGTACAGAAACAATAAAACTCATAAAGATGAGTCAATTAGGCGTTTAACAATAAAAGTCAAAAGCGGCCCTTTACAACAACGTGCGATGCATTTTTATCTCGCCTCCGACTTGTTTACCGCTGCCATATATTCTCAAAGCCTACTTAGTTGTACGGTAAATTAAACTGAACCAGTATTTTATGTGAAAATTACAAACATTTACGACAATTTATGTTCGGTTATAATGATTCTCACTACGTAGATTATTACCGACTTCAATAGAAGGAAGGAGGTACTCAGCTCAGTTCGTCTGCATGTTTGCTTGTTCTTTTTTTTATGTATGTATGTTCCCCGATAACTATTGACCACGTTGGCCGGTTTTGATAATTCATTTGGTGGGATCTAAGAGGAATCGAGGGAACTCCTCGAATTTGATAGAAACGCATATGCCGATTTCGGTATTTTCTATAGGTAACCAAGCATTGGCTCATGGAAACCACAAATTGTGGCATAACAAGTACGAAATTGGAGTCGGTTTTTTTGGTATAAATTATATATTTGTTATGGTCAAAAAACATTTCTAGATAAACTAAGTTTGTATAATGCTCCGATAGTTGGCGCTGTACCCATAGCGTTCAATTTCTCCTGAATTAATGGACGGGTGCACGATCGATGTACGAAATTCTCTGTGTGCGAGTCAGACTTGCATTTGACCGGTATTTTATTTATTTAAATATAGTTCTCGACATATTATTTCACAGTAATAGGGAGACCAAGCTTTGAGTCTTAGCGTCTTTCATGTTTCTCCGGAAAAACCAAATTTTACTGGAAAATAACTTTAAACTTAATCGAATTTTCGTCAACATAAAGGATGATTCACAGTAGACCGTTCCGTGCCCGGGCCGGCTCGTTTTCTATGACAGCAAACGCAACGGCCGGCGTATTTCTCTAGAAGAAAACGGGCCGGCCCGGACACGGAACGGCCTACTGTGAATCATCCTTAACTCCTCATAAGTATAAATTTGATTGAAATTGTTACCGCAATTTTCGAAAACCAACTCTTTTAAAACAGTTCAAAAATTCTAATGTTGCTTGTTTCATTAGTCATTACCCGAACTTATTTTTGAAGTTTCCATATTTGTTTTGTTTTGAGCATCATTAAACTGGCCGCTTTCTATAACTGTGTCATCGTCCTGCAATTTACAAGTTATAGTTATTTCAGCCTTCGTACTTCGACTACAAATTAATTTTTGTTTTAATGCGCGCCTTACTTGGAGGGCCTTGTCGAAAGATGGCGTTTCATGTTTCCGCCCCGTCGGTATCTTTAATAATTATGCCTGCGACTATGTTCACACTGATGAGCTGCGTTGTTTTTTTTAATGAAATTATTTCTTTTAACGACAACTATTGATCACTACCATCAACACAGAAGCCCCTGAGCGCCCGCGTACCGCGTGCGGTCTCAACTCTCGAGTGTAAGCAACGTGGGCCCAGGTCAGTCCTTGGATGGGTGACCGCTTTCAGTGGTTACTAACTGAAAGCTCCCGTGCTTTGGAAGGCACGTTAACCCATTGATCCCGGCTGCTGGCTATGATAGCAGTCGTTAAGCCAAGTTAGAGGCCTTCGGGCGGCTTGAGAACTTCTAACAGTCAAGTTGTCCACTCACTGTGACAAAGGGGGATCGAAGTTACACCACGTCGATGATCTACGTGACCGATCTTCTCAAAGATCTCAAGGTTCGAAATGATTGCCATACAATAAATAAGGCAACACATCACTACCCCGCTTACTAAACTGGTGGTTATTTGTATGATGGACACGAATTTTGCATGAGTCTTGAATCTTTTCTATGTATTTAATTTAAGTATTTATTTATCTGTATAAATATGTCATATCGTTGCCCACACCCACACGAACATTTCAAGTTAGGCTCATTTTTGGTCTATTTGTGTGTTTGGTCTGCGTGTTCCTTGGGCATATTTAAATATTTATTTCAAAAAACGAATAGAATAAATACATTTAAATCAACACCCCTCTCCGGTGGGATATTTTCCAATGTATGAGTTTCTGTGTATTGCGCTTGCATGCTTATTGGAAACACACTGGTGGAGTGGCGATCAGTTTAAAATAGGTTTTTCCTAACTTCAGAAGATGAACGACAAATTATTGTACAATATGGCAACACAAAGGCGACTTTGCCCTCTAAGATGTTTAAGAAGAAACCAACAGCTCGTATCAGGTGCTCCATCAGCATGCTCCTTCTATTTCTCATCTGTACCTAAATAACGAAAATAAAAATTTTATTAAACAAAAAACTTACTTATATTTCCGAGAATCTGGAATTTTAAGTTCTCTAGAACATATATCTAAATATATAAAAGAAGAAACTGACTGACTGACTGACTGACATATCAACGCACAGCCCAAACCGCTGGTCCTAGAGATTCCAAATTTGGCGTGTAGGTTCCTTATAAGGACAAGGGGTGCACTAAAAAAGGATTTTTCAAAATTCAACCCCTAAGGGGGTGAAATGGGGGTCCAAAGTTTGTATGGGGAAACAAGATTAGTTGGACTATTTTATTCGAAACTTCACAGGAGTATTTCAAACGATAAATGAGTAAGCCCGTGTTTCAGTTTTTTTTGAAAAATCAACCCCTAAAGGGGGGAAATTTGGTGACAACTTCTAAAAATCGACATGGGTGTTGTTTTTTAGGTTTATCGGGTCGCTAATAACGAAAACAACAATGAATCTTAAGTCCTACGTGGAGGATGTGAAATACCATCCCCCCTGTTGGGGTGCGAGGGGGATGAAATGTCTAAATATTAATATGGGTGTCGTTTTTATGGTTTTTTGGGACGTTAATTACGAAAATGGCATCAACTTTGAAGTTTAATATTGTGGCCATGATAACTTTTGAAAGTTTGTGCCAAATTGCAAGAAATAACTGTCTGACTGAGTGAGTGACATATCAACGCACAGCCCAAATTGCTGGTTCTAGAGATTCAGAATTGAGTATGTAGGTTCCATATAAGGTCTAGAGGTGCATTAGGAAAGGATTTTTCAAAATTCAACCCCTGGGGGCGGGGGTGAAATGGGGGTCCGAAGTTTGTATGGGGAATCAAGATTAGTTGAACTATTTTATTCGAAACTTCACAGGAGTATTTCTAAAGATAAATGAGTAAATATGTGTTTCAGGTTTTTTGAGAAATCAACCCCAAACAGGGGGAAAAGTGGTGACAATTCTGAATATCGATATGGGTATTGTTTCTATGGTTTATTGGGTCGCTCATTACGAAACCAAAAATGATTTTAAAATCCCACGTAGAGGACGTAAAATACCATCCCCTCTGTTAGGGTGCGAGGGTGTTGGAATGTCTAAATATTAATATGGGTGTCGTTTTTATGGTTTTTTGGGTCGTTAATTTCGAAAATGGCATTGATTTTGAAAGTTAATACTGCAGACATGAAAACTTTTAAGAGTTTGTGCGAAATTGCAAGTAGAAACTGACTGACTGAGTGAGTGACATTAACGCACAGCCCAAACTGCTGATTCGAGAGATATCAAATTTGGCATGTAGGTTCCTTATAAGGTCTAAAGGCGCATGAAGTGCCGTGAATTCCCTATATACGACCTTTCTTGAATCAATGTATTGTAAGTGGTTTTATTAATCAGTGCCGTCCGATACGATTTCGAATAAAATCGATATTTAGGCGTATGAGAGGACTCTTAATACGACTCCTAGGTAAATATTGGAAAAACTGGCGGCCATATTGCTTTTCTTCATTTTCGTCCCGATTTCGTTCAAAATAGAAATCTGAGCGTCCGAGATGTCTCTTAATACGAATCCGAGGCAAAATATGGAAAAAGTCGCAGCCATATTGATTTTCTTCATTTTCTTCCCAATTTCGTTCAAAATCGATATCTGAGCGTCCGAGAGGTCCCCGAATACGAATCCGAGGTAAAATTTGGAAAAAGTGGCGGCCATATTGATTTTCTTCAATTCCGTCTCGATTTCGTTCAAAATCGATATCTGAGCGTCCGAGAGAAATCTTAATACGAATCCGAGGTAAAATTTGGAAAAACTGGCGGCCATATTTCTTTTGTCATTTTCGTCCCGATTTCGTTCAAAATCGATATCTGAGCGTCCGAGAGGTCCCCCTAATACAACACCGAGGTAAAATTTGAAAAAAGTGGCGGCCATATTGATTTTCTTCATTTCCGTCCCGATTTCGTTTAAAATTGAAATCTGAGCGTCCGAGATGTCTCTTAATACGAATCCGAGGTAAAATATGGAAAAATTCGCAGCCATATTGATTTTCTTCAGTTTCTTCCCGATTTCGTTCAAAATCGATATCTGTGCGTCCAAGAGGTCTCTTAATACGAATCCGAGGTAAAATTTGGAAAAAATCGCAGCCATATTGATTTTATTCCCAATTTCGTTCAAAGTCGATATCTGAGCGTCCGAGAGGTCCCCGCATACGAATCCGAGGTAAAAAATTTGGAAAAACTGGCGGCCATATTGCTTTTCGTCATTTTCGTCCCGATTTCGTTCAAAATCGATATCTGAGCGTCCGAGAGGTCCCCCTAATACGACACCGAGATAAAATTTGAAAAAGTGGCGGCCATATTGATTTTCTTTATTTCCGTCCCGATTTCGTTTGAAATAGAAATCTGAGCGTCCGAGATGTCTCTTAATACGAATCCGAGGTAAAATATGGAAAAACTCGGAGCCATATTTTCTTCATTTTCTTCCCGATTTCGTTCAAAATCGATATCTGAGCGTCCGAGAGGTCTCTTAAAACGAATCCGAGGTAAATTTTGGAAAAAGTCGCAGCCATATTGATTTTCTTCATTTTCTTCCCAATTTCGTTCAAAATCGATATCTGAGCGTCCGAGAGGTCCCCGAATACGAATCCGAGGTAAAATTTGAAATAAGTGGCGGCCATATTGATTTTCTTCAATTCCGTCTCGATTTCGTTCAAAATCGATATCTGAGCGTCCGAGAGAATTCTTAATACGAATCCGAGGTAAAATTTGGAAAAACTGGCGGCCATATTGCTTTTCGTCATTTTCGTCCCGATTTCGTTCGAAATCGATATCTGAGCGTTTAAGAGGTCCCCCTAATACGACACCGAGGTAAAATTTGAAAAAAGTGGCGGGCATATTGATTTTCTTCATTTCCGTCCCGATTTCGTTTAAAATAGAAATCTGAGCGTCCGAGATGTCTCTTAATACGAATCCGAGGTAAAATTTGGAAAAAGTCGCAGCCATATTGATTTTCTTCATCTTTTTCCCAATTTCGTTCAAAATCGATATCTGAGCGTCCGAGAGGTCCCCAAATACGAATCCGAGGTAAAATTTGGAAAAAGTGGCGGCCATATTGATTTTCTTCAATGCCGTCCCTATTTCGTTCAAAATCGATATCTGAGTATCCGAGAGGTCTCTTAATACGAATCCGATGTAAAATTTGTGAAAGTGGCGGCCACATAGATTTTCTTTTTTCCGCCCCGATTTCGTTCAAAATCGATATCTGAGCTTCCGAGAGGTCTCTTAATACGAATCCGAGGTAAAATTAAGCACTCCATACATGCCAGGGATTGTAAAAAAAGGATTGACTTTTAAAAACGACATAGAGGTTTCTATATTTTTTTCCATTTAAATCAACCTTTAGATTAGTATTACATACTTGCAGCCCGGCCCATACAAATAATTAACAAATATTTATTCTAAAATTAGGAACTCCATACATGCCAGGAATTGTAAAAAAAGGATTGGCTTTTAAAAACGACATAGAGGTTTCTATATTTTTTTCCATTTAAATAAACCTTTAGATTAGTTATACATACTAGCACCCCGGCCCATACAAATAATTAACAAATATTTATTCTATCATCAATAGTTTTCTTAGCGCACGCGATGTAAAGAATATTTTAGTTACTTTTTTTTACAACATTACGAGTACATTATTGGAGTTTTAGTAAGAATCCTTATTTTTTGAAAATATAATATAGCCCATGTCAATGTCACCCAAGAATAGTGTAGCTATTCAATGCAAACTTACAATCAAATCTTTCCTTTTTATAATATTAGTATAGATTAGCTGTCTAAGTCGTAAAAATTTTGTCCCCTCACTGTATATAATTTCCAAACTTTGAAGTTTAAGATTCTCAAAAACATTGAGATGGTGCATATTAATTAAATACTTTCAGCGACTTTTGGTTTCAACTAGAGATGTTTACCATTTTTCGAGATATTGTTGAAAAACAGTCTTGCCCAAACAAAAGGACTCAAGTGCCGTGAGTTGGCACGGAACCCTTCTTTGTGCGTAATCCGACACTTGGCCGGTTTTAATTTAATATTATGGACATGAAAATTTTTGATAGTTTGTGCCAAATTACAATTCTATCGGTCCAGTAGTTTTAAAGCAAATCGGTTGTAACAGACGGACTGACGGACAGCCACACGTGAATAAGGAATAAGGGTCTCTTTTTGCTTTTGAGGTACGGAACGAGCCCCGCGTATCCTAACAGAGTTTTGGGTACGATTTAATAGCTTTAGAGGGGTTAGTCAGGACTAGCTATGATTCATTAACAGATGAACATAAGTCAGTATAAGTACGAAAGGAAGTGAGGCCAAATTTTCTTTTTGGATGCTCAAACGGAAACTGGCATAATCTACCAATTTAATTTAAATTTAGGAAAAATAAGATATTATAATATTGAATTAGCCGTATTTTTGTACTTCAGAGGACCAGAGTTTATGACTGCTGCTTGGTCGTTACCAGACCTTCTATTGGTGTTACTGTAGTACACAGATACTTTTACTAAGGGCCCTTTAAGACAGCCCGACCCTTTCCCCCTCGGCCTCTCGAAAATGTATGATAATAGTTTTCGATCCTTATTATTGCCAAAATCAAATGAAATTCTACAGTTTGCCGATTCTCAGAATGTATACTGACTTTTCATCTGTTCATCTGTTTATAAATCACAATCACCAAACTTCGTATACCGAAACCCCCAAAATGTAACAACTACTTTTCTGGAAACTGCATCTAAATCGGTTCAGCCAAACGCGAGATAATCGTGGACAAACATACAACCTACATACGTACATACATCTGTTTATGAATCACAATCACCAAACTTCGTATACCGAAGCCCCCAAAATGTAACAACTACTTTTCTGGAAACTGCATCTAAATCGGTTCAGCCAAACGCGAAATAATCGTGGACAAACATACATACCTACATACGTACATACATACATACGGGTCAAACAGAAAACCTCTTTTATGAAGACGGTTAAAAATTATGCTTAGAGTACGCGGGCGAAGCCGCGGGCAAACGCTAGTACTTATATAAAGAGGTAAAACATTAACCGTAATGCTACTGAAATAGTACATTACGATACAAGTGCGGAGAATAGGAAATTCGCAACGAGTGGTGATAAATTAAAACACGACCGAAGGGAGTGTTTTAAATCGACACGAGTTGTGAATTACCTATTCGCAAGTGTATCGTACAACATTTTACATTACATATGGCTTTTTTTTTATACCACGTCGGTGGCAAACAACCGTACGGCCCGCCTGATGGTAAGCGGTCACCGCAGACTACGGACGCCTGCAACTCCAGGGGTGTCACATGCTCGTTGCCGACCCTTTAAAAATTTATACACTCTTTTCTTGAAGAATCCCATACAGTAGTTCCTCGGGAAAACCTCGGCAGGGAGCTCATTCCACAACCGGAGCGTCCGAGGGAGGAAGTTCCTCTGAAACCGTACCGTACGCGACCATTTAGGTTCTAAGGTGTGAGGATGAATGCCCTGCCGACGGCGAGCAGTGCGATGATAGAAAGCGGCCGTGGGCATCATATCGAACAGTTCTTCGGAACACAACAGTAGTTAGGAGTATACTGTTTCTGCGGCACCCCTGCGGCGCGGCCCGAAGGGCCGAAATTTTTTTTGGTTTTTTGCTGCGGCAGGTTTTTTTGGGTGTCTTTTTCGTGTGAATTTGAAATGCAGCTATGTGATATGTGACCCCCCGTTGTTTTATGTTTATGACAGGTGTGGGTGCATTGTTGTTTTTTTGCTGCGGCAGGTTTTTTGGGTATCTTTTTCGTGTGAATTTGAAATGCAGGTATGTGATATGTGACCCCCCGTTGTTTTATGTTTATGACAGGTGTGGGTGCATTGTTGTTTTTTGTTAGAAGATTGCTGTTTTGAGACGATTTGTGTATTTTATTTAAAAACGATTTATTTGATTAGGATCAACAGTCTGTTTTTGCTCTATTCCCACGCAAAGGTAGGTAATTAATTACATTCTGTGAACAGCAATATATTTTAAAATTAATGTTGACAGAAATGATCGTGAGAATGACATGGGTTTTCTATTTGATTGGGTATAAATAAAAGTAAAGAACATTTGAAGCTAAGCAGGTTCAAACACGCCCCATCCGTTGGAATATTGCAGTAAAAAACTAGTTGTTTCGTGTCGTAACATGCAACGAACAGATGTTCATTTTTATGGGGGTAACATATTTATTGTCTTATCTGTGACATGTGAGCGTGTATTATATTTGGGAAAAAAACGATAAATATCAGCAACTATTACGAAATGTCATGCTTGCCGTATTTTATTGGTCACTAAACTACCTAAAGATCATTTAAATCTATGCAGGTTCCATTTCCAAGAATATTGCAGTAAAAAACTAATAAAATTCCACGTCTTGCTACAAGTTAGAACGTGTTGTATCAAATGAACAGGTACCTGTTTTATTAATAGATTTTTTTCTCCTAACCGCTACGTGTGTCCCGGTGTGTGTGTGTGTGTGTGTGTGTGTGTGTCTGTCGTGAATAAAAGCAAAGCTCAAATCCAGAGGGCCGCCATTCGCTCAGATTAGTTTGTCTGAAAACCGTGTCAAGTGTTAAATAAAAGTGTACTAAAGTAGATAGTTGTCAATAGTTTTAATTTTTCTTGCTACGAGTTAAAATGGAGGTAAGTCCCACATTAACTAATTAATTATGTGCAAAAATTACATGTTTCCATTTGTATCAAGCATCTCACATGTTTTTTTGGTTGTTTTAGATATCAAACGAGAATTCCCTTGAGTACACTATGAAAAATTATTATTATAACAATTTGAGTGACGATGAAGCCCAATGCTCAAAACCACTTATAATTCAAGCACAAAAACGAACCAACAACATTGATGTATTTTTTGATAAGCCTAAAAAGAAGCAGGCTACAGAATATTCATCTACTGTCGCCAAGTCTACAAATGGAGGCACTAATTATATATCTTCTCGCGTAGATGATGTTACAAAGATCACTCATGTCGTTAAAATTGACGTCTACGATATAAAAAAATTGCGTGGTATCCCAAACGATCAGCACTGGAAATTCGCGGATACTAGAATCAAATACTATACGCAGGGTGAAGAAGATGACTTTTATTCTAACACAAAAGAATTGATTTACAATATTACGAAAGATATTGCAACAAAAAACGATTGCAAGAAATATTTTATCAACGCTAAGCCATAAATTATATCTTACTCCACCCACAAGCAACTCTCCCCCCACCAACGAACAAATGATTTTTGGGGCTATATAAAGTTCGACACCGCAAAAGAAACCATACCGTATCTCTATTAACACCCGTGAAAGTCAAGCTGCACAATGGATCTACAAAACTCACAATACGATGAAGAGCTTTATGAACGCTGCGAAGACGTCTCAGACCTCAATAAGTCCCTTTTTGATGATGAACTCTATCAACATTGTTTGGAAGTCGAGAATCAACCGCAAAATATGTGAGTACTCAAAATTGAAACATGTTTTAACCAGTTATATTTGTTGACTAGCAGTGGGGAGGAGATCCCAATATAAGTGTTAATTCTCAACGAAATACACCATATTATTCACACCATCATTATGGCGACTACAAGTGAGGATATTAAAATGTTTAGCAAGCCAGTGTTATTAAATAGTTTTCATAAATATTTAAGGCTGTGGTTTATCAGTGGAAAACTCGATCCTACTATAGCTTGCGATCCAGATATTAAACCATATATCACGCCTTGCAGTGGACACGTAACCGTTTTACAATCAATGATTTCACATTATGATGAGATAGATGGCGTATTACCCATGGAAGCGTATTGTTCTCTTTGTCAATCAAATAAATCAGGTAATACGGTGCTTCAAGTGACTCTGTTGAAGTGGCTTGTAGCTAAGTATTTTTTGTACAATTAAATGAATTTTTTACTCATTTTTAGATCTATAACACGTGGAGTTAAACGAAAACGGATATCAGATGATACTTTGCAACCTTGTGATTCGCACACTCCAACAGATGTCAAGGAACCAAAACAAGACCTTAGATCGCAGCAGCAACCATCAACTTCACGAGACACAGCTGAATCATCATCTACATCCGACGTTTGTGATACCGTCGAGTGTAAAACCTGCAAACGGAACGTTTCCAGAAGGTACTATGCCCAGCACTTAAGAAGTAATATTCATAAAAATAACTGTTTAAGATTTCAACATTCATATCCTAATGTTGAACTTATTGAAGCTGCTTTTGGAAATAGATTGTTAACTTATAGAATAGTATCAGCCCAGGAAACTACTAACCTTGAATTTGAAACACCTGAACTTTTTTTTGAGAGGATAAAACCATCTCTTAATAAACTAATAGACGACACCATTAATCAGCTAACAATTTTCAAGACTAGTTTTATCTTACACGCTGAATTCGTACAAGAATCCAAGGGAATAAACAATTTTTTTGATTTTAACGTCTTGAGTTGGACCATTTGCAAAGGTGATGACAGAGAAACATTTTTAGATAATCTAAAAAATTCTATTATGAATAAAATTTCAAACTTTGAAAAAAAAGACAGTGGATGGAGTCTTAAACACATAAATTACTTGGATATGAATATAAATCAATTTAACCCATTACGTGGTTCTTCATATATTGATTTACCACACGATATCAAAGCAAAAAAAGCAATTGTTAACGTGCAAAATCGTGACCACGAGTGTTTGAAATGGACAATACTTTCAGCATTGTATCCAGTTAAGGATAGTTCACAGAGAGTATCATCCTACGTCACTCATCAAAACAAATTAAATTTTTCAGATGTACCATTTCCAGTAAAATTAACAGATATTCATAAAGTTGAAAAGCTAAATGATATAAGCATTAATGTTTTTGGATTACATTACAATAAAACTTCTAAATCACATGAAGTAATCGGTCCACTCTACTTTACCAAATGCCGTAAATCTATACACATAAATTTACTTTACATATCTAGAGGTAGCCAGGGGCATTACTGCTATATAAAAAATCTTTCTCGATTAGTAAGCCGACAAATATCAACAACCAATTATAGCTTTCACATTTGCGATGGTTGTTTATTAGCATTCTATTCAAATGAACAGTTAACGAATCATCAAAAAAATGATTGTACTCACGTTGTTATTGAACTTCCAAACCGTGATAAGACAAGAAAAGATTGGCTTGGTGATGAGATCTCATGTGATAAGATTTATTTTGATAAATATCAACGAAAGCTTAAATTACCGTTTGTTGTGTATGCAGATTTTGAGGCATATTTAAATCCAATATCATCTTGTGATCCAGATCCGTCAAAATCTTACACAAAAAACATTCAACAACATGAAATGTACAGTTTTGGTTATTTTATAAAATGTTCATTTGATGATAGTCTTTCACGGTATTATTCACATACAGGTCCAGATTGTGCTAAAGTTTTTATGGACACCCTTTATAATGATTTAGCAAAAATAATTAAATTCATTCACTTTCGGAAAAATCCAATCCCATTAAATCAGAGTGATTTAAAAAGAATTGGGGATGCTAATAATAAGTGTATTATATGTAACAATGTCTTAAAATCCCAAAGCGTTTTCAGCTATGATTGGATAACGGGAAAATTTCAGGGTGTGGCACATAAGTCATGTGATTATAAATTCATACCTCCCTCATATGTACCAGTATTTTTTCACAATCTGAGCAACTACGACGCACATTTTATTGTAAAAGCTTTGAACTTCCGTGAAGGACCTATCGACATTATCCCACAAAATAAAGAAAAATATATTTCGTTTAGCAAACAACTGAAATTTGATAAGAAATGCTTATCACTGAGATTTGTTGATTCCTTTAGGTTCATGTCGAGTAGTTTAGATAGTTTAGCTAGAAATCTTCAAGAAAATCAATTTCATGAATTAAGGAAGCAATATCCTACAGATGGAGATTTTAAACTTCTGAAGCAAAAGGGGATATTTCCATATGAGTTCATGAAATCGAGTAAATCGCTTGAAGCGTCATCACTGCTTGAAATATGCCACTTTTATAGTTCCTTAACAGATAGCTGTATAACAAGTGAAGATTATCAACATGCACAAAACGTCTGGACTCATTTCAATTGTAAAAAAATGTTAGATTATTCTAATTTGTATTTAAAAACAGACGTACTCTTATTAACAGATATATTTGAGAATTTTCGCTCCGTTTGCCTTGAAACATATAGCTTGGATCCAGCTCATTATTTTACGGCACCTGGTCTCAGTTGGGATGCTATGCTTAAAATGACCGGGATTAAACTTGAACTTTTAACCGATTTTGATAAAGTTTCATTTATTAAAAAAGGGCTACGAGGTGGTATATCACAATGTAGTAATCGATATGCTAAATCAAATAATCACTACATGGCAGAATTTGATCCTGATAAGCCGTCATCTTATCTCATTTACCTTGACGCTAATAACTTGTATGGTTGGGCGATGTCGCAATATCTTCCTGTAGGTGAATTTGAATGGGTTGATCCTGCTACGGATTTTAATATTTCTAACGAAGCTGACATTGGATACATTTTAGAAGTCGATCTTGAATACCCTGATTCATTGCATAATTCCCATTCAGATCTACCATTTTGTGCTGAGCACATAATTGATGAAAGTAGACAAAAAAAATTGGTTCCAAATTTGAAAAATAAACAAAAATACATTATACACTATAGAAATCTTATACAATGTTTACAAAATGGATTAAATTTAACTAAAGTTCATAGAATCTTAAAATTTAAACAAACTAACTGGCTTAAAAAATATATCGATTTGAACACAACATTAAGAATAGCTGCAAAAAGTGACTTTGAAAAAGATTTTTACAAACTTATGAATAATGCAGTTTTTGGAAAAACAATGGAAAATATTGAGAAAAGGGTCGATGTTAAGTTATTAACGCATTGGGCAAATCATGGTCATATCAAAGGAATTGAAAGTTATATTGCTCGACCTGAATTCCATAGCATTTCAATTTTTTCGGATAGTTTAGCTGCAGTACAATTAAAAAAAACTAAACTAATTTATAACAAGCCTATCTATTTAGGCTTTTGTATTTTAGATTTATCAAAAACTTTAATGTACCAATTTCATTATGGGTACATGCAACAAAAATTCGAGAAAAGGCTTAAATTGTTGTATACTGATACAGATAGTTTCATATATCAAATCTTTACGGAGGATTTTTACGATGACATAAGAAATGACTTAAAAAAATATTTCGATACATCTGACTATGCGCCTAGTAATATTTACAATTTTCCATGTATAAATAAAAAAATAATTGGATATTTTAAAGATGAAAATAAAGGTAAAATTTTAAAGGAATTTGTAGGATTACGGTCTAAAATGTACGCTTTAAATGTTGAGGACTGTATAGTGGCTAAGGCTAAAGGTGTAAATAAATGCGTGACTAAAAAGTTTCAGATTCAAGATTATAAAAGTTGTTTAAATGAGAAAAAATATGTATTATCGGAAATGTACCGATTTCGTTCTATTAAGCATGTAATTTTTACACAGAAGATAAATAAAATCTCGTTATCATCTTGTGACACAAAAAGATATCTGTGTAAAGATTCATTTGACACTTTAGCTTGGGGTCATTATAAATTAAGGTAGATCTAGAGTTACAAATATTTAAGTATCAATAACTATAATTCATAGTATTTAAGTATCAGTAAATATAATTACAAGTTGACGTATTAACTGTTTAAATAAAATAAAAAAAATGTTCGTTGCATGGGAGGTTTTAGATTTAATTTTGTTTATATTAAAATAAGTTTTTATTTTTAATTTTAGTTTTAAGAACTTTTATTTTGTAAATCGTGTATTTACATCAAATATAAATATATCAGAAAAAGAAAAAGTTTTATTTTTAAATTATTACATTATAAGCAAATGTATGCCAATCATATACCATATGCTTATATTAGATTATGGATACATATATATATATCTATAGCCTCATAAATGTATTTTATTTTATAGACAACCTTTAGTGAGGAAGGACAGTTTTTATAATGTACCATTTCATTCATCCATTTACAGCTATTATTGCTGGTCCAAGTGGTTGTGGAAAATCAAACTTTGTCACAAATTTTTTGAAAAATGTAGCACATATGTGTAATATAGATTTTAATCAAGTGCTGTGGTGCTATGATGAAATGCAGCCACTTTATAACTTGAATGGTGTTGATTATGTTCAAGGTATTCCCGATTTAAGTATGTTTGATGGGAAACAACCTAAACTGCTTATAATCGATGATTTAATGAGAGAGTCAGATGGACGTATTGTTGATATTTTTACTAAAGGTAGCCATCACAGAAATTTAAGCGTTTTTTATATAACTCAAAACTTATTTCACCAAGGAAGAGGACAACGTGATATCTCTTTGAACACAACCTACATTATTTATTTTAAAAATCCTCGAGACAAAACTCAAATACGCTACTTGTCCCGACAAGTTTATCCAGAAAATACAAAATTTGTTGAAGAAGCATATAAAGATGCCACTATGACAGCTCATGGATACCTGATGATAGATTTGAAACAAAGCACTGATGATATATGTCGTTTTAAAACTAAGGTATTTCCATTCGATAAAGGTTGTACAGTATACATTCCAAAAAAAGGGTTTAAATATACCAGTAGTCATTCTGTTTTGGTCAGTTCTAGATAATGCCTGACAGAGTAGCCACATATCAACATTTACTTAAAGCATTGCATACGCTCAAACCAAAATATCGTAAAGCTTTACTGAAAGCATGTGATGAAGATGAAATAAATATAATTTGTGAGTGCATTTACAACGTTTTAAAGGGAAAAGTTCCATTAGACAATTTAGAAAAAAACAGGTTAAATAAACATAAGAATATATTACGCAAATTAGTTTCTAAGGGGAAACAAAAATTAAGGAAGACTATTATAGTGCAAAAGGGTGGTGCGTTTTTACCAATTATACTGGGGGCTGTATTAAGTAGTTTATTGAGCTCATTAACATAGTTAAAATGGAGAACACGAAGAAAATGATTTTAGTAGAACCAGACTTTATTGAGAAGCTCAAACACAATGAAAATGCTCCTTTAAATTCCCTATCTCGCTTAGATGAGGACATGCAAAAAATACTGAAAAGTAAAATAGAGGATCGCGAAAAATGGGCATTGTATTCTCAAGCACTACAACGTTTTTTGCATTTTACTGAATCAGATCGAAAACCGTTCAAGGTGCCAATAATGATTGATGATACAAATAATGTCCACCAAGAATATTCTGACAAATCGATGGTTAAAAAGGAGGAAACTGAACATAATGCTACATTACCACATTCAAGACCGTTCGAAAGTGACGCTGCGAGTACTCCTTCGAATCATACTTACCCTGAGAAGTTTACTCCATCTCACATCATAAACAAAATTCCTAAAAGTTATGTGAAAAAAGGACAATCTTTGATTGACAATATTTTAAAAAATAAACCGAAGATTTGGTGGAAAGAAGGAGGGGAAATCGTAGTAAATAATCAAGTTATCCCAGAAAGCAATATAACAGAATTGATAAGTGACACGCTGAGACCTCTCAAACGTCCCAAACCGATTGGTTGGAAACAGTTTGCTTTAGTTTTAAAAGATATTGAAGTTCCTATATCTTGTATAGGTAACCCAACTAATCTGGAATATATAAATGGTCTTCAGATCGACGAGGTTCAAGAATCCCCAATATACAAAAATACCAGATCAACTTCGATTCAATCAAAAGGACAATCAACACCAATTTCATACAAAACTCCTGAATCATCAAAAAAGAAAATAGATTGGGAGAGATGGACCCCCTATTAGACATCAGTAGGATTTACTATAATGTTTCTGATCCAGCTGGCTACAGTAGTATTGATAAGTTAGCTAAAGCAATGCATGGTCGAATGAACAAAGATGAGGTAGCAAACTGGTTACGGTCCCAGGAAACATATACATTACATAAACCAGTTCAAAGACGTTTTACACGAAACAAGTACATTTTGTCCAACTATAATGAACTTTGGCAAGTAGATTTAAGTGATATGCGTACATATAGTAAATATAATGATGGTTTTAATTATATATTATGTGTTATTGATGTCTTTAGTAAATATGCTTTTGCTAGGGCAATGAAAAAGAAAAATTCAGAAACAGTTAAACAATGCTTTGAGGATATATTTACCGAGGCTCGAGCAACTCCACGTCACATCCAATCCGATAAAGGTACTGAATTTGTTTCCAAAGAGGTAAGACAATATTTTAAGAGTAAAAACATAAACTACTATACAACGAATAATCCTGACATTAAGGCGAGTATTGTAGAAAGATTTCAAAGAACATTAAAAATGAAAATGTGGCGCTATTTTACACATAAAAATACTTATAAATACATTGACATTTTACAAGATCTCCTTTATTCATATAATCACAGTTACCATTCAAGTATTAAAATGCGTCCGATAGATGTTAATTTTAACAATATTATGACTGTTTGGACCAATTTATACGATACACCAAAAAATGGATTAAAAAAAATTAGTAATAGTACTTTAAATGTTGGTGATCATGTCAGAATAACGAAGTATAAACACATATTTCAAAAAGGTTACGAAACTAATTGGAGCGATGAAATCTTCGTAATCGAATCAATAATTAATAGGTCGCCTCATCTTGTTTACACATTGAAGGACTTACAAAATGAACCAATCACTGGCACTTTCTATTCTAAAGAGTTACAGAAAGTTACTTATAACCCCACCATGATATATAAAATAGATAAAATAATACGTTCTAGACGCGTAGGTAACAGAAAGGAGGTGCTTGTGAAGTGGAGAGGTTATCCGAATAAATTTAATAGTTGGATACCTGCTTCTAGCTTAGAAGAAACATGAGTGATGACAGTTTTTATTTAACTTTGTTAAGTAACAGCTCTATGCAATATTTCCCCGAAAATACAACAGCAAACTTTCTCACCAAACTCCCAAAGACAATAAAACTAGAAGGAGAATGGGTTGTCGGATTAGTGGAGTTTCACTACCCATGTTCAATGTACAACGTTCAAGAACATGAAAACGCAGTCTATGTAAAAAAGATGGTGAAATTACCAAACGAAGTGTCGCCTGTTAATGTTGAATTTAAGTCACATATTCCAGCAACGACATATGACGACATGGATCAGTTTTTATCTGCTTTTAATGAAAATTCCTTATTAAGAAATAAGGTGAAATTTAGCTATGATGGAATATCGAAAGTTATCAAGGTCACTACTTCACATAAAGACATAGTTTCCGTACGTGCAACACCAATACTAAACCTCCAGCTAGGTTTCAAACCGAATACGAACCTTATTCAATGTCAAATTGGAAAATTTCCTGCTAATTTATATTTGGGTCTACCATCACAATTGTTTATATATTCGGATATCGTTCAACCTCAAATAGTAGGGGATGTTATGACATCGTTAGTAAGAATAATACCACTTGATCCAACTAAATACATATATGGAGCATATAAAATGCATAGCTTTTCTCCTGCACATTACATACCAGTTTTACGTAGAGAATTTGATACTATTGAAATTGATATAAGAATGCATACGGGTGGAAAGGTTCCATTCCAGTTTGGAACTTCATGCGTGAAGCTACATTTTCAACGAATAAAATGAATTATAGACGTGAAAATATTCCCTGCCCATATGAACATTATTATACTCATCAAGCTGGTTCAGGAGTAGGCATTGTTTATAAAGGTGTTCCTCACCAGCGAGGGCATGGCATAGGAAGTTTTTTAGGAGGCTTGTTTAGATCGGTATTTCCTCTGTTATCTAGCGGATTTAGAACGGTTGGGAAAGAAGCATTAAATGCTGGTGTTGGTCTTTTATCCGACATGATGAATTCGCACCCTATGGACGAATCAATAAAGTCTCGTTTTAAGAATGCGAGCAGTAATTTAAAAAGAAAAGCTGATGAAAAAATTGATTCTTTAATGTCAGGGTCTGGGTATAAAATGATACGAAAAAGACGAGAGCGCACCATTGCATCCAAAGCATTACGGGGGAGAGGTACAAAAAAAAGTAAAAAATATACAAACGATATTTTTTCTAATTAAACCATGTCATTTTTACATCATCATTCATGTGAATGCGCTAAGTCAGAGTTAGATTTATTTGCACTGCCATCGACGCAAACAAGTATAGAAAATGGGCAGTGGATACATTATAAACCTATTTCGTCTCTTAGTGAAATGAAATGAAATGAAATGAAATGCTTTATTTGTACAACATAGGTAAGTATACAAAGATCTTACAATAGTTTTAAGTATCACTATGCTGGGCCGTTAGGCATACAAATTTTAGGAGTAATTAATGGAGGATCAGTGTTCTGGCTCATTAATTACAGTCTAACAAATATTCATTTATGGTGTAGTAAGCTTTTTTTACAAGGTGCTCAAATAATTTTCGCTTAAAGCCTTCCATATTTTCTACTTCTACAATATCTTTCGGTATCTTATTGTAAATTCTTGGGGCCATTCCGAGAATGCTTTTCCGGTATAAAGCAGTATTTGATAAAGTTCCATTTATTTTATATTTAAGGCGCGTACTTCTAAAACTTTGAAATAAATTAAGATTAGATCTAGCAAACATTGCAACCTCAAACACATAAAGGCAGGGAAGAGTTAGTATCCGCAATTTCTGAAAATAGGGTTTACAGCTGTCTAATTGTTGGATGCCACATAATGAGCGAATACACCTCTTTTGTGCTCTAAAAGCTATTTCCCTATCAACAGAATTGGCCCAAAAGATTATGCCGTATCGTAGTGTCGAGGCTACATAAGCTTGGTAGGCTGTTAAAACTACTGACTCATTGACAATTTTCCTTAAATTATATAATACATACGAAAATTGATACAGTTTCTTACATATAATCTCAATTTGCTTTCTCCATGTTAACTTATTATCTACACTTAATCCTAAAAATTTTGTCACATCAGTTTCGTCAATATTCTGTCCCTTGTACGATATGTTTAAATTGTGCGCGTTGTTTGATCTTTGCTTGAATGTCATGATTTTCGTCTTCTCTAAATTGATTTTTAAATTATTATTAGTAAGCCAGTTAATTACAATTTCTAATGTCTCGTTGATATCATCCTCATAAGATTCTGTATCTTTAGAAGCAAAAAGTATGGTGCTATCATCTGCAAAAAGGACTATTGGGTACTCTATGGCTTGTGGTAGGTCATTTATGTAAATGATAAATAATAGAGGACCTAAAACACTCCCTTGTGGTACGCCATAATTAATTTGTCTGATTTTCGATGGATAGGTAATTTCAGTCTTCGTTTGAAAACATATTTTATTTATTTCAGTCAATTGCTTACGGTTACTTAAATACGATTTGATCAAGTTATGTATGTTACCTCTAACACCGTACGTATATAATTTATCAAGAAGTATGCGATGATCAACAAAATCGAACGCTTTAGACATATCCATATATAGGGCTGAAACTGGGACTCTATTATCTACATTCCTTAAAACTACATTCATTAATTTAAAAATAGCCATGTTGATAGATTTGCCTTTACGAAATCCCATCTGCTCTTGAGCAAAAAGGTTATTTTTGTCAAAATAGTCGTAGATACCACTATGAATAACTTTTTCAATAACCTTTGAGAAAATAGGAAGAAGTGCCACAGGTCTATAGCTGGCCATGTCTTCTCTGTCACCTTTTTTGTAAAGCGGCTTCACTATGCCTATTTTTAACCGGTCAGGAAATTCGCCCCTTTCGATGCATAAGTTGACAATATGGCTGATCAACGGTGATATAATATGAGATACTGCTTTAACAACTTTGGTGGTAATACCATCATAACCAGTACTGTGGCTATTTTTTAACGAGTTCACAATTTTTAGAATGTCATTGGGAGTTGTGGGCCTCATAAATATAGAATTAGGTATATTACATATCACAGATTTACTTATACTATGTCTAACTTGATTATTACTTGTAATTTTGTCTGCGCTCAAACGCGTTAGGTCAATAAAATAGCGATTAAATTCTTGGGCAATTTTTGAAGGGGATGAAACATATACTAGTGATGATGGTCCTATTGAATTTCAAGTTCCAGGATCAGGCGATGACTATATTGACCTGTCTCACACTTTACTACATATCAAAGCCAAGGTTCAATCAAGACGGTACTAAGATCAAATCCGCGGAAACTCATGTTGCTCCAGTGAATAATTGGTTACATTCACTGTTTAACCAGTTGGACATATATTTAAATCAAAAACTAGTTTCACCGCCTAATAATACATATGCGTACCGTGCATATATGGAAACCCTACTAAATTATGGACCTGCAGCAAAACAGTCCCATCTTACATGTGGGCTATGGTATGAAGACACTTCGGGTCATATGGATGGAACTGATACGGCTAACAAAGGCTGGACTAAAAGACAAGAATTTATTAAAGATAGTAAGGAAGTTGAAATGATAGGACACTTACACGGTGATATTTTTAATCAAGAAAAGTTTTTAATAAATGGCGTTGAAGTTCGAGTTAAATTAGTACGATCAAAAGAGTCGTTTAATCTAATGTGCATTCAAGATAAAAAACTTAAAGTACGCATAATGGATGCTAGTTTAATAATAAGAAGAACAAAAATTAACCCAAGTGTTTTGCTTGCACATCAAAAGGTTTTAGCTTCAACGACTGCAAAATATCCCATCACAAGAGCGGAAGTTAAAGTACTTACAATACCATCAGGGGTACAAGGGAAATCCCTTGATAATATATTCCTCGGTCAAGTTCCAAAAAGGTGTATTGTAGGTTTTGTTGATAATATAGCATTTAATGGAAGTTTAAAACATAATCCCTTTAACTTCCACCACCACGATATGAACTTATTTAGTTTGTATGTAGACGGTCATCAAATTCCTTCTAAAACACTACAACCATCTTTCAATACCGATTTAATGGTAACAACATATCACACTCTGTTTTCTGGAACGGGTATTCATTTTCTTAATGAAGGGAACTCAATAAGTCGAGAAGATTATGGCAACGGTTATTGTTTGTTGTGTTTCGATTTAACACCTGATTTATCAGCGAGTTCTACTTCTCATTGGAATCTTGTTAGACATGGTAGTGTACGGTTAGAAGTTCGATTTGAAAAAGCTCTTACCACGACCGTTAATTGCGTCGTCTATGCAGAGTTTGATAATATAATTGAAATAAACAAACATCGAGATGTAAGTGTAGATTATAACAGTTAATTAGAATGATGTACATATATAATAATACGTTTATGAGAGATTGTACCACTTTTTACCAAACCTTAGCAACGAATTCATCGGTAAATGCAATACTTTGTAATGGACACTAAGGAATTGCAATTATGTATGAAAAAAATTTGTCCTACCATTGAATCGCATGTTTTTGCGGCAAATAGAATCCCTGTTTTCATGGATCTTCCGATTTATATCATAAGTAATTTGGACCCTGACTCAAAACCTGGCTCTCACTGGGTGGCAATTCATATTGATATTAATGGTAATGGTGAATATTTTGATTCATTTGGTAGAAAACCTTCTGGTTATCATAAGTTGTTTTTAAAACGGAATGCAAAAAAATGGTTTTATAACCATATAATAATTCAAAACCATCTTACTTCAGTTTGTGGTAAATACTGTTTAGTTTATATATATTTTAAGTTCAAAGGTAAAACAATGTTTGATTTTGTAAACTTATTTTTTGAAAATACCATGTATAATGATTTGATTATAGAAGATATGTATAGATCTATGTTTTTACGAAATAAATAAATATTTTATAAAAAGTTGTCTTTTCTTTCCTTCACTAATTCTTAGTAAACATATACAACATTATCAATTCATCAAAAATGCAAGAGGATCGTTGAAACCATTTATTTCACATACAAGTATTTCATACATTAAAACAAAAGTAACACATTAAAATAAAAACAATAATACAGAACGGTTTTCATTTTATTACATCAATAAGCTGAAATCCTTATTGCATATCACACCACTTTTCACACTCCATAAATAGTTCATCACTTTTAAATGCAGGCAAACGCAATGTTTCATATGCTATGGGTTCATATGCATCGCCACTTGGAGGTCTCGTCTCCATGTCATACATTTCTGTGTCTTCTTCATCTTCCCATTCTATCAAAAGAGGGTTACCGACATACCCCGAAAATATAGGTTGCAAAGCTGGTGAATAACCGTTTGATGACGCATGGAGCATTTCAGCGTCGTCGCAGAGGTTACTCAAATCTTCGTCGTAAAATGAGTTATATAGATCCACGTCTTCGCAGCGTTCATAAAGCTCTTCATCGTATTGTGAGTTTTGTAGATCCATTGTGCAGCTTGACTTTCACGGGTGTTAATAGAGATACGGTATGGTTTCTTTTGCGGTGTCGAACTTTATATAGCCCCAAAAATCATTTGTTCGTTGGTGGGGGGAGAGTTGCTTGTGGGTGGAGTAAGATATAATTTATGGCTTAGCGTTGATAAAATATTTCTTGCAATCGTTTTTTGTTGCAATATCTTTCGTAATATTGTAAATCAATTCTTTTGTGTTAGAATAAAAGTCATCTTCTTCACCCTGCGTATAGTATTTGATTCTAGTATCCGCGAATTTCCAGTGCTGATCGTTTGGGATACCACGCAATTTTTTTATATCGTAGACGTCAAATTTAACGACATGAGTGATCTTTGTAACATCATCTACGCGAGAAGATATATAATTAGTGCCTCCATTTGTAGACTTGGCGACAGTAGATGAATATTCTGTAGCCTGCTTCTTTTTAGGCTTATCAAAAAATACATCAATGTTGTTGGTTCGTTTTTGTGCTTGAATTATAAGTGGTTTTGAGCATTGGGCTTCATCGTCACTCAAATTGTTATAATAATAATTTTTCATAGTGTACTCAAGGGAATTCTCGTTTGATATCTAAAACAACCAAAAAAACATGTGAGATGCTTGATACAAATGGAAACATGTAATTTTTGCACATAATTAATTAGTTAATGTGGGACTTACCTCCATTTTAACTCGTAGCAAGAAAAATTAAAACTATTGACAACTATCTACTTTAGTACACTTTTATTTAACACTTGACACGGTTTTCAGACAAACTAATCTGAGCGAATGGCGGCCCTCTGGATTTGAGCTTTGCTTTTATTCACGACAGACACACACACACACACACACACACACACACCGGGACACACGTAGCGGTTAGGAGAAAAAAATCTATTAATAAAACAGGTACCTGTTCATTTGATACAACACGTTCTAACTTGTAGCAAGACGTGGAATTTTATTAGTTTTTTACTGCAATATTCTTGGAAATGGAACCTGCATAGATTTAAATGATCTTTAGGTAGTTTAGTGACCAATAAAATACGGCAAGCATGACATTTCGTAATAGTTGCTGATATTTATCGTTTTTTTCCCAAATATAATACACGCTCACATGTCACAGATAAGACAATAAATATGTTACCCCCATAAAAATGAACATCTGTTCGTTGCATGTTACGACACGAAACAACTAGTTTTTTACTGCAATATTCCAACGGATGGGGCGTGTTTGAACCTGCTTAGCTTCAAATGTTCTTTACTTTTATTTATACCCAATCAAATAGAAAACCCATGTCATTCTCATGATCATTTCTGTCAACATTAATTTTAAAATATATTGCTGTTCACAGAATGTAATTAATTACCTACCTTTGCGTGGGAATAGAGCAAAAACAGACTGTTGATCCTAATCAAATAAATCGTTTTTAAATAAAATACACAAATCGTCTCAAAACAGCAATCTTCTAACAAAAAACAACAATGCACCCACACCTGTCATAAACATAAAACAACGGGGGGTCACATATCACATACCTGCATTTCAAATTCACACGAAAAAGATACCCAAAAAACCTGCCGCAGCAAAAAAACAACAATGCACCCACACCTGTCATAAACATAAAACAACGGGGGGTCACATATCACATAGCTGCATTTCAAATTCACACGAAAAAGACACCCAAAAAAACCTGCCGCAGCAAAAAACCAAAAAAAAATTCGGCCCTTCGGGCCGCGCCGCAGGGGTGCCGCAGAAACAGTATACTCCTAACTACTCACAACCCATTATACAAGCGATAGAACACGCACAAAGCTCGCTCGCACGCTCTTTAAAGTTTCGACATATGCCCGTAATCTGCTGATTACCGCACTCGTGCGGTAAAGTAGCACCATATGTACTGTAAAGGGTATTTACAATACTTAATATAAATACTACAAACAATTGTTTAGTATTTTCGGAACGTATGAGGCCTGACGGTAAACATACCTACTTAAAGGCCGAGTCGTCGGAGAACGAAAACGACCTAAGCGCCTGAAAAACTATGAGTCGCTCACTGGGAAACGAGACTTTATTACTTTAGGTGAAGGTCCTTTTTGCTAAAGAACGATACGACACTTACATCTTTTCTGTTTTAAGAGTATCGCCTACTTTGTTTAAGCTATTTCTATGTTCAAATATTTCTAAATTGGCGTCCACAAATCCACAATATTAATAATATTTTAAACTAAGAACTGTGCTAAGGACGCGATTTATTTGGTTTAACGGTGCAGTTTTAACTAATTGTAAATGTGTTTTTTAACTACTTTAATAATAAAAAAAAATAATAAAATATGAAATATTTAATGTTTGGTATTTAAATAAATAAATATTTTAAAATTTGTTTTATCATTTTATTGATTTTGGATCTCTTAATGCTTCAAAATTAACATTTTAACGCATTAAAATAAAATAAGAATGTAACAAATAAATGAATAATGCTATAGAGTAAAGTTAATTTTAAACTGAACACCCCTCCATTAATTTAATATTTGTCTTAAAACATGTCGACATATAAATAAATAAATAAAATATTAGGGAACAATTTTTTACAGAAATCGAACTAGCATAGTAAGCTCAATGAGACTTGTGTTATAGGTACTAGACGACGCTACATTTAATAGATATATACTTAAATACATAGAAAATAGGAGGAGGCCTATGTCCAGCAGATGACGTCATTCGGCTTACATGATGATGATGATGACATAGAAAATATAAATATATCGCGATATATTTCGTAGTTCACTCAAGCTGTAAAATGTGACTTCGAATTCTACACTTAAAATGGAATATTTTAGTATGTATGTGCAACAATGTAACCCTATTCGTGACATTTGGTTGAAGAGTTAGACACAAGTAAGTAGGTAGTTATTACTGAGTGGGCATTGAATAGGTTGTTAATTTTCGCAAATGTTTAGCTTACCACAATAGTGAAATGAAGACATATTTAATTTATAATGAAACATGCGTGAATTCATTTAAATCATTGGACTGTACTGTATGGGTGTATTTTGACTTTCCAAATGCGCCGTAGCCAGAGCAATGTGTTCAGGATATCCTTACTTGTCTGACATTCCCAATGGATATGGACTCCTTTACGATCCTAACCTTTCGTTTGGTGCAGCCAACTAACAATGCTGCATTTATTTGAAATGTATATTCTGTCACAGAGTTAGTTTTCGATAGGACTGATCCGCAGCTTGCTTACGAGGTTAAATAGAGGCGCCGAAAGGAACAGAACGGGGGCGCCACATATTTTGTTAATCGAATGGAGAAAACCAAAAAAATGTTTTTATTGAACTTGTCCTGTTAGTATGTATGTACGTATATCTCTGTGGGCAAGAAAAGAGCGTACTCCCATCTTAAAGGCCGGCAACGCACTTACAACCCCTCTGGTGTTGCGAGTGTCCATGGGCGGCGCTAATCGCCTACCATCAGGCGATTCGTCTGCTCGTTGGCCACCTATGTCATAAAAAAAAAACTTGCAACTGAATTTCAGACTAAGGCGACTTCCTGACTTGGCGGGGCGGGAGCGATATGTCATAGGTATTTTGCTCTTTGACGTGAGCTTACTGATGTAAGATTTTCTGACTTGACGACATACTGACAGTATTACGTTTGCGCAGAAGTGGGGCGGTACTGCATTGGCTTGACACTGACAGCTGACAGTTTGCTCATATCGTACCGCCTCCGCATCGACAAATCAGGCTGGGTTGCACCAAACCGCCTCTTATCGTAAGATGTGTTGGTTAAAATCGGAATGTATGGAAAGTTTGACAAGTTTCTATGGGATGATAGCTGTCAGCGCCATATTTAACATTGATCGTGTGATCGTAAGTTGGTGCAACTTAGCCTGCAGGTCTAAAATTCAGTTGCTCCCGCTAAAATTTGCCATACTTAATGTAATTTCGATGACTATGCAATTATGGTACCAACGAGCTGATCTGATGATGCAGACAGAAGGTGGACATGACAAATCTTAAACTACACAAGACTCCCGTCGTGTTTGGTTTCAACGAGTAGTTGACGACTGTGGAAAAGAGCTACAAAAATTATTATTTTTGACAGTAACTTTATTTAACGCCCCTATTCTAATAGACATAGTTTAAAATATTAAATACCATTAGACATTAATTGTAACGCGTAAATGTATATGATATGAATTTATATACATGGTGTGACCTGTTATAGAAGCAAAAAATTAAACGTTACACTATTGAGCTCTCCAGCAATTATTTCCAAATGGTTCCAATTGAAAAAAAAAAGCTACCTTTTTGGAGGGCACGATCAGCTGTTGATCCCGGCTACTGTCTACGAAAGCAGTCGTGAAGCCAAGTTAACTTCCGCGGCCTTGAGAACTAATAGTCAAGTTGCCCGCACTTGGCAAGCCTAATCCCAATAAGCTTTAGTTTCCCCCTTAAGTTGGAAGGTCAGCCAGTCGCTTCTGTGAAAACTGCCTATTGTGCCTACGCCAATTCTTAGGCTTAGGTAGCGGACCCCGAGCATCTTTCAGGATGCAACTGTACTAGGATAACGCTAGGATGATTGCTACGTTAACTATCCGTAAATTGTAGTGAACTGGACAACAGTCAGCCTCATATAATAGGTACGTAGCAGACAAAGTGGCCAAATAGTTCGGTACACCATATATTTAGTATTACGTTTTTTTTTATACCACGTCGGTGGCAAACAAGCGTATACACTTAGATTCTCGTATGAGCTTACGCATCAACCAAAGACGATGAAGACGGCTAGCAAGTTGCATTACGAATTCATAACGTCAAACGCGTTCGATGAGCCCATAAGTCCGTATGTACTTTTTCTTTTTTTTATACTACGTCGGTGGCATACAAGCGTACGGCCCGCCTCATGGTAAGCGGTCACCGCAGCCTACGGACGCCTGCAACTCCGGGGGTGCCACTCCTTTCTTGTTAATCCCATAGTGTAGTTCCTCAGGAAAACCTCGGCAGGGAGCTGTACCGAACACGAGTATGACTCTGACTGTACATGCCACTGAATGTTACACTTGTCATCAAAAGAAATCAATTAAATTCCTCGTCAACATGTTTACCCTTACTTAATTAACAGCTTTATAAATCGCGTATCAAATTGCAGTAGCCATAAACATAACTATGCCATAAACCTATTTAATTGACACGTCAACTCGAAGGCCTATTGGTCAATCGAGTAGAAATAAAGATGTACTCGTATTTTTCCATGTTATCACATGCGTTGACATTTAATTAATTATTAATAACATTTAATAAATAAATCGTCGCCGTGAAGAAGGGATTTGATTAAGAACATTTTAGCGTGTTAATGAGAGCTCTCGGCGCCCGCGCACCGCAACGTCGCCAGGTCAGTTCTTGGATAGGTGACCGCTTTGAGTGGTTGTTAATTGCTGAGCGCTCCCGTTCATTGGAAGGCATGTTAAGCCGTCGATCCTGGCTGCTGGCTATGACAGCAGTCGTTAAGCCATGACATTATACCGTTAAATAAAGGTACCGATATTTTTCGGTTATGCAGTCACTGTTCTGTATCAATTGTTAGGTGACAGTAATATATTTTAGCCGATGATGAAGAAGAAAAAATCAGCCAAGTGCGTGTCGGGTCACGCGCAATGTAGGGTGTAGTGTAGTCCCACACGTTACATTATGAAGATTTAAAAGCTCTCAACCTAGAAAATGAAAATTTGGTAGGTATACACCATTCTACGAACCGCTACATAAAAGTGATGTGAAATCACTAATAAATACTTAATTAGGGGGCACTTCTTACATGTATACGGGGCGGGGCTGATTTTTTTTTTTCAATTGTCATGGGCGTGTGGGTTATCTATGGATAGGACGACATTTATTGTTAAGCTAGGTACATTTGCTAATAAATATAATAATTATTGTTTATTAAGATAATTCATCTCAAATTCCCCTTTCCCTGGAATAATAATAATATTGCAGTGCCCAACAGGGTTCACAAAGCTCTACATCATAAGTTTACCACCTGTACAACTAATTTGTGAAAATAAAGTATTCAGTATTCAATTTCAAAATGATCTAGATAGGTTGCTATGTTGGGAGTTTCTCTGCGTGATCGCATCAGGAATGAGGCCATCCGCAGCAGAACCAAAGTGACCGATATAGCCCTCCGAATCGCTAAACTTAAGTGGCAGTGGGCGGGGCACATAGCACGTAGAACCGATGGCCGTTCGTACCGGAAGGCGTAGCGTGGGCAGGCCCCCCACACGGTGGACTGATGACCTGGTGAAGGTCGCGGGTGTCCGCTGGATGCGGGTGGCGCAGGACCGGTCATTGTGGAAGTCTTTGGGGGAGGCCTATGTCCAGCAGTGGACGTCATTCGGCTGACATGATGATGATGATGATGATAGATAGGTTTATAAAAACATCTCTACTTTACGTGTGGACCCTAAACAAATATTTTCAAAGTTTTATTTCACCTTCACAGCTTTCTAGTAGTAACGGTTACTGAGCTAAGCCGTGGACAGACGGACGTACAGTCGGACATGGCAAAACGATAAGGGTTCCTTTATTACTACGGAACCCTAAAAAGATAATTTTAAATACTGGAAACACGTACTCGTCACTAAAAAAGGAACGAAATTGGTATTTAAACGTCGCCTCATAATTAAGTTTGACATTGATTTAAAGTAATGGCGGGCCACAAGAATGGCCCGAATCGTTTAACATGTGCAAGTTCGAGCACCATCATTCATTATATTTATCACATTGTGAACCTTATTGCAACGGAATAGGCCGAAATAGGTAGCCCTATTAATATATTAATAGGGCTACCTTGAGTCTTTCACCATTTGTATACTCCCTTACATCATCATCAACATCATATCAGCCAAACGACGTCCACTGCTGGACATAAGAGTGCCACAATGACCAGCCCTACTCCACCCGCATCCAGCGGTCTTCCGCGACCTTTACCAGGTCATCATCATATAAAATCTTAACTCATTAGCCCCCCGCACGCCTTATGACGCAAAATGTTGCCAAAACGAGACCATACGGCTGGCTCACACAGTCAAAAAGGTATCAGATCTCATGTAGAACTAATTTTCTACCCTAACTTCACAAACTTAGTCAAAATATGTGGCATTGCCGTTTCGCTACCGTTACATGGGCGTAAGGTGAAAAAAATATTCACTGTTCATTACTTTTTTGTTATACAATAGTTCTTGTTGTAACGAAACGGCTAAGCCACAATATCCTGACTAAGATGTAGAGTTTGTTACATAAGGGTTAGTAAAGTTAGGGCGTGCCGGGTTAAAATCTTGGCTCTACAAGAGATTTGAGAACTTTTTGACAGTGCGAGCCATGTGGTCTCGTCTTGGCAACATTTTACATTTGAATGGTTTTGGTGGGATTTCACTTTTTGTAAGGTGGTTATGACACTTATGACAATATTTTTTTATTTTGTGCGATAGTCCATACGAAGCTCCACCCCCCAGTTGAAAGGTTAGTGGGTGATTTTCTAAAAATCTTATCTATTTTGAGACCCCCAGCGTCAAGCGGTCTTTTAGTTTCATACAAACTTCCATCCCCTAGTTTAAAGGTTGGGGGGTAAAAGTTCCAAGTATTAGTTTTTTGTTGTTGTCTGTGCTAATATTACATTACTTACATAACAAATTTCAGTTTTCTATTACTTCAGGGAGTACCCTAAGAATTTTGATGATCATAAGTGAGTGAGTGATGAAGTGAGGCTAGTAACGAAATCGGGTCTTCTTTGATATAAATAAAAGCTAAAGTATAAGAACTATGCAATTGAATCTTTATAATCGAAGCACAATGGCACTACTTCCCTATTCTCGAAGCGCTTCGTCTTTTTTGCACACATTTTAACATAATATGTTTAATAAGTCCATTATTGACATCATATCCCGAGAAATTTGTTTCTGGTATAATCCAAACTAGTTATGAGGGTTTCAAAAAATGACAAAGCGCTTCGAGAAAAATTAGGTAGTTCCCTTGCGCTCCGCTTCCCCCAGGTTTACTTACATGCATTTATAATATTAGTAAAGATTTTGGCATATTTAAAGTCAGATTAAAAAAAAACGTTTATTTCAGACCTAGTGATTGATCCATAGTGGGTTAGTAACAATATTACCTTATATACTATGTTAATTTATATTATAGATTATAGATTCATTGTTAGGGACAGCAATATAAGTCTATCGACACTAATAAATTATTTCTCTCCCTATTGTGACCTCCATCCAGTACTTGGCGAATGGACAGTCGAGTCGCTCTGCCAACTCTCTAAGGAGGCTGTTCCTGCTACAACGTACTCTCCTTAATAAGGAGGCTATTCTTTTCCTCCTTATACCGTAGAAGTCGTCTGTTCGCGTGCGCTACAATGCTTTGGCAACCTCAATATCATCCTCATAGTATTATTGTACTGGACCCGAATTGTATGATACGCCCTTTGTGTAAAACTCAAACTTTGTGTAAGATCAAAACAGAAGCAGGTCCGGTAAACATGTTATATCAATATGTATGATAGGCGAAGGTCGATCGGGGTTTAACCGCTTACCATTCGGTATGTCGAGCGCATCATTTCGTTAATCAAGTTTTTGTATGCATTATCCTAAATATCAATATTGCGGAAGATTCATGTTGTTTGTTCTTAATATTTAGTTGTTGCTAAATAATATAATAATATATCATCATCGTCATAAATTTAAGAGCCTTGCTCTTGTCAGCATAGTAAACGCCATTCCGTTCTTCTCTGTGCTACATCTTTGAGTTCCTGATACGACACAACATTAACCTTCTCCTTAGCCTGATCCATACACACACGTCTCGGTCTTGTCCCGCCTCTTCTTACCTCTATTTTTCCCTCTATTATAGTTTTAATGTAATTGTCATGTCGTATCAGGTGCCCCAGCATATTCTCTCTTCTATTTTCTATCATCTTTAGCAAGAATCTTTTCTCTCCTATCAAGTCTAAATAATAATATACAGGGTGTGGCCTGTAATAGGAGCAATAAATTTAAAGGACGCTTCCTTAAAGCATGTGCAGTAACCTCTTGTGTCCAAAAAAAATATATTTTTTTAATTGGGAGAAATTTTTATCTAAAGTTATGACCTCCAAGTAATGGATCTTGACACCCAAAGATTATAGCGCGGCAGTCAATGCTGATTTTGAGGTTGCTTCAAGTTATGACTCATAATCGTTGTCGCGTTTTTGGTTTAAAAAGCTATTTTTGGGATTTTTTTTTTAATAAAATTTTAGTGTTTTGTGTATAAATATTTACGAATATCACACCAGTAGAGTAAAAAAAGTACATATAAATTACTTATTTATATATATTTGTACGAGTGAGTGAAGCGTCTGCGATTCTGTTTGGGCAACAATGATCTAGTTTGTCTGTCCGGCAGATGTTCGGATGTACTTCACAGGTCGCATACCTCAACCGGTTCTTGTAGAATTTATATTTTGCCGATTCATCAAACAGTATCCATAACGCGTGGGAGCTCGTCTAGCACCTGCCCAACGCTGACAGTAGTCGGTAGCGGACTGAGGGGGCACTGATTGCATAGAAAACACGCGGGCGGCTAGCTGATACCGTAAGGGCGTATGCGACAAAACAGTCTTTTTCAGTTTAAATAAAAACCATTGGTAATTTCATAAAATCCTTTTACAATATTGAAGTGTTTGTTTAGACAAATTTAAATGGAAAACTAAGAGACTTTAACAAGTGCCGTTGATCTGTAAAATGCAAATCTCTGTTTTTAAAGAGGTTTAAAAGATAATTATTTTTGTGTTATGAAAGTTATCCAATCATGTAAAGCTATTACAAAAGTAAAGCCAAAGATACTATGGATCATATAAAAAATAATCGGGTTCGTATGTTTCTTGGTTGCGGAGAAAAATTATAATCCCTGTCGCCAATATTTTCAATTCGTCGTCTTAAAATGGCGGAGCCATAGTATTGAACACGTTATAAATAGCACTCGTAAATATGACGTCCTTTAGTACCCATAACAATGAGATTTGTGTAAGATTGTCCCCATTGTATAAATTTACCAGCTGTTGCCCGCGACTTCGTCCGCGTCTTCACTCCTATTGGTCGCAGCGTGATGTTATATATAAGTATAGCCTAAAGCCTTCCGCTATAAATGGACTATCCAACACAAGAAGAATTTTTCAATTCGAACTAGTAGTTCCTGAGATTAGCGCGTTAAAACAAACAAACAAACAAACTCTTTAGCTTTATAAGTATAGATTTAGAAACGCTCATGGCAGCTACTCAGACTCGCAACAGTGCCATGTCGTCCAGTAACCAGTTAAGGTGAACTAGTCCCATCAACACAACAGTGTGAATTATCATAAACCAAACTAAACTGTCCTTGACGCATGCGCGATCAATCAAATATCAATTATTTTTGTTTAGGCGATATATTTTATCGCACCTTTAGACTGTAGGTCAGCTTAGTCAGTTTTGTTAGACCGGGAGCTACCCACATTTAATTACGTAAGTATGCTAAGCGTCCACAGTTCCACATCGAACGCATCTGATACATCGCACGCAACTGATTTTATTATCATCATGTCAGCCGAAAGACGTCCACTGCTGGACAAAGGCCCCCAAAGACTATACACCCGCTATATACCCGCATCCAGCGGACACCCGCGACCTTCACCAGGTCATCAGTCCACCGTGTGGGGGGCCTGCCCACGCTACGCCTTCCGGTACGTGGTCGCCATTCGAGAACCTTTCCGCCCCAACGGCCATCGGTTCTACGTGCTATGTGCCCCGCCCACTGCCACTTAAGTTTAGCGATTCGGAGGGCTATATCGGTCACTTTGGTTCTACTGCGGATGGCCTCATTCCTGATGCGATCACGCAGAGAAACTCCCAACATAGCTCTCTCCATTTGACTTTGAGCCTTCTTATGAGGCCCATAGTAAGCGACCACGTTTCAGTGCCATATGTCATCACTGGCAACACACACTGGTCAAAGACATTCGTCTTGAGACACTGCAGAATATTGGACAAAAAGATGTGCCGCAGCTTATTATATTTTATTTTACACGTACCTATTATATAGAGCCACGCCGCGCACGGCGACACGCGGGACTAAGCTAATGTAACCACGTTCATACAAAATGTATGTAACCGACCGCAATCCCACCCGTTGCGACACGCGGCGTGGCTCTAATATAACCCCGGCTTTATCCTTTCTACAGAAACTCATGCAACAGCATCCACTGACATGCATCGCTCGGAATGCATGCATCGACTTGTCGGTAACGCCGATGCAGATGATCTAAAGGGCGTTGTTTTCTGATAATGTTACAACTACCACAATATTTTGTTAGGTCTCCAAAATTCAGTTCAAATTGTACAGTTGAGTTCATAACTGCATGGACAGATGTTGACCGTATTGCTGTAGTATTTGGGTTGAAACGTGTCCAATTGTCCATGCACTTTTGAACCCCACTGTACCTCTTTCCTATTCGACTAACCTCCATACACACCCCACCACCACCACCATATCAGCCGAAGGACGTCCACTCCACGATCCGTCCGGAGCGTTCAATGCGGAATTGTGGACGCTCAGCTCAGAACGTTTACCTTTATGACTCGCAATGTAATGAACAGAACTAACACATAGGTGCATGTAATATGCCTAATTTGAAGAATAAACTACTTTACTTTCTACTTTACTTTACTTTAACAGAACTCAAAAAGGAACAAAACTCGAAAACTCTCAAAACAGATCACCCTTTTCGAGCTCTGGTAATGAAACTTGCATGTGTTTGTTGTACCTATGTAAAAGAGCTTAATATAAACATCAATTCAACACATGCTTGGCACTAACATGATTGGTTTTATATCAGATATATAGCACTCATCCTACTATCAAGTAGATAATTGCGAGATAAACTAATCCTATACGAGTATAGGATGATTCACAGTAGGCCGTTCCGTGTCCGGGCCGCCGGCCGTTGCGTTTGCTGTCATACTAGAAAACGGGCCGGCCTGGACGCGGAACGGCTTACTGTGAATCATCCTTTTATCCTTCATAAAAGGCGGGTGACACGTAAAATAACGGCAGATTTTTCACCTCGGCTCCCGGCCGCGGCGAACGGTCATCGCATATTCAATCTATTTCTAACTGCTACGCAATGTCGTAGTTAAAAAGTCAATGTCAGTCTAATAGCCGCAGCATGACCGGATGACACCGGATGATTTTATCATAAAGAAGCATAGGGTCCGCTTGAGGTCCTTAATACCCACTGTGGCGTCACTCATATCACCTGTCAAATCCGGAATGTTCTGCATCGCGCTATCGAAGTTTCTAAAATCACCTTCTAAAAATAACTCTCATTGGACTTCGGTCCCAAAGAGTTACTTCCTGTGTCTCATGCCGAAGGTGTCCTTCCTATTGTATATGGGTAGTTTGTACCTTACCTGTATTTCCTGTATATTATGCATTGTTGTTCATTACTAGGAGCACATTTTTTATCTACTTACATTTCTGTCCCCGATGTGATTTGAACACGCACTAGTTTAGTGAAAGCAACTGCCATCTGATTATTATAATATATTATATCATATCGTATTATATAATATTATATTTGAAATTATTGTTGAATGAAGAATTTAAACTGTAATTATTATTATTGATATGCTCTCTGACCTACAACAATTGTATTAAATAAATATTTGTTTTGTTTGTATTTGTATTTATTAGACCTTCCAACCCAGAGCAAAACCTAGACCTTGTTGGGATTAAAAAGATGTTTTCCTTCACCGGAATACTGTGTACAAATACAGTTTAAAAAATATTCATAAACAATCAATTAAATTGTAAAGCAAAATGAAAATTTACATTCATTGCACTTCATTTTGTGATATAAAATGTAAAAATAATACGATGTGTTATATACGGTAGCAAATTATGTAAGAATGTCAGGCCCCAGGCTATAATAAACTTGCAAATATCGAAACCATAGATCATCAAACGCTATTCATATTTAGATGAGCATAAAAAGGCAATCAACCTCATCTTCTAGTCAGTATAGGTTATTCGAATAAATTGTAGGTTTATTATGATTTATTATTTAAAGTAGTTTAAAGTAGTGTTATGCATCAGCTCAGAGCGAAATATTGAAGGTTTTGAAAGGTTAACCTTATTAAACCGTAGTTAATAACATAAACAGGACACAGCGGAATCATATCGCGGCCACATTTATAACAGCCCAACTGGGGAATGTTAATGTTGCCCAATGTGTGTTGCCAGTGCCTGACATATGGCACTGAAACGTGGTCGCTTACTATGGACCTCATAAGAAGGCTCCAAGTTACCCCAAGGGCAAAGGAGAGGGCTATGCTAGGAGTATCTCTACGCGATCGCATAAAAAATTAGGCCATCCGCAGTAGAACCAAAGTGACCGATGGCCCTCCGAATCAATAAACTTAAGTGGCAGTGGGCAGAGCACATTGCACGTAGAACCGATGGCCATTGGGGCAAAAAGGCTCTCTAGTGGCGACCACGTATTGGACGCAGCGTGGGTAGGCTGCTGGATGTGGGTGGTGCAGGATAGGTCATTGTGCCACTCTTTGGGGCAGGCCTATGTCGAGTGAATCTGGTTAAACCATTTTTCCTCCAAAAAATAGTTATAACTAAGTTTAGTATCATCTTGAAATCCTATTAACCTTCGCTACCTATCGCCTCTTGAACCGCAAATTCACGCGTTTTTTCCCATGACATTAATTAAAGTCGTAAAAATGTGGTCAAGATGAATTCGCACCGATATCAATAAAATATAAATCACTGGGAAATAATATTTTGGTGGAATGTTTCATTCGGTGTTCACCAAAAACTAGCTTTGGTAAAGGATCTGGGAGGAAAATAGATTTGGAAGAGATCTCTTAAAGATATACGCCTGTGCACTTAACTTCTCTTTTTTTAAATCACATGCGTATAATCACATAGATCATACGTATGTGATTTAAAAAAATAAACCACATACGTATGATCTATCACATAGATTGTTTAGATTTTGTGCAAAGAGGAGTTACTTATTTTATAATCATTTGAACTGACCGTGTTGTATTATATGTATATATGTATGTATGTATTGCTTTATTGTTCATAAAACACGGTACAATGTCAAACAAACAAAAAGTGGAAGTACAAAGGCGAGCTTATCCCTTTAAGGGATCTCTTCCAGCTAACCATAAAATTAAAATAAAAAAAATATTGGGGGACAATCTTACAAAAATCGACCTAGTTCCAAACTAAGCAAAGCTTGCACTATGGGTACTAGTCGACGATATACATACTTATATAGATAAATACATACTTAAATACATATAAAACATCCAAGACCCAGGAACAAAATATCCGTGCTAAATGCACGAATTTTGTAGATAGCCCTTTCCTGTATTTAAATCCAGCATTGTACATCATTCTACAAGAAGCACATTACATTCTACACTTCTATTGGCAAGTTGCGCTAAGAGGTATAAATATATTTGCTAGCGATTGCATTATGCACGGTAAGTAATCGCTTTTCTGTAACACGGACAATAAACTTTACGGCGAGGTGAAGGATTCAGATATCAATATACATACTCTCATACTACTGCTAGGTTTAAAGAAGCTAGTTCTCTTATTAGATGTAGCAACAATCCACTCTGACATTCCCGTCCAAAATCGAAGCCATAATATGCCGCAAAATGTCCAAGAAATTGGAATAAATTTGCATGCACTATTGATGGGCAGCGACACCTGTTGAGAAAGAACCAGTTCATTCTGCAACGTTGACATTAAACAAGAGACAGTCTGGAAAAAAGCTCTTTGAGCCATTTTTGCGTCGTTTAGATTTCAATCTTAAAACAATGCCGTAAAGTAGATATTTCTTTTAATCATGATTGCGGTTATGTCGTTTTTATTCTCATTGGAAACTTCTCTAGAAAGACGGTTGGGGTAATTAATTAACGATTATTCTTTTGTATAGTTATTTGTGTTCGCGCCTCAGTGTGTTGATTTTGTGTTACGGTGTAGTATTTGCCTGTTTGATTGCTTACTGTTAGCTGTGGTCTTTTCATTTTTTATAATTCTTCATTCAAACATTAATAAAGATTTTAATTACCATGGGGATTATCTTACAATGTGAACTCAATTGACTAAAGCAATCATTGTCCCATAGTTATAAAATTCAATTAATTGTTTAACAATCCATACCTAGTGTAGTGAATTAATATGAAAAAAAAATAAAAACCACTTATTTCACTTACAATGACACGTTTAATTTATTCACAAAAATATTCCAAATACTTTAATATTAATCACAGTTCCGCACTTAAATAGGATAACCGAGAACAGTTTAATACAGTTAAGGGTAACAAAATACAGACATATCGTGCAACGTAATGGATCACAAACACGCGACAGCTGAAAACTTAGAATTAAACCATGTAAAAATGTTTACTGACGAGATTTCCGTATCGGAAATCAATTTGATGGAAACCTAGACGCTTAAGCGGTCTAATAGTAGCTTTACTTCAATGTGCCTTTTAAAGGTTAACAGAATAAATTTATCATAGCTTAGGTTCGCTGGATCAAGGGTGGAATTATCATGAAAGGTATGGATGATTTACGAGTGATATGAGATGAACGTGTGATTGATGGATGGTTTCCTTGTCGGCCAAAAATAAAAATCCGAAATACACAATAAGAAACGGTGGCGTGACTAAAGCCTTTTTGAATTTGGGGAACTAGACTAGCGTAGTGTGCCACGTAGTAAAGCCACTGTAAAATCGCCTAGTGGACGTAAGCAAAAATTCGTTCGCTGTAAAACTGCTGTTCTCGCTGCGCTTAGCAGTATATGTGTACACTACAGCAGGTAGCCGTAAAAACCGACAAGAAGAGAACACAGGAAGTCCGCACTAATACTCCAAACCTTTCTGTCACTTTCCGTAGATTCCGGAATAGGCGTACGGTCTGTGGACCGTAATTAAAACAGGACCGCAGTGTTCACGCGCTGCTTAGTTCTTGGGCAGGCTTTTCCACTGGGACCACGGATATACTGTTCCTCACGGTATCTCCGGTGGAAGATTATCGCTCTTCGCGCCCTCTCCTAGGAGCTATTGAACAAACAATACGGTATCACACACTGCAAACTAGCCCGATAAAGTAAAAACCAAATTACATGAGATGACGCACTAAAACTTACCCAATTTATAAATTGGCAAACAAATATTGCTGCTCAGCATCAGCACCCAAAAACCCTGGTGGAAACTTTCTACGCAACTGGCACACGTAACTTTGCGATCTAAACCGCAGCTGGATTCACCAAGATCGCCAATCTCCTCGGCGAAATAACTCAGAATTACTTCAAATTGAAAAATAATTTGTCACAGAAAAAGAATGTTTATTCTCCTCAAGCTCTGAATAGAATGAAAAAAATCCATCGTCGTGTGACATTATGACTTTGAGAATGTTCTAGATTTACAAATTTGAAATTAACTTGTTGAACATAAAGAAGGGATGTAAGAAAAAAACAGCCAGCATTTCATACTAGCTCTTTCAAAGAAGGTGAAAAGCTTGTTGTAGCGCCATCTAAGACGCGAATAACACACCACCAAACCACTTCAAACACGAACATCAAACTAGCCAAAAAAAGTGTCGAATCGGTCAACCTAGTTCCTACACCCTCCAATAGATGGCCTAAAAATAAAAGAACAATTAACTCAAAACGCAAAATAAGTAACTTTTATGCAGAGTACATTTTATTTACGCTGCACTAGATACCTACTAATAATACGAGTATTATAAATGCGAAAGCGTGTCTGTCTATCTGTTACTTATACACGCTTGGATCGCTGAACCGATATAATAATACGTTAAGAGAAGTTTGTAATAATAATATGTGAGTTTGAACTCTCAAAAAGGACATATAATAATAAAACTTTATTTCGGAATACTATGACTCCATAGTTTTATTAGTAACAGACTTACAGCTAGGTTAGAATTAAAAATTAAACAGAGATATATGTATTATGAAGTTACCTAATCTAAAAAGCATGCCACCCCCTTAATCTGCTTCGTCCAGTACTCAAATATGTGGCAGTCATACTTTTCAGCAATAACGTTTAGAATGCTGTTGGAACTATGTCTAATTCGTCCAAGTAGAGATACTATCCTCTTCCTCATTATAGCTGGAAACCCGTCGGTGCGAGCCTCACAAAACATACCAGAGGCGCTGCACCTACCGGGCAAGCCCAACAGCATTCTAAACGCATTATTGTATTGAACTTTCAGGGCGTCATATGCTCGTTTTGTATGCCGCACCCACAGGCTGCTCGAGTAAAAACTCTGACAGTACGCTTTAAAGAGCGTTATTTTCACTTCAGCGGAACATCTAGCAAACCTGCGGGCCAGCATATTTCCCCGAACCGCCAACGCCCTGCGTTCCCTCTCAATATCTTGGTCATCATTCAGGGTACTGGTAATAATGTGACCAAGATACTTAATCCTATCTACTACTCTAAGATGCACACCATTAGGTAAAATAGGAGGCACATATAAGGATGGTTTTTATTTTGAAAATCATACCATAAAGGGCTGAAATGTAGGGGGAAACGTGGAGGTACGATATAAATGCATTTTACGCGGATGAAATCGTGGGTAAAAGCTACTATTGTATGCATTGCTAACATGATTTGGAGAACAAATACGACTTCATAATTATCACAAATATTAGGCTTACAAGTAAAGTTGTAAAAAGTCAGTTAAGAGACACAATAAAAAAGAAGAAAACGGTTCCTAATTTGGCGAGGTGGACCCTGTATGCAGTATTTTCGACTTTACTGAGACCTTACTTTTGTCCATATTTCCATACTTGTCTGTATAGTTAGTACTGTTATTTGCGCAGTAGTGCAGTGCCCTGAATCCACGCATCCCGCGCCTATCAGGACGCGCTTAGTTAATGTAGATGCTCAGTAAAGAATCTGTACTAACTTGAGTGACAGTTGACAGCGTAAAGATACCGCACCGACTCCGCACCGTCAAATGTGTTAGTGGCCATACTTGATGGAGGTGCTGGGATTAAAATTAATTTGATACTTACATTAACAAACGTAACAGTAACCTACCTGGTGGGGTGTCTTTAGTTCCTTGGAGCTTGGGACAGATGTTGGTGTGGGATGCTACCTGTGTAGACACTGTGACCGTCCCAACTCCAACGGACTACAGTAAAAACGGGTGCAGCGGCCGAAAACGCCGAAATTGTAAAGCGTAATAAATATAAGGGTCTCGGCGGAGAAGAAGCAAGGTAAGCTCGGGAGAGGGCAGCGGATTTTGTACCTTTTAGCGTCAAAACTCTAAATCCATGGGGTCCCAGCACACACAAATTATTAACTGAAATTGACGTAACCGGTGACCGAAGAGCTGGTGACTTCCTCGGACAACGTATCAGCATTACGATACAGCGAGGAAATGTCGCCAACATCCTCGGTACGAGTACAATCAAGGTCCTGTTTTAGATTTACATACATACATATACTCACACCCGTATCCCATTGGGGTAGGCAGAGATCAGAGCATGCCAAAAACTACGATGCTTTCATTCTTCGTTTGTTTGTGTAGACGACGACCACAACGATCAAGCGATAACATAATCAAATATCTTAAGACTGTATTCGTAATAAAGAATTTCTCGTTAGGTAGGCTTAGCAAACCCTAGAACATGTAAAATACCATACGTGAAATATTTAAGTATAACAATGTACGTATAGGCTATCGAGACTGACTGGATAGGTAGGATCGTACCTCTCTTTCATTTCCTAGCGTGAACGTAAACATTACCTTATAAGGAGCGAACGCCCTTTTTCGCTCTCCAATTTCGCTACCATATAAGGAGCGAAATTGGAATATGCAGACTCAGGTCTCTGATTGGCTGATAGGTAGGCTAGGAACATGGCGGACAAGCCAAGATCACTTTCGCTATGCAAAACGCATTAACATCGAAATAACTCTAAAGCTATAATACTTAGGTACATAAAAGTAGGTGCAATGGAAAGAGCATGGAAAAATACACGTAATAATTGCATAACAATGATCTAACGGGGAAAACCCCGCCATTCACGAGCCGCAACAGGTGGCATTGTAAGTATTTTCCCACGCTCATTCACCATTCAATGCTCCCGCATTCCACAACTATAGGTGAACGAACCTTGAATGCCGGGACGATAAGAAGCAGGTTAACGACCTCTCCGGTATGCGGAAATATAGGTCAGTGGAACGAACAGTTTCGCGGCCACAATCAAATTAAAATAATTTGATAGCGCGGCGGATTAAATCCATATTTATACTGGGGGCGTGGCAGAGGGGCCCGCAAATTAAAAGGTCGATAATTATAGCCAATCACAACCTAGCAGTCGGAAAATATAAAAAGGCTGACATTCAGCAATTCTTTACCAGTACTACCGAAGAACTCGAGCTTACAAGAACCTGAAAAATAGTGAACCTCGCTTGCCTCTTAGGAACCTCCCAAGCTAAGGGATTTAGGGACAGTCAGTCCTAATTTAAGTTTCGTTTGTGTTATTATTATTATTGTACTTTTAGTGTTTAGTGTTTTTCATGTTATATTATATTCTGCCGTGTAAAATCAGTGTTTTTCGAACCCGAACGAACGTTAGTCACGCGCACCCCTCTAAGAACGATCCTGGAACCACGATCATGTTATACAGTCCACACGAAGTTGAAGATCGATCGAACCGCGGTCCTCCGGGACCGCATATATCATTGTGAGGGCGAGCGGTCCCTCACAATTTTGGTCCATCGGATCCGGATTGGTGGAGTGCGCGTGCACCGAACAAAGACAGTGACTTTTTAGTGTTAAATTCAGTGAACTTTAGTAACCTTTTTCGCGTGTATTTGTGTTGAACAATAGACGATTTCGCGTGTGTTTAATCATTTTTGGAACATTCTTATTTCGTGTTTTTATTAATTTTTGACTTTTTTGATCGTTTTTTGAGACTGTTTTATTGTGTTTTATTTCGTTTTTTGTATTATTTGTGAACTTTTAATGACTCGCGAGTGCGGTTTTTTAGTTGATTTCAGTAACTTTTAAATTACGCGAGTGAACTTTTTGTGAACTTTTCGAACTTTTGTAGTTTTTAAGGGACGGAACGAGTCCCATTTGCGAACAATCGGGGTACTGTGTCATAAGCAAGCGGGGTAGGTTATGTCAACGCCGGTCAGACGGGATAGGTCGCGATCACCAATGGAACAAGGAGCAGCGATGTCACAGACGTCGGAGGAGGGGCGCTTGGCCTTCCTGAGGGAGGGCGCGGAAGCGGCGCAACGGCGACTGGCGGTCGCTGGCGCTGCTGGCGCTAACAATGGCGCCGCTGCAGGCGCCGCTGGCGCCGCGGGCGCTACCACTGGCGCCGCTGGCGCTGCCGCGAGCGCGACTGGCGCTACCACTGGCGCTACTGGCGCGGCTGGCGCTATCACTGGCGCTGCCGGCGCCGCTGGCGCTGTCACAGGCGCCTTGGAGGCGCCGCCCGAGCAACCCAGGGCGCTCCCATCCACATCCCAGGTGCAGACCGTGCGCCAGGGAAGGACCGCGGGAGTGAGGCCGCTGGGAAAGGTGGCTAAGAAGGTAAAAGGTACGAGAGGGATAGCGACCAGGGTAACGGAAGCGGTAATGGTACACAACGAACCTCCTAGATCGCCGAGTGAGTATAATGTGGCAAGATGGCGTCGGGAACGCGACGGTCGTCTTAGGGCGCAGGAACGTGTGCGCTACCACGGCGAGGAGGAACGGGAACAAAGGTGCGACCGTGAAACAAGACCGGCAGAGCAGCGAGAGAGGAGGTTTGAACATGAACGTACGAATGCGAGGAACGTCGCGTTTGATGATCAGGTAACGGTTAGGAGGGAACGAGGGCCGCCGTCCGTCGCGTCACATACGAGCAGCCGCGCCGAGGCACGGCGTAGGGAGGCTGAGGTAGAGGCGGCGGAACAGCTGGCGCAATTAAGAAGAGAGGAGTTACAAATGGAGGCGGATCTTATACATAGGAGGTTAAGACATAAGATCGCACAGATCGAATCTGAAAGTTCTAGCAGTAGTAGTCGGATCGAACGATGGGTCGAATCGACAGAGCAGCGAAGGGGGGCAGAGCCCGAGGAACAAGAACCGGTAAGGAACATCTTTGAGACGCCGAGGCGTCCGATTGATATAATTGAACCGATCCAGGAGCGAGCGGCGCCGATCCCGAACAACAGCCGCCGCTTCGACAATGAACAGAACCACGAGCGAGCGGCGCCTATCCCGATCCTAGGCCGCCGCCCCACCACCGAACCGAACGAGGAGCGTGCGGAGCCGATCCCGATCCCGGTCCGCCGCCCTACCTTAGATCCGAGCCCGGAGCGAGCGGCAACCTTCCCGAACCGGAGCCGCCGCCCCATACCCGATCCAGAACCCGAACTGGTAATAAATGAGCCTATGACGCCGCATTCCCGCATTACCACACAAACGACGCCGGAGAGTATGGTGGAGCTCTTCGAACGTATGCAGACAGCTGCTCGACCGGCGCCGAAGGAGGTGTACGAGCTACCCTACTTCCACGGCGATGTTAGCGAATGGCGGTGTTTTATTAACACGTATAACGAATCGAATAAACGATTCAAATTCGGCGACTACGAAAACGTCGCCAGACTACGAGCAGCGTTGAAAGGTGAGGCTAAGACATGCGTACAGCATATTTTAGCGACGGCAACAAAACCGGACCTTATTATAAGAATATTAAATAAACAGTATGGAAGAACGGACTTTTTGATCGATAAAGCCCTAGAAGATCTGCGCAAGCTGCCGAACGTGGGAGCGAGTGCACATGACCTGAACAACTTTGCCATAAAGATCGTCAATATCGTAAGTACCTTAATGGACCTCGATGACTCACATTACGCTAACAATCCGCTGCTGGTAAGAGAAGTGACGGACCGACTCAGTCCGCACTTACGGTCACGTTATTGTGACTTTGCGAGAATGAACCGATCGAACAAGAGGGCGGAAATTCAAGTGTTAGCCGACTTCCTAATGGAAGAGAGCGACATACAGCTCGAATTTACCCACGCCAAGGCGCCCCCGAGCGGGAACGCAGCTCGAGGCGCGCCGGGCCAGCAGAACTTCGCGCCGAGACAGCAAATTAGGACATACAATCGTCCGGCGCAGCAGCAACAGTACAATCGACCGAACGAACCCCCGCGACCATGGCCCTCTAAGGTGAGCTATGCCACAGATAACGCGCCGCGACAACAAGTGGCGTGTCTATATTGCGCGGCGGGACATAGAACAATCGAATGCAGAAAGTTCCAGGGGCTACTGCTGCCGGCCCGCTGGGACTGGGCCAAACAAAACAGGATATGTTTTAAGTGTCTAGAGGCCCGACATAGGAGAGAGAATTGTAAGAGCAAGGGGTGCGCGGTGCAGGGCTGCCCACACCCCCATCATAAATTATTACACCAGAGCCGCGAGGAGTCTCAGCCGTCGTCGACTCCGCGCCGCCTCTGAAACGCGAGGTGGCGCCGGCGGCGCCAACGGCGCCTGAGAGCAGACGAAACAACGAGCATGCAACCAGCTATGCTTCAAATACGGAGGCAAGCGAGGTGTTGTTAAAGGTTGTCCCGGTGACAATATCGGGACCGAAAGGGGAGGCGCACGTATACTGCCTTCTCGACGAAGGATCAACTGTATCCCTATTAGAACAAGAAATTGCAGAAAAAATAGGCGCCACTGGACCACGGGAACGGCTCACCGTGCGCGGAGTCGGCAACATCGCGCACAACGGGATGAGCCAACGGGTCGAAGCGCACCTAAGGCCCCGGAGCGGGGGCCCAGCACACCCTGTAGTCCTACGGACAGTCGAACAACTCGGGCTACGGGGTCAAGCAGTAAGTACGGAACTTTTAAGCAAATACGAACATTTAGCAGAAGCTCGCGGCGCGTGCTACGGATACGGCGTGCCGCAACTCCTCCTGGGTGCCGACCATTGGCACCTGTTGATCCCGGAGGAGGTACGGACAGGGCCCAGGAACGCCCCCGTGGCCATGCGGAGCGCCATGGGGTGGGCGATATTCGGGAGAGCCCCCGGATATGTATTAAGAAATAACGAACAGTCAGTGTATCACGTAACATGTGACTCAGAATTGCACGACGCGCGTAAATATGCGCCATTCGTGTCACATCGTATCGCGGAGATAGCCGACTGCAGCCAGCGGTCGGCGTGGAGGTGGATACCGTCAAAGCTGAACCCTGCGGACGACGCAACGAGGCTGCGACCCAGCCAACAAATAAGTATAAATGATAGGTGGTATACGGGGCCGCCATTCCTGTCACAAGCGGAAGAAAATTGGCCGCCGGTCATATCAACGGCGGACGTCGAGCCGAGCGAACGAAGAAAAGAAAAGATAGTGTTAGCCACAACGAACGAGCCTGCAACGGCGCTTCCAGATCCGGAGCGCTTCAGCAAATATGAAAAGTTAGTACGAACGGTAGGATATATGCTACTTTTCATTGAGAAATTAAAAACCAAGCAGAAAACGATGGAACTACAGGCGCGACATTTGAAAGCCGCAGAGCATCTTTTAATACAAAGGAGTCAAAGAAACAGTTTTCCAGAGGAGCTACGAACGTTAGCGGCAGGTAAAAAGCTTTCCCCACAATCAAAACTGTACAAATTAGATCCAACGATCGCGGAAAATGGGCTCCTCGTGATGAAAACCAGACTAAGTCGTGCGCCTGTATTATATACTGCAAGAAATCCCGTAATATTGGACGGCAGGGAGCCGTTCACAAAACTGCTTATAAGGCGCGCCCATACAAAGGGCGCGCATGTGAATAATGAAAATGTTGTGAATTTTTTAAGGACAAACTATTGGATTCTCCATCTACGACCGAGTGTGCGCGCCGAAGCCCGAGCGTGCGCACTGTGTACGCTGCGGCGCGCGATCCCACGCCCGCAGCCCCTCGGTGACCTCCCGGCAGAGCGGCTGGAGGCCTACCAACGGTGCTTTACCCATAGCGCCCAAGATTACTTCGGCCCATTGTGGGTAACGATCGGCCGGCGGCGCGAGAAGCGCTGGGTGGCGCTATACACGTGCCTTACAACTCGCGCCGTCCATCTGGAGGTGGTGCATAGCCTCAGCACAGACAGCGCGATCAACGCGCTGAGACGGTTCGCGGCGCGGCGTGGCTGGCCGCTAACCATGTACTCCGACAATCAGACGTCCTTCCGAGCGGCGGCGCAAGAACTCCGAGCGGCGTATAACGAATGGCTGCCGGCGCTACGTGATTATGGACTCCAAGAACGAATGACATGGCGCTTCATCGCCCCAGCTGCCCCATCCCAAGGCGGCAGCTGGGAACGCATGGTGAAGACGGTGAAGAATGCACTCTCATACACGCTCAACGAAAAGGCGCCACGAGAAGAGATCCTGTTAACCCTGTTGGCCGAGATCGAACATACGATAAACTCGAGACCACTAACACATGTTCCTGTCGAGCATCCCGATGACCCCGCATTGACCCCAAACGATTTCCTGCTAATCTCGGCGAACCCATTGTTCATAAGTGGGCCCTGTGAAGAAGATGACCGGAGGAGATGGCGCCACGTGCAAGCGCTGTCTAACCACTTTTGGCGCCGGTGGGTGCGGGAATACTTTCCGCTCCTGGCCCCCCGCCAATCCTCAGGCGGAGGGGGCCGTCAGATCCAGAAGGGCGACTGCGTCCTTATCGCCGACCCTGCCAGCCCTCGCAACATCTGGCCGCGAGGGCTCGTCGTGGCCACATATCCCGGGCCCGACGGGAAGACAAGAACTGCTGACGTCAAGACCCAATACGGCGTGCTACGCCGTGCTACATCTCGCCTGGCCGTCCTGGTGGAGGCCTCTCCGACCGTCGAGCCTGCCCAGAGCGCCGAGCCTGCCACACGTCCCGATCCTGAGGCGCTCCCGACTACGGTGGCTACCGATGCCACATTGTCTGCGGCTGCAGACGGCGGGGAGAGTGTAGACGACGACCACAACGATCAAGCGATAACATAATCAAATATCTTAAGACTGTATTCGTAATAAAGAATTTCTCGTTAGGTAGGCTTAGCAAACCCTAGAACATGTAAAATACCATACGTGAAATATTTAAGTATAACAATGTACGTATAGGCTATCGAGACTGACTGGATAGGTAGGATCGTACCTCTCTTTCATTTCCTAGCGTGAACGTAAACATTACCTTATAAGGAGCGAACGCCCTTTTTCGCTCTCCAATTTCGCTACCATATAAGGAGCGAAATTGGAATATGCAGACTCAGGTCTCTGATTGGCTGATAGGTAGGCTAGGAACATGGCGGACAAGCCAAGATCACTTTCGCTATGCAAAACGCATTAACATCGAAATAACTCTAAAGCTATAATACTTAGGTACATAAAAGTAGGTGCAATGGAAAGAGCATGGAAAAATACACGTAATAATTGCATAACAATGATCTAACGGGGAAAACCCCGCCATTCACGAGCCGCAACAGGTGGCATTGTAAGTATTTTCCCACGCTCATTCACCATTCAATGCTCCCGCATTCCACAACTATAGGTGAACGAACCTTGAATGCCGGGACGATAAGAAGCAGGTTAACGACCTCTCCGGTATGCGGAAATATAGGTCAGTGGAACGAACAGTTTCGCGGCCACAATCAAATTAAAATAATTTGATAGCGCGGCGGATTAAATCCATATTTATACTGGGGGCGTGGCAGAGGGGCCCGCAAATTAAAAGGTCGATAATTATAGCCAATCACAACCTAGCAGTCGGAAAATATAAAAAGGCTGACATTCAGCAATTCTTTACCAGTACTACCGAAGAACTCGAGCTTACAAGAACCTGAAAAATAGTGAACCTCGCTTGCCTCTTAGGAACCTCCCAAGCTAAGGGATTTAGGGACAGTCAGTCCTAATTTAAGTTTCGTTTGTGTTATTATTATTATTGTACTTTTAGTGTTTAGTGTTTTTCATGTTATATTATATTCTGCCGTGTAAAATCAGTGTTTTTCGATCCCGAACGAACGTTAGTCACGCGCACCCCTCTAAGAACGATCCTGGAACCACGATCATGTTATACAGTCCACACGAAGTTGAAGATCGATCGAACCGCGGTCCTCCGGGACCGCATATATCATTGTGAGGGCGAGCGGTCCCTCACAGTTTGCAAGGCACATTTCTTGTATAAGGCCGTGTGGTACAGTCGGGCTCGCTTACCTACACGTACACGCATTTTTGCCTTATTATTGTCATTATTATTTATTGTTTATGAAATGTGTACATGTGTGTGAACTTGGCTATGCCGCACAGATCGTGACCCATCAATGGTCCTGCCGGAAGACCAGCGCTGACTCCTGAGTCAGCACCATGCTGAGGCGGGACCATTTCATGGTAAGCTTTAAAAATTGTAAAACTTCCTAAAATTTTGTCTGTTTGTTTGCCATGAACAAAACTTTTCTATTTCTATTTCTATTACATTTCTCAATCGATTCTCCTGATATTTTGTGAATTTGTTTGAAAATTATGTAGACCTAATTTCGAAAAAAAAACACAAGCTTACAGAGTCACTAGTTATAAAAGAACGTAACATTGTATAGAAATTTGCAGTCTTCATAATGCATTAGTCTCTGGGTATGGTACTGTATAATGAACCAAAGAAATGCGCAATCCAGGATGTAGTAATAGCATGAATAACATAATTGTAGCAATTCCTTACGTGTGGAATGTGATGATTGATGAATTAGATAAAGAGCTAGTCTTTTCTAGATTATTTTTTTATAATACAGCTGTGGCAGACAAGCACACGGCCTGTCTGATGGGACACATCGTAGCCTCTGCACACTTGCGAATCCAGAACAATTACATGCGAATTTGCGCAATGCCAGTCCTCGTTTGACTTGAAAATTCGTTGTATATACGACTTGTATTGTTACTGTTGTATTTAATGAGATAAATATGGACTTTCCTGAAAGTATGTTGTCATTTTAATGATATACAATCGACTTGTAATCATTAGAAACTGTCCAAAATAAAATAAAATATATCATTAAAATAATGCCTTTTAATGTTAGTAACAACCCAAAAACAACAACAACAATAATAACATTACCCTCCAACATTACCATTTAAGTATTTATATTTCGAAGTGACTTGTGTCACTAGCTTTCTTATAAAATAGGGTTGGAATTTGCTGTTTTTTAATTGACGGACAGCGGAGTCTTAGTAATAGGGTCCCGTTTTACCTTTTGGGTACGGAACCCTAAAAAAGGAATTAACCCTGAATTTCTAAATGCCTTTCGCGAGCACGCTTTCCCAAAAATATCTCTATTTAGGTTTTTTTACCTACCGACAACGTTTTTGGTATAATTACATATTTCCATGTTCGAGCGGCGGTCAAACTTTACTATAGCGGTCACCATTATCGGAACAATCGTGATGGTCCAAGGCTCAAATTAAGTATTAATCAAATTAACACATCGGCATACAGCCATTGACATTCTGGCGCCAACCGAATACTGATCAAACAGATATAAACCTTATACTAATGGTATAAGATCTATTAACGATTACACAAAAGATTCCTCACAGCGGCCGGCGTTTACGCCGTTCTTTACTTGTTTTCAATACATATGAAAGGATGTTAGTCCTAAGCGCCACTGCGTTAAAGTTTGATTGACGGTCGTTTGTTTATTTGGGCATGTAAATAACTGTCAATGCAACGAAACCACATATGAAACTGTTACATCATTGTCGTAATTGTTTAAAGGTTATATCAAACCAAACTTGTATTTGTTTTAGATCAAGCCAATAAACGTAATGATTTTCGTGATAACAAGTGGAATTATTAACCCCCAACGAAAGAGGGATGGTAGGAGCTTGACCGCTGTGTGTGTATTTTTTTATTTATTTAAACTTCATTGCTCAAAATGCATATTTATCAAATCAAATCAAATTACATTTATTACCGCAAACACAAAAAAAATACAAAACAAAAGGTATACAGTAACTTATTTCTAGACTTATTTCTAGTAGGTGCAAGGTAATGGGTACCAGTCTCAGCGTATGCTAGGCGTGCTACCCAGCGCTGATTTTCAGCTTGGTCCCTATGACAGGATTGATCGCAAACCCTATGGGCATAATACGCACACAATATTTGTATAGAAAAAGGAGTAAATACACTTATGCGATCTACTCGACCAGATTAATGCACTCCTCACGCTTACAACCACGGTCATATTGTAATACTTAATTAAGCGGAATAATATTTCAATCAAATTAATCTGCATAAACATATGTGTCGGCCTGTTTAGCTTATTTGGTAGTGTCACTGCCTCCGAAGCTAGAGGTCCCGGGTTCGTATTCCGTTAAGGGCATTTGTTTCTGTGGTGAGCAGAGACATTTGTTCCTGAGACTTGGATGTTTTCTATGTATTTAGTATATATTTATTAAATATATCTTCGTCTAGTATCCATAACACAAGCCTAATTGAGCTTAATGTGGAACTAGTTCGATTTTTGTAAAAAATTGTCCTTTAATATTTATTTATTATTATATCGGCTAAGCTCGGCTAATACGACTTGTCCCGAAGGGTCAATCAATCACCATATAAGTCAAATGGAAACATATTACACGCACAGACATCAGAGAAAAGCAGACTCGCAGTATTAACCCAGATTTTTATATAGTTGTCTCTTTAAATCCTTATGGTGTACCAAAATGAGTTAGAATGCGACAGATAGTACGATCATATTCGGCTGTTAGAATTGTCTCCATTTGAAAGCACACCAGGATGCTAAATCCCATATAAACTTAACACCACAACGTCAGTTCAGTACAATTTTCAGTTATGAAGACGGAGACACTGGCAAGTGAAGACCTGTCAGATGTCACTTGTCCGTCTCTCTCAAACTTACTGATTTGTGCATTAGTGAGAATAAATCAGATGTATAGAAATCGTTCAACTTCAATGAGCTGATCTGCCTTACTCTGATATCTGTGATTACCAGTTTTCATTCTGACATTTGACATTTACTAACAAAGTTTTTCATTAACAGACATGAACTTGTCAATCATTTAATACAATACGATTTTTTAATTTAATCGTATGGCATTTATTTACGAACCGTGAGATCTTCGAGAAGACAAGTACGGTTGCCAGTTTCGTTGTACTTTTAGCACCACCCAGGGGTCACGTGTAGGGTAACGGTGCCTACTTATCGGTGATTTAAAAGAAGTGAGCATATCCTTTTTACTATTGCTGAAACATTCTTTTTAATCAATACACTGTTTTTAAAATAAAATAATAAACATATTACTTAAATAATAATGATATAGTTATTTGTTTAACAAGAGAGCAAAGTAGATTTTTGCTGCGAATGTTGAGTCCCGAGCAAGCGAAAGATTCTATAATTGAAGCACGAAAAAAATCGTAATCAAAATTAGAATCTTGAGCGTAGCGAGGGACTCAAAGACAGGAGATGCTAATATCTTTGCTCTCGTGTGATACATACAACTTTTCACCACAGCGGCACAGACAGCGGCGAGAACATATAACGCAAAGGAATAGTGATAGAGAGAATGAAGTTACTTAAACTAACCTACGATATGAAAAATTTAAAAGTAAGTTTTTTTCACGCTCGCAGCAAAATTAGAATATTATATATATATATAAATATTAAGATGGCGAATGGTTAAATGTTATGTTATATCAGTACTTCTCTATGGATCAGAGAGTTGGACTCTCTCTAAAACTATGCTTAATAAACTTGATGCCTTCGAGATGTGGCTCTACAGACGCATGGTTAAGATATCTTGGCGAGATAAAATTACAAATCTAGAAGTACTGCGAATAATGAAAAAGAAACAAGAAGTAGTACCCAAAATTATGAAGAGGAAAACCGCCTACTTCGGACATATATATAGACATGAGAAATATAATATTATAAAAACCATAATAGAGGGTAAAGTCGAGGGGAAAAGGGGCAGAGGAAGAAAAAGGATAACATGGATGGATAACCTCAAGAGTTGGACGGGAATTGACGCAGCCTCGCTGGGCAGAAAGACTGCAAATAGAGAAGAGTTCCGGACAGTGGTAGCCGACATCCGTAGAGGATATGGCACCTAAAGAAGAAGAAGAGCAGCAAAATTGCATTTTGCTCATTGGTTTCGAGCAGGACAAGTCGTTTTCACGCTCACAGCAAAATTGCATTTTGCTCACTGGTTTCAAGCAGCAAAACCGCCATTTTCGGGCCACTGAGATGAAAAAACATTTACTTATACATTACTAGTTGTCCCGGTTGGTAGTGACACTACCTCCGAAGCTAGAGGTCCCGGGTTCGAATCCCGGCCAGGGCATTATTTTTGCGTTTAGCACGGATATTTGTTCTCGGGTCTTGGATGTTTTCTATGTATTTAAGTATGTATTTATTTATTTAATTATGTATATCTTCGTCTAGTACCTACAGATATAGATTTAAATGTATAGGCATATTTAAAATCATCAATCAAATTATGTTAATAGTAACATTTAATGTAAATATTTTAGTTGCCAACATGTTCTCATTAAAACCGTATTTAGTGCCGGAAATATTTTTATAAATTACTAACATAATTCGTAGCTATCAATTATGGCAAAGGTCTTTCGGAATGTATATAAAATACATATCAGTAATACGATTCTAATATGGCAGGATCTATATTTGGTAGGTACTGCAATCATGTAGAGTCAAAGAGAAAAACATTCATCATCATCATCATCACTCGAGAACCTTTCCGCCCCAACGGCCATCGGTTCTACGTGCTATGTGCCCCGCCCATTGCCACTTAAGTTTAACAATAGGGAGAAAAACATTACATTTTATAATTTTTAAAGTCTAGGTATATCCTTTTTATTTCTGTCTTGGATCAAAGGAAACCAACTAAGATAAGGGTAACAGAAAATAACTTGCTGTTTTTCAATAATTCGCCTGTAAATAAATCCAAACGCTTAAATTAACCAGGTTTTTATTACAACTTATTAAAGTTAGGTTCGCTTGGGCATATTGCTATACTTTTGAAACTTGTTTTGTTTTATGAACTCTTTAATTGAGTGATACCCAATTCAGGGTCTTGTAGTAAGCAAGGAACCCTTATAGTTTCGCCATGTCCATTCGTCCGTCCGTCTGGCCACGACTGACCTCAGAAACAATTACTACGAAAAAAAATATTCTACTGTAGCATTGTAATTTTGTAGTATCTGACACTGTAATTTTATATTTAACTATACGAAATAATATGACACCTCGCCGAGTTTCATACGCTGGTTCTTCTCGTGGCAGAGATTTAGTTTTCCGAACCGGTGGTAGTTTATTAACATTCATAGGTGCATGTAATATGCCTAAATTGAAGAATAAATTACTTTTACTTTTTATTTTTACTACAAAAAGTGGGGATGCAATTTATTAAAAACTAATGTGACTTTTTAAACCATTTTGATTAAGGAATCCGTTTACGCGATAAGTGTCAAATGAATTTAATGTTATTTTTGTGGAGTTAAGTGCCTAGAGAGCGGTCCGTGGAATGGCCGGCAAACCGGCTGATTCTCCGGCACGGGACCTCTTTCTGGAGTTCCAAATTCTGCCCCTACCATGCATACTGATTTAAGTACCAAGAGGCAATATTCACTCATGAAAACCTTGGTCAGTTCAAATGCAGGGGCACGACTCCAGATATCCCTTACGGAGCAACAAGAATGGAGACAGGCTGGTGACTGAGCGACACAGACTAGCGAAGTCAGGAAAGTCGGTCTACAGCCTTGGACCATCTATAATAATCGCTTGCCTGAGACCATCAGAAATGCAGCTTCCACCGCTGGATTCAAATATAGAATGAAAAAGTGGCTGTTAAAAAACCTGTTTTACGCCTACAGTGATTTTTTTTAAGTTACAAATGATAATGTAATTTCGAATTGTATAAATTCAAATTGTATGCGTAATGTGCGAAGTAGGTGGTAGGGGTAAGCTAGGCGATCGCAGCGCACACCACGGCAGAAATGTGTACTTACCGGGGACATCTGTCAAATTTACTTTCACGTCTCCTATTGGTTTCTTAACGGTTTCCTACGATTCGTTTCGTTTGTATTTATTTATTTATTTTCTTATTTATCTCAGTAAATTTTCCTGTGAGTGGTCTTTCTCGTTTACTAAAATAAATAAATGCGTCATTATTTGACACCTCTGAGTTTGACATTGTCCCGGGACGCTTGACGTTTGACGTTTCCGACGTGCACATAGCCAGTAAAATACATGTAACAATTGTTACCAATAAATTTTTCATTTCATTTCATTTCATTACCCGCAAGCTAAACGGTTGCTACTGGGTATATGAAAGTTATTTATTTATTTATTAAATATAAAGTAGCTTCGGATAGCCTGGAGTCCATTATCATGACGGGAAAAGTTGAGGGCCGGAGGTCCCGGGGCAGACCACCCGCTAGATGGAGCACCAAAATCACTGCACACCTGCAACTAAATCTGCTCGAGGCCATACATAAGGCGGGTGATTCATATCGCCCGCCTTATTACCAGACTTCTCCATATGCCCCTGTCTATGGAGAAGTCTGGTCAGCAATAAAAGGACATGATGTCCCGATCCTCAGCATTGAGGGAACGACTGATGATGACACGTAACATTACAGTATAATCCAAAGGACCAAAGCGTTACAAAGAATTCAAACTAAAATACCACCTACAACTAACTTATGGTATGAGTATGACTAATGATAGATAGATAAAAACTTTATTTGCGTATATGACTTGACAATACTTGCAATTAAAAAGAGTGCTTCAACATAGATAAATCTTACAAACTAAAACTATGCTAATGTAACATCAATTTAATTTATTGTCACGACATAGCCGCGATGATGAATTTGAAAGGAAAACTAAACAGCTACTTACTTACTTACTTACTGCTGTAGCGCAACGACCCGAAGTGGATCTTGGCCTCCGACACCAAAGACCGCCCGGCTTCCCTGTCCATGGCTGTTTCCTTCCATTCGACGAAGGCTTGGAGCTTAGTCAGGTCCCTCTGCACTTCGTCACCCCATCGGTACCTAGGACGTCCAACGGGCCCTCGACCAGCTGGACGGCCCGAGTACGCTCTCCGAACTGCACGATCGTCACCCATTCGGACTACATGCCCGAGCCATCGGAGTCTTGCGGATTTCGTTTCTCCTATGATGTCCGGCTCGGACACTAGATCTTCGATCTCCTGATTTTTACGAAGTCTCCAAGTGCCGTCTTCTCTACAAGTGGGTCCCAGAATTTTGCGATAAACCTTCCGTTCCGCCACTAGCAGCGCGTAAAACTAAACAGCTAAGTAGGACATTATTAGTTAACGAATTATAGCTGAAATTAAAAAATGTGAAAACATAGAAATTTCAATAGACGTACAATTTTGCATATGCAAGTAACGTAGATAACGTTATTAGTTGTATCGAACATGTAATAAATATAAGTTAAGTCCTCATAATGTAACGGTTGGACATCTACAGAACACGCACTTGGCGGGTTTTTAATAAAGTAAGTATACAGAGCCGTGTTATATTTTGTATGCTCTCTTTCCTATTCAAACACTACGTGTCGTTCGCCGTAACGTGAAGCAGCATTTTTCCGCTTTGAAGCGGAAATCTCATTGGCCTCAAAATTAAATGGGTTAACATTACTATATGGGTAAAAATACATATTTACTTATATACATAATTTACGAGTGAAATAACATAAACATAAACAAGCTTGGTATAAGAAAAATCTCTTTTAAGATATTTTCTAGAACACAAAGAAAACAAGCGGTGGCATCCGTAACTCTATATAGAAGCGCCATCTATAGCGTATGTCTGCAACTACATAAGGATTTTATTGACCTTACTCGGACAGTGCTTAGACACGCTTTGAAACCTCAGCGTGAGTATGCATGTACTCGTACTTAACTTTACTATGCTCTATATTTACGAGGTTTGAGGTGTTGTTGGTAGATGGCGCTGTAAACAATAATTGCGAGAAAGGTTATTGGACTAAAAGACTTCAACGAGCCCTTACTCGTGAATGAATGAATGGCTTGCGAAAAAATGTTAGGCCAAACATTAGTAAAGTAATAATAGAAAGGGTAAAGAATTGATTGCACAACGCAGCAAGGAAACATTTTTTTTCTATTTTGGTGGTTTTATACAATAATTATTAAATAAACAAAATACACAAATTTGTTTTTCTCATTTTCATTTAAAAATTTAAGAAATCTATCAACTCTCAATCATACCGCATCGAAAACACATAATTCGATTTTTAGGATTATTTAGATTACCAAACGGTAAAAAAATTGAAAGCACAACGTAGCGATTGTTTTTTGTTTTACTTAAATTCCTACGCTAAAAGTTGATTCAACATTTTACAGCTAAAAAAATATTCAACATTTTTTCGCTATAATTTTTTTTTTTTGCCTATGTTTATTTCCCATTAATTTGTCTGAAATCGTATATCTCTGAGGATGTTTTAAAAAACAACCTAATGGTTGTTTTATAAAACTTATATTATATGGTCCTGAAAAGTTAACGGTTTCGTCGATTGGGAAATGAAATTTATTTAAAATGAAAAAAATGCATCAATAGTTCGATCATCCTATGCTATATTAAACTGGGTACCAACATTTGTACATTTATTTGTTTGTTTCTAATTGATCTCGAAAACCGCTCTAACGATTTTAATGAAATTTACAATATAGGGGTTTCGGAGAACGGGAAAACACGAGCATAGCTCGGACGCCCAAGTACTGAATAATGAAATGAGAAGTCGTGAGACGCTATTTTTTATATTAAATCGATCAATATTTCTCACTGACTTTATTTATAATACAGGGTTTTGCCTGTAATAGGAGAAATATATATATTTAAAGGACGCTTCCTTAGAGCATCTGCAGTAACCTCTTGTGTCCAAAAAAAACAACATTTTTCAATTGAGCGAAATTTTGATCTAAAGTTATGACCTCCAAGTAATGGATCTTGGCACCCAGAGATTATAGCGCGGCAGTCAATGCTGATTTTGAGGTTGCTTCAAGTTATAACTCATAATCGTTGTCGCATTTTTTGTTTAAAATTATATTTTTGGGATTTTTTAATCTTTTTTATATATTTTTAGTGTTTTTGAATAAATAGTTATTAATATCACTCCAGTAGTGTAAAAAGTACAAATAAGCCACTTTTACGACCTGTTTAGCCTAGTTGGTAGTGACTCTGCCTCCGAAGCTAGAGGTCCCGGGTTCGAATCCCGGCCAGGGCATTTATTTGTGCATTTTTCACGGATATTTGTTCTTGGGTCTTGGATGTTTTCTATGTATTTAAGTATGTATTTGTCTATATAAGTATGTATATCGTCGTCTAGTACCCATAGTACAAGCTTTGCTTAGTTTGGGACTAGGTCGATTTGTGTAAGATTGTCCCCCAATATTTATCTATTTATTTATTTATTTTTGTAAAAAAATAATTACAAAAAAAAAACTTTCTTTTTTTCAATTAAAACCTTTTGGAAATGTTGCTGGAGAGCTCAATAGTGTACCGTTTAATTTATTTCTCCTATTACAGGCTATATATATATAAAACTATATCAATAAAAATGAGGTGTAAAATTTTCAGTGTTTCTGTTTGGCCCTGTGGTATTTTGGCAGTAAGTCCTGTATTTGTACATTGTTTTGTACAATAAGTTTAAATAATTAAATATTATTACATCTCTCTTTTGCGTTGCGCGTCGGAGGTAAAAAAAAAGATGGTAGATAAGAAATTAAAAAAAAAAACATTTTAATTCTTGTAATTACTTTGTGAAGACAATGAAACACATACATATAAGAAGGTAGGTAAGGTATATTCAGCGGTAGGAAAAACCAGCCAGGTGCGAGTCAGACTCGCGCATGAAGGGTTCCGTACTATTATCTATACAACGTCAGACACTTTATTGTAACCTTATTTAATGCAATTTAAATAATAATTATTTTTTAACAGTAATAATAACTTTAGAGAATATCAAGTAGATTTTTGATCCAGTGCGAGTCGGATTTTAAAACCCATACATTTTAAAACCCAGCGCAGATTTCATATCGTTTTTAGTATTTGTTGTTATAGCGGCAACAGAAATACATAATCTGTGAAATATGAGTCCATGAGATACAGCCTGGTGCTGTTACCCGAACAGACGGACGGACGGACAGCCGGGTCTTAGTAATAGGTTCGCGTTTTTCTCAAAAAATGGCCTAAATTTGGTTCAGTCTACATTTGGTTACGAATTTGGGCCTAATTTATTTAATAATAATATAATTAATTCGATAAATACTTATATAACGTATATTTTTGTCAATTTTTATTATTTTAATTTGTTCCTGTTGTTGTTCAGTTTTTTTGTCATTTTCATAAGTAACCAAAGATCAGATGAAAACCAATCTTATGTCTTTGTCATATGTGCGTCTTTGATATAGAAAAAGTTTTATCACTTTATCTGTAAATAGATGACAATATTAACAATTACGCAATTATTTGTGAATGTTATGTTATGGCTGAAATATCAACTGCTTGCAATTAGCAATTAAAGACACAATGGTTTTGAGTTCCATGTCTAATTTTTATTCACAAAGGATTTCTTTCCGGAATGGATAATAAAGATCAGGTGAGTGTAAATATACTCACTAGATCTTCATTTTCTTTCCATTTCTTTAAGACATTGCAGAAAAATTACGAACCAGATCTTGTATTTTGTAAATTGCTTTCATTTTCATATCCGCGGATAATCTCAGTGACCGTTAGCACTAGAAAGCTGAAATTTGGTACTAATATGTATATCAATTACGCCGACAAAGTGGTAAAATAAAAAGTGGAAAAAAATATTTTATTAGGGTACCTCCCCTATACGTAAAGTGGGGAGTGATTTTTTTTTATTTTAACCCTAACGTGTGATATATTGTTAGATAGGTATTTAAAAATAAATAGGGGTTTACTAAAATAATTTTTTGATAATGTTAATATTTTCGGAAATAATCGCTCCAGAAGTAAAAAAAAATGTGTCCCCCCCCTCTAACTTTTGAACCATAAGTTTTAAAAATATACTAGACGACGATATACATACTTATATAGATAACCACCACCACATCAGCCCTAGGACGTCCACTGCTGGACATAGGCCTCCCCCAATTTCATGGGGGGTAAATGCCATAATCGCCACGCTTGGCATGCGGGTTGGCGATCGCAGTATCTCCACCGCACTCTAGGAATGCTGCTGCCCATTCCCCGGTGGTCTTGGTCGTAGTTTAAGGTCATAACCCGGGTCCAATATAGATAAATACATACTTAAATACATAGAAAACATCCAAGACCCAAAAACAAATATCCGTACTAAATGCACAAATAATCCCTGGCCGGGATTCGAACCCGGGAAATCTAGCTTCGGACGCAGCGTCACTACCAACTGGGCTAAACAGGCCGTCAAAAATAAATAAATAAATGCTGGCTTAAGGTCCAAACATAAATAGGTATGTTCTTCTTTTAATTGTATCGTAAAAAAAAGGAAGAGGAAGGAAATGTAAAAATTATTTTGCTCTTCATACGTTTTTAATACCATAACAAACACAATATACTCTTACGTCTATTTATACAAGTATATAGAGGCAGTGATTCGAAGAGATCTTAGTGCTAGTTCTTATTAGACTATTTAAATATAGGCAAGTCTTTCAGTTAAAAAGATATAAATACAATTGGAAATAGTGACTGAGTATAAAATGAACAAAGGAATAAGAAAAACAAAGTAAAGAAAATCGAATAATAAATAGCAAAAGTGAGTCAATTTTTTTTTAAACGTGTTTCTTAAATAAAAAATACTGGCTTTTTTCAATTCTCCGCTCATAGGTGTAGACTTCGGTTTACAAGAGCTATATTTTGTTATTTATTTTAATAAATATGTATGACTGTTGTAGTATTGAAGTTACAGAATGTATATGAAATAATTGATTAAAAATGTATTCCCCTTAGCAAGAATAATGATTTCGTTATTATATAGTAGTTATATACACACTGAATCATTCGGATTGTTTTTAAGTACTATATTAAACCCTTGTTCAAATTCGTTGTTGGTTTCATTAAAAACACTCATTAAAACCTTAGTCTATTTACCACCAGTACCCGTGTCCACCGTAACCCCACCCTCCCCATCCTCCGTAACCGCCATACGGCCATCCGTATCCGTATCCGTGTCCGTACCCGTAGCTGGGCCAACCATAACTGTAACTGCCGTAGTAAGGTGATCCCCAGCCGCCGTAGCCTCCCCAATGTCCCCCGTATCCACCCCAGCCTCCCCAATGGGACGCAGCAGTCTTCAGGTCTTCTTTTTCTGCGGGGGCTTCTAAGTCGTCTTTTTCTGCCGGTTTCTCAGCCGGCGCGGCGTGAGACAGCGCCAAGAGGAGTAAGAGGGCAACGGAGAGGGTTGCGAGCTGGAAAATACGGCTGGTTAGTGTTATAGTACATTTGGTATTTAATGTAAAATTGGTTCATAAAGTCTTAATTAAGTTTTTCTTAGGGCTTGGTTTTATTGCTCATTTTATATTTCAAACTTTTGCATACTTGCGTAGTTTTGGCATATTACGTAAAATAAACGCTGCTTTTTTATGAAATAAAACAAACTGATCAAGTGATCACCCTGTCAAGTAGTTTTACGCAAGATTTTTAATCAATTTACTCAAACTCAACTTAATTAATTAATATATGAAATGTATTTGAACAGAAATATTTAATTTAATTTAATCTAAACAAATACAATTTAATATGAAATAATTAAAACAGCTTTGTAGCAAATACCTTGATGTCTACCAAGAGTTTTACATTAGATTTAGTTTTATATAGAAAACTCCCGTGATGATGAAACCCCGCCGCGATAGGTGCTCATGATTAAGGACCGCGAACCGGTCTGAAACATGTCGAGCGATATTCGACCTTTAAGACGTGAGTGACCCGTTTCATTATATTTAATTAGATTTAGTCTTGTAAAATAGTATTATTGACTTAAAGTAATCAATAACAGTATTTCACACGCCGCCCATTGACAAAATCTCCCATGAACGTGTACGGAATATTTTAACAACACTGCTTAAGGGCTTATTTAAGCAAATTTACATACAATCGCTTTTTTTTACTGTTATGTTGTTATGTTCGTATAATGGAATTTATATGTCATTACTTAGTTATCTGTGCAGATTATCAATGTAAACAATTGAGTGTGAAAATATGTGCAATGTGTAAAAAAAATTGCTGCTCAATACGAAGGGACAATGTATGATATTTTTATTGTGGACGATGACGGGTTTAATATAATTTAAGCAAACAATAAGTATAAGTACCAAAATTGACGCCGGTTGTTTACACTTAATTATATAATGTCTGATGTCTTAAAGGAATGGCCATTATAATTTGAATCTTGGATCGTAAAGTCATTTTGGACGAAATAATTTGATACAATTCGGTCAATTCGAAGATTTTTAAGTACACATATATTAATACAACACAAGATTTAAAATGTAATAATTGGTGTAATTTCAAGTACTTTAACATTTACCTTAGTAATGTATAATTGCAGCTAATTTTAAAGTAAAAGAAAACAATTAGAAAATAATTCAGGATTATTTTAAAAACATTTTTGTTTTATTATTAAATATTATTCTATTTGACACACTATTCTGTAATAATTAGGTATCTCAATAAGTTTTGAATAGTTTCATTATTTAGATTTAATATTTACACAGTTAATGTTGAACTTAAGTCCCTTAAATTAAATCTACAACAACAATCGTTCGGCTACAATAGTATTGTAGCCGAACGATTCCTCGATCTTTTTTTCAAATCAAAGGTAATGCATGCAAGTAATTCATCACAAAACGAGTATATCTGACGAATTCTGTGTTGTATTTTTTCTGAATTTGACAGTCCTGGTTTCTATTTTCTGAAGTCGAAAAGCCAATGTAATTAAATAATTAAAATCCACGATAGCTTGGATGTTATTTAAGGTTAATAATTAATATAATGTGTATTGTAACCAATTTTCATTAGATTAGTAATAATTAAAATTAAATTCACCTACTTCAACCATGATACTTTTTGGGTAATATTTTCACAATTTATCTTAAGAACTTTCAATTTTATTTAAATTGCGGTTTTTGAAATTACTAAAAACTAATTGGAACTAAAATCCGCTTACTTTAACCATGATGTTATTTTAGGAATTTCAAATTAAAGGAAAAATTGTAACATTTAATGCTCCGAGCAGGATTCAAACCTGCGACATCTAGCATACGCGGCCAATCAACAAATTAAAAAACACAACTAACACACTTTTTTTTTAATTTTCCTTTAATTTGAAATTTAAGATTTTTGTTAGCAGCGTTACTGCTTTAATACAACATTATTTTATTTTAGAAATAATTAAGATTATAAGATTGTCACAATTCAATTCACTTTTGCGTTAAATTTTTTCAAGATTTTTGGGACAATTAGAATTGTCTACATTTATCCGAATTCAGCTGTATTTAGTGTTTTATGATTTAACTATTCTCCACTTACTTTAGCCATGTTGTAGTCCACGATTGTTGTCGAGTGTGTCTGCTGCGGCTGCGCAGGGGATTATATATCGCGATTCGTCCTAGCCGCGCCGGTCCGCTGGTGCCATTGACCTCTTTGGATATGGGCTGGGATTTGGGGTAGGCCGTGGCCTAGTGGTAGGTAACAACCCCCTACTGTTATTAAATACGTTATTAGTATTGTTTTTGGTGACGCTCACGTAACTATTATGTAACATTTAGCCGAGTTCAGGTTCCTAATAAACGGATTTTCTTTGTTCATTTTTAATGCTCATTTGCTGTGGCATTTATTTCTTAATTTTTTTTTGTCTTGAATCTAATAATCTCAGTTATTTAAGGGTCACGGGTGTCCGCTGGATGCGGGTGGCTCAGGACCGGTCATTGTGGAAGTCTTTAGGGCAGACCTATGTCCAGCAGTGGACGTGATTCGGCTGACATGATGATGATGATGATGATGATTTAATCAAGTGTCCTGATTTATACGAATATGATATCACAATTTGAAGTATGGACCGTTAAACTACGGTGTGTTGAATAATACGATTCCCTGCTATCATATAGTTTTCGAATTGGATCAATCAATTTGACGACCTGTTTAGCCTAGTTGGTAGTGACTCTGCCTCCGAAGCTAGAGGTCCCGGGTTCGAATCCCGGCCAGGGCATTTATTTGTGCATTTTTCACGGATATTTGTTCTTGGGTCTTGGATGTTTTCTATGTATTTAAGTATGTATTTATCTATATAAGTATGTATATCGTCGTCCAGTACCCATAGTACAAGCTTTGCTTAGTTTGGGACTAGGTCGATTTGTGTAAGATTGTCCCCCAATAAAAAAAAAAAAAAAAAAACTATTTTTTGTTGCTTATAACCATGGTTACATCTCATAAGTCACTCTTTAAAACGGAGATTCTATAGGGCTTTAATCTTTAAAAAAAATGAGTTTTAGTGACGATTATAATCCCATTTTTATGTGGGCCATGTCTTGAGCATGTCCATTATTATATTTTTTCGAAGAAACTCGATTCAGTTAAGATCCTCGGTGACAGGACAGAATAACAACAAGGAAAAGTTGGTGGACCCAATTGTCCTTATACTTACTTACACCAAAGAGAGTCAGAAGAAGGGATGAAGATCAGTAATCAGTAATCAGTAATCAGTCATTTATTTGCTAAAACATGGTACAAATAGGTGTTTTCTAAAAATATAATAGAACTACATGTTTGGTCACAAGGACATGCAAATATTTAGTCATGTGTATCGCATGCATAATTAGCTTATACTATAGAATCCTAAGAATTAATGTCATTGAAATATTCTTGAATGGAATAGTAGGCCTTAGATGCTAAATAATTATATAATGCAGTTTTAAATTCTTTAGCACTTTCTAGTTTTAAAATCTGCGCTGGTAGCTTATTGAAAATTCGCGGTGCCATACCAAATACACTTTTGGATAGAAAAGCGGTTTTTGAAGACTTATAATTAATTTTCCCCTGATGCCGCAAGCTGTTAAATGTAGTAAATTGGTTCATGTTATTTTTTACATACATTGATATTTCGTACACATACAGGCAAGGTAGAGTTAAGATTTTATGTTCTATGAAATGTGGCTTGCATGAATCGACGGGTTTAATACCACATACAGATCGTAAACATTTCTTCTGACTCTTAAACACCATCTCACGGTCCGTAGCATTACCCCAAAACATTATTCCGTATCTTAAAGTAGCAGTTACATGTGCGTGGTATGCAGTAAGTACGGTTGATCGGTTTACAATTTTCCTTAAATTATACAATGCGTAACTAAATTGATTAAGTTTCATACATATATTGTCAATTTGATTTTTCCATGTCAGACTACTATCTAAACTTAATCCTAGAAATTTGGTATTGTCAGTTTCATTAATTATTTTATCTCGGTAAGCAATCATTAAATTAGGTGTAGTTTTGGTCCGTAATGTAAAGTTCATATAGTTCGTTTTTTCAAGATTTACATGTAAGTTATTCTTGTTGAGCCATTCAATTATAATACGTAAAGTCTTATTAATATTGTCCTGATGTACATGCATATCTGTCTCTGTAAATATAACAGTGCTATCATCAGCAAATAATACCATTGGGTGCTTTACAGCGCTAGGTAGATCGTTGATGTACACAAGAAAGAGAAGGGGACCCAATACACTACCCTGTGGTACACCGTAACTTATATGTTTAAAATCAGACGAATATGTGACTTCTTTTTTGGTCTTCATACATATTCGATCGACCTGAGTGCATTGTTTGCGTCCAATCAAATATGATTTTATAAGGTTATGAACATTGCCCCGAACTCCGTATTGGTATAATTTCGATAAAAGTATGTGGTGGTCGACAAAGTCGAAAGCTTTCGACATATCCATGTACAGAGCACAAACGGGTATCCTTTTATCGACTTGAGTCATTACTGGTTTCAGTAGTTCGTATATGGCCATATTTATGGATTTATTTTTCCTAAATCCTTTTTGTTCCGGGGTAAATAAATCATGTTTTTCAAAAAATTGGTACAAACTATTGTATATGACTTTTTCTATAATTTTGGAAAAAATTGGTAACAATGCCACTGGCCTGTAATTAGACATGTTTTCTTTTGCGCCCTTTTTGAAGAGTGGTCGAACAACGGCCAATTTTAACTTTTCGGGAAAAGTGCCCTGTTCAATACATAAGTTGATAATGTAGCTTAAAGGTGGAGCAATAGCAAGTACAGCTTTTTTAACGACTTTTGTAGCTATTCCGTCGTAACCCGTACTGTTCGAATTTTTTAATGAGGTAATAATTAATTGGATGTCATGAGGGTTAGTTGGTGTCATAAATAAAGAATTGATTGAATTATATGTTAATGTCGGACTACAATTATAATTACTCGATTGAAATGATTTGGAATTAATTTGATCAATAAAATTATTATTAAAAAATTGCGCGATTTCATTTGGATCTTTTATAATATTATTTCCGTTTTTTATTTGAGTTATACAACTTTTCGGGTATTTTAGTTTCTGCTTATTAATAATTTTCCAGGTGGCTTTTGATTTATTAGCAGATTTTTGAATAAAATAGTTATTTTGAGATTTCTGGGTTAGTTGTATTATTTTCTTAAGCCGTTTGGAGTATTCTTTAAAATAATTATTGTCAGATGGGTTTGCATTTAGTCGACACTTCCATAGTAATTCCCGCTTTCTTTTACAGCATTTCCTAATTCCTTTGCTTATCCATTTTGGCTTACTAACTGAATTAAGTTTTATTTGTTTATAAGGGAAACACAGGTCATAAAATAACATAAAAAGCTCTAAAAAGTTACTGAACGCTTCATTTACAGTATTTGCCATATAAACATTGTTGTAATTAATGCTGTTTAAGCATTCTACGAATTTATTAATGTTTTGCGTGCTCAAGTCCCTTCTAGTGATGTACCAATGTGATAACAATGAGGTTTTCTTAATAGGGCATTTAAATATTTGTCCAGAATGATCTGATAGAGCCATTTCCAATACCTTTGCTTTACCATTTCGCACGTTATGAATAATGTTATCAATGCAGGTATTGCTTTGTAATCGTGTTGGTTCCGTTATTCCTAGCTTGAGATTGAAACTGGTTACTAAATTCTTAAAGTCTATTGATTGTTTTGTTCTTTTTAAGGTGTCTATATTAAAATCACCACAAATGACAATTTTTTTGGGACTGTAACAAATTTTCCTTAAAATGCTATACATTGTGTCAAAAAATATTTTAAATTCTGAGGCATTATTGTTCGGTATCCTATAAATACAAACAATTATAATGTTATGTTCTATGAGCTCTATTGCCGAACATTCCAAAACATTCGAAATAGACTTATTACAGATGTTGTTCAATATTACAAATTTATGCGTATTTTTCACTAATATACAAGAGCCACCGTTTCTATTTTCTCTTGAGAAAAAGGCAGCTAGATTAAAGTTCGGAATTGATAGCTGACTTTCATCGCCCAATTTCATATTATGCTCCGTTATACAAATTATATCTATTGGACTCTCAGACATCATAAGTTCCTGTAAATGTACACTTAACATATCAGCCTTATTTACAAGTCCATTGATATTTTGGTGTAATACGAATATGCTATTTATTACGAAATAAATCACTTGAGAAATTGTCCTTTACAGAGTTAATATAAGTGTTTTTATTCAAAATAGACGAGTCACTGGAAATTACATTACTAGTATTTTTGGATGTGCACACGCTCGCCGACGTTCGCATGCTCGTTGAATTTGGTGCACTCGTTGAATTTTGCTCGCTCGACAAGTTATGTCCGCTCATCAAGTTCCGTGCGATCGCTGAGCTTTGAGCCTGTGCTGAAATATGCGTATTGTTCCAACTTTGCGAATTCACCGTAGTATTATCTGCAACCGGTATAAGCGGTTCATAAGACATCGGACAGTGTTCACTTCCATTGATGTACAGCTTGTTATTTCGCATTATTGCATGCTTTCCCTCGCTTCTAGCGTTTTTTAGGCATTCACGTAAATAATAACGTCGCTCAAGTCCTTCCTTGTCTAAAATTTCCGACACAGAACATCCCGAATGTCTAAAACAGTGTGAATTTCTAAGTATATATTTTTTCATTCTGTTGCTTATTAATTCAATAATAAGGGGGCGGCGGTTCCCTTTCCTCCCGGTTCGTTTGACTGTCTCGATATATCCGTTTATGTCAATGTTCAGTACGTCTCTAAACAGGTAATTAATTCGTGTAATGATGTCCTCTTCTGATTCTCTATAATACTCGCCTAGGCCGTACAATACTAACTTATTCCTGCTGCAGTCACTATTGGGTGTTGGCAACGACGCACTAGTTTTGGAGTTCAGAAGGGTTTTTATATCTTCCAGTTCTCTTTTTAATGCATTATTTTCAGTTTCTAATAATTTAATTTTTTCATCTGTATGTTGTAATTGTTTTTCGAAACATTGTTGTTTCGATATAATTGAATTATTAATTTGTGTGAAGTCGTCGTTAATTTTTCCAACCGCTAACTTAATTTCGGCTTGTATTATTGCACTCAGATTGTCAACAATTTTGCTATAATTCGCTTTCAGTTTGGAATCAAGAAGGGTGCTCATTTGATCAATTGTAATTGTTTCCCGTTCTGCACTCTTAGCTTGGTACTGTTGTGGCCTCAATGTGTCCCCAAGCATACTCCTTTCCGTATCTTCTTGAAGTAAGTCATCGATGGACATATTTGTGGCATCAAACAATGACTCGAGTGGTTTGCGAACCGGTGTGTTATCGTTCTTTCGCCTTAGCGTAATATTTGTGCACGATGGACACCGCCACGCACGTTTAAGCTCCTCGCTCATGTTTTTGTATTGATCTATTGTCATACCAAGACACTGATAATGACAATTATTCTTGCACGTGCAACATATGAGCCGTTCATAGTTATTAATTTCAACACGACAAGCGAAACAATTCATTTTGCTAGTTAGGTATTTTCAAATAGTGTCACAAGAAACCCTCTATGCTGATTGGCTACCGAATATAGCCGAGAATCTCCGAATTGAAGGTTTAGCCAATAGGTTAGGCTAATTAGTCTCCGAGCGATTCCGATTTTTCACGACTAGGTAATCTTACTTGAAGTTGCACACAAAATAAAATAAATAAAAAAGTTTTATCTTGTCCTTTGATCGATCTGTCTTCCTAGTCTCTAAACGCAGGTCTGTTTAAAATGTTAATAGAGCGAAGAAAAAAAAGAAGAAAAAAAAAAAGAAAAAACAAAAACGTCGTGCTGGGATACGAACTATAGCCTCCTCCTGCCTCTGTAAAGCAAGCGCTTGTGCCACTCGACCACGGTGTCTACGTCAGACGCGTGCGAAATACGGCAATATAAAGTTCAGCGATGAGTCATCGAATACCGTTAACTTGTTCAGTTCGTTACGTTATCCAACATTTATCACAACTATTTTGCTTTATTCACTTCGTGCACTGAATAAGGGATTATAAAATGTTTATATAGCACAAGTTGTTTCGAAATTAGTTGTAAAAATTGTCTTCAGAACATATTGCAAGCCGCAACGGCTGTTGTTATCTTTATGCACTAATTATCGCACTTCACTTTTTATTAAGCGTCACCCACAATGTCACTATGAAATCGAACACCGATCTTCATTTTAATATGGTCTTTGAACACATTTAACTATTGTATTAATTTTAAATGATAAATAATAAACTATCTCGATGTTAACGAGACGGCAGCGCCATCTTTACTCGATCCTACAACAACTAAATGAATATCTACTTCAGCTTGCGCAACAACATTTTCCTATGTCCAGCTGCTCTTCTTCACAGGTTGCATTTATCAACCGATTCTCGTGAATTTTTGTGAGCGGCAGGATAATCGTGTAACTTTTCGAATGTACGATATGTAAATCTGTCACTTTTTAACATGGAAAATGTCATTTTGATATACCACGCACGCTCGAAAGCGTGCGTAATTACCCAGTAAGTTCGATGATAATAAAGATTATTTTCAAAACGGGGGAAACAAGGGGGTTGGGAACATAAAAAAAACACACTTAATAAACTTAGTTAGTATCGTAAATATACGACGACCTCCCGCCAGGTGGACTGACGACCTGAAAAGAGTAGCGGGAAGCGGTTGGATGCGGAGAGCTGAGGAGTGAGGACCGGGTGTGGTGGCCCGAATTGGGGAAGAGATAGGGGTTCTCTACTCGCGCCGCCACTGCCACTGCTGTCCACTGCTGGACATCAGGTCTAGCAGTGAACGACTGCGGGCTGTTGATGATGATGAATATTATAAACATCAATGTCGATTGTCCAATAATTAAGTACAAAATGTGTATTATGTCTTATCTGATCATAATGACACTCGTAAATCTCAATGTAAACAATACAAGAGAAAAAAGCCGTAATAAATCATTAGCAATCAAATGACTTGCAATCGGTGCTAATTTGATTAGTGCCAATTTGCCGCCACGACATGCCCTGCGCTCGCGCACGGTTATATGAAATTTAAGTTTCCGAAGACATGACTACTGATAAATGGATGGATCATTGAATCATTAATGTAGTGAAGGCAACCGCTTAAAATTTGGGTAGTAATAGCAGTAATTCGGATAAGCACAAATCCAAAGTCACTCTCACTCTTCAATTTAGACATTTTATAATAAACAGGGACCCGGGTATGTCCTAAAACTACGACCAAGACCACCGGGGGATGGGCAGCAGCATCCCTGGAGTGCGGTGGAGACACTGCGATCGCCAACCCGCATGCCAAGCGTGGCGATTATGGCATTTACCCCCCAAGCTCGGGGAAGGCCTATGTCCAGCAGTGGACGTTCTCCGGCTGATATGGTGGATGGATGGTGGATAATAAACAGGCGAAAAGAACTCGGCGAGGTATCATTTCTTCAAAACAATAAAAAAAATATCTATACTATTAATATAAAGCTGAAGAGTTAAGAACGCGCTAATCTCACTACTGGTTCGAATTGAAAAATTCTTTTTGTGTTGGATAGTTCATTTATCGAGGAAGGCTTTAGGCTATATAACATCACGCTGCGACCAATAGGAGCGAAGACGCGGACGAAGTTGCGGGCAACAGCTACTAATTTAATATAAAGTTACAGGATCACAGTGCCACAAAAATTACAATAATAGTAGTTTTGTTCCTGGTGGAGAGTAAGTTCGCCAGAGCTTCCGAAGATGCGATGTGACGAGCGAGAGCGAGGAATCTGCATCTCTAGCTGTCAACACAAATGATCAGGTCATTTTTAGGGTTCCGTACCCAAAGGTTAAAACGGGACCCTATTTATACTAATATTATAAAGCTGAAGAGTTTATTTGAACGCGCTAATCTCAGGAACTACTGGTTTGAATTGAAAAATTATTTTTGTGTTGGATAGTACATCACGCTGCGATTAATAGGAGCGAAGACGCGGACGAAGTTGGGGGCAACAGCTAGTTACTAAGAAGGTAATAAGACCCCGCTGTCCGTCAGTCACCAGGGTGTATCTCATGAACCGTGATAGTTGAAATTTTCAAAGATGGTGTATTTCTGTTGCCTCTATAACAAGAAATACTAAAACACATAATAAAATAAATATTTTAGGGGGCTCCCATACAACAGACATGGTTTTTTTTGCCGTATTTATAGATAATGCTACGGAACCCTTCGTGCGCGAGTCCGAATCGCACTTAGCCGGTTTTTTTCATTAAAACAAATCAAGGATTTCATTAAAAGAAACTTGATCAGGTTTCCAGGATACTGTAATATCTAAATTGGTGCAATCGTTTAGGAAATGTATTGTTAAACAAATTATTATAATACCTTTTGGAAGTATATCAATTACTGATGAATGTCTCAATTAAAATAAATAACTTTAATTGGGTTAACATGTCTTAAAAATAATATAAGTACTGTAATGAAATACTATTGTTTATACGGCGTGTGCCCTGCAATAGGAGCAAAAAATTCCACCACCACAACAACCCAAGGACGTCCAATGCTAGACAAAGGCCTCCCCCAATTGAATGGGGTAAATGCCATAATCGCCACGCTTGGCATGCGGGTTGGCGATTGCAGTATCTCCACCGCACTCCAGGGATGCTGCTGCCCATCCCACGGTGGTCTTGGTCTTAGTTTTAGGACATACCCGGGTCCAATATATACGGGTATATTTGCTTCAGCCCGGCTAGTATGATAGCTTATACCGTCACGTTTTATGTGACGTTTCAGTACATTTTGGCCATATAACGTGACGGTATAAGCTATCATACTAGCCGGGCAGGCAACAAAAGGCCGCCAAATTTTCGTCGCAAAAAATTAAAAGGACGCAAAGAAAAGGGGTATCCTTAGAGCATTTGCAGTAACCTCTTGTGTCCACAATTTTGTTTTATCAAATCGGAAAAATTACCTATGATCGAAAGTTATGAACTTATGACCCCCAAGTAATGGATCAAGACACCACGAGATCATAACGTGGCGGTCAATACTGATTTTGATATAGCATCAAGTTATAACTCGTAATTCTTGGTTTTAGAGGGAATTATTGAAATTGTTTAAATTTTATTTATCCGTTTTTAGTGTTTTTAAAATACAGAATTAGTATCACTTCAGTAGACTAAACAGTTAGTGTATAAGTGTATACATTTTTAAAGGGTCAGCAACGCACATGAGACACCCCTGGTGTTGCAAGCGTCCATTAACTGCGGTGACCGCTTACCATCAGACGGGCCGTACGCTTATTTGCCACCAAAGTAGTATTAAAAAAAATACACTCCAATAGAGTAACCTACATTTGCATAAAAAATACAAAAAAGTTTTTATTTTTTCAATTGAAACCACTTGGAAAGAATTGCTGGAGAGATCATTGTGTGCCGTTTAATTTTTTTTTCCTATTACAGGCCCAGCCTGTTTACTAATTTAACTATTCAATTTAAACTACTAGTCTGATGGTGAATATGTTGAAAATGATTGCTATTTAGGCTTTTTCTCGATTTTACTATCACTCTAGCCTGGTTGGTAGTTGATAGTGACCAAGCCTACGAAGCAGGTTCGACTCCCGACCAGGGAATTTATTTGTGTGATCAGCACGAATTATTTTTATTCCTGAATCTCGGACGTTTTTTATATGTATACTTGTATTTATTTTTATATATCGTTGCCTAGTGGGGAACTATAGTACATACAACCTTTGCTTAGTTTGGGAACAGAGAGTCTAAAATACAATATAGATATATTATATGAAATACCTATTCCAAAATGTGCAATGTAAGAAAGTACCTATTTTAAAATGTGCAAATTAATAAAAAAACATTTTTATGTAAAAGAAGAATGGCCTGTCGGAGGTAAAAATCTCGCCTGACCCAGTGCACTTTAATCCGTCGAATTTCCTAAAAAAACCCATTGTCAATGTCATGTGCGTATAAACGACGGTAGGACGGTAATTAGTGTGAGTAGGGCCGAGATTAGCGAAAATTGGCGTTGCGACACCGCGGCGGCGGAGGCGGTGATGAGCGGAGCGAGTAGCGTATTGGCCAGTTTTCTGCAGTTTGGTTGGAGTGAATACAAACCAAAACGCCTGCTGAAATTATCGAGCAATGTGTGCACTCGTTGACATTACTCCTCTAAATCCAAAAGTGTTTTTTCTCTTCTCTAGCGCCGTCTCGTGACTAGACATTTTCTTTGTTCCGTTGTATATTGTAATATTTTATAAAGTTAGTATTCAGTGATAATCTCGCATTATTTCTTTACAACAAGTTTCAATCATCATCATCAACAGCCTATAAACGTCCCACGGCACAGGCCTCCTCTCATAAGTAGTTTCCATACCTAGTAAAAATCCGAAGCCGGATTAATTTCGTCGATGGAAAGAAATAACCACTGAAGCGACATTTTGGTCAATATCGAGTTGTATATATATATCGTTGATATCAGCTTTTTTCTGTGTCGTTTGGCGACGATCTGATGACTTTTATGTCGCATAAAGTATCACAGAGGTAAGCTCAAAGAAAATCCATCCCTCATGTGACATCTTATCTGTGTCACTTAACCATTCACACCGTCATTGACGTCAAGAAAGATGATACAGGATACAGGTTTAAGTCAACGTACGAGTAAAAGACCTTTTTAAATAAAAGAACTCCGATTTACGATACATGATAGATTATACTTAAAACATAACAACATCTCTCAAATCCAATAATCTGAAGCCGCTCCCGCCTCCGCCCGGCCTGTGCGCCTGCGCACGGAAATGACGCGTCCTCGCGGCTTCCTTCCGTCGCGTCATTGAGCTGCACTAAGCGTTGTTTGACAGATAATTGACACACTTTGCGATTCGGGCTTTGATGACATGCATTAGGGTACGACCTTCAGTCCCAGGTTTATTACAGTTTTCAGGGTGCTCAAAAATATCTGGACATGCAAGTCTTCAGATATTTAGAGCGGGCAGCACCAACCTATGATTAGAGACCGATCAATATCAAATATATCTTTTTATATAGAAAACTCCCGTGAGTTTGAGACATATTAAATATAATGAAACGGGTCACTCACGCTAAGAAAACCGCCGCCGCGATAGGTGCTCATGATTAAGGACCGCGAACCGGTCTGAAACATGTCGAGCGATATTCGACCTTTAAGACGTGAGTAACCCGTTTCATTATATCAAATATATCTTGTCATAAACTTGTCATAAAGCAGCATTTCACGACCAAAACAGTAGCAATATATTATAGGACCCTGTAGGGTCGGCGACAAGCTTGTAATTCTTATGGAGTCACGTGCACTCATAGGCTACGGTGTCCGGTTACCATCAGGCACGCCGAATTCAAACTTTGCTTTGCTCCATTTTCTACCCCTTCAATTTATTTGTGTCTATACCTTCATACCATTCTCTGTCTCTCTCATCTTAACGTTTATCCCATTAGCATCCTCAGCTGCTGCTTCGAAGCCGGGTCTGCATTCCTGCTTTATCTTCTCCACTTCGCACGGTTTTTGGCATCCTCTTTTGTGAGACCATTGCCACGCATGTCATTCCTAACAACATCTTTCCAGCACATCAAGGGCTTCCCTCTTTTCCCGGGCCTAGGCGGAGACCCCTTCTTACTATCACCACTTCTATTATCTATCACACACGCTTTACGTAATAATATAAGTAGTATAATGTACATACCAATGTTTGTAATTTTTTATTTATTTATTAGAAACAGACAGTCGTAAATACATATAGGTTCATAGCTAATAGCTTTACAATAACAATATAACTAGACCTACAGTTTCCTATATTTTAAAATTAATTACATATAACAAAATCACTGGAACCGTTCACAGATACTTTGACAGATTTTGAGTTTACATTTCTTAATTTTTTTTTACTATCATTTATGTTCTTAATAGGGTATCATAACAACCTTTAACAAATAATTTAATGAAACCATAAAAAAGTGCATTAAATCTTGAAATATATCAAGTATCAATTTGCGTATTTCACACTATTTTAACAATGAATAAATTTGATTCAAAATTTTGCTAACGAGCTGCCAAACAAATCTGCGACCATACGCTTATTATTGTACAGCATGCCTGTAATATTTGACAGCTGCCAGCCATTTATTCTCCTGCCAAGTATTTGATCTGACTTTTAAAACAATGCTTTCCCATGATTACATTTGATGAAAATATTTGTGTACATAATTATGATAATGACGACATAAAGTCATGACCAGCACGTAAACTTAATTCTGAGTAAAACAATCCGGTCAAGCGATAATAATCCTTATTACATTACAGGAACATATAAAGACTTGTTCAACCAATTCTCATCTGTCTGGAGAATACTTACGTCAAGTTCCTTCTTTGATAAAAGGACATAAGTGGTAATAGTTTCTAGCAGTGATGTGTCCTTTTAAAATTATTAATGCAGCAAATCGTAAAAAGCCTTGTGATACGTTAACGGTCAAAAATATCGCCATTCACACCTGATGTGACGTGTATATCTGTATTAGTATTCCGATGGACCTTAACGCGTAATAAAACATACCTAGTCCAAACTAGAAAACCACTGCACTGAAACGTCAAACTAAATAAATATATCGAAGGTTGAAAATAGATAACTCCATTTAGAGATAAGTCACTTTGTCACTAATCGTGCATTGTCGTATAATATCGCAGTTCAGCTCATACAATGGTCAAAATACCGGGATTTAACGCGTTGCGAATACAAAATTAGCGGCGAAATTGCAAAAAGCCGACTTAGATATTCATGTTGATAAGATAACCTATTGGGTTTTGGTGCTGTTTAACAGTCAATAAGGTCAAAAAAGGTAGGTAGTATTAAATTTTGTTTTTAATTGTCTTTCATGTTTTAATAATACAATAGGCAGGGGTTGTACTTTTCGTGCCGGTGACGTCACGCTCCATATAGGATGATTTTAATTAGTCTTATTGTAATCAATCAATCATCATTCATTAATCAATAATCATGTATACATACAATATTTACAATTATGTCCCTATTACAAACGCAATTTTCCTGTCACATTGCAACTTATAAAGTACAACATTAGGTAATACTGCAAGTTTTTGTGACTGGTTCATGTGTAATACCAGTTATTACCAATAATTAAACAAACCCCGTCGTCAATGAGAGTTTACGTTCATATTTAGATTCAACATTTCTATAACTTGTTATAAAACTTGAAAGACTATGAGATCCTCACCTGCTTATAAATTAAAATTCTAAATATAAAAAGAAATCCTTAATAAACTTCGGATGCAATAGGCGTATAAGACAAAATACCATTATAAATGCATGATTAAATGATTGATGATTAAATATTAATAATTACCATAACACCAATTGGAATCATCCTATGTGCAGTGTGACGTCAATTTTACGTCACCGGCACGAAAAGTACGACCCCTGACCATAGGTATATTAAAGTATGATTAACGAGGTAGAGCAGCGCGCTAATCTTCTCTAAATCAAGGTTTTTTTTGGGTAATGTACAAAATGTAGATATACAGTGGCCATTGTTCACAACCCCACTCACTTCAGACGAATCACAAGCGCGTTGCCGACCCTTTGTTAACTTGAGGATTCGTTGTGTTGACATTCAGGTCCCTCACTCTCAACATAGCGTATAATCTCGAGCTCTGACCTTACCAGCAGGAACACGATATACCTAAGGAGCAAGCAGTGGTGTTATTATGGCTGCAGTCTTTTGTAAGGTGGAGGTACTTCCCCAGTTGGTCTGCTCCTAACATGAGCGAGAAGACGTCCCGCTTTGCCCTATCTCTCTATCAATCCTCTCCATCTATATTTAAGATGATATATTAAGACTTTAGGGAGCATGTTCTGATGTTTTTAGCACCCACGGTACCCATTTTCATGGCTCTAACTACATAATATTATACACGGCTGTAACAAAATCTTTCAATGCTGCCACACCGTGACTTAAGAACGGGTTGCGTGCACAATCATCTAAAACCAACAAATGATTCGCTTATCAAAGCGTCCAGTGCGTCCAATCGTCAATGGGAAGGCCGTCAATACCAAAAAGATGTCGTCTATAGGGGGTAAGTCAAGTTACAACAAAAAAAAAATGCTGATTGATTTGCAAGCTCGATATACATACCACCACCACCATATCAGCCCTAGGACGTCCACTGCTGGACATAGGCCTCCCCCAATTTCATGGGGGGTAAATGCCATAATCGCCAAGCTAGGCATGCGGGTTGGCGATCGCAGTATCTCCACCGTACTCTACGAATGCTGCTGCCCATTCCCCGGTGGTCTCGGTCGTAGTTTAAGGACATACCCGGGTCCCGATATACATAAAAAATACCTAATTATAATTAACGACTCTACTATTCAGAAAAGAACCATTGTGAGCCTTGAATGAGGGATCAAAGCCGTACTTTTCTTCTCTCATTTTAGGGCAACAATGACATTTTTCTCATAGAAGATGTTAAAAGCAGGATGTACCACTCAGTAGCAAATTATTTGTATGACATTTCATGTATTTAACAGCGGGCCTCATTGGTGGATGTGAAAAGCAGCATGTGTTACATGGGAGCGAAATTATGTCCATCTTGGGCGTAAATACTTGAATCCCTCGCTACGCTCAAGATGCTACAATAGAATCCCTCGCTACGCTCAGGATTTAATAAACTGCCTTCGCCGTTAATATATCAGTTTGCGCCCTTGATACACAATCTAGTAGAGTCTGGCTAGCCAAAATTTGTTGACAGGTATTTTCTTGTGGTATCACCAAAACTGTCTATGATTTTTTTAAATTTTGTAGGTTGGTTCTCTATAGATATTTTGATACTTTAATTCATAATTCATTCATTTATTGCAAACCATGGTCATATAGTACAGTTATTACAATATAAATTTTAGGCACACATGGCATGTAAAACTTAAAACTAGTTTAAAACTGACTCTGTAATAATTTGTTATATATAATTATTAATGGGCTTAATTTTAATATTTTCGCTTAAAGTATTTATTTATTACAATTATATTTATGAACTAGTTCTAACATTTGCCTATAACTTTGATTAGTTACGTGAATTTATTAATAGCTGAATCTCATAAACCGAACTATTGTGTAAAACGGATAAACTAGAAGTTCTGGAAAATATAAATAAAATCAAAACATTGGAGCGTAAGGAGCTACTTACTGAAAACCAATATTAAGAGGAAATAAATACTGTCTACTTATCCCATCGCGCCGGTGCAACATTACTCTAACCTAACCCATGTTTATACCTACTTAACCTAAAGTAACGTAACCCAATGGTCAAATAAACAGACGTTTGTAACTCACTGAATGTCAAATACCACCATTGATTGGCCAATTTTGTAATTCTACCATTATTTATTTATTAGGTTTATCAGTTATTGTTACACTGAGAGTATGCATAGCATGGAAATCACTATAAACTAGATCTTAGTGTAATAAAAGGGCCCCTTTACAAAGTTCATAAACACAAACTAGTATGTCAATATTATCACGGGACTCAACATTTTATGGATAGTGCTTCAATATTAATCAATATTGACGTGATACGGATCGTGATATGAGTATATCGCATGATAACAATTACCGTGGAAATGGCCACATACAAACAACCATTATTACTTTTAAATTGTATTGTATTGAAGTATCGCGGCTTCCGATTTAGTTGAATTTTGGCATAGTACAGCCAACTGCATAAGTAGATGATCACTTTAGTACCTTGTCATTTTCACTACTTTGACGCATCCCAACTGTCGCAGTATTGTTACGCTAGCGCGACAAAGTACTAGAATGATCATCTTTGTTTGCTGTTGACTGAACTTATGTAATTTTTTTGGTGATGGCGTAATATTACTATTTTTCCGCTAGGTTGTCTGGAAGAGATTGCTATTTAGCAATAAGACCGCCTGTTGTTTACCTCTAGTTTTAAGTTTTATACGCTGTTATAATAAGCAATGTAATTTATTGAGGTGCGCAATAAAGAGTTTTTGTATTGTATTGTATTGTATTATGGTATTATCGATCTAGGTCTTATTCACACTTCATATAATTTTTCCCTTCGTACAATGGCATATGGTGAGAAAGTGTAAACATACCTATGTGTTTTTCGTTGACTATACTGTACGTAGTGGTAGAAATTATGTGGGCTGACTTTGAGTGCACGTCGACGTATATTTAACTTATTACCTTAGGTAGGTAAAATTAAAAATATTTTCTAGTATCAAAACTATAGTTCCTACTACACAAAGTGTGACCAGCCCAAAATTTTATGAATTTCCCGCCAAAAATATGGGTAATATTTCAGTAGCCAGACTCTACTCGATATCCTGTTTACAGTCCTTCAATTGAAATCAAATTTTAAATAGCAAAATATCTTGTAGCAAAACGAAAAACCTGCGCGTTAACCAGCACAAAACAGCACATTTGCCAAACATTAATTTACAGATATCACAAAATATCCGATATTGCACAGTGCAATGACCCACTTAACCATATACAAAATAAGTATACACAGCCACTAATGAGCGGTATTCTGCAGGTTTACCTACGAAGTCAAAGAGCCACATCTCTTTAGAAGTGCACAGTGACATAAGTCCTTTTGGTTTTGGGTAGCTGATTCCGTAGCTCTGTCAACCATGACGTGAGACCCGTCGATGTTATGTCACGAGGGGGATAAAAAATGCGTAATTGTTATGAGAAAACATGAGACAAATGACCTTATAGTATCTTCCGGCGTTAATCGGGATATTTTTATGGTAAATTAGGGCTGACCCTTGTATTAATATTTTTAGCAGCAGCGCTTGCGCTGTTGTGTCGAACTAGTCCCATAGTAAGCTCAATAAGGCTTGTGTTATGGGTACTAACTAGATGAAGATATATATTAAATAGATATATCCACCATATCAGCCCTAGGACGTCCACTGCTGGACATAGGCCTCCCCCAATTTCATGGGGGGTAAATGCCATAATCGCCACGCTTGGCATGCGGGTTGGCGATCGCAGTATCTCCACCGCACTCAAGGAATGCTGCTGCCCATTCCCCGGTGGTCTTGGTCGTAGTTTTAGGACATACCCGGGTCCAATAGATATATACCTAAATACATATAAAACATCCAAGTCTCAGGAGCAAATGTTTCTGCTGACTACAGAAACAAATGCCCTTACCGGGATTCGAACTCGGGACCTCTACCTTCGGAGGCAGTGGCACTACCAACTAGGCTAAACCGGCCGATGAAGAGGCCGACATTGTAAGACAGGCAGGGCACAGATGATTATTATTCTGCTCATATTAGGAGCAGCCCATGTGGGGAAGGACCTCCACCTTACAGAAGACCGCAGCACATCCATGATAAAATCACTCAAAACTTGCTACGTGCTAAGGTCGTCAGAATATGCTGATGTGTCAATCACAAAATCGAAAACGCGTTGGTGGCAGATATGACAGGTTTTTCTACTCCAGTAACGGACAGCAGTATTAAAAAAATAAATTTTATATACCAATGCAAGTATATGCTATAGAATTGTATATACAACTTTTTTTAAATTTAAAAAGAGGCACAAGTCAATGTCCAAATAATTTGATTTAAATAAAAAAATCAATATGGTGGCAGAATACGAGCATACACGATGCCTTTTAAAAAAATAACAGTTGAATAATAATGTATGAAAATCCATTTCCCATTTTCGTTTCACATCAATAAGCTAGAAATTATAACAATTGTCCTCGCTTGAGCATCGATCGTCTAAAAGGCTAGATTTCTGTTTTTTTGCACGAACCATTTTTTAGAGAGAATCATAGTTTTATATGGGACCAACTTTTAAAATAACAAAAATGGGAGTCGAAGTACAACATACATATAACTGCTGACCACTGCAATACTAATTGACAGCTATGTAATGAACAGTTAAATGGAAAAACGATAAGGTATGCGTCACTGCAGTGTCTGTGTAGACTATCGATAAAACAAAGCTCGTACAGATAGATCGGTTCTATAGTAACAAAAAAAAGTGCCATAGTCCAGACAATACCACGCAGCATGTACTAGTGACAAAAAGGCTGGTACCTACAATAATTAACGAACATTGTTGGTAGTAATGCAGCTTATTGTGGCTGGTTCCCACACCATTGTAAGAAATTGCCAGTTTATACTACTACAAGGCGGGGGAGTTAAGTGGAGATTAATGCACTTGACCGATATTGTCGGTTTTACATAGGCTCCTTTCCAGTTATTGTAAAATTAATATTCCTAACATGTATCATCATCGACCCGGACCCGGGTGTGGACTCGGGTATGTCCTAAAACTACGACCAAGACCACCGGGGAATGGGCAGCAGCATTCCTTGAGTGCGGTGGAGATACTGCGATCGCCAACCCGCATGCCAAGCGTGGCGATTATGGCATTTACCCCCCATTAAAATTGGGGGAGGCCTATGTCCAGCAGTGGACGTCCTAGGGCTGATATGGTGGTGGTGGTGGTATAATCATCGTAGCGTTATCCCAGTACAGTTGCATCCTGAAGGATGCCCGGGTTCCGATACCTAATCACTAGAATTGGCATAAACACTAGTTTTTCCGGAAGCGACTGCCATCTGACCCTCCAATCCAAGGGAGAAACTAGACCTTATTGGGATTAGGCTTGTCATGTGAGTAAGCAACTTGACTGTTAGAAGTTCTCAAGCCGCCAGAGGGCCTCTAACTTGGCTTAACGACTGTTGCCGTAGACATCAGCCGGGATCAACGGCTTACGGTGCCTTCCAAAGCACGGAAACACTCAAAGCGATCATCCGTCCAAGAGTTGAATACATTACGCAGGCGCCGGCTGGGGCACAAGCGCTTCTATATTCCTACATGGATATTTAGGATTGTTGTACGCAGTATCTTTCAGAAGTCACAACTGTATATATAGGTAGAGAAACGGGTAACCTCTACAGACCAGCATCAGATGACACGCCTCTATACCAAGGGACATCAGGACATGTCAGATATAGCTACGTACATATCATCAAATCAAACCATAAATAAAACTAAAATATTGCACACAAAATTAAATTACAGGTTGTAATTATTTATTGATTGACATTTCATCACAAGCAAAGTTACATGTTCAACGTATTATGCTTTGATTAGCGGTATACAACGAATACTTAACCATATCAAGAAGGGTCGTCTGAGCGTTTGTAATTGGTCTGTATTCACAGTCGTCCATAGGCTATTTGTCTGCTTACCATCGGGCAGGCCGAGGTGTCTGCCACCGTCGTTATACGAGTATAAGAATAGGTATTAAAAAAACAACGTAACACTCTTCAGCGCTAATAATGAATGAATGAATATTATTTATTTCAGATATTACAGCCCATAATTTATTAGTAGGTACATTAGTAAACATTTAAATAATAAATAAATTAAAAGTAATACAGACAATTCCAACATATATTTAAAAAGTAAAAAAAGTAAAAGTAGTTTATTCTTCAAATTAGGCATATTACATGCACCTATGAACGTCAATAAACTACCACCGGTTCGGAAAAAACTTTCGGAGTGAAGCAGCCAGATGTCGCGTGCATTTTCACCCAGAAAACCAAAATGGGATTGTCCCACCGTTCGGCAATCACTTTCAGGAAGCTGCTGGTGCCTCAGGGACGTGACTCGTTTACGGATTATTGAATAAAAGCAATCCATTCGATAATACTAAATGCCTTCAGAATGAAATATTATGCGGCAAAACCGCGTTGAGTCAACGTTGCTTTTTCTCAGACATTAAGAGTCAATACTCCCTTTTAAGAGAGCGCAGTACCACAGACCACTCAGTCAGTGCGCAGTACGCTCGGTCTGGCTCGGCTCTCCATACAAACATATTTACCCTCTCATTTTAAAACGCAATGCTAGAATAATATGAGAATTTGTATACACAATGGGATCCGGCATATCTAGGTCGGAAATTAGTTTCTGTTGCTAGAAATTGTAAAAGAAAAAAAAATACAGCGGTTTTTTGAGTTTTTTACGGCTTGTACGAAAACCTTAATAATAGCTGTATTTTTTCTCCATTATAATTTCAAGCAACAGAAACTATGTTCCGACCTAGATATGCCAGATCCCATTGTGTATACAAAGTTTCATGTTATTCTAGCATGGCGTTTTAAAATGAGAGCATAAATACGTTTGTATGGAGAACCGAGCGTACTGCGCACTCTTAAGGTGGATTGCATAGCACCATGCCGTCTGTAATCGTAAGCGGTGTTCGACCCGGGACCCGGGTATATCCTATAACTACGACCAAGACCACCGGGGGATAGGCAGCAGCATCCCTGTAGTGCGGTGGAGATACTGCGATCGCCAACCCGCATGCCAAGCGTGGCGATTATGGCATTTACCCCCCGTGAAATTGGGGGAGGCCTATGTCCAACAATGGACGGCTTTGGGCTGATATGGTGGTGGTGGTGGTGGTTCGATAACATCTAATCTTATAGGCCGATTTCATTTGCAATAACTTCCATGCAATTTTCATTAAATTTTAAATGGGACAATTGCATTAAATTTTAAAGCCTCAAAACATTATTGTTTGTGAATTAAGCAAGTACATTTCTTTGGCACGCTCTGTTATAAACGACTTGATAGATTTGAACAAATTATGAAGGTTTTGTCTTGATTGTGGAAATGACATAAATATATAGTGCATCAAGTTTAAATGTAACGCGTCAATTTGTACGAGTATAATAGCTTTTGATTTTATTTATTGTTTAAAATTGTCAGTGGTTTGCGACATTAGTCAATTCCCGCCCGTCTGTCTCCCGACCATCGGCTCTGTAACCATTGATCCACTACGTCTCCCAACTCTCGGCGATGCGTTCTCAGGTACTCGTCTATTTGCCTATGTCTCTCTTCTCTTGAAATCTCGGGCTGGCTTGTGGTAGTGCTGGATTTGTCTGCAAAAATATTGGTTATTTAAAACATATATTATGATTCAGTTTATCAGTGTCTGCCGAGTCTATTAAGATGTAAAATATTTCCTCGTCTTCACAAAAGGAAACTTCATTCATGGGTTTTGTAACAAAGCTTCGTTTTGGCCTCTCAAAGATGTTACCAAGATTTGGGAGAAGTGAGGCATGTGTTATTTGGATACCATCTGCATTTGATCAAATTATTTGTACAAATACTTCTTTCTTTTATCGTCGAAACCTCATTACTGAGGGCCTTGACCACCAAGTCTGCAGTGCTCACCAGACAGTCCCCTGCGATTGCATGTAACCAACGGGTTGTGGGTATTCTGCACCTAGATCTCTTGCCTTCAAGTTACAACTTACCAAAATACACTTTGTTTATACATATTGGCGAGACTATTTGAGATAATTGATTGAATAAGGTATTATTTTGCGGAAATCAGTAAAAAAATGATATTTATTTTTTTATGACATTGATACATACAAATCTGTTTAGATATTGATAATTATGTACTTACGCATATTTATCTTTCTTGACCGAGTGAAACGAAGGTCTCCGTTTCAGCCTCGGCAATTTTTTGGATTTTCCGGATTTCTGGCTGTTCTCGCATTTCTTAATCGATTCTTGTGAATTTTTGTGAGCAGGTTTGATGTATAGCTATATGAGTTTGATACAACAGGTTTGATGATTATTTGGAATTTTTGTAGAGTCAGTTGTTTGAAATATTGAAAATTTAATCGCAACCAAGACCACCGGGGCATGGGCAGCAGCATAAAATTGGGGGAGGCCTTGGTCCAGCAGTGGATGTCCTTCGGCTGACGTGGTTGGAAATAAAAAAAAAAAGAATTCGCTAGGTCTGCAGCTCACAGATCCACTAGTTTACCTTGTCCAGTGTATAGTCCAAGAGGTATGACAGATAAATCGACGCCATCTTCAGCTAGCGGATGAGCAGCCAGCATTCCGCAAACTAGGGATATCATCACGATCTGTATAATGAAAATCATAATAAGGTAAACGTTCCAATATTGTAATAAATAAACAAATGAACTTCATTCTGCAAGTAGGATGCATAAGTACCAACTTATGCAAGTCAAAATGTACTAGCGTTTCTGAAAAAGAAAGACCACTGCCGAGAAGAAACACCGTCTTGAAAGTCAGTCATTTTCTCCCAGTTGTAGATGTCGGACGGTAAATTATAGAAGGTGTACTACTCTACTTCTAACACTACTACTACTTTTAACACGTGGACGCCACGCAAGCGGTGGTCATCTGCTATGACATTTCATACGATACAACACGCACGCCACGCACACGCACACGCATTCGGTGTGGCTCGCCTTTAAAGGATTTATAATGGTTAAAATATTGGGGGCACAATTCTTACACAAATCGACCTAGTCCCAAACTAAGCAAAGCTTGTTCTATGAGTAGTAGACGACGATATACGTACTTATATAGATAAATACATACTTAAATATATAGAAAACATCCAAGACTCAGGAACAAATATCCGTGCTAAATGCACAAATAATGCCCTAGCCGGGATTCGACCGCGGGACCTCTAGCTTCGGGCTTTGTCTTTTTACCGTCAATCAGGCCGTAGGTATGCTTCTTTGCCACCGTGGCGATAATTTAATATATTATGCTGATTATGCCTACATTTTCTGAACAGCAACGAGTGGGCAGGATGTTCGCCAAGCCTATTCGTTCAGGCGTAGCGTAAGTGATTATTTTATGGCATTGTAGCCCTTGAATCTTGTCGCTTTAACGAAATTTTTGAAATGAAGATGTCATACCGCCTTCCCCCTTCTTCCATCGGACATCCAGACGTACGGCTGGCTACCATCCTTACCTGGGCGAAACTCCTCTAATTCGAACCAAGCGCTTCGCATCATCCTTTATAATGCGCACTTCTAAGGTTTGGAATTCTCTGCCGGCGTCTGTATTTCCGATATCATATAACTTGAACCTTTTTAAGGCACGAGTGAATAGGCATCTTGGGTGAGCTCGCTTCATCGTCGGCCTCATCTTTGCCCCCTGGCTGCTGCTGCTAGCCACGAGCAATCTCATTTTTAGTAAAAAAAAATGCCGGGGTGTTTCCAAATTTTTTATGTCCGTTATATAAAACGACGAAATCAAACAAGCTTGCGGCCTTCCTGATGGTAAGCAGATACCATAGCCCATGAACGGTTGCGACTCCAGAACAATCACAAACTCGTTAAAAAGTAAAAGTAATTTATTATCTAATTTAGGCATATTATATGCACCTATAAACTACCACCGGTTCAGAAAAATGAAACCTCTGCCACGAGAAGAACCGGCGTAAGAAACTCGGCGAGGTGTCATTTTTCCAAACAATACACATCGTACAGACAGTATCAAGTACTACAAAATAACAATGCTACAGTAGAAAACCTATTTTTGCGATACATGGTAATGGGATGCGGGTACGTGCAGGACTTTTTCACTGCCAAAGTTTGCCACCCTTTATCGACTTAAGGGTTCGTTGTGTGACAGATACAGACATGTTATACAGGTTCGTTCCAAATCACGAAATTTTTTATACTAAATATTATTAATAAAAGCAAATTGTTATACTCACTCGTGCAGTCCGCATGGTGACCAAACCTGTCTAAAGACGAGACTACACTATAAGATACAGACCGGTAAGGATATATTACTCAGGAGCTCTATTTTCGTTCCTTGCTTGCGATCCCTTTTCCATGTCAATTTGAATCGCGTTCGCTTCTACGCGCGTAGTAATGCGCTTAGCTAAATGGTCAAGTGATGTTCAAGAAAATATAACAGCTTTCACATCACAAGAGAACTTCTCATAATCAGCGTATAGAGGATTTAGCCTGTAATACTAATAGAGGCAAAAAATTAAAAGGACGCTTCCTTATGTGTTTGTTAATTTTTTCTTTTTACAATTGGGACATTTTTTGACAGAAAATTACAAATTCGGAATTTGTTCTGTGACCTTATATTACAGAGAAGGTAGGGTCGAAAGACGATGGATCGAGCGATTGGGATGTGAAATAGGTAAAGCGAATTGAGGCGTTACCCAGCTTATAGTAAAAGGGAATATCTTAGCGAACAAATAATATCACTTGGGCTTTTCTGGGTGTTGACATACAAGGAAATAGCTGGAGTAGGTATGCTGTGCTTAGTCATAACTATTGACGTGATTTCAAAGTACACATACTCGTAATTGTGCCAATAATTCAAACCAATTAATTCTCTTTGTGGTAATGACGCCTGTTGGCTTTAAGCGTCATTAGATAAGACATTATTCATATTTAATTTTATTGCACTGGCTTGCGAATGTTCTATTAGCTTGCGTAATTTATTTATGAATATGATGAAGGAACTGTGGGCTGTGGGAGATGGACAAAACAGGATACTTTTATTTTAATTAATCGTATCGTATGGGTGGGTTTATAAAAGTTGTAAAAATAAAATAAGACTATTATAATCTTACCTAACTCTTTCACCCATCGGGCTGCGTTCACATCAGGTGATAATAAGTCCGGGGGGTCCTCCAGGGTATCTCCGTTTCGGACACTCATGGATGATGTGGTAGATAGATTGTACAGGTGATCCGCAATCACATGCCGCTGCATTTCGCCAGCCACATTTGAACATGTAATCCCCTCAAAGTCCATGTTGAGTTCTAAGCCTGTTCAGCTGACACCACTCCCGTCGGATCCGAGAAGCCCCTGGGCTATTTAGTGGGGTCTAAGTTTGATACGTCAGCCCTAGAAGGATTAGACTTCCATTCGTCCTTCCATCTTGCACTTATCTCGAATGGGTATTCCCTCAGATATCGCGCTGTCTGATAGGGTGGGTGTCGAGACTTCAGATGTTGGCGAGGTGGACACAGAAATTCTTGGTGAACCGGTAGGTTTGAACAATTCGTTTGGATTCGTTTGTCAGTAACCTGTTTAGGTTACTGAATAGTACGTCCGTTCATCCATCCGTATACGGTTTTAAAACTTTTAAATCAAAATTTTGAAATATTAAGTAGTACGCCTACAACCCCAGGGGACTCGCATACGCATTGCCGACTATTTACAACAGTGTAGACTCCTTTCTTGAAAAAAACTATAGTAAACCAGTCAATGAAACGTAGAAACATATTCCCCTGATATAGTAGCTCTCACTGAAACGTTTCTGAATAGTTCTGTTAGCAGTGGAGAGCTTTTTCCTCCCGGTTACGTTGTGATACGAAAGGACAGAGTTGGCGACGTCGGATGGGGAGGTGTTTTACTAGCTGTAAAGGACGTTTATAAAGTGCAACGTATGGACGATATTGATGGACTAACAGATGACAAAGAGGTTTTATTTGTTAGTATTTCAAAAAAAAAGTTGAAGTTAGTTTTGTGTGTTGTTTATCTGCCGCCGAATTATAATACAGAGCAATACCTAAGCGTTTTAGATTGCATTGAAAGTGCTATGTGTAAGTTTAATTCCTTAAAATGTGTTGTCATAGGAGATTTTAATCTCAAGTCGTTTAATTTAAATGTACAAAAACAATTTGACTGTTTTACCGGCTTTTGTAACCTAAAACAATTTAATAATGTATTAAATAAGTACGGAGGCATCTTGGACCTCGTCCTATCAAATATAAACGCTGAGGACATCTGTGTACAGTACTGTGCTGACCTATTAGTTCCCGTGGATGCCTTCCATCCACCACTTAGTGTTAGTATATCGTTCAATGGTGCCGACCTTATTGTAAGTGTAGATCCGAGTCCGACAACACACGTGTGTACCCAGCAAAGGCCCCGTTGGAACTTTAACAAGGCAGACCTGTCATCAGTCTACTTAGACCTCGCGGATATAGACTGGTCACAGCTATTCGACCAGGTTGATATCAACCAGGCAGTTGATGTGTTTTACCATAACTTGCACAATGTACTTAATAGAAATATTCCTAGCCGTAAGTTCCCGGGGGACAAGTCGCAGCAGCGCTATGACTATCCAGTCTGGTTCACGGCTGAAATTATTAAGTACATAAGGTTCAAGCATTTTCACCTCATCAAGTACAAGAGCAAAGGGCTGGATTTCAATAAGGAAATGTTTAGGTATTATCGAACTCTAGTTAAAGATTTAATAGCTTCAGCGCATAAACAGTACTTGCTGAGAACTGAGCAGTCAATTAGTCGTGACCCTGCTAACTTTTGGAAATATGTCAAAGATAGGCGAAGTCATCGACGCCCTAACTGCTATACGTCTGGTGGTATTAGGTTGGCAGAGCAAGATGCAGCGCAGGCGTTCGCTGCACACTTTAGCTCGATATTTCTCGCGGGTACCCCACTGCTGGACGTTGATATAGCTACTAGAAATGTAGTCGGCGAAAAAGACTCTACCTGTATAAGTATACATAATGTATCTAGTAATGAGTTGAGTCGCGTTGTCAGGAAACTGAAAACTTCTGCTGCACCAGACCCGGACGGCATTCCTGCGTTCCTAATCAAAGATTGTATTTCGGTACTGGAGCAGCCTCTACTTTTCATATTTAATTTGTCCCTCCGTAGCGGAGTGTATCCCGATGTATGGAAAGTATCGAGAGTTACACCTGTGCCGAAGGAAACTACCGCCTCAGATATAACCACCTTCCGACCTATAGCGGTTCTGTCGGTTTTTGGCAAGATTTTTGAAGGCGTTGTTAATAGGTGTATTGCGCCGCTTATATCGAATCGACTAGCAGATGCGCAACACGGTTTTCGAGGAGGCAGGTCCACTACAACCAACATTGCCAACTTTGTTGATTATGCTCTTCTCCATATGGATCAATCTCGACAAGTGGACGCTGCCTACTTCGATTTCAGGAAGGCATTTGACCTGGTCGACAACGATATACTTTTAAGTAAACTATCGGCGTTCGGATTTTCACCGCAACTTCTAAAGTTATTTGCGAGTTATTTGAAGGATCGAAGACAATATGTGCAGCTCTCAGGCTATCAATCTGAAGAATACTTCACTAGATCTGGGGTGAGTCAGGGCAGTACGCTCGGCCCCACCCTATTTCTGGTGATGATCAATGACTTGCCTTCGGTTGTTAGTAATGTCAAATGCTTATTATTTGCTGATGATTTGAAGTTATTCTATGCTATTAACGTATCTACCGATTGTAACGTGTTGCAGTGTGATATAGATGCAGTCATAAATTGGAGCCATACGAATCGCTTGTCCTTCAATGGTGAGAAGTGCAAAATAATGACTTTTAGTAGGAGCAAAAATACTCTTAACTATACATATCAGCTTGGTGATGGAGCGATCAGTCGCGTTGAGGTTATCCGCGACCTAGGTCTAGTGTTGGACACTAAATTAGACTTTCATACCCATATACAAGGCATAGTAAAGAATGCCAACAAAACATTAGGATTCGTAATGCGTACCGCGCCTCAGTTTGCTAGCACGACAGTACCGATCATATTATATTATGCGTACGTACGTAGCAAGTTAGAATATAATTCTATCATATGGGATCCAGCCGAAGAGAATTACACGCTGTTACTTGAAAGAGTACAACGGAAATTTGCTCGATACATTTACAAAAAGCAGTATGGATACTATCCTTTTCTGTACCCATCACTCTTTGTAGCAGGTATGGTCGGACTCGAAACTCTTCATTTTAGGAGGAAGTTGCATCTTGCCGTCCATTACAGTCTTCTGATTAGAGGTCAAATTGACAATCCGGTAGCGTTGGAAGGTATTCGACTTTTCGTCCCTGAGCAATACGCGCGCGCGGGTCGCCGCCACCGTCCGCTGTTCGCGGCGCCGGCGGCGGCGGGCCCGCGCACGCGGCGCGCTGCTAACGCGCCCGGCGCCCGTGCGCCGGCGCTACTCAATCAACTCGTGCAGAGGCAGGATGCCGACGTGTTCGCCGATAACTGGCGCACCCTGCTCACTAAAATTTATGAATTGTGCAATATGTATTATTAGTACTTAGATAATTTATATATTAATTTTGTACGGTTACCACTAATGTTGTAAATCCTAGCATTGTAGGCGCTTTGGTACTTACTGTAAGCCTATAAATGTATGTTTTAAGTAAATAAATAATAAATAAATAAAATGTGCAGCCATTACGAGCTTTTATTTATCTTGCAATGTTTGTTTGTATGTATGTTCGGGTCAAATTTTGCAACTGACTTTTAAAGCAACTGAGAATAACTATACTCAACCGATTTGGCTAGACATACTTATGTAAGGTCGGTGAAAATGCAATATGATGAGCTAATTGGATGATGGAGACATAAGAGTGCCATCATTATTATCAATCATGTTAGCCGAATGACGTCCACTGCTGGACATAGGTCTCCCCAAAAGACTTCCACAGTGACCGGTCCTGCGCCACCCGCATCCAGCGGACACCCATTAGTCCACCGTGAGGTAATAAGAGTGCCATATCCTTTACTAAAAAACACTAAACTTTAAACTTGTCCTGTTTGAGCTCTTTGGAACTCTCACAACTGTGGAAAAAAGTACAGTCGGTACTGAAAGCTTGTAACAAAACTGAATATTTTGACAGAAACTTATATCAATGTAAAAAAAATTGGTCAAAGCGTTCCAAATCAACGAGCCGCGACCCCGGTATATACATGTATAGATATTCGCATTTCTAAGAGCCCCATTTTAATATTATTAGAAGAAGAAGAAAAAGAAGAAAAAATATATTTATTCGTGACCAAAAATAATTAGTATACAATAAAAAATAAAATAAAAATCGTAATTCGTCACGAAAGGGTCTCGCCTCAGCATAAATGCCGACTCAGGGCACATAATAAGGAATAGGGAGCCGACGCTGATCTTCCGGCGAGACCTAAGTAAGAGCGTGTTCACATTATATCGGTGTCGGATACTACACCGACATCGATCGAATAATGTAAACACGATCGGAAAGTGACGGTGTTTCTAGTATGTATATTACAGTTAAAGACATAATTTTCTATACAAATGATTGATTTATTCAGTAATCAAAGTGACACAATACGTGACGTTCAGTTTAAAATTGGTTACTCTTGATACTTGGCGGGCGAATCGTTTAGAGGATGTTATAATTATAAATAAAACCACTTTTTATTAATAAAAGCCTATAAAGTGTCCCACTGCTGGGCAAAGGCCTCCCCTCTTAATTTCCACTCGTCCCGGTTTTGAGCAATATCTGGCCAACCGTCGCGATATGTGTCCAGGTCATCCCGCCATCTCCGTCGCGGCCTGCCACGTCGTCGCCACCCACCGTTCGGCACCCACTCCGTGGCTAGTTTGGCCCACCTTTGAGGATGCATGCGGCAGACGTGGCCGGCCCATTCCCATTTCAGCTTGGCGGTCTTGACTCCAACGTCAACAATTCCGGTTTTTGAGCGTAGCGTAGAGTTTCGGACTAAATAAAACGGACGGAAATAAAACCACTATCGAAATTAAACTTAATATATTTTTGCTAGTATTTTATGGCATTCTTTTTGTATAGTTATGGCAACATTGGCAACAAAAATAACTAAATAATACCAGAAATGGACTACACAATTTTCCGATATCAACCGAGTTTCACATAGATAATGCGTCAATCATAGTTACAAATTACATGGAACGCAAGTACATTTTGGCACTTTTTATAGTAATTGTTTTTTGCCATGGACAAACTTCGGACACACAATCACTCCGAAAGCCTTTGCCTAGCTGTGGTGGGATGCAACAAGCTAGTAATAAAAAAATATTTATATTTACATGTCTAAATAATAATTTAATTCAAGCATGAAACTAATCTAAAAATAATTTTCATGTGCTCTGCCTACCCCTTTTGGGAATATAGGAGTGAGTTTATGTATGTATGTATAAAACAAATCTAAGGGCAGTAAGAAATTATCTAATGAAAAAAATCTCATATTTACCTCGTAATTTATCTGATTGAACAAGAAACCAGTTACTGTAGGTAAGGAACATTTATAAGGATACAGTTTCTGTTCTTTTTACAGCTTTTGGGCGTTCGGGAAAATGCTATCCAACTTTCTACTATATTATTAGTTCACATTGAGGTTCAGATTTGGTAAACTTATCATGGCCGATTGCACAGTCAAGGAATTCAATTCCCTACCCATTTCGCAAACTTTTCCTGTGAATTTCTATACAGTTTGACAGGACTGTCAGTGTGAACCTCCTGAGGCCTGAACTTCAAAAATTGACAACGTAATCTCAACCTTAAGAAACGTATGAATATAGTTTATTTTATTTTATGTAGTACAGTTAGCTTCATAAGTCATAAGTAGCTGGACACTTTGGGACTTTGTTGCTTTCACCCGTTGACAATTTAGTATGACAGTTCAAACATGACGTTATAGCGACACGGTACAAAGGTGTTAAGCCCCTTGTGAGGCCGATCGCACCTATACTACACAAGACCTCAGGAGGGTAAGGGGTTCACAAATTAAAGTCATGGACTGTACAATACGCAAATTATCTAACTACTAACGCCATCTATCGCAACCACTGCTCAATCGGTGCGAAATCGACATCAGCTGCGTTTGCAAACGCGCGGTGCGCGCTCCTGCCGCTAGGTGCCGCTTGCCGTCTAAAGAACTCTGCGACGTTGCCGCTCATACTGCCATACGGGATACCACCTGAAAATGGAAAATTTATCCATTTAATGTATAAGTATAGTACAGGTATAGAGAAAAAACCCTTTTCACAGGCCGGGTGAAATTCAATATTATATCAATGCCATATAGATTTTGAGAATGAATTTTTTTATTATAAAACTGGTTTTAATCCAAGACATGGGGATATTGTTTTTCATTTTGTCTACTTATGTGAAGGGTAATTACTTATCATCTTTTTTAAGATATTTTCTAATTCGGCCTAATATTTGACATGTTTTTTTTAGATCTTTATGGCAAAATATCTTTACATTCCAAATTGTCAGAGTTCAAGCTAAGAAAAACTACCTCTAACTCACGGACTTTACTTGTTGATCCATTTAGAGCTCCCTTCATACTGGGCATCATAGTTAGCTGTAAAGTGTCCAGTATAAAGTGAGCTCTAAATGGATCAACAATTAAAGTTCGTGACCGTAAACGCAAATAAAGAAAAATAAAGCTTCGTAACTATATACATTTTAATGAAAGAATCATTTCTTCAATCAGTTTATTACCAGTTGTCATAATTTCAGTTCACCACACTTCAAAATTTGCAAGGGTTTTTGTTGTAATCGTTTTCGTGAACGTACTCACCGTATGATAGACCAGGACCTGGTGTAGGTGGACTGTCGCCGCCGTCGGGACTCGCTAGAGCACTTAGCAGGCAGCACACGAAAAACACCGATGATACCTGAAAATTAGGGCAATATTTAGTTAAATAATTTAGCGAGCGTATTTTCAGTCTACTAGAATATTCCGGCGTTTGCATACGTAGGTATATTACGTATGCATGTATAAGGGTACCTTTCCACAAGAGATGTGCTATGATTCGTTGCTGTGGATGCGTTTGAATCCACCAATCATATTCATTGGTCCACATAGCATAGCAATGGTGGAAACAGAATTCTGTAGTATAGCTTACACATCCTCGTAGCATAGCTACATAGCACATCTCTGGTAGAAAAGCACCCTAAATATTTGTGCGACGTTTTCGAGTATGTCGTTGATCTGATTTACGTGAAAGGTTGGCGAATTAATGAGACACTTTCGTAAAAGTAGTACCTACGCCAAACTTCTACTCAAAGGTTAAAGAGATCCCTTAAAGGGATATTTCGCCTTTGTACTTTTCCTTTTGAAAATCTTATCTGTTATGTGTTTTTGTACAATAATAGTACATTACGATACAAGTGCAGTAAACAGGAAATTCGCAACGAGTGGTGATAAATTGAAACACGACCGAAGGGAGTGTTTTAAATCGACACGAATTGTGAATTACCTGTTCGCACGTGTATCGTACAACGTTTTACAGTATATATGACTCTTTAAAGTTTCGACATATGCACGTAATCTGCTGATTATCGCACTCGTGCGGTAATATAGCACCATATGTACTGTAATAGTACATTACTACAGAGGCCGGGACGGAAGGGGTTGCCGCCCGAAGACATATATAGACGGCCGAGCAAAGCGAGGTCGGATAGGTCTGAGGCGGGCAACCCCAGCATATGAAATACTCGTAAACAACAAAAAAATCAAAGTATTATTTTTAATACACATAGTGGCAGAATGTCATGGTGCATGTGCCACAATTTATGTGGAATGGAAATTAAAAAAGAGGACTTTGCCGGCCTAGGCCTGCAAGATTTGTATGAAATTCCATTAACGACCTCTTGTCCTAGCCGCACCTGAAACGTCATACTTCGCAGCCTATTATAAGGAACATAACATCAATATTTCATTGCATGTTTGAGAAAAGAGTTTTATCACAACTATACTACTACTTGGGATAAGATGCCAAAATGGACACCTTTATGCCACGTCGGTGGCAAACAAGCCTACGGTCCGCCTGATATCTTTCTTAAAATTTTTGCCGCCTTTAGTTTGGCAGATACTAATTCTTGTAACTGTAATGGGTACAAAAACAATAATCAAACAAGCCGACTTGTCTGTAACGTAATCAATAATTTGAATTGCGCACAACAAGAAAACATAAACAGCTCTTACTTCACCTAATTTATATCCATTATTAAAATGCGCAATTATTTGGTCGAGGCTCTCTTGAGCAACTTACAAAAATGTTCATAAGTGCATCGTAATATCACAGATAATATACAGAGTATAACTGTAACAAAAAGACGACGATCCAAATAAGAGGTTAATAAGCATCGCATGTGGGCACTGAAACGTGGTCGCTTACTATGGGCCTCATAAGAAGGCTCAAAGTCACCCAAAGGGCAATGGAGAGAGCTATGTTGGGAGTTTCTCTGCGTGATCGCATCAGGAATGAGGCCATCCGCAGCAGAACCAAAGTGACCGATATAGCCCTCCGAATCGCTAAACTTAAGTGGCAATGTGTGCGGGGCACACAGCACGTAGAACCGATGGCCGTTGGGGCGGAAACGTTCTCGAGTGGCAACCACGTACCGGAAGGCGTAGCGTGGGCAGGCCCCCCACACAGTGGACTGATGACCTGGTGAAGGTAGCCGGTGTCCGCTGGATGCGGGTGGCGCAGGACCGGTCATTGTGGAAGTCTTTGGGGGAGGCCTATGTCCAGCAGGGACGTCTTTCGGCTGACATGATGATGATGATGAAGCATCGCATTCTTAAGAGTGCGCAGTACGCTCAGTTGTCCATACAAACGTATTTATGCTCTCATTTTAAAACGCCATGCTAGAATAACATGAAACTTTGTAAACACAATGGGATCCAGCATATCTAGGTCGGAACAAAGTTTCTGCTGCTTGAAATTATAATGGAGAAAAAATACAACGATTATTAAGGTTTTCATACAAGCCGTAAAAAACTCAAAAAACCACTGTATATTTTTTCTTTTACAATTTCTAGCAACAGAAACTAATTTCCGACCTAGATTTGCCGGATCCCATTGTGTATAATCATGTTATTCTAGCATGGCGTTTTAAAATGAGAGGGTAAATACGTTTTTATGGAGAACCAAGCCAGACCGAGCGTACGAAACTTAAGTAGCTAGACAAAAAAAAAATTTTGTCAAAATAAAATTAAAATTGTAAATATGGGGTTTTGGCAAATGTGGACTAAGCCCCCATACAAATATTTTACCCGTCTACAAATTTATAAGGGTCGGCAACGCGCATATGACACCCTCGGAGTTGTTGCGTTGACCGCTTACCATCAGGCGTGCTGTACGCTTGTTTTCCATCGACGTGGTATAAAAAAACGTTGCAATATATTACAACAATGGAGAGAGTGGCAGCTTTTTTAGTTACAATAAATAAATATTAAATATTGGGGGACAATCTTACACAAATCGACCTTGTCCCAAACTAAGCAAAGCTTGTACTATGGGTACTAGACGACGATATAAATACTTATATAGATAAACTAGCCCATATAAATACTTATATAGAATAACTTTTGCCCGCGACTTCGTCTGCGTAGCACTCATTCTCGCTTTAGAATTATTTGTTTTCCCAATAAATCTTTCACCCTTCTTTACACCCCCTTTAGAAATGATTACATTCAATATGAAATGCTCTTTACCGCGCACGGAAAATTTTAATAGGGATCCTTTTTCCAAAATGAATCAACATATCAGCCGAAAGACGTCCACTGCTGGACATAAGCCTCCCCCAAAGAGTGAAACAATGGCTGAAGCAGGAAGACGAGACATGCGAAGCCGAAGGCCGAGCTTCCCAACAGAGTGGATTTATTATGTAAAGTTGATGATTAACGGGCCGAAAGGGAGTGGCAAGACATGCGAGGCCGAAGGCCGAGCATTCACATAAAGCGGGATCCTTATAATTATAAGGCTGAGGGCTGAAGACCCGGAGCCGTGTGGCACGCACGCGAGGCCGAAGGCCGAGCGACCCAACAGAGCGGGCTCCTTATGTAGGGCCGAAGGCCTAAATCCGAGTGACAATGCACGCGAGGCCGAAGGCCGAGAGTCCCTACAGAGCGGGCTCCTTATGTGGGGCCGAAGGCCTGATGCAGAGGGGCAAGGCATGCGAGTCCAAAAGCAGATCATTCACACAGAGCGGGCTCCTCATGCCGATCATTCACACAGAGTAAAGTGTAAGGCTCAGGGCCGAAGGCCCGAAGCAGAGCGGCAATGCACTTGAGGCTGAAGGCCGAGAGTCACAATGCCTAAACCGATAGACAAACCGACACGAATTATTAAAACTGTTGAAATGTGTTCTGTTTCGATGCCAAGGGCGCTCCAATCAGGCGCGGATCCAGCCCTCAAAAAAGGTTGTGGTCACAGCCACCCAAAAATCGGCCAAGTGTGAGTCTGAGTACGAACTCGCTCATGAACAATGAACGATTTTTGAATTTGATTATATCCTTTTTCCTACGCATCAGGACTTTGGCCTGATTCTATTCCTAAATAGAATTAATCATCGCATACCATCAAACGATTCGTCTGCTCGTTTACCTCCTGTCATTAAAAAAATCGAGGATGTCAGACCCGTCGATTAAATTCCAATCAATATTTTTATTTTTCTTCTTTTCTAGTAGCCAGTAAGCCAATAGGCCCTAGACTGGTTAAATAGGTATCTTGACGCTGTCTCAGGAGTCGTAAGTATGACCAGCAAGTGAGATCTATTTTCTGTTCTGTTACGGTCAGTTTCGACCTTTCGTTGATAAGCAATTATGTATAGGTATGACGTACTCCAGGCCTACTCGATCGACCACTTAAATTTATATTTAGATTTAACTAAAATGTTTATTATATTTTTCCAATCTACGAAAAAGAACTCCAATATTTTCTTCGAATATCTTTTTGACACCGTTCACGAGATACCTATACATTTTCCCAGAAAATTCTTAAATTTGTAGGTCAAAATCCTTTTTAGGGTTCCGTAGTCATCTAAGGATCCTTATAGTTTCGCCATGTCCTTCTGTCTGTCTGTCTGTATGTCCGTCTGTTTGTCCGAGGCTCCAGTACCTCACGTGAAGTGGGGGTGATTTTTTTTTCTTCAACCCTATGGTGTGGGGTGTTGATGGATAGCTTTTTCAAAATGAATAAAGATCTTCATCAAACATTTTTATAAAGTGAATATTTTCGGAAATATTCACTCCAAAAGAAAAATAATATTGTGTCTCCCCTCTAACTTTAGAACTCCAAAAAATATGAAAAAAATCATGAAAGTAAAGCTTAATAAAGAATTCCTACGAAAACTACAGCGGGCATGATCAGTTAAGCCGTTTTTGAGTTATCGTAAAAAGTCGTCCCTTCTTAGTAAAAGACGTATGAAACGCTGCGAAAGTATTCCCTTTTGCTTGTTATTGATTTTTTTAAAGTAAGTTCATTGGGAAACTACGGAACCCTACACTGAGTATGGCGTGACATGCTCTTGGCCGTTTTTTAATCATTGTTTTATACTTAGATTGTTTTTTAGAAATTCTTTAAAATATTAGTATCTTATTAACAATTTTTTATGTCTAGTCTCATCATGGGTAAACGAAAAAAATCCGGGAGCTCTCCCTTACATCCGCACTCACAAAATAGAAAAAGACAATGAAACTCTATCCTATTAAAAAATAAATATCTAAATATTCAGTCGAGATAGCATGAAATGGCCCATAAATATGTACCTTATTATTGACCGAGTGAGCGAAGTGTCTCCGTTTCAGGTTTCGACAAAAATTCTTTCGTATGTCTGTCTGTCCGTCCGGATGTTATTCTCTACAGGTCGCATTTCTCAACTGATTCTCGTAAAATTTTGTGAGCAGGTTCGATAATTATATAGAATTTTTTTGTCGAGTCAGTTTCTGGAAATTTTGAAATTTGAAAAAATATACAAATTGTATCGTATGTCTGTCCAGATGTTCTCCTCTACAGGTTTCATTTCTCAACCGATTCTCGTGAAAATTTGTGAGCAGGTTCAATAATTAAATAGATTTTTTTGTCGAGTCAACTTTTAGAGCTCACAGAGCCACTAGTTTAATTAGTGGGCTTTTACTATATTAACTGCATATCTGCGAGGCCTGCGAGAGTAGCTGTAGGATTTAATTTAATAGATAGAAAACAAACCAAAAATCCCTGCGCGAGTGTGCGCATCCAGCCAATAGTCATCTCATTTTCCAATACAAGTATTCATGTACCAAAAAGAAACAGATAATATGTCGTCAAAAATGTGACACAACGTGTCAGCATATCGTCTATGGCTCTTTCTTTGCTGCGTTTCGAATCACGCCCGATTCATGATTTGTGTTTTTTTATTTTATTTTTTTAAGGCATAGCGTTTAGTACCATCAGCCTATCGATCTCAATAGATCGTGAAAGTGTGACGTCACAAGTCTAATAGGGTTGTGGGCATGCCCATCGTGCCCACAACGGTGGATCCGCCCTTGGCTCCAATCGCTCCATTGATTTAGCCAATATCTTCAATGTACAGATTTTCGACCTTTTACAGCTGTATTATATGTATACGGATAAGCATAAATCCAGGGGCCTTTCAACTCGAAGTACGAATTTTTCTATGGAAATTTTAGTTTAACTTTTTTGTACCAGATGTCACTGGGTGCTATCTCTATCGCACTTGCTTATTGAAGTGACAGGGATGCAGCGGTCGTGCGGTTAGTTCTTACTAAATACACAACGGCGCTACGATCTATGTGGAGTATTTCACTGGTATCTCTATCTCAGTATATAGATTGAAATTTGTGCATAGATCTAAGGTGCTTCAACCGTCAATGTTGACGATTGGGCTTTCCAGCCCAAGTGATCTCTTATATCAAACAGTTATTATAGTGTGAAGGGTCACCAATTACGTAAACAATAATACACGACAAAATTAAATTGTACACCGACGATACAAAGACTGCATTGAAGCAGCTGTTTTTGTATTTAAGCATATGAAGGCAAACAATTCCAAAGTATTGCAAATTTATTTTGATTTACATGCAATAATAGACCTAATTGCTAAAAGGTTATGCTCAAAAATAACGTCATCAATCAGAAGGAATTATGATATTTCGGCTTTGACATATCGAAAAGTCAGCTTGTTTACAATACGTCAAATTCTGCTATGGTTTACGTTAAAATTATTGACACGCCGTTATACTCCCAATTGGCTGAAACTTAAAGCTTATAATGGCTTATGAGGATTTAAATCACCCCGTTTCATAGACCATATTTGCACCCCCGATTTCATCCCTTTGAGGGTGATTATCGGGACAAAAAGTATACTATAAGTGAATCCAGATTACATACTGTTAGTATACAAAAAAAGATTTTGATCTGTTCAGCCATTTTTGCGTGATTGAGCAACAAACATCCAAACATCCAAACATCTAAACTTTCGCATTTATAATATTAGTGGGATACATACTTGAATACATAGAAAACATCCAAGACCCAAGAACAAATATTTGTGAAAAATGCACAAATAAATGCCCTGGCCGGGATTCGAATCTGGGACCTCTAGCTGCGGAGGCAGAGTCACTACCAACTAGGCTAAACAGGTCGTCGCGGAATGAAAGGAATAAATTGTCTAGCGTCCACGTTCCACGTCAGTTGTGGAAATTCAGCGTTGACCAGCAAATTGGCACTAACAAATAAGGTATGCTTTGTTTCAGTGATCCGGCTCGAAGAACCATGTAATGTTGGGTTTGCTCTTCGATTGGGATCGACGTAGATGTGGACTGTATCTTTTATCTTGAATGGGTAGCAGGAGGTACCGAATAAAACACCAGGGTATTCTTGGACCCGGGTATGTCCTAAAACTACGGCCAAGACCACCGGGGGATGGGCAGCAGCATCCCTGAAGTGCGGTGGAGATGCTGCGATCGCCAACCCGCATGCCAAGCTTGGCGATTATGACATTTACCCCCCATGAAATTGGGGGAGGCCTATGTCCAGCAGTGGACGTCTTTCGGCTGATATGGTGGTGGTGGTGGTGGTGGTGGTGGTGGTGGTGGTGGTGGTGGTATTCTTCAGAGTTGCGAGAGGCGAGGTCGGAGAGGCTTCTATTTTAAAGGTGTTCTCGATTCGGATGCTCGCTCGGCAATTCTTTGTGGGGCGAGATCCTCTTCTTCCGACTCTTTCGATGATGACACGATATTCATGCTTTTGTCTGATCTTCGCTAGCTCCGTCTCGGCGCGGATCCGCTTCAGCTCTAGCTCGGCTAACCTCTCCTTGGCCTCTAACTCCGCGAGGAGTCTCTTGCTGGAGCGGTCTTCCGTGACTCCGTGTTGATGGGTGCCGGTATTAGTTCGGTGGTGCGAAGTTCGATGATCGTGGCGTTGCTGGCGGCGGGCGTGGCTTTCCCCGTCGTGTCGACGAAGTCTCCGGCGGTGTTGGTGCCGGGGGCGGCTTCAGTCGCGTTAGTGCGCATCGTGGCGGTGCCGGTTCCCAAAGAAGTTCCTGTTTCTTTAGCCCGCGACTTTTTCCTTGTGCAACTCGTTATATTATAGAAATAATTGCTATTAAATTGACATAGCGCAGGCTTCAATATCGCTCGCCCATACAAATTTCTACCCCCCTTTTCACACCCTACGGAATGATTTCCGGAATAGTAACTATCCTATGTCCTTTCCCGGGACTAGATAGCTGCTCGCCTAGATGGACCCTTCCAGCTGCATCGGGACAAAATGCATAGAGCCTCTGTTTTTAAATGTCAGTTGTGTATGTATTGTCTAAATGTAAGTATATGTGTTATTATTGTATAGCGTGTGTCTTCTTAATAGTGTTATATGAATTCTTGAATTTTTTATCTGAATTTTCATGTTTATTTGTATGGATCTTTGATCTGAAATAAAGTATTATTATTGTATCTCCGTTTTAAAGTCACGGGGTGAAACCCGGTCATTTGGAAGGCATGCGTGGGGATATAAATCCAACACGTAGAGGCCTTTTGGAGAAGCTTAATGTGATGTAATATATATCTGTGCTGTGCTATGCTACGAATAGATGTTTTTCTTTCTTTCTAAATTGAAACGTTCGTAAACGCAAAGGTCTTTAGAATCTTAAAGGCACTCTGCATTAGAGTTGGCAAGGTCGCATTCATTAAGAACTAGTGCAGGCGCAGGTGATCTCTGTAGCGGGGCGTGGGCATTGTTAGTAACCTTTACCTAGTAAAGGTCCTTGCGGGACTGCCTACTTTTATGGCCTACATATTTTATGATACGTTAATAATATGTATACGCTGCTCGTTTTAATCACAATATTGTACTTCTCATTCTTCTTATTGTTTTTAACACTCATGGTCTGTATTTTCACAATTATCTGTTATTGTAGATATGTATTTCTTAAAATTATTTTATCTTCCTCTAAGTTACCTTTTAAAACAAGTTTCAATTCCAACTCAGAGTTAATTTTGTATAATTTCAAGGGAGTTCTATCATTGGCTATACTAATAGTACACATATAAACATGTCTGTATATATTTTCTGTAAACGCTGTTGAACTTCTTAAATAAATAAAAATAAAATAAAATAAAAATATACGAATGAACGTCATGAAATTAAATTAAATTGAATAATTTATTTATGAAACAATTTTTACATGACATCCACTTAACCTATAACGTATTAATTACTTTGTTGTTTGTGATTGTTAGCTACTTATATCACGTTCTAAACTATACTAAATACTTATACGTATTAATTACGTCACCGCTGAAAAAACTTACTTAAGCCTTTAATCCCATAATTTTACAGGCTTTCTCAAATAATGTTGATTCCTGCATGTAGGTATTGTAGGTACAGTCGAAGAAATGTAAACACGTACATTTTTAACCCTTATTGTCCCTTGACTGTACATTACTTGAAATTATTATTCTAAAAACATACTCGCCTAAATGCCTAAGTAAAATATTGCGAAATATCATGCTACATTATTACAATTAAATTGTAATTGGTTTCGCATAGGTTGACCGATTGTAGCTACTATACGATACAAGGGTTGTAAAACAAAGAAAGGCCAATATCGCAGATGTTTGAGGCCCGAGCCGCAGGCGAGGGTCATAAATATGTGAGAGAGGGCTTTCTGTTTTACGACCCGTGTTTTGTTCACAATTTTACGTCACCACTTGGCCTAAAAGTGGACGGACGCGCAGCGTGCGAAAAAACGCTTTTTGGCAAGGTGTGGTGTAAAGAATGTTTTATGGCATGTGGTTAAGTCATCCTTTTTTGCAATAGATTTAAAATAAATAATTTACTGTAGTAAATTAAATAGTTTATTCATTCAATCATAAGAAGTATAGGAGAAAAAGCTTAAGGAAATGACTTGTTGTATGTAGTTGTGACGTGTTCGAATAAGCGGTTGTTTTGTTTGTGTTGCACATTTTAAATATGAAATTGTGGGAGGCCTATGTCCATCAGTGGACATCCTTCAGCTGAGATGGTGGTGGTATCTCATTTTTATTTATCCGATGAAAGAATATTTTAGTAACTAATAGAGTACATAATTTTTACTCATAGCTGGCTGTGATTAATCATATTCATCACATTGATCAAGTATTTAACAATAAAAGTAAACAACGATACTAAACACGCTTCTTCCATGAATGAGTGTAAGTACGCAATACATTGCTGATCGTTTTTTTTTTAATTCTTTAAGCCTTGGTAGTTATCACTATACAGATGATTCGGGAGACGTGAGCAAGCACGGATTCAGTAGATCATAAGCTACTACTTCGTACCGCTATTAGTGAAATTAACGGTCATTTATCTTTGGTGTTGAAAACAAAATATTTTAAATTATTTGCGAAATTCATGGTCACTCTACAATCAGAATATTTCAGTCAAGTGATACTTTTCAAATTGAATGTCATCTGAGTCCGATTACGTTTGAAAAATCGTATCTCACTCAATGTGACAATTTACTTTCTTCATAACTTAAGTGCTGTCATAACAGTTAGAGGTTTAATCTTTATAAACCAGTTGTTGTAGGGTGACCATGATTGTAGAGAATTAAACTTTAACTTAACAAAAATTTAAATACAGGAAAAAGGTATGGGTGTTTCACTCAAATACAATGGTGAACGATTCATTGCCATTTACTATGTATGTAGTGTTGGTCCCGCTCACGTCTCCTGAATCACCCTGTATTAACAATTGGTTTTAATATCGGTTCAAAGTACATAAATCTACGTCCGGTTAAAGTTTGTGGCTATATTACCAATACACGCTCTATAAAAAATCACTATTCACACAAGATTGCATTGAAACGGAACCAGTCACAAATGTGGGTAAAAGATTAATGATGATGTGTTATGTAATATGTTTCGGCGCGAGATTTGCACCGTGACGTAGTGGCCTTGATCGTGACTGAGGCATCCAACCCGCATGCGATTAACCTTGATAATAATCTACGTTAGTTCCTGGTCGCGTTACAGATGAAGTTAAAAAACTAGAAACACAAAGTATATATTATATACCCATCAAAAACATAAATGTGAAAATGGCAGCCAAGTTCAATTTGCGATGCGTGGTTGTCGTCTTCACCGACAAAAGAATTGACACCTAAGGGGCGCCAAGTTCAGTAGATTATCTGAAAAGTTGCCAAGTCTGGCACTAAGTTAACAGTAAAACCAATTTATTGCGGCCTAATGCATTTTGAGCTGTAATTTGGCAGTTTTCTTAAATATGCAACACTGCAACAGCTTTCATGGTATTATAACATACTGCATAGAAAAGTAAAAAACCCGCGTTTTGGACTTTCATATATATCTCAATAACTATTTCACCTATATTTATGAAATTTAAGGTTCGAGTTGTAAAAAGTATCTTTATACATGTACCAAATTTCATTTATTTATGTTACATAGATTTGGAGTTATTGAGGGGTCAAAAACTCCAAACAGCTCGTGTAAAATAACACACTGCTGTTGTCCGCCAGTTCCTGGGGCGAACTTGGCTGCTAGATCATATATTTGCATTGATCATACGTCATACATAATACATACAGTCAAATATTACTATTGACTATATATATTTACAAACAATTGCAACTACTCGTAATTAAAATCTTACGCTATTCCGATAATGAACGTGAGGGCATATTGGTGATAAGTTGATAATGCTTGTAAGTCTATTAAGGGATAGTTCAAATGAGCTTTAACAATAGAATTGATTCATTTGAAGATTCACCATCAACTTGGAGAAATGTATTCCGCTTAACGTAATGCGTGTAATTTCCGCTTAACACACTGATCCTAATCGTCTGGCTAAAATTCCTACGTATTTCAGATGCTGTCTTAAATTCCCCAGGGATTAGGTAGCGGATCCCAGGCAGCCTTCAGGACGTAACTGTACTGGGAATAACGCTAGGATGACGATGATGATGATGCTGTCTAAATCTCCCCTTTTTTAGGGTTCCGTAGTCAACTAGGAACCCTTATAGTTTCGCCATGTCCGTCTGTCTGTCCGAGGATTTGCTCTGTGATTGATAGTGCTAGGAAGCTGCAATTTGGCATGGATTTAAAAAATCAATGAATCTGCCAGTCGTAAAAAACAAATAAAAAAAAAGTTAAGGGTACCTCCCTCCCCTACATGTAAAGTAGGGATGATTTTTTTGCTTCCACCCTTAGGTGTGGCTTCCACCCTTAGGTGTGGGGTGTTGTTGAATAGGTCTTCCAAAATGACTAGAGGTCTTCATCAAACATTTCTTGATAAACTGAATATTTTCGGAAATATTCACTCCAAAAGAATAGAAAATTGTCTTCCTCCTTAAGGACTGCTGAAATATGGGTCCAAAAAAAAATATAAATCATGAAAGTAAAGCTTAATAATGACTTTCAACGAAAACTTTGATCAGTTAAATTGTTTTTGAGTAATCGTAAAAAGTCCCTTCTTAGTAAAAGACGTATGAGCGCTGCGAAGGTATTACCTTCTGCTTGTTATTATTTCATCCTCCTACCGTTATTCCCAGTACAGTTGCACCCTGAAGGATGCCTGGGGTCCGCTACCTAATCCCAAGAGTTGGCGTAGGCACAAATTTTTACGGAATCGACTGCCATCTGACCTTCCTACCCGAGGGGGAAACTAGACCTAATTGGGATTAGGCTTAAATTGTCAAGTGAGTGGGCAACTTGACTGTTAGGAGTTCTAAAGCCACCCGGAGGCCTCTAACTTGGCTTAACGACTGCTATCATAGACAGCAACCGGGATCAACGGATTAACGTGCCTTCCAAAGCACGGGAGCGCTCAGTTAGTAACCACTCAAAGCGATCACCCATCCAAGGACTGACCTCGCCCGACATTGCTTAACCTCGCATACCGCACGCGGTACGCGGGCGCCGCTGGGCCACGAACGCTCCCACGCTTCTGCTTGTTATTATTTGATATTTTTAATTTAGTTAATTGGGCAACCACAGAACCCTACACTAAGCATGGCTCGACATGCTCTAGGCCGATTTAATTTTTTCTTAAAATTCTATTTACATGAACCCCATACCAATGTTTTGGCTAAAGACCCTTGGTATAAATACTGATTGTGAAGGTCAGATTGCATAAGACGCATCAGATTATACAATATGGCAGCTCGAGGTAAGGCACTTATAAAGCGACGTGACTGTTGCAGTCGTTAACTAAATGGAGGATTTAGTAATTCAATATTACTGTAGTATCGGACAAGGGTCAAAGTCATCTGACATTATGATGGTGATAAAACGTCTCAGTTGTACGCATTTGGTGACGTAACGAAATGGTAATGGTAATAAAATAAGTATGGTATGGTAAAGTGCCACTGGGATTAAAAAATATCATTAAATTAATAATAATAATTAATAAATAAAATATTGGGGGACAATCTTATATAAATCGACCTAGATCTAAACCCCAACTAAGCAAAGGTTGTACTATGGGTACAAGACGATGACATACATACTTATATAGATAAATACATACTTAAATACTTAGGAAACATCCAAGACTCAGAATCAGTATTCGGGATAAATGCACAAATAATGCCCTGACCGGGATTCGAACCCGAAGCCTTCGGCTTCGTAGGCAGGGACACTACCAACTTAGCCAAAGTGGTCGTCACTTTGATTTTTACCAGTAGCTATTCGGTGAAGGAAAACATCGAATGTCACCAATGTCTGGTTTTCGGTCTGAGTTGGAAGGTCAGATGGCGGGCACTTTAGTAAAACTAGTGCCTATACCAAGCTATAGATTAGACGCTAAAGCGGACCTCGAGATTCCCAACCGTAAAAACGCTTTTTTTGTCATTCACTCTTGTTATACGTTTCTTTTAGGCCTATTGGTTGTCTAGTGGAGAATCCCTCGCGGCATTTAGTCCGCACTTTGTACTTATATTTTTTTGTTAGAGGTCCCGGGTTCGAATACCGGTAAGGGCATTTGTTTCTGTGGTGAGCAGAGACATTTGTTCCTGAGACTTGGATGTTTTCTATGTATTTAAGTATATATCTATTAAATATGTCGTCGTCTAGTACCCATAACACAAGCCTTATTGAGCTTACTATGGGACTAGTTCGATTTGTGTAAAAATTGTCCCCTATACTTATGTGATTTTTGCAATAATGTTTAAATAAATAAATAAATTGCTGAAACTGCGCCTAACTTGAGTAATAATTAAAATGAAAATTTATAAAGTATTCCAAGCGAATAAACAGTAGTAATATGATAACTAAAGAACTAACATTTATGAATAGTAAGGTAGAGATATTTTATTTAGATGTTATGGTTTTAACTATTCAGAATCAGGTGTACAGTCGACTACAAAAGATGTATACATAAAATCTTTTGAATGGGCAGAGCTGCAGAGTTGTATCAGAATAGACAATTCAAATACAAATAAACAATGTGAAATTTACAATGCATTAAGGTGAAAAAATGTTACATCTCTTTGTAGTCGACTGTACATATAGTCAGTATGTACAATAAAAGGTCACATAGATAGTGGAAAAACAGAACATTTCTTCTTTTTCAGAGCCAAGAGTGCGCATGATTCGCAGCAGAGTAAGAAAAACCTACAGTTTCCTATATCTAAAAAAGTTGAAGGTACACTTTTGAGCTGCAGAGTACATTATACATTGTTGTGGACTTCACAGGCCTAGTAGTAGTAAACCATAACTGTTATTCATCCTCCTAGAGTTATTCCCAATACAGTTGCATCCTGAAGGATGCCTGGGGTCCGCTACCTAATCCCAAGAGTTGGCGTAGACACTAATTTTTACGGAAGCGACTGCCATCTGACCTTCCTACCCGAGGGGAAAACTAGACCTTATTGGGATTAGGCTTGTCAAGTGAGTGGGCAACTTGACTGTTAGAGGTTCTCAAGCCGCCCGAAGCCTCTAACTTGGCTTAACGACTGCTATCATAGACATTAAATGTTATTATATAACTGTCATTATTATATAACTGTTAAAATAATAAAATAATAATAATATTGGGGGACAATCTTACACAAATCGACCTAGTCCCAAACTAAGCAAAGCTTGTACTATGGGTACTAAACGACGATATACATACTTATATAGATAAATACATAGAAAACATCCAAGACCCAGCAACAAATATCCGTGCTAAATGCACAAAATAATACCCTAGCCGGGATTCAAACCCGGGACCTCTAGCTTCGAAAGCAGTGTCACTATCAACTAGGCTAAACAGGCCATCTTAAAAAAATATTACTAACATGGTTTTTTAAGCTTTATTGTAACGAGCTAACACTTTATAAGCCACGAGATTGAAATAAATGTCAATTTTATTTAATCACGTAACTTTTCAAACGTACGATAGATCTGTTAAGTATGGAAAGTGACATTTATATCTACCCGCTCGAAAACGTTGTGTTCTTATTAACCCTTTGAGGTGAATGCATAACTACAACTTAGAAAACTTGAAAAAACCCCGACATTTTCATTTCAAAGCTCAATATCTCAAAAACGGCTGAACACATTTTCATGAAACATGGCTAAGAACACTTGGGATAAAATTATCTATGACACAAAAAAAACTAAATGAATATCGGTTCATCCGTTTGGGAGATACGATACCACAGACAGATTCACAGGTACACAGATACACAGATAGACACGTTAAACTTATAACACCCCGCTTTTTGCGTCGGGGGTTAAAAATAAAATACTTCACCAACCAGGTCCGTATAGGCGCCATGTTAGTAAATATACACATAATTTAATAAATTAATTGTTGTTTTTTCTACTCCAGCATTATAATCTGTCATGACTGACAGCAGTATTAAAACAATAAACTTTTTATACAAATGCAAGGCGCTTCGAAAAATCCTGGGACCAGTGAAAAGAGACGATGGGAGTTGGAGGATCCGTAAAAATGCAGAAATAGAAGAGCTGGTGGCCGAACCAAATATTATTGGTGAAACCAAAGCGCATCGTCTGCGCTGGCTTGGCCACCTCGAGAGGATGGGAGAAGATCGACAGGTGAAGAGAGCATACTTGGGCCGACCGACCGGACGACGTCCTGTGGGTCGCCCCAAGTATCGCTGGAAGGATATGGTGGACGCGGACCTGCGTGAGCTCGGAGCCGGTGCAAGCTGGCGAGAAATAGCGCAGGACCGAGAAAAGTGGCGTGCTCTTGTCTCGGAGGCCAGGACTCATTTTGGGTCGTCGTGCCAGCCTAGTTAGTTAGTTAGTTAGTTTTATACAAATGCAAGTCTATATCATGGAGAATCAAAATGGATTTCCATACATTATAATACAACTGTTATTTTTTTAATTTGTAATAGAGGCACACGTCAATACCCGTATTCTGCCACCATAACGATTTCATCAGGCTGTATATCAAGAACCGTATTGGCTAAACAGTTGAAATTTTCACAGATTGTGTATTTCTTTTACCGCTATAACAACAAATATTAAAAACAAAATAATAATAATAATTAAGGGGGCTCCCATACAAAAAACGTGATAATTTAGCCCTTTTTCATGGCTACCACTCGCCGAGCTAGATCTCAAGAACCGTAATAGCTAGACAGTTGGCAGAGATTATGTATTTCTGTTGCCGCTATAACAACAAATATTAAAAACCTGCCAAGTGCGAGTCGGACTCTTTTTATAGATCATGCGGCACTTGGCCGGTTTTTAATTTAAATCAAATTATTTTGCCGTCGTAGAAAAAATATTGTATGCAACGTTACATAATTTGGTCATGAAATTCTCGAGTCTTTAATAACAAAACTCACTACGTTCGTTTCGGTGACTCTCGGATTTTAAGAACCCTTATTACGTAACTGTTGCATATAATACTATAACTGCATATGGAAAGAACAAAGCCACTAACCTGTCGAGTGTACATGGCGAATCGGGCAACAGTGAGACGCGTGACCTTCCGTCGCTATATATAAGGCCACGAGCATCGTATCGATGCTAACATGATTGTATTATCGATAGAATATTAATAGTTAAGATTCCTGTGACATTTGCGTGTTCCTATTTCTTTTTTCAGGACCCTGCAAGCTGCCACGTGCACTCTCATGCGAGAGACTAAAGGATGAGGATATAGACCAGAAGCACAGATAATAATTTATTAACTATCTATTTGGCAAAACGATTAAAAAAGAGTCTTGGCCTTTGAAACGAGAGCACGTTTCTGTTCCCGGTTCAACTGGTTGAATACGTAACTTGACAAACTTACGCTAGATCTGAGTGACACGTACGCTCAAAAACGTCACGTACCCCTCTATCCGTTTCCAGTCATTTATTAGACTGAAGCCGATAGAGGTTCGCCTCCATACCATCTTCTCAGCGATACTGGACCATTCGATTAGCAGAATCCAGGACGTTGCTCTTACACTGGTGTGGGTGGTGCTACATGAGTGGCAAGTGATATCTCCGTCAAGGTGGCGATCAAATTTTGACGCAAACTACCTCCTAGATGATTGAGAACAAGTAAGATTACCTTGGTGGAAACATCGGCTCCTAACATACATGGACTTAAGCGGGTCGATCCTTTCCCATCCATCCTCAGTAAAGGGCCAACAAAGTCTGTGGGATTTCATCTCAACGAAACACATAACAAAATCCAAATGCTACAATGTCGTTTACACCAGCCAGCATTCTCCAAATACCGCTCGTAACTCGATAGTACAGTAACATAATCACGTGAGAACGGCCAGCCGTCAAATTTCTCAACGTTGCGCTATGGCATTTGCACGACCTCCGACTTCCACCGTTTACCGCATTTTAACAAAACATGGCAGAAAAATAACCGAAATGTCAACCGAGTTCAACCGGTTAGCAACAGTGCCAATCTAAGGCGACTTCCTGGATTGGCGGGCGGGATGTGTGGTATGTGTTTTGTGCTTTGGCGTGAGCTTACTGATGTGAGATTTGGTCACTTGACGAAGTACTGTCAGTATTAAGTTTTCGCAGTAGTAATACCATGCGCAGAAGCGGGGCAGTGCTGCATTCGGGCTAAACTTCTGAACAAACAAGACCGAATATAGCGTTCATATTTTTTTTATAAATAGTACTCATGATTAGAAAGCTAAATTAGCAAAATTTCATGTTGCGGACGCGTAAAAATTGGAAAGTGTCTATACTAAAATCAGTAATGTATACCACGCAAGTCAGATGATGTACGTTACTCACGTCACTGGGGCGTGATAGTATATCAAAAACCGAATCAGAGCATCCCACTATCCACGTGGTCTAGTCTGCCCTACTCTACCCATAGTGTACTCGTATATAAAAAATCGGAGGCGCGGAGGAAGAGTAGCCCTCGCCCGCTGGGAACCGTGCGAGGTGCGAGGTGGAACGGCTGAGCATGGTCGCCAAAGGTGACCAGCAAGGCGAAGCTGTGGAGCCGAGCATACATGACCGTGCTTTGTTACGCGACAGCGGAAGGGCTGCTCATCCCGCAGCGCTGGTGCTAAGGCGGAGTCCGACTGTATGTAATGGCGTGGTATTAATTACCAATTTTAGTATAAAAAGTTTCTATTCTCCAATTTTTTTTTCTTTTAAACCGTACGTCTCCGCAACTTGAAATCTTGTGAAAAGCTTTCTAATAGAGAGTTCTATTGGTAAAGCAAATTAAAAGAGTATATTTGAAGCTTGAAGGACCCAGAAACTAATCATCATTATTGGCCTTAGACTTACTGTTCAGAACGGGCTATTTACCATATATATTAATATCTCGGCGCTGTTGCAAGCACCATTTTCCAGGGTTAGCAATCTACCCTCTTCTTGGTCCGCTTTTTTCGCATATGCATGCCGGTTACAGTCTCTTTTCGATACGTGAACTTTTGGATCACTGGATGCCATACCCTCGACAGCCGGTTGAAATTCTTGTGCTTTTGGATTTCAATGGCTTCCTTGACCGTCCTCGGTACGTAGTGGCGTTCCGTCGAGAGAATCCGAGGGTTGTGCAACTCAATCCAATAATTTGTCCCTACCTCCAAAAGGTATTCAGCGATGGCCGATTTTCTAGGTTCGAGGTTTTTATACGCTCGGATGCTCTCTAATACGGTAAATACCCCGTTCTGAACAGTAATATTAATAGTCAATAGTCAATAGTCAAGATCATTTATTCCATTGACATGTAATATGCACTAGAATACATCTTAAATCTAGGTTAACGTTATGACAATTCCATTTATACAAAATTATTATAGAAATAGAGAACATTATTAACTTAGCCTTATTTGAATTCAATGTCAAAAAACTCCCTCATACCGTACAGTGCATGATTACTTAAAATATTTTTAAGATATAATTTGTATTTGATGTCTTTTAATGAGGTTACGAAATCAGGTAAATGGTTATAAAGTTTAATGCTCTGGTAAATAAAACATTTTTTAGATTTCGCTAAACGTACTTTTGGGACGTTATTAAAGTTGATGACCATGTTAGCTTGAAATCTTATATCATTGGCCTTCTTCATTTAAGGTGCGGCACTTACGGAAATGGCTGGTAAAACCAATACGGGAGCGTCAGCCGCATAATTGAAAAGTATATCCCACCCGAAGTTCCCATCTCTGAAACTAAGCAACAGATAATACTGAAAAAAAAAACGGTCAAGGGCGTGTCAGACCACGCACAAAGAAGGGTTCCGTACCGACGTCCTCCTAATCTACATTTAAAACCACTATAAAATACATTTAATCAAACAAGATCGTATCTTCATAGGAAACTTACGGCACTTACGACCTTTTGCTTTGGCAAGACGGTTTTTCAGCAATAACTCAAAAACCGTTTGACCTATCTTGTTCAAACCAAAAATTGTTGAAAGTATTTATTAATATACATCATCCAAGTGCCCCCCCCCCCCCAGTTTAATATTTTTTTCGTAATTTCTCATCATATTTCTATAGCGGTTCATAGCATCATACATCTCCCTACCAAATTTTATAATTGTAGTGCTCATAGTCTCCGAGTAAATCGGCTGTGACATACAGACGGCCAGACGGACAGACATGACGAATCTATAAGGGTTCCGTTTTCGCCATTTTGGCTACGGTACCCTAAAAATATATCTGATACTTCATTGTTAATTTATTTCAACATAAATACATTGCTAAAAATATTTAGTTGAGGCTGTTTTCTATTTTAAATTCGCTAACTGCTATGCTACAAGTCTAAGTGAGTTTTGGCCCGACCAAACGGCAAAAAAAAATACTTTAATCTCTGAATTTATTGTTTTTGAAATAATGATTCTTTTTGACGAAAAAAAATTATGCTGATTTTTGCTAGAATTTATGCCTGACCAAACATTTACCTCAATTATTATGTTTATGGGTAAACCAAAATTTACATTTAATTAACATTTTTAGACTAGACAGTTAACTGTGAAAAAGATCAATATCGATCAGATGATTATTATAAAAACTAGAATCACGTCTGAAAAAAGTATGCCTGAGTTATTTTGCGGGCAAAGCTGATATGAAATAAAAATCTAGATCTATTCTTGTAAAGTATCTATAAATGTTTCCTTTCGTTGGCCAGTACCAACCAAAACAAAACTGAAACACGCATTCAGAAACGCAACAGCAAACCAGGTTTTTACAATGCCAATTTGTACTACTCTCTAACCGGTCTCTTATCTGACAATGGTTCTCGTATCTTACGACGTAAACTAGATCTGTTCTTCCGCGATTTTGCTCACTCAATGCCAATTTCTTTTGACAAGTTGTTTTGTGGTTTTATTGTTTGCTGTAGCACCATAAACATGTTAACTCGATTCTTTATTATTTCTTAACAATAAAGTTCTACAACGTTTGAGTTAATTTGACTTAATCAATAATTTATCACGATGGTACAGTCAACTGCAAAGAAAATGATCATTTTATTACCTTGTCACGTTCACTACTTTGACGCATCCCAACTGTCGCAGTATTGTTATGTTAGTGCGATAAAGTACTAAAGTGATCATCTACTTTTGCTGTTGACTATACAATGGTTAGTTTTTGAATTCACGCGGACTTTGATATAGGTTAGCAGTTGGCAGGCTTAAAATACTAATACATCGAATAAAATACTAATACATAGCGTTTTTAGGGTTCCGTAGCCAAATGGCAAAAAACGGAACCCTTATGGATTTGTCATGTCTGTCTGTCTGTCCGTCCGTATGTCACAGCCGATTTAATCGGAGACTATAACCACTATAATGATGAAATTTGGTGTGAAGGTGTGTGTTATGAACTGCTATAGACATATGATGTGATGAGAAATTACGAAAAAAATATAAAATTGGGGGGCACCCCATGTAACAGGGGAGTCAAACATTTTATTTTCAATGCACATAGGCGTGTGGGGTATCTATGGATAGGCCTTCAAAAATGACAGTATTTCTTAAAACACTTTTTCATTTAAGTCAACCGTTGGTAACATATTAGCTGTCAAAGTCGTAAAAAGTGTGCCCCCCCGCCCCTCTAGTTTCTAAACTATGAAGTTTAAAATTCTGAAAAAAATCAAGATGATGTACATTAATAAATCCTTTCAACGATTTGTGGTTTGAACAGGATAGGTTCAACGGTTTTTGAATTATTGCTAAGTAAGTGCCGTAAGTTTCCTATGAAGATACGACCTTTTTTGATTAAATGTATTGAATAGTGGTTTTAAATGTAGATTAGGAGGTGTCGGTACGGAACCCTTCTTTGTGCGTGGTCCGACGCGCACTTGGCCGGTTTTTTTTGTCTTACTACCTGCTTGGTTCAAATAGTCGCTTTATCTTAATCAAGTTAGGTATAGTATTTTGGAGACTAATTTATACTAAAGTATATACTTGTAGGTAGGTGACTAAAAAAATGCATACTATTTTGTCGGGAATATTACTTACGTACGAAATACTATGCTATTCCTATTATCAGAGTAAGTTAACTAAAGCAACTTAATATCAGTTCTTACCACAAGTTTTGAAATTCGTCCAGCGGCCCTACAAAAACTGATATTTCAAGGCAATTACGATTGTCACAAAAATTACACATTAGCATATCAAATCACTCGTTCCCTGTGACTTGGTAAATAAAATTATAATTACTAGAAACCGAACATCTCCTTGACTCTGAAGTTTCTGTCTCGATCTGTTTCCAAATGTTTGCACAAGCTGGTCTTGTTGCAAAATGCAAATCAGCTATCGGAAAAAGTGCACCGCGAAGTTAACTTGGCCTGTCTCGGAGGGTTCAGTTTTTTGACATTGTGCTCTTGACCTTATGCCCGCTCTTGGTTTTATGGGAAGACACTGAAATTGTGTAGATACAACAAAAGTGAAATAAATGTCGGTAAAACTAGCGTACCTGTTCATATTTATAGTACTGGTAATAATAAATAATAATAATAATAAATATGCTTTATTGCACCACACAAGAGAACAATGTTACACAAAAAAAACTTACATAACTAGTAATGGTAGCAACAGGCGGTCTTATCGCTTAAAGCGATCTCTTACAGACAACCTTTGGGTAGCAGGAAAAGTTATCAAAATAAAATTATGAACAGGTAGTGCAAGAGTACAGGAAGAAGAGTCATACATACATCTCACAAGAAATATTAAATAAATACATATTAACATAATATATATAAATTTATATATAAATATACATACATACATACTTATATAAATATATATAATAAAAGGCAACTTAAGGGAGCGACAAGTAATATTGTTTCAGCTGGTTTTTAAAAATAGGAAGAGATTTGGCACATCTTATATAAGACGGTAAAGCATTCCATAGCCTAACAGCCCGAAAGGTGAACGAGTTGTTATAAAATTTGGTGGATGAAGGTGGTAGTGTTGGTGGTGGTAGTGGTGGTACTAGTAGTGTTGTAATGTGCGATAGCTATTATTATTTTGTACTTATAATGTACTGTAAAAATCGTACTCGTATTACTCGTACCGTCAAATAAATGATGTGCTTCTTAGACTTTGTGACGCCACTAAATGTGACGAAGTTTTTCCGTCAGGAGCAAAAAAATTAAACGGTGGACTATTTAGCGGGCCAATAATTAATTGCAAGTGGTCTCAGTTGAAAAAAAAATGTTGATTTTTTTATGTTTTTTAAAGATGGCTTACGTGTTGTTTTATGACTTTACTGAAGTGACATTAATGCTAATTTATTTTAAAGTCAATAAAATTGAAAAAAAAATACGGAAAATATCGTTGAAAACAAAAAATGCAAAAACAATTGTGACTCACAACTTGATACTACGTCAAACACTGCATTGACTGATGTGCTATAATGTCGTGTCAAGATCCATTACTCGGAGGTCATAACTTTAGCTCAAAATTTCTCCTAAACGAAATTATTTTAAAAAAAAATGTACACCAGGTGTTACTGCCACTCACTGCAAAAAACAAAGCCCTTCTCAGGAGGCCACAAAGGGCAATAGATACAAGGGTAGTGCGAGCCTACCGTACAGTCTCGTGGGCGGCAGCAAAAAAAAAGGTGTTACTGCAAATGCTCTAAGGAAGCGTCCTTTTAAATATTTGCGCAGTTACAGGGCCCAGCTTGTATACCTGAACTGATGAGAAAATATAGTCCTATCTCACCGTTTTTGTAACAATAAACAGCAGGCAAAAGCCTGCACTGTCTTCTTGCGATATAAAATATACGAGTGATAAAGATTTTACGTAATTATAGTCACCAGGTCATCACTGTTATGTCTAAGAAATATGCTATATTCCTTGGGCGCAGATGAACTGTTAATGAGCGGCTTCAAAGGAGTGACCCAAGGTGGAATCTTTAAGAGGCCTTGCTACAAAATTTGCCCTGGATTTCCCATAGCATGACGATTCCCCGAACCCTACCGGACCCCAACCGAGAGCGTAACTAACGTCACAAACTAGAGCAGGTTGCTCGTGACGAATGATTATGGGAAATCGGTAACCGCGAGGCCATTGCCGTAACGCCGGTAATGGCTATTGTGGTAGGATCGCAGGACAGATGTCTTGTGAAAGCGATCTGTACTGGAGTATTCTGGGGTCAAGAGACATTCTGTAAATGATGATGAAGTGTGCCAATGATTTAAATGTAATACGCTGAGGCACATAAAGGTATTCACAAACGGGGTAGGAAGCACACATGCAATTTAATTTCAGTGAGACTTTTAGTAGTTATTGAAATATAAAAAAAATAATGCAATGATAGGTTGCTAGCCTATCGTCCACAACAGACTTCAACCTGGTTACCATATACCCCTTACCGCTTACGAATTATGGGAAGAAGGGAGGGGAGGGGTGTCATTATAATCTGGCACCAGACGGGCGAATCGAATAAAAAAATATATACAGGATGTCTCACTTAAATCGGTCAGTATGGGAAAGCCTGAAACTATAATACATACGAAGATCTGTTCTTAGGAACCATGTCATCGATTTTAATAAGAAGAAAAACTGCGTTCATACATTTAAAAAAAACCTGTACTCAGGTCGGAAATCGAACCTGGTTGTTTTGAAAAAATAAACTTACACTATTTCTATTTAGATATCGATTGTGTAGGTCTTAAGCAGTAAATGGCTCTATGAAACATGATGTCTAAAATGAATAAAATGCATTGTTTTCACATACTTTAAGCAATATAACGTATAATAATTGAAATTAGAAAGTTCCAGTATCACAGTACTACAAAAATTAAAATGCTACATTTATCTAGATAACCTATTTTGGCGACAGGACGTTATCACTGCCAAACATCCCTATCCATGATGTAATGAACAACGCAATGCCGCAAATCTATTTAAACACAATAATATGTATATTTGAAATGTAATTTTTTTTTTTACATAAACTATATTTATTGTTGACACTACAATATTAAACAACTTAAACTAAACCTAAAATGAAACCAAATAAAACTAAATTAAAACTAAAATTTGACCCCTTTTGCATGGTGCCAAGGATGCTGGCAGCATTTCCCCTCTGAACACAATAATTGATTCACTTACTGGACTGAAAGTAAGTCCAAATAACAGTCCAAACCTGATTGCAAAAGCTCACATTAATAGATACGGAAACGATTCTAGAACAAACCAATTATAAATCGGGTAATGCTATAAAATTAACTCGACGAAACTCCATTAAAACCAATATTAATACAATCAATCGCCGTACCCGAGACTAATGCTTCTACACACTTCGCAATAATTAAACGACTTGGGCTGAACAAATTATTTTTTCGATCCAATTGTCAAAATGTCAAAAGCTTAGCGCAACCTACACAATGCAGTATAATTTGTGCAATGCGACGGGGAATTTCTTTATATAATTTATTTGCAATCGGTTAAAATGGAGCAGTGGTTTTGATGTAATTGGCTGGCAATTTTAGTTTTTTTTCTTGAATACAATGAGGAATTCGGGTGGATTTTCTCAATAGCGTCTTGAAATATTGCGCGATGCTGCCTGACTGCACTGGAGCCGAGTGTCGTTAACCTTGATACGAAAAGTCTAGGCCACTTTTTATTGTTTTTAGACTTTTCTTCGAAAGTGAAAAGAACTCTGCATTTTTAATTTGTATTGCGTGATATTTTGTTCAAACGTCTTCTCCGGTAGCGCTATAAACATTTTTGGATTTTTTTTATAAATGAAGACGCGATTGGATGAAAGTGTTATGATTTATTACTGTAACATTTTTTATGTTTTGATTTTATACAAAAAAATAATATTTCTTTTTACATACATACATACATAAACTCACACCTATATTCTTGAAAGGGGTAGGCAGAGCACATGAAAATTTATTTTCAGTGCCACTTTTAGCAATTGCAGGTTTATAGATGGAGATAATGTGACATTGATTTTTAAGGTAGTTTATGGTACATTACGATACAACTGCAGAGAATAGGAAATTCGCAACGAGTGGTGATATATTAAAACACGACCGAAGGGAGTCTTTTAAATCGACACGAGTTGCGAATTACCTATTCGCACGTGTATCGTACAACGTTTTACAGTAAATATGGCTCTTTAAAGTTTCGACATATGCACGTAATCTGCTGGTTACCGCACTCGTGCGGTAATGTAGCACCATATGTACTGTAATAGTACATTACGATATAAGTGCAGAGAACAGAAAATTCGCAACGAGTGGTGATAAATTGAAACACGACCGAAGGGAGTGTTTTAAAACGACACGAGTTGCGAATTATCTGTTCGCACGTGTATCATACAACGTTTTACAGTACATATGGCTCTTTAAAGTTTCGACATATGCACGTAATCTGCAGATTACCGCACTCGTGCGGTAATGTAGCACCATATGTACTGTAAAATAAATAAATAAATAAATATTTTTGGGTTTTTTTTTTTTCAATGGAAGAAGATGTAATAATATGTCAGTCATTTTACCTACATTATTGTTGTGTAGTTGTTAATGTGAATATTCTTAAAAAGTCAGTGTTTTGTTGGGTCCAAAATAAATAATAATAATAATAATAATTGTTTATTTTAGGACCAACTTAGATCATCATGTTAGTTACTAGGTAGTTTTAAAATTATATTATAATAGTGTTACAAAATCATCTTAATTAAGGTACATAAGTGTTATAAGTAATGATGATAACTAGACAGTACTCCGTACGTGAAGCTGACAGCAGTGGTTCAAGTACGGGCAGTCCAGTCTATTCGCGACCATGCTCAGGATGCTGTTGGCACTATCACGAACTCTGCGCATCAGGGATGCACATCGTTTACGCATCGTGGTATGAAAACAGTCCACTCGAGCCTCCGTAAACATCCCCGACGCACTGCAGAATCGAGGTAGACCCATCAGCATCCTGAACGCGTTATTGTATTGAACACGCAGAGCGTTGTATTGTTTCTGGGTATAATTCACCCACAGGCTGCTTGTATAGAAGTTGGTACAATAAGCAGTGAAAAGAGTGACCTTAACTTCCCTGGAACAGCGAGCGAACCTGCGGGCTATCATATTAGCCCTAACACACAACGCTCTGCGCTCACGTTCGATATCGGCATCGTCTTTTAAGCCAGATGTTACCAAGTGCCCTAAGTATTTAAATTGGTCCACTATTCGGAGTGGCATACCGTTTAGTTTTATCGCTGGTACATTAAGTGGACACTTGTCTTTAGCTGCAAAGACCATGCACTCGGTTTTCTCAACATTGTATTTAAGACCGTGTCTCGCAGCGTACTTCTCGCAAGTGCTGATAAGTTTATTGAGCCCACAGACAGAGGCACTCAACAGCACCATGTCATCTGCATAACTTATATTGTTAACGCATACGCCGTCAATATGGCATCCGACATGGGTGCTGCTGAGCTCCTCTATCAACGAGTTTACGTATAGATTAAAAAGGCTGGGCGAGGTCAGTCCACCCTGCCTCACCCCGCATTCCAATCCATACGGCTCCGAGTACGTACCTGCCCATCTCACGACATTGACCTGGTTGTGGTACCAGAACTGGAATATTTTGTTTATTTCAGAGGGCATGTTAATATTGTTCAGTTTTTCCCATAGGATGTCGTAATGTACCAGGTCAAATGCCTTGGATAGGTCCATAAAACAGCTGTATATGGGTGTGCGACGGTCAATATAGTATCTGACAGTTCTCTTTAGTCCCAATATTGCACTTTCTGTTGATAAGGCGGGTCTGAAACCAAACTGATTATCGTGCAATTTTAAGTTTTTATTAAGGTGTGAGTTCAGCAAACTGTCAAATACCTTAGCAACTATGGTGGCAAGTGAGATCGGCCTATAATTGTTTACATCACTGACGTCACCAGATTTATTTTTGACTACTGGGACCACCACAGTCCTCATCATATCGGCAGGTAAGTAGGAATGTCCCACGCACAGAGAGTAGAACATTGCGAGCACAGGTGCAAGATGAGGGCCGGCGTAACTAAGATGTTCAACACTGAGCCCATCATGGCCGGGAGACTTACCTCGAGATATTGATTTAATAGCGTTTTCGACATCTTTCGCCGTAATCCTAGCATTCATCTCCCGTCCATGAGACCCATCGTCGCTAACGAGAGGCTGTGAAGGTCCCAGAGGTGATTTTACAGAAAAATGTTTTTTAAACAGATTCGCTATAAGCCCGTTCTCCCCGACTCCACCAACACTCACAGGAAGGCTTGGCTTACTATTCAGTTTATTCGTCGACTTCCAAAAACTACGGAAGTCCCGTTTAGAATGATGCGATGCAATAATGTCAGCCTTTATTTGATCGGCGTTTTTATGGCACCACTTTAAACGAGACTTAAATATCTTCCTGCTTACGCACATACTATCGTATACAGGGCCCGAAGTAGGCTCCCCGTGCCATTGCCATAACTTGAATTTCCACCTAGCCTCCCTGTGAGCCTCACCCACATGTTTGTTCCAGCCCACCACGGGTTTTTTCTTTTTACTACAAACGCGGCCGTTAAAACTTTCAACTGCTGGTTCACTTAGAGCTTGTATAATATTTTTGTATAAAATATCAATTACATGCCTGTGGTTTGTATCACAACACACACATCCGCTACAGCTTTTAAACTCAACGGGAAAATCTATTTGATTTAATTTTTCGTTGCATTTTGTGGTAAACAAATTTATCTGTTCGGATGTCCTGTCACCCCAAATAACAAATAAAGTAAATATCATTAAATTTAAGCTTAATCTGACATTGTGTTAGTTGATTACTACGTAAAAAACTTTAAAGTTTCAAGCACTAAACTTCTATTATTCATGTATTAATGTTAACGTGAATAAAGATAAGAAGTTATATACTTTTGTTTAAAAAAAAACTAATTAGATTCATTTTGTTAAATAGTTACATAGTAAACATTTTCTTAGCTATATTTTCATAGTAGCTGCATAATTTTATTCATCTCGTTTCGTTTTCTACGTAATTACGTTTTAGCTATATAACACGTTCATCTAATCTCACCTATAAATAGCACAAAAGAACTAATTAATTTTATATAACCGCTTACCATCAGGCGGGCCGTACGCTTGTTTGCCACCGACGTGGTATTAAAAAACCGCTTCAAGGTATATTACACAACACATGGTTTGAGGAGTGAAAATTTAACATCATTAATTTTAATAAATAACGTGTCCTAAACACATTCAACTTGATTTATTATCTATAACTATTACATCTCTTGATTCTACACCATTAACCTGCTTAAGATACTATACAAATTGGCTCGTTTGGGACAATGCGGATAATTTGAAGTCATTCATCATTTGGGCCTTTCACGACATCTTCAATACATACCATCAAAAATATGTTTACACGTTTGCACTTTATCCCCTTGTAATAAGACGAATTATGTGTATATATTTTTGGTGGCTTGTACTACTCGTTAGATGACATCCGGATGTCATTGTTTCCCAACTGCCTCCATGTGTTTATCTCATTCGTTAATCGTTGGCTCCACACTTTTTTTTTCATTTCTCCGCCATGGCGGTATGGTGGTGCAGCGACAAGTAACAAGCTACTGTGGGTTAATCTTGTCGGTTCATGTTGTGATTCACTTAGACATTAATTTTAGCTTTACAACAACTTAAGTGTGTTCTTTATCATTTATTAACAAAACCACAGTAATAAAACCAATAAATGAATATCCGAAAATCTGATGAAAACCATGAGTAAAATAGTATTTTTATGAGGATCAGGCAAAACGTTACGGGTTATTAATTTCGGGGCATCTAAAATGCTGAATTGGCAGATTTTACTTGGCATATAAAATATAACAAATTGGCATCTTAAATAATAACTTGGCATTGGTCGCCTAAGGAACAGTCGCTGAGCTGCCAATTTTTATTTTTGTAAGTAAGGTTAAATTTCTATAATTTTTTTATCTGGTGAAATACATTCAAAACGTTACTATAATTGTCATCCCAATATCAAGCCCAATTAATTGAGATTGATGTAAAAGATTATGCGTCTTAATAAAGACCCATTATGACCATCCATTGATGTATAAAAAAATATCCCCTTATTCATAAAACTTAACAAACTTCTGTTAACTAAAAGTTGTTTTGTACCTTTCTCACAAACATAAATGTCAAAGTGACAGATAAGGACAAACCAACTTTAGCGGCTTGTTAACTAATAGAGGCTTGATGGACGTTTATGAATAAGGCGGTTTATCTTTAGTATTTACAATCATCATCTACAATGATGTCATTATTATAATAGACGTTATAATTATTTTTAAACGACAACACTTACAACCGTTTGTTTGAATTACTCGCCCGCTGTATCCCAAGCCTTGCACCAACAACCGTAGCGAAGCGAGCGGCCCGCGGCAATCGGTCCGCGACGAGCCACCGAGGAGATAAAAACGATCGGCGACCCCGGGCCCGGCTAGTGCCCGCCCGTCCGTGATGTGAGCCATGCTGGCCCGCCGCTCAGCCATGCAGACCCCATGCACCCCCATGCGGAGCACGCGCCCGCATACGTTACTCGTGATAGTGCTAGTGTTGTGCCAGTGCCAAGCTATCCGCGTTCCCATCGTTTGGGACGAAACAAGTGAAGTGACTAACCCCGTTGAGTCCTTACCAGTAACATTGCAACAGCAATCTCAGCCATCCATCCCGAATGAATATTTTGAGTACAACGCGCATAAACCTCAGTTTGCTATTGAAGTTGCTGAATTCCATGGTGTTAAAGATCCTCAAAATCACTATAAAGCGTATCCTGTAAGACCCTACACCGGTAAAGGTAAACCAGAACTAGGAAAGCATCATATGCTAGATGAAGATAAAGAAATTTATAAGCCATATCAGCAGTATGTAAATGGCAATGAAGAATTGCAAAGCCATGTTATTCCAACATCGTCGAGTTATGAAGTGTTCCATCCATATAATGCCGAAGAACCAGCGCTTCAAGAGCTGTATAAAGATCCAATATTAGACAAAATTAGAAATGACTTGAAAAACAGTAAAGCAGCTGCGCAAAAATATGAACACGATGCGGAGGAACCAAATATCGAGGAAGGTGAATACTTGGAAAGTCCAGAGCAAACTGATAAAAAGAAATTTCCACATAGAAATGTTCCTGCTACTTTTGAGATCCATAGACCGTTACGAAGACCAGTGTACTATAGACCTCCGCCAAAAGCGTTTACACATGAGCAAATCCTGAATCATAAATTTAGACATCCATGGAATCAACATTTCGTAAAAGTAAGGCCACTACATTATAGACCGTTGAAAAATCATTTACACAGTCTAAGGCAACATCATGCCCTTAAATATGATGACGAACATAACGAGTATCCTCAAGTTCCACCATCAGAGAATTATGCAGAACCACCTGATGGCTATGATATTTACTTGAAAGGTCAGGAGCGGTACAACAAATTAAGGAACAATGTTGACGAGTCCATCAATAAAGCTGTGTTAAAAAGCCGACCTGCCGCATACCAGAAACTTGAACTCCAAAACAAGGATAAAAGAGAAGAAAGTGATGAAAACGATTTTGTACCCATAAAAAATTACGCACAAGTTAGAAAAACTGAAACCACCAAACACCTTCCAAAGTCAGCGGCACTAGCAGATGCCGTTAGTTATGATGATATAGTCAACGCTCACCGGTTAAGAGAAGCTGTTAAGAGTACTAAAGCTCAAACAGTATACTCTGAGGAAGGATACGAAGATGCTGCATATGATCATGCTGGCGAACAGAAACATGCTTCGGATCACGAAGGTCACGGTGGATTCCTAAAAGAGTCCGAAATTAGTGGAGGAAAATACAAAACACCTTCCTTTAGTGGTAAGTATCAGGACTCTAGTGGGTCCATTTTCAGAGATAAGAAGCACCATGGTAAAAAATGGCAAGATGATGACAGAGACAAAGAAGATCAAAATGACTCCGAAGATTACTCTGAAGATGAACATGAACACTCTGTAGAAGAAGATGCATATGGAAATGTCCCAGATGATGACGTACGACACAAACGAGAACATGATTCAAAAAACGACCAAGTAAACGAAAGTTCCAATAACGATACCTCATACAAAAATGGAGATGAAGACGCAAAAACAGAGGAAATCAATGAACAAAATGCTGACGAGGAATATTCGTCAAACAATGAAGAAACAAGACGTAAACGGGAAGACAAACTTATCATTCCTACAAATATAACTGGAAATTATGAGAATGATACTGAAAGTGATCATGATGTAAATAAACGTGAAGCAAATTTTGAAGTTCCAGAATTTGATTTCAATTCAACATTTCTTACTGAAGAACAATTAGATAAAATGGCAAAATTAAAGCTACCTAAATCAAAAAAGAGCAACTTAAAAGAAAAATACCCATACTACTTTAAGAAACTAAAATCAGTTGACAAAGATTCTCCATTACGTTATGCAGAAAACTTGAAATTAATGCCTTTGAAGACTAAAGGAGGTACAGAATTTTACGACTCGCGGTCTAATATTCAGTGTGCTGAAGTTGATGATGAAGTTGATCCCATACCCGAAAAAATTAAAATTAATGGTACTGAGACTACTAAGAAAAACGACGATGCTGACGAGTCCAATAAAAATGATAAGGCTGAATTTGATAATCCAAAAAACAAACAAAGACTTAAAGGCCTTGGTGATAAAATAGATTGTTTCAAAGCGAAGTATTTTGGTAAAAATCCGCTAGATAGTCCATTCTTCAAGGAAGAAATAATAGCTAACCCTGAACCGATCAAAACTCCAAAACTGGAGACATTTAAGCTCCATAATTTTGGGAAAATATCATCTAATCTCAAAGGTGACAGCTTTACACATGCAACAGATTTTATTGAATTAAGAGATAAATTAAGTAATGGATCGGCTGCACTCCAGGATTCTTTAGCTAAAGCAACGGAAGAACTCAAGTCCTCGTTTTTGCTACCCTCTGCCACAAGTTTTTCAAATGATACATATCAAACTGGGGTTTATGCCGACATTTTAGAAAATATCAAGATCAATTTCCAGGGTCCTTTTGTAACCCAGAATAATCATTTACTGAACTCCTCTGTTAGTGCCATGGAAACTAAAAATCCACCTGAAGAATCATTTGAGAATAAAGACGCTGTAACTATGACGCCTTTGGCTGTTCGTCGAAAAAGAGCTGCACCATTCATATATGAACCATATAAAATTATAAGAGAAGGGCAAAGCCAAGAATCTAAGAAAACGACTACCACAGGTAACATAAGCCCACTCATTAAGCAACTTCAATCAAGTAAAATTGTCGAAAAGGTATTAAGTTTTAATAATGACAAAGACCAACCTGTTAAAAGAAATGCAAAAACGCGTACGTACAAAGACATAAGTAGAAAAGACAGGGAAAAAAATGCTCACAAAAACGAGCCAGATTTTGTAGATATTAACACCGACCAACGAAGAGGGGAACCGAGGTATGAAATAAAACCCGCAAACCATAAGGCACATTACTCACCGGTTGATCATAAAAAATCCATGTCAGTTGAAGATTATGAAAGTCAAACTAATACAACTATTGAACCATTGACATATAGAAAAGCATCCAGAGTAAGGCTTGCAGAACCTAGACTATCTCTATCGTCTTTGGAATCTGCGGCTTCTAAGACAGTTAACAGGGTAGTTAGTACTACATCTGCGCCAAAAACATCGAAAAAACCAGAACAACCCATTGAAAGTGAAGAAAGTGAGGAAGATTATGAAGAATATGAAGATGACGAAGAAGTCGTTTCAACTACAACTACAACGACACTTAAACCATCGTTTAGGAGAAGAACTAAACCTATTACAACTACCATACAGCCACTAGATAGTGAGGAAAATGAGGACATTGAAGATGTCGAACAGCTAACAAAGCTACGATTGATCACCAGATTTAACAAACCACATGTGACTGACAAACCTGTCGTTAAAAAGGAGTCGATTAAATACAAGCCCACTGAACATGATACAGAAGACGATATGAATGCTCCAAAATATAGAGAAAAAAAGAAGAAAACCAGAAAATCCACACTTGTCACGGACACAAAAAGATATGGTGATGATGACGAGGACGACATGATGAAAGAGGAAGTCGACGCAATGATTGGAGTGAAACAAAATATGGATGATTATATTCCAAATTATGAGAAAGAAGCAGATGCTGTGATGGAAAATATAAAGAAAAAAGTTCCTGAGTCAAGTGAAGAAGAAGACGATGAAAATGAAGAATCGGAGGAAGAAAATGAAGATGAGGAAGATGATGATGATGAAGATGAGGCTGAAGACGAAGAAGACGAATCTTCACCAGATGACAAAGATGAGTCACAAAAAGAAATTAAACCAGAACCTATCATTTTAACTACCCCTGAACCAACTAAACGTACCCTTCTACGAACAACTGAAGCGCCGACCCCGACAACTGAGGCACGTAGTGCCAAGTTAGAAATAAAACCAGTGATACATAAGAAAAAAGTTGAAATTCATAAAGAGCTGCCAGTCAATACATCGGCACCTCATGTTACGCAATTTAGGCAGGACATAAAAGAAGTGGAAATAATTAAAGAATTGCCACAAAAACGTAAAAAACCTCAAAAGAACATAGAAGCACTAAATCTTTTTAAAGATGAGAATTTAGCAGAAGAAATCAATAAATTGAAAGATGTCGAAATATTCAGAGAAAATTTGGACCTGAACCAGGGACCTAGGCACGGTGGAAATTATAGAGCCGCTGAAATAAAACTAGAGCCAGTAGTAAGTTCAACAGAAAAACCATTACGAAGAAGAGGATCGGACAAGCCAAGAGTTGGTCGAAAGCCTGAAGCCGATGATTCAAATAGTAATAGAGATATAGAAGTCAAATCTAAGCGTGGTGGTCATATCAAGTTGAATAAAAATGTACGTCCAAAAGACAACGAACCCGCAAACGCAAAACATATAGAACTAAGCGAGGTAGACCAACCTCGGGCATTACATGGAGGTAATCTTAAATCGTTACAGGATAGTTACAAATCTCGGGAAAACAGCAAGAGTGCAAAACTCATCGAACTTGATGACGAATACGATAGTAGCGATGACTCAGACGACAGTCACGGGAGAAATTTCAAATCCTACGACAGTTCAAGACCAACCAGTGGATTGCATGGAGGCAACTATAAAAGTGCTAAATTAGTGCAGGTAGAAGAATCACAAGGTAATACAGATAAAGAAGATAAAGAAGTATTACAGTCAAGAAGCAGGACCGTGAAAGGTGAAAGACACAATGCTGCAGCGGTTCTCAATGGCTTCGCAAAAGCTGTGCCTATATTAACGACGACACCGAACTATATAAAAGATCCAAGTAAGCGCATGTACTATTATGTTGATACCTAAAAATTTGTTAAAGAATGATATGCCATGTGGAAATAATTAAATTGTCTTAGTCTTCATACAAAATATATCGTCGATACCAGCTGTAAAAGTAAATGTATTTGGTAAAGTTTGGTACTAATAATTCTTATTAATACATTTAAATATTTATCTATAGCTGCCAACCTGTTATATTAATCGTTTGAAAATTTGGACATACGTGTACTAAAATGTATGGGTACTGAGTCCATTTCTATTTGTATGAAAAATAAGATGACGCGATCCATATTTGTAAAAATTAGATTGTAAGTAGAAAGTGCCACTAAATTTCGTATCACTTTTAAATTAATCTTATTGAAAAGTGAACGACAAAAGTATTGAGACGATTTTAGTCTCATTTACGTTTTTCTTTTCTAACGAAATCTTCTGTGATAGAACTTGTTAACATTGTTTATTGTTATATTAAGTGTATTTACTAACTGTTGTTATTCTTATTACTTACTTATTTATATTTAATAAATAAATAATTGTAAAATGTGATTCTCATTTCTATTTCAATACCTACGTTCAACATAATAACTGCCTAAAAAATGTGAATCGTCTTTAAGATAAAATACAAAAACATTATTTTCTCAAACATGCAATGAAAGATTGACGTTATGTTCCTTATAATAGGCTGCGAAGTATGACGTTTCAGGTGCGGCTAGGACAAGAGGTCGTTAATGCAATTTCATACAAATGTTGCAGGCCTAGGCCGGCAAAGTCCTCTTTTTTAATTTCCATTCCACATAAATTTGGGGCACAGGCATCATGACATTCTGCCACTATGCGTATTAAAAATAAAACTTTGATTTTTTTGTTGTTTATTTCATTGCATGTTTGAGAAAAGCACTATACATATCTTGGCGGGAAACATGGGGTTGCCCGCCTGAGACCTATCCGACCTCGCTTCGCTCGGCCGTCTATATGTCTTCGGCCGGCAACCCCTTTTGTCCCGGCCTCTGTAGTAATGTACTATTGTTATTCACTGAAGTTCGATAGCAAATCTTTAGGTGAACTATGATGTAAAGCCACATTTTTCCCCATTTACTATTCACTCTATCTATTCCAATCCATGTTATATAAGTGTTAAATAAAGTTTCGGGTGTCTCTAGATAAAAACAGAAATAAATAATAAATATAAAGGGACATTTTTACACAAATCGAACCAGTCCCATAGTAAGCTCAATAAGGCTTGTGTTAAGGGTACTAGAAAACCATATATTTAATAGATTTATATGTATGTATATAAGCTTAGATACATAGAAAACATCCAAGTTTGGAGTAAATGTTTCTGCTCACCATAGAAACAAATGCCCTTACCGGGATTCGAACCCGGGACCTCTAGCTTCGGAGGCAGTGTCACTACCAACTAGGCTAAACAGGCCGACGAACAAAATTCACTTGTGCATTGACAAAGTTAATATTTGTTTTGATATCACGCAAAAAAATACAGCTCGGCATATCACGCCTTCTTAAATAACATTGTATTGTTATGCAAAAACCCATAATTACATCTTACTTAATTTCATCGTGACCAATTTTCTCGTTGAATTCACATCTGGGTTACTCGAAGATCATTCGGTCTCGTATAGTTTTGACACTGCATTGAAATGGCTTTGGTTACTTGCGAATCTATTGATACTTTAGATAGATCGTTCAACTGGGCGCAAAAAGCCGCTTTCACTTTTGGTTAAGCGTTCGGTCTGATTTTGGAGTGTTAACGTCGAGTCGTCGAGTGTGGGTTGTAGTGCTCGATTATTACTTACTATTACTCGATTATTATTACTGGTCCCTTCCTTGTTTAAGCAAAGTCCCTTGTTTAGTCTACCTTTGTTTTAATATTTAATTACTGTTTGTTTATTTTGCTTTGGTGAACAATAAAGTATTATTGTATTGTAAATGCCACTATTATAAATGTACCTTAACGCAATATTTCACTAACAAAACAGCTATTTACTTATTCTTCCTTACAACGACTGTTTTGAATATTAAGTATTTTAAAACGTCGTATTTGTGGGAACCGTTTCGAACGCTAGCAGTTTGTCCCAATGTTTTGGCTTTTGTTGCGATTTGGCAACTATTGTCGGTAAGGAAAAATGACAAGGTATAAAAATGTCGAAATGATGTTTGTTGTCAAGAAATAAAAAAGGCGAAATTGAAAATTGACGGAGTCTAAAAATGTCGAGAAGTAGAAAAGACGAACTGGCAATGGTCCGAAAGTAAAAATGCCCAGATTTAAAAAAGTCCTATTATAAGTGATCTACAACGGCCCTAAGTCTGAGTAGGTTAGGTTCGTTAGGTATCTTCAGATGCCCATGAAACTGTGCAGGAATAGGAGCCCCGCGCAGCGGGGCTTCGTCAATTTTAAGGCAGATTGGAATTAGTCATTTCAATACTTCAACTAAATTCTATTTTGACATTTTTTTTCCTCGGCCCTATAATACTTTGTCATTTTTCCATATCGTCATTTATAAAGCCTGTTTATACATTTTTATACCTCGTCATTTTTCCTGATAGACCTAAGTTTCCAAAAGGTTTTGTTGTGCTGTAATTATTGTTGGTCCCATATAAACTTTTTATCCTCTTCGAAAACTGCTTCGAACACCATATAAAATAGTCAAGCAGGCAAATTTGTTTCCGTTGGTATCATCAACGTCTGCCATTTTCCCAGCGGTATCCTTAATAAGCCCTGGGTACCCGAATTAGCACCTTCCCAAGAACGATTATCCGTAAACAACGACTTCGAGGGGAAATGACAATGGTACTGGTTTTCTTTATACATCGCGTGTGATCTTAACTAACCGCAGTGCATTGCGCGTCTCGACCGCGCAATGGATATATGGAACTCTTTCCGCACCACTATTCGCGAACGGGCTGATAGAGCGACTGCCATTTGACCTTCCAACGCTGCTGCTGCTGATGCTGTATTTAAGTAGTAAGTAGTTTCCTTGTCCTATTTATGTATTTAAATTTACCCGCTTATTTATTTGTTTTTTGGGAAATCTCGTTCATTATATTTAACGTGTCCATTATCGCCACTAATATATATTGCGATTTATGAAATTAAACGATAAATTTAATGCTCCGAGCAGGATTCGAACCTGCGACATCTGGCATACGCAGCCAATCGCTCTAGCCCCGAGCTATCGGAACAACCAAGCTTGTCCACGAAATCCTTCAATAGTTCCCTCTTACAACGCCTTAGGGAGGCGTACAGCGACATCTATCGTAGAAGTCTTAGGCTTCTATTAACGGAACCAACGTCTCAAATTACATTGAGAAATCGTCAGAATCGTCATGGAGGATTTCGTGGACGAGCTTGGTTGTTCCGATAGCTCAGAGGCTAGAGCGATTGGCCGCGTATGCCAGATGTCGCAGGTTCGAATCCTGCTCGGAGCATTAAATTTTTAAATTTTTCCCTTTAACTTGAAATTTTCGTTAGTAGCGTTACTGCTTTAGTACAAAATTAATTTAAACAATAAAGTATTAATAAAGAGGGTCTCTATAGTATACTGTATTTTGTATTGAAGTACCGTTTAAATAAATAAAAGTAGTTTTTTCTAGATTCGATCTATGCCATCATCACCACTGATTGGCTTCCCAAAATTTCATGGGGGGGAGGGGTAAATCCCATAATCGCCACGCTTGGCATGCGGATTGGCGGTCGAGTATATCCACCGCACTCCTGACAGCGATGTGATCGATCTATGCGTCCAAAGTTAAACCGGCCGTTTTATTTTAAAGTTAATAGATCGATGACTCCAGTAATACAATCACTAGTTTGATGTATTCAAAAGGCACTTAAATAAAAAAATACAATACATAGTGCCCCCCTTTTCCCATATGTACTTAATGTTAATAGAAATACTGAAAAATATGCATTAATATTGGCTTGCTTTGTTTATTTCAAAATCCCGTGAATTATACGACCTACGAGTAATAAAATAGAGTCCGCTTCTATACAACTATATACCTACACTTTGGATGGCGGCTGCCATCAAAGGTCGCCGCCAAAGTGTAGGTAAATACGCATCATAATTTCCAACCCCTGGCTATCACTTGTCCGTCTTTTGTTTATTTTTACTCTATATGTATTTATGAAGGATCTTCTTCAGATTAAATAGGTATATGAATTTAAAAAAAAACATAATGAGGATACGCGTTTATTTTCTGGCAAGTCTTTTAAGTCTTACATTAGTTTTATCTTATCCTACAGGTGAGTTCCAATGGAGTATCATAAACCCAACTAGAAATAATTTAAATAAATACCTACTAATCAATAATTTACATTGCAATTCGATTTGGCATCGTTCTTTCACGTAACAAATAAATATAAATATTGCCTCTCCCGCTTATAGGTAATTTTTTTGTTGAAATTGCACATTTCTAAATACAATCAAAATATATTACCAACATAAATAACAATATTGTATACAGCTTCTTTTTTTAAATAAAATACATCAAGACAGGAATATTTAAACAACTTGAGAGTAATGTCGTCATGAGTATCTGAATACTGCTCTGCAAAAATAGCTTTTAGAAGAATATAAGTAGTAGAAACGTTTTTATTAACAGTACATCGGGGGATAGTACATATAAATGTACAAACATTTATACAACTATACATTTAAATGTTATTTCTATATTTAAATTAGATTATTTATGTTTCTTTCTCTCTACTAAATTAGTATTCTGTGGACTTCTAGGTGGCAGGTGATTCATGGGTTTCCATTCAGACTCCGATGAGGGAACGTACGCCGCTACTACGTCTTCCCTGTCAATTGAGTCATTCTCTTCTTTATCTTCTTCTCCAAAGAAATCTATAATAGGATGGTAATTGTAATTTACTCGTTTACCATTGGTGTTATTGTCTTTTACAGTCTTTGTTTGTTCTTGTTGATTATGTTTAGTTTTTTCAGTCGTGACAGAGTGAAGTTTTGGAGCGATTGTGCCGTGTCGAGGTGGGATAACCTTTTGATTATTATTTGCTTCCTCTATTTCAATGTCGTCATTAAAATCTTCCATAGTATCTACGTTGCTTCCTGTAAATGACTCTACAGCTGATGACCCAGAAGATGATAAGTCATCTGGACCCCCGGATATCTTCTTCCTGATTGGTCGACGTGGCCTTCCCGCTCCCCTCTTGAACTGTGGCGTACTTTTGAATTTATTCGGAATATCATTTGAGAAGGAAAACGAAGACGGTGCAGACGGTGTCGGAGGTTCGAGATAACTTGGCAATGTGACAGAATCAAATGTGCCGACAGGATTCCTTGATATCGGAGGGCGTTTCACGTTTCTAATAGAAGTAGCCTGGTTGAAGGAATCTGGGAAATAAGTGTTACCGTAAGAATCAGTAGGGTTAGAGGGAGGTACAACAGGTATTATTGGTATTCCAGGTAAATTTCTGTTAAGTTCATCATCGTTTAGATTAGCATTAGTAAATGACGTACCGGTTATTAGATTGTGGTTATCGGAGAATGGTGCGAAGGACTCTAAGGGCTTGTTAAAGGTGAACGGTGGGTTTTTGGAGACACTGGGTCTTTGGACGGTGGATTGTACATTTTCGAAAGCATGGTTTCCTTGCTCTGAGGATAGTTCTTCCACTGGCATTGTCTCGCCTGAGGATTCATGAATCCGGTGACCTAGGGGCGGGAATGATACGCTGTAGCCCTCGATGTGGCAGGAACAGCAAGTTGGTACCTGAAACATAAGGAATTTAAAAAAATAATTAATCTATAAGTAGAAGTAGTTCTTACTGGTCTACTATACCTATACGAAGCTGTATTTTTTTTACCTTGAAAATATCCATATGTAATCCGTTCTGCTGGTCCCAAGTCAAAAGTCTGTGGTAATTGTAGACTTGGACGCATTTTGATTTGAAGTTGTCCGTCAAATATGTACAAGATTCTTTAGGTTTTCTGGAATGAAAATAAGTCAACATCAGCAGACAAATATTTAGAAAGAGAAAAGTAGAGTTATTGATGGGTTTAGTTGAGACAGTTTCATGTGAAATATGAAGTAAAAGCAAAATTTAGTTTTTACTCTCTTTTTCTACTTAGCCGTAGGATAATTTTACTGTCAACTATTAATAAATTCTGAGTCGTGAACAATAAAAGTACATAAAATTTTATTTGATTAAACCAGTAGCGTTGAATTTATAATGCTACTTACAAGCAATTTCAACTTACGAAAATCTTACGGTTTTACCAAAACGTTTTTTTAATTGGCGAACCAAATAAAATTTTATGTACCATCTGTTCCAGTAAGGCAATAAGATGATACGTAGGTTCGAGTCCCGCTAGATCGTGATATTTTTCCTTTGTATCGATATTTGTTTCCGTACTTACAAGCACTTCTCCAACCGCAGCGTCTGTGTGTGCTCTCCCGTGTTGACGATGTACTTCCACTGCCCCGAGGTGGCGCGCGCACGCTGCGGCCGCGCATACTTCACGGTACTCGGGCACATGAAGCCTGCTTCGCCGGCGCTGGCGAAGTCTCTGTTGGCTGTGTCGCCTCGTCTGAAACAGACAAAATTTCATTGGTATAGTAAAAGACGGAAAAGTACGAGGTCCCCGGTAGAGCAGGCAGATCTTGGTTATTGCACGGGCATGATAAAAAAAGTCCTAGATTGTAGGTAGCGTAAGGTGAATTGCATCGTTTGGCATCATTTGTAAGTATTTAAGAGTGCGCAGTACGTTCGGTTCTCCATACAAACATATTTATGCTCTCATTTTAAAACGCCACGCTAGAATAACATGAAACTTTGCATTTCAAGGTAGGAAATTAGTTTCTGTTGCTTGAAATTATAATGGAGAAAAAATACAACGATTATTAAGGTTTACATACAAGCCGTAACAATTTGAAAAAACCGCTGTATTTTTTTTCTTTTACATTTTCTAGCAACAGAAACTAATTTCCAACCTAGATATGCCAGATCTCATTGTGTATACAAAGTTTCAAGTTATTCTAGCATGGCGTTTTAAAATGAGAGCATAAATACGTTTATATGGAGAACCGAGCGTACTGTGCCCTCTTAAACAAAACATCAATAATTTATCCCATCAGAAAATAAAAAATGAAACAACTGTCTGGTATTATTTGAAAAATAATATTTACTTTTAGGTTATTTATGAAATTTAAGAAGAAACAATAGCTGAGCCTTTTTTCAGGTTGCGAATTTTTGACTAACGGTTATTTCGCACCCCCCACCCCCCCTTAAAATGTGTGCGATAAGGAGAATGGAGGGTTCGTCCTCGACTGTTTTCTTTTAACTGAACCAATCGTAACGAAATTTTGGAAACTGAACGGAAAGAAAATGTATGTGTCGGACTGTTTTGTTTGTATATTCGTATACTAGGCTTGTGTTTGCGTCTTATTTGATTGGACCGTTTAGGCACTTTTTGAAGTAACCTACCACTTCTTGAAGTAACATTAAAAAACTAGGCAGGAAACAGTCGAGCACGTTTATATGGAAAAATAACTACTAATGTTTCTCTAAGATTCCTCTGTTCAAATGTATCTCCCAATGTCCTGTTCCTTGTTCTAGTGTTCCTTTTCTACACTATACACGTAGCGAAGAAAATCGTCTATCACTTTCGGACTCTATTATTTGTCTGTTACGGTTTAAAATTGTAGACCACTTTCATGACTGACTTTGTAACAATAAATCACAAAACAAACGAGTTAAAAAAACGGGCAATTGCGAGTCGGACTCGCACACGAATGGTTCCGTACTATCTATACAACTTTAGACACTTTATGATAACCTTTTTTAATTTAATTAAAATATATATTTTTAGCAGTAATAAGAACGTTAAATAATAGAATTTTGGTCAAGTGTGAGTCGGATTTTAGTTTCTCATACATTTTGAGACCCATATATTACTTTGTTTATTTCCCCAGTATTGATTTTATTTTGTTTTTAGTATTTTTTGTTATGGCGGCAACATAAATACATCATCTGTGAAAATTTCAACTGTCTAACTATCACGGTTCATGAGATACAGCGTGGTGACAGACGGACAGATAGACAGACAGACGGACGGACAGCCCAGTCTTAGCAATAGGGTCCCATTTTACCCTTTGGGTACGAAACCCTAAAAAAGAAGTAAAATGTATTTGAGAGACATTTATGACAAGGGGAAATAACCACGTAATACTATACTCTTCTTGAAATAACTTGCCAAGACGCAACAACATTACCTGTTGGACACCAGATAGTGCTCCGCCGTGTACTTGGCCTCCTGAGCTGCCGTGACACCGTCCAGGGCGCCTTCTCCGGGGTCCCTGAAGTCAGCCAGCAAAGCCCCCGCGGCCGCCTTATTGCGCCGGATCGACTGGACTATGGCGTCTCTGGAAACAACCGAACAAGGCAAAGTGAGATTTTTTAGTACGGGCACAGACTTCAATTGTTGAGCCATTTAGAACTCACTTTATACTGGACACTTTATAGCTAACTATGATTCCCAGTATGGAACCGGTTATGTCCAAAAACTACGACCAAGACCACCGGGGGATGGGCAGCAGCATCCCTGGAATGCGGTGGAAATATCGATCGCCAATCCGCATGCCAAGCGTGGCGATTATGGCATTAACCCCCCATGAAAGTGGGGGAGGCCTATGTCCAGCAGTGGACGTCTATGGGCTGATATGGTGGTGGTGGTGGATGATGCCCAGTATGAAGGGAGCTCTCTCTGTGCGTGTACATACGTATATATGGCCGTTGGGGCGAAAAGGTTCTCCAGTGGCGACCAAGTACTGGAAGGCGCAGCGTGGGTAGGCCCTCCACAAAGTGGACTGATGACCTGGTAAAGGTCGCAGGAGTCCACTGGATGCGGGTGGCGCAGGATCGGTCATTGTGGCACTTTTTGGGGGAGGCCTTTGTCCAGCAGTGGACGTATTTCGGCTGATATGATGTTGATATAATTACTGTTTCGCAGAGGGGTTGGCAGAGATAACGGCTTTTTTAAATTAAAACTTGTAAAGCCTGTATTCAGGAAGTGGAAGTTAGCAAATATGTATACTTAATCTTGTAGTGCACCACAAGTTTAAATAATTCTTAGACGTCTTCTTGACTTTGAGGGATGGCATCAGTACAGGGTATTTTGTTCTTTGACGTGAACTTACTGAGAATACACTGTCCTGTGTATTTCCTCACTTGTCAAGTCATTGCTTTTGCTTTCTCTTTGTAAGTTTGGTTCAGAGGCCTTAAAATTGTATCACGTATCTTGTAATAGGGGCACTTTTTATGAAACACGAAGCACATTAACAAAGAACAGTACATTTCATTCCAACGTACAACGATATATAATGACAGTTGGTCTCAACAAATGTGCCTCTATTGACCACTTAGAACAAAAAACCATCCATTACCCGTGCGATCTCGACCACTTTCACACTCGATATAATGTGGCTTACTCGTTACTTGTTCTAAACCAAAGCACAGTAAGTCAAATCACAAGTAAGTTCTACTTCTAACCTTAATAAATACTTACTAGGGTTCATTATTGGATTGATTTCTTATTTCATTTGATCCTCTTTTGTTATAAGCTAAACTTACGCAAGATAACCTTCATTATTTAACTGAGAGAAACGATTTAACGGTAATATAAACCGTTTAAGTGAATCTTGTGCCTACCAAATTCTTAAATTGAAGTCTTTGATGTTAAATAATCATCTCGCATCGTGATCTTTCTTGTTTACTGCAGTTACTTTTAAGAGGTTGCAACTCGTTCATAGTTCATACTTCACAGGTTTTGAACAAAAACAAACCAAAATACCTTTTAGTGTGTGTCTTGGATCTTTAGAACTTACCTTTTTAAGTGTTTTTCCTTTCTTTTTAGGAGAAGGTTAGATGCCTCGTCCAACTTCAGTTACTGTGTTTTGTCTTTTTATTACATTCTTACGTCCATTTAGGATGATTTGGTGATGACGCCGCGTGTTTATCACCTGGTGTGATAATGAGCAGTTTTCCATATTGGATTCTTGATCGACTCGGTCCGCAGATAGTTAAGATACTTTGTAGATTAGTATCGTTGGTATCCCATTAATAAATACTTACTTACTAAGTTTATTTAGTGATGATCAAGACTTGTAGTGACCGATATAGCCCTCCGAATCGCTAAACTTAAGTGGCAGTGGGCGGGGCACATAGCACGTAGAACCGATGGCCGTTGGGGCGGAAAGGTTCTCGAGTGGCGACCACGTACCGGAAGGCGTAGCGTGGGCAGGCCCCCCACACGGTGGACTGATGACCTGGTGAAGGTCGCGGGTGTCCGCTGGATGCGGGTGGCGCAGGACCGGTCATTGTGGAAGTCTTTGGGGGAGGCCTATGTCCAGCAGTGGACGTCTTTCGGCTGACATGATGATGATGAAGACTTACGTAGGATAGTCCTCAGAGTGCAGACACAGCGTGTTAGTGAACAGCTCGCACTTGGCTTGTTCCGATGGTGTGATAATAGGCAGTTTCCTGGCCGGCGCTGGCCTTCTTCGGACCGGGCTGATGGTTGACTCGGAAGTCGCGCGACGCGCGGGTGGTTTGGGCGGGAATGTACCGCGGCGGATGAGGTTGCCTGGAAAGAGAATAGGTTTCATGAGGGAGTACGATATCCAAATTTACCTTACACAGTGAATTATTTAGAAGTTCTATAGAGGGGTGATTCATCACGTCCCATCTCTCAGACATAAGGATCATGTATTCTCTTCTCTCAGGAAGAAGAATAAATGTACGTTATAAATCGCAAATATTCAATCATTCTTTCGAACATCAACCATAGTCGAAAACAAGACAATGTCAAGTCCGGTTATAATTTAAGGAGATGAGGTTCTTCAAGAAAGGAGTGTATAAATTTTAAAAGGTCGCGCAGGTGACACCCCTGGTGTTGCAGGCGTCCATAGGCTGCGGTGACCGCTTACCATCAGCGGGCCGTGCGCTTGTTTGCCACCGACGAGGTATTAAAAAAATAAAGAATAACAATAATTTCTTAAAAACTCTACATTTATACCAAGCCAAGACTAAACGCGTTTCTAAATTAGGTAAATAACAACTCCAATTATATATAATCGGATACCTTCATCTTGATAATGGATTTGTTAGCTCCCGAATAGCGCCCGAACTTTACATTAAACTTACAATTTATGCAATATTAACTCGTTAAACTTCTTGTCAACTCAGAAAATTTAAATACTTTCGAATAAAGTCGTAAATAACCATTATGCATAAGAATTTAATGATCTACCGATAATTTGTAATCACACGATATACTGATAACTATAAAACCGGATTTTCTCAAACGAGTTGTACACAAATCTCAATATTCATAGATATATATCATGCATTTTGCATAACACGTGGACTTTCGATTTCAAGAATGACTTAATACACTATAATTCCCACATTTGCATTTATATTCAAAATCTTAGTGAAGGACTTGCCTGGCTTGCCTCCATTTAGCAACAAGTACTTCAATTTCTCGAGTGGTGACCACGTACCGGAAGACTTAGCGTGGGCCGGCCCCCACACGGTGGACTGATGACCTGGTAAAGGTCGCGGGTGTCCGCTGGATGCGGGTAGCGCAGGACCGGTCATTGTGGAAGTCTTTAGGGGAGGCCTATGTCCACGTAATGCGCAGCGATGCTGTTAGTCTTGAGAAACTGGTCGTGGTTGGTGGAGTGGAAGGCAAGAGGGCCAGAGGACGCTCACCAACTAGATGGACAGACCAGGTCAAGGTAGCCATGTCCTCCAGCAAGTTTCACCAAGCAGTGAGGGCTACCATGGATCGAGACCGATGGAGACAAGTCATCAGATCAGCGACATCCAACAGTGATCACGATCCTCAGGAATGAGGGACCGACTGCAGAGAGAGAGAGAGAGAGATGTCCACGTCTTTCGGCTGACATGATGATGACTTCACTTTAGTACCAAGTACAAGAATTTATATTGAATCTGTATAAGTGTGAACTGATGTTTACGGGTGCTATGCATAATCGTTGTCACGAACACAATTCCTCAATATCGATTTATTATCGGCTCGAGAATGAAACTTTCAGCTGGAATCATCATTCAGTTAAATCAGTAGCTATCCAGCTTGCATCATGACAAATCATGAGACATTTATAACTTACCTTTCCTATCAATAAACCTATTCAGCGTCCGTAACTTCTCAGCGACTGGTAGATCCTGTGCCAATGTCTGGTTGGTGGCATCAGCCATCAGATCCATGGTACCATTCTCTGTAGTTGTTTTGCTTCTGACTGTGGAAGATCGGGGAGCTTCTGTCGTCGTGGTTTTAGTAACGTTCTGAAATTAGAAACAAGAAATTGTATTGTGTGAAGTTAGAAGAACATGTGTGAGGTGAGGAAAGAGATACAGATTGAGATTGAGAAAAATTGAATTTAATTGAGATTGAGGGGTAGAACATGATATATGAGACGTGAGTGCTATCAGCAGCCTAGACAACATGTTGGTTCGCTCTTGCGCCACCCATATCCAGCGGATTCCCACGACTTTTATCAGGTCATAAGTTTACCTTGTGGGGTAGGCCCACGCTGTGTCTTTCGGTATATGGCAGCCACTTGAAAACCAAGCCATTGGCTCTACGTGCAATTTTCCCCGTCCACTGTCACCTAAGTTTAGCGATTTGTTAAGAATCAATTGAATGTAAATTGTGTATTAAGGTATGAAGGATGAAAAGCAATCTTCACGATATTAGAAACATCAATTCCAATACTCGTAATACACACCTCTCTTGTAACTTTGATGACAACAACGACTGGATAATTCTAATCCATCTACATAGATTAATGAGGACAAATGTAAAGCCTAACAGGGTATCATGTACCTACTAACGAAAAAGTACTAATATAGCAATGTAATGAACATGATCACAATAAATAAATATGCATATGAAAGTTGGCGAATTACGTGTATGTAAACAAAATACAATACTTACAACAGCGCCATCTTTCGCTTTCGCAACTTCATTCTTTTCAATGTTCACATTAGTATCTGTTTTGTTCACTGTTTTAGGTTTTGTAGGACTGTATCTCTTCTGAGGTATTCTACGGTATCTTTGTGTTTCTGGTGCTTTAGTGGTGGTGGAGTATTCGAAAGGTTCGTCATCTAACAGTGTGTCAGAGTCTTCTGTGAATGATCGTCTGAGGAGTTGTGCTTGTGGCAGTGTGAGGGGCTGTTTGACTTCCCTGGGCTCCTTGCCGGAGCGGACGGCCTTGCGGATCAGGTTCGCCATGTCTAGGAGGATGGGGAGCATGAGGTCTGATGTCGCGTTGGCGTTCCCAAACATTGATCTCACCTGGAACGGAAGTTATTTTCTTTGAGTTTTTTATGGACCAGTGATAGGCCCTAGTCTAACCTGAAGGAAAGTAGCAGGCGATAGATGTACCTTACTGGTTCAGTAATAGCCTATTCTTTTTTAAAGATAGACAGGCCAGCTATTGGCCTTAGTCTCACCTGATGGAAAGCGACGACAATGCCTAAGATGTAGCTCGCTGGTTCAGTAATAGCCTATTCACTCTTGTCTTGAAGAGACCCAGATTATATGTATCAGGAAATACAGATGGCGGCAACAAATTCCAGTCCTTAGCTGTTCGCATTAAGAAAGAAGAAGCAAATCGCTTTGTGCGAATAAATGTTAGACTGACAACGTAAGGACACAACCGCTCACCACGTCTGGACGTCCGGTGATGGAACGGGGAAGGCGGAACTAAGTCATGTAATTCCTATTTACTCTCGCGTTGCATCTAGTCTGGCTCGAAGGATCAGTTTCATAATTTACCGCAACCGATCTGACATTGTATGAAAGCCAGCATATTTTTATGTCGTTGAACCTATTTTTTGTGTAATCATGTCATGCGTTTTAAGAAAAAGATACTATTTAGGTAGTAATTTGTTAATACAATATTGTAATTCCAATACTTTTCAAATAATTTCCGCATGTCTTTTGGATCTACAGTTTAGGATTGAATGCTGGGCAATATGTATACCTTAAGCTCAAAACGCACGGGGCAGTCGCGGCGCGGTGCGGAGTGGAGGCGGTTTTTCATTTTTGATCTTTCGTGTCGATTACTGCTTCAAATGTCACTCACGTCGCCTCTCTCCGCTATTCCGCGGTTTTTTGTTGCGACGCCCCCGGGACCGCGTTCGCTTTATCGCAAAACTGCCTCCATCCCGCAACGATACTGCACCGCGGTCTGTGCGTTTATACTAATGAATTTATAGCTCATTTGTTTTACTTCGTTATAACGCTGAGAAAATAGTCCTTACTGTAAAATTATCAACTACACGTGTAGCCATTTTAGACAGATATCTGATTGCCTGCTGTGTTAATTACTACAATTAACTAATACTTAAAACAAATACCTCATTCTAACGTAATAACCTTAACTATTTTTTTTAATCGAGAGAACTATTTTATCTACGAAGTCACGGTCGTGGGAATTACTCAGAAATGCCTAAAATGTGGGACACGCGCCCGTGTTATTCTAAAGTCAACCTTATTACCAAGCAATAAAAGCCGTTTTGAGCGCCTTAAAATTAATTAATTATAGTTTTTACATTGAACCTGATTCTTGGTTAAGGTCGTATTTTAAGATTGTTTTTTCAGTGTTACATAAAAAACGGTACTTCATCGTTATCTTAGCGTTTTCCAGTTGCATCATAATGTAGCCCAGGGTCCTTTTTCATCTAACCCCAAGATTTGGCGTAGGCACTAGTATTACATAAGCGAACTTGTTGACTCTTCTTTAGATTCCGTAGTAAACAAGGAACGGAACCCTAACCAGAAAGCCGTAATTTGACAAAGGTATAGATACATATCAATCACGCGGACAAAACCCTAAAATAAAATCTTGCGAAAACCATAAGATCTTAGTTGATACTACTAGTTAACGAGTAAGTAATAGCCAAACTTAAGAAATATACTAGGAAAATCAAACTTTCTTACAATACAATAATATTTTATTGCACACCTCACATAATTAATCATCATACAATAAGAATTAACAAAGATACAGGGAGACAGAGGTAAAACAAAAGGCGGTCTTATTGCTAAAGCCTTTGTGTAAAGATATTAAATGTAAATCAAAGTAGGTAGTGCAGAAAATTTTCGTAATGCTGATCAGCCAAGTTCACCTCAGGAACTGGCGGACAGCAGACGTGTGTTATATTACACGAACCGTTTGGAGCCACTTTTGACCCCCCAATAACTCCAAATCTATCTAACATAAAAACATGAAATTTGGTACATGTATTAAGATCCTTTCGAACAACTAGAACCCCAAATTTAATTAATATTGGTTTTAAGATATTAATTTCCAAAAAACGGCATTTTTATCACTGACTGACTGACTGACTGACTGACTGACTATTAATCAAAAACCTTACCCACTTCCAGATGACCTAGAAAGCTGAAATTTGGTATGCAGCTTGGTAATTATGTGTGTACACCAGAAAAAATCAGAAAACAGTGATTTTATTATTAGTTTTATTATTATTATTTATGCTAGTTACCTAAGAACTCCGTCATTTATTAACCGATTTGGAAAATTCTTTTTTTGTTTGAAACGGTATACTTGCGGGGTGGTCCCATTGTCATGGGGTCAGAATCTGATCAAAGGGTCCTGGGGTGCTACCGTGAACTTGGAAAATCGAACTTCGTATCGTGCTGTCCCTTTCACTCTCGTGTTATATTCTATATGATGGAAAGGGACGGTACTATACGAAGTTCGATTTTCGAAGTTCGCGGTAGCACCCCTGGACAAATCGAGGGAACTCTTCAAATATTTATGCACCTATAGCGGTTTGGGTATTTTGTATAGTAACTCGTGCATTCGCTCTGGGAAAGCACCATTGGATGAAGTTTGACAAAAAGTAATGATATCCCATCAAAAACATAAATGTGAAAATGGCAGCCAAGTTCACCGACAAAAGAGTTGAGATCTAAATGGGCGCCAAGTTCCGTAGATTATCTGAAAAGTTGCCAAGTTTGGCACTAGATTGTTTACAGTAAAACTAATTTACTGCGGCTTAATGCATTTTGAGCTTTAACTTGGCAGTTTTCTTAAATATCCACAGCTTTTATGGTATTATAACATACTGCATAGAAAACTGCCAAGTTAAGGCTCAAAATGCATTAAGCCGCAGTAAATTAGTTTTACTGTAATGTAGTGCCAAACTTGGCAACTTTTCAGATAATCTACGGAACTTGGCGCCCATTTAGATCTCAATTCTTTTGTCGGTGAACTTGGCTGCCATTTTCACATTTATGTTTTTGATGAATGAATAATTTGTTGGGATTTAAAAATCGCAATAGATTTAGCGCGTTTTAAATCAACAGGGAGGGAGTTCCAGAGCCAAAGAGAGTGGAATGTGTACAATTAACATTGGTTACTCAGATAATCTAGTTAATGAATCTAACGCATAGTAAATATAAGTTGGTTAACTTTTAAGTCCACATAATGTAACGAAACAATGGAATGAACGTAACATGTGAGTACAGAATAGTATATTCGATCGAGAGAAACAAAGGTCTCCGATTCAGCTCCCAAAAAAAAACTTACTATGTCCGGGTTATCAGTTGTTCTCCTCTACAGATCGCATTTCGCAACTATTATATAAAAAATTGTCGAGTCACGTTTGGATATTTAAAAAAAAACGCGAGCTCTACAGCTCACTGATAGCCACTAGTAATAGTAGTACATATTGGGGGCAATTAAGGAACCTTATCAGGCGCGTGGCCCGACACGCACTTGGCTGTTTTTTATAGGAATAGAATTACCCGAATTCGTTCGCGAAAATATTTTTGTTATGTTAGTTTTGTTTACGGAATTGATATTAGGGAAATCCTGTTCCGTGGCCTTTTTGCTAAAGTTAGTTCATTGTTATATTTTAGAAGCATTATTAGTAAACAAAGCTGTTAAAGAAGCTTAGGCTATTATTAAATTTTCCACCATCATAATAGTACATTACGATACAAGTGCAGAGAACAGGAAATTCGCAACGAGTGGTGTTAAATTAAAATACGACCGAAGGACACTCCCTTCGGTCGTATTTTAATTTATCACATTTATTTTAATCGACACAAGTTGCGAATTACCTGTTCGCACGTGTATAGTACAACGTTTTACAGTACATAATTATGGCTTTTTAAAGTTTCGACATATGCACGTAATCTGCTGATCACCGCACTCGTGCGGTAATGTAGAACCATATGTACTGTAAACATTATTTACTTAAAGTATCTTATTTACTTTATAATGAAGACACGACCATTTTCAATCGCAACAATAAGATAACAAGAGATAGAATCACATTTTCTTTGCATCCTGGCTTCAGTAAGTTACACCTTGTGGCAGAACCAACAGTACCTATATTATGTATATTTCAAGAGCTGAAGACCGAATTCAGTGGCGTGCCATGGGAGAAGCCTATGTCCAGCAGTGTACTGATACAGGCTAATGATGATGAACAGTAATTCGACTCCATTAATACAAATAATTGGTTATTAAAGCCTCACGTTAATACAGATAGCAACGAACGGGAATACTTAGAATCTAAATTCTGTACAAATTGACCCCCTTTCCATGCTGCGTGTAATCTGTCGATAAATAAATAAAAATAGCGAAGTATTTATTTTAACATCACAACAGTTTGTAAAAAAGTTTTCATCAATAGCCACTTTAACCATGAATTGCAAAAAACACTCAGTTTCTTTTGGCAGCGCTGGTTGTCAGGCGTCACCCTTATTACGAGGGAATAGAGTTCAACTCAAAGTTCAAATTGAATCTATAAAGATTCAATAACAAACCATTTGCCCCAGGCCCCAATCCGTTTACGTTAACAAGATTATGAATGGATCGGTGATATAACGTGATGGCGCTATAGAGAGAGCGCTCACGTAATGCGAAAGCAGTCCAGCACCTTCGATTTTTAAAAATTCGATCGTTGTTGTAAGTATTTTTGATAAATGTGTGTGGAGTGTGAAATAACTCCGCGCGCCGCTTCGCTGCTGACGTGACGTCCCACGTCTCACTGCTTCGCCCTTCCCTCCTTTTATGAGGCGATGCCAGATGCCTCTAAAAAAACTCTCCCCCCAACCAGCCAGTCATAACATAAATGAGAGGGAACAGGGAACTGGGAGTAGTCCAGTAGTTTTAGTCATTCATGGTTAAAAATCAATATGAGTGTGCAGTCGAAAATCTGTATCCACCTCATCCAAAGGACGTCCACTGCAGGACATAGGCCTCCCTCAATTTCTTGGGGGGTAAATGCCATAATCGCCACGCTTGGCATGCGGGTTGGCGATCGCAGTATCTCCACCGCACTTCAGGGATGCTGCTGCCCATCCTCCGGTGGTCTTGGTCGTAGTTTTAGGACATACCCGGGTCCAGGTCTCCAAAATCTGTATGCATGCTTATATTATGCCGCACTACTAACCGCATTACTGTTAGGTAAGAACCACACTTCTATTTGCGTGTTTACGTTGCGTTCACCTCTGTTTCTTTTGCGATAAAAAAAAGACGCAGCACGAATATTCGCACACACAACCACCCGAAGTTGGTTCTACCATGTGCAACACTAATTGTCAATTCAGCCAGTGGCCACAGATGCCCTGGGTAAGAAAAATAAAGCATTCAACACTTCCCGACACCATTTAAAAGAAATTATCGACTGTTTTTTTGTTTACTTAACATGCGATAAACCCAACCACAATAAGCCTTCTGAATTTTACCGTTATACAAACAGCAGGCATATAAGAGAAAATAATTTCTTTACAATAATTTCAAGACTGATAGTTAACTCATCCTTGGTAATAACAATGCATTCTGAAAGCCGAATTACAAATAAATCATCTATCTTTTTTCAACAGACTGCATTTACAAGTGTGAGAATGACACAACGATGCAACGTTCAGTGGATTCCGTAAGAAAGTGGACTCAATAGCAACAAAGACAAGCAACAAGATACGTCCGTTTTGGTCTATTTAGTCCCGCGGCATCCAACTGCAGAATGCAATCTAGATGTATTAATTACTAGAAAGCCGATTTTCACAGTTACCGAGCTGAACTAGGAAGTAGGCGGCGGTGGATAATAAAATTCAGAGACTGTAAAGAACAATTTACTAAATCAGATCTAATCTATAAGCGACTATGATGGTCTTTCGAATTTGCAAGATTTGTTTTACTTTACAATGTTTCTTCTACCGACATTTGACCGACTTGTCTCACGAAGGGTAGAACTTATTATTGCATCAACCTCTTACTCATAATAACTCAATACTCGTAAGATAGATAATTCCCCATGCTTCCTTGATCCAAAATATGGCATAGTTGCAAAATGCAGCTCAAGCGACGGAGCAGCTATTTACAACAATCTGCCAATTGTCATATCATCCTATTATTGCAAATACCTGAGTGACCTTATGTCAAAAATGAGTTTATTTCAATATCGGAATCTTCTCTTCAACCTCTAAAACCTGGTAAGACCCGTTTTTCGATACGAAGTACCATTACAGAGATAGGTATTTGATTATGGTAGTCATGTTTTTGAATAATGTTCGGGAAGAATCTGTAAAGTATATAAAACATGTTAAGGGCTATTATAATGTTTTCTTGCAAAGGCCCTTCGGACTCACATTTGTGCTAAATAATACTGCCACAAGAAGTTAAGGTGGCTTTATTGGTTTGGGTTGTATTTCTGTGTCAATATACATCCGACGTAAGTACCTAGTTCAGCTAGAACCTATTAAGTGCTCATTTGCACCGGATTTTTCCATAATAATTGGTTTTGCCTGGACATATTGATTTTAAATTTTAAAGCATGAAGGAGTAAAACTAGCACACTATCAGTTCAAAAAAGACAGTATCTAAGAGTTAAACTAATTAGAAACTCCATCTAATTGAATTTCGGCATTAGGTCACAAAAGGTCATTGCTCTTCTAATTTATCGTCATTACAAGCTTCCTCGGAAGCAACATACTCAGCAACCACTTATTAGCTTCTACTCCCACGCATGCAAAATTATAATTACATGTGGATTTCCTCCACGACACACGCGATTGTGTTTCCGATGTGGAACACGCATTGGCTGCAATTAGAATGTCATTAAACAAATGAACAATGTTATTGTAGGTCACTTGAGTAACCTATTGGTTCCTGGTTAAAAGTGGTAACAGACTCTCTCCGTAACAATCTCCCAACTGTATTAAATACCTTGAAGTCCATGTATCCAAAAGGATGGATGATTACATAGATATTGATACACTTGACGAAGGGGGGTCGAAGTAGCTCCACGTCCGTAGGGAGCCCACCGTTACCCTACACGTGACCCCTGGGTGGTGCTAAAAGTGCAACAAACTGGCAACCGTACTGTCTTCTCGAAGATCTCACGGTTCGATTTTAAATGCCATACTATTATTATTATAAAATGGTGTCACTCTATAGATAGGAAACCATCAAAATACTCGTACCACAAATTATGTACTTCCTTCATTGTCCAAAAGTCAAATAAAAGTTATCAATGGAATCCTTATGTAAAAATAGGGAATAATTTGTAGGACAACTAATTTGTACTTTAACGCGGAATATTACGACTAAAACAGCAAAATATTTTCTTTTCCTATACAACGGTTGGTTCGATAACTTGTGTGTGACGTCATAACCAAGTGTCAATTTGTAGGTGCCGTTTCGCGGGCCACTAGCGTCGAGGGTAGTTATAAGGTTTGTTCCTGATTATCACCATTTATTTATGCTCTAATTGTAGGTAGTCCATATAGACATTTGATGGTCTATTTTGGACTAACACGTTAAAAAAAAAGAAATAACGTCTAGTCGTCGTGAAAATTTAATAGGGGTAGTGGGATTATAAGTTTGAGAAACACCGATTTAAGAAGTTACGCTCGTAATTAACTTACGTAATTATCAAACCATTCTAGTATCCGATGATAAGTAGTATACATTAGGCTAAATTAACTGCTTAATCGAAGCAAATGATTATGCATGGTTGGAATGACGATCATGGTCAATTATGAGGGTAGAGTCATTAATATTTATGGAGAGAGGAATAGCTGGCAGTCGATCGAGTATGTCGACAATGTACGATTTCGATCCGATCAGATGCTGGGAAATGAAGATAGTAAGATGTTATCGAAGATTCTGTGATAATATAATATTATGATACTGTCATTATTATGTCGCCGGACACCACCTGAAAAGTCTGATTATTGAAAACGAAGGCAATTAAGGCGACTTCCTGACTTGGCGGGACGGTATTGATATGTGATATTTTATTGTTTGACGTGAGCTAACTAATGTTGCACAGATTTTTCCCACTTGATATTTTAGGATCAATCCCAAATTTCGTTAGGTATATGTTATAACTGTTTAAAGAAAAAAAACTATAATACTTGTATTTTAAATCGAAATGATTACTAACATGTTTTTCAGGAAACTCAGGAAAGCCCTGACCGTTTGTGTACTCGATTGTTTAATTGTATCAAAACGGAATTCGATGTCTGTTTTAATTTGAAGAAGATTCAAAGCAAGTTCAAGGCTAAATTTAGCGACTGGGCTACGCCAGACATTCATGAGAAGAGGCGCCGACTCTATGACTTGTATGATTCAAGAACTACTGATAAAAGGCCGGAATTTCTAGAGTATGTTAAGAACTATTCAAAATCTTTTAAGTTAATGTGTGTCGCTGCTAAAGCCGATTACTTGTCAAAAAAGATCCAGAACTCCAGTGATAAGATTAAAACTGTATGGCAAGTTATCAACAATGAAACTGGGAAAAGTAAGTTAAAAGATGCGCACTTTCAGCCTGCGAGTCGATGACACTCTAGTGAGTTCTGACCACGAAGTAGCAGATCATTTTGAGCGGTTCTTTACCAATGTACCCGTCGAGACCACGAAATCTTCGAATTCATCACCAGATGTCGCTGAATCGTTATTGAAAGAAAATGTAACAGAATGTACAGAAATCTTTAGCTTCACTGACGTGACCCCCCATATTATAATTAAAGCATTTAAATCATTTAACTTAAAAAAGACTGAAGATCTTTGGGGCCTTTCTGTAAAAGTATTACATTCCATTGTAGAATCAATCGCACCTTTCTTAGCTGATATTTTCAATAAATGTATTGATACTGGAGTTTTTCCTAACCTGATGAAACACTTTTATACTGTCAACGATTTCTTAAATGACAAAAATGCTTTTAAGCCAGTGATAGTTAAATCTTGTTAGTTTTAATATACATATGCTTCACTTAGCATATTTCCTTGTATAAATAGCTCTGTCGTTGCATTTTATGAAACACGATGCTGTTTCTCGCCGAAGAGTCATTTTAATATTTGATATTATTAATGTCCGGCAGCCTGAATATGTCATGCTCGCTTAAAGGGCTTTGCTTTCGGCGGCGTCGTTGATCGGGTTGCCACCTTCCCTAACAGATGGTCGAGGGAGGCGATGGCTGAGATACGCGTCATACTCGTGATCGGGTGCTGTTTGTGGAGTCCGGTCTGTTCATGCTTGCAAGGGCAAAGTAAATACCTTAATACTAGTGTTATTTTATTGTATGTAGATTGACGAGAGACATAATCCTGTTCTGGATTAGTTTTATTGTTATTGACGCTTAGAGACCTTATACATTTCTAACAATATTATTCATATTCATATTCATATTCATTTTATTCATAATAATTCCTATTACATGTCAATTCTAATCATATTATAAAGAAGTTTGTATATAACAATTAATAAAAAAAATATATATATACATAATTTAATAATAATAAGTAACTAGGTACCAACTTTGTACTCAATAAATTCGTTAACACTGTAGAAAGTGTGCTCGATAAGCCAACGTTTGAGCTGCGATTTGAAGCCAGTCAGTGACGAGGCACCTGTAATTTGCGCCGGCAGTCGGTTGTACACCATCGGGCCCATCACGTGTGTGAGTTTGGCTGACTTTGCAAGTTTGTGTTTTACGCCTACGATTCTGTGGCCATTCCGTATCACGTATTCGTCGAGATGGCCCCTCACATATAAGGCCACCTGATAGATTACCACGGACGGTAACGTCATTATTCGAAGGACTTTAAAATATGGTCTCGCGGAAGTACCCCGATCCACCAGTACAATTGCTCGGACGGCCCTCTTCTGCATTCGGAAGACGCGCTCCCAGTCGGCAGCGCGGCCCCACAGCTCTGCGCCGTATTGTAGGAGCGAGTGCACACATTAAGTTTACTTATTTTAATTTTAGGGCTTAGAGATCATTTACATCTCTAAGGAATTTGAAATAATTGTTATTAATCGTATTTGGACGCTCAGATTTATGGCATTTACCCCCCATGACATTGGGGGAGGGGAGGTCCAGCAGTGGACGTCCTAGGGCTGATATGGTGGTGGTGGTGGTGGGACGCTCAGAGACCATATACAACTCTGAGATATTAAATTAATTTACTTATTAAATTCCTTAATATTTGTAAATTTATTTTCATTTAATTGTTAATCAGTATATTTTTCTAATCATTATTATTAATTAAGATTGTCAGTTTTTTTTAAATTGTATAAGTTCACGCTTTGACTTGTAAAAGTGCCCTTGTGGCCGATTTGCAGAATAAATATTTGATTTTGATTTTTCAAGGTAAGAGGTTTCTCCTACAAGTAGGTCTTCTCGTGTGACTCGACTATTTCTGAAACGCTTCATATGAAATTATTCCGTTTTTCCTTTAAAAAAAAAATGAAATAGCGCATGACCGATAAAAGTGGCGTGCTCTTGTCTCGGAAGCCAAGACTCATTTTGGGTCGTCGTAGCAGCCTAGTCAGTTATTCTTCTAGGTAAAGTAATAATTTTGCCAAAATTGGGCATTAACTTTCAAAAGTAGAGCGTGACATACCACCATGACATTTACGCAAGACTCTAAAACGGACTATGGTTTGTTTGGGACATTCCGTGGCCTTACTTTCATATTCCCATGAATAGATCAGCAAACGTATCTGGGTTTAAATTTAAATGAAGATAAATTACACAGTTGCTTGTTAGCCTAACTTTGCAATTGACTAGTAAATAAATGCATACAAGAGAAATAGTACATTGCGCATAAAAGTACCGTTAAAAACTATATTTGAAGAAACAAAACCCAATTAAAAACTATATTTGAAGAAACAAAAAATAAATTAAACTAAATTCCTTAATAATCTAAACCTAACTGCCACTTAATAACTAATAATACAATACATTCCCTGATAAAACTTAGCCTAAATTAATTACTTTCAATAACAGTTTATGTTTTGTTTTTGAGCGCCAAGTGGTGAAGTAATGGTTAATAAGCCGTGCCCCTGACGCCAGAGCCATAAAATAAAGTTAAACTAAGTAATAATGCCAAAATATCGTAAAGGGTTCTAGGAGTGGGATTTCATCGTTTTTGGCGTTAGAACGTCGGTGGCGTCAGTGGCACGAATTTCTAATGGCGTTGTTTGCCTTCTTTGGCGTTCAAAAGGGAGATTTGTTGCCTTTCGGAGAAGAAGCATATACTACTGTTAGTGTGCTTGCTATAAGTACAAAAGTACAACCTTTTGTACCTTTCACTTTAACAAGGTTGTATTGTACCACAATAAATGGTAATACTAATACCCCGTGACGTTGTCTTTTTATACGAACTTGGTCTGTGGACTCAGTGGTCATGTGTCCTTTAGTATTCGAAATATTTAAAAAAATGTTATTACAGCCCTCTTATTCACAGTTTCCATATAAAAACAAAGAAACAAACAAACAAACAAACAGCCTCTCACCCTAAACGCATATACCTTCTCCGTTCCGTCGTGGGTAAAAATGAGTCAGGTGAGAGGTGCAAGGGAGCGTTCGTGGCCCAGCGGCGCCCGCGTACCGCGTGCGGTATCCGAGGTTAAGCTATGTCGGGCGAGGTCAGTCCTTGGATGGGTGACCGCTTTGAGTGGTTACTAACTGAGCGCTCCCGTGCTTTGGAAGGCACGTTAAGCCGTTGATCCCGGTTGCTGTCTATAATAGCAGTCGTTAAGCCAAGTTAGAGGCCTCCGGGCGGCTTGAGAACCTCTAACAGTCAAGTTGCCCACTCACTTGACAAGCCTAATCCCAATAAGGTTTAGTTTCCCCCTCGGGTTGGAAGTTCAGATGGCAGTCGCTTCCGTAAAAATTAGTGCCTACGCCAACTCTTGGGATTAGGTAGCGGACCCCAAGTATCCTTCAGGATGCAACTGTACTGGGAATAAGGCTAGGAGGATGATGATGAGGTGAGAGGTGCAAGGTGGTATCGGTATGTGAATACACCCCAGTAAATCTATTACCTTTATTCTACTTATAAACTTCTATCTTTAATGAATTAACATCAGAAATTGATCACCAACAATAAGCAATTAAATAAAATACGTATCTACAAAACTCATAACTGAATATTGTATCGTTATTTTAATGACTTTTGCCTAATACAGATTTAATTTAATCTAACTTGTTCTTACCAATAATAATAAAAACCATTTCCATGGGCCAGGTAAAATTCAACCTTGTCTCGTTTTAATAAAGACTGTCACGGAAAAGTCTTTTCAGTTTGTTTGTACAATATTTAAAGCATGGAGAGTTAACGAAGCATGGCGTGTAAGCATGTAGAACATAGTTAAATATATAATTGCCATGCAGTTATATAACGGCAGGTTAGTGTCGGCTTAGTTCCGATTTGAACGTAAAAGTGTAATTTGGGACTGACATGGTTTTCTTGCAAAGATTTTGGTTGCCATTAAGTAGGAGAGGATTCAAAGAACATACGAGTATAATTACGTACGAAATTAGTTGCATCCACCATACCACCATATCAGCCCAAGGACGTCGACTGCTGGCAATAGGCCTCCCCCAATTTCGTGGGGGGTAAATGTCATAATCGCCACGCTTAGCATGCGCATCTTCACCGCACTCCCCAGGGATGCTGCTGCTAGTTGCATCCAATTTAACTGGTGGCTCTGTGAGCTGTACACGTCGCAAACATAATTTTTTTTTCAAAATTTCAAAAAACTGACTCGATTAATAAATTCTATATAATTATCGAAACTGCTCACAAAATTTCACGAGAATCGTTTGAGAAATGCGGTCTACCCGGCTAGTATGATAGATTAAGAGGGGGCATAACGCCAGGAAAAAAGTAGAATTCACCCGCGCGTCCCGCGCCTGGCCCCGCTGTGCGTAAAGGCGATGCGTCTGTTGCTGCCTCGCTCACTCTGCATAGTATATGCCCATCCAGACAGATGAAACATGATTATTTAATAAGCGACAGTTATGTTTATTTGTTAGGTACAATTGGAAATTAAGAACGTCCATAGACTACGGTGTTAATTAGAAATTAAGAACGTCCATGGACTACGGCGTCAATTGGGCATTAAGATAAGTCTCCCTGACAGCCGCGCGACCGCGTTAGGTATTTGATTGGGATATTGAAGTCTTTATCGATCGTGACGTAAGCGCTGGCAGCCTTTTGCATGTCCTTCCGCAATCCGAACGCCCATATTCTGACGTGTAGCAGCCATATTCTAGGTGAAACGATTGCAACCTCTTTTAAATATGTTATAGTTTTGAAGTCATCAAAAAAGTTATTACTTACGAGTAGGTAAGTAAATTTATAAATGCTTTTAGGAAATGGTACGTACAGACTAACAATCGTTTTTAACTAGCAACCCACCCCGGAATCTAGCGGATTATGCTTATATATATATATATACAAAGGTAAATGAAGTATAAGTTAATTGACAAAAGCTAACGCAAAATGACTGTGAAAGATATGACAGTTTGATACAAAATCCGCGCCAGCTTTTATGAATCGACCTATTATATGGCTACAATAAAATCGGCCAAGACCATATCGGGCCATGCTCAGTGTAGGGTTCCGTTCGGTATATTCCCAATGAACTTGCTTTAAAAAGATCAATAACAAGCAAAAGAGAATACCTTCACAGCGTTTCATACGTCTTTTACTAAGAAGGGAAGACTTTTTACGATAGCTGAAAAACAGCTCAACTGATCATGTCCGCTATAGTTTTCATTCAGTCTTTATTAAATTTTACTTTCATGATTTTTTTCATATTTTTTGGACTTATAGTTCAAAAGTTAGAGGAGGATTCATTTTTTTTTCTCTTGAAAGGAATAGTTCAAAAAATATTCACTTATCAAAAAGTGTTTGATGAAGACCTCTATTTATTTTGAAAGACCTATCCAACAACCCCCCACACCATAGGGTTGAAGCAAAAAAAAGCGCCCACTTAGTAAAGGCATGAACAGTAGGGTAGACCGGGGACAATAGAAACACGTCATGATTGAAACAAGTCAAATTTCTCGAAAACTATAATACGTACGCGTCTGACGCAACATTCAGAACATGCGGTCGGTCATAATTGAATCCTTGGCCAGAGTGCTCGAGCGCCGGTACGAGACGGGAGTATCTACGAGCCAAGCCAGTTTTTCGCGGTAAAAAGTAAGTATTTGTGCTCTCGTATATTCTCTTATAACTTCGTTTACTCTTGTATTTTGGCTAATCAAATTATTTTGGTGTTATAGTTAGGAATAAACGAATGTTTTTAATGGCCGTTGATCAGCGTTCGAGTTTTGATTTTGACTGTTTAATTAGATTTATAACCACAAAGCTATTTTTGTTAAAATAAATATATTTTTATAATAGACAACGTTGATTCAAATCGAAGTAGTTCTTATTGAGTGTTTAATTACTTATAATATTTACTCCTTCTATAATATGTAATGGAAATACACTATAAATAGGAATCTAAGTAAAAATATCAGCATTTTTTTTTTACTTTATGCACTTTGCCAAGGTAAACTATACGAAAACAGATATACAATTACAAAATTGTACTTGAAACCTGAAAGCCCATACAATCTACTCCTCAAATAGCATATTATCTATGTAACTTGCAAGAATAACATACTTCAATTGGGTTTATAAGTTTGAATTCAATTTTCTCATAATCACCTTTTCTGACTTTTGAGTTTCAATTATAAAAAAATATATCTATTAAACCTACATGCATGTTTGATATGGTTCGATAGCTCAGTGTATGTAGATTATGGTGATATACATAACTCAATACCGACAGTAAGGTCCCTTCCCGCTGATAAGGCCACATATTGGTTTGTCGCGTCAGTTTTTGGAAAAAAGTATTTTTCTGCGGGCGGATGTCGATTTCTCCCTCTCTACAGGTCGCATTTATCAACCGATTCTAGTTAAATTTTGTAAGTAGGTACGATAATTAAATAGAATTGTTTTTGTCGCCTCAGTTTATGAAAATTATCAAGAACAATTTATATTCTCAATGATTTCGTGTGTTTCTGCTGGCGGATTTCGGTTTCCGCTCCTCATCAGGGCGCATTTTTCCACTGATTCTCGTAAAATATTCTTTCTTTGTTTGTCATGTAAAATTTTGAAAAGTAAAATAAACACACTCACGAGGTCTACACAGCTCACAGAGCTACTAGATTAGTGGTTTTAAATGTGGACTGGTATATGGTAGGTGTCACTACGGAACCCTTCTTTGTAGGTGATCCGACACGCACTTGGCCGGTTTTTTCTTTTGGAGTGTTTCCGAAAATTTTCACTTTATCAAAAAATGTTTGATGAAGACCTCTATTCATTTTGAAAGACCTATCCAACAACAACCCACACCATAATATTGAAGCAAAAAAAAATGTCATCCCCACTTTACGTGTAGGAGAGGTACACTTAAATTTTTTTTTTAGATTTTGTTTTACCATTTTGTCAGATTTATTGCTTTATAAATCCATGCCAAATTGCAGTTTTCTAGCACTAACAATCACAGAGCAAAGCCTCGGACAGACAGACGGACAGACAGACAGACAGACGGACATGGCGAAACTACTAGGGTTCCTAGTTGACTACGGAAACCTTACATTTAGTGTAATAATTTGACTTGGAGTAAGACTCATACGTAAGAGAAATTCATCGTCTATTTTTGCATATACTACACACAATCGTTTAACCGAGGTTGACTGCCGTGCAATGATAACGTTGTAATTTGAACTGTAAAGTTTGTAACATAAGGTAGGTATTAGATTTTTTGTTGAGAAGTTTACATCAAACTTTTACTTGCCATTCATAAACTATAGTGTTGGGTTTTATAAACTCAACGTTTTATTTGGGACACACTCTTGTTGATACTATTATATTTACTTCGCAGTCTTGAGCGCTCCCAACACAGTCCTCTCGTCTCAGTGGAGCGATCGGGACTGGCTCCGCCCGTGAACAGCAACAGCAGATATACTGCGCCGCGCGGAACGTGCGACGGAAGAGACGGTATCGCGCGGAAGAAAAAGGGCTTATGCGCCAAATATGTTTTACCTCAATAACTCAGAAAAATTACAACATTTTGATAAATCGCTAATAACAAAAATTTATTATGTCGAAAGGTATTTTATGTATTTTTTTTACTTCGATAGTATGCAAGGTAACGTCACCCAATTGAAATTAGGTGAAAATTAGACATGTTTTGACGATTCTTTTCTATCGAGCCAACTTTAGTTTTTAATGGTTTTGTTCAAAGTCAAAAATAGCAAATATGATCTAGTTTTCGTGTAATTGGTTTTTTTGGCATTTAGACTTGATTATGATAGGTAAATATTCAATCTGCGAACTGCAATTTGGCGTGGTACCCCCTCTTAAACCGTCACGTTTTATGTGACGTTTCAGTACATTTTGGCCATATAACGTGACGGTATAAGCTATCATACTAGCCGGGCTGTAGAGGAGAACATCCGGACAGACAGACAGACAATACGAAAGAATTTTTGTCGAAAGCTGAAACGGAGACGCTTCGCTCGCTCGGTCAATTAAATTAAAGAGCAAGAAAAGCTCATTCTAGGTGTAGGTTCGACTGGACTGATCTGGAATAGGGACTTGATCTAAAAATTAACATAAACTTTCAAAGACTACATTGGAATTATCGATTTGACTTTAGGGCCCTGTATGAAAACATTGAAACAGATCAGATAAGTATTTAATTATTTTGATTCCGTAATTTATTTATTCAAGAATGACAGACGTCACTCAAGACATTTTTAGGGTTCCGTAGTCAACTAGGAACCCTTATAGTTTCGCCATGTCTGTCCGTCCGTCTGTCCGTCCGTCTGTCCGTCCGTCCGCGGATAATCTCAGTGACCGTTAGCACTAGAAAGCTGAAACTTGGTATTAATATGTATATCAATTACGCCGACAAAGTGGTAAAATAAAAAGTGGGAAAAAATATTTTATTAGGGTACCTCCCCTATACGTAAAGTGGGGAGTGATTTTTTTTTTCATTTTAACCCTAACGTGTGATATATTGTTAGATAGGTATTTAAAAATAAATAAGTGTTTACTAAAATCATTTTTTGATACTGTTAATATTTTCGGAAATAATCGCTCCAGAAGTAAAAAAAAATGTGTCCCCCCCCCCCCCTCTAACTTTTGAACCATAACTTTTAAAAATATGAAAAAAATCTCAAAAGTAGAACTTTATAAAAACTTTGTAGGAAAATTATTTTGAACTTGATAGGTTGAATAGTTTTTGTAATTTTTTCAAAAAAAAAAATTATGTGACGGACGGAAAACTACGGAACCCTACACTGAGCGTGGCCCGACACGCTCTTGGCCGGTTTTTTTTAAAACCGCGCCGGCAAGGAATGCGCGGTAAGATGCGCAGTAGCTACATGACTATAGTCGTTCTTTGTTTAAGTGGGCTCTAAAAATATGCATAGAGTTTTTAAGTACATACATGAAAACTTTAACAATTAGGCACAATTTATTGCATATTAGCGACGTGTTCCTAATTAGACATGTGAATTTCATGATAAAAAAACTTCAACCGCCATTCAACTTTCGTGCAAATTATCTTAAAATTCAATCTGTTACCTAATTTTCCCTTTCAACCGTGAGGTAATCTAAGAAAAATGCCTCATACTTGTTCGTACTCAAATCTGATCGATATCTGAGCTGATATTCACAATACTTACCTCACCTCAGGTGATCCATAGTTAGTCAGAACTTCGCGTCGTTATTACTAATCCGAAGCTAGGGAGTAGCAGTAGTAGAAGTTAGCATTTTCCCTCTCGCACTTATATACCGGTTAGTGAAGGACGAATGCTATTGGCTATGTGCGAAGTAGGTGGTGGGGGTAAGCTAGGCGATCGTAGCGCACACCATGGCAGAAATGTGCACTTACCGGGGACCACTGTCAAATTTACTTTCACGTTTTCTATTGGTTTCTTAACGGTTTCCTACGATTCGTTTCGTTTGTATGTATTTATTTATTCTCTTATTTATTTCAGTAAAATTTCCAATACGGGGTCTTTCTCGTTTACTAAAGTAAATAAAATATTCATGTGTCATTATTTGACATCTCTGAGTTTTGTCATTGTCTCGGGACGTTTGACGTTTGACGTTTCAGACGTGCACATAGCCAATGCGTCCTACATACACGCGATAATACGTTACTAGCTATCCATAATATCATTAGGATTGGGTGAGTGGTGAATGAGGTGAAGTAAGTTTTGATTAGCATAGTAGCGAACTTTTTACCTCACGTCACCGGTTTAAATCGGACCTCCGATTACGCGTGAATCCTGGCGAAGTCAAAAATATATGTGTATATTCTTCTGCGAATTCTGCGAGTCTCTCACTCTCAACACAGCGAATCCCCAAGTCAATAAAGGGTCGGCAACGCACTTGTGATTCCTCTGGAGTCGTTACCATCAGGCAGGCCGGCAGCTTGTTTACCACCGTCGTAGTATATAATAAAGAATTAAATATGAGCAAAAATTCAATTGCACATACATGTTTTAGGTACGCGTTCCGTTTACCAAGAAGCTTAAAATCGATAATTTTTTAATAGGTACGCTTAATTTTACCTCGAAATTATTTTTTGAAAAATTATTGAGCACCTATATACATTATCATATAAAATTATTCGACCTTATTTAAAGTAATGACATTTAAATTGTCAACTAGTAACTTCAATGTCTGGCTTTCCACAGCGGTTCGATTATTTTATATCGTTAATTATCGTTGCAATTTCCAGCATAATTTCCTCCAACCTCCCCAAATTTCATGGGGGGTAAATGCCATAATCACCACGCTTGGCATGCGGATTGGCGATCGCAGTATCTCCATCGCACTCCAGGGATGCTGCTGCCCATCCCAGCGTGGTCTTGGTCGTAGTTTTAAGACATACCCGAGGCCTGTGCTTACCACCATTCAAATATTTGCTCGTACTTTATCCACACTGTATACTTGGGGTGAGCGGTGATGTGAAAAAGTTGTGAATAGCTCTGAAGTCAAGTTGAAGAAACGCATTGGTACGGTACAGTGGGGTTCAAAAGTGCATGCACATGTTTCAACCCTAATACTACAGCAATACGGTCGATATCGGTCCATGCAGTATTGAACTCGACTGTACGAGTACATGCGTGAAACGCGGCAAAAACCGACCTCGTTTGAGTGGAAACGGGCTACTGAGAACAATGCTTATCGCACTAATCTTGTGGAAAAGCAGCTGCTACCTACTGGCATTTTTTGACTCGATCTATGAGACGAGTTTATAAAATAATTAGTTACGGAATACAAACAGCGTCCACGCCCTTTCAATCACAGACTATGTAAAAAGAAGATATTTTGCTGTGTTGATGGTATTACCAACCGCTATGAACGAAATAAGACGAGGTATCTTCTTTTACATAGTCTGTGCTGTGGTCACCGCGAGTCAAACTCAAAGCAAACTGTAGTTTTGAGCAAGTGTTTTTGTTTAAAACTAAAGCAAGTTTGCGGTTACATTGAGCGTGTTGTGCTGTCGTAAAAGAACTAAGCAGTTGTTATTTTTTTACTAGCAGTAAGAATTACAAAAATAGGAAAAATCTGAATCTGATCTGAATTATCTGTGTGTATTGTAAATATATTTGGGTAAGTTAAACCATCATGCGTTTTTATAATTAGGGTAAGTATTTGTTTAGATCTTTTTGGTTAAACTTGGTCCTTTTTACAATTTATGTCTATTATCGAAAGTTGCAAATCTTCCTCCTAGCTATATTTCCTATACGGGATCGGCCTGTCTAATACATTCACGCCATTTTTGACGGTCCTATATAATTTATGGGTCTGTGCCCAGCAACGTCTTGAAATCGGCGGAAATGGTTCGCGAAAGTTGCAGACCTACATAAACTCTAAAATTTTGGCAAGCGAAAGCATCCGCTGACAAAATTTCAATTTTCTATCAAAGTGAAAAATTTAAAAAGTCTTCGCTATGAATGGGATATCTCCGCGACTCTGCCGACCAGTGGGCGCCACCCGAAACTCATATTTGTCATACCGCACATTGTGGAGGCGGTTTTGCGGTAAAGTAAACGCGGTCTGGAGGACTTCGCACCAAAAAACCGAGCGGAATTCGGTAGCGCAGTAGAGCGGAGGCGGCGTGTGTGACATGTGAAGCAGCAATCGACAGTCGATAATTTCGAAAACATCAACAATGCAAAACCGCTTCCGTACCGCGCCGCGCCGCGCCCGCTCTATGCGTTTCGAGCTTGAATCTCAGCTATCGCACAATACTGACCCCATTATTCTAATTAGAAATAAACCCACGTAAACCATCCACAAGCTGTGACATTTAACATTTCGGTGACCTCACGCTAGCAAATCTATCGCGAATTAATACGCGATAGACCACATTCGTGCATCGCTCTTAATAAACTGAGCTAACGTAGGTTTCCCTCGTGGCGATGAATCTTTCAATCACCTCACTCTTATAATTACACCTTAGCGTAGCGACATCTACCGCAAACTTTTTACAACTTCTTAATCGGCACCAACGTCTTAAATTGTATTGAGAATCGTTGGTAGGCAACTTAACAATTTTGACCTCTGAACTGCAACTTGCAATATTGAAACAATATTTCAAATAACCAATCGAAAGCGTACATCAATCGATCAACACGCGTCTACAATTACACAAACTTTCCATTTTACAAGAATTCAGCGTAGGAAATCATTTCCTTGCAGAAGACTTACAAACCAGTAACATAATTACATCGGACGAGCGACGCTATGTACAGTCAACTTCACATACATCGAAACAAACAAAGTGTTCAGTGCACACAAAAAATAAGGCGATATGTCACTTAAAAAAACGCAACGGAAACGCGCAAACCCACACGGAAACTCCACAACTCTTTTGGCTAAAGCCAAAAGTGGTACGTGACCTTAAGAGGGCGCAGTACGCTCGGTCTGGCTCGGCTCTCCATACAAACGTATTTACCCTCTCATTTTAAAACGCCATGCTAGAATAACATGAAAATTTGTATACACAATGGGATCCGGCATATCTAGGTCGGACCACAGTTTCTGTTGCTAGAAATTGTAAAAGAAAAAAAAAATACAGCGGCTTTTTGAGTTTTTTACGGCTTGTATGAAAACCTTAATAATCGCTGTATTTTTTCTCCATTATAATTTCAAGCAACAGAAACTATGGTCCGCCCTAGATATGCCGGACCCCATTGTGTATACAAAGTTTCATGTTATTCTAGCCTGGCGTTTTAAAATGACAGCATAAATACGTTTGTATGGAGAACCGATCGTACTGCGCACTCTTAATTCACCATTGCAAAGCACCGATCGTCGTCGAATATTGTTTTTTTTTTTTTATTTCAAATAAACACGTGGTTTAGGAGGGACGAGGGGTAAGTAGTCTAAAACGTCACCAGCGGGCGCCGCCCAACACTCTTGCACTCGCATACTTGTCAGAACGTGACGAATGTCTTATCTACGATGATAAAAAAAAAAAAAAAAAAATTATGGGACATTTTTTACACAAATCGAACTAGTCCCACAGTAAGCTCAATGAGGCTTGTGTTATGGGTACCAGACGACGATATATTTAATAGATATATACATAAATACATAGAAAACATCCAAGTCTCAGGAACAAATGTCTCTGCTCACCACAGAAACAAATGCCCTTACCAGGAATCGAACCCGGGACCTCTAGCTTCGGAGGCAGTGACACTACCAACTAGGCTAAACAGGCCGATAAGTGTTAAAATGCCAACCATCACACGCCCGCAGGGAGAAGAGTTACCAATTTGCTAATAAAGTATAACGTGATTAATGTACGACTCCATGAAGCATCCAAGGCATTAGTCTTCAAAGTTGCACCGACTTACGATAGACTGATCAACGTAAATATGGCGCCGGCAACTGTCATCCCATAGAAACTTGTCAAACTTTCCATACATTCAAATTTTACGAACACAGCTTACGATTACAGAAGGTTTGCTGCAACCCAGCCTTATTGTTTCATATGTCACACATACCACCTCCGTTCCGCTATCCCGCGCGGTTTTTTGGTGCGACGTGTCTTAAACCGCGTACGCTTTACCGCCAAACGCCCCGCGACGACGCTGCGCCGCGCTCGACTCGGTACCGTAATAAAATATGAAGAATCGAATGTGAAATTTATTGGAATTGTAAAAAAACTCTTAATTACTAAATGCTATTATACAATAAAAGAATACTTAGGCGACGACAATTTATAGAAATGTATATTATTGATAATAATTAATTGTTTGTGATGTTTCAATGTAATTATATATATATAATAATGTACTAATGAATTTAATTAATAATCTAATAATAATAATAAGTGTATATATTATTGATTATTTATCGTAATTTGTTATTATATTTTTGGTTAAAATTTATTATGAATGATAATTGTTGAATAATGAAATTAATGATATTATGAATCTGTATTATAAAAAACATTAGTACATTACTACAGAGGCCGGGACGTAAGGGGTTGCCGGCCGAAGACATATATAGACGGCCGAGCGCAGCGAGGTCGGATAGGTCTGAGGCGGGCAACCCCATATTTCCCGCCGAGGTATGTATAGTGCTTTTCTCAAACATGCAATGAAATAAACAACAAAAAAATCAAAGTTTTATTTTTAGTGGCAGAATGTCATGGTGCCTGTGCCACAATTTATGTGGAATGGAAATTATAAAAGAGGACTTTGCCGGCCTAGGCCTGCAAGATTTGTATGAAATTCCATTAACGACCTCTTGTCCTAGCCGCACCTGAAACGTCATACTTCGCAGCCTGTTATAAGGAACATAACACCAATATTTCATTGCATGTTTGAGAAAAATAAATTTTTAAATTAAAATTTAGAATAAGAGCATTAAATTGCGACACCCTGACAGAGTATCATGTACCAACTAACCTCATCTAATAACATCCACTGTATAATGAACATGATTGCAATAAATAAATATGAATATGAATATGAATACCGCGGTAGAGCGGAGCCGGCGTGTGTGACATATGAAGCAGTAATCAATAGTTTCGGAAAGATCAAAAATGCATAACCGCCTCCGTGCCGCACCGCGCCGCGCCCGCTCTGTGTGTTTCGAGCTTATACTTTTCCCGACATAATTTATTTCACGTAAGTCAATTAAAAAACACCATCTGACCACACATTCTTTATGCGGCTCCTCAATGTTTCTAGGTTTATGTCTTTCATTTACATACAAATTGATAAATAAAAGCCCATTACATCAAATTACGTGTGGACCGGCAATTATTTTTGTAATCGATTTGAAGATCTATGTTGAAACGAAATAATGCTGTCATAAGTCGATTTCCTGACTTGGCGGGGCGGGTGTAATTTGTGATAGGTATTTTGTTCTTTGACGTAAGCTTACTGTCACTTGACGAATTACTGTCAGTATTACGTTTGCGCAGTACTAATACGACGCAGTACTGCATTGATATCGGTTGACACTGACAGCTGACAGTTTTCTCATATCGTACCGCCTCCGCATCGATAAATCAGGAAGGCGCCTTAATGTCATTATACGTATATTAGAGTTCGTTTGTCTATTATTCAAATTCAAATTCAATTCAAATTCAAAAACGTTTATTCGTGACGTGACACACACGGTACATAATAATAATAAAAAAAAGAAGGAAAGACAAACAAAAAAGGGCCGTGCCACGAAATGGACCCAACTCAGCATATTGCTGGCTTTACAGCCAGCGCTGGTCTTCCGTAAGGCCCATTAAGTGAGGAAACGGTGGGTAACACAACATACAGTATACAAACAAACATATAGTACTAGAAAAACAAAAATAAAGTAAAAAACATTACACATTGCAACAAAAAACTGAGATCAGAAAAACAACAGTGTAGCTAATATTATACTTATATAAAACACAATACGACTAACATCACAATTTTACAAGAAACAAAAAGAAAAAACAAAAATAAAGTAATACAATCGTGTGGATAAGGCCTAATCCTGAGAATGAACGCAGCCATTCGCTCGCTGCTACTAGCGCCAGCGGCAAATACTAGAAGCTAAGCTACATCTACTCTCTACTCTACGACAAGGTCGACAACTTCGACAAGACCAGTAAAACTAAAACGTCAAATAAATAATTTGTAAGCTTTGCTCACAGACTACTAAAAAGATACTACGGCTTTGCTTTGCGGAACTGGAGACCTGGGTAATGAAAAGAGTATTCGAGTTTGTAGGCGACTGCTTTTACCTAGTGCCTATTACGTGATTATAGTTACCTACTTGAAATGTTAATAAAGAATGATTTTGGCATTTAGATTAACGCATTTTATATATCACTCTTCTCAAGCAATAAATCTCGGTCTTGTAAACAAATAATTGACCGAGCGAGCGAAGCGAGCGAAACGTCTCCGTTTCAGCTTTCGACAAAAATTCTTTCGTATGTCTGTCTGTCTGTCTTTACGGATGTTCTCCTCTACAGATCGCATTTCTCAAACGATTCTCGTGAAATTTTGTGAGCAGGTTCGATAATTACATAGATTTTTTTTATCGAGTCATTTATTGGAAATTTGAAAAAAAAAATCGAGGTCTACAACAGCCACAAGTATTTAGCAATTCACTCTACATTTTAAGAGTGTGTCAATCTTGTTACTACTTTATACGTTGGAACAGAGTAAAGAGAAATCTTAACAAAACAAACGGTAGCAGTGCAAATGATCCGTTACACACATGTACTTTCGGAAGTAATGTCGCATTTTGTCACTCAAGTATCTCAGTATGAAAGCACGTTACATTCACTCAAACTTAAAACATCACTTGATCTCAAAACGAAGCATTCAATTATGAACTTAGAACGTAATACGATAAAGTCTATTTTTACAGAAGTTTGATATGGTGAATGTGGTTTTTAGATAGCGGCAGCAGACGTTAACAATGCAGCTGACCGAAAAAGTGCACTATTTTGCGACACGGCGGGGAGAATTGGCTCCCACGATTATATTTGCTTTTCTCGGATAATGTTGCAATTAGCTATGTGAACGGGAAATTAATTGGAAAAAAGGTGTTAGGACATCACGCGAGTTGAGATTGACAAACTTTAAGACGCTGACAAGAGCTACTTTTTTGTCTTGTTCTCTAACTAGTGGTAGTTCTATTTTTATTGTTATCTCTGTATTTATTTTCGTACTTAAGCTGGCTTTTTTACAATAATTTTATAAAAGTAAAATATATAAACATACATACAAAATATAAAAGCATTATAAAAAACCTAACCTAGGGTGCCGCCGGCAGCGAGGCAGGGTCTAAGCTATCGGTGGTTAGGGCGACAGAGAAAGGAACCTCCGGACTATCCGCGCCTTGTCCAGGAGTACCGCCTTTTGTATCTGACCCTTGACCCAGCCATCTAACGAGTCTCTTGAGATGTTGGTCGAGACTCTTCGCTATTAGACCGTTCGCGGAGACGACTATCGGGACCATGATCGTTGAATCAACATATTATTAACATATTATTGTTATTATTATTAGAAGCCTGTAGTGTCCCACTGCTGGGCAAAGGCCTCCCCCCTCTGTTTCCAATATTTTCGGTCCAAAGCAGCCTCTGACCATTCCCTTGAAAAAGAGTCTATCTCGTCCCGCCATCGCCGGCGAGGTCTGCCACATCTCCGCTTCGAGCTGCCAGGCTGCCAGTCAGTAGCAATCTTGGCCCACAGGTCACTCGGCATGCGGCAGACATGACTAGCACACTCCCATTTCAACTTAGCTGCTTTCCGACCTACGTAAACTATTTGTGTCTTGGAGTGCATCGTGGTGTTCATATGATCCATTAGATTCACATTTAATATGCTGCGCTCTAAGGCCCGCTGGCAAACCCCGAGTTTGGACTTTTGGGATGCTGTCAACGACCAAGTCTGTGGACCGTTGGTGAGAACTGGGAGTATGCACATGTCCATGAGCCTACGTTTGAGTGGCAGTGGTAGGTCTCCTTTCATAAGATGTTTCATGGATCAATTGCTTCTCTAGTTCTATTCTAGTTCTATATAATATAATATCATATAAAAGTATAATATTAGGGGACAATTTTTTTACACAACTTGAACTCCCTTGTGGGAGGCATTGGGGGAGGCCTATGTCCAGCAGTGGACGTCCTAGGGCTGATATGGTGGTGGTGGTGGAACTCCCTTGTTCTTTGCTCGCGTACGTTCTACAAAACATAAATAAGAAAACTGATGGTTACCTATACATAATAAGAAACCACACTACACGTTTAATCAACAAAATCCTTGGTATGATCGTGATGCACCTAATTGTGTTATTAATTATGATAACCGTAATTTAAAAAAAAAGACATAGAATTGTTTAAAGAGGGTTTTCAGACGTAACTTCACTGTTTTTCACATCTTTCGTTAGTAAAGGAACTAAAACTGAAAACGTTGAGTTTAGGGCAACTAATACAAGATACCAACGAAGAGTGCTTTGCATCATCCTTCATAATGCGTACTTCTAAGGTTTGGAATTCTCTGCCGGCGTCAGTGTTTCCGAGTTCGTATAACCTGTACCTTTTTAAGAGGGCGCAGTACGCTCGGTCTGGCTCGGTTCTCCATACAAACCTATTTACCCTCTCATTTTAAAACGCCACATAGCGTCCAATCGCTACGTGGCTACGAATAGTACGAATTCGTATTGGGCGGTCTCGACACCCAGTAGCGTTTGGCTTGGTTCGTGGGGCAGGGGCGCACAGATGCTCCACAAAGTGCTTGGCAAACGACTGAGGGAGGCAACGGGCGAGCCTCGCGCGGGCAGCTTTCTCGCGCAGAGAATTGCAATCGCAATCCAGGGCAATTTTATAACTTGTAAATTATTGTTATGATTTACCAATAAAAAGGCACCAAATATTGATAGGTATTTAAATTGTGTCAAATATTTTTAGGAGTCTTGTTTTGTCATACAGTGATCAGCATCGCTTCTTGACTAGAAATAAGTAGCTCAAACATTTTTGACAATATCCCAGGCGTTTTATCACAAATATCACAATTTAGCAAATTTTGATGGAACGCCTTAAACACAAAACACACAAAAACAAACACACACTTACAAAACATTAGTTTCGTGAAAAAAATGTATGTAGTACCTCTAGTTATATATAATGAGATACCAATTAACGCCATAACGGAACGCTTCCAGTCTTGTTACAGCCTGTATATAGACTTCAATAGAAGGAAGGAGGTTCTCAGTTCGTCTGCATGTTTGCTTGTTTTTTTTATGTATGTCTGTTCCCCGATAAAGGATGATTCACAGTAGACTGTTCCGTGTCCGGGCCGGCCCGTTTTCTATGACAGCAAACGCAACGGCCGGACTATTTCTCTAGACGAAAACGGGCCGGCCCGGACACGGAACGGCCTACTGTGAATCATCCTTAACTCTTGACCACGTTGGCTGATTTTAATAATTCATTTTTTGTTATAAAGCAGGTAGCCCCAAGTTGGTCCCATATAAATTTGGTGAAGGTCTGATGATGGGATCTAGGAGAAATCGAGGGTACTCCTCGAATTTAATAGGAACGCATATGCCGATTTCGGTATTTTCTGTAGGTAATCAAACATTGGCTCACGGAAACCACAAATTTTGGCATAGCGAAGTAAAAAATTGGAGTCTTTTTTTTTGGTATAAATTATTCAATAAAAATTTAGATCAACATTTTCCAGAGTTTTTGTGTGTGTTCTTTCGCATACAAGAAAAAAGTATGCCTAGTTAGTTCCATTGCAGATCGTCACATTTTTGTATAGTGTTTTTAGAGTTCCGTAGTTAAAATGGCGAAAACGGAACCCTTATAGATTCGTCATGTCTGTCCATCCAACCGTCCATCCGTCCGTATGTCACAGCCGATTTACTCGGAGACTTTTAGCACTAACTACCACTTTTAGCATTAAAATTGGTAGAAAGGTGTATTCTATGAACCGCTATATAAATATGAATGAAATTACGAAAAAAATATTTTTCTCAAACATGCAATGAAATATTGATGTTATGTTCCTTATAATAGGCTGCGAAGTATGACGTTTCAGGTGCGGCTAGGACAAGAGGTCGTTAATTCAATTTCATACAAATGTTGCAGGCCTAAGGCCGGCAAAGTCCTCTTTTTTAATTTCCATTCCACATACATTTGTGGCACAGGCATCATGACATTCTGCCACTATGCGTATTATAAATAAAACTTTGATTTTTTTGTATATTTCATTGCATGTTTGAGAAAAGCACTATACATACCTCGGCGGGAAATATGGGGTTGCCAGCCTGAGACCTATCCGACCTCGCTTCGCTCGGCCGTCTATATGTCTTCGGCCGGCAACCCCTTTCGTCCCGGCCTCTGTAGTAATGTACTAAAACTGGTGCCCCCAGTTTAATATTTTTTACCCCATACAATCTATGGATAGTCCTTCAAAAATTACATAGTTTTCTAAAAAAATCCATTTGTCAACCGTTGGTGAGATATTAGCTCTCAAAGTCGTAAAAAGTGTGTCCCCCTTCTCTAATTCCCAACCTATGAAGTTTAAAATCAGCATTCCCTGAGTGCGGTGGAGATACTGCGATCGCCAACCCGCATGCCAAGCGTGGCGATTATGGCATCTACCCCCCATGAAATTGGGGGAGGCCTATGTCCAGCAGTGAACGTCCTAGGGCTGATATGGTGGTGGTGGTGGTGGTGGTGGTGGAAGATTAAAATTTTAAAAAAAACACAATGATGTACATAAAAGATTTTTGGTTTGAACAAGATAGGTTTAACGGTTTTCGAGTTATTGCTGAAAAACTGTCTTGCCCAAACAAAACGGTTTAAGTGCCGTGAGGGTATTATAGTATACGGAACCCTTCTTTGTGCGTGAGCCGACACGCACTTGGCTGTTTTTTTTTATTTTTATTTACATGGACGTGACGGAATCGGAAGAATACATTGTGAAATCTGGGACTCTTAGAGTGGTAGGATCGGATAGTACCTAGTTGATACTAAGAACGAAAAAATATGAAATTCTGAATAAAAAAAACTGTATGTAGGTACAGTTTTGAGATGGTAGATACGTTGTACAGTCCTGGTTAAAGAAGGATGCCAAATTAGTTATACCCAGTAGGTATGGTGCCATGAGACATGGTACAGATAACAGACGAAAGTGTTTAACTTTACTAATAAAAGGTTTCACTCGTCAACCGGTATTGCAAATATTTGGCGTCGCAGCGGGCGGTTGATATGCTGTTACTAATGCTTTGAAAACTCTTAGTTTCGGGTATTTTTTTTTATAAACAAACCGGTACTCGTGCTATGTGGCATGCGAGTTTTACCCATACAGTACCAGTCAGACAAGAATGCGGTCTAGCTTAACTATGGTGCACTAATTATAAAGTCTTAATTTCGCTACCTTTTTTTTTCGTAATTAGTACGATTGCGAACTAAGGCATCGAATTATTAAGGAAGAAAACATCCGAAATATCAATACACACTCAGTGACAAAATACATGAAGGTAATTGTACTGAAAAAGGCGTAAAAGCTTGCAATTCGTCGTCGTTGCTGTGGGAACATATTCAGTATTTTATTGCTTTCATAAGTACATTACATAGGTGCATGGGTATATCGGTACAAGATCAGCTATGAGCCCAGCAAGGGCACTGCAATTTACATTCTTAACTAGCTTAATACACACGTATATTTTTGACTTTTACTATAGTACTTACAAGGTCGCAAATACCATAAAACCTGACAAGACTCAGAAACAAATACTCATGCTCATCAATCGCGCGAATATTTTGCCCTGAACGCTGAACGGCATTCGAATCCAGGTGGTCTACTCCGAAATTCGAAATCCAAACTTCGTATGGTGCCGTCCCTCTTACTCATATAGCGTATGACAGGAGAGTGAAAGGGACGGCACCATACGAAGTTCGTATTTCGAATTTCGGAGTAGACCCCCAGAGCCGTCAACTTCGTAGGTAGAGTCACTAATCCTAAACTAGGCTATTCCGGTGTAAATGGGTAATTTTAGAACAACTTTGACTTCAACCCTAGATAAGATTAGGGTGAGTTGCACCAACTTATAGTTTTTATAAATACAGAAAGATCATCGTTAAATATAGCATCGACAGCTGTCATGTCATCCCATAGAAACTTGTCAAACTTTCCATACGATAACTTTCCACAGATTACAATATAACGAACACCACTTATAATTGCAGATGGTTTGTTCCATTCCACCCTTACCCCCTTATTCATAAACGTCCATCAAGCCTATATCAGTTAACAAGCCGCTAAAGTTGGTTTGTCCTTATCTGTCAATTTGACATGTAATTATGAGAGAAAGGGACAAAACAAATTTTAGTTAACAGAGGTTTGTTAAGTTTTATGAATAATGGGGTTAGTCTATACGAGTAAATTGTTAAGTTGAATCTTAGATGAAAATCACTTACATGGGTGAGCTCGCTTCATCGTCGGCCTCATCTTTGCCCCCTGGCTAGATGCTGGCCAAGAGCAATCTAATTTTTAAGAAAATCTAATCCCAAGAAGCTCTGGTTTTAGTTCTAGGGAAAACTAGAGCTTCTTGGGATCTTTTTGCCATCTGAACTCCCTGGTTCAATGGTAATCGTTTTTGTAAAATTAGTACCTACACGATTAATTGCCAAGCGGACCCCAATGGCTTCTTGTAGGACAATCGCGTTGAAAACACTAGGAGGATGATAACAAAGATTTTTAATTCTACACTACTAACACTAGCCCGGCTTTTGTTATAGTTCGTCCTTTCCTTCAGTTTTTGTGTTCCTTGGTGTCCTCTTTCTTGAATAAGAACAAGAGACAGCCGCCAGCCGTGATGGTTTACAGTCGGGAGCGATGTCCCATGAACCCAAAAAATTCCACCGGTGACGACCCAGGACAGATCGATCTGGCGCAGGCGCTAAGCAAGGCCCGACCCAGAAGGTGTTCTCTTTCTTGGGCCCGTTCTTTTTTCGTGATTCTATTGAGCTCTTATGACTTCAGGAATCTCTTGCTATACTTAAGTTGTCTTTATATAAATACTCTGGTAACTTTTTGTGTTATTTTAAGTAGTAACACAGAAAATTAATAAAAATAGTAAGTTTACTCGATGACAACCTTCAATCAATTAACTTCTTACGCTTTCTTTACGTATATGTGATAAAAGCTTAATTCACTTCAGTGTTGAAACCCATAAAGTGTGAATGTATCGGTAACATGTAATTAAACTCAAGACGAGTACCTATCTATCTGATCAGAATCAACTAACAAACGTACAAGCGTTCGTTCACGCATCGTGGCTCCCGTTAGAACCCGTTATTCTGGCTTACCTGTGATAGATTAAGCGGCTGCCGTCCCGGCGGCGTGCTGACCTGGCTTGCCACCAGGGACGCCAGTGCCACCCTCTGGTTCCCCGACATCGCTCTGATGATGGGCAGAATCTGCGCGAACTTCCCAACATGGTCCTTCCTTTCCAACGCCCGCAACACCGCATCCCTTATCATCCCTTCTTTAGCTCTTAACTTATTCGAAGACTTGTAGTTCTTCAGACTTCTTTTCGTAGTCGTCTCCGCATGGTCTTCAAAATCTTCGAACGAGTCTAAATTATACTGCGGCCGATGTGAATTGGTCACTCCATGCGGCTTAACAATCCTAACAGGCGGTGACGGCGGCTTCACAAATGTTTGATAATGGCGCGACTCCTGCGCTATCATAATCTCCTCCGCATCATGCGGCGCGAATTCAAAGTCCTGAAGGTCATCGTCAGCTGCAACTACTACCACTAAAGCTAGGACTAAAAGTTTGAACACCATTGTCACTTGTAATGTTTAAACTGTAACCATAACCATGCTCACCGCACTGCACATTATTTAAATTATGCAATAGAAATCTCTGCGCATATTCGCGTGAGGTGCGCGCGTCGCTTTCCTCGGCCGCGCGTCGAATGAGCGCGTGCGCATCATCTTCGCATATGCAGGTGTCAGATTATACCGGAACTGGACTTTCTCCGACACCGGGTCACCGATGGGTCACTATTGATAAGTCATTGCGTTTATCAATATGGTTACACTTAAAAGGTGTTGCATGACGATCAGAATTTTGTATAATGCTATTGGTAAACTAAATTTCAAGGTAATCTAGTCTTTAATAGCACACCTTTAAAGTCGCTTAGCTACTTTGCAAGTTGTTGATGTGTGTGACAATGTAATTGTGCAAAGATTTGATGGGATGATAATCCACTTTTACGAACATGCTTTCACAGTTGATTGTGTTACCGAATAATAATAGATATGGATACTGAGCGTTTGATTCGACTTTTGTGAGTCACATAATGCAAACGTCATTTTTACAGCTAGAACTATAGTGTAAAACTGAGTGATGAACTGAGTGATTTCTTCGTGAAAAGCGGTTCCTTGACACACTGATGATATAATTTTTAGATTAAGCACATATGATTTAATAGACATAATAATATGTATGGAGGAGATTAAATTGGAGTGGCATTTAGTTCGACATTTAATGCGAGCGTTGGAGAGCGATCTCTCTCGTCTGTGATTTAACATTGTTGTGAACATGAATATAGCCAATTTAGTACGCGTGAGAGTATTTTATGTGCCCTGTAATTGCTTCATTTTCTACTCGGTGTGATAGTTTACTCGGTATTAATGATTTATGCCTCTGCCCATGTTATAGTACATACCGGCTCTAACGTACTATAAGGTGTACAAAAGATACAATTTTCAAGTAACGATAATAAGCTGCGTGAGCAATACGTATGTCATTTTATACCGTCAATGCAAATATTATGAACGGCCTACAGAATAAAATTAATCCTGACTGACCATGAGACCGTATTCTAAGTTTCAGGTGGAAAGGGATATAGGAACTTATCAATTATGAGATAACAATTCCTATCCAAATACTACTGAATCTACCACCAAAACCATATCAGCCCAAGGACGTCCATGGCTGTACACAGTCCTTCCCCAATTTCATGGGGGGTAAATGCCATAATCACCACGCTTGGCATGCGGGTTGGCGAACGCAGTATCTCCACCCCACTCCAGGGATGCTGCTGCCCATCCCACGGTAGTCTTGGTCGTAGTTTTAGGACATACCCGGGTCTGGGGTCTAGGATACTACTGAACAGTTGGCGCTGAACTTGAAAAGGTGGTAGAGATTTATCGGTGGAAGAGGAGATGGGCAGAGCTCATTGCTGGGATGGAATACGAGCACTGCGTGAAACGAGTGTCGAGTGGGGGTTTCCACTCGACACTCGTTTCACGCAGTGTGGCCTGGATTCAGATGGAGTAGAGCAGACACCACTTTTTTATACACAACGGCGGCGGCCAAGCATCTTATGGCCTGCCGGATGGTAAGCCTATGGACGCCTGTGGCTCCAAATGAATACCCTTTATTGGACTTGAGAATTCTATGTGTAATCAGAATCGTAAATGCTATCGTTTCAATCCTTACTCGTATACAGGAAAAAATGTCCCTGCTTTTACTATCTAAAATTTACCTTCCAGTGCATCACGTCTGTTAGCGACGCGTTCTGTTCCTACGTAATACCTTTTCTGTGTTGGCAACATAATATCTTAGTATAGTTAAGATTTAGAAAATAAGGTACTTTAAATATGTACGTTTACCCTGTTTTTGTTTTGTTATCGCCGGCCGGAGCAGTCCGCTACTAATCGCGAGCCATACCGTACGGCTCTGCTCTCAAATTTGGAATAAATACCTCATACACAGTTTTTCAAGTCTTTAATTCCTCGAGTCAGTGCCTACATCCAACAACGTCCATACAAATAGATGCCATACAAAAATGTGACAAACTGGAATGGAATATTGGGGAAACATTTTTTTTTGTAAAAGGATCGTTATTATTAACGATTGTAAAAATGGATTGTTTAAAAACGCTTGATGCTGATGCTAAAATTATTGCAAGTTTTATTGCAAGTTATTGCAAGTTTTAGCTATAATTGCCAAAGTGTATCAAAAGGGGTAGTGATCTGGAATGTTACAAGCAATAATTTGCTCCGGTTACTAAAATGCAACAGTTAGGCAAACATCAGCGATAGGAGTTTAGTAAGTATTGCGAAACCATTTTTGGTGTGTTTTCTAACCGCTCTCTGGATGTTAAGATTCGATGCGATTGGCGAATGATTAAAAATAATTATATTACCAATATCTTGCAGGCGTTTGCGTTAACGCGCGCAAAGATCGTGTCCTTACGAGCGAGACATGTTGATATCACATTCTATGCGAAATGTCGAATCTTAATGCCTTCTGTCGTGAATTTTAATGGAAAGGTTTGAAAATTCGATTGCAAAGTATAGATTATTTTTACCGACTTCAATAGAAGGAAGGAGGTACTCAGATCGTCTGCATGTTTGCTTGTTCTTTTTTATATATGTATGTTCCCCGATAACTCTTGACCACGCTGGCCGATTTTGATTTCGATTTTTTTTCAATGCAGGTATCCCGACGTTGGTCCCATATAAATTTGGTGAAGGTCCGATGATGGGATCTAGGAGGAATCGAGGGAACTCCTCGAATTTGATAGGCACGCATATGCCGATTTCAGTATTTTATATATTTATTTCTTACAAATGTTTACATGGCCTTACAGTTAACCCAATGCGCCATGATACTTAAGCTTATAAAATATCTATTCAGGCGACGAAACGGTGTGGCCCCGTTGCATCGTCGTCTCCGGTGTAGGATTCGGTAGGTTGACCCGGAACCGTCGGAACACGATACCCTTCGGCCAGAAGTCAGCACACGCGATGGTCTCCTGCAGCGACCGCGGCACGCGCTCCACAAATGAGCTGAAGTGCACGTAGTGACGTGAACGCAGCTGGAACACCCTCAGCGGGAAGTCGGTCTTCTGGCGAACGTACTCCACCACAAATCATCAGCCGTGGCGGTGTAGTGCAGGGGCGATACATAGAGCGCCATGCTCGGTGTGGCAACTCGCAAACCCGAACCAACCGGTTCTGCAGTACCACACTGACTCTTGCGCGACTTGCGCTTCCTCGACATTTTCTGTAGGTAACCAAGCATTGGCTCCCGGAAACCACAAATTGTGGCATAGCAAGTACAAAATTGGAGTCGTTTTTTTTGGTATAAATTATTATAGTTACTGTCCCTACTACTCGTACGAGCATAAGTTATTCTATGCAGTTGGACTATTGGACGACTACGTTTATTTTCAACCCCCGACGCAACGAAAAAGAGGGGTGTTATGAGTTTAACATGTGCATCTGTATATATGTGTGTCTGTCTGTTGTAGCGTAGCTCTTTAACTGATAAACCCATTTGAGGACAGTATTTTTTTTATTTGAAAGCAGGCTTTCTAGCGATGGTTCTTAGATGGTTCCATCTGTTATCAGAATCGATTTAGCCGTGTTATATTGAAGTTTCAAATGATAATGTCGGGGGTTTCACCATTTTTTAAGTTGGTTAGTTATATTCACACGATTTGTTTTTCGGTTACGAACTAATAAAAATTGTTGTGATAGGAATAAGATAATTGCTTGAGATTTAGTTGATTGGCGATAGCGATGATGTGTGGATATTCAGAGGTTAGATAAGGCGAAGCGAAGCTCCACAACCCTAGATTCGCGTATTTCGTCGTCACTCTTCTCCTCCTGAGCAAAACAACATAGAATAATCAAATTTACAGCCGTATTAGACACTACCGCCGCGTAGTTTAAAAAAAAAATAAAGCGAAAGTCAGACATACCACGGAGGAATAATCACCGACCTAGACTGAAGGTATAGATAGACAATAGCTTCGCTCCATTACGTCGGGAGCACCCCGTTTACGGCTACTTTTATATATTTGCATACTTGGGCCGAGCGAATGGTCTTAATGACTCACGCGACCCCAAGTTATAAATAGCTCGAATAGCCCTTTTTTGCAAAATAAAAACAGTTTCAATATCTGCAGCTGATCCCCACAAGATTAGACCATAAGTAATTATACTATTAAATAATAATAAATATTGGGGGACAATCTTACACAAATCGACCTAGTCCCAAACTAAGCAAAGCTTGTACTATCGGTACTAGACGACGATATACATACTTATATAGATAAATACATACTTAAATACATAGAAAACATCCAAGACCCAAGAACAAATATCCGTGAAAAATGCACATATAAATGCCCTGGCCGGGATTCGAACCCGGGACCTCTAGCTTCGGAGGCAGAGTCACTACCAACTAGGCTAAACAGGTCGTCATATAAAATAAGCAAAGTAAACTAACCGTGCCGTTGCCACATTGGTATGCTGCCTTATTCTCCTGACTGCAAATGCAGCAGAGCTCAACCTTCTTCCTATCGCTGTTATATGGGAACCCCACTGCAATTTTGAGTCCAATCTAATACCTAAGAATACAGTTGACTTAACAAATTCTAACGATTGACCATTAAGTTTAATATTTGTGTCTAAGCTTCTATTTGATGAGTTCGCTAGAGAGAATTTCATACATTTAGTGCTGCGATGGAGAAGTTAAGGAAAGTATGGAGGAATCGCAACATTACGAAAGCCACCAAGTCAGGCTCGTGCGAACACTAGTATTGGCCGTTTTTCCATTAGCCGGTACCGACGCCGGCGCCGGCGCCATGCCTTTTTCACTTACCGGCGTCGGTGTCGACTAATGGAAAAATGGCCATTCCCCGTTTCTCTTTTCGCGGCTGACACGTGGACAGTCAGTTAGAAATAGGAGATAGATACTCTGGCGATGTGGTGCTGGAGAAAGTTGCGATGGTTATCGTGGACGAAGTTCCGCATCAAAGTCTCCACTCCCGAGGCTACTATTTGAAATTCAAACTTCGTATCGTGCCGGTCCTTTCCATCATATAGTGTACAACATGATAGTGAAAGGGACGGCACGACACGAAGTTCGATTTTCGAAGTTCGGAGTAGGCCCTCAGGAGCTCAGCATCACGCAGCGTTTCTCGGCCATAGTACAGTCGCGCATACTGCAGTACGGTGGATATGTCTCTAGGCAGGATAACGACTCCATAGAGAAGCTGGTCGTACAGGGAAATGTGAAGGGAATTGGATCGCACGGCAGGTCACCTGTGAGCTGACTGACCAAGTGAAATCCGCTGTAGAAACCCGCGTATCTGACTGCGCTAGACAGTCTGCTAACAGGGAGAAATGGCGGGAGCTGTGTGAGCTGTGTCCGCCTCTACCACCGACGTGGACACCTCGACGTGACCACGACCGTTCTACCTAGAGCAAAATGAAATCACAGAGAAGATGATACGAAGACTCGGGGAACTTCGCTCGCTTCACTCGCTCATTCAATTATGAGTTTAAAAGTATATGTGTACAAATTCGGGGGTAGTTTCAAATAAATCGATTCACAAACAGCAATACGATTAGTATGAAACGCTGAACAATGAATTATAGAAGAATGATAACTACCTATGAAACAGCACTTTCGTTCACCGCAGCGCCTGCGCTCTGCGTTAAGCAACTGTGTTTGTTAGTTATTCTTTGCCTACAGGATGTTCGTATTGATCATTTAGTAGGTACATACTCGTAATAATCCGGATTTATCATAGTATGCTCCATGTACGAGTATATGTATACCAGTTAGTTGATATTATAGATATAGCTAAAATTTTTAGTATGGAAGATGTTGTTGAACCGTACACATCCTCGAAAACGTTACGTAATCACCCCTGTTGACAAAACATTTATTTTACGTGAATAAATCTTAAACTATAATAAGTAATAACATAACGTTGAACTCAACTCACTGGAGCTTCGGATTTAACATTCATTAAAAGATTAACTAACATTAATTAACAAGGTAACGGGATGTATCAAGGATCATTAACATTAACTGAAGTACTCACATTTTAAGATAAATATTTACAAAACATATAAAACTTACAAACAATCGATTTGACCCAGATCGCCATCAATGGGCAGTGTGCCACGACTGGCCGCATTGCCACGCTGGATGGCAAGATGCTTATTCGCTGAGCGAAATATTGGCCAGCCTTGGTCACTACATGTAAGAGGGGCTTAGTAACCCTGGACTGGGTCATCCACGGTGAAGCTAAGAGGCACCCAGGGCCAGCCTATTTGGGCTGCCGGCTGGCCCGAGGAGGGCGGTCCCAACAGGCTTAGCTTAGCCCGCTGAGGACGCGTTGAGGTGGGGCCGCAGAAGAAGAGGAGTGCCGGTATTACGGTTCGCCGTTCTCCCTATCTTCTGTGGCCGAGGCGGGATCGTAGGGGGAGAGGCGTGTTGGTATTTCGGTGCGCCATTCTTCCTACCATGTGAACTTGGCGGGACCGTTCCGCGGAAACGGTGTTGGTGTGGCTGCAGAGGAAGAGATATGCTTTCCCTATCCTCTGCGGCCGAGGTGTGGTTCGTGCCGGAACCACCGACCTACTCCGCCACCGGGTGCCGGAAGTTTTTCGGCACCCATAAAAGAGAGTAAGTGGCAAATAGGGCGACACAGCGTAAAAAATCATACAGAAGCATTATTAATAAGGTGGATTTACTAAAAAAAGTATCCTACTGTTCTCTTTGTGTGTGTCTCAATTCAGCCTTGTGACGTCATATAGTCGATGGTAGGCTTTCTTTACATTTTCGTGAATAACTTGAAAATGAATAGCTATAAAAATAAAAATAAAATATTTTTGGGTTTCTTGTTGACAAGTTAACGAAATTAGTTAATATTTCATACTACTTGAAGATTTGAAATGTTGTCAATTATATTGTAGGCCGAAGTGGTTATCACATCAGATTCAATAGAATTAGAACATTACGAGCACCCTGTATGCATGAAACATGCGATGCTTCAATCACAAAGAAAGTAACAAGTAATATCGCCACCGCAACCATTTAATCTGACAATCTAACCGTTTTCCTCGTTTCTATAATACCCATAATAGCTACTTACAAATTATATATCCATCAACATTTACAAAGTTATCTAAGATCGGAGTTAACGTAAATGACATTTAAAACGTTAGGAATAAGAGTGGGAGAGTGGCAAAGATTTGATTGCAGATTTTCGAATTAGTATTGTGATTGAAATTGTGTAATGTTATAATTTTGTTTCGACGTTCATTGTAACTGTGTGTGTATTACCTAAACTTCTATTGTTGCTTAAGTAAATAATCATGTCTTGTTATTTGTCGTTTTTAATGACATGATGTATAGATTTTAGAACGAAACTCAAATATCATGCAGTTGGTAGTAAATTAGTTCTATTTTTTTGGGCGCCATTTTTCTTACAATCAGTGTGTAGGGGGTATCATTAATAATTATGTATCTATTTATCTTCTCAGTTCGTTTGTCAGAAAGAAGATTCGTCTCTACTATTGTTTTTTTATGTCTGTCATGCAATATTTTAGTCGTTACCTACCGAACTACTTATCTACTTTTTTTGTTCAGCAGAGCAGAAACACTAAGAGCTTTATAAAATTTGCTCCTGAAGACATCGCAGGTTTTGTCATTTAAAATAGAAATGTTATCTCTGTCATTTTCTCTAATCGGCTGAATTGCAGACCCAGTGTCAAGTTAATAGAAGATTGGGTATAAAATAAAATTCTTTAAATTATAACTTTACTATGGTCGTGGTAATTGAATGAAGGGATAAATAATAAACCAGAATAATTTTCAATACATCCTTATATTTAAAATAAAATACATCTTTCATACTAAACACAATTAATCAGATCTTACCGACAAACCAATATCGTATCTTATAGAGACTAGAAAGTTATTGAACTGAGATATATTTCGAATACTCGACTCTGAGACAATCTACATAGGAAATTATCTCTTTCGGTACTCGATGGAGAATTGAGAGAACATTGTATAACAATTTATAAAATTTAACATTACAGGTAGATAACAATATAAAACGTAAATCAGATGCTTATTATATATATTTCTTTATATGTCCTTTGTCATAGTAGCAAAACCTAGACACCCCAGTATTTATATAAAAAATTGAAGTTATTATTTTGTAACTTCAAAATTTCGTATGCTGCATAGCCAAAATAAGCGTAGGTTTCGTTATGATTGTGACTGCTACGAACTCTTTGCACACCTTAGTTTCTATGTAAAAAAGACTTGCTTCAAATTCAAGAACCGTTTTTATATTTCGTGCCATTCAGTTCTGTTTGGTGATTTACGCTGTCAGACAAGATGTCCTTAATTTTAGATTTATTTCATGAATAAACAGCGTGCACAGTAATTATATCTGATGTCATTACGGAAAATTGCAGCCCAGCATACAATCTCACCTCATTTTCAACGTCTTTTTTATTTTACCCAATACTTCAAATATCCTAGATGTTTTGAGATTAAAGATGTAAGTATTGGACAAAATAAAATTCAGTCTTCATACAACCAGATTTTTTACTCAGATAATATTTTGTAGAAAATATTTTTATATTGTGTAAATGTAAATCTGCTAGTTAATTATGTAACCTGTCAAACTTACGCTAGGTAGATCTAACTGTCATTTTTATGACATTTAGTTCTAACTTACGCGAACTCGAAAACGTTACGTAATCACCCCTGTTTCAAATAAAATTATCAGGTAACCTAGATTTCATTTACATTTACAAAAATAAATTGAATGGTTGGCTATTAAGCACTTACTGGATTTAAACATATTCGTTTTATATAGAATCTATATCATAGAACAATACATAGCACCGTTGTGATCCAACTATATAAACATGTGCAATTATTTATTAAATCTTTGCATAAGAATAACATAAACAGTAACGTACATTTTAATCACTGTTCCGGTTACAAAAATAAAACTACTAATTACGACGCAGTTCTTTTGTTTGTCATTAATCCCTTATCTATACAATTTATTTACAAGAACACCATTTAACACAAAAACACATACAAAATTCTATAAATTAACGTTTATTTACAAATTATCAACACAGTTTCAAGTTACATAATTTCAACGTAATTAATTGAAATTGAAACTTAAATGTTAAATTATCACGAGTCCACACTTGTGCTAAAAATGTGTTTAAAAAACATGAAATCAGTGCATATGTTTGGCAAAGTCACAAAATCCATCCTATAGACACTAGAAATACAAGATTCAGTCAATTTATAAAGACTTCTTCGAGTTCGTAAAGTGTAAAAAAGACACAATTGACTCAATAATAGTTAAACGAGGATATAGAAAACTTTATTATTTGTAGTTGAACCAACGCTAATTCCTATATTGACGTAGCTATCGAACCCTAGCAGATAAAGATTTCTATTCACTCGCTCGACTATATCGATCTCTTCAGATGTCACACTCAAACTCTGAAACCCTTTTATTCCTCCCATCAGGCATCATCTGAAAATGCCCGTCCCTGCCACCTATCCTAGGGAAACCACTAAAACTATTCCTACTGACCAAATTACTCTCTCTCCCCTCCCTTTCTTTATGGAAACTGGAGGTGGAGAGCTTCTCTCTGTCTCTCTTCTCTCTTTCCGTGAAGTTAGTGTCAGTGAAGTTTTTATCTGTGAAGGTCTTCTCGGTGAAAGTGCGCTCGTTGAACTCTCCATCGGAGAAGTTTCGATCGTTGAAGGGGACGTCTCGGATGCCGAAACCACCCATTCTCGGAGTGCCGATGCTGAATTTGTTAAGTAGATCTTCGTTTCTTTCGCGGTAGTTGAAGCCGTGGTTGTCGTATTTCGTGGGGCCTTTGGTAAGTCTGTGAAGAAATAATGGGGTTAATTACTTATTATAGTTATATGATTGTATAAGTACCTATACAATTATAATGATATGGTTCTGTCATAAGCACCCACACAATTAGTTACTCGGTAGATTGAAAAACGGATAATCAAATAACAGAGTCGAGACATTCTCACAGGTTTTACTGAACTACTTCAATGGAATTGGTAATATTATACCTCTCGTGTCGTTGAACAGTTGGCCACGATAAAGTCCACAAAAGCAAGCAAATCTGGACTAAAGCACAGGCATATATATCGTAACACTTGCCACATACTTCTTCAGCCTGTCGCGGTGTTACCTGATACTTCTACAGTTGCAGGTTTCGAATTCTCAAATTCATGCATAATAGTAATAATAATAATAATCGTATGGCATTTATTTTCGAACCGTGAGGTCTTCTAGAAGACAAGTTGCCAGTTTTTGTTGCACTTTTAGCACCACCCAGGGGTCACGTGTAGGGTAATGGTAGGTGGGGATGCGTAATAGTTATAGTTAACTATACTCACTCTCTAAAACACCGCCTCTCCCGATCATACTCCGCCGAGAGCCCCTCATCATCATGAATGATAGCCGACGGGTCACTATACACCGAGGACTCCTGATAAAACGAGTCCAAATCCACGTAATTCCCTTCCGACGGCTCGTTGTCTAATAGCTCAGCCAGCTGAGACTTTAATGCTGCAAACGTGGGTCGCTGGGAGGGGTCGGCATGCCAGCATGAGTGCATGGCGCGGTACAGCTGTGGCTTGCAGTGGGGGGGGCGCTCGAGGCGATAGCCTTCCGTGACTGCCGTGAGGACCTCGCGACCAGACATCGCTGCGTATGGCGTGGAACCTGAAAAGAGACAGTCTGTTATTAACTTTGTAACTTAGGTAGATTAATCAATTATGGATATCAATTATTTTTAGCTACAGGGAACATTGCTCGTAGAACTAGTGGCCGCTGGGGCAGATATTGTTGTGTGGTGACCACGCACCGGAAGACGCAGCGTGGGAAGGTGGACTGACGATCTGGTCAAGATCGCGGGAAGCCGTTGGACGAGGGCGGCGCAGGACCGGTCATTGTGAAAATCCTTGGGGGGTGGGGCGGGGGGGGGGGGGGGGGGGGTTGTCCAGCAGTGGACGTATTTCGGTTGATATGATGATGATTATTATTATTATTAGAATACAAAAGCAGAGGTCATTTTGAACAGCTGTAAAGTTCTACCGCAGATCTATTCTTATTTATTTGGAGATATTATAATATCACCTACAAACATGCGGACCATGTTTATCTAAGCTGTGAATCTAAGGCCCATGTGAAACTAGGAGCGTTATTCGTGTGTAGAATTGTCATTCATTGTCATTTGAATGTTAAGCGTGACAGTGATTCGAATTATGATTGTAAATTTTGTGAAACAAGTTATTTTTCGAACGAACGTTAGGACATATCAAATGAAAAATATTTTATCTGAGGGTGCACAAATCCATACTATCCATATCCATCCATACTATACATATACTAATATACTTATATTTATACTTTTCCTACCCGTCTGTTACCTCTTCACGCTTAAACCGCTAACCGATTTAGATGAAATTTGGTATAGAGATAGTTTGAGTCCCGGGAAAGGACATAGGATTGTTTTTATTCCGGAAATCGTTCCTTAGGGGGTGAAAAGGGGGGTTAAAGTTTATATGGGCGCCTAGAGATAGCAATTATTTCCATAATATCGTTTGCTAATATCTACATATATATCTTAACATTTTTTCGTTTTGCCCGCCATTATGTAGCAAAAAAAAGATGCATCGCCTGAGGAAAACAGCTAAATGATTAGTTATTTAAAAAAAATGCATGGTGAGTAAACCAGTCAATTCCACGAGTTCAGAGTTATATTAGGCTAACCCCAATATACCCGCCATTTTCGTAAGAATTTTGATCGCCTAGATATGTGTTCTCGCAAAAGATAACTTTGTTTCGAGGAATTTTGTATATTAAGTACCTTTTGGTTTATATGAAGATCTATTTATTTTCTTTTTCTCGACAAACTGCGATATTCATAATTTTTACGTTATTTGATTGCAAAATAGGGTTAAGTTACAAAAGTCATCGTAAAAAATAGATAACCAAAACGCTTTACCTGTCTTTTATTTCAGAATTAAGGAAAAAAATATAAACTTAAGATATTTTTCCTGTCTTTCAGGCTTTATTATTTTAATTTCAATCGTGTTTTTTGTCTCTCCTGTAAACTTCCATAGTATAACGCTAGCAGGTTTACACTGTTAGCCGGCGATATAACGAGTTGCACGCGGACGAAGTCGCGAGCAAAAGCTAGTGTATAATTAATTACCGTATGAAGTAAAGGAGTGTGAATCAGGAATATTATTTAAAACTAAGTTATATTATAATCTTATGTTTATATGATAATATTTATTAATATGTGTTGGAAATATCTTATACCTTAAGTTAAACTTGTTTGTACACTCATATTGGCTATGTGCGAAGTAGGTGGTGGGGGTAAGCTAGGCGATCGTAGCGCACACCATGGCAGAAATGTGTACTTACCGGGGACCACTGTCAAATTTACTTTCACGTTTTCTATTGGTTTCTTAACGGTTTCCTACGATTTGTTTCGTTTGTATGTATTTATTTATTCTCTTATTTATTTCAGTAAAATTTCCAAAACGGGGTCATTCTCGTTTACCTACTAAAGTAAATAAAATATTCATGTGTCATTATTTGACATCTCTGAGTTTTGACATTGTCTCCGGACCTTTGACGTTTGACGTTTCAGACGTGCACATAGCCAATAAGTGAACTATTCTGTTCTAATGAGTTCATGAGTAATAAATATTTTATGTGGCGATTTTAACATCGATGTTCTTAAGGCATCGTTGGTATCTAAAGAGTTTGTCCAGATATTACAAAATTATGGCTTACAGTTAACCATCCATAGCCCAACGAGGATTACTGCTCACTCAAAAACTTGTATATATAATGTAGCTACTAACACAGAAGGAGCCATGTCAAAAATTCACGATATGGGACTCTACGATCACACAGCACAAACGTGTCAAATACCAGTTGTTAAACGGATCCCTACTCCAGGCCTGGGGGTACGAAACAAAAAGGGATTTCCACCACGAAAATCAAAAAAAGTTCACGAACTGTCTCCTATCTCTAAGTTTTGATGATGTTTTAAAAGAAGGAGATGCTTCCCGTGCTTTCGGTAGTTTTCATGAACTGTTCATTCTTTTTTATAACTTGTGCTTTCCTATAATTAGAGTTAAGGTCATAAACCAAGTTAGTCATTCAAAACCCTTAACTAAGACAATGCGATCTTGCTGTCGTAAAAAAAGGCATTTGTATCTGCTAAGCAGAAAATCAATAACGCATAAACAACGTTACTTGAAATACTATCGCCTTTTAAAGAAATGTGTATTGTCTCATCAAAAAACGGAAAACTTAAAATACATAGATAAGCAAAGCATTAAGTGTAAAGCCGTCTGGAATATAATTAAAAAATACACCACATCAGACTGCAATAGTAGATCTGTGGAAAAGCTAATAATAGATAATGAATGTATTGATGACCCCAAAAAATTGCCGATTGTTTTAATATTTTTTTCATTAAATATGTAATTGACAATATGACATTGATTAGTATAATTAGTAGCCTCAAAAACTCGAAAGCGGTTGGTGACGACGATCTGAAGACAGATGTTATAAAAAAAATGCATATGTAATTGCACAGCCACTTGTACATATACTAAATTTGTCGCTGGTTCAGGGCAGCTTTCCCGAAATACTAAAGAAGTCCGTAGTTAAACCCCGTTACAAAAAAGAGGCTAAGTCTGACATGGCTAACTATAGACCTGTGACACTTATACCCATATTTTCCAAAATCTTTGAAAAAGTAATGTATAACAATAGGTTAACACATTTTTTAGAATATAATAATGTAATAAATGAGCAACAACACGGATTTAGAAAATGTAGATGTACTTCTTTGGCGGCGTTTAAGTTAATCAAAAGTGTAATTAATGCTATTGAGAATCATATTCCAGCGACTGTTTTATTCATGGATATGAGTAAAGCATTTGATTTTGTGAGTCACAAGCGTTTACTAACGAAATTATATACGTATGGGATACGAGGTCCAGCTCATGACTGGATAAGGGCTTACCTCACCGGTCGAAGTCAATGTGTAGAGACACTAAAGTATTGTCCGAAATCTAGAAATTTAGTCTCTTACCGATCAATTTATGTTAGTAATAACTATGGTGTACCGCAAGGTAGCATATTAGGCCCTTTATTATTTTTATAGTATATAAATGATTTACCAAATTATATCATGTGTATCACAATTTACAATAAGATACCCGATAGTTTTAAGTGTCAGTAATTAAACTTATTTAAGAATTGAGTTAAGAATTTACTCATATATAAATGTTATTATAATATTAATGACTTTCTGAATGATTCATTTTAATGTAAAATTGTAATCTCTTTTCTGACATTTATTTCTGTATTAATTTTTATTGTAATCTTTTTCCTGACACTTATTTAATTTTTTACCACTTTAATTGTAATCTCTTTCATATCATTTATTTTAATAATACATAAGTAGAATTAGACGTATGTACACCTGAAAAGGTAGGGTATGGTGAGTCCACCAGATGTACTGTAATTAGAACTGCAAATTGTCACCCATTTCCAACATACATGAACAAATCATTTCATTTCATTTCATAAATTTATTTAAACCGATTTACACCTTTGAAAAATTATGGCTACCCGATTATTCTATAGATCACTATAAATTTTACATCTCAAAAGTACCCTAATCAGTGCCAACAACAAGCGAGTAATATGGCTACATACAGGGTTTGGTTTACCATATAGAAGGAATACTCATTGCAACAGAACTCACCAAGCGTCACGATCTCCCACAGCGTGATCCCAAACGCCCACACATCAGTGGGATGACTATACACGTTGTAAAGCAGCGCTTCAGGCGCCATCCAGCGCACGGGCAGGGCTCCCCGGTTCCTCGAAGCGCCGCCGGCCGCGCGCGACATGCCAAAGTCCGCGATCTTGCAGAGCTTGTTGTGGTCTACCAGCACGTTCCGGGCGGCTAAGTCACGGTGGACGATCTGGAAGTCATTATTGGGAGAATTAAGTTTTTGACACGTAATGGCTTGTTACACTCTCACCTCGTCATCAGCCTATATACATTCCGCTGCTCGGCAATTGTAAATGAAATAAATGAACTTGAACTATATTCTGCAAGTAGGCAATGGCACTTTTACAAGTCAAAATCTACTAGCGTTTCTGCAAAGGAAGACCACGGCCGAGAAGAAACGCCGAAAGAAACTCGACAGTCAGCTATTTGCCAAAAATATGCTTACTACAATGATAGTACTTAACCTAATTAATATAAATAAATCTGAGTATGGAAACAAAAGAGGAAGAATATTTACAATGTATAGTACATTACGATACAAGGGTTGTAAAACAAAGAAAGGCCGATATCGCAGATGTTTGGGGCCCGAGCCGCAGGCGAGGGTCTTATATATGCGAGAGAGGGCTTTCTGTTTTACGACCCGTGTTTTGTACTCAATTTTACGTCACCACTTGGCCAAAAAGTGGGTTTTTCCGGACGCGCAGCGTGCGGAAAAACGCGCTTTTTGGCAAGGTGTGGTGTAAAATATATTATACACACGTGTAATCACGCAGGTCCGCCATATTTTTGTATTATGTCAATGGTTCACCTTCTGGTTTGGTTTTCGCAGAGATAGATAAATAAATAATTTTGATTGTACAAACTCAATAATGAAATACAGTTATAAGCCCGTTAAGTTAAGCGATTTCTTAGTCTTAGTTTTAGGTTAGTCATTATAGGACCCACCGAAAATCAGCGTCGTGGCCCCCTGCCTCGACTCATGCTGAGTGGGCTCCTTTTTTGAGACAACTGATACTTTTTTGATTTATGATTTTTGTAAACTGTTTTCTTGTATTGTTGTTGTTTCAAAATAAATTTTATTCATTCATTCATTCATTCATTCATACATATATGAATATTAATGCTATTTAGGGCTCTGGTTTGGGCCACGCATTTCTGTCAGTTAGATAGTCCTTGACCCTGTAATAAGCTTGTGACATCAACGATTTTTTCAAGTAATTTTTAAGGGCTGGAAAGGGTAAATTAAAAATTTGAAATTTGTAATTTTGTAGGAATGATTTATAGTCAGCCAACTGACTGAATTGAATAACTTCTTAAGGGCCAAACCGAGAATCTCTACAAACCACTTTTCTGATCGAGGATCGCACCACGTATGAACAGACGTAAGTGGTATTCAGTCGTTGTTTTGAATGTCGGATTCAACCGTCGATCCAAGTGTCGTAAATAAGCCACAAAACAATGACCTTATACAAATTAGATGAATGCTACCTATCCCTTCAGAAGCGGTATAATCCATGCTTTAGGGCAGCGTCGCGCATTAAGCAACAAAGATATTGATAATGGTAATGGTGACGTAATGATTTATAAAAATGAAAAATATTTATTTGGTTACAATAATGGGTACAATAGATTAGGGTTGGAATCTTCTAGTAAGTATTACATATACTTGTGGCAGAAGATCCCGCTCGTCCTATATTAGTAACAATGCAACCGTTACACATTTAAAGTAATAACAAAAGAGTTATCAACATAGCACTTTTTCAAATCTTAAATTAATTAAGGTAATGTGTGTGTGTGTGTGTGTGTGTGTAATATAATTTATTTATTTATTTTAACAGGTTAACATGACATTACAGTTTGACCAATGCGTCATGAAATGAACTAAATACATACACATTTTAATTACACAGGTACAATTGATTGCCGAGTATCCATCCCCTCACAGAATCTCAGACATTCATAATACACATTCATCCATCGCCATTCAAATAAGTCACAATCCGGTGCTGATGCCAAAAGCGCTTTGAGTTGTGAGAGAGCGCGAATGATGATAGTGTTAATGAAGACTACGATGACCCAATCACATTCAACAATAGTTCACAACATCATGACCATACCAATCACTATGAGTATATGAAGAATGCACTTGTGAGAAATGTTACAACTGACCCCTTTAGAAGCGATGTAGTCCATGCCCCGTGCCACGCAGTAGGCGAAGACGGTGAGATCGCGCGAGGTGAGTGCGCCGCTGCCGCTGAAGCGGTCAGGCCGCGACCGCCGCTCGCGCAGGTACGTAAGCAGTTTGCCGCACATCACGTACTCCATTATGAGGAGGTACGGTTCTGAAAAAAAGTTATGTTAGAACCACACTCGAAGACAAAATCAATTTTCCAAAATTGGCTTACGTTAGTAGTGTTTCTTGCATACAAAAATTGAACCAAGTAAAATGTAAATCACTCGATGTGTGTGTATTTACGATGGATTTGTTGTCCAGAGACAGGTTGCAAGACTAGGAATATTACTGGCTAAATAAATGTTTTAAGTCTTATCAAGAAATTGCTCGTTGGCGGTCCCTGATCTTCAGCCGCTTTAAAGTTTTAATAACTAAAAATATGAGTTTCAAAAACCGCTCAACACTCAAATACTACCGTTTCAACAGCGTCATGATCATAATCATCATCCCAGCGTCATGATCATATCGATGATTATTATTAAAACTTAACAAATAGCGTAACAACCACCTAAAACTATAAATTTTTAACAAATCATAGAAATTTATGTAAAAAGGTTTATTAGACAACAAACATGATTTTTTGGACAACTGTAGGCTATATTTTATTCTTTTAACCCATTTAATCTTCACTTACCGTGTTCAGTGCAGCAAGCCAGAAGGGTAACAACATTCGGATGCGTCCCGATCTTCTGCATGATGTAGATTTCATGCAACAACTCCTGTTTCTCTTTCTGCGAGGCAGACTCCTTGATGCTCTTAACCGCCACCAGCCGCGTCAGCCCATCGTGTCCATTCAGGTCATCGGCCTCGGCTTTCCATACCTGAAACGAGCGTTTAATGATTATATATTTTTGAAACATAGTAAAGGTCTCGATATTTTTGAGAAGCAATGTTTCAGTGTTAGCCCTTAAAAAAAGGAACAAGAAGCCGACCATCTATTACTAAGTGATTGTTGTGGCCTCTAAGCACGATTTGTTTCGTTTTACTAACTTTGAAGACCAAGAAGGAATGCCTTAAACGATTGTTCAAATCTGAAGACCCTTATCCTGGCTGATATTTTTACCTTCAATAAACATCGGGATTCTTATGAATAATTTATATTGTTACTATCTATGGTTATTCTAGTAGCGTCGGTAATTTTTTTAACACTGATATACTTATAATTATAACTAGATAGATCAAAAATTATATTTACCTGTCCAAAATTTCCTTGACCCAATAATGTTTGTAGCCTCAGCTTGTTTCTCGGGAACTCCCATTTGTTGTCAGGCTTGGTTGGAGTCGGCAGTGGCGGCCGCGCCACCGGCGTTATAGGAGACTCCTTTTTCACCTCATCATCGTCAAAGTAACCTTCGTACTCCGTATCTATCTCTTTGGTCTTCTTATTTAATATATTCCTTAAAACGAATACTACTATACCCACCACAGGCAGGAAACCTAGCCCGGCTAACACGTACGATGCAGTGTACGTCTTTTCAGGTTCTATGACTACTTCATTGTCAGAAGAAGCTTTACCTTCTTCTACTTTATTAACTATAGTGTTATTTTCTTCCCTTTCTGTTGATGTATCTGGAAGTACTGTCGGTTTATAACTAGATTGAGATGATGTTCTTGATGTTACAATTAGTGGTTTAATTGTAGTTTCAGTAGCTGCCAAAGTCTCTGCCGTAGTAACGGCACTTGTCGGCAACTCAGTCGTAGTCGAAATCGTAGTCAAAAATGTAGGTCGAAGGCTAGATGTTGGAGTAGTCGAAGTGGTAGTCGGCCGCCGTCTTCTCAAAATATTTTTAGGTCTTATCGTGCTTCCGTTGTTATTTTCATAATCGCTTTGCTTAAATAGATTGACTAATCGTTCCGATATCCGTGACGTTGTTGCTTCATTTTTGAGATCTGTAACTTTGGTTGTCACGTCATTATCTTCATTTGCTCGATGCATATATACAGCTGGGCTGGACGACATAATGCTACTTTCTGTAGTTGTTGTTCGAATTCTTATTCTATGTTTATATGGCGCCCTGGTTTGAGGCGGCGGTACGGGTGTTGTCTCGGTTACATTAATCAAAAATACTTTTGGTATTGTGTCATTTTCTTTAGGCACAATTGCTTCTACAACTGTACTATTATCGATATTATCAGTTTTATTGTGTCCTTTCATTGAAGATGTTATCGATACAGAAGTAACTACTGCTGTATAAACTGTTGAAGATTTTTCTGTTGTTGTGTTAACAACTGTCACAGGAAGTATATTCTCAGTACTTGAAACAGTTGTAACCCTTGCCGGCCGGCGTCGTAAATTATAGTAACTTCGTGTGTAATTTCTTGGTGCTATAGTCCCATTTGCTTTATTTGAAATGTTTTCTTTAACAACTGTATTTGTATTATTAGTATTCGCAACGATATTTGTATTATTGGAATCTTTATTTGTCCCATTAATACCTTTGTCTATAGAACTTGGTGTCACATTAATAATAATGGGTTCGGTCATATTCAATTGAGCAATACTCGGGGGCTTGGCTGTAGATGGCGTAGTACTATGTTTTCTATAAGCATTAACTAACCCCACGTGACGCTGCGGTGCTGGTCCTTTTACTGTATTTCTAATTTTATTCTTTTCTATGGTATTCTTAACAACAGATACATCCATTTCCTCATTTAACTCTTCCTCGTCAACACTTGTGTTTTTATACTTCTCGGTGGCAGAATATCTTGAATTAAATTTACGTCGCTCTTGGGGAGCGACAATAAAATTAACAGACTTTGTTGATGCTGATAACGATGGAGAATCTGTTAGATTATCGCTGATACTTTGCCCACCTAGTTTTTGGCCAAAATGTATAAATGGAGCCATGTCTTCTACTGGTAACTCGGATTCAAGTGGTCTAAAATGATTATAAATTTCTTCTGACATAAATAAAGTGTCATTTCTTTTATCTTTTTCATTTTCTACCTTTAAGAGTTTAGTATTTTTAGTATCAGTAGTGTTAAATATAATATCGTCTATTTGTTCATCTTTTTTATGGACGTGTACATTGGGTGCTTCAGTTGAAACTTCATTAGTTATATTACTTGTAGCCGTTGTAGTTTCTAGCTTAACAGTACTGCTTTCATTTACTTCATTTGTAGTTACAGTTTCATTTAAAACTGGAATTTGAGTAACATTATCGGTGTCTGAATAGTTGAGCAAATATAAACCATGATTGGATTCATCAACCTGGAACTCTTCATCTGGCTCTAAATCTACTTCTTTGTCTAGTCCTTCAAGTTTTTCTGGTGGAACGTAAATAATTCCATTCTCAGTGGAAGGTCCTTGTGTTTTGTTGAGTCTCCTGTTGTTTAAAAAACCTGCTCGACTTCTGTTTTCTTGGTAGACTTTGGGTACAAATAGATGTCTAATCTCGTGAGGTTTGAGGTCTTGTTTGATTTCCCGTATTCCATCGGTGGTGGTGAGCCGGAGGCTGGGAAATGCTTCGTTACTAGAGTTGTCGTAGGTTATCCTCTTGACTATCGAGCTGTTTGAGTCACGGACTTCTATTTGAAGGAATGTTGTGTTGCTCCTGGAAATAAAATGATTGGTGTTAAATAATAGTGTTAAAACAAATTATATACTCTTATGTTATTCAGCACGGCTAGCATGAGACGGCGCGCAAGGTAGCCTATCCATCTCTGTCTAATGGGAACACACGGAAAGAGACGGATAGTCTATCTCGTGCAGAAGTTAATGTTACGTAAATAACAGAAACAATACTCGTTAGTAGTAAATATGTAAATTTCACCTTCCAAGGTATTTTATACCCTTCTTAAAATCGAGGTTTAACCCAGGCGGAAACTATCGGTAAAGTTGGCAAAGTAGTCTAGCCAGCAAAATAGCGGCTGTTTCAGTCAGTTCCATAAGAATACTAATAGCAGCAGGTGAAGCTGCTTTTATCGCGAAACGAATGGTTTGTGTTCTACTTTCGACTTCGTATTGAATTAAAAAGGATTGACCACACCGAAGCTTAAAATACGATGACGCTGCATTTACGAAGTAAAATGATAAAACAATATTATTTTAACACTGAAATACTAATAATTATAATATTTGACTTTTATCTACTGATCCCGGATAACTCCATCCTCTTTTAATCGCAAAAATAAATACTTAGTGGAAGATGAAGGGTTATCCAGCAATGGACGTGCTTCGGCTGATATGACGGTGACTGTACGTATTGCACGTGTTATTTGGTAGTTAGAGCTAAACTTACTTATGTGGCTTATTGGCTATGTTGGCTAAGTTGTTGATATGCGAGGCCAGCCGGCCGTTAAGGAGCTGCCGTCTCCTCGCAGCGAGCACGGCGTGAAGCTGCGAGTCCCTCGTCGCGTTGGCGCTGCTCTGCGTCGTCGTGCGCCGAGCGGAGCCTGCAATGGATGAAGAACAATTCGGTTAGCACGGTTTCAGGACTTGGTAATCCTGGTAGTAGGTAGGTAAACGGTCTATATATACGTCCCACTGCTGGCAACAGGGCTCCTCTTAAAAAAATAGGGAACGATGAAAATGAGAATGAAAAATGAAAAGTCGTTTATTGGTCACAATCATTGTGTACACAAATAGTACACGATTGAGACCTCCTAGTACAACTTACACTACTACTTTTACTTATTAATTTTAATCTGTTCGAATATATTTCCTTCGCGTCTAGTGTGTCAAAAACAAAATCAATTTTATCTTTTAAGCAATATGTTTACCTAAAGATTAAACCTAAAGAAACAACACCTTGGCAGTATTTTATGTGATTCCTTAACTTCTCTGATGGAATATTAAATAATGGGTCCAAATTAAATCTTGCGCAAGTAATAATCAAATATACCAATCAAGACCTTCCTTGTTTAAATATTCATAGATTTAGCTTCTGGCAGCTTCAATTAAAACTTCGCCAAATAAAATCCTGATTGTATTAATAACACAACGTTATCTTTTAATCTTTATTGAATTCAATTCAAGTTTTTATAATTGAATTTGAATTAATAATTAGTAAGTATGAAGTTCGAACGCTTCAATGTCAAAAATTAGTACTTATACTTTAGTATTGCGTGATGACCAACAATTGAAATAATTACAGGCAATCATCTGGTGGCAGACACTTAGGTACCAACTTAAAATCAAATCGTAACACACAGACCCAAACGAAATAATACCTTAAAGCGTAGGCTAAATAGTTGATAAGTGCTTTATGAGACTGCAATGCTAGTTTGGTCTAAAATTTCAAAGTCAAATGAAAATAAACTTAATGCCAAAAACGTTAAGTGTTAAATGTAATGGCTTTGAGTGGCCGGCGTGTACGCAGCCTTCACCCACAATCTCGGAATGGCGTGTAAAGACAATGGATGCGTTTGTACACAGTTGGTGACCAACGAACTTTGTGGATAGGTTAATTGTAGACGTAAGACACGAATGTTAACTGAGGTCGGAATTGTTTAGTTATTTTCGTACAGATAATTTTCTTCCATTATCAATATAATTTGAATGGAAGTTTAAAGTATTTCTAAATTACCGCGCTGGTGTGACGTACCGTATCGTACGGGAAGTGAATGACACTATACTGTATTTATCTTGCACCAGGTCTGGCGGGTTATTTATGTAAACCAGGAACAGAAAAGGTACCAATATCGAACCTTGAGGAACTCCAACAGCTACAATTAACCCCCCTGCACGCTGATTGTGTACATTAATAACTTTGATTAAGAGAGATAAGAGAAATTAATAAGTTCGATTGAGTTCTGGTATTTTTATAGGATTTAATGTAAAGTTTTATAAATTATCTAATTGTAATATATAATGTAAACTCCCAGGACTGGACCCGGGTATGTCCTAAAACTACGAACAAGACCACCGGGGGATGGGCAACAGCGTCCTTGGAGTGCGGTGGAGATACTGCGATCGCTAATACGCAGGCCAAGCGTGGTGATTATGGCATTTACCCCCCATGAAGTTGGGGGAGGTATATGTCCAGTAGTGGACGTACTTCGGCTGATATGGTGGATGGTGGTAAGCTCCCAAGAATTACATGGAGACTTGCGATCAGTCTTCACTTCCTCTTTCCTGAATTCTACTGACCTATATAGATATATCCAGCTTTTAATGATCCGGTATAAAATATCACGTTTATGTATCTCATCATGTATGTAAATGCCGTCTTGACGAGAATGATTGGGTCACAATTCCAACCTTCCCACGCCACTCCGAATGAGGACTTCACACCATTGGATCACTTCGTAAGTATGCAAATGGTCTCATGATTTCATTCACTTTGGACCGAGATCAAGTAGCTACCTACGAAAATTCATTGAGTTCATCAACTAATAAGCGATTAATGACCAGTTAAGGTCATATACATGCTTGTAGATTTCCTCAATTTGTGTTATTTCTGTATACTAGTTAAAAATAAAGGCTAGTTAGCTCTGACTTATCCCAAATGAATGCAATGGGTAGGTATTATACTTATATACTAAGGTAATCATTTTTTTAGGTTAGTTCAAGAACCTTGTAGGTAAATATGTAGCTTTGGACTGAGCCCATGCACCACATGCACGAATGTTTACAGACATAATAAATACGACATAATAAACGATTACATCATGGATAGGGATGTTTGGCAGTGATAGCGTCCTGCACGGGTAATCTATCGCGAAAATATATTTTACAGTACTAATGGTGCTACTTTACCGCACGAGTGCGGTACTCAGCAGATTACGTGCATATGTCGAAACTTTAAAGAGCCATAAGTACTGTAAAACGTTGTACGATACACGTGCGAACAGGTAATTCGCAACTCGTGTCGATTTAAAACACTCCCTTCGGTAGTGTTTCAATTTATCACCACTCGTTGCGAATTTTCTGTTCTCTGCACTTGTATCGTAATGTACTATTCTACTGTAGCATTGTTATTTAAGTTATTTTGTAGTAATGTAATTTTATATTTAACTATATAATGTATATTGTTTTGAAAAAATGACACCTCGCCGAGTTTCTTACGCCGGTTCTTCTCGTGGCAGAGGTATATTTTTCCGAACCGGTGGTAGTTTATTGACGTTCATAGGTGCATGTACGAGTAATATGCCTAATTTGAAGAATAAACTACTTTTACTTTTTTTACTTTTTACTTTAATAAAATAAGAAAGTAATTAGAAAAGTTAATCCAGGCAGAGACGATGAAACAATTAAATAAAACCTAAAGATAAAAAATTGTCCCTAGTCGAATGAACTGAATTCTCTATGCGAAATACTGGCCAGAGGGTCACCAGTGGTCACTACGAGTATTAGGCGTGCCAGCAAAACTTTGTAGAGTCGACGCGCACTTATTAAGCACGCGCAAATAGGTACTTTAGGTAATAATCAGCCCAGCTAGTTAGATTATCCCGTCAAATTTTATGTGAAGTTTTAGTACCTACATTTCGGCTATAAAACGCGTGACCGTACCTAAATCCCATCACGCTAGGCAGACCTTATTTTTGTTCAACTTTACAAACGTTTGAAACAAGTATACGGTACTACGGTACACAATCCTGTCCTCCATTTGAAACCCGGACAGTGAATAAGAACGCGAGTTCTTCAACCTACGTTGCACAAGCCAACGTAGCTACATGCGTTGCGAAAAAAACGTCGCATGCGCATAGTACGGGCACGGACGAGAAATTCATAATTACACATGCTTGTCAGGTTGATAAAATCTGGATACATATGCAGATTCTAGCAACGGGATTCATACTAAGATAAGGTATCAACAAGGTTACAAATATATTGTCTTTTGAGCCTAATCCCTAATCTTCGAGTTTTAAATCGTACAACAACTTAAGGTTAACTGTCAAGAACAGTTTATGAACCTACCTTAGTAACGATCTATCATTATAAAATAATAGAGTGGCGATAACAAAGGCCTAAACATTTTTTCGACTTTTCTCGGTTAAGGATAGTATTCATTTTGTTTTTTTTATTTATTTCAAGTCCTACACCCTCGACGTCGCTTCTACACGTAAGCCAAAGCAAGCAAGTCAAGCTAGACAAGCCTAAAATATTCGAGGATCACGTGAAAGACCTGGATAAAGCGTCGGTTTATAAAAATTAACAATACAACTCGCTTATTCCCATTACTACTTCTGATATCATCCTATCGCATATCGTGGAGCGCTGCCCGAAACGGCGCTACCAGGGCGACCCGGAAGACCTCTATATAAATGTGATACCTGACGCTGTTGACTGGCTATGCAACCTGGATGTTGACTTATGATTTATAGTAGTAATCTCCTGAATTTTTATATGCGATACGATTAAATAAATACTGTTTAATTTAGTTCTAATGTGAAACGAAAACTTATACCAATTCATATTGGCGAAAAATATACATCGAGACTGATTTTAATCAAACATTTCGCTCCCAGAAGTTATGCAACTCTTAATAAACAACATAATGTCAGGAACAGTTATTTGGTCTGTACTTTAGTTTCGGTTGGCACGATACTGTCTAGTTCGGTTTTGGCATGTCACGAATCCAGTGCAAGTCACAAGCGATTAGAGGTAGTTCTAACTAGTTTTTGATATTCGAATTACCGACTTATACCCGTATTAATATTTTGTGTTAGCAAGTAGTCCAGACCTGACTGCAGTTCAGTAAAGAAGTTCGCATATGAAGCTTTTTTCGGAAAAGTTTAGTAGGAGTCTTAGTAAGTATCTTAGACTTGGATGGACATCCGTCACCAGGTACGATTTCCAGCTATGACGTCATCGAGTTTATGTATGACAAGAAAAAACATTTTTTAGCTCTATGAGCTGATTCCAAAAAATGTACTACACCATTAGACTTCAGCAAGTGGTTTCGTATAAACTAAAAATAATTTTCAAAACACACCCAGCTTGGCCTCTTCCTGAGAGGAAACGGCTGCATGTTTTTTTTAAATACAAGCCGAATGACTTGTTGTTAATTTTAGTATGGCAATTGACATATAGATAATTGTACGCGCGAAAATATTAAAGTCACCCCTCAGGAACCAGAAATTCAAATCTAAATCTGCTTTCCTTATTTTTTGCTTCTTTTTCGGTGACTTTAGTTCTTCAAATTGGCTGCCTTCCCTACACAGAGGTAATCAAATGTAGTTATGACAAGGACATAGCCGTGCTTTTATAAATTGAAGAAAGCCTTTATTGGACGCAACAAAATGATGAGACATCGTTTTCATTTTCCTGCCTCTCACAGTCGTATGATGGTTGCCATTTTATTACTTATCTTCGTGAATAAAATATTCGTCACGTCCTGACATGTATGCGAGTGCGAGAGTGACGGGTGTCTTATCCACGACGATAGCTGATAAAATGGCAACCATTACTCGCGCGCTGTCCTATAGCTTAGCTAGGCATAAACCCCAGTACATCTATCAAAGAAGAAAATTTATTCCGCTTGCAGATTATAACTTACTCCACTCATAGCGGTCAAGCTGCCTTGAATTAAAAGGACTTATGTCACGGTACAACTCGTGTTAAGTCACGCATTTCGGAACTAGACTAGAGTGACAGTAAGGGCTAACGGTGCGCAAGCGCAATGCACCGTACTAAGTGATGTGGATGTGACGTAACGGAGCGGGCTGATGACCGTCTGTTATAAAATGTTTCAACGAATAACCGCTAGTCTATTTTTACTAAACTTATGTTTACTCTATATTTGACTTAACAACAAAAATAAATTTTCCTATTAAATTGATGATATACTATTACCGTAATTCTTCTCACAAACCCAATAGCAACCGTTCAGCTGGTAGAAGGGAGGGGAGGGGGGGGGGGGGGGGGGGAGAACTTGACTCCAACTCCAACAAACCAACAAAACCCAACCAACAACAAAAAACGACCAAACAATTTTTTTTTTTACTTTCGTTCTAACGATACCCAAAACAAAAGTTTTTGCAAGAAGAGAATTGGATCTCCACTTTACGTGTAGGGCAGGTACCCAATTTTTTTTAATACACCATTTTGTTGGCGTAATTAATTTGTATCCCCATGCCAAATTACAGCGTTCTAGTACTTAACGGTTACTGAGCTAAGCCGCGGACGGACGAGACGGCAGACGGATATGGCGAAACTATGGGGGTTCCTTGTTTACTACGGAATCCTAAAACGGACGTTTAGATCAACCATACGACCGGAAACATTACGTAATCCCCCTTTCTGGAGACTGAGACTGGACTAATAACAAATAAGAACTCCATAGTGCAAAGGGTTGAAAGAATACCAATCTCAATATTTGCGTGGGGTCTTTATTACCCATTTTAACATTTAGCACAATATCATTATACTTAATTATACAATGAATTTCGTCATTAATGTTCGATAAAATCTACTATGTTTAAAAAGATCTGAGATAAGTAAAACTAGTTTTTCTTTACAGTAAAATCATGTCTTGGGTGGTCTGCTAATTAACAAATAGTTTTAGAATACTTTGGTTGAATTCAATAGAATTCTAAAAACCTAAAACAATAAAATTACTATTATACAAATTCGTACATATCAAATGAAGTTGAGCAGGATATATTGCCAGGCAGAGTGAGGCAGGTGGATCAAAGCGTTTACAGATTGCTGGCCACTTATTTAAGAGGGCGCAGTACGCTCGGTCTGGCTGGGCTCTCCATACAAACGTATTTACCCTCTCATCCATCTTAATAATTTAAATTAATAATTTAATTTAATTTAAATTTTTATTTATCTTAATAAATTAAGATTTTCATTCAAGCCGTAAAAAACTCAAAAAACCGCTGTATTTTTTTCTTTTACAATTTCTAGCAACAGAAACTTATTTCCGACCTAGGTATGCCGGATCCCATTGTGTATACAAATTTTCATTTTATTCTAGCATGGCGTTTTAAAATGAGAGGGTAAATACGTTTGTACGGAGAACCGAGCGTACTGCGCACTCTTAATCGTATGGCATTTATTTACGAACCGTGAGATCTTCGAGAAGACAAGTACGGTTGCCAGTTTTTGTTGCACTTTTAGCAGCACCCAGGGGTCACGTGTAGGGTAACGGTGGTTACTCCCTACGGACGTGGTGCAACTTCGACCCCCCTTTGTCAAGTGAGTGGGCAACTTGACTGTTAGAAGTTCTCAAGCCGCCCGAAGGCCTCTAACTTGACTTAACGACTGCTGTCGTAGACAGCAGCCGGGATCAACGGTTTAACGTGCCACTCAAAGCGGTCACCCATCCAAGAACTGACCTGCGCCCACGTTGCTTAACCTCGCATACCGCACGCGGTACGCGGGCGCCGCTGGGCCACGAGCGCTCTAACGGCGCTGGCCACTAACAGGCAGAACAAGCATCGGTCGTCCACCGGCTCGACGGGTTGTCGACATCAAAAAGACCGCGGGTCATACCAGGATGAGACTATTATGGGGTTCGTCAAGAAAGCAGTGTATACATTTTTAAAGGGTCGGCCATGCGCATGTGACACCCCTAGAGTTGCTGTCGTCCATAGGCGCCGTTGACAGCTTACCATCAGGCGGGCCGTGCGCTTTTTTGCCACAGACGTGATATAAAAATATATCTGTGTATATACTCCTATTTTTGCGAGTCATTGAAATTGCGATCAAACCATTCGACTATCGATAAATAATCTACAACGTAGTCTGCACTCACTGTAATTATCTAAAAACCAATCAATGCAAACCCTTTTCACATCACTATTTCACAATTAAAACGCATTAAATCAATAATTATAACCCGTGAATCACTTCAACTGTTAATTTAGTAAGTAATTACTTCTCATTTAGACAAAGGTAGCCGTAAATTAAAAATTAAAATTGTTACACCTTTAATTATACAGCCATCAATTGTTTTTACGTTTGATGACTGGTAATGACTTTACCGTGTCAAGGACCAAGTTATTGACGTCATTTGACGTCGGACGGTAATGATAATTGTTTCATTGTGACACGCTGAACGTAACGTGTGATGACGTTTGGCAATCGTTTTGGGGGCGTTGTCATAATGATACTGTTATTATACATTGTGTGTAATAATGGCATCGTAAGCTCATAGTAGTAAAGATGTCAGGTAACACTTAACGGTTTGACTTCAGTCAGAAAATAAATGTCGCTAGCGAATCAGCAATATGGCTTCTTTCTTGAACCATTGCTTAGTGCGAAATCTGTTTCACTTAAGTTTGACCTATAGGACATTCCCGTCTCACCGTAGCATGGTGCAAGATGTTCTCGATCGCAAACATAAACATAAACCTAAGCTAAGCGATAGTAAACGCTTGCGCAAACGAAAGCTGCGTAAGGGCCGAAGGCTGGGAAAACGGACTTTTGCAACCGGCCAGTAAAATGCAGCTTTGTAGCAGTGACATTCTATTGTGCTTAGGTAATTTCGATGCCCCTTACCGAACCCTAATGTATCAAAGTACTTTAATGTGACATAAATGAAGTTATCATGAATGTTTATAATAAAGAAACAAACTGGCGAATTTCTTTCTGTGTTTCCCACCAGGTGTCATAGTGCCTGAAGTTATGAAAGTAGACGAACATAGGTACCATATTCAGCCAGGAAGCAAGCCTGACCTGAACGAGGCGGATATACCAGGGGCTACAAATTTGTAGGGAGTGATACGTTCTGGGATGGAAAGGTAAGACCGACCAACGAGTCAGCCACATCTAAAAAAAACTTGTTTCCTGTCTGCAATATTGTCGCATATCTAATAAAGGTCTTATCGGCACCTGTCTGCACATTTTAGCGCTCACTGACCAGCGGACGTGTAACTGGAGCGAATCCTGCGCACTCACCGCGCTTGGCCCGCTAACAACGTTACACATCTGAGATTGCACCGTGCGAACTGAGATTGGAAAATTTGCATTCTCAAATGCCATCTAAAGTGGGTAAAATAAACTTTATTATGATGTAGCTTATTCACTTGGAGCGTTGACTTGTAGCGTTGAATTGGATTCAATGTATACGAAATTTATTAGCTCGTAGCTTCATGATACCTAAACACAAAGAAACCTTTTTTTTCCTAAAACTAGCCAGCCAGATATCTTTCGCAGGCAGTTTTGGTGTTACGTTATTTTTAGTATTTCAATCTAATAAACATACATAGGGTACTATGGCAGCACTAGAGCAATAATTGTGAATTGCCGTTGGGGGCTTATTCTGGGATGTCATCTACGCTTTCTCTGGACTACTACTACTATGAATTGGCGACCTCGATAGCCTTTAGTTGCATTTTACGACAGCCGGGGGAGATCTTAAATACATACTTAGTTTTCCCTTCACCATAACAAGTCTCCTACGATAAAATGACCACAACGTGATGTAGGATTCGGTGCTGAATTGCGCAAGACATTTTACTAATTCGACCAGAAAGTTGTACTATCAATTACTCGAAGCTAAACGATGTGAATTGAGTTTTGTAATTTCGTTGCACACACAATTAATTCACACTTCGGCATCGTAGCGAGCGAACGGTTAAAATTGTTATGTTCATGCTTGCTGCTTATAATTTTATTTTATTTTTTCATACTTTTTTTATTTGTGCATTGCCTGCCGTGATTCACTCATGGTCCCGACGGAAAACCAGCGCTGGTGATCACGCCAGTGGCATGCTGAGTTGGGGCCATATCGTGACATTTTTCTTTTTTTGTTCTTATACCCAACTGACACGAATAATTTTTTTTCTATTTTTATTTCTAAAATTAAACGGACTACTAGTAATTTAAATCTATTAAAATTATTATGTATTAATACTTTTATAGGAATAGTTAAATATTATTAATAGCTATTCATTTTTAACGCATTCACTGCCACCGACGCGCATGTGCGTTCACTTATATGCAAGTTTATTCCTGGGGGGCGTGGCTGGCACTGAATGTATTAAAATTATACACGAAGAATACATTTAGATGACGCTTTTATCGCTTTTTCTCCGCTTCGCTCTTGACAAAGCACTCGTAGTCATCACATCGCCGCGAGGGGGTTGAGGACTTTTCCTCCTCGTCTATCATCTTCCAATTCCTTGCAGTCACCTTGAAATAAAGACAATTTTCGAACACGTAGGAAGTATACAACACGCAAATTCCCTAGGAGTAAAGCGCAAGGGGAGCTCCAGTGCGTTCAGTACTGAGATCCTGGAGTCCTCCGCATTAGAGCGCAGATGGCGGTCACCGTGGAGTTTTAAGTGGATAGAAATACCACGTAACCCAGTCATTCCTCGATGACTGGGTACCTGGACTAATTTGTGATTACTTGCCGTAGACTAGCCACATAGGTAGGGCAACATAATCTTGGTGTATTTCATCATTATAATTACCTTACTCCTTAGTTTTTGTTATTCCCAGCAAACTGAGTAAACTACACTAAACATGATATTATATTAATTTTTACACACAATGCGAGGTAACGCGCGTTTTTACACCACACGGAAAGCGATGTGAAATTGTGTACCATACAAAGGCAGTGGGAACATTGAGCTAAAGTTTTTTTAGTTAGTTATCTGTAAATTGTACGTCATTTGTTCCATTATTGTTAATTGTAAGATTGTAAAAGAAAATATTTCACGTAATTTTTATAATTAATACATAGTTGAGCGTTTAATTCGAATACACGGTTATATGCATTACGCGGCAGTTTTCAATAATTGAAGAGACCAAAAGAGCTGCCCATCCGCTCTTAACAATATAATCAGGTGTGACAAGGATCAACTGCTAGTCTTTATAAAAAAGGCATTTTTGCAGCCTCTGTATTACGTCAGGACACACTTATTAGCTTACCTAAAGCTTTAGCAAATTCTGTCATTATACCTCAAAACGAAACCAACCTGCAAGTAGAAGAAGAAGAAGAAAATTTATTTTACAAACCATTACACTGGTAAACTTAAACTAAACTTAAAGACAAAAGTAAAAATGGTAGCAAAAATGGCATCCACTCAGCATATGTCACGCCGCCGATTGAGCGCCGCGCCGCGACGCTGTTCTTCCGTGGAACCAGAGTGGAAAAATGTGTGCAAGACAAACAAGCGGTGCAGTACAAGTACTGACATAATTCCCTTCATTCTTAAAAACCAAGTCCCGTTTGTTGCGATTACTATCCGCTGCATCCACGCAAGCATGCCTGGCGGCGGGCCCGTTACCGGTCAGTGCTCGGACCTCCCTAGTAATGTTACCAAAGTATAACTATAGCTGTACTATATAACTCGTCTGAGGCTTATCCAAGTTGTGCTCTGGAGAAGCATTGTTGCTCTAGCCATCTGAGTTTACAAACTATAGGAGATTTCATTGTAATCGTATTAGGTTACCACTTTCAAAACATTGTTGTTTCATGTTTGTGTTCGATTCTTGGTCTGCTCCGCTAGCGTGCGTGTTTCAAAACTTTATTTTAATTTATTTTTACAATAATATGATTTTTCTAAAATAGGAGACGAGCTGTTGGTGACTTGGAAATAAACTTTATTCCCTGACATATTTTTCCTTAAAAAAAACATTTATTTATGTACAACGAAAATATATATACAAGAACAATATAAAGAAAATTAAAAGTAACTAAAATCTAAAACGGGCCCTTGAGGCATTGTACCGAGGATGCTTTTTCCTTTAGTTCTAACAGTGTACTATCAAATTCGGCTATGGCAATTTGTACACGCCTATATTACAAACACAAAGAAGCTAAGGAATATCTACAAAGTACAAAGGAAAGGAATATTTCACGTCAATTCCTGACAAATGATTAATTAAGTAACTCTAACCAAATGGCTAGATCAATGCAGGATGATTTTAATACAATGCAATAATTAGGTCATAAGGTGAAAACATACGCATTAGGTAGTCAGGATCATCCGTCTTGAAAACGTGACTACATATGACTTGTATGTGGTTTACAATAAGCAAAGTAGTTATTTGCATAATTACCAACTGCACACGAATGGGGGCATAGTTCACTTCATTGTAATGCGTGGCATTGATCATCTTCATCTAAGATGCAACGTGAATTATTGAATCTTAGAAACGACCTAAAACCACACGCGATTATACTACTAATTGGTATAAACTTATGTCCTAGAATGGTGTAAATATTTACATGGGCTTTGGTCAGTTTGGTCCTTGCGTAGGGATTGAGTATATGCGCATATTTTGTAGTATGTACTTACTGATATCTGCGATTTCATCTGTGGATATACAAGGCTCTGGCAACTAAAGGCAAAATTTAAATCTTAAGGTATAACTGTCCTGCAAGATAAACGTATAACGCTTTCAAACGTATGTCGGATTAATCTAAATGTAAATTTTCATCGAAAAAATGACAGACTAGCTGATTTTTTATAACTCTTACCAAAATTATATTTCGGGTAAATTTAATTCCTACGGATAAGAATTCCGTATGCAAAATAAAACGATACACAACAGACATAGGTCATTATACCTAGTTACTATTTACTGCAGAACTCAGAAAATATTTCGCAACTGGCGACAGCTTCCTTATAAGACAAATGAAAGTTTCACTTGAATATATTAGTCATTTCCTTCTTAAAAGGACGTCTTATCTCGTCTAACATGGTTATGTTTCGCAGACGCGTTTCACTTTCTTCGCGACATTCGCGACATTAAAACCACAGATTTTATAATCCTGGTAGTTTAACGGTTGTTACTAGACTTAAGGAAAGGTCGCAAATTAATAATAATAAGTATCTTTCTTTAGTTTCATTCTTAGTTTCCACTTTTCTATATTTTTTTTATAGTCAGCCTCACCGAGACGATTCTAAAGAACTTGAACTATTTGGGATTGCGTTCCACTTCACTATACGTTACCCAATGGCGGACATTATCTGACCATATCCTTAATGTTACAAGAATATTGTAGCCTTATTGACTCTCCCTAGTCGAAGTTATATAAACTAAGGAGCTTGTTATTTTCGCTGTCCTTTATAAAACTAAAAAGCCTTCCAAACTAAGAACTGTAAAACAATAAGACATGTGAATACTGGTTAGAAAGCTTTTATCAACTTTCCAATAAAAATAAACGTTATCATTACCAGTGCGAAGAGAGGGTAATGATACCTAAGTCAAAATGGAAATTGAGCTCAAAGTTTACCGACAAATAAAAAGTGCCATCGCAAAAAATCATATTTGCAAAACATATCCCGCACAACACCTGTAATATACCTAATATTACAGGTGTTGTGCGGGATATGTTTTGCAAATATGTTTTTTTGCGATGGCACTTTTTATTTGCCCTATACATTGTTAAATAGTACAAAAGCTTCTTTCTAAGCAATACAATTTTTGTGATTGACTTTCACTGCACTATATAGTGTTAAATCGCTAAATTTAGAGATTAGGACGAAAAAGGCAATTAAATAGCAATAACCATAACATTATTTTTTGCCATAAGACTTCATCTTAGACAATGACATTTTGGTTACAAAAGGTCAGGTCGTGGTTGAGAACTTAATTTCTCGCCAATTACTTATTCCAGCGATAACCAAAATATGTTGACCCACGAGATCTAAAAAGAGTAACTTGAAACCAGGCTCCGGTTAATCTGGTTGATGTTAACGCTTTCGTTTGTAAATGCAAATGTCAGGAAATCTAGCATTTAGTGAAAAGTGATGTTTGTATCATTTATATGAGCTCAGTTAGACTGGATAATTTGAAACGTGCAAAGTAATCAAGTTATATCATAGATGTTATACATGTAACACTAAAAACTGACAGTGATTGAGTTACAAGTCATAGCATAGGTCATTCTCATTTTCTTATCACAGCAGTGGCAAGGTGTCTATAGAACTCGATTGCCAAATGTTTGTCTATTTTAAGAGTCCGTATCTTACGGTTCTTAAAAACAAGTAAGACATTAGTTCTGCATTACCTACAGAAATATTTGACGCAGCGCTACTCGAGCACATGCATAATTTCCAGAGCCATTATATCCAGAATAGTGACATTCCTGACTGTGAAATGAAATGATACGGATAAAAACAATTTGCAAAAAAGACTGCCGTATCGAAGACAATAGAATGCAAGTTTATATATCAAAAGTCAGATACCTCTTGAGGCTCATACTTTACTTACGGTTAATCCCAACGAGCACGTGCCTCGTTTAAAATAACTTTTTCGACTCATATAGATTAGCATAATCGAGACACAAAAATGCCCTTACACAACTAATCTAAAATGTCAACAGATAAGACACAAAAATGTAACGACTCAATTAGAACCAAAGGACGTATGTATATCAGACCATTTACATAATTTACATAATAGATTGTACGGGCGGGGCTCTTCCGTCATTGTTCTAAGTTTTTGATTAATAGACAGACAAACAGATATGTCACCAACATTGTTTTTGACTGATAACATCGTTAGGAATGGTTGCTTTATTAAATAAGTATAATAATGTATACGCTATGGCCGTATAGGTACAGTCAAGTGCAATAATATGTATCGATTTAAACCTCTCATCTAACGACACCTTAATTGGCCGACATAAGAGCTATTTTGCACTTCACTGTACAGGGAAAAAATTACCACTAATGACGGACAGTGAAGAGTTTCTCTTTCAGCTTAGGCATAAGTGCTTTCTTATGTCCGGCAGATTTTCAGATGTTCTCCTCTAGTCGGATTTCTCAACCGCTTCACAAGAACTTTTTGAGCAGCCTTTTGGGAATTTTTCAAAATGGGTCCGCCTGTATATCAACAAATTATACTCACGATTACTACAGCTCACAGAGTTACCAGGTAAACTAGTGATTGACACAATACTTTGTCAAACTCTAGCACACCAATTATTTTGTGTAACATACAATTCGCACTTGTGCGGCCCGAAGGCATTTATCTGTAGGCGGTTAATCAAAACAGTGACTTGACAAATGAATATTCAATATTATTATACAGATCATTATATTCAAATATACGAAATAGTTAACATGATGATGAAACTGCTTTTATTAAAGTTTAATATCAAACTATCCTAGAATCTAATAACATCTTAAAATTATTATCTTCTTTTCATTAACACACACAATTACCTGAATCACTGTTATATGAAACTGCGAAGGCGATACGTGTTCCCAGTTATTACTGCGTACTATGCTAACATATACTCTTTACTAAATTATGGCGTCATTTACTGGGGTAACTCGACTGACGTACAGTCCACTTTTGTTTTGCAGAAAAAGTGCTTGAGAATTATCTTTCGCATGAACAACAAACAATCACTCCGAAATGTTTTCAAAGAGCAAGGCTTCCTAACATTAACTAGCATATATATATACGAGCTCTGTAACTTTGTTAAAAGTAATAAAGATTACTTCACAACACTAGCTTCTCAACGCGACAACCTACGCACTCAATATAGGTACAATTTGACATTGCCTTTGGTAAAAAATAAAACTTATGATAAAAGCACATTTATTAGTGCCATTCGAGTTTTTAATCAGCTTCCAAATGAGTTAAAAATGTTGGATGACATACAATTTAAACGTAATTTAAAAAGATGGTTAATTAAGAAAGGTTTCTACTCATTAAAAGATTTTTTTGGATTTGCGTCTTAGAAGAAAAATAATGTATAATTAATATATGTGTTTTGTTTCCTTAGTTTTTAGGTAAATATTGTACACCCGAAATGGGTAACCGTTGGAACCTATACATTTATTATATCACCTATGTAACACGGTTAAACAATAAAGATTTTCTATTCTATTCTATTCTATTCTACTTACCGAACCTATAAGTTTTATAATGTATTAATCTATTATAATATATATATATATATATATATGTGTGTGTGTGATGTGATCCCAGTTGGTAGAATTAAATGAATTTATTATTATTAAGTATCGTTTATTGTAAGTTACTATAGAACACTTTTCTGTAACCCTTCCCGTTTCTTTTTCATCGTATTTCTTTCCGCAACTTAAGACTACTTCTCTGTATCAATCGCATCTCAAACCGATCAATTAACAATAGCAGGCAGGTAATGACCTCATGCATTTAATACCGCCGTGGGTTATCAACACGATATTACGGTAGGTACTCAAAGCAGCACGACTTCCAGTGAGGCAAGCGACGAAAATATAGGTGACTTTAAGAACAGGAATGCTGAGACATCATAAAAAACAACTTTTATAACAAGAACCCTATAATGTCATATTTACTAGCCGTCATGATGCTGACGCAGGATATTGTAGTTTGTCGAATTAACATTGATTAGTTCATATATTTCTGTAGCAATTAGGTGTATTGGTATGTTTATTATTAAAATGGTACGGGCATGTAATGAGGAGGGATGAAAGCCATGTAACCAGGAAAGTATTGGATATTAATGTGGATGGATGCAAGAAACGAGGTAGGCCAAAGAAAAGGTGGATGGATTATGTGAGGGATGATATGAATAGGAAAGATGTGAATGAAGAGATGACGCGTGACAGAGATATATGGAAGAAAAAGACATGCTGCGCCGCCCCGAAATAAATGGGAAAAGGGCAAGAGAATGATGATGGTATGTTTATTATTAAAAGCATGAACATAATTAGTTTTAAAGTAGTCGACGTGAATTAGACATTCTGAAAGTACTCTATTTTCTATTTAGGCTGAGTTGCACCGACTTACGATCACAGACTGATCAACGTTAAATATGGCGCCGGCAGCTGTCATCCCATAGAAACTTGTCAAACTTTCCATACATTCAAATTTTAACGAACACAGCTTACGATTACAGACGGTTTGGTGCAACCCAGCCTTAGGCTGTATTTCACAAATTCCTCTTGCTTTATAGTTTATACCCTTGCTTCAAACACTTTGAATATAGAGAGTAATATTAAATTAGCAAATTAAGCGACTGGCTAATTTAACTCTCTATAGAGCAAATCCTAACTATTATATACCACTAGATCCTACAATCATTTCAATAAGTTTTAATCCACAAGGAAATCCCTTTCTACAATCGTGATCCATATTGCGGCCGTACCTCTCACTTCAGTTCTTGCCCTTTGACGATCACGCTTGACTAGTATCCGCTTTCTGAGATCATATTTAAATACAATAATGTGAATAAATTGTCTATCAACTTCTAGTTAATCCGTGAGGTATGGAGTATAAAATGACGACTGGTAATGATGAATAATGTTAATATGATGGACAATCGGATTCTTTGCCATGGAAACCGGAGGCCGATATTATTTAGCTAAACATATATCAAACATACCTATGAGATATGTGATTATTAAAGCATTCAGAAATGTTATAATACGTTAACAAATATCAATACAACGTGATTCTGCAGTATATATTTTTTTGCTTTTAATGTAACTACTACACAGTGAATGCCCCATAATAGAATTTAAATACTAAATGGAGGTTTTATCAGTACTGAAAATAGACTTAACTACTATTATTCTGCCATTGATTTCACCCGCATCTGTCTAATTTCCAATTAAAACAAATGCCTTGAAAGAAGCATCGACTATAAAACTTATTTTGTTAACAAACGTTTACCAAGACTTACGGGTCATTTTAAGGACTTGAATTTCATTATTGTACAAACCAGTACAAAGTAGAAGTAAAGAATCGGAATGGAGAAAAGCGGTCTTAATAAATCTATGAGTATCAAAAACGCACCAGGAAATCTCCTTTATGATATTTTACGTCTTTAAATTCATATTTTGATGGTAATGATTTATTAAATAATTAAGTCTCGAATAAACACTGCGACACATCCTTAATAAATAAAAAATAAAGCAATTTTGCAACTCTTCTTAATCGTCCTTTCACTCTTGACGGAGTGGCCGTGGACATTTTAGGTCTAATCCTTACGCTTGCTACCAGAACTTTGCTACACGCCCATCATTGTCATCACCATTTTTGCACTTACGTTACAGTTTTCCCTGAACAAAACATAACATAACAGCGCGTTGCTTTATGCATGCAATTCGTTCCAAACGTCAAATATTATAAAAATAAGAATTGTTTAAAAATGAATAATAGATCACCTGTACAACACAAAAGAAAGATAATTACCGTGACACATCCTATTTTGTAATATATAGCAATTGTTCAGGTGTGGACTGCGAGTATTTAGTGCGGCAAAATAAACACATACGTTTTGGACATAGAGTCTGATTTTGAGTTCTGAATTTATAGAGTATACTATCAGAGCAAAATAAGTACGGACTACGGAGAGGACCCTCGAGACGTCTATCGGAACAAACCCAAAACGAGACCCGAAAGACCCAAAAGGAGATGGCGGGACGACTTGGACGCATTCTGCTCTAATTGACGGGAGCCTTTGCCCAGTAGCAGGAGAACTAATCAGGCTAAAAAAAATATTTATCACAGCTGGGTCTTTTTAACATTTCGTAGCCAAATGGCAAAAAACGGTAACCTTATGGATTCGTCATGTCTGTCTGTCTGTCCGACCATATGTCACAGCCGATTTACTCGGAGACTATGAGCAGTACATTTATGAAATTTAGTAGGAAGGTGTATGTTATGAACCGCTATAGAAATATAATGTGAAATTTTGAAAAAAATATTAAACTGGGGGGCACACCATACATGTCATGTAACAGGGGGTCAATTTTTTTTTAATGCACAATGGCGTGTGGGTTATCTATGGACAAGCCTTCACAAATGACATGGAGGTTACTAGAAAACTTTTCCATTTTAGTCAACCGTTGGCGAGATATTAGCTGTCAAAGTGGTAAAAAGTCCCCCCCCCTCCTCTAATTTCCAAACTATGAAGTATAAAATTCTGAAAAAAATCATGTTGATGCAAATTAATAAACACTTTCAACGATAATTAGTTTGAACAAGATAGGTTAAACGGTTTTTGAGTTATTTCTGAAAAACTGTCTTTCCCAAACAAAAGGGCCGGAGTGCCGTAAGTTTCCTATGAAGATAAGACTTTGTTTGATTAAATGTATTTTATAGTGGTTTTAAATGTAGATTAGGAGGTGTTGGTACGGAACCCTTCGTGCGCGAGTACGACTCGCACTTGGCCGGTTTTTTTTACACTATATAACAGCAGCAGGGTATTTTTAACAATTTCACTTCACACAGGATTAATCTACGATTAGTTTTTTAAACCACGGCGGTGGCAAACAAGCGTACGGCCCGCCTGATGGTAAGCGGTCACCGCAGACTATGGACGCCTGCAACTCCAGGGGTGTCACATGCGCGTTGCCGACCCTTTAAAAATGTATACACTCTTTTTTTATTCTTATTTATTTATTTATTGTATACAATTTTGTTGCTGGTAGGTTTATTGCTACACCACATCCCTAAGAGTTATTTTTCCGAATGGATATCATTTCCGAGTTTAAAAACTCCAAAGACAGCGGATTTTTAGATTCATCTGGATTTTATACTGATCTGACTTATTTATATACCTATTCAATGTTGCCCTCTGCGACCTGTGTTTAAATGAAAATAGCTGTAATTTTTTCAGCCAATTGATAATTTGGAATTTTTGTGTGTTGCCCAGGTTTAAGGCTTATCTATACTAATATTACAAAGCTGAAGAGTTTGTTTGTTTGTTTGAACGCGCTAATCTCAGGAACTACTGGTTCGAATTGTAAATTCCTTTGGTGTTGGATAGTCCATTTATCGAGGAAGGCTTTAGGCTATACATATAACATCACGCTGCGACCAATAGGAGCGAAGACGCAGAAGAAGTCGCGGGAAACAGCTAGTTCTAAGTAAATGATCAAATCAAGGCAAAAATTAACTCTCATTTACATTAATAGAGAAATACCCTCAATCTCTAGCCCCGTTTTACATTTTGTAATGAAACAGGTCTGTTTAAGGCATGGAAATATCTAAAAACTGGTTCCGCCTCAGTGCGTCGATCAACTACAAATTATTCGAGTCTAGAAAGGTTAGCTCAGCTGTTTAAATAGATGTTAGTGTCACAGTAGTCAATCTTAATCAGTATCTTGAGTTGTCGTCAAAATAAAAGAAAAAAGCTGTTGAGTAAAACAAACTTGAAATGAACGCCCCTCCAGTTTGATTCCATTTCCGCTGACATCTGATTAAAAATATGTATAAAGAAACTCACTCTTTGAAATAGTGTGAACCTATGAACCTAAATGGTCACATACGGTATAGTTTCAGAGGATTTTCCTGCCTCGGACGCTCCAGTTGTGGAGTGAGCTCCCTGCTAAGGTTCTCCCGTGGGACTGCAGTATGGGATTTTTCGAGAAAGGAGTGTATCAATTTTAAAAAGGTCGCCTGTGACAACCCTTAAGTTGAGGCGTCCATAGGCTGCGGTGACCACTTACCATTAGGTAGGCCGTATGCTTGTTTGCCACCGACGTAGTATTAAAAAATCGTCTACTAGGACCCTAGAAAGTGTTTATTATAACAGTGGTTTTACTGGTAGCTACACAAATAATTTTGGGGAAATTATTTTTGCCTCTCGATGTTTTCCTTTACCGAAAAACTAACAATTAATATCAAATGATATTCCGAACATTACTCGTAGTTCTAAAAGCTTATTGGTACCAGCCGGGATTCAAACCCACGACCGTCGCTTGACGGTCACAAGCTAAAAAGCGCTACGCTACCGTAGTTTTTTGTGCATGTTGAAACATGTTTCATATTAACATATCATTGTTGGGCAGTTTTACAAAGTCAACCAACTGATTGTTCTTCTATTGTGGCAGTATTGCCGGTGCGGTAGGCGGGGCTCGTAGCTCATACATAAAGGTTGCCTACCTTTGGTTTGTATGATCGGGCTGACAGCGACCCGCCCTCTGCAATGTGAGCGTTGAGCAATGGAATGTCGAGCTACTGTTTTTTAACTATTCCAGTTACATTTGAAAAATAAGAGCAATTAAGCTATCGTGGTAAATCTCATTAACATCTACGTAGGGTTTTTTTACGAGGGAGGGGGGAGTTTATTTAAGTTCCATAGACAGCTGGTGCCTTTGGCAGTTACTTCATCACCATTATTACCGTAATTATTATACCGTCTGTCGATTTTTTTTTTATTATTAAAAATGGGATTGCTCTTGGCCAGCATCTAGCCAGGGGGCAAAGATGAGGCCGACGATGAAGCGAGCTCACCCAGAAGATGCCTATTCACTCGTGCCTTAAAAAGGTCCAGGTTATATGAACTCGGAAATACAGACGCCGGCAGAGAATTCCAAACCTTAGAAGTGCGCATTATAAAAGAAGATGCAAAGCGCTTGGTTCGAATTAGAGGAATTTCGACCAGGTAAGGATGGTAGCCAGCCGTACGTCTGGATGTCCGATGGAAGAAGGGGGAAGGCGGTATGAGCTCATGGAGCTCCTGAGCACACTCACCGAAGTACAGATTGTTATTAGAGTCCAAGCGACTCTATTGTGAGTCTAAAAAAAAATATTTATATATTTTATTGGGAAACATACAGCACATAAAAGTACAGAAAAACATTGGCCAAAAACAATTTCCACTAGAAATAATTTCACAAATTTATTTCTCTGTCAAACATGGTATAAATATGTATATGAAAATTACAGTTATGAATTTAAAAGGAATGAGAAGGAAAAATAAGAATTAAACTAACGCAAGCCTAATTTTTTAATGAGAAGAAAGAAATACAAAAATACTAATAATAATACTACAATAGTACATTACTACAGAGGCCGGGACGTAAGGGGTTGCCGGCCGAAGACATATTTAGACGGCCGAGCACAGCGAGGTCGGATAGGTCTGAGGCGGGCAACCCCATATTTCCCGCCGAGGTATGTATAGTGCTTTTCTCAAACATGCACTGAAATAAACAACAAAAAAAAAGTTTTATTTTTTAGTGGCAGAATGTCATGGTGCCTGTGCCACAATTTATGTGGAATGGAAATTAAAAAAGAGGACTTTGCCGGCCTAGGCCTGCAAGATTTGTATGAAATTCCATTAACGACCTCTTGTCCTAGTCGCACCTGAAACGTTATACTTCGCAGCCTGTTATAAGGAACATAACATCAATATTTCATTGCATGTTTGAGAAAAATATATTTTTTTTACATAACCTAGCCTTACTTTTGGGCTTTCTAATGTGTAAATAAGGATTTGAAATCCAGTGACTGGCTTGTTTCAAAGATACCGGCTTTTTTAAGACTTTTCATACAAGCCACTTTCGAAACTTGACAACCTTAATTTAAATCAAGGACTAATATTGTAACCAATCAGTATCTAACAACATCAATTTTTCCCTAAACTAAACACCACGTAAAACGTTGTCTTCGTCCGTTTGTGTTATGCGTGACCGACAAAATACATTATGATGCCATGTTGACTTATAATTACCATAACCTCACATTACCGTCACGTGGATTACTCATTACCATCGTCGATTACCATTATCCCCCTATCATCAATCTGAAGAAGTCAACTTCCTCTGGACATCGTGTCGTCTATTAAGCCTTTCCGTTTGATACTCGACCTTTGCTGTAACGACCGTAAGAAACAATTACTGGACGGGGCAATTATATTCCATTCAGAAATAATTTAGGATTTTATCAGCATAATGTGGATGTAAAAATCCTTGGGAAAACCGCAAAATAATGAAATCTTTGTAGGAACAAATTACGTATCACGCCTACGAGTACCTTACTGTTATGAAGTTTTTAGGTCTTGTATAAGAAATTGACGGCATATCCAAATAGAATTTTGCACATAAGACCTACAAGTGACGACTACTTTAGCATATCTAGTTGGTAGAGATCATGCCTACGAAGTTGGTGGTCCCGGGCTCGAATCCCATTCAGGATATTTATATTTGTGATGAATAAAACATTTGTTTCGTAGTCTTGGATGTTTTCTATGTATTTAAGTATGTATTTATCCATATAAGGATGTATATCTTCGCCTAGTACCCACACTATAAGCTTTTCTTAGTTTGGTACTAGGTCGATTTGTGTAAGATGATCCGCAAATATTTATTTATTTAAGAGTGCGCAGTACGTTCGGTTCTCCATACAAACGTATCTTTGTTTTTTTATGGGGGACAATCTTACACAAATAGACCTAGTCCCAAACTAAGCAAAGCTTGTACTATGGGTACTAAACGACGATATATATACTTATATAGATAAATACATACTTAAATACATAGAAAACATCCAAGACCCAAGAACAAATATCCGTGATAAATGCACAAATAAATGCCCTGGCCGGGATTCGAACCCGGGACCTCTAGCTTCGGAGGCAGAGTCACTACCAACTAGGCTAAACAGGCCGTCAAATCATTTACGTTCTCATTTTAAAACGCCATGCTAGAATGACATGAAACTTTGTATACACAAAGGGATCCGGCATATCTAGGTCAGAATTTAGTTTCTGTTGCTTGAAATTATGATGGAGAAAAAATACAACGATTATTAAGGTTTTCATACAAGCCGTAAAAAACTCAAAAAACCGCTGTATTTTTTTTTTCTTTTACAATTTCAAGCAACAGAAACTAATTTCCGATCTAGATATGCCGGATCCCATTGTGTATAAAAAATTTCATGATATTCTAGCGTGGCGTTTAAAAATGAGAGCATAAATACGTTTGTATGGAGAACCGAGCCCTCTTAAATAATATTACTCTATCTCCCTTTTTACACCCACCTCAGTGACACCTTTAGTTAGACACACATTACCTGTAAGCATTAGGTTAAGAAAACCTTTCACGTCCAAAGAACACACATGAAATAGGGAATGCGTTACACATATGTATGTATATGAATCAATAGCCTATATATTTCCCAACATAATTATTCAGCGTTTGTTTCAGTCTCAAGGCGAGTTACAATGTACGAGGCCCGAATTGTCTCCGCAGCCTTGCATCAACAACATTAGCATGGAACCACAGATAACGTCCATTGAGATTAAGAATATATCGATATTTCAATCTGAACGACAGTATTTATTTGCATTTCATTTGTTCAGTTAAACTGTCGAATGTATTAAGGTTTACTTCTGGGGCTCGGTCACAAATACCACAATAACAATATGGCAGTACAATTATAATTTGCGGCAACCCACCACCACCATATCAGCCCTAGGACGTCCACTGCTGGACATAGGCCTCCCCCTATTTCATGGGGGGTAAATGCCATAATCGCCACGCTTGGCATGCGGGTTGGCGATCGCAGTATCTCCACCGCATTCTAGGAATGCTGCTGCCCATTCCCCGGTGGTGGTGAGGCAACCCACTGTGGGTTAAATGATTCCGTAAACTTCTATCCTATTATTCCTTCTCACTTATTAAACAGACTTTTTTTGTGTGTATTTTATGTTTTCATATTACTTCATTAATACGTATTTTCTAAATGGTCACTTAAAATTAAATTGTTGGTCTTAATTGTATCTACTAGTGGCTCTGTGAGCTGCAGACTACGCATTTTTTTTTCTAATCACAAAATTTCCAAATAAAAGACTAAAAAATTCTATATACCTAATTATCGAGCCTGCTCACAAATTTTCACAAATATCGGTTGAGAAATGCGACCTGTAGAGGACAACCGGAAATCCAGACATCTGGACATCCGGACATTTCAATCATTTTTGTCGAAGCTTAAACATGTGCTTAAACGGAGTCTTTCGTTCAACTCGGGCGACTATGGCGTTCCAAACTTCCATGGCCTGTAGGTAATGTCTTGGGTATTAAAAGTGATAAGATCCTTATTGCCCTTAAGTTTATGGAACCGAAAACTAGATCAAAACTAATTATATTTGGCGTCGAAACTCTAGGTCCATGGGGTCCCAGCGCGCATAAGTTATTTGCAGAAATTGCGAAGCGTCTGGTTGACGTAACTGGTGACCGAAGAGCTGGCGGTTTCCTCGCTCAACGTATCAGCATTGCGATACAGCGAGGAAATGCCGCCAGCATCCTCGGTACAATGCCTCAAGGGCCCGTTTTAGATAGTTTTAATTTTCTTTATATTATTTTGGTTAAGTATTCTTGTATATATTTTCGTTGTACATAAATAAATGATTACCTATTATATTTTGAATCGTCTTATGTTGTCTACGGTCGATTGCAAATACTCTACATTAACATTGTACGTACATCCATTACAAAAGCCACAGCCTCTTAACAGCACATTACCAATTCATCAGCCAGTATGGTAATGTTTATGTTCCCATCTTTGTTTCATCGCAGGGCAAGGTTGCACTGTCGATTCAGAACATGGGTACTCGTAACTATCTTACACTCGCTACTTATGGGTTAGGGACAGAAATATCGAGGTCTACATGCCGTGGCCGTGGTTTCAAACTTAAGATATATTTATTAATACGTTCAGTTACAAAACTAAACATAATCTAATGAACAATTCGTTTTATTTTGGATGATAATGAACCATAATAAGGTATAATTTTGTATGTATCTTAAATGATGGTTCAGCTGTTAGCTGTGTAAATTATTCAGTTTGTGGGTTTAGGTTCCGAGGTAATATGAATTGCTTAGGTGTTGGATCACGGAATATGATAATGCGTATAATTAAGTATATGTGTTGCTGAGAAACACGCAAATATTTACAAATGTTAACATAGGCGCTATAATTGCATCATTATTAAGCTAAGTCTAATAATTGTTCAGTAATGACATGACCAAATAAATATGGAAACAAAGCATACATTGGATTATATACATACTAAATTATCAGGATCACTTAGACTCCTATATATGGAGTATAAAATTACAAATGTAAATTCTCAATGGAACTGTCAAAACAAAAACGCAGAAAAGAGGGCCGACAAAGTCTATGAGGAATTTATTAGAATGGAATAGATTAGGTATTCGTGACAATGACAGAATATCTACAGAATATAGACAATATAAAAATCAATAGTCGGTAGCTAAATACAAGTATGGCACTAATGGTATGATACGGTTTCATCCTAACATGATGGGCGTCATAGCCAGCACTCATCAATCGATGGAACCGTCGGGCGAGTCCCAAGTGCCTATGGTGAATAATTTTATTAACAAAAATCGAAATTACAAGCAATGCCACGGGGCGTGGATATGCTGTGTGCTTTTTTGGGCCGGCTCTCGCAACGAACAAAGTTTTATTCAAATTAAGACAAGGAAAAAATGTGCAAGTGCAAATTACTGTCAGTTCGCACGTAATGTGAATATTACATTACCTACAATAGGGTTACCATACCATTGGTAACTGTGATTTTATCATTACAATGCAGGTGTCTGTTGTAACTAATAATGTTGTTAATTAGTTTTATTGCTGTTGTTTCTCCAACGAATAAATAAATAAATAAGTAATAGACATGATGTTCTGAGGGCGAACTAAGACCATTTAAAACCGTAGATTTAAATAAATATTTAAATTGTCGTACCTAAGATTATTTAAGTTATCTTCTCTTCTCGGTATTTATTTATAACTTGAATGTTAGAAAATATGGATAGATGCCATCTATGCAATGACAGCATGATTTTATGTACAATTATTATGAATTAACCCATAGACAATGGTTCCGTAGATTTTTCAAACAAGAACAGTTATCAACAATTGTTGACAACCCTATTCTCTTGCCGTACTAAAACAACAGCGTATGCGATAGTAACAGTAGCATAATTATATTAATTATACATCACAGCAACCGGCCGGGCAATGTTAGATTAACTCCTAGTATCATTAAGTAATCATTGCGATTTTTAACTGCATATCTGTGATCTTATATTTGGAGTTGTTGTTTTATAGTTCCAGGCTAAAGCTACACTGTGTAAATGATATATAAAAAGCAATAGTAGATATGTTACTTTAGGAAATAAAAAAAAACGCGGCAGACTCCTTTTTTTAAAGTACTGGCCAGAAAAAAGCCATAAACCGTGAGCTATAGAAGAAAGAGAAAAAGTAGGTATATAGGTAAGGCGCAGCGTGGGTAGCCTCCCCACACGCTCCCCACAAGGTGGACTGATGACCTGGTAAAGGTCACAGGGTGTACACGGGGGAGGTCCCAAAAATAATACCGATTGTTCTATCTATATCACACATATGTATTCGCACAATGACTCACATACATATACGGTACAGTATTAGCTTAAGATTAAATAAACAATGTTTGCTGAGGTTCTTGATAAACCAAGTTAACACAGCGTTCGTTAGTTTCCCGATGTAACAGCGCCATCTAGGGGTGACTTTTGAAACAAAGTTTAATAAGGATTATCTTACTTGCGCGCGTAGAGAGTTATACTAGTTAATTAGTGATTTTTTTTTTACAATCTAGCAGTAATTTTTAAAGAAGTATAATATTATAACTATGGAATTGTATTAGCGATTGAACATACCGCCCACCAAGGACAAAATGAGACATGTTGTCCTTAATTCCGCCCACCATACCACTAGCAAACAAGTGGATTTACTAATTATCAAATAACAATTAAATAGCTTAGCAACAATTAAATATTTCTCACAAACCAAGTTATATTGCATATTACTATTGTGGTGATTTCCACAAAAACAAAACAAAAAAGTAACAATTATTTTTCTACAGGAAGAACACAGATCTTTCCTACGGATCTTTTTATGATACCACTCTTGCATTTTAAACTAACGACACGTGTAATGCCGTCCAATCCAGGGTGTTTATTTGTAATTTTACCGTATAACCACTTAGCCGGAGGAAGGTCATCCTCTTTGACCAAGACTACATCTCCAACAGCCGGTTCCGAGACTTGATTGCCCCACTTGTACCTATGGTAAAACTGTGTCAGGTATTCACGCGACCAGCGACGCCAGAAATCTTGGACCATTCTTTGAGTGAGCTGCCATCTTCTTAAACTGCTGATGTTTTCTGCTTCATAATTGTAGTCTGGCACCAAAACTAAGGGCTCTCCTACCAGAAAATGGCCAGGAGTTAAAGGCATTGGATCGTTGCAATTTTCAGTAATTTTAGAAATTGGTCTCGAATTAAGGCATGCTTCGACTTGGGCCAATACGGTAGCCATTTCCTCGTACGTCAAAGTTGAGTTACCCACGACTCTTTTGAGGTGATACTTCGTGGATTTAATACCAGCCTCCCAAAGGCCCCCGAAGTTCGGAGAATGCGGCGGTATGAAGTGCCAATTCGTGCCATTTGTGGCCAGCTCGTCTACTATCTCCGAGAGCAAAGAAGCCTTTTCATCCGCAAATAAATGTTTCAATTCTCGAGCTGCACCCACGAAGTTTGTGCCGTTGTCACTCCAAAGATCTGTGCACTGACCACGGCGTGCTGTAAATCGCTTGAAGGCAGCTAAAAATCCTTGGGTCGTCATGTCACTAACTGCCTCTAAGTGGATGGCTCGTGTAGCCATGCATACAAAAAGACAGATATAGCCTTTGTACGCATGGTGACCTCTGCCCTTTGAGGTTCTTATGTTTATTGGACCTGCGTAGTCCACTCCGCTGTGACGGAACACTCGGGTACCAGTCCCTCTTGCGGTGGGTAGCTGCCCCATTAGCTGATGCTGAGTTGCAGCAGCATATCGTATGCAGACAACGCACTTTCGCACAAACATACTCACCAGATTTTTTGCCCCCACTATCCAGTACTTGGACCTTAAATAATTTAACATTAGCTGTGGAGCTCCATGTAAGGTCCTTTCATGTGCATCAGCCACTATTAAATTAGTGAGATGTGACTTGTGGGGCAAAATTATGGGGTGCTTCATCTCTTCACTAATTTGTGCATACTGAAGTCTTCCTCCTACTCTTAATATTCCTTCTGCATCCAGCGTTGGATTTACAGAGGTAAGTTTACTCCTTTTACTAATCGGTTTTTGTTGCTTTAAGTTCAGCATTTCCTCAGTAAATTGTTCGGCTTGAGTAAGTTTTATGCATGACATCAAACTGCCTTGTATTTCTTGACTTGTTAACCACTTATTGAATACTTGGCCTTGACACCTTTTAACAAATCTTTTACAGAAAGCCAATATGCGGATCAACTTTCTCAGGTTAGAAAACCTAGACATGATTTTTGTTTCAGACCTGATGTCTTCTTCGGCTGTAGCACAGGTATGCATGAGACATAACTTGTTATGTTTTTCTTCCAACTTCGTTTCCTTGACACTCATGTTTTTGTAATTTATGTTTCTTTGTTTCAGCCAGGCCGGACCCTCTTTCCAGAGCAGCTCATCGACTGATTGGTAAGTACCTCTCGAGGCACAGTCAGCAGGGTTGTCTTTCGACACGACATGGGACCACTGTTGGGGTTCCATTGAGGTTATGATTTCAGAGACGCGATTCGCCACGAAAGTCTTCCATCTATTCGGGCGACTGTTCAGCCAAGACAGCACAATTGTTGAATCGGTCCAGGCGTGAAGTTTCATTTTATCGATGCCCATTACGTCCGCTACTTCTATTAATAGCCTCGCCAAGAGAACTGCGCCACAGAGTTCCAACCTCGGAATAGAAATCTGTTTGATCGGAGCTACCTTCGTTTTGGCCGTGACTAAAGAAACGTGTACTTCACCATTACTGTCGATGACGCGAGCGTAGACTACTGCTGCAAATGCATCTGACGAAGCGTCACAGAAGCCTTGCAATTCCAGAGTTTCGTCACCGACACTAGACAGGATCCATCGGGGGATCTTAAAGTTGGTAAGTTGGGCCAAACCTTCTCTGTAGGTGACCCATTCTTTCAGCAATTGTACTGGAACCTCTTGATCCCAGTCAATTCCCGAAAGCCAAAGTTTCTGTATGAAAATTTTAGCTGTTATGATCACCGGTGCCAGCCACCCTAGGGGATCAAATAGTCGTGCAATGTCTGAAATTACATTTCTTTTGGTTAATGGCATTTTTGGTGGGGGAAGCTGCACTGCGTATTCGAACTCGTCGGTGTTCCGATTCCATGTAAGTCCTAAAATTTTCATAACTGTGTCAATTTTAAGTTCCACGTTTTCTGTTTCCTCTACGTTTTCTTTTTTAATTTCTTGCATTAACTCTTTGTTGTTCGTTGTCCATTTCTGTAATTCGAATCCTCCCTTTGCTAATAATTCAATGAGTTCCTTGTATATCTTCTTTCCTTCTTCCACAGTTTGACATCCGGTCAGTAAATCGTCCATATAAAAATGGTGCAGCACTCGCTCCGCAGCCAAAGGTACAGTTGCTCCTTCATCATACGCGACCTGATGCAACGCGCGGACTGCTAGATATGGCGCGGATGCTGTTCCAAAAGTTACTCTCAGCAATTTAAAGTGACCTATCTCATCCTGCGAGTTTTCTCGCCACACGATTCGTTGGAAATCTGTATCACTATCATCGACCTTGACCTGTCGATACATCTTTACAATATCTGCGACTAGGCAGATAGGATTCATGCGCCACCGAAGAATGATGTGACGTAAATCATCTTGTAAGGCCGGTCCTACTAATAAATCTTTGTTAAGAGAAACTCCATTAATTCCGGGACACGAAGCATCGAAGACGACCCTCAATTTTGACGTGGTTTTGTCTTCCCGAATTACCGCATGGTGAGGTAAGTACACTACATTCGACTTGTGTTTTTCCCTTTCAGTTAATCTCTCCATGTGGCCTAAGTCGAGGTACTCGTTGATGACTTCGGTGTATCGAGCTCGCAGCTGGGGATCACTGGAAAATCTTTTCTCCAGTTGCATAAAACGTCTTGTAGCTATGGCTTCAGATTTACCGTACTTACAACTAGGATCTGCATCTCGGAACGGAAGCTTAACAATATATCGGCCAGTATCGTCTCTTTTTGTGGTTGCACTAAATATTTCCTCGCATTTCTGTTCTTCTTCGGTGTAAGTTCCATTTGGAGATTTTATCGGCATGTCTGCCTCAAGTTCCCAAAACCTTTTGAGAAGCTCATTTTCGTTGACTTGAACGTGGTTTACACTTATGTTGTGGTGTTCTGATGAATCAAGTGCATGAATGGGTCCCGACAAAATCCAACCCAAAGAAGTTTTTTGGGCTACGATTGCACCTGAAGATCCTTTGATTAGTCCGTCTTCTAAAATACGACCATAGACGTCAGCTCCAAGGAGTAAATCAATCTTGTTTGGTTCGTTGAAGGATGGATCGGCTAGCTTGAGGTTGTTGAACTCGGACCATAGTTCGACAACAATCCTCTTTTCTGGTAGGACAGATGTCAGCTTGTTCAACACAAAGGCATTAACACTAAATTTAAGTTTTGGATCAAGAAGTGATTGAATATCTACATTGACCATTGCCTTAGACGCTAAAGGCGCGCCTTCGTCACTTCCCAAACCCGAAATTGTGCTTTTGTGTTGAATCTTCCGCAGTCCTAGTAATTGGACAGCGGACTCTGTGATCAAAGAAGCCTGAGATCCCTGATCGAGCAAACACCTGAGTGTGATTCCTGAGCCATTTCTCGATTGTGCCTTGACTAAAGCCGTTGCTAGTAAAACTTGGTTACGACTAGTCGAAAAATGACTCATGACATGGCCACAAGTGGGTTCATCGTGCGAGGATGTACTGGTTGAAGCGGTGTGCACAGCCACGCTGTGCTCGGCTGATTGATTCGATTCCTCAGAATCAGCTGCTGAAGCGGTATTCTTGGGATGCAATAAAGAGTGATGCTTTTTGTTACATATACGGCATCGAGTTGATTGACGGCAAGCAAATACGGAGTGATTAACACCTAAACAATTAAAACAAAGACGATTGGATTGGACGAAATCACGACGTGCATCAATATCAATTTTCGCAAAGCCCTTACAGTTGCTAATTTTGTGATCATCGGAACAGTAAGTACATGAAAGCGCAGTTAGATGATGGACTCTTGGATTGGAAGCAGCGTTGAACCCTTTGTTAGCATAGCTATTAGAACCTTTATTACTAAAGCTAGGAATGTTTTTTACCAACTTTGGTTCTACAAATTCCAACGCTCTGAACCGAGTTTCCAAAAATCCATAAAACTGTTTAAGAGTGGGCAAATCTTCAGACTGTTCACAAGATTTTAATTCCCACTGCTTCCGTGTTTCAGAATCTAATTTTAAACATATTATGTGAATAACGATAATGTCCCAACTTGACACATCGACCCCAATGTTTTGCAAGGCATGCAAACACTCGGTCGTTGTATCCAACAGCTCCTTTATCGCATTTGCAGATTCCGATGTCAGATTTCGTTGGCTCATTAATCTTTTGAGTATGTGATTTGCCAGATATTTCTTATTATTGTATCGCTTTTTAAGTTGTTCCCAACACGCATAGTAATTTTCCTGAGTTATATTCACATGTCTCACGAGTTGCTCTGCTTCGCCAACTAAATGACTCTTGAGGTAGTGTAGTCTTTGCACATCGTCCAATGATTTATTGTTATGAATGAGCGATATAAAAAGATCGTGGAATGTTGTCCATTCTGAGTACTTCCCAGAGAAAACAGGTATGGTAATTTTTGGCAGTCTTATATTCGACGTGATAGGTTCTGTTTCGGACTTCGCGTTTATAGGACTCGACTTGACCTCTAACTTCTTTAGTGCCGATTTCAATTCAAAGCTGTATTCTATGTACAATTCCTCAGTGTTTCCATACACGTCGCCTGTAACATACACACTGGCATCTAAGACTGAAGGATCGGTATCCAGCACAATTTGAGTGTGTGTTAAATGAAATTGTGCCCACAAATCTTCCAACATTTTCAACCTTAGTTTCAGATGATCTTCGGACTGTAGACGCTCTTTCGGTGACTTTTTAAAATTATCCTTAGCCTTTTGGATTCGTTTCATTAGATCACTTTGTACTCTCATATTGTTCGCCATTTTGAACCTTGAAGGTTTTTATGCAAAATTATTCTATGTTCAAATTATTGTAATTTTTTCTAAGTCCCAAACGGTGCAAATTTTTCTAAGTGTTTGATCAACTCTGGCTGAAATTGGGCATGGATTCCCCGTAGTTCCACTATTGAGAGAATTATTCTAAGTCCCTAGAGCTCAATTTTACTAAGTCCAACTTTTCGCTAAATTTACTAAGTCCAAATATCTTCTAAATTTTCTAAGTCCAAATCCTTTAAGTTAATCTTCTTCTTCTAATTAAATATAATGGAAAGTACTCACTGATTGTCTTCACTCACTCACACGCACACACTGTTTGATGACGACACACGCTGCAATGATGACGTCACACGACGCTGATGACGTTCCACGATGCTCCGATGACGTTTCGTCCACCTTCAGTAGCAACCCGCTACCGCGTCGGTGGTCAAGACTCCTGCCGTCAGATCAACCTCGAGCACGTCCGGCTCGAAGGACCATGTACACGGGGGAGGTCCCAAAAATAATACCGATTGTTCTATCTATATCACACATATGTATTCGCACAATGACTCACATACATATACGGTACAGTATTAGCTTAAGATTAAATAAACAATGTTTGCTGAGGTTCTTGATAAACCAAGTTAACACAGCGTTCGTTAGTTTCCCGATGTAACAGCGCCATCTAGGGGTGACTTTTGAAACAAAGTTTAATAAGGATTATCTTACTTGCGCGCGTAGAGAGTTATACTAGTTAATTAGTGATTTTTTTTTTACAATCTAGCAGTAATTTTTAAAGAAGTATAATATTATAACTATGGAATTGTATTAGCGATTGAACACAGGGAGTCCACTGGATGCGGGTGGAATCAGATATTTATTTGTAAACATAATAAATAATAAATAAATTTACAGATCTAAATCGGATAAGTATTCCCTTAATTACTAGAAACGCAAAAAAGCTTTTTTTAAATCTACAGTGTCTTCCAAGCTAGACTCATCTTTTGGCAATTTATTATAAACTTTAGGTGCCATGCCGAAAACACTTTTCGAGTGAAAAGCCGTTTTTATAGATTTAGTGTAGAGATATATTTTATTACATCGGCGAGCACTGTTTAAATTTGAAAATTGGCCTATGTTGTTTGCACAATGCAATTTCGTAAATGTAAAGACATGGTAATGTTAGTATGTTATACCTAATAAAAAGGCGGTTTACATGATTCGGTTGGTGGTATCCTGCATGCTGGCGCAGGATCGGTAATTGTCGCCCTCTTTAGGGAAGGCCTATGTCCAGCAGTGGACATCTTTCGGCTGACATGACGATGATGATGAAGAAGTAGGTAATACAGTTAAATTCCTATCTCGCAAATATTTGTCGCCCAAGTCACATTGATACTTGTTAATCATACAATCTTAAGCTTTCCTTGATACAAATTGTGGTACGCACGGAATTTTATGTTTCCGCAGTAGGATTTTCTAACAGTGTAATAGGCGGTTATCGTCACTTTACAGCCAATAATGATGTTAAACTATTATAATTCCCAATTGTTTACGTAGGCACACATCGCCACCACAAAAATCAAACCGAATTTTAATTTTACATAGAAAAGTGATTCTTTGGCAACATCATTAAGGTCAAGAATTTCAATGAACACCGAAATCATCAACCACTTGAAATGACCGTCTAAAAATAGCTTGATGACAAGAAAAATGGTGGCTAACCATCGGAAGTACATCATTACGCTGTCCGCCTAGTCTAGTACTTAGAGTCATGATACTGGCTATTATTACATGACCGTGACGCGTTGATGGTGCTTTCAGGGTTAAATAAGAAACAATTATTACAAATAAAGTTTAATTTTACTGCATGTGTTACGTGATATCTGTCTCGTTTGGAGACCAATTCAGAAATACAAAGTACATCGTAACGAAACCAGACACCCTGGTACTGGCATATGGCTCATGGATAGTACACCTCTGAAATGCTACTCTTCACCCCCACAAGCAAGAAAAAAATGTGACACATAATTTCATACATTTTTAGGGTTCCGTAGTCAACTAGGAACCCTTATAGTTTCGCCATGTCTGTCCGTCCGTCTGTCCGTCCGTCCGTCCGCGGATAATCTCAGTGACCGTTAGCACTAGAAAGCTGAAATTTGGTACTAATATGTATATCAATTACGCCGACAAAGTGGTAAAATAAAAAAAATTGGTTGTTTGTAAAGTAGGTTTACGATCGAGATGTTTACGTGATAACGTCTTACTTCACTTGCACTTCACTTATACCTGCGATCGCGCTCGTGAGGTTTTGGTGTGACACAAGTTTCTGAACATGTCACCCGACTAAAACGATTTTAAAGACGTTATCACGTCAAAAAGTGGAAAAAAATATTTTATTAGGGTACCTCCCCTATACGTAAAGTGGGGAGTGATTTTTTTTTTCATTTTAACCCTAACGTGTGATATATTGTTAGATAGGTATTTAAAAATAAATAGGGGTTTACTAAAATCATTTTTTGATAATGTTAATATTTTCTGAAATAATCGCTCCAGAAGTAAAAAAAAAATGTGTGTCCCCCCCCCTCTAACTTTTGAACCATAAGTTTTAAAAATATGAAAAAAATCTCAAAAGTAGAACTTTATAAAAACTTTGTAGGAAAATTATTTTGAACTTGATAGGTTGAATAGTTTTTGAAAAAATTACAAAAACTACGGAACCCTACACTGAGCGTGGCCCGACACGCTCTTGGCCGGTTTTTTTAATGACGTACCGTTGTGCTTTACCTCTTGTTACAGGACTTTATGTTACAGAAAACTAGTAATGTAGTCCGAACTGAGAAGCTTTATAACACTCACAGGTATATGACTCAATAAAAGTGAAATCTCTAGGATAATTCCATCCGATTTGTTTGAATAAACTAAACTTTCTAACACACGACTCCTACAGAAGAAGTTATAATTGCTACGCATGCTTATATAAAGAAGAAACAAGCACTATTGCGTATACGAGTACATAAGTAAGTATTAGTACATCCTCTTATATTATAACCTTACAAATCACACCTAATTTATAGGTAATTTACGAAATATTTACAACATCTGATGAACGAACTAACGATCCAAACCAATTCAAAAATTACTATCGAATACTTTGTCAAAACCGCAAAAACTTAAAGATTAATGACAAAGCGCAATGATACACTTTAATTAACATAAACAAAAACATGCCCATTAACATGTAATGGATACGTATCATTAGATGAGGAGGCCATAAAATGAGCGTAAGCGACATTAACACACGTATCATGTTGAGCCCTGTTAAGCGGACAGCGTGAAATAAAACATCAATCACACGTAACCAGATACGCCCAATTATGTATAACGGACATCCATTTCACAATTATGAGTCGTTTTATTTGTTACTTGAGTGAAGGTAAGGTTACAGTCAATGCGTGAGCGATCCGTGCAAATTTTATTGAGGGAGAGCAAGAACAAGTTTTGAAGCCTAAAGCCTTTATTTGAGAGCTACCTAGCAGATCCTAATTTCTGTAATGTAGTGTTTCTTTTTTTATATACCACATCGGTGGCAAACAAGCGTACGGCCCGCCTGATGGTAACCGGTCACCGCAGCCTATATGGACGCCTGCAACTCCAGGGGTGTCACATGCCCGTAGCCGACCCTTTAAAAATTTATACACTCCTTTCTTGAAGAATCCCATACTGTAGTTCCTCTGGAAAACCTCGGCAGGGAGCTCATTCCACAACCGGAGCGTCCGAGGGAGGTGTGAGGATGAATGCCCTGCCGACGGCGAGCAGTGCGATGATAGAAAGCGGCCGTGGGCATCATCTCGAACAGTTCTTCGGAGTACAACCCGTTATACAAGCGATAGAACACGCACAAGGAGGCAAATTTCCTCCTTAAACTTAACGGTTCAATATCGCTCGTGAGTTTGGGACAAACAACAAAGAAAGATTACACATGTTTCCAGTCCTGCCATTTCATTACGTAACGTGTTAAACTTACGCATACGTAACTGTCACTTTTAGTATTAAAAATGACATTTAGAGCTTTTATGCACGCTTGATCCATAATTACAAGTACTATTTTGTGGTGAACTCAGTATGTACATACGTTGTTCATTTTAGAATGACTCTTTTTAAAAGGCTGTCGTAGATCCGTTAAGTTGAAGCAGACCAGGTTTTTTATAGTATACCATGTCGTCACCGAAGCCTGTGGACGCCTGCAACTCCAGCGGTGTCGCATTCCCGTTGGCGACATTTTTAAAATTAAGTAGACCAGTGTACTTATATTTCGAAACTCAATTATAACTCGTGTACCTATTTATTTTTCCGACTATATATATGCACTTGTATTTTCTAATCGCTTGCTACGGACTACAGCCTTACGATGCCCTCACGCACCTATCTGTGCAAGGTCGCTAATTGGGTCATCTAAAAGTAATCTAACTTGTTTAAAAACCTACTCTATTTCAAGGTATAGTTTTGATTAAGATTCGCTTATGACATTTAATTGCAACGAGTTTAGATCTTGTTTTTGGTAAGTGACATTATGCGTTATTATTTTGACCATTGAGACTTCACATCTCTTTATTTGTAATTAAGGATAAGTGTATTGTTATATACGCACGTAATGGACCCAGAGACTCTATAAATAAATAAATCGAACTAGTCCCATAGTACGCTCAATATGGCTTGTGTTATGGGTACTATACAACGATATATTTAAAAGATATATACTTAAATACATAGAAAACATCCAAGTCTCAGGTACACTATGTTTCTCCTCACCACAGAAACAAATGCCCTAACCGGGGTCCGAACCCGGGAGGCAGTGTCACTTCCAACTAGGTGAAACAGGCCGACAAAAAACTCTCGTGTCTAATATCTTTCATCAAATGTGTCTCCGTTAATTATTAGAAAGACCTGCAAAACGTATGCAAGGCAGATTTCATTGTAATTTAGTATATAAAATGATATATAAATCTTCATTCCCTATTGTATTTATGTCACTCAATGATATCATCGTAAATAACTACTACCCTCCACCCTCCCTCGTACCTCGTATTATTTTAACTCTTATATGTAAAAGTTATAGAAAACTAGCAATTGACCCGGGTATGTCCTTAAACTACGACCAAGACCACCGGGGGATGGGCAGCAGCATCCCTGGAGTGCGGTGGAGATACTGCGATCGCCAACCCGCATGCCAGGCGTGGCGATTATGGCATTTACCCCCCATGAAATTGGGGGAGGCATATGTCCAGCAATGGACGTCTTTCGGCTGATATGTAAAAGAGCCCTTGAGGGCTACGTGCACCATATATAATTAAATTTTTGGTAACTTTGCCTCCTTGTGCATGTTCTATCGCTTGTATAATGGATTGGTCTCCGAAGAACTGTTCAGCATGATGTGCGGTCGCTTTCTACCATCGCACTGCTCACCGTCAGCAGGGCATTCATTCTCACACCTTAGAATCTAAGTGATCGCGTACGGTACGGTTTCAGAGGAATTTCATCCCTCGGACGCTCCGGTTGTGGAATGAGCTCCCTGCCGAGGTTTTCCCGAGAGACTACAGCATGGGGCTCTTAAAGAAAGGAGTGTTTACATTTTTTAAGGGTCGGCAACGTGCATGTGACGGCCCTGGAGTTTAAGGCGTCCATAGGCTGCGGTCGCCATCAAGCGGGCCGCCGTACCCTTGTTTACCACCGATGTGGCATAAAAAACCTAATTATTGTCATAATTAGAACTTCACTATCATCAACATCATTCTGTATACGTTCCACTGGCGGGCACATTCAGAAAACATCATACCTAATACTTATTTCGCGGCATTACATCCCAAAGGTACACAACTTTTATCGTATAATTATTTAACCAATGATATTACTATTTATAAGGATTAGAATAAGTAAACTATTTGAACCAGTGAATTTTTAACAAAAAAAAACGACTTCATACTTTTTACACTCTTACTCGGCCTCTCCTATATAATTTGAGGATTTCCCTCGATTTCTCCAAAATCCCGTCATCAGATCCAGACTTGATGACAATGGGACCAAATAGAAAACATACACTTCCAACAAAAAAAAATTGATATCGGGCCCAATAGTCTCCGAGTAATCGGTGAACATACATTAAAAAAACCGACGAATTGAAACCTCCTCCTTGTTTTGAAGTCGGTTAAAAATATTACATTAATGTAACTATGAATGTCATTGTGTGGAAAGCAAATAAATAATCTGAATTTACATAAAATTATTGTAATAAATAAAGAATAAACAGTCAAAAGATGGCTCACATGAGAACGTTTTGCGCGCGTTATGCTAACAGCGAAAATGAAAAATTGTTTGCCATATTGGGTTAATTTAAGACTGCACAGTACGTTCGGTTCTCCATACAAACGTATTTATGCTCTCTTTTTAAAACGCCAGGCTAGAATAACATGAAACTTTGTAAACACAATGGGATCCGACATATCTAGGTCGGATCATAGTTTCTGTTGCTTGAAATTATAATGGAGAAAAAATACAGCGATTATTAAGGTTTTCATACAAGCCGTAAAAAACTCAAAAAGCCGCTGTATTTTTTTTTCTTTTACAATTTCTAGCAACAGAAACTAATTTTCGACCTAGATATGCCGGATCCCATTGTTTATACAAAGTTTCATGTTATTCTAGCATGGCGTTTTAAAATGAGAGCATAAATACGTTTGTATGGAGAACCGATCCACACCGATCGTACTGCGCCCTCTTAAGGTATTTAAATTCGTGAGCTGGTTTTTATCCGCATACAATGACATGATAACTTTTATTTATATCCATATCAATATTATAAATGCAAAAGTAACTTTGTCTGTCTGTTACCTCTTCACGCTTAAACCGCTAAATAGGTAGGATAAAAGAAGGAATGGTATGCATACCATATGCATCCCACAAATAAATTCTTAAAAGAGTGAATAGGAATTGGGAGTTCGTATGGGAGAGTGATAATTAAGTCTACGCCTAAATTTTTTTTTAAGTTAAGCAATTGGGTAAGGACCAAATTTTTGGAAAATCTTTAAGGCGTTTAATCCGTCTACAATTTAATCAATTCCGTTGTGACGCGGCAATTCAATTACCCATATGAAACATTTTCGTGTCACAACGGAAACAATTAAATAGTCGAAACTAATGTCTTAACGTACACACATATAGTCACACCTGTTTCCCAGAGGGGTAGGCAGAGCTCACAGATTTCCATTTGCTACGATTCTGACATACAACTTTCGCTTCATGAACTCTCATAACATTCTTCATGCATGCGCGCCCATTTACGGTACTCATGACCTGGCCATTCTGCAGAATGTCTTCGATTTGGTCGGAGTACGTTCGGGGAGGTCTTCTCCTTTCAACTTGTCCATCCACTCTTCCTTCAAATACTCGTTTTGTTTATCTTCTTTTATACGTACATCTTAACATACCTTTCTCTATTTTCGTCACCATATCTTCATCCACTCCAAACTTCCGTCTAATAGCGACGGCCTGTTTAGCCTAGTTGGTAGTGACTCTGCCTCCGAAGCTAGCGGTCCCGGGTTCGAATCCCGGCTAGGGCAATTATTTGTGCATTTATCACGGATATTTGTTCTTGGGTCTTGGATATTTTCTATGTATTTAAGTATGTATTTATCTATATAAGTATGTATATCGTCGTCTAGTACCCATAGTACAAGCTTTGATTAGTTTGGGACTAGGTCGATTTGTGTAAGTTTGTCCCCAATATTAATTTATATATTTATATTATATATTATATTATAGCGGTGTTTCTCACTCTATCTCTAAAGTAACGCCACACATACTTCTCCACGCCCTCATTTCCACTGCATTCAGTCTATTTTGATGTTCTCTGCCCCACCCAACTTTCGCTAATATACATAAGTAAATGCCTTAACGATAGTCCAAAAATTCAGTCCTCATCCAATTATTTATTTCTCTAATGTACGATTCACACCAAACGGCCGGAGACGGCGCGCACACCACCAGAGTCAAAGGAATTCGATTTCGAACCCACCGCATACAGAAGTCAGACTTCGTATCCAAACGGCAGCGGCAGAGCCGGCGGCTGCCGACCGGAGCCGACCCATTCAAATATGAAATCTAACTTCTGTATAGAGGGATCGAATTCCTTTGACTCTAGCTAGTGGGGTGCGCGCCGACTTCAGCCGTTCGGTGAGAATCGTCCATCAATATGGAAATTTTTACAAGTTTCTATGGGATGACAGCGGCGCCATATCTACTCGTGACGTTGACCGGTCTGTAATCGTAAGTTGTTGCAACTGATCCTAAGGCGATAACGATTTCTGCTAGAACCCTAGCAAATCAAAAGCAAATTCATATCTATTTACTTTACCTATACTGGCATGTTTGAGACATCCAAGCTATAGCGCAAAAACCAACATAGAAAACAGACTTATTCATTTCGGCAATAACATTTTTACTGCATCAGAAAACATAGAAAAGATTTCAGCAATCATTGCAAAGTGTATCAAAAGGAAAGAAATCATCTTGTTACAATCAATGATTTGTTCCGGTTGCTCGGTTGCGGATGCAAAGTAGCAAAACCGGTTTAGTAACTATTGCTAATTTTACGTGTATATTTTGTCACTTGGGGCTTTAAAGAAACCATCAATCTTGAGAATTTATAGCCGGAAAGTGTATTCAAAAATTCGGAGGAGCTTAAGAGGGCGCAGTACGTTTGGTTCTCCATACAAACGTATTTATGCTCTCATTTTAAAACGCCATACTAGAATAACATGAAACTTTGTATACACAATGGGATCCAGCTTGTCTAGGGTGGAAATTAGTTTCTGTTGCTTGAAATTATAATGGCGAAAAAATACAGCGGTTATTAAGGTTTTCATACAAGCCGTAAAAACTCAAAAAACCGCTGTATTTTTTTTCTTTTTCAATTTCTAGCAACAAAAACTAATTTTCGACCTAGGTATGCCGGATCCAATTGTGTATACAAAGTTTCATGTTATTCTAGCATGGCGTTTTAAAATGAGAGCCTAAATACGTTTGTATGGAGAACCGATCCACACCGATCGTACTGCGCCGTCTTAATACCATGCATCGCGACATCGTTCCTAGCTGTTAGTGACTTCAAGAAACAAACGACAGACCATGTCACCGAGAACCCTGATATATCTGTGGTGACGGTGATACCACAGCCGTTTTGATACTTTGGCTTCTACATAATACGACATTTTACTGATAGTCAAATCAGAACTCAGAGAATCAAAATTTTTACAAAACGCCAAAAACGCTCAGTTAGTATGAAGTTTGTAGGGACATACGAGTATCAATAATAATGTCATAACTTTCCACGGTCAAACAGCGTCATTTTTCAAGTTTGTAAGTTTAAAAATCTTTTCTCAAACATGCGATGAAATATTGATGTTATGTTCCTTATAATAGGCTGCGAAGTATGACGTTTCAGGTGCGGTTAGGACAAGAGGTCGTTAATGGAATTACACACAAATCTTGCAGGCCTAAGCCGGCAACATACTCTTTTTAATTTCCATTCCACATAAATTTGTGGAACAGGCAAATTGACATTCTGCCACTATGCGTATTAAAAATAAAACTTTGATTTATTTGTTTTTGTCTATATGTATGTCTTCGGCCGGCAACCCCTTTCGTCCCGGCCTCTGTAGTAATGTACTATGAATATTGTATAAATAAGCTGACTTGGTTTTTTCCGTCGATTTTCGTTAGATTTGTTTATTGGTGACTTAAAAAAGATATTGTTTTGGTGTTGTAAAATGCCGCATTGTAAGAGCGAGAATGGTGATGCAAATGACGACAGGCTGTGTCAGTAATCTACCCGACCCGCCGTACAAGTGGTTTCACTTCCTCATTTAAAAGCGACATATTTTCCAGTTCATTGCCGTTGCAGTAAAAACGCGCATGCGTGTGAATGCTGTCAACAATCATGATGTACGTTCAATAATTTATGTTTTCTTGTAGAGTAATTTGCCAAGAGTCGGGGTGGCATTCCTGGCTTTATCGGGCCGTTTATCTTACTGCAACAATGAAGCAATTTTAAATTTCGTATGTTCGGAGATGCTTTTCTTGTTCTTTTATTTCATGTGCCAAAGGCCCTAGGCTTATTAGTTCTATGTCCTTTATGTCAAAGTTTTTCGTATTTTTTACCATTGAGTATAAAAAAAACATCAGGCTATCCTTCAAAGGTCCTGAAAAAGTCCTCTTGGTTTTATAGTTTGAGAAGTTTTACTTATGCTTGTACTATTACTTATTTTGTGCTTATGCTTTATGAAATAATCCATTCATATGAACCGACACTGTCAAAAGGTAATCATCATCGTCATCAGCTTATATCCGTCCCACTGCTGGGCACATGTCTCCTCCCATAGATGGCAGGGATTGGGCAGCAGTCCCCACGCTGGCCCAGCGGAGACTTCACATACACCTTTAAATTTCTACGCAGATGATTTCCTCACGATCTTTTCGTCCTGTTACCATTGTCAAAAGGTGCTATGTTATAATATCCACTATTACTGAACTCGCCCAGTTGTGGCATGCATGTTGGCAATGCGCGCGCATTCTATCGGGCATAGCTCTGGGAAGGCTGCGCCCGAGTCGATTACCAATGAGACAGGAACAATATACGCAGGAATTTATTTTCTATGACGCGCCAGCGCCTTTATGGCTATAGTTCTTTCAAGTCTGACACTTATGCCAGCTCTTACCCTTATTCATAAAAGCCCATCAAATCTATTTTAACTAACATTCCGTTAAAATTCGTTTGTCTTTGTTTGTCACATTGACATTTGTGTTTGTGAAGAAGGGTCAAACTCAAAACACATTTGCTCTCTAAGGCGACTTCGTGATTTGTGTTGTTTCTGTACGATATGAGAGAACTGTCAGTCGACTCAGTACCGCGTTTTACTACGCCCCTACATTTAAATGAGTACATCCTGACTGGCGTGGGATGCGCCAAAAATCTCCTTAACTATTGAGTCGAGTCGACTCAATGTACTGTTTGAAATGATTGTATTGTTACGCTAGTCGAACGCACTGTCATCAATTCTGGGAAAAATACTATTGCCATTGTCTGTGCGTTTCTTCCTTGTTAGTCACTTTATATGGACTGATGATATTTGAGGAGTTCCGTCGATTCCTCAGGGAACCCATACAGACATTCAGTTCCTCATCATAAGTTCCTCTTCAAAATGTGTATTTTTACGATCATTAGTTGCTACGTCAACAAAATTTCATAGGAATCTGTGAAGTGCCTACATCATTGAGGAGTTCCATATGACAACTGTGGTCATCATCACCAGTTGCGCTTACCAAATTTGTGGTTTCCGAGAGCCAATGCTTGGTTACCTATTGAAAATACCAAAATCGGCATATGCTTGCCTATCAAATTCGAGGAGTTCCCTCGATTCCTCCTAGATCCCATCATCAGACCTTCATCAAATTTATTATGGTACCTGCTTTGAAACAATAAAAGAGTTATTAAAATCGGCCAACGTGGTCAAGAGTTATCGGGGAACATACATACATAAAAAAATAAAAAAGCAAACTTGCAGACGAACTGAGTACCTCCTTCCTTCTATTGTTGAAGTCGGTTAAAAAGTAAGCGTCATTATCATTACAGACCTACCGTAATTTTTATTTCTTAGTGATTTCTATCATTTTGCCTGCTCGGCCTGCTACCACACAATTCTCACGCTGTTTTCCTCCATCGTAAAACCCTTGATTGATTACCAATACTATGGAAACAGTGACAATATCAGATTAACTATAAAATAACTTCCACGGTTTTTTATAGTATATGTTCCCATTGAATTCAATAAATACGTAACTACTGTCAAAGATAAGATCGAAATGACATTCCGATACAAAGTATACAAACAAACTTTACTGTCTCGTGAGATTATATCATATATACAACTGTATTATACCTTATCGCCTAAGGTTTAAAGTTGAATTTCGTGTACCTTGATATTATTGGAGTTCGTTTTGGTACATTAAACAGCGGGCTACATATAAGTGCGGTTGTTTACGTTCTTACGCTTTGAGAAATAGAGCTTAAAATTGTATAATCTACAGACATGTGTCAGTTTGCTAGAAACAGTTCGTTACATGCAGTATAACTCGCGTTTATATCAGGGGTAATAGAGTTGATAATCGTTTATCTGTGATGTTTTGTGTGTGTTAAGTAGAGCGCTGGCTCGTGAAAACCATACCGGTGTCCGTGCTACGTCGCTTTCGAAAAACAATAGTCGGTGCTATTCACTGCTATAATAAGATTCAAATATAACTTTAGAATTGGATTTGCGGACCTATTTGCCAGCTAGGTAGCTTCTTAGAGAGGACTGCACTTGAAGACTGTAAAAATCAAGAAGTCGAAGATCTAGTGTCCAAGCCGAACATCATAGGAGAAACGGAATCAGCAAGACTCCGATGGCTCGGGCACGTAGTTTGAATGGGTGATGGTCGTGGAGTCCGGAGAACGTACTCAGGCAGTCCAACTGATCGAAGACTTGGTACCGATGAGGCGACGAAGTGCAGAGGGACCTGATTGAGTTCCAAGCCTTCGTCGACTGGACGGAAACAGAAACAGCCATGGACAGGGAAGCCTGGCGGTATTTGGTGTAGGAGCCCAAGATCCACTTCGGATCGTTGTGCCACAGCAGTAAAGTAAGTAATATAGGTAGGTAATAATAATAATAATAATATTGGGGGACAATCTTACACAAATCGACCTAGTCTCAAACTAAGCAAAGCTTGTACTATGGGTACTAGACGACGATATACATACTTATATAGATAAATACGTACTTAAATACATAGAAAACATCCAAGACCCAAGAACATAACACAAGCAAAGCTTGTACTATGGGTACTAGACGACGATAGACATACTTATATAGATAAATACGTACTTAAATACATAGAAAACATCCAAGACCCAAGAACAAATATCCGTGAAAAATGCACAAATAAATGCCCCGGCCGGGATTCGAACCCGGGACCTCTAGCTTCGGAGGCAGAGTCACTACCAACTAGGCTAAACAGGTATATCAAATATATGTAGTAAAACGAGAAAAGTTACACACCTCACCTCACCATACCATCTGTTTAAGCATGTTTAAGTGTCCTAACAAGAAAGAGACGAAGCAAGAAGAAAAGTTAAAGAAGTTTTCATAAGTCGTGATATCGCTGCGAGTCAAATATACAAGGCCTAATTAGAAGAGCGATAAAATAACGTTAATATCTAAGACATAAAAAAAAGCATCATATCCTTCAATCAAATTATTTTCATTATCAGTACTTTTGTCACAATTAGAGATCAGAACATTTTAAAGTAAAGCTTCATAAGAGAAAGGCAGGTCGATTGTGCGCTATCCAAGTTGACATATGTAGTTTATCTTTTTTAGGGCAATCTGTAATGCTAATCAAATTAAATTAACTTCGCACAAATGCAGCCAAAGATTTAGTATTAGTAGGTTAATGAAAAGCGAAAAACATATTAAAATGGGCTGTGTTATTCATTCAAACTTTCATCGACGTAACAAAACATAAAATGGAAACGATACGAACTCAATTTAAAATTGTGCAACTTCTCGGTGGGTTTTTTGAGCTATAAATTATAATTAACTTAATTTTGGGTCGATGCGGGTTGCACAGGAACGGTCACTGGGGAGGCCTATGTCCAGCAGTGAACGGCCATCTACTGATATGATGATGATGATAAAATTTCAATTTAGGTGTCTTTTAAGGGTTGTGGTATAATTGTAGTTCTATAACCTCATTTTGCGTAGTGGTACAGATTTTCGTTAACGGTACATCACCAATTCTATGTCATTATCAGTAAAAACATAATTATGTTAGGTTACTTACACCTAACTGTTGTATGAACATGACAGTATTGTACGTTTTGTACGTCCCTTTGATTTGTTTACAAAATTAAACTTCTGATCACCTCTTCTTGTCATTGGGGAAAGGTTTCCTTCAAAATCAAAACCAATTTTTTTTTCTGCAAGAACGCTTCAGGGGCTCATTTATATTTCAGAGTTTTACAAATACATTTACAGTTGTAGTGTGACTTGAGAATACATACAACACTATTATTATTATTCAGCTTGTGGCTATTCCGGGCTGCTGAGCCCTCGTATCACTGCGACCATCTCTGATCTATTGTGATCGCCACCTACTACAAATCTCGGTCCAGCCCTGCAAATTCGAAAAACTGCAGGATTTTGCTGAACTCGAGAGACTTTATCTCTTCTGGGCACATGACGTGTCTGCCCAGTATAGAACTACGGCTGCGCATCAGGCAAGGGCAATCGGTTAGGATGTGTGCAGGCGTCTCCTCCGCTTCGAGGCAGAGTCTGCACCGCCTTGTGTCACTCAGTCCCAACGTATGCATGTGCTTGTTTAGGCAGCAGTGCCCTGTAAGCACCCTTACCAGCATGCGTAGACGGTTCCTGCTTAGCGCCAAGGCATCGGATGACGCCTTTTTGCTAAAGGCTTTAATCAAATAGAAGAATAGAAAAAGCAAATACAATAAAAATCTTTGGAGGTGTAAAAGGTCTCCAAAGGTCAACGAAACTATTTGTAATTAATAGCTATTTATTTGACGACCTGTTTAGCCTAGTTGGTAGTGACACTGCCTCCGAAGCAAGAGGTCCCGGGTTCGAATCCCGGCCAGGGCATTATTTGTGCATTGTGCACGGATTTTGTTCCTGAGTCTTGGATGTTCTCTATGTATTTAAGTATGTATTTATCTATATAAGTATGTATATCGTCGTCTAGTACCCATAGTACAAGCTTTGCTTAGTTTGGGACTAGGTCGATTTGTGTAAGATTGTTCGCCAATATTTATTATTATTATTTTATTATTTGTCAGGATATGTCCATTTAGTTTTGATGTATTTGACTCAGTTTATTGTAGTGGCATTAAGACATCATTGGGAATACAATAAGTCTTTGTAAAAGAAATATAAATTCAAAAATTTTATTAGCCAGTTTTACGACAAGTTTTGGAGTAGATTCTATTATAAATATTCTAATTTGTATGGAGCGCATCTAACATTAACAATACAATAGTGATCTAACGTTACTAAATAATCGTAATTTATCAACGCAATCAACGTTCATACAGTCATAATAAACCTGTATTACATTCTAGGACTTATTGCTCAGAGATACAGCCGGAAATTGTATACATATGCATGACGCCAGGTATACCAGTCTTCACGGTCCAAAATCCATTCAAACAGCGCAGCGGATGCCACGGTCGGCTGAAAACGGACATTCACATGCATACACAATGTTTGTATGGCGTGGGAACGCTTGACAGTGTATAGGTCGCGTGGACAATATGACAGGTAGCCTTTAACTGTCTAGTTGATATAGCTGCCACTGTGGTTTGGATATGTACAGTCAACTAATTTGATTTCTAGGCCACTTCGTACCTTGTCACAGTGACAATAATATGAGATCTCTAGCATCTTCCATATTGTAAACTGTAAATATTTTTACAAGCGGAAATGTCCACTACGTTGTATAGCAACTTTGACGGTAGATGTCGCTACTAGTCTCCCTAAGGCTTAATTGAAAAGAGTGAACTGATTGAAAGATTCGTCGCCTCGGGATAACCCGCGGTAGCTCAGTTGGAAAGAGCGATGGACGGATTCCAGAGGTCGCGGGTTGAAATCCCGCCCGGAGTGATAAATTTTTCCTTTTCGGTTGGAAATCTTCCATATTGATTTTCACTGTGACAAGGCACGAAGTGGCGGCCCAATTATATAATTAATAGTCATACAATTTATATAATTAACTTTTGTGTCACAGCGGAATCAATTACAATTTAGACGAATTAAAAGCCTTAACGATGGTCCAAAAATTCGGTCCTAACCCATAACAAGTGCACGTTTTGACAGCTACTGTCAGAATGGATCAGTCACATGATCGATGATTAAGTAAGATTGGATTTTACACAGAGTGCTCTCTTCGTTTAGCGGAGGGCAATTTTTTTTATGGTAGACTGACCAGCGATTGGCCTTGTCTCACCTGATGGAAAGCGATGACAAGGCCTAAGATGCTGCTCGCTGGTTCAGTAGCCTATTCACTCTTGTCAAAGAAAGAAATAAAAAAATAAAAGAAAAGAAATCCTTTATTCCTGACAAAACAATTAATTAACACAAAACAGAGACCGATACATAATTTGTCACGAAATGGTGACAACCCAGCGTGATGCTGGTAGAGCCAGCGGTGATCTTCCGTTGTGACCATTTGGTGAAGACACGGCGCCGTGACGTCATGATCGAACCATGCAATGAACTTTATTCTGCAAGACCGAAATGGCACTTATACACGTCAAAATCTACTAGCGTTTCTAAAAAAGAAGACCAATGCCGAAAGTGCCGAGAATAAACGCTAAAACAAACTCGACACTCGGTCATTTTCTTCTTTGAGATCATCTTTGGGTCACCGCGCCGTAGTAGTTATCTAAAAGTCTCTAGATCTATAGGTGTCATCACGCGCTAATTTATATTCCCACGCCTGAACAGGATAAACGACGACAATTATCAATTAGGATAATTCACAAGCCCATTAGCATTACTTTCTTTATTAATTGACAGTCAATTAAATTAACATCAGTCATCATCATTAGATTCAGTTCAACGATGAGTCAAGCCATTGTTTATTGCATAATAGCAACCTGTCAATTAGCTAATTAACATCTCTTTTTGACAACATCGCATCTCTCATAAAAGTTTTAATGAATAAGCAACTGTCCCTTGCACTTAAAAAGGTTGAAATTTCAATATAAATATTGGGAAGATAAGAGGTTTGGGTGGAGTAGTGGCCACGCTTCTTTGGCATTGGGATCAGTTGGCTGTAGCTGTTACGCTCTCTTGTAGATGCTTATTGAATTTGTGGTTGCAGAATGTACATTTAAATGCATAATGTCAGAAGGCGATATTTCAACAAGGTTAGTATTATTTTTGTTGTGCAAATGTGAGTAAGGTCTAACAGTGTATCTACGTCTAACAGACAAGCCTAATCCTGATAAGGTCTAGTTTCCCCCTTGGGTTGGAAGGTCCGATGGCAGTCGCTTCCGTAAAAACTACTGCCTACGCCAATTCTTGGGATTAGGTAGCGGACCCCAGTTATCCTTCAGGGTGCAACTGTACTGGGAATAACGCTAGGATGATGATGAAATTTGAGTCAGGTCGCCAGAGCTTCCGAGGTCCTATTTAGCTGTGAACACAACGAATCGTTAAGTCAATAAACGGTCGGCAACGCGCTTGTCATGTTACTGGAGTCATAACTGTCATCAGCACCCCCAACCAATGCATTTCCCCTTTGTCAAACAAGGCACGCATATAGAATTCACTGAACACAGTAAGATCGTGGTCAGATGTTCACATTTAAATATTCAATATTCAAGTGGTTCTGTTTGGACTAGGCAATTTAGACATTGATCAGCGAAACTCAAACTAGCTGTTAGAGAAAGTTCATTGAAACTAAACTGATTATTAAAGCCATCAATGCAATTGCCAAGATCGGATACGATACTCTAATAGACCAGATTAAATTGCCAAGAAACCGGACCAGCTTTCTCCTTTAGTATAACATAAAAGATATATATGCAAATGGACAGGACAAAAGGGCTGGTCGAGAAAGTTTCTAATGGCTCGACAATTAAAGGATCAGTGATTATCACGGTATCGAGACCGGTTCTTGTTTGCATTTCTAATGTGACAAATGACTGTTGTCAAAGATTAGATACAGTCCGGGACTACAGGTTTTTTAAGTCTACTGGCGTGTTAAACTTATTGTGATAGTGATATAACATTGTAATAGTAGGTTGTTTTCTGTACAAGATTACAAGATTGTTCCCGTAATATTGATTTGTTTTTCATTTCTCATACTCTGAAAGTGGATCATTGTGCATCTAAGTGGCGTGGTGAAAGTGGTATATGAAGCAGTGGTGGCAGAAAAGTATTTTTTATTTTTCATACTCTGGAAGCGCATCATTGTCCATCTCCAGTAGCGTGCTGCAATTGGTACATTTCTACTTCAGCTTTTTGCATATTTATAGTATTTAGTTTCCTCGGATTCGAAATTGCTGATTTCAAATGCATTAATTATCTATGCGTCCAAAGAAAGTCACTTAAATCTGAAATTAGTTCAAACAAGAGGTATGCGTTATATGTATTTCAGAATAGCAGAATACCATGTCCTTATATAGTTTAGTTAACTCAGGTGTAAGTCGTAAATACACAGTATGTATGTATCTAAATATTTTACTGTAGGTAAACAAGACAAAGGTAAAAAAACAGACAGAACCGCATATACAAAGCAGTACAAAGGCAAAAATGCCTCTATAAGGGATCTTTTCCGGATGTACAGGTGGTTTTGGAAATATCATAAAATGAGCGATTACTACACCAAGCAGACTGTTATATAAATGTCACTTTTTGTATGAATTTCCGTATTTTTAAACTTCCGATACAAACTGACCCAAATTTCATTCCGTGAACACATTGGAGCGTGTTCATAACTGACTTTGCTCAAAACTCAAATAAAAACTCGATATTACGGCAGATAAGGTTTAAGTGCATATATCAATTAAAAGAACTTTAGCATATTAACACACTTTAGTTAATACACTAATTACATATATACACTACCGTCAGAAAGTTTAAGACCAAACACAAAATATGCAAATGATCAACATTGATTGATTCATTCAACCTTGATTCATCTGTCCGTAGTACTCTCGACCAGTTTGCAAAAGTCCAATCATTATGAGAAACAACCCATTGCAATCTTTTTCCCTTAAGGCGCATAAAATTAGCAAAACCTGGACATACATCGATAACTGTAATTTTCTTGTTCCATGATTTAAAGTATCGTTAGTTATACTTAAAATTAAAAGAATTAAACATTTTAAGGCTCCGCGTCAATGTTAACACTTTTGACGTAGTTATGTGCATAGAGAAGCCGTTTAATTTTTAATAATTTATCTCCATATTGCAGATCTCTAAAGTCACGAATAACCAAATACATGGATGGAAAACCAAATACATAACCACGTCAAAAGTGTTGATTCCGTCAATATTTTATTAGTACTATAAGAAACGTAGTAAACAAAAAATATCCAGGATAATTAATTAAATGATATTTTTTTCTTATACAGGTACTTTTAAAAAGTTATTTATTATGGCTTACATACAAAATCAAAATGTTTTAGATGTGTTTTTTTTAACATTGACGTGGAGCCTTAACATGTTTAATTCTTTTTATTTTAATCATAACTAACAATACTTTAAATCATAGAAAAATAAAACTACAGTTATCGAATTATGTCCTGGTTTTGCTAATTTTATGCGTCTACTTGTATGGTTTGCGTAATAATTTATGAAAATTAAACTAAAAATTGTTTTTGGTCTTAAACTTTCTGACGGTAGTGTAAATTCACCGGCAACCCAGTTTTAGACAATAATCTTGTCCGACATTCCCATGTATACCTACTCATATACACTCGGCGTTTCATACCGAAATTGGCAGCGCGCATAATATTTACGACTATGACGTAAACTACCGTGCTAACTTTCTCAACGTCATAACTAACTTTAACGTCCGTATCAAACAGCTTTATTCCCTTCTTGATAAAGTCCACTTTTGAAATCAACGCGAATAGATATAAGAGGTTCGCGAAGAAATATAAACAAATGACGCTCTGCGTTACTTTCACCTGTACGCAGCACTACACTGTCACGATCTTGATTATCCATCTCTCAACTGTATCCATTGGACGCTGTATAAGCCGCCGTGAAATTCGTCTAAAGCAAAACCGGCAATGTAAAGCGAATGATATTAAACATTCAGTTCCGCACGCTCCTTGCGTAAGATTTGATTGACCTGTGGACATTATGTGTTTATTCACTTCCGTCAAACAAAACGGTATTGGTGTTCATGTTGCTTGAAGAACAATGGCCTGACATAATCGGTTATGCTTATGTTTATGCCCAAACCTTTGATGTAACGCGGCATACCTGAAACAGAAAAGACGGGATTGTTATTCATTTGTTCGTTCATCAATAATTAATCATTGTAATGTAGCTATTTGGCATTGTAAACAGTGGAACTCAGACTTACACAATGCCCATGACTTCTCTGACTCTAATACGTAGGTAGGTATGTTTATGAGAAGGATAAGTTTAGCTAATGAGTTTCTGTCTATATCGCCAAATACTTGGGTATTGGATAACAAATATCTTAAAAAAGCGAAGTCAGAGTTGACTTTTATGTGTGAAGAGCAAGAAAGTACCCAAGCGATAGAGTGAGCTTGCGAATTTGGCATTTCTTCTAGACAAATTATTTGTCACATTCTATCTGGTAAGTAGAGAAAGTTTAGTGGCATATACAAATTCTTGTAATGAATGTTAGCTTAGGATTTTATACGCAAGGGGCGCTAGTCGGGTAACCTCCACGAGTGTCTGGGCTCTTCCAGTTCCCCTGGACCCTCGCGGGTCTGGGGGAAGGGGAAGGGTTCTGGCCGGTGCGCCCTGGAGGCAACGGTAAGTGATTTATCTTCGGAGGGATCGCTTACTGGTGCTACCAATAACCCGGAGACGGGGTCGCTCTGGGTGTTCCTCTGTTTAGCGGAGGACACTCCAGATGCGACCAATGGGGGGATTGGGGGTTCCGCATCAGGGAGTCTCATGACTCCCCAGGTGCGGCGAGAGGGACAGGCCGTAACCCCGTAACCCTGACTTCGGCAGAGGGCCGCTATAGTCAGGAGCGGGGGCTGTCACCGTCAGGCCGGGGCCGGGTGGTGGCTGCGAAGGAGAAAACCTCTATAAAAAGTTACAAGGGGACCTGAGGGAGTGAATCCGGGGTTTTTCACTCTCTCCTTGCGTGGAGGTCCTTTGGTCGGCCAGTGTGTGGTGTCGCCCTGCACGCTTGCCGTCGGGTGGGAGGCGCAAGCCTCTACCGAGAGGGGACAGCTTCGGCTGTCGCAGCAGGCGGTGTTCGCGGTTGTGTGCCTTGGCGATCCCGTGTCACCGCCACTAATGCTGTGTGATGGGCATACCCTGGTGGTTTTAGACGGTAGTCCGGGCGATTCCCGGGAGTCCGTCATACCTGTCCTAGTTCCCCGGCTAGGCGGGATGCGTAAAGGCATTTCCCCAGGTAAAAAAGTGCAAATTTTGTAGCAAGGCCTTTTAAAGATGTCACCTCGTGTCGCTCCTTTGAAGCCGCTCTGAATTTACCACTGCGTTTTCATAACACCTTATATATTTACTGCCGAGGAAACTAAATGTATGTCCCTTTTGGACTCTATTCATCATCAGCCTTCCCATTGCATCGTCCATCAGTGGACGTCTTTCGGCTGATATGATAGGCAGTGTCCACTGACGATCAGGCAGGCAGATTGCCAACATAATTATGTTTGCCACCATTGTTGTAAAAAAAAGAGAAGATTAGCTGCCAAAGTGGACCTCGTGGAAACAACCGGGAAGACGGTAGCAGGATGACGCTGATTCAAAGGGACTATGATTTCATTGCTCTTGAACGTAACATAAACCTTACACTTATTACCTACTTTTAAAGTGGACCCCATTGGTTTTATGTGTTACCTGCTGGGAAATCACTTGATGGTTCCATCGGAAGATCAGCGCTGGTAATCGCGCCAGCAATACGCTGAGATGGAACCATTTCGTGCAATACCCATTGTGACTTGTTTTTGTTTTCTATTTCTTTTTTGTTGTATTGTATTGTCACGAATAAATGTTTTCTATTCTATTCTATTCTAAAGGCTTGTTCATCCCACCACCACCACCATATCAGCCTAAGGACGTCCACTGCTGGACATAGGCCTCCCCCATTTCATGGGGGTTACCATAATCGCCACGCTTGGCATTCGGTTTGGCGATCAGTGTATCTCCATCGCACTCCAGGGATGCTGCTGCCCATACCCCGGTGATCTTGGTCGTAGTTTTAGAACATGCCCAGGTCCATCGATACTAACAAAATAAATGCGAAAGTGTGTTTATCTGTTACTCTTCACGCTTGAACCGATGAACCTATCTAGATGAAATTTGGTATAGAGTATGAGTCCCGGGAAAGGACGCAGGATAGTTTTTATCCCTGAAATTAGCCCTTTAAAGAGTGAAAATGGAGGTGAGAGTTTGTATGGAGATACGACACAAACGAATTTCAAGCAGATTAAGTCGCGGGTTAAAGTTATTTTTGTAATGTTTAGCTTGCAAACTACTCCGCGAGTGAATGAAGCGTCAAGGTCACCGACCCCCGGGTTCAGTGTGTAAGTTCAAACGCACATTGTCATCAGACACAGTAGTTATGATGTACAAACTGGTTTTGAGAATCCAGAAGCCAAAGGTCTTTAAAAGGCTTTAGAACTAGCAATTAAGACATCAGTAAATACGGCATGGGCACGCAAAAATGTGTGTGGCTATTGAGGAAGGCAGTAATTGAAATGACTCCATCTTAATACGAATAGTTTCAACATACTTTGTTACTTTATCGCTAAGCTGCGTGTTAAATAAATTAATATAACCATAATCCTTGCTGATGGATTTCTACTGCACGCGCATGCAAAATAGCGGGAAAAAGTTGAGTATAATTATTTTCAAAAGATGCGTCGGGCATTAAGAAGTTTCCTTTGAGCACGCAGCGAAATATGTATCATACAATCGGCGAGGCTGCGGCATGCTAATGTTGGAGTTGGAGACAATGCGACGCTGGCACAGTTAAAGAAGACAGTACTTTACTTTACTGGGGGCAAACGAACGTACGGCCCGCCTGATTGTAAGTGGTCACAGCAGCCTATGACCCTTTACAAACTTATATTTTATTTTATTTTATTTCAAAAGGTACATAAAACAGACAGTAATCAAAATTAACAAATAAATACATATACGAAGACACTTATAACTAGATTACAGTCCGAAACATATGTACACATCATGGCTTTGAGTTACAATTGAGAGGTAAAGATATATGTGTGTATTTATGAGAAAAAGAAGTTTTATCCCACTATATAATAATATAATATAATATTATAAATATAAATATATATATATATTATATTATAAATGCGAAAGTTTAGATGTTTGGATGTTTGGATGTTTGTTGCTCAATCACGCAAAAACGGCTGAACAGATCAAAATGATTTTTTGTATACTAACAGTATGTAATCTGGATTCACTTATAGTATACTTTTTGTCCCGATAATCACCCTCAAAGGGATGAAATCGGGGGTGCAAATATGGTCTATGAAACGGGGTGATTTAAATCCTCATAAGCCATTATAAGCTTTAAGTTTCAGCCAATTGGGAGTATAACGGCGTGTCAATAATTTTAACGTAAGCGATAGCAGAATTTGACGTATTGTAAACAAGCTGACTTTTCGATATGTCAAAGCCGAAATATCATAATTCCTTCTGATTGATGACGTTATTTTTGAGCATAACCTTTTAGCAATTAGGTCTATTATTGCGTGTAAATCAAAATAAATTTGCGATACTTTGGATTTGTTTGTTTTCATATGCTTAAATACAAAAACAGCTGCTTCAATGCAGTCTTTGTATCGTCAGTGTACAATTTAATTTTGTCGTGTATTATTGTTTACGTAATTGGTGACCTTTCACACTATAATAACTGTTTGATATAAGAGATCACTTGGGCTGGGCAGCTCAATCGTCAACATTGACGGTTGAAGCACCTTAGATCTATGCACAAATTACAATCTATATACTGAGATAGAGATACCAGTGAAATACTCCACATAGATCGTAGCGCCGTTGTGTATTTAGTAAGAACTAACCGCACAACCGCTGCATCCCAGTCACTTCAATATGCAAGTGCGATAGAGATAGCACCCAGTGACATCTGGTACAAACAAGTTAAACTAAAATTTCCATAGAAAAATTCGTACTTCGAGTTGAAAGGCCCCTGGATTTATGCTTATCCGTATACATATAATACAGCTGTAGAAGGTCGAAAATCTGTACATTGAAGATATTGGCTAAATCAATGGAGCGATTGGAGGGCCCTTAGCATCGAAACAGAACACATTTCAACAGTTTTAATAATTCGTGTGTGTTTGTCTATCGGTTTATATGTCTAGGCATTGTGACTCTCGGCCTTCAGCCTCACGTGCATTGCCGCTCTGCTTCGGGCCTTCGGCCCTCAGCCTTACACTTTACTCTGTGTGAATGATCGGCATCAGGAGCCCGCTGTGTGTGAATGATCTGCCTTTGGACTCGCATGCCTTGCCCCTCTGCATCAGTCCTTGGGCCCTACATAAGGAGCCCGCTCTGTTGGGATTCTCGGCCTTCGGCCTTGCGTGAATTGCCACTCTGCTTCAGGCCTTCGGCCCTACATGCGTGCCACACGGCTCCGAGCCTTCAGCCCTCATTCTTATATAAGGAGCCCGCTCTATTTGAATGCTCGGCCTTCGGCCTCGCATGCATTGCCACTCTGTTTCGGCCCGTTAGTCATCAACTTTACATAAAGAATCCAGTCTGTTGAGAAACTCGGCCTTCGGCCTCGCGTTTCTCGCCTCCCTGCTTCAGGCCTTGGGCCCTCAACCTTACATAAGAAGCCCGTTTTGTGTGAATACTCGGCCTTTCGCCTTGCATGTTTTGCCTCTCTGCTTACGGCCTTCGGCCATCATGCTTACATGAAGAACCCGCTCTGTTGGGACGTTTTACGGAAGAACTGCGTAGCGAGACTTTTATCATTGTACATGCAATATTTTACGGGCCTCATTCGTCTAGAATCGGTACATTTGATATAACTAAGCTTAATCATTCGTTTTGAAAGCACGAGCACGTAGCACCAACTCCCGTTACAAACGGACACTTTTACTTGAAGTTGTCAGACGATTATATACCTAGGACAGACTGTCCAGTTAGGTCCAAGGTACCCAGTTAGTGAAGGGCCAACTTCGAGAAAGGGGTAAATCGTCAAATCCGACTCGGCTGGGCAGCGTTCGAGAAGCTACGGCACATCTTTTCGTCCAATATTCCGCAGTGTCTCAAGACAAGGCTCTTTGATCAGTGTGTGTTGCCAGTGACGACATATGGCACTGAAACGTGGTCGCTTACTATGGGCCTCATAAGAAGGTTCAAAGTCACCCAAAGAACAATGGAGAGGGCTATGCTGGGAGTATCTCTGCGTGATCGCATCAGAAGTGAGGCCATCCGCAGTAGAACCAAAGTAACCAACATAGCCCACCGAACCGCTAAACTTAAGTGGCAGTGGGCGGGGTATATAGCACATAGAACCGTTGGCCGTTGGGGAGGAAAGGTTTTCGAGTGGCGAGTAGGTACCAGAAGGCGCAGCGTGGGTAGGCCCCCCCACAAGGTAGACTAATGACCTGGTGAAGGTCGCAGGTGTCCGCTGGATGGGGATGGCAAAGGAACGGTCATTGTGTCACTCTTTGGGGGAGGCTTATATCCAGCAGTGGACGTCTTTCGGCTGATATGATGATGATGATGATTCGTTTTGAAAAAACGATTACTATTAAAATTTTCCGAGCGCGGTAAAGAACATTTCATATTCAATGTAATCATTTCTTAAGGGATGTAAAGAAGGGTGAAAGATGTATGGGAAAACAAATAATTCCAAAGCAAGAATGAGTTCTACGCAGACGAAGTCGCGGGTAAAAGCTAGTTATATATAGGTATTTCAAATCAATTGGAATTACAAAGAGAGTGATAAAAGAAGGCAAACAAATATCAGCACACTTAACAGTTATTGGAATAATCCAAATTAATTGTTTGTTGCTACATAAACATCAAGATCCTTACAGACGCGAACCAAATAATCAAACTCCCGACACATGCGAACAATTGGATTATAATAAGAAGTAATAATTCGGTATACAGCTAGAGTAAAAGTTTTCGGAGAACGAATCCTATAAACTATGTTAATATTCAAAAGTGACAATAGATAAGGAGAATCAATATAGGAATGGATAATTTTATATAAATAAATAAGGTCAGATTGCTTACGTCTGACTTCTAATGATGTGACATTATAGACTCCTTGAAGAACTATATACTGTAGTCCCTCGGGAAAACAGCAGTGAGCTCATTCAACAATTGGAGCGTTCACGGGAGGAAATTCCTCTAAAACCGTCTGAACCTCTGTTTACTATCATACAAACGCCCGTATCTATGCTTAAATTGGAGACTAAAGTATCTTGTTCCATGGGATACTTAATTTCTTATATTTATTATACTACAAACATGAGTGTGTGCAAATATTACGGACAAAGTGCATCGAATAGTCTGAGAAAAACTCTGTTATTGATCGGTAAGTTTGACACTAAAATGATGGTAAGTCTTCGTTGGAAGAATTAATAATAACTATTATTTTTCCACTTAAATCACATAGAAAGTTTTGATATCTACTTGTAATTGCAATGCTCCCGTCGTTGCTCATATTTATTTGGCTGCGAATGTAGAAGTCACGAGACTCCAAAGTTGGATAGCTTGTGATGAACCCACAGGATTACATTTCAATCAAGTAATAAATACTGCCATCATATCAACAGAAGGACGTCCCCTGCTGGACATATTGTCCTTTCTCAACAAGTGCCACAGGTCATCAGTCCATTTTGTGGAAAGGGGTCTATTTCTATTAGTTCTATTTCCACCCCAACGGTCATCGGTTCTACGTGCAGTAGTATCTCACTCACGCTGTGCATATTAGAAAAAAGAGGGTAGATTATCTCGTCTCACACTTCATCTTCGCGGCCTTAGGTATTCACAAGTGTAAATACTGTGTGGTATTCCACTCTGCGCACTGTGCGTGTACCATGTTGTACGCAACTCGTGACGCAACTTGCGCGGGCGGCTGATTCCGTGCGATGTGCCGATGCATTTATTATTTCAAGACAAAAGGCAAAGTAATTATACAACCTAGTTCTACATGTCATTGGTTTTGCATAATATTGATTTTAATTGCCGTCAAGACAGCACTTTTTCTTGTATAGTGTAATTGTAGTAAAGAAATTGAATGCTAGATGTAACTAACAATATTGAATGAGAAGGAAATAGTTACCTATACGTATACAAGGAGAATCAAACATCATATTATTTTAAAATGGTGACTTTATATCGGGAACCCAGGGGAAACGAGACCTTATGGATTAGACTTGACAAGTAAGTGGGCAACTTGACTGTCTGACGCTTATTTCGCCTTTGATTGGAAGGTCAGATGGCAGTCGCTTCCATAAAAACGAGTGCTTTACGCATTCTTGAGATTAGGTAGCGGCTCCCGCGCATCCTTCTGGATGCAACTGTCTTGGGATCACGCTAGGACGACGAAGGTGACGACTTTATATTGGGAAGATAACACGTCAAACCTTTCAAGAAATCAAATAATCAGGTGTAAGCATATTCTGGTAGAAACCATTCATATTCTATAAAGGATGAAAAGGCGATGTTGTTATTATTAAGCGTCTTTATTCTTTGTTATGCCTAGATATAAATCATCATAAAACAACAAACACGTGTAAATAAACAGAATGACAAAGCACCTTGGCTAGGCAAAGTGCATGAGTCAGTCTCTCTAAGGACGATATCCTTATAAGCACAATCCTTTCTTTATGAAAATATTCTTGAGGTAGTATTCAATTATGAAATATGATAATAATCTCGTTAATTAAACTAATATGCAAAATAATTGCAAGCAAATAGGGAAGCGGTTAATATAAATATAACTTCCTCTATGCTCATAAATAGGTTGAAATATGATATGTATATAATATGATATGTATACATATGTGGTTTTCTTTCTAGATTCTCTAACAATCTTGCTTTGCATATGGAATCAAATTAACTTCATTGCGTATGGTAATTCAGGCTGCATATTATTAATCTTATTCATACTTCGCGAGGATAGACAATATCAAAAGCTGGTCCAACATTAATGATACTGCCAGTCTTTGCAGATCGGCACAAGACAGAACACGTTCCGGAGGATGGTCACCGATATCCGTCTAGAAGACAAGCTTTTTCGCGACCTGACAAATATGGATATTTATAATGACTGAATGACTTTTGGACTAACAAAAGCCTCCAGGCATAAACAAAGTATTCTTCATAAAGCATGAAAATAAGAATTACCATACAAAGCCGGACAATTTGAAACTGCTTCTATAAATCACTTATACGTCATATTAATGGTAATAACATGATGAAACCGAATCAAACTGCAAGCTGTGAAAGACGCGGCTGGTATTGTTCTCATTTTCTGAGTAACACCCGCGTGCTATTGAAAGAGATGTTGAATGCAACGATATTTTTACTACGACAGCAGCACCGCCTTCTGGGCCGAGACAAAGCGGTATACTGTTAGAGATAACGATAGTTTTTTAAAGAGGCGTGTTTAGGGATTAACAAGGTCGAGATGCAAAGAAATCTTACCATATATTAGCGCGTACTCAATGTCCATAAGAGAACTCAAGTCCGTATTCCCAAATAAAAGGTTAGGCAGGGCGCATGAGATTTACTTTTCAGTGCAACTACTAGAAATTGTACAATAAATGATAAAGACGATGTAAGCTTAGCATATGTTGAAATGTGATATCACTTCAAACGTTTTACGTTTCTTTTTACGCTGGACTTACAAACGCATACCCTTCGCTTTGTTACTCGTCGCTCACACCATATTGAAATCTTATTCCTATACCTTGTCGACTCTTACTACACCCACAAGAAAGGGGGTGGTGTTTTTCCAACCCGACACCACATGAGGGTCACCAACGCGGTCAAATTGGTACTATCAAGATAGTTGGTGAACTAATGAATCATGAAAAAATATTGAGTGGTGACCGGAACGCCAAAGAATCTGATAGGCCAACTATCTCACTCATTATGCAGAGCACGTACGTATTGGCAAACATTAGACAGTCGCTAGTCTGCGATACGCGCCTACAAACGTGTAGATGCGCTACCTACACGTTTGTAGCTGCGTTGCCTTCGATGTAGATTAACTACAATATTTATGTCTACCGTTTCACAAAGTCTATGCCCGCAAACAGGGGAAGAAGAGAGCGTACCCCCATCTTAAAGGCCGGCAACGCACTTACAACCCTTCTGGTGTTGCGAGTGTCCATGGGCGGAGCTAATCGCTTACCATCTGGCGATTTCTCAGCTCATTTGCTTCCTATTTTATAAAAAAGAAGGAAGATATCAAAGAGAAGCGGACGGGATCCTTCCACCATCTCAGTTAATCAGGCGACCTATAACTATCCAGGCTATAGACAACTACCTCATTGCGTTTATAGAGTAGACCACTCGAGACGATAGGAAAGATTAAGATGTGGGCAGTGCAAGAGGCTAGACCAACCGGTCGTTGGAGGAGGCTTTTATTTGTTTGTTCTTCCGTCTGAAATTATGAAAAGACAAACAGATATGTGCAAAGGTGACGAAGAATCATGGAACTTATTATAATGAAGACACAATGCTAGATTATTTCATGCGCCATGATTAACTAACTACAGAAGTACCTATACGTAAGTAACTGAAGAAGTATTCGTATCATTATTATATAAAGTTGCAAATGTTGCAATACTTATCTCCACCAAACCAAGTCATCAGTGAGCGCCAGCCCAGTTGCTGAATGCTAGAAATTGTAAACGACGTAAGTTTTTTAGATTCCACTATTAACACGATTCAAATATAACAGTACATTAACCAAGACATTTGCCCTCAGGAGAAAATTTAAAATGTACTTTTAGGGAGTTTTAAACTTAGAACCTTCTTTCGTAAGTCACCGAAATCTATTTGTCGCGTACAGACCAAGTGCCATTACAATTACGATCACGTCGGCTTCACATTGGCAAACATTTGACAATCGCAACTTTGACGCGTGCCGACACAACTGTAAATTCAATGGCTATCTATTGTACTACAGGAATTTTAAATCCATTCAATGGCTATAGTAAATTATAAAGGTGTTATTTTTTGTTTAAAAAATTACAACGTCTAACATTCTGACGTGGATAAAATTGCATATTTTAGGGAAGATGATGAATGATTTGATTAGACAAACGTCATTGTTGAATCATATCAGTCGGCTCGTACAGTCAAGAGCAAATGTAAGTTAAAATCTTTGAACTTTGTTTCATTGTAATAAGGTGAAAAACTAACAATGTATTTCTGCGTTTGACTGTACTTTTGTGGGAAATGTGATAAAGCGTCTAATTTGATGCCGTAATATGTATACGGGAATGCGTAATATGTATAGTTGTAAAATAGACTTACACATGATTGACATAGTAAAAAATTAGATACTTACGGGTTATTGAATAGAATAAAATAGAAAAAAATTGAAAACCAACATACAGCACCACATGAAAAAAAAACAAAGTAATAAGGAAAAAATACATAAAACTTACAAACAAACAAAGAAAGAAATTAATGAAGAAGATTGATGTTTGTTTACTTGTTAACGATTCTACGTTTATCAAAACAAAATACTGCATTTTACATGTTCGTTTAAGATAAAGTACTGTTCCTAATATCTCAGCTGTTAATCTGTTTTCGATTTAACGATTCGATTGCGTGATGTACATTGATCTGTAATGATTTAATGATTATGTAATTGAAGCGCATTGATTTTTTGTATCACGACTAGTGGGGCTAATTGGATGTCTCGTCAATAAATCAATGAACTTAAGAAAGCAAATACCAGTAGCCAAACTAGCTCACGGTTGTTATTATAATATTTATTATATTTTTTGGTGAAGGTGACTTTATGTATATAGTAATATTCAAGCTAGAAATTTTAAGAAAAAGTGTGGTCTTTTCGTGAGGTCTACAGTCATGTCCACGTCATATCATATAGAATAGAATAGAATAGAATAATTATTTATTGTCAAAACTGTGTACATTGTTATAGTATAGTTTGATGCAAATAAACGATTACCCGCCTACATACAGAGATACCATAAACAGGTAAACCGCCAGACGTTTAAGACCAGTTCTCAATTTAGCTGCGTAAGAGCTATTCTGTCCCTCTTGGTGGAACTCGTATAGGATCTCTACTATAGAAATCCTTACTCTGAGCCACAGAGCCACTAGTTTTATAATGTATGTATGTTGATTAACTATACCTTCTGAACTAATTTTGTATAAGCAGTAACGCTGCTAACGAAAATTCTAAATTAAAGGGAAAAATACTTTTATTAATCCCTTTAATTTATAATTTTAAGAGCACAAAGCTTAAGAGGGCGCAGTACGATCGGTGTGGATCGGTTCTCCATACAAACATATTTAGGCTCTCATTTTAAAACGCCATGCTAGAATAACATGAAACTTTGTATACACAATGGGATCCAGCATAGCTAGGTCGGAAATTAGTTTCTGTTGCTAGACATTGAAAAAGAAAAAAAAATCAGCGGTTTTTTGAGTTTTTTACGGCTTGTATGAAAACCTTAATAATGACTGTATTTTTTCGCCATTATAATTTCAAGCAACAGAAACTAATTTCCGCCCTAGACAAGCTGGATCCCATTGTGTATACAAAGTTTCATGTTATTCTAGCATGGCTTTTTAAAATGAGAGCATAAATACGTTTGCATGGAGAACCAAACGTACTGCGCCCTCTTAAGTCTTCTACGGTAGATGTCACTGTACGCCTTCCTAAGGCGTTGTAAGAGGGAACTAGTGCAGGATTTCGTGCCTGCTGTGCTACCGCGAACTTCGAAAATCGAACTTCTTGTCGTGCCGTCCCTTTCACTCTCGTGTTATACTCTATATGACGGAAAGGACGGTACGATACGTAGTTCGATTTTCGAAGTTCGCGGTAGCACCCCTGAGCTTGACTGGTTCCGTGGTAGCTGATAGCTCAGTGGCTAGAGCGATTAGCCGCGTATGCCAGATGTCGCAGGTTCGAATCCCGCTCGGAGCACGTTTTTAAATTTATCCCTTTAATTTATACCTTCTGAAGCTTTATTGATTTATCTAGCTATAAATCATATGTGATGATCCAGATTAGAGCGATCAATTACGCGATGATCGATGATGAAGCATAAAATAACAATTACCATAAAGGTCACGTTTGACAAATCGCTTGACCGTGAAATTGGTCATTCACTAATGATATCGACCGTTAATGATTTGTTTACACAATAATGTTGTGATGATGATGATACACTTATAGTGGTAGCCGTACAAGCCCGATTTCAGAGAAATACTGCAAATCGATGTACAGTTTAGCCGTTTGGCACACGCTTACTAGAGGTTAAAAATTTTTTTTGACCCGCAGTTTCTAAAAAAATTCCCTTAGGGGGGGAGTAATGAGACATTTTACTTTTTGTATGGAAAAAAAAAAGTTTTCAGAAACCTATCGTGTGTAGTATCATATGAAAGGGCTTTTTGAGGCGATTCTAAAAATATACCACATCATTACATTTCTACCATATTTTTTAAATTAAAACGAAAATAATTTCCTAAACATACCAAGTTTCGGCTCCTCCAGACACCATATGGCTGATTGTTTTTTAAATACAATATACCACAAATGATACGTGATATCCTCATATCTAACCTACAAAAACCAATTTTGAAAATAATTACATTAAGTATTTATTTTTTATTTTTCGATATTACAAAGTGACACATAGTGTAAGCCGTACGATTAAAAAACTGCAATAGCGTTGCCTCTGATCTTACTCCACTTGGCAGCTACCACAAGCAATTGCCAGCGGGCGTATGATGGTTGCCATTTTATCACTTATCGTCGTGGATAAGACATTCGTCACGTTCTGACAAGTATGCGAGTGCGAGAGTGGCGGGCGTCTTATCCACGACGATAAGTAATAAAATGGCAACCATCATACGCCTCTGGTTTGCAAAGGTTGGTAGCTCTAGTTACCTAAACCAAGTTGCTGCAAGGGCTTACTAACTACCTAAATAATAGTGTTATTATTTTATTAATCGTATGGCATTTATTATTCAAATCGTGAGATCTTCGAGAAGACAAGTACGGTTGCCCGATTGTTGTACTTTTAGCACCACCCAGGGGTCACGTGTAGGTTAACGGTGGGTACTCCCTACGGACGTGGTGCAACAACGACCCCCCTTGTCAAGTGAGTGGGCAACTTGACTTTTAGAAGTTCTCAAGCCGCCCGAAGCCGGGATCAACGGCTTAAAGTGCCTTCCAAAGCACGGGAGCGCTCAGTTAGTAACCACTCAAAGCGGTCACCCATCCGAGAACCGACCTGCGCCCACGTTGCTTGACCTCACGCACCGCACGCGGTACGCGGGCGCCGCTGGGCCTCGAGCGCTCCACGAACTAGTGTTATTATATTGAGGATCGACAAGAGATACGATCCTGTTCTGAATTGGTCATAATTGTTATTGATACTTAGAGAGTTTAAAGACTTTCTACATCATCATCATCATCCTAGCGTTATTCCCAGTACAGTTGCATCCTGAACGATGCCTGTGGTCCGCTACCTGATTCCAGGAATTGGCGTAGGCACTAGTTTTTACGTGTAATCGTACGGGCGCTCAGAGACCATGTACATTTCTGTGTTATTAAAATTAAATAAGACCACTACTGGAGTATGCCTTTTAAGCCTGGAGTCCCTATTTTGTTAAAGACATTGAGATGCTGGAAAAGGTTCAACGTAGTTTCACTAAATTACAAAAGAAACTCAAAAATAAGCCATACGAAGAAAGACTGCGCTCTCTGAATCTCATAAGCCTCAAGCAGCGCAGGGAACGTGGTGACCTGATCGAGACATACAAGATACTATTTGGGCATTATGATCTCAAAGATTTCCACAAAATATTTGAACGGAACAACAACACGCGACTCAGAGGCCATCACTTAAAGCTAGTCGCTCGCAGGTCACACAGCAACCCCCACAGACACTTTCTGAGTAACAGGGTGGTGAAGGCCTGGAATAGAGTACCAGATGATGTGGTTTCGGCTCACAATGTCAACCAGTTCAAAAACAAATTGGATAAGCACTATTCAAATTTAGCTCAACACTGAAGTTGTACTTAAAGATAATTGGATACAGGTTTCATCAGTTGTTTCAACTGCCTGCCTGATAAACAAATAATAATAATAATAATTTCGTAATGTACCCTTAGTGAATTTGGACAGAGACTTTATACATCTCTAGTTTCCTTAATTTGTACTCTACAATTCCTAATATTATATTTTTTTCTCATTTAATGACATTTAATTCAGTTAACATGTAGTTTCGAAATTATTGTTATAGTAACAGTATAAATGTAAGTAAATAATTTTCTTTTGACATCTAAGAATGGCCTTGATTTGCATAAAATTTGATTTTGATTTTTGATTGCAAGTGAGTGGTTATTAAACGCTGCTTAATTAAGCACGCTAACTCATTAACTCTTTCGCTGCCTAGAACTCCTACAGAATGGTTTTAGAACTCCTACAGAATGTATTTTAGGAAGAATTTGGGAAATTTTCCAACGAACACTGAAAAACCTTCTATAGACTAGTAAAGGCGAAAAAGTCGTTCTTGGGAAATTGTATCAAATTCTACAATAAAATTACAAAACACATTACTGAACTTAGCAATTTTAAATTCAAATCTATAGTAAAACAAACACTTATATCAAGAGCATATTATAAGATAAACGATTACATCATGGATAGGGATGTTTGGCGTGATAGCGTCCTGCACGGGTAATCTATCGCGAAAATATGTTTTCGACTGTAGCATTGTTATTTAAGTTATTTTGGAGCTGACACTGTTATTTTATATTCAACGTGATTTAACTATACAATTTAGAGTTTCTTACGCCGGTTCTTCTCGTGGCAGAGGTATATTTTTCCGAACCGGTGGTAGTTTATTGACGTTCATAGGCGCATGTAATATGCCTAATTTGAAGAATAAACTACTTTTACTTTTTTTTTACTTTTTTCGTTTAGCACTTGAGAAGCTTGGAACTAGAAGTGTCGACTCTCTGTGTTTATTGCTCGTGAGACATTATGAAATTTCCTCGACTACTTATCTCAGGGACCATCTATTCCTGCTGCAGATTATGTTGTACGCAAGGCGTATGCGTTTGTTTACATAACATGATTGTTATTAAGTATAAGTATTATAATTATCGTAAAGGAAATGAACAAGACTAACGCCTAGTTTAATTAAGAAATAATGTGTCATAAACCTATTTTTATTAAAAAAGTGAGTATATCTACTCGTATTTTGGAGGTATTCCAGAGTGCTTGGATTACCTACATATCTGAGAATCGAATTCTTTTGGTTTTATGTTCCCTTTTTCGGGTATTATGTGAGCGCGACGCCCCTATAAGAATGATATTACATTCATACATGTTTTTTTTTATATATATACCTTAGCCTAAATTATATATACATGTAACTCATCTTAAAAGGACGTTGACATTTCATTGAAATCACGATGCATATAAACAGAATTTATACCAACCCTATTAATACTTCTATTTTCTATGCAATATCCTACCATATCACGTTCACAATACTGTCTATAATTAAACCAGTTCACAGTTACACTAAACGTTCATTTGTTTCGAACGAGCGAATTATAACCGATGTCAACCAATTAGAGGTAGTTAATCATGCTGTTGGCGATCTATTGTGTTAGGCGGCGTACAATGCATGCTGAGTGCACGACGTCGATATGTATGGCGATAGAAATTACGCAATGGATGCTATTGATGGGTTTGTGTTGAAATTGGAGGCGAGTTATTGGGTAGTGATGACATAGTAGAAGTCGAAATCTTGCCATAAACCAAGGATTTTTTGTGACGGAGCGAGATCGATACCCAAGTATGTAGTATTTTGTTGACGTGAGCATAAACTTTTGTCAAAAAGATTTCCTCACTTTGACGAGATATTGTCAGTATTACTTGCACATGGCTTAAAAGCCTTGCATTTGACATCTGCCGACCAAAAAAGGACAGATTTGAAAATGTCATTGTGATTGTCACTGAGCTAAAAATTACAGCCATGTTACGCGTGTTACATAACAATACAAACATATATCGTGCACTCAATAAAACAACAACAAATCCAAAGTTAGTTCAAAAGTTATGCAAAAATGAACTCTAAACCAATGACTTAAGGTATTAAACGACGCCGTTATTCACTAATATCATTCAGAAGATAACTCAGTTAAGCTAAACTAGACCGTATGTAAACAAGATACAGTCTTTGGCACCGCGGTATTATCATGGTTATGTCAACCGCGAAGGTAAACTAACTTATAGTTTCATGTCGGGATGTGTGAATTTTCATGCATAGTACTAAAGGCGGTGAGGCCAAATTCAATGCCAATAAGTATTTGTTCATTTTAGATATATGGACTGTACTTTTCCGCGTACTTTATTGTTATTTTTATGCCGTTCACTTTTTGTATATAATAAATGGAAGTATTTTAGCACTATCTCACCAGAAGTTAAGTTACGATGAAGTCGAGGGTGTCACGTGCATTCTAGCAAGTACCTTTAGCATTTCACTCTCGTTTTGAAAAGATTGAAGTTGTAAGTAGGTATCTCGATAAAGACTTGACGGAAGATAATTCTACTCTTTAGTTAAACTGCTAATCTAGTTCAGTTTCCGACGTAACGTAACACCAACAAGAACCTAACTATTCCTTTTAGCGTATAAACAAAAGGTATTGCATGTTATCATATCAGCATCTTGACGGATTTAGACGGAGCTAACGAACACATTCTGGTGTGTGCAGTAGTTTCTTAGCGGATGACCCTTTATGGAGTTTGCAATAAATAGTACCGTTACGTTAAGTAATTTCGTCATCTTCTTAAAATTTATGAAGGATCACTAAACTTGTTGAGATATTTGATTAATCAATTAAATACAACACAACAATACAAATATTCTTTGTTGCATACCTCACACAAATGAATTAGTTACAAACAGAAAGAAAACAGCAACATGTAAGTAGGTAGAGGTAGACAACAGGCGGTCTTATCGCCAAAGAGCGATCTCTTCCAGACAATATCCCATTTTCTAAGCGAATTTCTCATTTAAACGATTATTTCAATTGTTATAAGATTTCAAGCTAATATCGTCATTTACGTAACATATAATTACTGTTCAAAACACTTGGTAAATACCCCATTTTGAATAGTAATTCTAATATTTTACTTGTTATTTTAACATCCGTATAGAGTATTTCATCATATCCTTTGGGGACTTCAATTCCAGATTAAAGTAGACCAAGAACTTTCTCCAGTAAAAAAATCTACAAAACATTTTAAAGCCGGTTTTACTGGGACTAAGGTCGATTTATGTAAGATAGTCGCTGATAGTTATCCGTGTATTACGTGGCTATGCTTGAAAAGCCGCCAGATATTAGCCAGGCTAATCTGCACACTCATTACTATTCATAAGTTCGCTTGTTTAGCTCGTTTGTTATTTAGTTTAGTAGAAAGTCATCCGTTAATGACTTGGCCGCATTAGGGTCAGTCGAACAACTTCGTGCAGAAATAATATGGATAGATATACATAGACAACGTAGACAAAACAATGCTTTGACGCTATTCACTACATATAAGTCAACAAATCGCTTAATAGTAACTTTGAAAACCAAAATTGGGACATAAATATCATATCCTACGTCGTAGCTAAAGTTCCTCATGTAGGTATGTCGATAACTTTTTAATCTTTATTGTCATTGTGAAAAAGATACGTACAATGCTTGACAAAAGAGTCGTGGTCGGATATTTATGAGCGTTTGTTCAATAAACAAAGTTCCTTGATGTAAATAAATGATTAACAAATAAATAATTATTTGTGGGCAATCTTACACAAATCGACCTTGTCCAAAACCCCAAAACCAAGCAAAGCTTGTATTACAGGTACTAGGCGACAATCTACATACATAAAAAAAAGCTTTAGTTCATTGAGAACATATAAGACTCAGGAACTGTTTGTTAACTTCATCACACCATGCCCTGACCGGAATTCGCCCGGGTCCACCAGCTTCGTAGGCAGTGTCACTGCCAACTAGGCTAGAGTGGCTGTGAGCTATCCATGAGTTTCAGTTTGTTTTTATCTGTGGACCCAGTCTTCAATCCTGCCAATTGAATTAGATACACAAAATTCACAAACTTTTTAACTAAACGCAATTCCCATTCCCATTCAGGAATATGTAATTATTTTGCCGCAGAATTATTACAATTGTACTCTACAAGAAAAAGAGATTCATTATCCTCAGAAGAAATTGCATTTCATTTATCTTGGTGTATTTCTATAAATGGTGGTTTCCACTTAACGTGGCACCTACTTAAAGTGCATGTTAACATCTGCGCAACCTGTTAATTACCTATAGAACTCGATAACATTCGGATCAGATGATTATCAGCCAATTCGGAATGTTTGCCGTGATAGAATCGACACAGCATTAAGATGTTATCTGATACATGTTAGCTTTGGTTATTGTGCAGTCATTCTTGTTATGCTTTGTATGAATGTATCTTATAGGTCAGTGGCGTGTCAAGACGTCAGGTTAGTTAATTACACCGCTACTTGTTCAGTAAGTATGGTGGTGTTGCTTTCCTGGTGGTGAGTAAGGTTGCCAGAACTCCCGAGGATATTGGGAGTGCATTTGCATTCTCTTGCTGTCAAGTTGTCAACACCACCACCACCATTTCAGCCGAAGGACATCCACTGTTGGACATAGGCCTCCCCGATTTCATGGGGGAATTTCCATAATCACCAGGCATGTGAATTGGCGATAGCAGTATTGCCACCGCACACCAGGGATGCTGCTGCCTATTCCCTGGTGGGCTGTTAACACAGCGAAGCATAAAGAGTTGGCAAAGATCTTATAAATTCTGTGAAATGGATTTGTATATAAGTAGTGTGTCTGTACAGTCATATTTACTATGTTAGCTATTGCCCGCGATTCGTCCACGTACTTTTCTACTCTCTATACCCATATGTTAATCCAGGCTTCTGACTATTAGTATATAAAGTTTCATCATAATCCGTTTAGCCGTTTTTGCGTTATTTTAGCAACAAACATCCAAACATCTAAACTTTCGCATTTATAATATTATTAGAAGGATTATTCCTTTCATTTGCATTCAGATTCAGATTGATCGATGCGGGATCATTCATACAAATGCCTTTATCTGTTGCACCAAAATTAAACTTGAGCCTAATGTTTACTGGAGTGTCCTTAATTTTTAGGAGTATTTTTTTGGGTCTGACGTCGCGTCGGCCGTTGATCTATTCGACTAAGTTACGTTATATTAGTATCATAACGATCCTGTAATGTTTATAAATCGTGTAACTAAAATGTTGACTAAAATTTTCGTAAAATCAAACATACATTTATGGATCCCAAAACTGATACTTAGCCATGATAACCTCACATAACCTTAGCAAGTGTGTTAAACCGAATATGTCATGTACAATCTAATAAATGATAATGTCTAGGGCCAACTGGTGCAGGGAAAGGACATATCGAGGCCATACATGGCCATATGTGACCAACGAGGTGAGGAGTGTCGAGGCTCGGTCTAGTTTTTAATTGATTTACATATCAACACGAGCGGGCTAACTCGGTGTTTAAGAATGAAATCGGTGTTATAAGTAAGAGTGCAGTAGCAAGAATAGAACTTATAACACGTTCTCTCACTTATAATCATCAAAAGGCCCCCAAATTGTCCTTCGACAGTTCACGATGTGGGGTGGTAAAAGGACCATAATACGAGTAGGTTTATATCATTGTTAATTTGACGAAACCTTTTGCCGATTTGAATTCTTGATGTGTATATTAGAAATGCAGACAAACCGCTCAGGTAGCCCGGGTGGTATTTTAAAGTTGGAAATCTATCTTTTCTGGGCTATAACCGATATACTTCAATAAATAAAACCACCACCACCACCACATCAGCCGAAGGACGTCCACTGCTGGATATGTGCCTCCCCCAATTTCATGGGCCCCCATAAACCCCCCCCCCCCCCCAAAAGAAAACGCTAACCATTAATTCCATCATCTAAAAAATCAATCGAATCCAATAAAAATCCTAACAAACTATTAATCAAGCATATCGTAACCCATTGGTTTTCTACCACCATCAGGCTTTACTGGAGATGAACACCAAAATTATCTTTTCGAGCTGATGTTCCAACAAAGGTATCACCGGAATCTCGTGGTCAAATACGGTAATCCCGTCACAAACTGTATCACGAGTCACAACTTTGTACATTAGATAAAGTTGCACTTCTACAATGTAATATACATGTACATGCCACTCGTTTATATGCTTCGAAAGCCGTCGACCTCTGCGGCTAACGCCTTCATGAATATTTTCCAACGCCTATATACGGAATCAACCAGTTCTTTTAGTGGTTAGAACTAAATTGTTGGCTTTTAATTGAGTGTCACCAGCAAATAGCTGGAGGAAGTTAATTGATCACATAAAATTAATAGTTTTACGGAAACGTTCTGTAATGATTTGTTTTTGCAGTGACAGTACAAGATGTGTGATTATTATGTAGTCGCACACACTGGACTGGCATTCATAATAAGATTGATTTTACACTCATCATCATCATATTAGCCGAAGGCCGTCCACTGCTGCACATAGGCCTCCCCCAAAGACTTCCACAATGACCGGTCCTGCGCCACCCGCGACCCTTACCAGGTCATCAGTCCACCGTGTGGGGGGCCTGCCCACGCTACGCCTTCCGGTACGTGGTGGCCACTCGAGAACCTTCCCGCCCCAACGGCCATCGGTTCTGCGTGCTATGTGCCCCGCCCACTGCCACTTAAGTTTAGCGATTCGAAGGGCTATATCGGTCACTTTGGTTCTGCTGCGGATGGCCTCATTTCTGATGCGATCACGCAGAGAAACTCCCAGCATAGCCCTCTCCATTGCTCTTTGGGTGACTTTGAGCCTTCTTATGAGGCCCATAGTAAGCGACCACGTTTCAGTACCATATGTCATCACTGGTAACACACACTGGTCAAAGACTTTCGTCTTGAGACACTGCGGGATATTGGACGAAAAGATGTGACGTAGCTTCCCGAACGCTCAAATTTAATAGTGATCAATTACAGTACATAAATACAGTCACGCAGCACAGACAGTCGGTTGGATGACCAAGGTATCGTTGTAGCGAATTGGTCGAAGCGCAAACTCCCATTACACTCCAAATCAGCAATTTTAGCAAGACTTAGTGCAGTACCGACTCAACCGAGAAAAGTGCCGCACTCTCGTGAGGGCAAAATTCATTTTGGTTCGCTGGGTTAACGAAGTCAGTAGGTCTGCCTCGCCACTGTAGCTGAAAGTACCTATCTACATTCTTCTCTGTCATTCCAAATCCAAAAATCCATCTTTAGCACACTTATTGGCCACATTGAAAACTGTCCTATTTAATTTCAATACCGCCTAAATCTTGTCGAATTATGTTAATACATGACATAGCTAACCGATTGCACCAACTTGCAGCGATACTGACATAATCATTATTTACATTACCAGTCCACTAACTGATGCAATCCGAATACTAGGTAATCTATGCATCCATTCTTCATTCATTTTCTTTCAACGCCTGCCATGCATGAGCGGTAAGTAAATGAACTGTGTCGGAGTTAAGTAAGTACATAGATTAATTTATACGATGAATAGAGATATACAAAGGTGCTTATTGCTAAAAATGTGTAAGTATTAATGGACTCTCTAATAATAATTCAAATAGGCACGTTCTGGTGTCAATCACAGTCAAGCAATAAAGTTTTACCGAAATAATCAACAAGGATACCAAAATGGATTAGCACGAAACATTTAATTGCATTGTTTTATAATACACTGACCAGCGATAGACCCTACATCCTAGTCTGACCTGATAAGTAGTATTTTTTTGTTTCTTATGGTGCTGTATCAATAAATGTTTTCTATTCTATTCTATAAGTGACCCGCTTGTCTCATCGTTTACCTCTTCAGGTGAGCATCGACCAGGCATGTGCAATGTGCAAAGATCTGTTTCCTTTTTGATACCTAGCTAACAGTTAGATAGCTAGCATGCGAGATGTCAAGTATCTGAAAACACAGCATCACTCTACTGCGAATGTGTAAAGGCAAATTCTACTCGATCTTACGTGATTCTGATTGTATGGCAATCATCCGAATTAGTTGCTAAAATTGCTATAATACCACATTAAGTTCAATGAATACTTTATTGTACTAATTTCATCACGCACTTCTTACGGCAATGGCAAGTACCGGAAAAATGAGATCTGATATAAGATATAATAGATATAATTCTTATATAATAACGTTGAAATCATCGAATTACGATCTTCATAACAGATCATGTTGCTAATAACTTTAAAAACCTCGGAAAAGTATTTCAACTTCGCTACGAATTAATACCGTTACAGAAATAGCTTAAGGTATACATTGCATTAACCTTACTTTGTGAGATGAGAGTTAGTCTTTCGAAGATAAAGTCACGCAATATACAAATCAGTATGACTTCAGATGTTCGCAATTCGCGTTGTTGGTGAAAGCAGATCATCCGTGAGTTATGAATCATTCGCAGACTAACTCGCGGTTTTTGGTGAAAACTAACATTTCCTTGAATAAATTGTGGTTATGATGACTGAGTTTATAAAGGTGTTAGAGATCAACGAATAGATTAGTATTTTAAAAGCTCAATTCGGTATATTCAACGGACTTGCAAAAAAGAGGGTCTCAATTCAAGTTTAGGGTTCCATACATCATAACGAAGGATTTATGGAAAGAGTCTGTCACAACTCATCCACCTCACCTTGCCTCCTGTGTGCCCTGACACCTCAGAACTCATTCATGTCATTCGTGGATTACATTTCTTTTTGTATTAGAAAGTACACTCGAACGATCCCATTCTTGTCTAAGCTGAGAAAGAATCAACGAGATAATATAGGATCCAGAAGAAATCGGAACTTTTTAAACGAAACAAGCACACTTATAACGTATTGAGTTGTTTTTGTATTTATGATAAATGGCCTTGTTGGATGTTATATAATCCCTGTTCTTTAAGTTATGCGACTGGTATCTCTAATCTCAAACTTGCCGCCAACGTTGACTGCCGTTGCCCAAAACATTGCAATATTCTCGACACATCTTTACCTCTAGGTTACCTTCTACAACATCATCATCATCCTAGCGTTATTCCCAGTGCAGATGCATCCTAAAGGATGCCCGGGGTCCGCCACGTAATCCCAAGAATTGGCGTAGGCACTAGCTTTTCCGGAAGCTGACGAAGCCTGCTGTCTGAACTTCCAACCTAAGGGGGAAGTAGACTTGTCAAATGGTTGGGATTAGGCTCGTCAAGTGAGTGGGCAACTTGACTGTTAGAAATTCTCACGCCTCCCGAAGGGCTCTGAAGTAAGCCTAAGAAACTATCAGATTAAAAAGAAAAGCATTCCAATAAACAAACAACAATGAAGCCAAGAAAGATAAGTAAGTGTTCCGGGACGTACTCTCGACTAACACGTGAACGTGGGTGTAGCCGGGATCAACGACAAGGGACCCAAAGGCCAGACAAAGGTTAGAAAGTGGTCGTCCTTGCGAGAAAGCCAGTGAAAGTGTCGGATAGTATCGGCTGTGTTATTCAGAAGTTCTATTCACTAGTTGATAAAGGAGCGTTCGTGGCCCAGCGGCGCCCGCGTACCGCGTGCGGTGTGCGAGGTTAAGCAGTGTCGGGCGAGGTCTAACCCTGGATGGGTGACCGCTTGGAGTGGTTACTAACTGAGAGCTCTCGTGCTTTGGAAGGCCCGTTAAGCCGTTGATTCCGGTAGTTGTCTATGATAGCAGTCGATAAGCCAAGTTAGAGGCCTCCGGGCGGCTTGAGAACTTCTAACAGTCAAGTTGCCCACTCACTTGAGAAGCCTTATCCCAATAAGTTCTAGTTTTCCCCTCGGGTTGGAAGGTCAGATGGCTGTCGCTTCCATAAAAACTAGTGCCTACGCCAATTCTTGGGATTAGGTAGCGGACCCCAGGCATCCTTCAGGATGCAACTGTACTGGGAATAACGCTCGGAGAGTGATGATATTCACTAGTTGATAAAACAACTATTTACTAGTTATCGAGAGGTAGGTATGGGTGATGTCGGTGATTTTTATATATTTTTTTATTTAATTAACGACGGTTGCGATCAAGCTTACGGCCTACCTGATGGTATCTGCTTACCATCTACACATCTATGGACACTTGCAACTACAGAAAAATTACAAGCGCGTTGCCAAACATTTATTGACTTGAGGCTTCGTTGTATTGACAGCTAGATGCATATAATAATAATATGACGACCTGTTTAGCCTAGTTGGTAGTGACTCTGCCTCCGAAGCTAGAGGTCCCGGGTTCGAATCTCGGCCAGGGCATTTATTTGTGCATTTTTCACGGATATTTGTTCTTGGGTCTTGGATGTTTTCTATGTATTTAAGTATGTATTTATCTATATAAGTATGTATATCGTCGTCTAATACCCATAGTACAAGCTTTGCTTAGTTTGGGACTAGGTCGATTTGTTTAAGTTTGTCCCCAATATTTATTTATTATTTATTATTATTTATTAAAAATAATAATAATAATAAGCCTTTTTTATTTCCTTAACTTTACAAGCAACAAACTAGTATTTTTTTTCTAATTGGAAAATATCTTACATACTAAGTTAAGGCCCTTTTCTGGGTATAGGGCTCCTCCAGTTGTCTCCATTGCTTACGGTCTCCTGCTTTTCTTTTCCAGTTGTTTCCGGCTAGAGGCATATGTAGGTCTCTAACTTTCATCAGAGTGCATCCTCGGGAGCTCTGGCGATCTTACTCACCACCAGGAACACAACACCACATACATAGAGAGCAAATAGTAAGGAATTTTTCACTTGAAGAGTTATTGACGTAAATAAATGTTTACTACAATATTTACCAATAATTTATACTAAAAAAACCAACGCCAATTTCGTACTTGCTATGCCACAATTTGTGGTTTCCGTGAGCCAATGCTTGGTAACCTACAGAAAATACCGAAATCGGCATATGCGTGCCTGTCAAATTCGTGGAGTTCCGTCGATTCGTCCTAGATCCCATCATCAAACCTTCACCGAATTTATATGGGACCAATGTCGAGGTATGTGCTTTGAAACAAAAAAAGAATTATCAAAATCGGCCAATGTGGTCAAGAGTTATCGGGGAACATACATACATAAAATATAACAGTTAACATGCAGACGAACTGAGTACCTTCTTCCTTCTATTGAAGTCAGTAAAAAACATGTAAACTTATACTCGTATAACATCGATTGGTTCACTCATTGGTTAAATTATACAATCAATTTGGCAGGAATATCCAGTCAGACATCCCAGACCACCGATTGATCATCATCATCGTTCTCAGCCTGATATAAGAGTAACTCATAAACAGTAGAAGGGTCTGACTGAAAATCAGCGTTGCGGTGTATTCACTGCAACATTATGCTGAGTCCAGCCCCTTTTTATCATCACTCATTGTTGTACCTACTGTACAATCTAATGTAATGTAATGTAATCTAATGTAATCTAATGTAATGTCTAATCTAATGTCTGTTTTTTACTTATGTTTATCATGTACTTAGTGTTAAAATGTGGTGATAAATAAAGTACTTCTATGTCTATGTCTATGTCATATCGCCCACAGCTGACCAAAGACCCAACAGAGACCTCTCTTCGTATACGCCATTCATCGCGGTCCCGTGCTAGTCTGTTCCAGGAGTGACTGTCTTTATAATGTCATCAACCCGTCGAGCAGATGGACGACCAACGCTTCTTTTGCCTGTAAATGGCCACAAATCTGTAAAAATTTTGGACCACCTGCCATCACTCTGCCTGGCAATGTTTTTAGGGTTCCGTAGTCAACTAGGAACCCTTATAGTTTCGCCATGTCTGTCCGTCCGTCTGTCCGTCCGTCCGCGGATAATCTCAGTGACCGTTAGCACTAGAAAGCTGAAATTTGGTACTAATATGTATATCAATTACGCCGACAAAGTGGTAAAATAAAAAGTGGAAAAAAATATTTTATTAGGGTACCTCCCCTATACGTAAAGTGGGGAGTGATTTTTTTTTTCATTTTAATCCTAACGTGTGATATATTATTAGATAGGTATTTAAAAATAAATAGGGGTTTACTAAAATCATTTTTTGATAATGTTAATATTTTCGGAAATAATCGCTCCAGAAGTAAAAAAAAATGTGTCCCCCCCCCTCTAACTTTTGAACCATAAGTTTTAAAAATATGAAAAAAATCTCAAAAGTAGAACTTTATAAAAACTTTGTAGGAAAATTATTTTGAACTTGATAGGTTGAATAGTTTTTGAAAAAATTACAAAAACTACAGAACCCTACACTGAGCGTGGCCCGACACGCTCTTGGCCGGTTTTTTTTTTTAATATATCTGCAATCAATTTATACTTTAAGCAATCCAGTGAGGGCATCTACTCCTCCATTAAGTCTAGTCTGTTAAAATGTCTTTCCTTTTGAGCCTCTTTCGGCAGTCTGGTTGTCAACTTTACAAGCTCATTTAGATGGCGTTTCAGTCTGTCTTTGTATACTTTGGTCAGCAGTATGTCCTGCCCAACTTCACTTGGGTTAAGCTATGATTATGTTATGACTTCTCGGTCAACTGATTACTCGTTGTTATTACGAATGTCGGAATCGGATAAACTGGGAGTCAGTGGTGCGACGAGGTGAAACTACTTGTGTATAGCTGATTGCTGTTAGTATTTACAGCGTCAAACCGGTATGTTAGGACATGTCTGTAGCTGGTATATTACGTGTGTTTAAACAGGGGTCAACAGATGACCCCGTCGTAGTGATTCAGTTTATAAAATATAGTGTTATTCATTGTTATTGATCGTCAATCGATGCTTGCTGGGTTTATACGCAAACGCATTTAGGCATCTGAAAGTATCATTGCCGTACATACATGATACATGTATACATTATATTCACTCCCGGATTACTTCTGACTTGGTCTTTTTTTTTTGTATCGTAGAATTTTTTATTGTTGTCGTTAATTTAAAAATATCGTAGTCCATACGAGTAGGAGGTACCTTATGTGCAATATTACCAACGTTATAATTAAAAGTTATAGGTAATAGCTTGGCCGCGTGGGAGATGCCCAAAATGCGGAATAAGACCCAAAAATTAGACTTAGTATCCCTATCCTCCCCAATTTTTTTGAGATAAATATTCATCTCGATTTTGAACAGAAAAACGCGAACTAAGATCTCTTTAGCTATGTACGACCCAAATCTTGCGTTTTTAGGGTTCCGTACCCAAAGGGTAAAAACGGGACCCTATTATTAAGACTTCGCTGTCCGTCCGTCCGTCCGTCTGTCACCAGGCTTTATCTCAAGAACCGTAATAGCTAGACAGTTGAAATTTTCACAGATTGTGTATTTCTGTTGCCGCTATAACAACAAATACTAAAAAAAACAATTAAGGGGGGCTCCCATACAAAAAATGTGATATTTTAGCCCTTTTTCATAGCTACCACTCGCCGAGCTAGATCTCAAGAACCGTAATAGCTAGACAGTTGAAATTTGCACAGATTATGTATTTTTATTGTGGCTACAACAACAATTACTAAAATCAAAATAATAATTAAGGGAGGCTCCCATACAACAGACTAGTTGTTGACGCTTTTTTTCTGGTACGAAACACTTCGTGCGCGAGTCCGACTCGCACTTGGCCGGTTTTTTTCTTACTACTTAGATATTTACTTAACTTCAACAATAAACCACTAGGAAGACGATTTCCGGCAGCGTCCGCGCCGTTTCCGCGTTTTTTTACTTAACCATTGTCTAACTTTATTGTAATTTGTAAATATTGTTTAGGATTGGTATGCTTTAAGCACTTAGAAGAGTTAGAAGTGTGTAGGGAAGTGTTTTTCATACGAAAATTTGTATTTTTTGTGATGAGTTACTTTGTATTCATATTTTATTGTTTCATTTTAATGGGATTGATGGACTCAAAGATTAGCATATTATAGAGGAAAATCCATTTGTTTTAATTGAAACGGCCTTTATATTAGGAAATTTACTTTCGTAAAAAATACATAGGTTGTTTGTGGTCAAATTGAAATACTTTTTTAAAGGCTACATCTAAGCCAGTCTGATTTCAGTCTGATCTTAACTGTGCCAAAATAGAGTCCCATTCTATAGTAAATGGTTACTATATACGATTTTAAGCAACAATCGTGATTAACATTTGTAACTGTTAAAAACGGAGTATTAACTAAAACTCGCAGCACGTCAATTAATCCTTGAATAAAGTGCTGAAATATCGGGAACACAAAAACTAATATACATATGGTACTGAAACGTGGTCGCTTACTATGGGCCTCATAAGGAAGCTCAAAGTCACCCAAAGAGCGATGGAGAGGGCTATGCTGGGAGTATCTCTGCGTGATCACATCAGGAATGAAGTTATCCACAGCAGAACCAAAGTGACCGATATAGCCCATCGAATCGCTAAACTGAAGTGGCAGTGGGCGGGACACATAGCACGTAGAACCGATGGCCGTTGGAGCGGAAAGGTTCTCGAGTGGCGACCACGTACCGGAAGGCGTAGCGTGGGCAGGCCCCCCACACGGTGGACTGATGACCTGGTAAGGGTCGCGGGTGTCCGCTGGATGCGGGTGGCGCAGGACCGGTCATTGTGGAAGTCTTTAGGGGAGGCCTATGTCCAGCAGTGGACGTCTTTCGGCTCAGAGCGAGGCGCAGCTTCGTTACGGGGCGGGAGCTATTTTGCAGCAAAGCCAAAGCGAACGGGGTCCGTCCGGGGCACGTCGCACCAAAAAACCGCGCGGTATTCAGTAGCGCGGTAGAGCGGATGTGTGACATATGAAGTAATCGACAGACAGTTTCGGAAAGATCAAAAATGTAAAACCGCCTCCGCTCCGCACGGCTCCGCGACCGCTTAGTGCGTTTTTTTTTAATACCACGTCGTCGGTGGCACACAAGCGTACGGCCCGCCTGATGGTAAGCGGTCGCGGCAGCCTATGGACGCCTGCAACACTCCTTTCTTGAAGAACCCCCAAACTGTCGTCCGTCGGGAAAACCTCGGCAGGGAGCTCATACCACAATCGGAGCGTCCGAGGGAGGAAATTCCTCTGAATCCGTACCGTACGCGACCATTTAGGTTCTAAGGTGTGAGGATGAATGCCCTGCCGACGGCGAGCGGTGCGAGCTTTAAGCTTAACAGTCATTCTTACTTCATGTTTTCAGACGATTGCCAAAAAACAGGAGTGTAATATTTTATATATCATTTTTTTATATTACAACGGTGGCAAACAACCATACGGCCTGCCTGGTGGCAAGCGGACACCGTACGGACCCTATGGACGCTTGGGGCTGCAGAACAATCACAAGTGTCCTATACACAGACCACTTAACTTAAGGGTTAAGTGGTCAGTGGTCCTATATCAACCATTTTGATTGACTTTAATTACACTAACTTGACAAAGGGAGGTCAAGGTTGCACCACGTCCGTAGGGAGTACACACCGTTACCCTACACGTGACCCCTGGGTGGTGCTAAAATTGCAACAAACTGGCAACCGTACACTGTCTTCTCGACGATCATACGGTTTGAAATGATTACCATCCACCACCACCATATCAGCCCAAGGACGTCCCCTACTGGACATAGGCCTCCCCCAAATTTAATGGGTGGTAAATGCCATAATCGCCGCGCTTGGCATGATTGCCATACGATAAAATAAATAAATTACACTCGAGCATAATTACAAAGCAAGTTGATCAAATACCAGTTTCTTAATGGTTTTGTAAATATTACGCGTTGTGTGAAAATCTTTAATATTATGCTTATATTACACGCCATTAAAACGGGCTAGTAAATAAATAACGTAATTAAATATCACCTAACGTAGGCGTAATAGGCTAGACGCGTATATTTGTTTTTCTTCATTTTGTTATTTATTATTTATTTATTTTATTTAAACTTTATTGCACAAAATTTAATTGTACAAATGGCGGGCTTAATGCCAAATGGTATTCACTACCAGCCAACCATTGTCTGTTTTGTTGTCCACAAAAGAATACTATATTAATACGCTGACGCCGCATAGCGTGAATTTCACTAGTGACTTTGAAATGTATTTAAATTTGACACTTGAAATGTAAGTGACTTTGAAATGTATTTCTTATGTTTTCAACCCCCATGGCTCAGCCATTTTGTAAATATTCCAAAACAAAAACAATTCACGATATAATTATCGCAACTGCTCACAAAATTTCACGAGAATCAGTTGAGAAATGAGACCTAGAGGAGAACCGTCCGACATCCGCCGGACATAATAATAAAATAATAATCGTTAATAATAATCGTTTATTTAATAGCTTAGTTCGTTACATAATTGACAGGGGTCTCCGCACTAGGCTTCGTCTGTATCGCGGGGAACCAGTTAAAACTTAAAAAATAGAACTTAAAAGTTACGTGCAATAAAACAAAGAAAAAGTAGAGTATTACATTTTGCGTAATATGAAATACAAAGAAAACTTAAATTTAAAGTACAGAATACGTAATAAAACTTAGATCACTATATCTATGATAGCCTCTGTCTCAGCGTAGTTTAAAGAGAGAAGAAATTTTAAAATGAGCTTTTTTGCTTCATTGGTAGTGCAGTCCTTTAAGTCACAATATTTCAAAATAGCATTATAGGTGGATACCCTGATGTATTCTCCGAAGCGTTTGCCAAATGTGGAAAGTACTCTTGGAACCGGTAAACTAAAAACACGTTTATGAAGAGTGGAGTTATAATAAGTCATACAAAAACATTTTTGGTCAAGCTGAATCGGAGACGCTTTGCTTGAGTACGTATGTCATAAACTGTAAAAATGAAATTAGTGTTTAAGTAATTTTAATTTACAATATATTGTGTAATAATTTGTACTCATGTACAAATGTATGTAGTTTACTAAATTTAAGTTTCGTGGCGTATTGGATTTTTCTGTAAAGGCATGTAAACCTTGTTTGGTTAAATAAATAAATAAATAAAGATGATTATGTATTGACCCCAGGCATTCTTCAGGATGCAACTGTACTGGGAATAACGCTAGGAGGATGATGATAATTATGTAAACAAAAACTGGTGAACACGATACAATTTTGCAATTTTTCCATGTATTTCTAGAAAAATCTGCATTCTTTTTGCGATCATAATATTTTTCTACGTTGTAGAACAGTAATCTAACAGGTAAATTAGCATTGCTAATAACCTGTTAACAGACTGTGATGCGCAATTATTATAGACATTATATGTATAACCTGGAAGGACTTATATCCATACTATTTGTCACACTGATAATCCTTTTTACTTATAAGTACATTTTTGTAGGTCACATGTTTCGGTCATCTCATCCGCCAATATTTTACTTGAGTGGTTTCCTGCTCCAAATATGGGGTTGTACTTGAAGATGCTTCCGTTCGGATTACTCAAATTATGAATTTGGATTGGACATGTTTATAATGTTTATGTCGTTTCCAAAGTGTCTTATCTTTTTGAAAATGAGGAGGCGTTTCAGTAAGTTACCATTTAATGTAGATAAATGTGTTACAATCACTTTTACCCCGGCCAAGACACCACTTAGTCACAACTATGAGGTAGCAGGAGCGCAGTTAGCGAGAGTGGCCTCTGTTAAAGACCTAGGGGTACACTTAAATGGGGACTTGACTTTTAGAGACCATATACTTACCATTTCAAAAAAAGCTTTTCGGATTCTTGGCTTCAGTGAGCTAGCGAGCAGTGAGCTTTAAAAACATACAAGCCATTTCAGCGCTATATAATACTCTCGTAAGAAGCAAATTAGAATGTAATGCTGCAATATGGGCACCACATGAGAAAAAGTATAGCCTCATGTTGGAAAAGATTCAGAACAAATTTACTAGGTATTTGTAATGAAAGCTATACGGAGTCTACCCGTTCTATCCACTGATGTACCCTTTTTTTTTTTTTTTTTTAACGTTGGGGAAATGCTTTTATGCATCCCACCCGGTTGGGGGGACCAGGACGGGTATGACGGACTAACCGCAGCAGAACGCCTTGGACTACCGTCTAAAACCCCAACGAGTGCCGGCTCCGCCTTGTCGAGGACGCCGCGGGATCGCTATCAGCATTCTACCGCGTGCGTCCCAGCGGGCAGCCCACAGGTTAGAGGGCCGCAGACATTACGCGCCAGTGTAGGACGGGCACGTTGGATTCCGTGGGGCCATTTTGCAGGGTATCCCCCGACCCCGCACGGTCCCACTACGGTGGAGGCATCAAATGCGCATAGCGCCTGGCTCTGCCCCCGGCCCGTCGCCGGCGGAGCGGATCTGCGAGAGGATTATTCTCGCGTTCACGCTCCGCGGTCTCCTTCTGCGACATAACCTGATCACTGAAGGAGGCCATCGCTTTCCATGCCCTTTCGCTGTCTAGCATGGCGCCAACAACACTCGACAACGAGAGGTTCGGCCCGATCACTGCTTCTAAGGCAGCCCGTTGGGGTCGCCATGCAGTACACTCCTCCAAAGTATGACGCGCCGTGTCCACGGGTGCACCACACTCATGGCAGCAAGGAAGGGACTCCCTCCCTATGCGATGCAGATACCCACCAAAGGAGCCATGGTTAGTAAGTATCTGCACCATGTGGAACATCAGGGTTCCGTGCCGCCGGTCCACCCAGCGCTCCAAATGGGGCAGTATCGCCCCCACAGTCAGCAAGCCGTAGTCCGCAGACCCCAACTCCTCTTTCCACTGGCGAAGCAATTCGTTCCGGGCCAATGTCCGAACGCGTTCCAACTCCTGCCGGTCAGGAAACTCTCCTGCTACTCTTTTTTCAGCCTTGTATTGATGGACCTTAGCGAGCACTTGTGCTTGAAGGTCCCAAGGAGGATCCGCAGCCAGGATTGTCGCCGCTGAAAAGGATATCGTGCGATATCCTCGGATGGCTCTTATCGAAATAGCCCTCTGAGGTCTGCGGAGTAGGGTCTTATTAGACGCTGAGAGGGCGCCACTCCATACGGGAGCCCCGTACAAGGCCATGCTCCGTATGACCCTTGAGTACAGGAGCCTACACGTGGCATTGGGCTCACCAATGTTAGGAAGCAGTCGGCTAAGTGCAGCAGCTGTAGTCATTAACTTCGGAGCAAGATTGGTAAAATGTACTCCGAAGTGCCACCGTCCATCTAGGATAAGACCCAGATATTTCATGTGTGTTTTTACCGCCACTATCTCCCCGTTTACCCTTATTCCAGCATTGCGGGGAGGACCTCTCCTAGCACCATGAAATAAAAGGGCTTCGGTCTTTGGAAGGGACACTTTGAGACCCAGCTGACTGATTCGGTCGATCAAAAGTGATGTCCCAACCGTGGCTCTTCTGGCGGCCTCCTCATAGGAATGACCTCGGCATGCAATAAGAGTGTCGTCGGCGTAAGCGAGCACACTCATGCCCGGTAGAACTGGGCTACGCAAGAGCCAGTCAAAACCGATGTTCCACAGCGTGGGACTAAAACAGATCCCTGTGGCACACCAAGTTCGACCTGTCGCCGGAGCATAGATCCACTTCTGTCTTCCCATGCGACGTAGCGATCCTCCAAGTAGTTTTCCAACAGTCTCCTCAGATAGATAGGCACTTCAAAATATCGAAGTGCTTCCTTGAGTGTTTCGAATGGGAGACTGTTAAAAGCATTTTTAACATCAAGGGAGACCGCCAACATCACATCCCCTTCATCCATCCACTGATGTACCCTACGTCCTTCGTCATAGGCATGGTAGGCTACAATAAATTAGAAACGCGTAGGGATCTGACATCGGCATGCTACCTAGTCAGAGTTATGCGTGGTAATATCTGCAACCCAGGTATATTGCAGCAGTTAACTTTTAATGTGCCAGACGGGTACGCGGGGCGGCGGCGGTGGCCGCGGTTGCTGGCGGAGCCGAATGGCAGAACCAACTTGCTTCGTAAAGCGCCTCTTAGCCGTGCCGTGCACACGCTTAATCTAGTTGCTGACCAAACTGACGTTTTTTATACCATGTCCGAGTTTGTGAATGTATGTTTGTGTATAGTGTCCAGTTACTGTAATTAATTAGTTTTTATTCAAATCATATTTAAGGCGCTATTGCATTAGGGTAAACCTGTAATAATAGTTGCTGTTAATTATAAATAAATAAATAAATAAAGTATAAATTACTTAGTTACATTTTCCAAGTTTTCAATTATTAAGTAAGTACTAGATAGGTCGATAGTCTAGTAAAATTAGTAATGGTCGGTCACACAGGGGAAGAGATTGTAAAAATTAAAAAGCCTAAATATACACACACTGACAGCTGCAATAGCAATTAATAGCTTTCATAATATTTACTATCCTAATCAACGACGCATATTACCGATTACTGATTTCACCACGTTAGGAAGTTCCCACGTCGAGAGGATGTAAAAGCGACGAGGCAAGTTTGAAATGTCAACCGCCTCTCTCGCGATGGTCGTGGTAACATTTTGACTGTTTCAGGGTGATGAGAAGCAAATGCGTCAGTTTGTCCTTAAAGACGTCGTCATCATCATTATCGTTATTAGCCTTATAGTAGGCACAGGTTTCATTAGATGACAATTTCATATACGCGTTTAAGACAAAGATATTGTTACATCTAAATTGTTTTATATGGTAATCATAATAAGTAACTTCACGCCAATAGAAGTCTGATTACGTGACTGAGTACATAAACACAATAATGGAAGAGGTATTTTTTTTCTTTTCAAATTACTATGTATTCTGCTAAAATAACTTAAAAAGGCGCTTATTTTGCATTCTCGTGTAACTTTAATTTGATCACACATGTCAGATAATAATTCGTTTTCTAAGATTACTTCTCCAGCAACAATGGATGCAGTTTCACGACGTAAAACCCGTTCAGCCTCTACTCGAAAAAATACATGTTCTGTAAGATTTTCATGAACTTGGCGCTGCACTCCCGCGCAACCAGCTACATTTTCCATACGAGTTATTACGTAAATCAGCGTTATATTTATACACGTTCGCCTCTATCAGGTTTTGATTAGACCAGATAAGGAAATAGCCATAATAAGTATCTTTAACGATCTATAATTATTGCCCGGTTTATGATCGTTCGGAAACCAATTTCGTAAGTTAATATATAAATTAAGATAAATTCGGCATAGTAAAAATTGCTAAATAGAAAGTTTAGATAATTATAAGTTATCATGAGCAATGAGTATATTATAAAAGGGGTCATCTCGCATAGATTAAATTAAAAAACTTGTATAATACGTGGATGATTTTCAGTAAATCAATTTTACCTGGTCGAAATTCCTCTAATTCGAACCAAGCGCTTTGCATCATCTTTTATAATGCGCACTTCTAAGGTTAGGAATTCTCTGCCGGCGTCTGTATTTCTGAGTTCATATAACCTGGACCTTTTTAAGGCACGAGTGAATAGGCATCTTCTGGGTGAGCTCGCTTCATCGTCGGCCTCATCTTTGCCCTCTGGCTAGATGCTGGCCAAGAGCAATCCCATTTTTAATTTAAAAAAAAAAATGTAATTTTGCAATCAAAAATGTAAGTACAGTCAACAGCAAATGTAGATGATCATTCTGGTACCTTGTCACTTTCACTACTTTGACGCATCCCAACTGTCGCAGTATTGTTACGTTAGTGCGACAAAGTACCAAAGTACAAAACACTAACAACTAAGAACAAAGTACTAAGTAGTATCATCTACATTTCCTGTTGACTGTACCAAAATATCGTTTAAAAAATCTACGAGCAGAAAAACGAAATAGCAAGTTGTTGGTAGCGAAAACTCAAAGTAAATGTAGAAAAAGTGTTTATTCATTTATTTATTTTATTTAGTTAAAGCAGTACGAACAGCTACAAGGATATGTAGACTTATTAAGACGCCGAAAAGACCTACATTTTTATCTTATTCGCTCTCTACCTAGTACTAGCTCGATATAATAAAAAAAAATCGTATGGCATTTATTTTCGAACCGCGAGATCTTCGAGAAGACAAGTAAAGTTTCCAGTTTTGTTGCACTTTTAGCACCACATAGGGGTCACGTGTAGAGTAACGGTGGGTACTCCCTACGGACGTGGTGCAACTTCGACCCCCCTTGTCAAGTGAGTGGGCAACTTGACTGTAAGTAGCTAGACTTATGAGTAGCTCGATATGGCGTGCTCTTCTCCCGCGTACGTTCTATTGTATATAAATCAGAAACCTGATAATTATAAGAAGAACACACACTACACTTCATACAAATCAACTAACTTCTTAGTATGATCGTGATGTAATTGCTTATTAATTATGATCACCTACGTTAAAAAAAGACATAGAACTGTTTAAAGAGGATTGTCAGACGTAGATTAACTTATTTTTTATAGAGCCGATTTTTTTCAAATCATGTGTTAAGACAGCAAACTTTTTCAATATATAAGGAATTATTAACAAATATTTTATTCACTTTGCCAAATCAAATAGTTTTTGTTAAAATACTTGTAAAATGAAGCCCATTTAGGGTTTGTCTCTCATCTTCATAGTACAACACGCTTTCCGTCGTTCCGCAGGGTGACGTGTTGGCTCCTCTTCTTTTCTCTATTTTCATTAATTCCATCACTAGCAATATTATTTTCTCTTCTTATCAACATTGTGCCGACGATCTCCAAATTTATTCTCAGGATTCAATTAGCGATCAAACTCAGTTGACTCTCACTGCAAATAATGAAGATAGTGATTAGTGATGGTAAAGCTTCGCATATCTCATTAAGAATAGTAATTATACGTAACTGATATACGCAACATTGCCTCAAAGACAAAGCATTCAACACAGTCAAGTCACATATTTATCTGTATGTCTGTATGAGAAAGTTCAAGGTATCGTACTTAAACACACAGATCAATTAACAGATATAATCAATCAATTGTTCAACAGAAGCGTCATCAATCTATCCGCATGTCTGTCCGTCCGTACTTATCTACTTAATTGATCTATTAACCAAAACAATTATAGCTAATGCAAAATAAGCGCAATGCTAAATTGAAAAGACCACGCCTCGGTAATTACAGACAAGTTTTTGCTTTTAAACGTTTCCTATTTTTAATTATTAGTCGAGAACATACTTGTATGCAGAAGTTTCTAGTTTTTCATGTCTTCCAGTTGACATAGGAACTTTGTTTTGTCGGTGTTTTAAAATTTCGCACTTCCATACACACTAAAAATAAATGTAGCTTTTTAGGTCAATAGATCTATCAAAAAAAAATCTGCAAATTTCAACGGCACTATTACGTGTCAACGTAGTTTTTGGTATGGAAGTGTATATTGATAATGGATTTTTGAATGCTACATGGAGGGAAAGTTCTCTAAACAATGGATATAACTTTCAGTAATTAGAAAAATTCCTTTATTTTTTTTAAAGAAACAAAAGTGCATTCAAGGATTTTCTAAATCCGCTTGAAATTCGAAAAATCAACATTCGCTTCACTTTTATGCCATTTCGATAGGGTCAAATCATAATTATCTGCCTAGGGATATTCCCACCCTCTCTAACAAAATAGGGATTAGGACACGTAAAATTTTACAAATCGAACACCTTTTCATCCTACAGTACCAACTATTCATCCTACAGTAAGCCATGTGATCTATAAATTTTCAACCTTAATGTATAAATAATAGAGTCGAAATTGGTAGACCACTTTCTTGGCTGACTGCACCACCTAAGGCGACATTCTGACTTGGCGGGGCAGGATCGATAGGTATGTGGTTTTTGACGCAGAGATTTTACATACTGTCAGTATGACGGGCAGTAGTACAGTCAGTATCAAAAGTAGCCACGCATATGAACAGGTCAAAAACTCTTATTCTTTTAGTTTTAATACTGACTTTTTATTTTAACTTTTTAAATGCGCACCTCCTTTTGATGCTGAATGTACGATTCACAAGAGCTGGCGCGGAAAATGTATGAAACTGTCATTAATTTCATAAATATTCCGCTTCAGCTCTTGTGAATCGACCTATATATTACCTATCATGTGCAGAAGCGTAGCAGTACTTATTGCTTTTGTATTGCCCCGGTTCCGCGCATCCGTCGCCAGTCAGGAAGCACTCCTTTAAATGCAGGGGCGCAGCTAAAGTACTGACTCTACTTTCATTTGACATTGACACTGACAGCTAACAGTTTTCTCATATAAGTACGTACCGCCTGTGGTAGCGCCAAATCAGGAAGTCGCCTAAGTATTACATGCAGTATTCCTTTTCCCATCGATACCCCACCTTTATAGGCTTCCCTCAACTGTTACCCAACGCGATGCTACACCTTTGACCCTCCACTGCCCTACAACGGTAATTGTTCACTTTCGTTACGTGTAGTAGGGTAACGATCCAGTTGCGTTACGTCATCTAGTAAAAACCGGCTTTCGAATTTCCTTCCTCGTTTTATAGACGCTTAGCTTTGGTCACAAGAAATGTGTGGAAATTATTAAAGTTAGTAACGGACTATTTAGCTTTAACATTAGTCTGCACGTACATATTTAAACACATAATGTTTAAGTCCAAACTGCCACTAATATTTAAAAAAAGAAAGTGTTTGAGAGCACAATATTTCCTGTCGTATTGTACGAGTGTCAAAGTTGGGCGTTTACTAAAGAAGTGGCTCATAAACTTCGAGTATTCCAGAGAATTTGAGATTAAGAGTAAGCTGCAGAAACATCCGAAACAGAACCAAACTAAAATGCATCCTCGAAGTAGCTTGCAACATGAAATGGAAATGGGCGGGCGCAAAGGCGCGGGCCTAAAGGGCGCAAGATGGCCGCTGGAGCGAGCGGATACTCCACTGGTGGCCACGCGAAGACAAGCGCCTTTGAGGACGCCCGCGACGAAGATGGAGTGATGACATCGAACAGTTTGCAGGAGCAACTTAGCCAAGACTGGCTAGTGGCTGGTGACAGAACTCGCTGGCATTCAATGGAGGAGGCCTTCGCCCACAAATGGGCAACCCCGTAATTTAAAATTTATTGTATTTTAACCTATATATTTCTATATGTAAGTAATGTAACATCTAGAGAGAATAAAGGCTTATTATAATTATTATTCACCTTATTTATTTATTTTGCTTAGGTTAGATTTTTTATAATAAATTTATACAAGTACAATATAAAAATATACTTACAAATTATAAAAGCATTATAAAAAACCTAACCCAAGGTGCCGCCGGCAGCGAGGCGAGCCTAAGTTATTATTATTATTATTTGTCTGCGTGCCAGCTCCCGAGGATACGTGGTGTTGAGAGTGAGGGGCCTGCATATGTCTAGCTGTCAACACACCGAATCCACAAGTTAATACTGGGTCGCCAACGCGCTTGTGCTTCTTCTGGAGTCCCAAGCACCTATAGACCGGTGTCCGCTTACTATCATGCATTCCGTAAAGGCGACTTCCTGACTTGGCGGGGCGGGAGTGATGTGTGATAGGTATTTTGTTCTTTGAAAGGAATTTACTTGATGTGAGATTTCCTCACTTGACGATATACTGTCAGTATTACTTTTGAGCAGTATTAATACTAGAAATTTGCTGCCTCGCACAACTAAACTGTGGAATGAACTGTCGCCTGCGGTATTTCCGGACCGATATGACCTTCAAACCTTCAAGAAAAGAGCGTACTCCCATCTTAAAGGCCGGCAACGCACTTACAACCCCTCTGGTATTCATTGCTGGTGTCCATGGGCGGCGCTAATCGCTTACCATCAGGCGTTTCGTTCGCTCGTTTGCCTCCTATGTCATAAAAAAATGCGCAGAAGCGTGGCAGTACTGCATTCGTATCGGTTGACACTGACAGCTGACAGTTTTCTCATATCGTACTGCCTCCGCATCGACAAAACAGGAAGGCACCTAAATTGAATACAAAAGCTACAGATTTTTTATACTCGTATGTTTTTCCTTTCGGGCGATAAGTTGAGATTTGTACCATCTCTAGATGCTACAAACCAGGGGCTTTTCAGCTCGAAGTACGATTTTTTCTAAGGAGATGTAAGTTTAACTTGTTTGTACCAGGATGACGATAACACATATCTATCTAAAAAACAGCATTACTTAGTAATAGACATACTAGGTATTTACATACATATACAGCTATTCAACTCGTCAAAACTGGTCCCTTTAAAAACTTATTATAGGCTCTGGCAAAAGTGACTTTAAAGAAACTAGAAATTAAAGAATTAAAAGTTAATGAAACATTTTCCAAAGACCTCTTATCAGTTTAAAAACAACTTTCCTCACAATTAAAAACCCGTTAACAAAGAAAGCTACGTTTTCCACATTAGAGAAATCTGCTATCGTTCTATAATTAACGACTACAGATCACCGAATCTAGACCAAACGTTACACCCCAGTTATGCTTAGAATGTATCGGATGTATGCTACTAACCCATCACAACTTTATATAGGTCCCTATATTAAAATATTTAAAAAAGTGATTCAATCGTTTGAGCAACGTTTTACAGCGCTAAATTGTAGGTCAGTTTGGTGTTTATTCGTGGTGTCTTTATCTACTCAAACCGTTGTAGATCGAAACTTTGTATGTGACAAAGCAGTTTAAAAAAACACGCCGCCATTGCAGCCAAATTATACATATGTTCACTTGTTCACTGTGGCATTTATTGTTATTTTTGAAAGGATAATCTTTGTTTATTTATTTTCTCGCAACCGAAGTGAAAAGTCGAATGTATCTGATCTAAAAGCCATATTACCCCTCGAATTGTATACCATTGTCATACAATTTACTATTATTTGTTTCACTGCTCTGAGATTTGTTTATTTGAATCAGACGTCAAAGACCCACATTACAATATCTTACCTTAATCACAGAATAGTAGACCTTACACGTACAGCCTAACATACATAGTATCAATATAAACAACAATATCATTCATATGACCTAACGTGGTAACTGGTGGGAATAACCCAAAAAAATATAAGCCGCAACTGATGTATTGACATCAGTTGTGTAACGTAATGTAACACAATTAGGGCAATTACTAACACCTGTCGTATTGAAAAGGTTATTAAGATGACAGTTTGTGACACAGTTGATGTATTGTTGTACGTCATTTAAATATTATACGGGTATATTGTTATGACTATGATAACAAGCTAAATTGCTAAATAAATCATAGTGACATATTCAACGATCCAGAGTTGTGGTTACCTACAGTCTAATTGCTAAACCTTCTCACTGACGTACATAGATTTTGTTTTACATTTTAGCATTATCTGACTAATAGTATTTTGTAATTAGTCTACAGTTTATAGAAAGTTATGGGATCGATCGAATCCCTGCTAGAACAGTAATTATATTTAAGAAAATACAATGCCAATAGAAATTGTCCGTTAAACGTGATAAGCGAAACACAACAGAAAAGTAACTATACAATAGGTGCCGTTTCTCCCAAGTTACTCGACTATTTTGCTTATAATGTCTCAATATTAGCTTATTATTTCGATATCTTGAGCTACTATGAGGAAATCCAGCAGGTCAGAGGTCTATTATACGCGGAAAATTTAAACGCCGGTCGTTCCGTCCCACTTCCCCTACAGTCTCGTGAAAATCGAGTGAGAGAGATCGCACGATCGAAACTTCCAAGTGAGAAGGTGCGCAGGCGTACAGAAGTACCTGTTATGGGTATGTCGACAACTCACGCGTCGACCTTTGAGGAGAAGGGCTGGCTGCAAACTGTATATGCGAGTTTCAATCTTAAGTTAGAATAGATAAGGTTTGAATTAGCAGATCGATAGTTTCGCATGTTATTTCGATATTGTTGAAAAATGCAGTTTCGAATTTAGAGTAGATTTTAAATCCGGTGTTATATTTGTTTAGTGTCGGTATAGTCGTGGTTTCTCCTTATAGGGACCAATGAGACCGTTTTTCGTTCTTAAATGACTGAGACCACTTTACTGAACGAAGAATTTACGCCCTTGCTGGCGTTGTTTTGACATGTTTCTGCTATTTATTAGACATGTAACAGCACGACAACATTAAACCCAACATTTAAATTAAATTTGATCTATTTTAACACTGATACAATTTTAGGGGTTGAGACTGTATAATATATCATACTGAACAACTTTTACTACTCGTATGGTACCAACCACGAGTTGGAACTCAGCATCCGAACTAATTAATATTTTCTTAGATTTTGTGGGAAAAAATGACCGGGGTGACCTGCATGCAGTATTTACCATCTGAAACATTTTAAGCCATAAAAATTCAGTAAGAAATAGATTCACCGCGTAAATTTTACTGAATATATGAAAATGTAGTTTTTTATAAATGGAGCATTACGAAATATTCAATTATGTTGAATATAAAATAGTACAGGCACTCGACGTCTACTGGCCATACATCTATTACGCGAATCGTAAAGTATTTAGCCAAAATTTGATTGACTAAGGTTAGAGAGAGCATTTGGAGGTAGCGGATGATCAATACAGATTGCAATAAAGATAAGATTCAGACCTGTATTGTTCAGATTTGATCTTTTATGCATCCTAAATTGGTACACCGGGTTAGATATTCAATAGTAACTTTAACTTTAGGTTCGTTGCTATTCTTACGATTGATTAGGTATATTATTATTGTCCAAATTATTCTAAGCAAAGGTGGATTAAGAGTCAAAGGGTGAGTCATACGTAATAATTTATCAAATGAAATGATAATGTAGATGTGGGTGTGAAGACCGACGAACTAAAGTGGGACTGGGCTGGACATGTCTGCCGTATGCATCCGGGAAGATGGGCCAAAGCAAGTACGGACTGGACCCCTCGAGACGGCTACCGGAGCAGAGGTAGACCAAAAAGGAGATGTCGGGACGACGCATTCTCCTGTGAATGACGGGAGCATTCCAGCAATAGGGCCGAGTGGAGGAAAAGAGAGGAGGGGGAGATCTTTGCCCAGCCGTAGGAAACCTAAATAGGCCACCAAGAAAATAATTCCATTCGTGACACGAATTTATTATTATTTAGTTTTTTTTTTTATAAAATGGTTTCGTTTAGGAACACTAATAATGTCCGACATATGACACGATCATGCCTAGGCTTACCATCAGGCGGGCCGTACGCTTGTTTGCCACCGACATGGTATTAAAAAAAAAAGGCTAGAAACAGCAAAGGTGATGTAACTATTGACATGTATTACCGTTCCATTGGTTACTCTAAGAGTACATCTGATCGTCTGTCAAATTAAACCAGATTGACAGAACTGGTTTCCCATTAAATTTTCGTGTATTAGGCGTAATTGCCGCCCGCCGAGTTTTACTTAAAATCCAACGCTGTCATTCTGATCACACAGTATATTTCCCCAATTTGCTGACAAGTAATAGCCAACATTACATTCTATTATTCTCATGACAAGCATACAGTTCAAGCTGTTTAACCCTATCACTGCGGGTGGCGGTCAACCGTTAACATGTCACGATGGATTTGAGATGACGTGATTATCCGCAACCGATGATATGTTGACATGTGTGGTTATTGCTATGGTATTAATATCATGGGATCAATGTCGTAGCTTTCGTGGTACATGATGTGAATCAGTATGTTTGTTAAATGTTTTATATTAAATACTACAACGGGCTACCTGATGGTAAACAGGCACCGTAGCCTATGGACTCAAAAGCACAACGCTGCCTTTAAACACAACAATAACTACCTACAGTATCCATGAGAAATCCATATAATTGTCTACTCGCTTACCGGGCCATACACAAAAAGAAAAAAATTACCGACCCAAAAACTCATTTTATAATTGTGCAATTTCGATTCGGCCATTACCTGATTACTATTATCCAACTAAAACAACCATAATCAGTAAAGTAAATCACCTAATCTGCAACGAAACTATAATGAAAATTGACTAATACACTTGCGATTCTAAAAGGTCAGACTTAAACTGAATTATCGGTCCATCTAACTGGTAAAGAACATTACACCACTGGCCTTTGTTTTATAAAACACAGGTATTGATTTATTGTTGTTTTATCTCGATGGCCTAGATGCTACTTTATTTTACAGATTTTATGTTTTAAAACCAATATTTCATAAGTGTTAGATATAGCGATTAGAATCTTGTAACAATGCTACACTATCTTGACTAATAACTTCGTAAATGAGCACGCATTGCTTCGAACACCACAATGGTGGCAAACAAGTATACAGCCCTCTAGAGCGACAATAGGCTACGCTTACCGCCGTAGCCTATGGAGATAACCCTACCATGAGGTCTACACTCATTTCAGTCATTTTCTCGAAGTGCCAGGATACCGGGCGCAGTATATTATTGTACCATGGTCAAATTTAGTAATTCAGAAAAAGCTAGTAGGTATGCAGCAGGTTTTATAAAACAATGCTACATTATCTCGACTAATAACTTTGTCTGTTTTAGCCAAAGCCTTGCATACCTCCTTTGCTTCTCGGTAGCTAACTTGGTATTTAATTTTACCCTCCTTAATTGCATAGTATTGTCCGTTGCAAACCTTGAGAGCCTTTGCCATGACGTAAAAACCTAAGTATAATTGCGGGGTCTTATTTGGTGACCATTAATGGATCTTCAGCTGCTACGAGTGTGACCCTTTCGTTATTGGTAGCGCTGGTAGTTTCAGAAGAATACCTAACAGTTTTAAATCAATATAATACCTAACAGTGATATATTGAGGACCTATATACATCATCAGATGCAAAAACACTACTGTCATGTGAAAAACAACAAGAAAGACATTGTTACCGACTGGATTTGAAGACAATACTTAGTCTAGATTAGAATGTACTTACAAACTTGCTTTCCAAACAGAAGCAGACCACCAGACACACCAGAGGATTGCATAAAGAGTTGAGATGCTTACCTGTAACAAAAAACATACAAAGTTTATATGAATACGAATTCACAAAGGCATCTTTCACATTACCAGTCCTTGATCAGTATCAGAGGCTCATTTTTCGACATTTTATCACGTAGCTACAAAATAAAGATAACTTATTGCGGACAAAACTGTCCACAAAATTGACAAACACAAATTAAACTTCAGTTTTGTCTTACGCTTATGTAAATCCTACGTAATATTTGTTTATCGTCCCAAAAAACGTCTTTGCGGTAACCGCAAAAGGTCATAATGCCATGCATTTTGAAATTAATGGCAGGGACGTCGAAAGATATATGGTTATGCATAGTTACGTGGTTTTACGATTTAATCGCAGTTACGTAACACTTCGTTTAGTGTAGCATGTTAATCAAAGATACAAGATAAATGCGATAGCGACATACAGGTTTCCGGTAAGTTTCTAATGAAACAGGCTTTTTTCTGAGGCCTAGTTCCGTAACACGTTTATTGTTATTGAAATTCATTTCAAAATTCTAATATTTACTGTGCATGCAGACCTCGTGAGCTCTTTTACATTTCAGAGATTACAAATGAAATAAGAGAATGAGTGATTACATTACAACATCACAACATTCATTACAGGTACAGTCGCTAACATACTAGAAATAAACACAAATACCTACATTAAAAATAAGAAGGCACTAATAAGCCGTTGATCTCCGCTGCTGTCTATGACAGCCAAGTAAGAGGCCTTCGATATAGTTCCGTACCTTGGGCGGTTTAAGAACTTTAAAGGTTCTTAAACCGCCCAAGGCACAGAACTAGTCAACATGTGTGGGCTGACACCACACGGTGGACTGATGACCTGGTAAGGGTCGCGGGTGTCCACTGGATGGGGGTGGCGCAGGACCGGTCATTGTGGAAGTCTTTAGAGGAGGCCTATGTCCAGCAGTGGACGTCTTTCGGCTGACATGATGATAATGATGATGGAACAGTCAACAGTTGCCCGAACTTTCAACGTCAGTTTCCCCATTGGGTTAGAAAGTCGGATGGCAGTCGCTTCCGTAAAAAAATTGTGCCTACGCCAATTCTTGGGATTAGGTAGTGGACCCCGGGCATCCTTCAGGATGCAATTGTACTGGGATAACGCTTGATTATGATGTAACATATCCTCGAGACGCAAACGCAGGTACCTGGAGCAAATGTGTCCTTATACTGGCGGCATTACCTCGCTGCACTGGCAATATCTTATTCTACCTACCTTCCACTCAATTGCTCAAAGGTTAGCTGGAAGAGATCCCTTATAGGGATAAGCTCGCCTTTGTACTTTAACGCTTTGTGACCTCTTTATGTTTCAACCTGTAATTGTGTACAATAAAGTGCTTGCATACATACATACATACATATCTGCTGGGCCAGGTACGAGCCGCACCTAGGATCGCAACCTCTCTCCCTCAAACTCTTTCCTAACTTTTAGTAAACGAGCACACGGCCCCATGAACATCACTCATCGTGGGGCCTAACATCACCCCCTCAGAGCACCAGCTATGATATTTACAATATTCACCTCAGAGTAACCGCTTGCTCTATGATGTGAAACATGGACGCTAACACAGAGACGTGGAATACTTGGAGGCATTCTAAATGTAGTGTCGGTGAAGGACGGAAGGGATAAAATGGACAAACCGAGTGTGATAACTAACGAAGCCGCCCTACATAGACTAAAGGAAAAGTAAGTTCAGTTAAAAACAGAAGAGGAAAAATGATCGGCCACCTGCTACGACACGACAACTTCATCAGAAACATTATAGAAGGGAAAATAAAAGGAAAAGAAGAAGAGGTAGACCGAGGAACCAGATAAAGGAGGATGTCGAGGTCGTGTCGTACATACCAGGGCCGTAAAATAAGTAATAGTCCAGGACGTCAAGAAGGTAGCCTCGGAGCGGCAGAGATGGAACGAAATGCATCAAGCTGCACCGACAAGAGCCAAGTTCTTAATAGAATTATGATGATGACCTCTCCGCTGACCACTAGTATGACTAGGCCCGGGTACTCGTAATAAACGATTGCTTCGCCGATGGTGAGGCAAAGCGTTTTATAGACTATACTACATAGAATAACACTGCAAGGGCCAGTCGTCGCAATGCAATCGACACTAATTCATACACTGGTTCCAAATTCAAGTAGTTATTTAGCATGTATACAACTACATTTGCCTTATTTATAAGAAACCCTTTCACCTTAGAACCTAAACGTTTGCGTACGGTACGGTTTCAGAGGAACTTCCTCCCTCGGACGCTCCGGTTGTGGAATGAGCTCCGTGTCGAAGTTTTCCCGAGAAGCTACAGTAGTTCAAGAAAGGAGTGTACATTTTGAAGGGTCGGCAACGGGCATGTGACACCCCTGGAGTTGCAGGCGTCCATAGGCTGCGGTGACTGATTAACATCAAGCAGACCAAACGATAACGTACCTAACTTTTAATGTTTGTTATATGGAAAATGAGAGAAAGAAACTTCTCTCGACTGCATGAAACAGATTCACCCCACATCAATACGGTATTTAACCGATAGTCAAATCAGCAACTTTTTACGAAACTTAAAAAACGCTCGGTTAGCTTGAAGAATAAACTGAAGTTTGTGTATGATTGGGTTATTAAAATTAGTTTATTGACCGAGCGAGCGAAGCGTCTCCGTTTCTGATTTCGACAAAAATTCTTCCGTATGTCTGTCTGTCCGGATATTCTACTCGACAGGTCGCATTTCTCAACCGATTCTCGTGAAACTTCGTGATCAGGTTCGATAATTATATAGTTTTTTTTTGTCGAGACAGTTTTTGGAAATTTTGAAATTTGAAAAAAAAAGTTTTTTCTTATGTCTGTCGGGATGTTGAAAGATATACAAAATTTTATCGTATGTATGTCCGGATGTTCTCCTCTATAGGTCGCATTTCTCAACCGATTATCGTGAAATTTTGTGATCAGTTTCGATTATTATATAGTTTTTTTGTCGAGTCAGTATTTGGAAATTTTGAAATATGAAAAAAAAAATTGCGAGTTCTACAGCTCACAGAGCCACTAGTGAAATAGTTTCTAGTGTTGTGAAATACCCTATTGTTGTTTACCGTATTTTCACCCAGCTTTCCAACTGTTTACAATAGTTAGCAAAGGGACAAGCTATAATTATGTTAAAACGTCTTGAGAACTAAACCTAGACAAAGCAGACAATATGCATAACGGCATGATTTGTAATTATGACCGTTTCTCACGACAGCTCCCTTTTACCTTAATACAAAAATAATGCAGTTGATTACTAGTGTTACGTGACTGGCAGTGCTATACTTCGTGTTTGAGCACTTTCACTATTTGATTGTTCACTCAATTATGTTTGTTCTTGCAATAAAAACTTTCTTAGAATCAGTGCAGAAGATATATTGATTTAAACTTGCACGATTTTTACACATTATTATTGGTAAACGGGACTTAATCGCGTACAAAAATTAATCACCTGAGGCGTGCCCGACGTTTCGAATGTATCGCAACATCCGTGGTCACGAGCTGACTGGCTTCAGCGGGTATCAACATCTTCTAGCCGCACGGGTTGTCCGTACTACCCGCACTTGGTCTTTATTATTCACACTTACACAAGGGTTGTCACTCGCCCGACACACAACACTAACAACATCCGTTAATGTAATGGAAGAAGTATTTTGACGCTTGCACTTACTAATAACTGGATTCCACGAAGATGAAATCTTAAAACCCCCATCCCGGTTGAAATTACGATGTTTTTTGACGTCGGGCACACCTCAGGTGATTAATTTTTGTACGCGATTAAGTCCCGTTTACCAATAGTAATAGTGCAGAAGATGTAGCGAAAAATCCGTTCAAATCGTGAAAATATAAGTATATAATAATACAGCCAGCATCAAAAGTAGCTTAAAGTTAAAGCTCAAAATGCATTAAGCCGCAGTAAATTTAGTTTTACTGTAAACAATCTAGTGCCAAACTTGGTAACTTTTCAGATAATCTACGGAACTTGGCGCCCATTTAGATCTCAATTCTTTTGTCGGTGAACTTGTCTGCCATTTTCAAATTTATGTTTTTGATGGGATATCGTTACTCTTTGTCAAACTTCATCCAATGGTGCTTTCCCAGAGCGAATGCACGAGTTACTATACAAAATACCCAAACCGCTATAGGTGCACCTAAACTATTAGAAGAGTTCCCTCGATTTCTCCAGGACCCTATAATCAGATTCTGACCCAATGACAATGGGACCACCCTGGAAGTATACCGTTTCAAACAAAAAAAGAATTTTCCAAATCGGATAATGACGGAGTTCTGAGCATAAATAATAAAAATAACATAACAAAATCACTGTTTTCTGATTTTTTCTGGTGCATACAAATAATTACCAAGCTGCATACCAAATTTCAGCTTTCTAGGTCATCTGGAAGTGGGTTAGGTTTTTGATTTATAGTCAGTCAGTCAGTGGTAAAAATGCCGTTTTTTTGGAATTTAATATATGTATGTATGTATGTAAATACTTTATTGTACACAAAACACAGGTAAAAATATAGACAAATTCAGTTATATCTGTACAAAGGCGAACTTATCCCTATAAGGGATCTCTTCCAGTTAACCTTTGAGCAATTGAGTGGAACACAGGAACCAAAAGATAGACAAACTAACACGTGTACAAATAGGTACGAAATTATTACAGCTATTGCCTATGTACTACAAACTAATTAATACTAGTACATATACTGACTAATAAAATAGATAATGAATATATACATATATTATACATAATAAGAATGCCTACTTATATAATATATACATATATATACAGTATCCGATTAAATCACAAGTCATTGGAGAGCCACAACTTTTTCAACTTAACATATATCAATAACTATTAAACCTATATATATGAAATTTGGGGTTGTGGTTGTTCTAAAGGATCTTAATATTTTTACCAAAATTCATGTTTTTATATTAGATAGATTTGGAGTTATTGGGGGGTCAAAAGTGGCTCCAAACGGTTCGTGTAATATAACACACGGCTGCTGTCCGCCAGTTCCTGGGGTGAACTTGGCTGGACACGCTGCCGCGTGTCTAGATACTAGAACGAGTGGGCGAGCGGGCAAGAAGCGAGTGTTTTTATATAAGCTTGTCGCTTACTCGCCGGCGGTGGGACCAGTGCCTTATATCTGTAATTGATTTAATTATTTGATCGGAGGAAGGGGTCTGGCCAAATAAAGGTATGGTTACTTAAGATGAGAAGAAAAACCTTGACCTAACTCGACATCCGAGCTAGAGAAATGGAAAATCTCAAATATTCGCACGCGTCTCGTTAGATGGCAGTCACCAATGTTGTTGCAGTTGCGCTGTATGATAAGAAAGGAATTAAATTTATTTAATTTCCCACTTTTTTAAGCTCTGTGATACGAACCGGGTTTGAACCGACTACCTTGAAAGTTGCGTGCTTTACTGAGGCTTCAGATAATCACAATAAAACTAATTTAAAAACCCCTCGAGTTAGAAATAACAACCCATTCCAAGTCTATCATCAACCCACGCCTTTCGTTGCCATCGTCTTGAAGTGTCATCAATTTAAAAAAGTTCAAACAAGTGGCTACTTAGTACCATTTCAACATTCACCATTACACTAGTCATTCAAACTTCAATTGTATTTCATTGTAATAAAGCTGATTTTAAATTGAACGGTTTTCTGTAACGATATAGGCTGACCAAGTAATTTTTTCACTTGGAACACTTCTGTGTTCATACAAATTTGCATCTGCAGTGGAACCGCGAGCTACATTATTAAGTTGGTAAATCTATATATCATTTCGGTGCTATTGTTCTGAGGTGCCATCTATCAAAAGCTAAGGGGTCTGTAATGGTCCTTAATGGAGAATCGGTGCATTTTTCATCGAATGACAGGAGTCATAACAAATCGTCGAGCACTTTGCAATATGTTTCGCAATAAGTGTGAGAACCAAGGGATTGTACTAGTTTAAAGACAACTACACTCAAGAGAAACGAAAATGGGCGTTATTTAAGGTTCCGTAGTAAACAACCGTTCAGTCCGTTTCCCAAAACATCCGTTCCCGTCACTACCTTTTCCTAAATAATGAGTTTCCCAAAATGTGCTTCTCCCAACAGATAGGTTTGTCTTGATATCCGTTTCCCAAAACGCCCGCTCCCAAAACATTCGTTCCCCGCCACTACCGTCTCCTAAATAATCCGTTTCCCGATAAATATGTTTTATCCAAATAATATAATTTTAAAGGGGGTAGGTAAGTACTGACTTAGGCTGGGTTTCACCAAACCGTCTGTAATCGTAAGCTGTGTTCGTTAAAATTTGAATGTATGGAAAGTTTGACAAGTTTCTATGGGATGACAGCTGCCGGCGCCATATTTAACGTTGATCAGTCTGTGATCGTAAGTCGGTGCAACCCAGTCTTAGAGTTAGATCCGTCCTAGTACAAAAATAGGTAGGTTAGGTTCGTTAGGTAGCTTCAGATGCCCGAAGGGCAAACCACCCAGAAGTAGGAGCCCCGCGTAGTATATAATAAATAACATAAACAGACGCTTGTTTTTTTTTACTCCGGATAGGTTTGCGCTTGACCACAAATCACCTGATGGTAAGCGATATTGTGGTCTAGGATGGAGCGCGCTTACCTAGTAAAAACCGGTTCACTCCCGTCTTGAAGACCGTAAGGTTGTAGTTTTCAGGGAACAAGGTTTCCGGCAAGGAGTTCCACAGCTTGGCTGTTCTCACAATAAAAGAGGAAGCAAAACGCTTCGTGCGAGTTTTTGGAACTGCCACCGTAAAACGATGTCGCCTTGCCGTATCCCTGGTCGTCCGATGGTAGAAGGGAGCGGGGGGGTATTATTCTTGTTTCAATATTTCTGGTTACGATGATGCTATGAGAAACGGGTGTTTTGACAAACTTATGCGACGGGAAACGGGTCTTTTGGGAATACGGGTATCATGAGAAACGGAGCGTTCGTGGCCCAGCGGCGCCCGCGTACCGCGTGCGGTATGCGAGGTTAAGCAACTTGGGCGCAGGTCAGTTCTCGGATGGGTGACCGCTTTGAGTGGTTACTAACTGAGCGCTCCCGTGCTTTGGAAGGCACGTTAAGCCGTTGATCCCGGCTACTGCCTACGACAGCAGTCGGTAAGCCAAGTTAGAGACCTTCGGGAGGCTTGAGAACTTCTAACAGTCAAGTTGCCCACTCACTTGACAAGGGGAGTCGAAGTTGCACCACGTCCGTAGGGAGTACCCACCGTTACCCTATACCCTGGGTGGTGCTAAAAGTGCAACAAAACTGGCAACCGTACTTGTCTTCTCGAAGATCTCACGGTTCGAAAATAAATGACATACGATTATTATTATGAGAAACGGATTTTTTGGCATACAGATGCTATGAGAACCGGGTGTTAATACTGATGCGATGAGAAACGGGTGTTTTGGGAAATGGACGGAACGTTCGGAAAGGTAAACAACCTTATAGTTTTCCTTTAGATCAGTAACTGTTACTACTAGAAAACTGTAATTTAGTGCTTACAGATAGACATATCAATCAATCACGCCGTCAAAAAAGTAGGATAACATTTTCTTGATAGAAAAAAAATATGTAAAATAAAGTTGATTTATTTTACTGGATGCGGGTGGCGCAGGGCCGGTCACTGTGGAAGTCTTTTGGGGAGGCCTATGTCCAGTAGTGGACGTCATTCGGCTGACATGATGATGATGATGATTTTACTTTTTTAACACAGTGTAACAAGGAACAGGCAATGTAACACTATGATGTTGAAGAGAGCTAGTAGTTGTTATACAACATTTATAACAGCTAGTGTCGTAGTACCATAATTAAATTGTTATTTTCGTTTCTCTTTAAGTGACAACCCTATTTCCATAGAAACATGCAAATAGAACCAAAGAACATAGAAATAATCCTATCCCATGAGATAAAATTGTGACAATTTGAGGCTAGGTACAGTCATCCCTCCCTTAGCGGTAAAAGAACATGTGACCATTGATTGCTAAACACTGAAGACAAAAAATAATGTGTTATAAAATGAAACATTTATTAACTATTAAATATAATGAAACGGGTCACTCACGTCTTAAAGGTCGAATATCGCTCGACATGTTTCAGACCGGTTCGCGGTCCTTAACCATGAGCACCTATCGCGGCGGCGGTTTTCTTAGCACTGCGTGCCCGTGCTCTGTCCGCTTGGTTGCTCGGCGCGGGCGGAGGCGGCGGGGGCGAGAATCTAACCTCCCCTAAAAAAATCTAATCTACCCTCGTTTCGATATTCGACCTTTAAGACGTGAGTGACCCGTTTCATTATATTTAATATGTCTCAAACTCACGGGAGTTTTCCATTTATTAACTTTCGTTTTGCTAACGCTACACTCTTGTTTTTTTTACATTACTAAAAATTGTAGCCTGAAAGCTGTGAAATAAATTAAGGTATTATTGGCACTAACTAAAGAAAATAAAAATACAAACGTGTTTTACTGGCGTCATTGAACTTGTCTTTACGAAAGTTTAACTTGAAAAGTATACAGAGAGAGAGTTAGAGTTTGTGCGGAATGAGAGAGAGTCCCTTAATTCCACGACTCTTCTCTTTCCGCACAAAGTCTAGCTGGTAAGTACCTTATTCCATTGTAACTAGGTGAAAAACTGCTAAATTAACTTGTTTCTGCTTATGATATCCCAGCCCATTTGTATAATGTTGTTTTTGTATTTGGATACTTATATGCTTATTTATGTCGCGTCACTTAATTGGCTATGTGCACGTCTGAAACCTCAAACGTCAAAGGTCCCGAGACAATGTCAAAACTCAGAGATGTCAAATAATGACACATGAATATTTTATTTACTTTAGTAAACTAGAAAGACTTCGTATTGAAATTTTACTGAAGTAAATAAGAGAATAAATAAATACATATAAACGAAACGAATCGTAGGAAACCGTTAAGAAACCAATAGAAAACTGACAGTTGACAGTGGTCCCCGGTAAGTGCACATTTCTGCCATGGTGTGCGCTACGATCGCCTAGCTTACCCCCACCACCTACTTCGCACATAGCCAATACTAGTAACTATACATATATCATTGTAAGTGGTGGAGGGTAACTGGGATGTATGCCGGCAAACTGCTATGCAGTTTGGCAGATATTTTAAAGTTTAAAATGATAAAATTTGTTAAATTAAATAAATAAAATATAAACTTTCACTATGGGCTTTTAAATAGTATGAAGTAACGAATAAAACCATGAAATGGTAGTGAATAAAATTGAAGCTTTTTTTTCATTTCACGCATCAAAATAATGGTGACATAAAAATTTACTATCGAATGAAACTTCATAAGTGTTGATCACACTTTTTGATATATTTATGGCAGCTGTATATCACAACAAAATACCGCGATAAAAGCCGATATTACGTGTTATTTGCGCCGCTTGCGCACGATCGTGGCATTTCGAAAAACGCCATAACTTTGCCTCTCTTCACTTCTTTCCTCCAATCCATTTTGAACCTTATACAAAAACAACATAAAGCTGCGAATGCGATTATTATTCCGACAACAGTTTGACCTCCAAAACGGGCGATTTTGATAATCTAAATTCGGATGTTTTTGTTTCTTGTTCCGATTGTGAATGAAGTGTGTGAGTGAAAGAGACAGATTTTTGTTTTCTGCATTATTTGGATGTTAACACGATACCTACGAGTACAGCACGGCATTAGACATCTTTTTGTAGTTCTTTGACCCTATGAAGTCATTCGAAGGGCAAAAAAACCGGCCAAGTGCGAGTCGGACTCACGCACGAAGGGTTCCGTACTTATTATCTATACAATATTAGACACTTTATTATAACCTTTTTTAATTTAATTTAATATATTTTTAATTTTTTATCAGTAATACGAACGTTAAATAATATCGAGTAGAATTTTGGTCAAGAGCGAGTCGAATTTTAGTTTTCCCATACATTTAAAGTCCCAGCGCCTGATAAACACAACGAGCAACTTTTTAAAAGTTTTTTCTTTGTATGGGAGCTCCCTTAAATATTAATTTTATTTTGTTTTTAGTATCTGTTGTTAAAGCGGTAACAGAAATACATCATCTGTTAAAATTTCAACTGTCTAACTATCACGGTTCATGAGATACAACCTCGTGACAGACGGACAGACAGACGGACAGCGGAGTCTTAGTAATAGAGTGCCGTTTTACCCTTTGGATACGGAACCCTAAAAACATCGACGCAAAGATACGTACGCGTGTGGTGTCATATTATATTCAAGAGTACCTGGGTGACCTTGCTTTGCTCGGCATCTTTCGTGCTTTCCCAGAGATGAGACGTATCTATTTTACGTAGTTATTTCACCCCTGAATTATAAATTTCATCGATATCGTTACATACGTTTCCGAGCTTTGCGAAGGAAAAAATATAATAAAGTCTCGCTCGCTGTTCATCCTCCGGGAAAAAACGAAATATTCCGAGCAAATCTATAGACCAGTTACTAATATACAGGCTGTTGCCTGTAATAGGAGCAATAAATTAAACGGTACACTATTGAGCTCTCCAGCAATTATTTCCAAATTGTTTTAATAGAAAAAAAAAGTTTTTTTTTCGCAATTGTAGCTTATATGTAGTTTTTTACACTACTGGAGTGATATTAATAATTATTTATTCAAAAAACACTAAAAAAATTATTTAAATAATTTTAAATATCCCAAAAATTTTACATTTACACAAAAAATGCGACAACGATTATGAGTCATAACTTGAAGCAACCTTAAAATCAGCATTGACTGCCGCGCTATAATCTCTGGGTGCCAAGATCCATTACTTGGAGGTCATAACTTTAGATCAAAATTTCTCCCAATTGAAAAAAGATATATTTTTTTGGACACAAGAGGTTACTGCAGATGCTCTCTAAGGAAGCGTCCTTTAAATTTATTGCTCCTATTACATCCATATATTCAAGCTATCTTCGTTCTTTTCATAACGTACTCGTAGAGTAACATTAACATAAAATGAAAACCCCTCCAGCATTTCCGCTTTCATTATTAAATTGATTTACTCTACGACCGCTTAAAATTCAATATAGTAATTCAATAAATTTATTTGTATTGTGTTGTATTAATAGTACATTACTACAGAGGCCGGGACGAAAGGGGTTGTAGCCGAGCGAAGCGAGGCCGGATAGGTCTAAGGCGGGCAACCCCAAATTTCCCGCCGAGGTATGTATAGTGCTTTTCTCAAACATGCAATGAAATAAACAACAAAATTTTTTTTTTTTTTTAATACGCATAGTGGCAGTATGTCATGATGCCTGTGCCACAAATTTATGTGGAATGGAATTAAAAAAGAGGACTTTGCCGGCCTAGGCCTGCAAGATTTGTATGAAATTCCATTAACGACCTCTTGTCCTAGCCGCACCTGAAACGTCATACTTCGCAGCCTATTATAAGGAACATAACATCAATATTTCATTGCATGTTTGAGAAAAATACATCATCATCATCATTCCCAACCGCAAATGAAAAATGTATAACCCCGGGCGGGACTTGAACCCGTGACCTTTGGAATCCGCCCATCGCTCTTTCCAACTGAGCTACCGCGGGTTATCGTGAGGCGACGAATCTTTCAATCAGTTCACTCTCTTTGATTAAGCCTTAGGGAGACTAGTAGCGACATCTACCGTCAAAGTTGCTACAACTTCTGAAACAGCACCAACGTCTCAAGTTACATTGGGAATCGTTAGTAACAATGTGCTACCCCATTCTAAATGTAAATATTTTTACAAGCGGAAACGTCCACTTAGCGGAGTTATAATTTCCAACAGAAAATGAAAAATTGACCACCCTGGGCGGGACTTTAACCAGGAACCCGTCCATCGCTCTTTCCAACTGAGCTACCGCGGGTCAATTTTTTATTTTCGGTTCGAAATTATAATTCCGCTAAGTGGACGATTCCGCTTGTAATTTTTTTACAATCATCATCATCAGCTCATACGTCCCACTGCTGGGCACAGGCCTCTCATACATCTGCAAAGACATTCACATATATATGTGAAATTCCCTTCAGGTCCGGACCCAGCTTAAAGTACGTGATGGTACTTTTTATATTTCTTTATTTTTCTTTATACCACGTCGGTGCCAGCCTGATGATAAGCGGTCACAGCAGCCTTTGGACGCCTGCAACTCCAGGGGTGTCACATGCCCGTTGCCGACCGTATAAAAAATGTATACACTCCTTTCTTGCAGAGCCCCATACTGTAGTCCCTCGGGAAAGCCTCGGCAGGGAGCTCATTCCACAGTTGGAGCGTCCGAGGGAGGAAATTCCTCTGAAACCGTACCGTACGCGACCATTTAGGTTCTAAGGTGTGATGATGAATGCCAACGGCAAGCGGTAGTGCGATGGTAGAAAGCGGCCGTGGGCATCATGTCGAGCATCATGAAGGTACATCATTACTCAACGGAGGACAACTCAAGTGGCGGGCAAATTGAGTGTGTCAGGGAAGCTCGTAACTTAGGTTTACTGCTAGACAGTAATTTGCGTTTTGAAAATCACGTATTAAATACAGTCAAGAATTGCTTTTATCGCCTTAGAGTTATGTACGGTATCCGCAACTATTTGAGTACTGATCTTCGTATACGTCTCTGTGAGTCATTAATTTTATCAAAATTAAATTACGTGGATATTGTGTATGGACCTTGTTTACTGGCAAGAACAAAACGACTAATTCAGCGCATTCAAAATGCATGTGCTCGTTATTGTTTTTTTATCCCGCCTAGAACACATGTCACAACCTATATAATTAGGTCTCACTGGCTCAAAATGGAAGCCAGACGTAAGTTACATTTGGCAACATTATTATTCGGGGTACTGAAGACGGAGAAGCCCAGCTATCTTTATAAAAAACTTACATGGCTCAAAGATACTTGTAAATATGAATGTAGAGGCTCTTCATATCGTCTTACCCCCGGTCCCCCCCCCCCCCCCCCCCGGCCCCCCGGGCCCGTCACGGTACTGCTGCCTTTCGTGGCAGTTTCAGATACGCTGCCACTAAGTGTTGGAACAATCTGCCTCCACCCATTCGTAGTTCTAAAACGATGGGAAGTTTTAGGCATAATTATAAAATAATACTTCTTTCCGAGCAAAAAGCTTAACACAGCTGAGCAGCGTATCTGTGTTAGATTCGGAGTTATAAGTTCCTTTTTTTTTCTCCTTTGTTCCACATATGTTGTTCTAAGCATATTGTTAAAATTAGTACACTATTATTATTATTTTGTCATGTTATGTTTTAATTTGTGTGGTTTAGTTGTTAATTTGTTTCGTAGCACTTTATAATTGTTTTTTTTTTTTACACATATTGTTCTGTGCGAGTGGTTGGATGTCACCCACAGGGATCAGGCTGAAAATCAGCGCTGCAGCCGCCAGGCTATAGCATCATGCTGAGCCTGATCCTTTTTGCTGGCACACAACTTTTTTTTTTCTTCATTTATTATTCTTGTATTGTGCGCCTGATGCAAATAAATAATTTCTATTTCTATTCTATTTCTATTACTCTTGAACATTTCTAATAAAGCAAACTTTACAGTGGTAGTTGAGTCCGCATGCCGCGGGAAGTTAGTGTTATTTTTAACACTTTCACATCCAACAATTTCGTAGTGCTACGCTCGTAGCTGATCACATGCGAAAATGCGTATGTCGAGGAAAGCGCCTCGGAGACAAGCGCCCGCCCAGCGGGCTCCCGGCACTTAATGTGGGGGATAACAAGATAACAGTTCCCCGCTCGCGGTAAGCGGGCTACTGAACATGTAGGCGTTAAGCCAAAATTCTTTATCATCAGTTATTAGAATACAATGGGACGAAATCCTAATCTATAGCAGACGATAAGCTATCAGACGCAAGTCAATCAAGAGAACATTAAAAATAGTTTAATATATTAATACTACAAGTACAATTTATCAAAATGTGGTTTCTAATCTAATCACATTCTAGGCTTCTAGCTACGTGTATCCGGTAAAGGACTATTCACAAAGGGCCAGAGTAAGACCAAGTACCATCTATTACCGAACACATATACAATGTTTCTCCTCCAATTCGTTTCCACAGAAACCTTCCCTATCTTATTCTCATAGGGTGTAACACCTCTCAACGCATTGTTCATATGATACCACAGTAAACCAGCACAGATAACCAAAATAAACATATTAAAATACCAGAACAGAGCGTACAAATGCTTCATCATCTCCGATGGGCTCATTAATGTGTAAATTGGCAGTAAAACACGAATGACACTAAGCGACACTTCTGCAAAATCAGCGAAATCAAATTCAGATACAAGAACAAAGTAGTCGTAGTACAACGAATAAGCTATGGATGCTACTATGTGAGTTAGTAAGCAGATGAAATATCGCATATTGTAACGTCCAATGCAGTGCGATAAGAAGAAGCAATGATGGTCCCTTCCTAGAATGCACGCATTGCACTTAACGCAATGCCAACTATTCGCTGGGCGGCTTTCTTTGCATTGTTCACAGTACCGCCCCTGTCCAATGTAGTTCTTGAGCCTTGAATCAGTAAATACGCTTAATATCAGATTTCCCAGGACATTAACAAAGCAGTAGGTAGATAAGAGGATGTGAAAGCAATGCTTGGTGACGCCAACGTTGAATATTTTCAACAACTTTGGTCTTACAATGGCCATCTGGTATGCGAAGAACATAGGAGTAGCAAAGGCAATGAATAGACATGCTATTCTTTCAAATGTTATTGTTATCGTTTCCATTTTACCTTTGGCCCTTGGTAACATTTTTCTTACATAGACTTGTTTATTATGCTAACTCATATGCATATGACATTAATCTTTCCAACGTTCTGTCAAATACAAAACTGTCACTCACGGGCCTTGACATCCGAATGTCAAACGCGAAGTTGAACCCTATAGAAATGCGTGTAGGTTGTTATCGCGGTACAGGGTATCACCCGTGGTACCACTGCTTTTGTACCACAGGGGGACCACGGGTAATTTTTTTTACCCGTTGTCCCACCGTTCTAGACAGTGTTCGCCAGCGGGTCTACGGGTAATTTATTTTTCCCCATGGTTCGTCTATGTTCGTAATTATTAATGAAATGTTTGTTTTCACTAAATTCATTCTACAGAATAGTTAGGTACGACGACGAGCGGAGCGAGGAGGAGTGTTAGTGGAACTGCGATCCTAAAGTGCGCGAGCCGAGCGAGCGAAGCGAGCGTGCCGCGGCAGCGGCCGGCGAAGCGCCAGAACCGAACATTTTTAAACACATCGCATCGTGGGACCATGGGAAAAAGTAAATTACCCGTAGACCCACTAGCGAACACTGTTTAGAACGGTGGGACAACGGGTAAAAAAAAATACCCGTGGTCCCCCTGTGGTACAAAAGCCGTGGTACCACGGGTAAAACGCGCGCGGTACACGCCATGACATATCGGTTGACGTTGTAAAATCTACTACAATCGGAATGCTTAACACCAAATTGAGTGATCATAAAGGTTCAACGTTTTCTTAACTTCTTTGTGTGTCTTAATCTCTCCTCAATCGAATCTGCGGTTAGACGAAATTGTAACAAAAGATAACTGATAAGCTATCTTAAAGCAGGTGATTAAAAGACAATCAATAATGTTCACTCCATTTAATTAATAGAAACGAACATATTTTTTTATATCACTTAGTCTAGCGTTTATCAGGCAGAGGACTTTCCACGAAAGGCCAAAGCATCGCCAGGTACCATCGTACACCAAAAACACGGGGTATATTCCTCTTCAAATCTACATTTTCCGGAATTCTCCCCAGGTTGTACTCATATGAAGTAATTCCTCTCATCATATTATCTAAATGAAACGACATTATGTATCCGCATAAGAAGAAAATTACTACAATGACATACCAAAAAGTCGCATACAGGCTTTTCTCCATATCCCAAGATGAGTTAAATAAGAAGTAAGAAGGTCTAAAAATCTCAGCAAAGCAGAGCGTTATATCAAGAAAAGTTTCGAAGTTATATTCTGCTATTATAGCGCAGCAGTCATAGTATACAGAAAGTGCCAAGGCTATCGTCATATGAGTCAAGAAGCAGATGAAATATCGCAGGTTGTATCGTCCAATGCAGCATGATAAGAAGAAACAGTGGTGATCTCTCCCTAGTATGCAAGCATTGCACGTCTTACAATGCCAACTATCCTCCGGTTGGTTTCGCTTACAATGTTCACAGTATCTTCCTTGTCCGAAGTGATTCTTCAAGCTTATGTCAGTTACTAGAATCATGATCATATTACCGAAGACGTTTATAAAACTGAACGTACAGAGTACAAGGTGGAAGCAGTATTCGGTAAAGTCAATCTTCCAATAATGTAGTAGTTTTGGCCTTATTACTATCATTTGGAATGCGAAGAAAATAGGCGTCGCGAACGCTATGAAGTAACACACTATTTTTTCGAAAGTGATTTGATTTATCATATTCTTGGTTCGTAACAACGACATTTTTTTCTGAAAATTAAACATTAGTTTACTTCGAAGGGGTACGTCAACATTCAGTGAACAGTCAGTGTCATAAAATGTTTTGATTTGACAGTTCACACCTCACGAAAAAGGTTTCAGTGCATCGTAATCTCGTCGGTATTAAGCCTCTCACTGACTGGCGCGGCTTGTCATTAGCTGTCAAATTTACTATTCACAGATACCACCGTAGGCCGCGCCAGTGTGATGCAAGCCTTATATTGAGTATAGACGTGGTATATAGCTTCTTACCCTGCTTCGCAGGTAGTTTAGCATTTTTACTTTATTGTCTATTCTATATTATTATGGCAGTTACGAAGAAAACGCGAATTTTACTTATAAATAATATTACAGGTAAATTACTTTAAGTATGACTCTGACATGTGTAGTTTTTCCATTGTATATTATACTTTAACACTAACTTAAATAGTTTCTATCACATAGACACTGTCTTCAAATCGTATGTTTGTAATAGAAGCTCTATTACATAGGCGTTAAAGTAGACTATCCAATGTAATAAGAGTTACAGTGTAGTTAGTTAGTATATTCCGCATCAGAAATGAGGCCTTCTTTTCGCAGTAGAACCAAAGTAACCAACATAGCCCTCCGAATCGCTTAACTTAAGTGACAGTGGGCGAGCCACATAGCACGTAGAACCAATGGCCGTTGGGGCATACTATTACTTAGGCTGGGTTGCACCAAACCGTCTGTGATCGTAAGCGGTGTTCGTTAAAATCGGAATGTATGGAAAGTTTGACAAGTTTCTATGGAATGACAGCTGTCGGCGCCATATTTAACGATGATCGGTCTGTGATCGTAAGTTGGTGCAACTCAGCCTTATTCTGTGATTGGGGCGGAAAGGTTCTCGAGTGGCGACCACGTACTGGAAGGCGTAGCGTGGGCAGGCCCCACAAGATGGACTGATGATCTGATAAGGGTCGCAGTTGTCTGCTGGACGCAGGATCGATCATTGTGGAACTCTTTAGGGGTGGCCTAAGTTCAACAGTGGACGTCCTTTGGCTGACATGATGATGATTATACTAAATCTAGTTCTCATCACCATCACATTTATATATGGACTAGAAACTGTCCACAAAGGGCCAGAGTATAGCCAAGTACCATCTTCTACCGAAAGCGCGTTCCATATTATTTCTCCAACACTCATTTTCTGGAACCATCCCTATTTTCCGTTCATATGATGTCACTCCTCTCAATGCATTAGATAAATGGAACCACAGCAAACTACCACAAAGTATGAAAGCAATCACATTCATATACCAAAACATCTCATATAAGTATTGCGTTACGATGAAAGTTGGAATTGCATATCCTGGTCTAAGAATCTTAATGGCCTGGATTGTTATATAAACAATATTAGTAACGCCAAAGTTTTCCATGGCGCAGTAATCATAGTATAGCGTAAGTATGAATGATATTGTTACGTGCGTTAAGAAGCAGATGAAGTATCTCAGGTTGTAGCGTCCAATGCACTGTGATAAGAAAAAGCAGTGGTGGTCCCTCCGTAGTATGCAAGCATTGCATGTCTGACAATGCCAACTGTCCTCTGGTCGATTCGTCTTGCAGTAATCGCAGTACCTTCCTTGTCGGATTATTTGGTAATTCTTCAAACTTGAGTCAACAACTATACTCATGATCATATTCCCATAGACATTTATGAAGACATACGTGGACAGAAAGACGTGGAAGCAATGTCTGATGTAACCAATGTCCCACAATTTTAACAATTTCGGCCGGATTATCATCATTTGGAATATGTACGACATTGGTGTCAGTCCAAATACTATGACGACGCACACCAATTTTTCGATTGCTTTGGGCAACTTTATCGGTTCATGTCGTGTTAAAAACATTTTTCCAATAAAATAAATTTGCTGACCATGTAATGTCATGCAAATACTTTGACATTCACGGACATTTCAAAGACATTGCAATATTTTATTTAAATACTGTTGGAATAAGGTTTTACTGTGACGGACTGGCCTTATTCTATATTTGAATTTTACAATCGATATTGCACATGTCATGTGTCAGGTTTGTTTATTCACTCCGGTTGACTTTTTCCTACTGAAAGGATGTTTTGATAATATAATTTATAAATACAAAGTTGTGTATCTCCAGAAATAAACTGTAGTTCTGCCAGAGTCCCATGGTTTTATTATAATAGGTTATGGGCCTGGCTATAAAAATATAAAAGAGCATTAAAGAATAGGTTTTTGAGTGTTTTTCAGATCATTGTAATTATTATCCAGAAGAGAAGATTTTTTATAAGCTTGACAACCAGTTCAACTAGTATTCAACCAGTTAAACCAGTTTGTTGATTTTATAAGCGCTTGACAACGGACGAAACATTGTTTGTATTTGCAAACGGACTGTATGTATTACATTTTATCTATACCTTGGTGAATAATGGAGTGTACTAAACTAAAATCTGCAGATAATTACTCCAATTGGAGACAAATGACAAAATTATTTTTGGAAGCAAAAGGATTAAAAGAAGATGATAAAGATTTTAATGATGCAAAAGCAAAATATTTAATTTTAAATTCAATTGACGAGAAATTTCTACATTATGTGATTAATTGTACAACATCGAATAACATTTTTGAAAAATTAGATTTAATATTCAGATTTGAAGCAAAAGAAGACAATCATTTAAAAGTTATACAGTTTTATAGCTACAATTACAGCGGAAATATAATAGAAGACATTAGTAAACTACAGAATATGTGCGCCGAACTAAATACAAGTGAAAATAAAATAAGCGACGAAATGTTAATACAAAAAATACTGACCATACTACCACCAAATTTAATTTATTTCAAAAATATCTGGCAAGTTACTCCAAAATGTGATCAAACTATTTATAATCTTATCCAAAGATTACAAAACCAATTACAACCAAATGAACCCAGTTTCTCAAATAATGAAGCTTTCAAAAGCAACGAGAAAAAATGTTTTAGTTGTGGTAAAGTAGGTCATATCTCTAGGTTTTGTAACCAAAGAAAGTGTAACATATGCAACAGAACGGGCCATAATTCTACAGATTGTTACACTACTCAAATCTGTAAAAAATGTAACAAGAAAGGCCACATCGAGAGATATTGTCGCAGCTACAGCCTGGTAGGTGAACAGTACCATAATGAAATACGTGTTAAAGCTGTGGTAGATTCGGGTGCCAGTTCCCATATGTTCAGTAATAAAGACATTATAAATTTTACAGAGAAAATAAATGTAGAAATAAAATGCGCCAATGCAGAGAACCTCATCGCTCAGGCTACAGGTACTATCAGCACAAGTTTTGGACAGTTTGAAGACGTATTATATGTTCCTGAAGTTTCCAGAAATCTAATTTCTGTCAGCTCGATCACAGACCAAAATGGCTCCGTACTCTTCGCTGGAAATAAGGTATTTATCAAAAAGAATGGTAGAATAGTATTAACGGGATATAAAATTAAGAATGGTCTTTATGAAACTGAATTTAATGCCAATTTCACTCGCGAAGCGCTACTTACTGAGAGCGTCAATATCTGGCATCGTAGGCTAGGTCACGTATCCGATGTGCCGCGTCTAGCTAAGTTGGTTAATGGCATCGAAATTGGGGGAGGGAATTTGGAAAAATTTTGCGAAATCTGTACTAAAGCTAAAATGACAAGAAAACCTTTTGGAAATAGTAGAATAAAAGCGAAATTCCCTTTGGAAATTATTCATACTGACGTCTGCGGACCAATCGAAATTCCCACCTGGGACAATAAAAAATATTTTATTACATTTTTAGACGATTTTACACATTTTTGTGTTGTCTACTTAATTACCTTCAAGAGTGAAGCCTTTGATAAAGTCAAACAATTTGTGATGTTAGCGGAAAACCATTTTAATCTAAAAGTTAAAAAATTACGGTGTGATAATGGACGGGAATTCTCGAACAATAACCTAATCTCATGGTGCGAATCAAAAGGAATAGTTTTAGATCTCACAATACCCTATTCGCCCCAACTTAACGCAAAAGCTGAAAGATTGAACAGAACATTAATGGAAAGAACGAGAGCGTTGATATTTGATGGTCGTGTTCCAAACTATCTTTGGGGAGAAGCTCTACTGACCGCCAGTTTTCTGGTCAATAGAAGTCCAACGGAAGGCAGAGATAAAACACCAGCTGAAATGTGGTTCAATATTAAACCTAACTTATCAAACATCAGAAGATTTGGTTCTACAGTTTTCTACAAAATAAATTCGGGCCTGCGAAAGCTTGATAAAAGATGCAACAAAGGAATACTGATTGGCTATGTTAGAAATGGCTATAAAATCTGGGTAGATGAAGAAAATAAAATTATAAGGGCAAGGGATGTAAAGATAAATGAAGATGAACAAGGAATCTATCTTTATGGTGAAGAAAATAATATTAGAATCAATGGACTTTGGCAGTTAGATGAAAATGAAGAACTAAAAACAAAAGAAATAAGGGAGAACACAACACGAGAAGGTCGAGAAGGTGAAAAAGAAAGAAGAAGTATTATTAAAGATAAAGAAACAGAAAAATCGAAAACAATGAAAGATAATCGAGAAGGTGGAAAAGAGAGAAGATTAATTATTGAAGATCGTGAAATAAATAATTCAACAAACGAAGTTGAAACAAATGAAGTACAAATAAATGAAGGTGAAACAAACGAAGTTGAAACAAATGATGTTGAAACAAGTGAAGTCGAAAGAAATGAAAGTGAAATAAATGAAGATCATGGAAGGAAAGTGAATATTAATTTGAATAATAAATATAACTTTGGAAGTCGTTTTATTTTTGATAATCCAATATATTCTGATGGGAATGAAGAATTTTTTGATAGTGAAGAAATTGAAGAAACTGGAAGTCGAGCTGTGGAAAATAGTGAAATTTCTAATGAATCTAGGAGAAAAATTAGTTTAAATGAAAGTCGAGCGGTGGAAGATAGTGAAATTTCTAATGAATCTAGGAGAGAAATTAGTTTAAATGAAAGTCGAGCTGTGGAAGATAGTGAAATTTCTATTGAATCTAGGAGAGAAAGAAGTTCAAATGAAAGTCGAGAAGTAGAGAATAATGAAAATAGAAGGCGCCAACCTGCAAGAGAGAGAAAACCACCTGAACGCTATAAAGATTATTTGATGGATTATGATACGGAAATATCTATGTTAACTTATAAAGAAGCAACCGAATCTAGAGAAAAAGATAAATGGAAGAAAGCTATAGAAGAGGAAATCAAATCTTTGGAAGAGAATAATACGTGGTCTTTGGTAGACAAGAATGAAGCAGACGGTAGAAAATTAGTAACGAGCAAGTGGATTTTTACAATTAAATCAGATGGAAGATATAAAGCTAGATTAGTAGCGAGGGGTTTTCAACAAAAATATAAAATTGATTATGATGAAACATACAGTCCAGTGGTCAATACCACTTCTTTAAGAGTTTTGTTGTCAATTGTTGCAAGTAAAGGACTTAAAATGAAACAATTTGATGTGAAGACCGCCTTTTTACATGGAGACTTAAAGGAATGTATATTTATGAAAGTGCCTGAGGGATATAATAATAAAAATGACAAAGTTTGTAAATTGAATAAGAGCTTATACGGTTTAAAACAAGCTCCGCTAATGTGGAATATCAAGTTTACAGATTATTTAGTAAAAATGGGGTTCAAACAATTAAAACTTGATCAATGCATCTTTGTGATGGAAGGTGAAAGAAGAATTATTCTTGCAATTTATGTCGACGATGGGTTGGTTGTTGGAAAAAGAGAAGAAGATTTATTGCATGTGATAGAAACCTTAAGAAAGGCTTTTGAATTAAGAATATGTGAAGAAGTGTCAAATTATATCGGTTTGGACATAAAACAAGAAGGAAATGGGATTAAAATTTTTCAAAAGACGTATGTTGAGAAGATTGTGAAGAAATTCAACATGAATGAAGCTAAAGAATGCAGATGTCCAACTATTTTAGTAGAGCAACATCCATCAATAAAAACTGATATTAAAACTCATGAATTGTATCGAGAGATGATAGGGTCATTGTTGTATCTTTCTAATAAAACTAGACCAGATATTGGATTTCATGTGGGTTATTGTTCGAGACATCAAAATAGTCCAAATTTAAATGATTTAAACAACGCAAAAACGATTTTAAGATTTTTAAAAGGTTCAAAAGATCAAGGGATTCACTTTGGTGAAGGTGATAAAGTGCTTCGAGGATACTGTGATTCAGATTTCGCGGGGGATCCAGACACTAGACGTAGCACCTCGGGTTTCGTGATTTGGTTAAACGGTGGACCAGTGGCATGGAGCTCAAGAAAGCAGTCAGTTGTAGCCCTATCAAGTACGGAAGCGGAATTTATAGCTGCAGCAGAATGCTGCAAAGAACTTCTTTTTGTAAGAGACCTGATCGATGAGATGACAAATGAAAAACTAGAGATTGAGATGAAAGTAGACAATCAATCAGCAATTTGGCTAATGAAAAAGGGAATTATGAACAAAAGAAGCAAACACATAGATGTAAAATATTACTATTTGAAAGAGAAAATTGATTCGAATCAGATATCTGTTAAATACTGTCCAACGGGATCACAGATAGCAGATATTCTAACGAAAAGCTTGCCACCTGTAAAGTTTGAAAGATGTCAACGGAAACTAGTGTATTAGTGATAGTGTATAAGTGCGGGCTAAAGTGAACTATTATGGTATTTTTGGTTGAAACGTGGGTTATAAGTAGTATGTAAGTTTTTTATAGGGTGTGTCATTCTCTATGATAAAGAAGTTATGTAGAGTTGTGTTGTAAACTTAAGGAGTCAGTAATAAAACAATAACGTACGTTTCGATTTTACTTAATGAAAATATGTTTCATTTAAGGGGGTGCCTGACTATGATTCATTTAAGGGGGTGTATTTGGGGAATCATTCGTAAATGAATCACGAGTCTATATAAAATATCATCTAACTATCTCAACACAATCATTCGTAAATGAATCACACTATCTCAACACCAACCGGACATAACTTGGTATGGCTTTACACGGTTTTTATTATGTTTTATTGACCCTTAAGTTTTCATAGCACATTTTATTTTGTTCAATTTGTTTTGTTTAGTTACTATAATTATGTTTGATGTTTTATGGATTTTAATAATGTTTTTAAAAAATAACAAATGTCGAGTAGGAGTTTATGTGAAGTTGAAGCCGAGTAGGAGTTTATGTGAAGTTGAAGTCAAGTAGGAGTTTATGTGAAGTTGAAGTGGAGTAGGAGTTTATGTGAAGTTGAAGTGGAGTAGGAGTTTATGTGAAGTTGAAGTCGAGTAGGAGTTTATGTGAGGTTGAAGTCGAGTGGGAGTTTATGTGAAGTTGAAGTCGAGTGGGAGTTTATGTGAAGTTGAAGTCTTGTGGTGAATATAATGATATAGTGCATAGAGTCGAGTGGGAGGTTTTTAAATTAATGGAGAATAGTATATACTCCATATAATAGTATATAGTCAATATGAAGTTATATGGAGTATAATGAATTTATGCATAGAGTCGAGTGGGAGGTTTTTAATTGAAAAAAATATTATAAAGCTGAATAATGAAGTTGAGTAAAACAATATAATAATAATTGTAAAATGTAATTTTTTCAGAAAGCTGTTAATTAATGTAAATGTGGGTTGATATTGTATCGTTTGAGATTTTCTTAAGGGGTGATTGTTTTTTGGTTAATATTTAAGGGGTGATTGTTTCTTGGTGAATATTTAAGGGGTGATTGTTTCTTGGTGAATATTTAAGGGATGATTATTTTTTGGTATATAGTTAAGGGGTGTTTGAAATTGTTTTGAATTTTTAAATTTTAATTTGTAGATTGTCATGCGCAATAGTCGATTGAGGGGGTGTGTTGGAATAAGGTTTTACTGTGACGGACTGGCCTTATTCTATATTTGAATTTTACAATCGATATTGCACATGTCATGTGTCAGGTTTGTTTATTCACTCCGGTTGACTTTTTCCTACTGAAAGGATGTTTTGATAATATAATTTATAAATACAAAGTTGTGTATCTCCAGAAATAAACTATAGTTCTGCCAGAGTCCCATGGTTTTATTATAATAAATACCTGTGACTTGGATAAACTGCTTTCTAGTCGTGGCAGAAGAATTCTGTCGAGTTCGTAATGACTATTACTTACTTATAAAAGTATTTTACTGTCGCTGAATTGAATTCTCATGCCGAATATTGTACTCAAGAATGTTCAAAAAAAGTTTACTCTTTGACATGTTCAAGATATGTTTTGATGAAATCAAAAGTCAAATTATTGACAGCTTTAATTGACAATATCTATAATTATGGTATGTATTTTACAATTTAATTTCAAACTTCTCTTTTAACAATTGACTGCAGTGTAATTTTGTAATTCATAAAATGTATCTCACGGTGCTGCGAAAAAAGCGTGTAATAGAAGCTATACAATGTTTCACAGTATTCGCAGTGACCCCTGCGTACTTTTTGTTTCAACTGTGCATCATAAGGCCATTCATTCAAGAACATCTACATTGGGGACCTATTAAACATTCCTTCCACATCTTACTCGGCAGCTACTTATTCATGAATGTCGCAGGAAATATGATCTTATGTGTACTGACTGATTCCCGTGTAAAGGCATACCGCGGACCTGGCAACTTCTGCGAAGAGTGCAAGCAGAAACAACCAGAGGACAGTTGGCATTGCACGACATGCAACGCTTGCATACTGAGAAGAGATCACCACTGCACCTTCTTAGCACACTGCATTGGACGCAACAACCTGCGATACTTCACCTGCTATTTCTGCCACTTAGCTGTTTCAATTATATACGCCACTTACTACAACTACATCGTTCTTAAATGGGTATTTGATCTCCAGTCTTTCGCTGAGACGACTTCAAGACTTTTCTATTTAAAAGATTGGAGTTTTTTCTCTGGAAATCCTTGGATTTTTAGAAAACGCATGTTTGTGTTCTTCTGGTTCCTGAATTTGGTTATTTTGCCGTTTGCGATAAATTTAGCTTTGTTTCATTTGTACAAAGCGTTTACAGGTCTGACGTGGTACGAGTATAAGAAAGGGAAGGTACCAGGGAGGACTCACTGGAGGAGGAACATGGCGTACGTTTTTGGTACTAGATGGTACTTGGCCATGCTTTGGCCGTTTGTGAACAGTCCTCTGCCTCAGCGACGTGTGAATTATAAGCGAGAGTTGCGAGCGGAGAGTAAAAATTTAATTTAATCTTAATCTATCATCATATCAGCCGAAGAACGTCCACTGCTGGACATAGGCCTCCCCAAAGAGTGCTACAATGACCGATCCGCGACCAAGTGCATTTTGATATATATTTTAATATATTTTATTACATGAATTTATCGTATGATTTTAGCTTTTTTTCACTCTTAATCCCTTGCGGCCTATCCATCAACAGTGTTTTTGCTTTATACAACGACGGGTGCAAACAAGCTTACAGACACCGCTACCTATGGACGCTAGCGGCTCCAAGAATCACAAGCCCGTTGCCGACCCTCTATTAACCTGAGGATTCGATGTGGTAAGAGGCATATACTCGTATGCAGATTCCTCACTCTCAACACAGCGTATCCTCGGAAGCTCTGGCGACCTTACTCACCACCAGGAACACAGCACCACTCATGCCCGTTTTGCTGTCCCATTTTACAAAGCTTTTAATTAGTTTCAGCTGTCCCGTTGTCTGCAATCAAATCTTATGTGATCCACTTCCCGGTTTCCGATTGAGCTGAAATTTTGCATGCATGTATAAATCGGATAGAGCTGATCTGATGATGGAGACAGAAGGTGGTCATAGCAATTCCTTAACTACACAAGATAAACCCATCGTGTTTGGGCTCATTCGAACCGACTCAACAAGTAGTTTATGATTGTGGAAAATAGTACAGTCGGCAATAAAAGCTTGTACCAAAAATGAAATTTTATATAGAAAACTCCCGTGAGCTTGAGACATATTAAATATAATGAAACGGGTCACTCACGAAATAAAAAATATATATATGAAATTGGTCGTTTTCCAAATTTTAATCGTGATTGTGGATGGGTTGTACCGCCCAGCTGGAAAACAGTGTTGAATACTACGTCTGTGAAGAGTGTGGACGAGACTTTAGCATGTGACGTTGTGAGTGTTGTGTGTTGTTCGGCATTGAACAAGTGTGAAGAAAACGAGGGTAGATTCTCGCCGCCGCCGCCTCCGCCCGCGCCGAGCAACCGAGCGGACAGGGCACGGGCACGCAGTGCTAAGAAAACCGCCGCCGCGATAGGTGCTCATGATTAAGGACCGCGAACCGGTCTGAAACATGTCGAGCGATATTCGACCTTTAAGACGTGAGTGACCCGTTTCATTATCTATATTAATAATTTCGTGCAGGGGTACGGTAGACCCGAACGAGACCTGTCTCAAATTGAAGAACGTATAAAAATAACGATTTTTGAGTTGAACATATGTATCCGCAAAATTCGGATTGTCGCGTATTTTGCATTAAAAAGTGTTAATTTTACGACAAAAGGTCCGCCATATTAAATTTGTTGGTTGACAGCACAGACTACTAAGAAGATACTGTTGACAGCATCGGGTTGGGTACGTTCGGAAATTGTAAACTATGTTTGCGTCCGGTGTGTTGGCCAGGTTGCTGGGCGTGGATTCGGCTAGCCGCGTCTGCAGCGTTTTGTTTTTTGTAGTTTTCAAGCGTTCTATACACCTATCAGCCTAGCTAGCACGATAACTTATACCGTCACGTTATATGGGCGAAATGTATTAAAACGTCACATAAAACGTAACGGTATCATCTATCGTGCTAGCTAGGCTGATTGTCACAACAACCGCCTTCAAGCGAATGTATGGGGCCTGTTACATGGTTATTATTATCACGTGATACATTCATATCACGATAAGTATCACTTGAATATTGATGCAGAATCCATACAAATTTGAAAACTGCGATAATATTGACACACCAGTATTGTGTTAATATTAATCGTGTAAAGGACACCACTTGAATGTTTGCTGAGTCTGTCCGCCATCTTAAAGCTGCGTCTCTATTTTGTTGTGACAAACTACTAGATGACTTATGGCTTTTAAACGTCTAGCAAAATTCTATCCCTAGCTCGCTCTATCTTATAACTTAGTGGTACTGGGGGTCTACTCCGAAATTCGAAATCCGAACTTCGTATGGTGCCATTCCTTTCACTCATATAGTCTATGACAGGAGAGTGAAAGGGATGGCACCATACGAAGTTCAGATTTTGAATTTCGGAGTAGACCCCCAGCTCATGCCGTTCGCCGCGCTCGGACGTTAGAGGCGCTACCGCGAACCGAAAACGAAGTAGGTATCTGCCTCTCTCTTGCACATGTATATTCGAACGATAGAGAGGAAGATAGTTCGTTTTTGGTTCGCGGTAGGCCCTCAGGCATCAACTTTAAAACGAATAGGGTATTTTACTATAAGAGAAATAAAATTCAAAATGTAATAAAAACCAGCCAAGTGCGTCGGAGTCGCACACTGAGGGTTCCGTACAACTAAAAAACAAATGTGATTTATCAATATATTGATATTTTTGGTAAAATATACTTCATAATAAACATTATCACCTAATTTCAAGTTATGGTCGATGGGAAGTTAAAAAATTATATGTGTGACAGACAACACACGGAATGTTCTTTGACTTTCTTCGACCGTCCGCCGCGCTCGGACTAAAGTGCTACCAACCGAAAACTAAATATATATGCCTCTCTGTCGCACTTGCATATTCGAGCGCGGAGAGGGAAATACTTCGTTTTCAGATCGCGGTAGGCTCTCTGGTCTGACGGCTCCTATTCCTGGATGGTGCGCGTATCGGTATGTGAAATACCTTTGACAAAACGGAACAAGTTGTTAAATAGCTTCCATTAATTGGAGAAAATATTACCAACTGTTATTATTATCACGCGAAATACTGCATATTGAAGCAACATCCATAGGGGCCTGTTACATGGTTATTATTATCACGCGATATACTCATATCACGATCCGTATCACGTGCAATGAATATTGAAGAAAAATCCATACGATTTTGAAAACCACGATAATATTGACACACCAGTATTGTGATAATATGAAGCGTTTAACAGAGCCATACAATTTTAAAAATCGCGATAATATTGACACATAATATTGAGTGTAAAGGGCCCCACTTAATAGAATTTGGCGGAGAATAGAGAGCTGCTACCGCGAAACGAACGAACATCGTGTATTTCCCTCTGTGTCGCTGGATTTTGCAAGTTCGACAGAGAGGGAGATACACGAACTTCATTTGTTTTCGTTCGCCTTAGCAGCTCTAACTTCGCACCAAAAATACTGACTGGCACATCAATATTAACAATTGCACATCTGAACTGAATTTTAATGAACAATTAGTATTTTAGCTATACAAATCAGTACTGATTACGGTGTCAAATTTTTTATGTGCCTTTAAATACTACCCTTATAAAAATGCTTAGGATTAACTTGCAAAGATACTAGCCTTTGCCCGTGACGTCGTCAGCGTAATCTTTTAGTCCCTATTCCATATTTTAATCCAGACTACAGACTATATTTCTATACGAAGTTTCATCATAATTCGTTGTTGTAATGTTTTTATTTTATACATTTTTGTACACAATTTCTTTTGTCGTTTGCATAACTGTCACGAATAAATGTTTACTTTATTTATTTCACCCGAGCGAAGCCGGGCTTTCATCTAGTATTTAATAAAAATGAAATTGTTGACCAAAAACTATTTCTTCGATTGATGTCAAGCTCCTCAGTTGGAAAAGAAAACATAAAATATTGTTATAAGCGTTCTACGCACCTATAAATATGTTACAACAACTGCCTTGAAAGTGAAAGAATCACAGATAAGAGATACTGCGTACGAGTATATGTAAGTAGTGGCCGAAAACCCGTTGGACCCGGGTATGTCCTAAAACTACGACCAAGACCACCGGGGGATGGGCAGCAGCATCCCTGGAGCGCGGTGGAGATACTGCAATCGCCAACCCGCATGCCAAGCGTGGCGATTATGGCATATACACCCCGTGAATTTGGGGGAGGCCTATGTCCAGCAGTGGACGTCTTTTGGCTGATATGGTGGTGGTGGTGGTGGCCGAAAACGCGAGCCGTAAAAGAACATTTATCTATATTCTTATTATAAAGCTGAAGAGTTTGTTTGAACGCGCTAATCTCAGGAACTACTGGTTCAAATTGAAAAATTCTTTTTGTGTTGGATATTCTACTCGTATTTATCGAGGAAGGCTATATAACATCACGCTGTGACCAATAGGAGCGAAGATGCGGACGAAGTCGCGGGCAACAGCCAGCAACAGCTAGTTTTTTTTTAACATGGTAATTAATGGCAATGTGTGGGAAGGGGACACGTTAAGACAAAGTGTGTCTCGTATGTATAGATACGTGCACGTACAGTCAACGAATATGATTTCTGGGCCACTTCGTACCTTGTCAAAATGACAATAATTTGATAACTCTAACAGCTTTCATATTGAGTTTCACTGTGACAAAGGTACGCAGTGGTCCGTAAATCAAATTGTTTGACCGTACATATGCATATATTTTTTATTTTACGTACTTATTGATTGAATATTTTTTCTCATAGGAGAAGTTAAAAGAAGAGTGTATTAGGTACATTTTTTTTCTAACACGGGCGTGGCGCTTTGAATCCCTCACTGCTCTCGGGATTCCATGTTATTTTGTTTCGTTCGGGATTCAACGCGTTATAACAACACAACAACAACAACATATCAGCCGAATGATGTCCAACGCTGTAAGTACATAATAGGCCTCCCCCAATTTGATGGGGGGGTAAATGCCATAATCGCCACGCTTGGCACGCGGGTTAGCGATCGCAGTATCTCCACCGCACTCCAGGGATGCTGCTGCCCACCCCCGGTGGTCTTGGTCCTAGTTTTAGAACATACCTGGGTACCGCGGGCAACGCGTTAACCCTCGATAAAATATTGCATTTTTCTCCATTGTAAGAGCGATGTAGAGGGCTATGCTCGGAGTTGCGACGAAATCCACAGAAGAACCAAGGTAACCGACATAGCCCAAAGAATTGTCAAACTCAAGCGGCAGTGGGCGGGCCACATTGCCCGGCGAACCGATGTCCAGTGGGGTCAGCGAGTTCTCGAGTGGCGACCATGTACTGGACGACGCAGTGTTGGAAGGCCCCCACGAGGGCTGACGACCGGTCAATCGGCTGACAATGATGATGATGATGATACAAGATCTTGTATTATGGCAGGTGATCATAAGTAGGTAACTAATCATACTTAGTACAAACGCCAACACATTTAACTAACCATTCGTGACCCTTATTGAAATAGGAATAAAGTGCATGAATGGTCATTTAACCTTGTTGGCGATGGTACATATACCGCCACGACAAATCACGCATAAAACTGACACGCCTTTATTTCTAGGACCGTTAAAACGTGTCAGATATTCTGTTATAGCAGATATTAACTGTTAATGGTTACTAGTACATATACCACACTGTGTGCCACGCAACTCTTGCGCAAGTAGCGACGGCGAGCATGCTAATGCACAGGAAGCGTATGACGTGTATAATAATGGCTGCCGGGATCCGCTGCACAAAGTACAATATATATACTGAGATAGAGATACCAGTGAAATACTCCACATAGATCGTAGCGCCGTTGTGTATTTAGTAAGAACTAACGGCACGACCGCTGCATCCCTGTCACTTCAATATGCAAGTGCGATAGAGATAACACCCAGTGACATCTGGTACAAACAAGTTAAACTAACATTTCCATAGAAAAAATCGTACTTCGAGCTGAAAGGCCCCTGATCCGCTGGACGCAAATGACGCAATTTAAAGGTGCTCGAAAATATGTCAACATGCACTCGTAGAGTTTTAAGATAAGATAATAAACGAGCCCCCAAATCAAAATATAAGTTTTTGACGGAAATTTCGAAAGTGACGAAAAACAAATAAGACTTATTGTGAAAGACACAATATACTGAACATGTTGTTCGATTTCATTTAGCTAAGGTACATAAGTGGGGGATTTCAATTTTATGACAATGGGGAATGTCTGAAAATTTTAATAGTCCTTGATTATTTTTCTAATGGTAGGAATAACCCTCGCCATGAACAGAAAAAAGTTCCAGATTTTTCGGTTGCGCCATATATTTAAAAAAATATAAACATTTTATATCACCTCGCGTCTGCCCCGTATCAGACTACTACGACATTTCTAAGTCCGTCGAAAATTTAAAAAAAAAAACGATTGCTTGGATCTGTGGTACGCAATGACATTGACAGTTCAAGTCATACGACCAACCTATGATGAACTGTCAATGTCATTGCGTACCACAGATCCAAGCAGGTGTTTTTTTTTAAATATTCGACGGACTTAGAAATGTTTTAAATAGTAGTCCGATACGGGGCAGACGCGAGGTGATATAAAATGTTTGTATTTTTATAAAATATATGGTGCAACCGAAAAATCTGAAACTTTTTTCTGTTAATGGCGACGGTTATTCCTCCCATTAGACAAATAATCAAGGACTTTTAAAAATTTCAGACATTCCCCATTTGCTTGTGCAAATTAATTAATCAATTAATTCCCAAAAATAAAAATTACAATAACATTGAAACTAATTAATATGTTGGAACCACACTTCGGGTTGCGGGTTCGCGTTGCATGTTCGCTTCTTCCTCTGTTAAGATATTAAAGAAAGAGATGCAACACGAATATTTGCAAGAATATCCACACAAATACCCGAACCAACAGATTTTGACCCAAGAAGACATACAAAACGAATGGAGAATGAATGACGAAAACAAAATGACACGATACACGAATAGAAAGAGTCAAGATGATAACAGATCTTTACCGTCGACTGTTTAGTTGCAGACGAGATTAACGTGTAGCTTCAAATATTTAACATGAAATAATATGCCTTATTAATATTTAATACACGCTGTATAATTGACCACACATAAACTGCGCACGCGTCCTAGCACCGTTAGTTACGGCACACGATCCTTGACTGTTGTGTCACTACGCACCGAGTCGTTCCTCATACGTAACATTAGCATTTGAGTTTGAGTAGGTAATCGTAATGTACGTGTCGCTAGCTTTTGTTTGCATGTAATAACACTGATTGAGGTACTGACAAGCAGTGCATACCCTAAACTGCAAGCTGAATGTGTGGTATCGTCAACCTAACTACTGAGGAAGTAACTCCACCTTACAGACGACCGCAGCCGTATTATTATAAGCTCAGTGGTACCATAATACTGCATTGTCACCGAACTTACATAAGTATTGCAAATTGCAGTTCAATCGATTGAGGATGCCTGATCTAAAATTCAGTTGCAAGATTGGTTCCGCACGAACATACACTCAAACTTACTAGAAAAGCTTGTAAAAAAGTTCGGGCTTGTAGTTCGTTTATTCACAATAGTCCCGTGGAAGTAGTTCCGTGACGGAACTATAGTGAGACTTTTTTCCCAATAGTTCCGTTCCCAATGTTCAGTTGTGGCGCTGCACGCTGGCTCGGCTCGCGCGTTGTAGTCGCAGTTCTACTAACACTCCTCCTCGCTTCGCTCGTCGTCGTAGCTAACTACCGCTCTGTACCGTTGACGGAACTATTGTTATCGCTATTGTTGTTGAGCTAAATGAGTTTTTTTTTCCCAATAGTTCCGTCCCCAATGTTCAGTTGTGGCACTCGCCCGGCTCGCGCGATGTAGGGTCGCAGTTCTACTATTCACCACTACTTGTTTTTTCGGTATTTGGTGTTGTGTTCCTGGTGGCGAGTAAGGTCGCCACTGTCACCAGAGCTCCTGAGAATATGCTGTTTTGAGAGTGAGGCTGAAGGCCCTGTATATAGCTCTAGGTGTCACAAAGAATCCTCAAATCAATATAGGGTCGGAATCGCGCTTGTGATTCTTCTGGAGTAGCGAACGTTCAAAGGTTACCGGTGTCTGCTTATCATATATTATGAGTACTATACTTTACATTTCTTCGCAGATTAGGGTAAGGTTCGTCCCTTATGTTAAGGAATAATTTAATATTTACGATTAGTTTTTCGATGAAGAAAATATCTTGCAATCCGGTGTATATGAAGTCCGATACGCGCACTGGGCGAGCGTGGGTCTGCCTGTTCCTTCTCATTTAAGTGAGGAGGCCGGAGTCTGTGTCCAGCAGTGAGGTTTATATAGCCTGGTGATGAGAATTCAAATTCACCACCGCCATTTGAAAACTGCATGTCTAGCTTACAATTTCTGCAAATATAGCGGATGTTTTACTCCTCTTCGTAGCATCCTCGTGATTGAAGGTCATGGCTACATGAAGTTGTCACATTGCGTACTAATCATTGTTCTCCAGGCCGCTCAGTTGTCAGCCATCCGGATAGTCTGCAAGTTCCCATTGCTTGCTTGCTTTGGATATCTTACAAATCGTCAAAATAAATAATTCCTATAGCGCTATCTTAACAGTGTTATAATGAGCCAATTATTTCCGTAAACGGCATTTTCTGTCGTTTGCCAAGACAGCTTTACATCACCGTTGCATAAAACCAATTTATCGCATCAAATTAGTTTACAGATTGCGAATTTCATTCTATAGCAAATTGCTATAATTATTGTAGATTTTTGGCAAGATCATTCTAATTATTTTTATATAGTTATGCAAGTTGATTTAGATAGAAAGTGTGAAATTTGAGACTTAAAGTTCCAGCTAATTCACGAAATCGCATAGTGCTTCCAATTTAAAATCAGGTTGCGTTGGTACGTTACTGAATCATTCAAGATATATTAAAATTAGCTGTATAATGAATCACAGCAAATTATCAATGGTATTCTTCACTGACCTCATCATAGAAATATCACATAAGTACTGTTTAGGAGAGCAAGTGACGTCTCTATACTTACATATTTACCTCATACAATGACGCCTCTAGCAGGTATTCCTAAGAACAGACGGACTATATAAGTACAGTGTAATTTTGGGGTCATGATCCGAAATAATTGTACATAGTCAAAAATTCAAAGTAGACAACATCACAGTCGGTATGAAGGTATATAAATCAAATAATTTTCTTTTTTTACAAATTTTAATGGAAAATAATACTTTTTCATACAACTTGGTCACCCTACCCCACTGTCAACTCTCCATACCATCCGTCAAAGAGAGTAGGGTAACCATGTTTTTTGTGATTTTGTATTTTTTTTCATCAAAATAAACTAAAAATGAAATGCGTTTGTTTCGTGTCACTACAATTTTTTTGAAATGGCTAACAGATACCAACTCTAAAAACTGGTTCTTGATCCACGACCCCGAAATCAGCCTGTATTATTATACTAACTGATCATCCGACCGTTCCTTGCTATAATTACCTTATACGAAGATGAAGGTTGCTGAAGTCCGCTGGATGACACAGGACCGGTCGTTGTGGCACTCTTTCGGGGACGCTTACTTCCAGCAGTGGACGTCCTACTGCTGATGATGATGATGATGAAGTACGAAGGGACGAATACTATTATGACCAATATAAACAAATCATCTTAACTAGGCTGCAGTCATCATCCTCCTAGCGTTATTCCCAGTACAGTTGCATCCTGAAGGATGCCTGGGGTCCGCTACCTAATCCCAAGAGTTGGCGTAGGCACTAGTTTTTACGGAAGCGACTGCCATCTGACCTTCCAACCCGAGGGGGAAACTAAACCTTATTGGGATTAGGCTTGTCAAGTGAGTGGGCAACTTGACTGTTAGAGGTTCTCAAGCCGCCCGGAGGCCTCTAACTTGGCTTAACGACTGTTATGCTATACAGCAACCGGGATCAACGGCATAACGTGCCTTCCAAAGCACGGGAGCGCTCAGTTAGTAACCACTCAAAGCGGTCACCCATCCAAGGACTGACCTCGCCCAACACTGCTTAACCTCGCATACCGCACGCAGTACGCGGGCGCCGCTGGGCCACGAACGCTCCACTTAACCAGGCTGCAGTATTCCCAAATAAATCAACCTCGCTCGTGCGCAACAACATATATTATGTGACTTTTCCTTATTTACGATAATACCCCATCATGTCCACTGGATCGTAAATGTCGCGTCGTGCGGAGCCCTGGCAATGATTAATGAATGCGCAGACGCTGGCGGTATCAAATCAATAACAACCAAAAAGGTCTGAAATGGCGACTGATTTTGACCTAATTATTCTGCCCTAAAATGGAGTGTACGGTTGTTGCCTGAGCTAACGGAAAACGTATGGTTGTGGACTATTAAGGATACTGACATGGCGGGCAGGAATTAGTATTCGGTAATTTCTGCTTTACATCTTACTGATGTCGTCCAGATTTTTGTAGTTCGGGTCAGTGTTTTACGGGTAGGAACTGTAAGTAGGAAGTGATATTACAAAAATGCATTCTTCTGCTTTTACCTATCTTATGGTGACTTCCTGAGTTGGCGGGGCGGGTGCGATATGTCATAGGTATTTTGCTATTTGACGTGAATTTACCGATATGAGATTTCCTCACTTGACGAAATACTGTCAGTAATACGTTTGCGCAGTAGTAATACCATGCGCAGAAGTGGGGCAGCACTGCATTAGTATCGGTTGACACTGACAGCTGACAGTTTTCCCATATCGTACCGCCCCCGCATCGACAAGTCAGGAAGGCGCCTAATGCAGTACTTTGTAACATACCGCATCGTTTGAATATAGGCGCGAAACAAGAAAGCAGTACTGACTCGAATGACAGTGGACACATGATAGAACACTGCGCAAACGTAATACTGACAGTATCTCGTCAAGCAAGCAAGTCTCTGCGACATCAATAAGCTCACGTCAAAGAACAAAATACCACAATACCGATCCCTCCCCGCGAAGTCAGGAATTCACCATAGGATAGGTCAGAATCAGAATCAGAATCAGAATCAGAAAAAATGTTTATTGTAGAACATAGGTCGGCTGTAAAATACAGAGTTGATATAAGTAGGTAGGTGTGATCATCTATGTCTTGCCAAGGGGCGTACAAAACATTAGGTGCTGAGATACATAATTAAAGTCTCATGCAATTGAAAATAAGAATAAAATGAATAGCTATTACAATTCAAAAAATATAATCTTACTCGTAATAATAAAAATAAAATTGTAATCAAAAATCACATTAAAATTAAATTTGAAATTGTGCAAGTCATATAATAATTTATGAAATTATGAAGTCACATTTAACATAGTCATTCAGGTTAAATATTACACAAAATTGTTATTTAAGTAATCAGAAATAGAATAATAGCATTTATTAATAAGAAATATCAGAAATTCCTGTTTAAAACGCGGCATAGGCAACTGTTTCAAATCTAGTGGAAGCTTATTATATATCTTGCACCCTAGATAATAAATATTTTTGCGCATCAGTGCCGTATTTGTTGCAGGTAAACGCAGTTAAAAGTATTGTAAGCACAGAACGCATTTTTGTAATGTCACTTCCTACAGTTCCTATCCGTAAAACATTTTGAACTTCAACAATTCAAGGAGCTTGCGCCGAGTTGCGCCCGCTCTGGCCTTCCATAAATATCTTTATCTGGCATTATGTATACACAACAATTATAAACAAGCATCTTAAAGGTAACTGTACTGAGTATAATATCCCACAAGTAGTGAATTTAAATCGCTGTCCGTTGTCATAAGCTGTCCGTTTTCGATTTATTACGGAAGATGATTATTGAGGTCTTTTGAGATGATTTCGTGATGGCCAAAGACAGGCATGCTATATATTACATTCATTATAAAGATTGTTGTGTCGTTATGGAATCGTGGACAAACATACATACGGATCAAACAGAGAACCTCTTTTTTGTAGACGGTTAAAAATTACGCTTGGTACGCGGGCGAAGCCGCGGGCAAACGCTAGTTTTACTATATATGCATTATTGATTACGGAAATAAACCACGGAGCTGGCGAATCCATGCATTAAGTGTGTAATAAATATATGATGTTATCTTCTTACAGACGAAATGTTATTATAATATTCTTTTATAAATAAGTTGGGACGACGAAATATGATTTTCCATTCCCCGTATAGTAAAATTATTCGAGGAATTGGTGCAAATCATATTTCGCTAATTATAAGTACATATCTGATGCTAATAACTCTAAAAAGACGTTTACCGTTTCCATAATAGGTACTATGGTCCATCGATCAGCAAGCACAAGGCGTATAATATTATAATTATATACTATCGATCTTGCCACGGCGTTGTCGAAAAGAAATCGATAGTATTTCCACAAATTCGATCTGATTACGAAACACGTGAGAAAATTAAATTTGAGCACAATGTCCCCGCAAATTACAAGGCATCGATATTTCAGATTATTACGAAAGGCAATTCGTTACGATCGAAGATTATGTCACGAAGCATCCTAGATGAGACTGGATCGATAAAAATCGTAATCATGGATTCACAATTGGCCAACGACCGATTTGCTAAACTTCAGTTGTCACGTTTCCTTACAAGTTGAAGCGTTTTTCAGACGCTTTTTCAAATACGTGAGCTAAATTAACTAACAAAAATCAACTAAGCAGAAACGTTTGTGTAACTCTTCTTCTATTTTAGACAAAAAACGTAGTTTTTGTAAAAACAACGGAATTACAAGTTTTTTTGCAACATTAGCCAAAACTGTATAAGTCAGGACTGCGATAAAAACAGTAATGAATGTTAAGTAAACAAAAACATAATCACTAAAACGAATCGATTAATATCCCCACAAAAGCTGGAAGCCAAAAAGACTAAAACATACTTCATTGCACGCCATCTTTGGCAACTCTTCGTTTGCCCAACTCAAACCGTTAGTCGTGATACAATTACAGCAATCTAAACAAACTTTTCTAATTAACCGGTTAATCAACCAGTTAACGCGTTAAATCGTTAGCTTGATTACTTGATAATTGATTACCCTTCTGCGTAAGAATGTACTGGTTCTCGGCAGTTACCTGTAAAGGAGATGTACATACATTAGTGGCGGAAAGTTGGTTAGACAATTACGAAATAAACAAAAGTGCAACCTAAAACGTGTTTATAGAATATTAAACACATCATTTCATCATTTTTAGACGTTGCATCGGTTTTTGTGATGTGTTATATATGAACTTCCACACATTATAAAACAGAAATGAATAATTATAAAGAGCAAACGTTAGGTATAGCGACTCACTTTGCTTGTGTGTGGAGCGCTCGTGGCCCAGCGGCGCCTGCATACCGTGTGTGGTATGCGAGGTTAAGCAATGTGGGCGCAGGTCAGTTCTTGGATGGGTGACCGCGTTGACTTGAGTGGTTACTAACTGAGCGCTCCCGTGCTTTGAAAGGCACGTTAAGCCGCTGATCCCGGCTATTGTCTATGACAGAAGTCGTTAAGCCAAATTAGAGGCCTTCGAGCGGCTTGAGAACTTCTATCAGTCAAGTTGCCCACTCACTTGACAAAGGGGGGTTGAAGTTGCACCACATCCGTAGGGAATAATAATACCCACCATTACCCTACACGTGACCCCTGGGTGGTGCTAAAAGTGCAACAAAACTGGCAACCGTACTTGTCTTCTCGAAGATCTCACGGTTCGAAAATAAATGCCATGCGATTATTATTATTACTTTGCTTGTTATAAATACCTATATATTTTTAACCCCCAACGTGGAACGCAAAGGGAAGGTGTAATAAGTTTAACATGTGTATATGTGTATGTCCCGGACCCGGGTATGTCCTAAAACTACGACCAAGACCACCGGGGAATGGGCAGCAGCATTCCTTGAGTGCGGTGGAGATACTGCGATCGCCAACCCGCATGCCAAGCGTGGCGATTATGGCATTTACCCCCCATGGAATTGGGGGAGGCCTATGTCCAGCAGTGGACGTCCTAGGGCTGATATGGTGGTGGGTGGGATGTGTATGTCTGTCTGTGGCATCGTAGCTCTTAAATCGTTAAACCGATTTGAATGCGGTTTGTTTATTTGAAAGGTTTTGCAGCGATGGTGCTTAGATATGTTTTATCAAAATTGGTTGTTCCGTTTTTGGGATGTAATGGGAACTTTAAAATAAAAAAGTCTAAGGTTTTCAACTTTTTTATTTATTACTGAATTCAATAGCGGAATATTTCATCTACAAGAATATGCAACGCGTTTTTCTTGGCATCATTTTGCGCTGACTCATAGCAGTTGGTATATCAAATTGAAATTCTTTATTTGTTGCAAAATCAAAACCCCTGTACTAGCTACTGTTTGATGCCATAATTTAAACAAAGGAAACCATCAAATCCTTCCGTTTTTAAAAATAATCAAATAAAGAGCAACTATATTATAATCACCGGAAAGACGGGTAAATTAATACGTTTAAGGTTACAGGCTTATCCTTAGTAAATGTCAAAATACTATGGTGTCCAAGTCCGACATACGGCTGACATTTAGGAAGAAATGACACGATTAATTCTGACAGTAAAAGTTCAATTTTAAATCCTATCCCTTAGACACAAGGTCCAAAATGAGTATATATTTATAGGATGACTGCAATGGTGTCATATTGCGATACACCGAGGACGACCAGATAAGTCAATTTAGCGCAAAAATCATGGCCAATTGTTTTCCATGAAGTTCACTGGTCCCCTTTTTTTTTGTACAAAATTGATAGAATTATCGCCGGTTTTGGAGCGATTACTAAAATTCAGTTTTAAGTTAATTGTGAACGATGTCAAATCAATATAAGGAAATAAAGCTAATAAAGGTCATAAAAGCAATAAAATAATTAACGCTCAGATTTTAGACTAAATCGATAGTAAACTTACACAATATGTCATCAAAAATGACGAAATTGACCCCGATGACCCGACACAAGAACTGGCGCGAGAACAATTTAAAATAGCTTAAAAACGCATGGCTATCTGGCTCATGTGCCTTTTAGAGCTGCGTTAGAGCTGTGACCAAATACTGCTTTTAGAGTAATGGACTATTCTACTTTAAATGACAATAATAATGAGATTTATAAAGACCATTGTGTAAAACGGAATGAGCGACTCGCCATCGACCACGGCGATGCAAGGTGATTTTAAAAGATTTCATCTATTCTGTAAATGGTACATATCTCAATGCGCGGTTTTTCAACAACTATTGCCACCATAACACAACACATATTTATCCATATAAGTATGTCTATATACTTATATGGATACTATTGTTATTAGTTTGGGACTAGGTTGACTTGTGTAAGATTGTCCTTCAATATTTATTTTATTTTTATTTATGTAACTTCACCTAACCTCTAAAATTTATCTTCAAACAATATAATTAACTTCTAGGTTACAGTTAGATGACTTAAAACCATAAAAAAACACCAGACAATATGTCTCAGTTTTTGCAGTTTTTTCCTCCGCACGGTCCATTAACTGACCTCTAGGGTCACCGGCCGGAGACGAAATCTATTAGCGTTGACGAAATGAAATGTCACGATGGTTTGCCGAAATCTGTTACGATATTGATTTAGTATCTTGTATAGACTTTTCTTTTGTGAAATGCGGCGAAAACATTACTAAATACTCGGTATTATCGTCGTTTCAATCTCTCGTATAAGGAAGGGCCGGTGGGTCACAATATCCATAGAACCAGCGATATTAAAAATGCCGAAGTATCTAAGTATGTTAGTCTGTTACCTCTGGGTTTTTAGAACCTAGAAACCTGAGAACTGGGGGATCAAATTGGAGGTTTTCTTCTCAGGTTGAAACAAGTGCGAATATTTTTAAGCCACGAGTGCCGCCGTTGCCTGCGTGCTCGCCTTCCTTGCATATTCTCTTTTATAACTGCATAGGTTCATATTTCTCATTAAATCATTTGTCATTACGCATAATGTGGCCCAAATATTGCAGTTTGAGCTTTTTGATAACTTGAGAACCTCAATGCCCTTATTTTCTATCTGCAGAACTTTTCGTTTTGATACTTTATCCATCCATGATATCTTCAGAATTATTCTGTATACCCACATTTCAAATTATTTGACAGTTTTCTGTAGAATGGCACTGCCTTGACAGAAACATATTGGTCTTCTGGCACCAAATAAACCTGATGATGATGGTTGGCGGTCCTCAACTGTGCGTTTCTCCAGAAACTTCCTGCCGCGCACAGCTAAACTGTGGAATGAACTGTCGCCTGCGGTCCGATACCACCTTCAAACCTTCAAGAAAAGAACGTATACCCATCTTAAAGGCCGACAACGCATTTACAACCTCTCTGGTGTTGCGAGTGTCCATGGGCGGCGCTAATCGCTTACCATCAGGCGATTCGTCTACTCGTTTGCCTCCTATTTCATAAAAACAACTTGTGTTTCTTTTCCACCACGACACAGTTGCATCAAACTACGCAAAGACTCCTTTAATTACCTGTATTTAACGAATTCGTCATTACAGCGTTATGACGAGAAAGTATCGTTATAACTATTATATCATCGGTAATTAGCAGCGCTATAATACGTCATTATACAACGCAACGAATTTGTCGTTAATTTATTTTCCTAATAGTCTTTTATGTGTCTGGAGTATGTCTGTGTCTTTGTGGTTTTTGTAATTGTCGTATTAAGCTATTCATCAAGAGTCTATGATTGAATAGGGTATGCAACAAAATTAAATAGGACTTTCAGACGGATTAATGAATGTCTATTAATCAGCGATTGTTTTTGTTTCAGATTGTATCAGCACTGGCAACAAAACAGTCATTACATGAGTGTTACAATAATTCTTACTTATACTATTTAATAGAGCAGACAGTGCCGAAACAGATGTGAAGTAATTCAATTAAAGAGAAATACAAAAATGTGAACTTACATAGCTGCATAGACGTCGCGGAATTTACAATTAAATTCTTTAGTGATTCTATACACAGAGAAACAGTATGTAAGGCTAATTAAAAAGTAAAAGTTGTAAGTACAAAATAAAAATATAAAGAACGTGAATTATTTATATCAAAATCATTTCACAGGTTAGTTTGAAACCATCAAAGGTTATTTAATTAAATTATGCTTAAGTGTCATCAGACTTTTTAAACATACATTGTGTAAATTATTCAGTGACAGATGGAATGGATCTATATGTGCGAATCATTCTTGACCCTTATTACAATGGACATAAAGTGCACGAGTGGTCGGTTAAACTGTGTTGGCGATGGTACTAACTCCGTAGAAATTATATATCATCGTTTTTGCGTCCGTATCGTAGGTACTGGGTTCAAATTAATAGGTTCCCAGCTTCTCAGGGTAGGTGTGCCGAACTCATGCACAAGTGGGGGTTGAGATCGGATCCAAATTGTGCCTGCGGCCAGATCCAGTCGATGTCCCATATTACCGAGGACTGCCAACAGCTCGCCATCGAGGGTGGTATCGCCAAGATCCACCAAGCTGACCCAGAGGTTTCAAAGTGGTTGGACCGGCCTTTTACTCTGTAGCAAAACTGTGCACTTGCCATACGCAAAATAAATAAATAAATAATAAATCGTTTTTGCGGTGCGCCGCCGCAACGCAGTGTTTTCGCCACGCTCTATTGGTGTTCTAGCTTTCATTGCCGTTACTTTCGCACTGTCATTATAAGTCGGCTTCTTAACCACAAAATATTCTTCTCTTCTAACAAAGTCTTCATTTTAACAAAAGCGTTGTTTGACAGCAAATCTTCTCTAGATTTTCAAATTAAAGGGGAAAAACCGGTTAAGTGCGAGTCCGAATAGCGCACAGTGGGTTCCGTACAACGGTCGTGTATTAGAATGTGCAATTCAAACAAGTGAATACGTCTGGGCGGACAACATCATCATATACTTCCCACTGCTGAGCACAGGCCTCATATCATAGATCGGAGAAAACTGGCATTAAGGCGAAGGGGTAGGCAAGCTCTTTCCATACAAACTTTGCGTAAGTTTTTCTTCGTGTGTGTTTGCGTTACACTTTTTATTTTTTGTCAATACGTTTATTTTTCTGTTAGATATTTCTTCTAATTATTTTTTTTAATTTTAATATTTATTTGTATTTTTTTTTAATAAAGCAAAATTTCAACTTAAGGTTCTGCGTAGGTATATCCCATATGTACAAGCAAAAATAAAAATAAAATACTGCAGTGCCAAAACTAACGAATAAAATTTGCATAACCTTTGTATGGAGAATGCTTTGCCGTACCCTTCGCCTTAATCCCCACTCTGGCCCAGTGCGGATTGGTAACTTCACATACACCAATTCCTTCACCGAAAAGCAAACGGTAAATATTAAATGATAGTCCGCCAGTACGTGGGATTAGATAGGGAATCCTTCAGGATGCAACTGTACTGGGAATAACGCTAGGATGAATGATGATGATGTTAGAGACCTCCGGCTTAAGAACTTCTAACAGTCAAGTTGCCCACTCACTTGACAAGCCTAATCCCAATAAGGTCTAGTTTCCCCCTCGGGTTGGAAGGTCAGATAAATAATAAATAAATAATAAATATTGGGGGACAATCTTACACAAATCGACCTAGTACCAAACTAAGCAAAGCTTGTACTATGGGTACTAGACGACGATATACATACTTATATAGATAAATATATACTTAAATACATAGAGAACATCCAAGACCCAAGAACAAAATCCGTGCTAAATGCACAAATAATGCCCTGGCCGGGATTCGAACCCGGGACCTCTAGCTTCGGAGGCAGTGTCACTACCATGGCAAATCGATAGATGGCAGTCGCTTCCGTAAAAACTAGTACCTACGCCAATTCTTGGGATTAGGTAGCGGACCCCAGGCATCCTTCAGGATGCAACTGTACTGGGAATAACGCTAGGAGGATGATGATGATTCCGTACGTAAGTTCCAAAAAACTAGGTACAAGCCGGGAATCGAACCCACTACCACCGCTTGACAGCCGCATGCTTGAACCACTAGGCTACCGTTGCTCTCAGATAAGAATCTCAAAATCGTCATAAGCATAACATAAACGTATATGAAGCAATCCGACCAAATTGCAATACTGCAATGCAAATAGGCATCCGGCTTCCTCGGAAGCCTAAATTGCATCACTACTTGGGCCCTGTAGTTGCACATTCACATTTGGAACCTTATGTCCTAAGGAGAGAGCTCAGAATTGTAAAAACACAAATCGACTACACGTCTGGCCAGCGTCGAGCCGTGACCGGCGCAAGCGCATGATTTTGTTCGATTTTGAACTTTATTTGTAGGACATGACTTTTGAAACGTTAATTGTGTTTATTTATCTAAACTATCAAAAGCTACAATTTTTTTCCGCTGCGTGTTAATAAGATGAAAAAGGGTAGGGTGGGAATGCTATAACCGGTCATATTTCATAACCGATTATGATTTTAGTTAAGGCGCAGGGTAGGGCAAGCCATTCTCCATACAAAGGTTGTGCAAGTTTTTTGCATTAGTTTTGTCACTACAGCATTTAATTTTATTTTTTGTTAGTACATATTGGATATACGCAGAACTTGATGTTGAAATTTTGCATTATTTAAAAAAAAAAAAAAAAAAAACAAAAACATACAAAAATACAAAAAATTTAAAAAGAACAACATCAAGACATAGCTAACAAAAAAATAAGCATATAGACCAAAAATAGTAACTGGAGTGCAAACACAAAAGAAGAAAAACTTGCACAAAGTTTGTATGAAAAGAGCTTGCCCACCCTTTCCCCTTAAGACTCTAAAATAACATGATTATTTAATGTTAAGAACAATGAGAATATACAGTTCTAACTTTTAACCAGTTTCTTCGGTTACGGTTTGCAGTCAAGTGGGGTACAGTCAGCGTCATATAGTACGGGGCGCGAGACAGGTAACCTCCTCGAGTGTCCGGGCTCTACCAATACCTGTTGATCCGGTTGATCCGCAGGTAAGGGTAGAGTCTTGGCCGGTGCGTCCTGGAGGCACGGCAAGTGATCATTTAGTGGACCCTAAGTGATCACTTGTCGGGCTACCAATAACCTGTCAGGGGGGGAGGAGGGTATCGGACCAAGGACTTCTCCACGGAGAAATCCCCAGGTCCGACGAAGGTGGGCCGCTTCGGCGGCGTAGTGCGGTTCGAGGCACCGACCGTTTGCCTCGTCAAATATAACGGCCCCGTAATCCCGACTAGGCAGAGGGCCGATGATGTCCGGACCGGGGACTGTGAAGACCCCGCTTGCGGTAGGCTTGCAGTCGCGAGGAAGGAAACCTCTACAAAAAATTACACGGCCCACTGGGGGGCCGGCGGCTTCGGCTGCGGAGGGCTGCGGGGTAGGGGCGTTTGTCCTCCCGGTGCCGTGGCGCGGGTGGGACCAGATCACCGTGTGTCGGTGCTGGTCCCTAACCTTCCCGGGGTGTAGGGAGGTCGGTGCGGGAAGGCACACTGGTCATGCTACAGTGTGCCTTTTTGGTGAGGGTTCGCCTTAGGGCGATGGTGCCGGTGATGTCGTGGTGAAATGTTCGCGATCGCATGGCATCACCACTCGTGCACGGTTGAGGCAGCATCCCAGAGTTTTAGTGGGTAGGCTGGTCCTCGTTTGGACCGGAGAGTCCCACATAACTAATGCGTAATATCTGGCTTGTCCCCGCAGGCCTCATATTACGTATTGGTATGCGTAACGCATTTCTCCGGGTCAAAAAAAAAAAAAAGGGTCATATAGTACAGTCAGCTGCAGAGGAACCTGACCCCACCTGTATACCAAATACCAACTTCTATGCAGAGGACGTCACGTACGTCAATATGTACCAATAAAAAATAAAATTAAATGCTTACGTGCCAAAACTAACGCAAAAAACTTGCACAACCTTTGTATGGAGAATGGCTTGCCCTACTCTGCGCCTTAAGAGGGCGCAGTACGCTCGGTCTGGCTCGGCTCTCCATACAAACGTATTTACCCTCTCATTTTAAAATGCCATGCTAGAATAACATGAGAATTTGTATACACAATGGGATCCGGCGTATCTAGGTCGGAAATTAGTTTCTGTTGCTAGAAATTGTAAAAGAAAAAAAAATACAGCGGCTTTTTGAGTTTTTACGGCTTGTATGAAAACCTTAATAATCGCTGTGTTATTTCAAGCAACAGAAACTATGTTCCGACCTAGATATGCCGGATCCCATTGTATATACAAAGTTTCATGTTATTCTAGCATGGCCTTTGAAAATGAGAGCATAAATACGTTTGTATGGAGAACCGAGCGTACTGCGCACTCTTAAGTCTTCGCGTTACTTGTAGTTTTCGGAATAATTTCGAACAAATTTACAATTTTTTTCAAATATATAATCCAGTTAACGTTAGTATTTTTTTATTACTACTATTAAATTCTTTACTATATCTAATTCACCCGAATATCATATTCATAACATAAAAAAGTACTTATTAAAAACCAAGGACATCACAACTTTCGCACTATCAAACAAATCCGGTAGGAAAGTGTAAACACCATATAAACTTGACATTACACTATAATTATACAGAACCACAATACAATTACAGGTGATAATGTGAACTTTACACACTGTATGACTAATAAAAACAATAATAAATGATAATCAACCTTATAAGCAAGAGATAAGGTCCACAATCATTCAACGTCGTCTTTGTATATGTATGACCACGAAAATTGAACCAATTACCAATTTTATATGTAACAATATCCACCTACTATACAATTATCATAATCCTTTGTAAGATTATAATATAGGCATAACTTTTAAATAATCGTATATCATTGAACTTGACCATTGCAAATCCAACCTTATTACCTTGTACCCATGGTTTTATTTCAATGACAAAGCGGTGTCAAAGATGTGCGTATACTAAACTACCATTATAATCTTACAAACAACTTACATCGTTCAAACTTAAAGTACAAAATGCGACCTTAGTATTTTATAATTAAGGTTTAATTCACAACAAAAATGAAGTACAGGATCCGCGGTTATCAAACTATAGTTTATGATAATCAACACAGAATGAGGAACTGAAGTGACCTCCACTTGAAGTGATATATGCTTAATATAATTGCTTGTCGTTTGCTATAGTTTTTGCTGCCGGTACAATGGTATAGTTGGCAAAAAACGCTATTGTATATCGTGTAATGATCCATGATATGGAGGCGGCATGGAATGGAAGCAAAAAGTTGTTGATCCTATGGTTTTTGTGGGTTCTGTCTTCATGTAATGTGTTGCTTATGAATATATCTTTGCCATTGGAAATACCGACTTAATAGAAGTACAGTCAGCTTCAATTGTAGATTTATTCAGGTCCAGAAATCCTCAAGAATTGCATCCTATACGGTTTTATTTAAGGCGTACCATCCGCGAATTCTGTTAAGATGATTTTAGAGAGCTTAGGGCTGTTTAACCATCATGAATTTAAGAGTAAAACTCTTATCGGTGTAGCCGATGAAGTATGCAGTTCTCTCCACCTTATCCTATCCAGAGCCAATTCCTTGGTTTCCTTATACGACACGACTTCTATTTTCTCTTTTATTTGTTTCATGTAGCTTATTCTCGGTCTTCCTCTTCCCCTCTTGCCTTCTACTTTCCCCTCTATGATGGTGCTTATTAAGGAATCGTGTCGTACAAGGTGACCAAACATTTTCCCTCTTCTATTTTCTATTGTTTGTAGCAATCTTCTTTTTTCTTTTACCCTCCTTAAGACTTCTTCATTTGTGACTTTTTCTACCCGTCTGATTTTCTCCATTCTTCGCCAGCACCACATTTCAAAAGCCACCAACATTTCCCTGTCTCTTTGCGTCTTGGTCCACGTCTCGCACCCATATAATGCTATGCTCCAGATGAAGGTGAAGATGAAATGAAGAAACAGACAGACAGAAACCTTCATCTGTTTAACCGAACGACCAAAAATTCTGAAAATGTAATACTTATCTGAAACTTTCGTATTTTCATTGGTTGATTTTTTAGAACAGTAAGTTTATCAAAATAATTTTACATTAGAGATAAAAACGTTTTTTTTTATGCTGTCACGTTTAAAAAAAGATAGGTTAACTAATTGTAAACTTTTGGAAAATATCGAGTAAATATAAAAAATAGATAATTAATAAAACGCGGTGGGCGGAATGAGTGTTAATTGGTCCAAAGTGTGTTGCAAGTGTCCCTTTCATTATTCATCATCATCATCATCATCAACATCGTCATCATCATCATTATAACTTCAGTGCTTAAGTTGTAATTTCCTAACTCGTTGATGTCTTTTGTTCACTGCCTAAGCCAAGACTTAATCCATCACTTACCACCTACCACCACCACCCTGTTTAGGGTGAGACCACACGAGCGTAATTTTGTGAGTTGTGAGCAGCGTAATTTCAGTCATCGCCATACTTGTAACATGAACCGATTTTTTTTATATACATACTACGACGGTGGCAAACAAGCTTACGGCCCGCCTGATGGTAAGCAGACACCGTAGCCTATGGACACTTGCGACTCCAGAGGAATCACAAGTGCGTTGCCGACCCTTTATTGACTTGGGGACGCGCTGTGTTGAGAGTGAGGGACCCGCAGATGTCTCCAGCTGCCAAACGACACAAAAACACACAAAACAACAGAACACACAAACAAAATTACGCTCGTGTCTTAGAGTTTAATGTATACTAATATTATAAAGCTGAAGAGTTTGTTTGTTTGTTTGAACGCGCTTATCTCAGGAACTATTGGTTCGAATTGAAAAATTCTTTTTGTGATGGATAGTCCATTTACCGAGGAAGGTTTTAGGCTATAAAACATCACGCTGCTACCAATAGGAGCGAAGACGCGGACGAATTCGCGGGCAACAGCTAGTTATAAATATACCACCAAACAGAAAATAAATCAACTCAAAAGGAATTTAGAAGTCTCTAACAGACCTCTCTAAAGGTTATAGAACTCAGTTTATCCCAGTCTCCTCTGAAAAACAAAATGGCTGTGATTTGTCGATGTGAAATAGACTGTGTCGCGCAAAAAACGGCCGTACAACGTACTGATGACTCTCAGTTATTAGTTTTTGTGATCCTATTCACAAACTATCTTATAAATAATCGTATTATGTACACATGACTTGAGCCCTGGATTCTTAACATCTATGTGTGTTCGGGGATCAGATTTAACTAGTTTTGTTGCGATGCTGATTTAAAGCTTTTTGAATATGCTAGAGGTTAGAGATTCGATTCGCTCGGATGGGTGTTGTAAATGACATAACTTGTATGGATATTTTATTTCTATATTCGGGTGATATACAGCATATAAATTATTTATGGGCCCTGGAGGGGAACTTTCTTAAAACGTTGAGATAGCTCAATTTGCTGAAATAGGAACTATTTTTATTTCTCCTAAGAAATAAAACTGCATTCGCAGATTTTTGAAATAATGCACAAACCATTTTTTGTCATTTTTGCCAATAAAATGTTTGATGCCGATCGATCCTATTTCTATCAAGGAACAAAAACTTCTTAGAGACCGACTAGTCTAGGATAATGGACGATCCACACCAAACAGCCGGAATCGGCGCGTACGCCACCAGAGTCAAAGCAATTCGAACCCTCCATACAGAGGCTAGACTCTAGAATTCGTATCCAAACGGCAGCGGCAGAGCCGACGGTAGCCGGCGGCAGCCGACCGGCTGCTCGCAACCCATTCAAGAAATCTAACTTCTGTATGAAGGGTTCGAATTCATTTGACTCTAGTGCCGCCGACTCCAGCCGTTCGGTGGGAATCGTCCATTACAACACGAATTAGTTAGAAGTACTTGCCATAAGTGTCTCTTTCAATATGGAGGTTAAGAGTTAATGTACTTTCTTTGTCTCTTTCTAGCAAGGCAGTAATTCTTCAAGTTGGATAAGGAGAGTAACGTTTGAAAAGGGTTTTGTCTCGAATGAATGCGTTATGGTAAAAGGGAAAGTGTTTTAAGGCATCCATACATACATACATACATACATAAGTACATACAATTATCTATAGTGATACGAGTAGTTAGGGTTGGTAATCGTATGTTTTAAGAAGTTTTTTTTTCTATATACCACGTTGGTGCCAAACAAGCGTACGGCCCGCGCCTGATGGTAAGCGGTCACCGCAGCTTATGGACGCCTGCATCTCCCGGGGTGTCACATGCGCGTTGCCGACCCTTTAAAAATGTATAAACTCCTTTCTTGAAGAATCCCATACTTAAAAGGAGGTAAATTGTTCTAGCAATACACCGAGTAGAAGTTTGATGACCACTAGTTAGTAGTGGTTGGTAGTGACCCTGCCTACGAAGGAGGAGGTCCGTCCGGAGGTCTCGGGTTCGAATCCCGGTCGGGGCATTATTTGTGTATATTTAGCACGAATATTTGTTACTGAGTCTTGGATGTGTTCTATGTATTTACCTATATAAATATGTATGTCGTCTTCTAGTACCCATATTACAAGCTTTGCTTAGTTTGGGACAAGGTCGATTTGTATAACCCCCAAACCTTTTTTTTTTTTTATGACATAGGTGGCAAACGAGCAGACGAATCGCCTGATGGCAAGCGATTAGCGCTGCCCATGGACACTCGCAACACCAGAGGGGTTGTAAGTGCGTTGCCGGCCTTTAAGATGGGAGTACGCTCTTTTCTTGAAGGTTTGAAGGTCGAATCGGTCCGGAAATACCGCAGGCGACAGTTCATTCCACAGTTTAGCTGTGCGAGGCAAGAAATTTCTGGAGAAACGCACAGTTGAGGACTGCCAACCATCTAAGTGGTGAGGATGGAAATTTTGTCGCGTTGGGCGATGGCGGAAGGAAGCGGCAGGGATTAATCCGAACAATTCCTCGGAGCACTCCGGAGCATTCGAGAAAGTTCCGAAAATTTCTCTACGGAAAGTTCCAAATTTAAATTATATATTGTTTGCGACTCAAAGGCACTACTTGAGGGTTCGCTGTACTGACTGACTACAAAAAGGCGTCAATTACAATTTTTAACCCCCGACGGAATGCAAAATAGGGGTATTATAAGTTTAACGGGTGTATCTGTTTATGTGTGTGTCTGTGGCATCGTAGCTCTTAAACGGATAACCCGATTTGGATGAGTTTTTATTATTTGAAAGCAGGTTTTCCAGCGATGATACTTAGATATGTTTTATCGAAATATGTTCAGCCGTTTTTGTTATATTGATCTTGAAACTCAAAATGACGGCGGTTTTTCAATATTTCTAAGTTGTCATTATTACAATAGTAACTAGCAAGAAAAGAGTGTATAAATTTTTAAAGGGTCGGCAACGCGCATGTGACACCCCTGGAGTTGCAGGCGTCCATAGGCTGCGGTGACCGCTTACCATCAAGCGGGCCTTACGCTTGTTTGCCACCGACATGGTATATAAAAAAAACCGTTTTGGTTATAAAAAATTGTGTTGTGAGTAAAACCATTCTTGAACTGAAATCTCCGCCAATTTATTTCTATCCCAAGGAAGCATACGTAGAAACTCACACAATGAAACAATATCAATAGAAAGGCGTTCATTTTGCGTAATATTTTTTCTCTCAATATTGCAGAGAACAACTAAGGAAGGCAGCCCTACTAGTAATTACCACAACCACAGATCAACCGTAAGAGCCGGCCGTAAGTGGACCCGGGTATGTCCTAAAACTACGACCAAGATCACCGAGGGATGGGCAGCAGCATCCCTGGAGTGCAGTGGAGATACTACGATCGATACGCCAATCCGCATTATGGCATTCACCCCCCATGAAATTGGGGGAGGCCTATGTCCAGCAGTGGACGTCCTTCGGCTGATACGGTTGTGATGGTAACGTAAGATAAGATCAGCCCTTCATTGAAGCGCGTGGCTGAATGAACAAAGCCACAGCCCACGTTAAAAAAAAGCAAGGTTCAAGTTTTTTTCATGTTTACTCGGAGTAACTCACGAGATATCTCATGTTTTGACGTTTTTAATTACCTTTGGCAGTTAAATTAGACCAATTTAATGTTAAGATTAACTTGTTCAATGTTATTATTGTTTTTAGGGTTCAGTACCTCTAAAGGAAAAAACGGAACCCTTATAGGATCACTTTGTTGTCCGTCCGTCTGTTTGTCCGTCAAGACCCTTTTTCTCAGGAACGCGTGGAGGTATCAAGCTGGAATTTATATCAAATACTTAGGTCTACTGTCAAAATCAAACTTCTAAGCCAATGCAATCAAAACATACAGTCGTTTATGCCGCTTCGACACTCGCAAGGGAATCAAAACCTAAAGAATACTTCCCGTGAACTCAGAATTTTGAAATTTGGTACGAAGCAACGTAGCACATATAAGGGAAAAATTGCGAAAACTGTGAATTTTCAGTTACATCATATAATAAAAATATTTCCGACTCGCACCTGGCCGTATTTTTTAATTAATAATTATTTTTGGCCGTCATAAAAGCTTTATTTCACAAAAAAAAACCGACGGTAATCCAAACAGTTGACACTGATAATCCTACTCCGGGCTTTTATTATTCTTCTTCTTCGTCGATTCCTCACGGCTGAGGGTCGTGACCACCAGAGGAACAGTTCTTCACCACCGTTCTCCAGACCCCTCTATTTTGGGCTAGTTGTATTGCCCCCTGGATGTTGACGCCCGTGGCATCGCGGATTGCATCTGACCATCGTGTGGGTGCTCTACCTCTGCTCCTCTTTCCTTCAACGCAGCCAACCATTATCAGCTTTTCAAAGCTGGATCCTGGCGGGCTATGTGACCAAAGAATGTCATCACTCTCTGGAAGCATGTAGTCGAAAGCCGGGTGGTAATATATGCATTAGTGCGGCGTTATTATTAAATAGTATTATTAAATAGTATTACGAGTATTAAAAATGGGATTGCTCTTGGCAAGCATCTAGCCGGGGGGGGCTGGGGTCTTTAATTCCCATGACCCTTTACTAAATTTCTTGACCTACCTGTAGCTAATCCACTTTCAACTACGCTGTTGTATCTAGTATTGGCAAGAGAACGGGTTTCCGATGACATTTTTAAGCCCGATTAGCATAATTGACGTGTTTACCTTCAACAACGTCATAATAAAATGTGAACTAATTATTTCGGTTGTTTAGTAGCGTCATCCATGAAACGTATTGATTTTGATCAGTTCTAATAAACAAGAGCCCGGATAATCCATAGCAAAACAAAAGACACTCGCAATCAAACTAGTGTTAGAAATATTTTTTTCTCAAACATGCAATGAAATATTGATGTTATGTTCCTTATAATAGGCTGCGAAGTATGACGTTTCAGGTGCGGCTAGGACAAGAGGTCGTTAAGGGAATTTCATACAATACTTGCAGGCCTAGGCCGGCAAAGTCCTCTTTTTTAATTCCATTCCACATAAATTTGTGGCACAGGCATCATGACATTCTGCCACTATGCGTATTAAAAATAAAATTTTGTTTTTTTTGTTGTTTATTTCATTGCATGTTTGAGAAAAGCACTATACATACCTCGGCGGGAAATTTAGGGTTGCCCGCCTTAGACCTATATATATGTCTTCGGCCGGCAACCCCTTTCTTCCCGGCCTCTGTAGTAATGTACTATTATCGATATCTATAGTTGTGTAATATGACACAAAACGGCCCACCAAATGAAAAAAAAAATACAAAATTTCACATAGGTTTGTATAATTATACAGGTACAGACGCGATTTCTTCGAAATCCACGTCAGTACACACAGCATCACATGACATCTTATTAGGTTTGTTATACTCGTAGATAATAAATAAATAAATATTATGGGGCAATATTTTTACACAAATCGAACTAGTTCCATAGTATGCTCAATAAGCCTTGTAACTATGGGTATTGTACGACGCATATATGTACTTAAATACATAGAAAACATCCAAATATCAGGAACAAATCTAAGAAACAAATGCCCTTACTGGGACTCGTCCTGACATCAAAGTATGAGCTTCGTTAGTTCAATCACACCAATAATAGTTATTTGTTCAACAAGAGAGCAAAGTAGATTTTTGCTACGAGTGTTGATGTTGAGTCCCGAGCAAGCGAAAAATTCAAAATTAGAATCTTAAGCGTAGTGAGGGACTCAAAGACACGAGATGCAAATATATTTGCTCTCGTATGATACATATAACTTTTTACCTCAGCGGCGAGAACATATAACGCAAAGGAATAGTGATAAAGAGAATGAAGTTACTTAAACTAACCTACGATATGAAAATTTAAAAAGTATGTTGTTTTCACGCTCGCAGCAAAATTGCTTTTTGCTTACTGGTTTCAAGCAGCAAAACCGCCACTTTCGAGACGCTGAGGTGAAAAATCACTTTCTTTGCAATTAACGTAACCTTTTGGGACACTCGTAATTCTCTGATAAAGCTTCATATGTGAATTTACTACTCAATATACAAGAGTTCTAGAATTGCAATGCTCTTTTCGAATAAAAATGAACTCTAAGGAAATATAATTAAGTGTCATATTTCAATTACCAGAAAATATACATAGTACCTTTTTCCAAGCCACGAATTCACAACACATAGTTTAAGTATCAAAAAGGCTTAAGTACATTATTAATAAGAAAAACTTGATGCCTTTTGCACTCTAAGGTTAACTAATCAATGACCTTAAGTCTATCCCGTAAGATTTAAATTATTTAGAATACAACTTAGATCTCAGTTTAAAGTTCTCTACATAGAGTTTAAATATACCTTAAACCGGCGCATTAAAGTACACAATCGCACTAAAGATGAATCTCGGTGAGTTCCTGTCGGTCTTATCAATGACCTTAAGTCGGTCCATTAAGGTCTAGAATTGAATGGAGGATGGATCGCAGTGCGGTTCCCACGTGCGCCGGAGTGGCCTCAGCGGTTAGTGCAGAGGTCGTCAACTGTCACGACGAGTATGTTTAATTGTTTAAGCCACTAGGCTTATTCAATATAGCAAGGCAAGACTTTGACAAGGCGACAGAATATATAAACCACCTCTTTCCCGCGACTTCGCCCTCGTAGGACTCTTTAATCGCGCTACTATATAACTTTCCACTTCCCTTACCCTTTTGAAGACGATTTTAAAGCCTAAAACAAGTCTCATTTTTATCAAACAGGTTATACCGACATTAGTTCGCAGTTCTCCATGCGAAGCATCTTCAATATTGCGACCAATCAGAGAGCAGTATTCTTGTGGAGCGCGGCAAACTTGATTTTTTAAACCAATCAGATCACAGAGAAACTCCATAACTCCCGTGGGAGCTACATTGGCTATAACTACTCTATGCGCCTGCGTACAATAAGACCCTTTACGAGCAAGTGTGATGAAAAATAATAATTTCACTGATTACTTTATAATATAACACTACCATGTCTACCGGCATCAGCAAACTTGAAAAAATGACTTGCAACAGACGGACTGACACCATAAAGTATTCCGTTGATCCAACACTACAAAAGAAAGGTTACCGAAGTTATAGATATACAAAAGTATTTTTTTAAATTAGGTTATGTTTATTGAAATGAGTTCGGACTTGAGCCCTTAAAAGTTTGACCTGCCAACTACCGGACCGGAACACCGTCCACTTTTAAACGCAAAACTAAATTCCCTTACCATGACGATGTCAATGACGGGTAGAGATCCAGAACCCCTTACTATTGGGTTCGCGACCCGCAATAAGTACCCCGACCTAGACAACAAATGTCGCAACAGAAAACTGGCGAAACGTGAACAGCCGAGCCCGCGTGACACGAGCAAGTAATTATATAATTTTAAGATGGTGGATGACACGAACTCTCAAGGTTTGAAAAGATCTGGTAAACTTTTTTAAGGTTGATAAAATGATAGAACATAACAGAAGACGCAGGAAAAGGAAAAAGACACAAACGCGGAGATATGAACAGAAAGAATGGAATGATAAGGGACGAACGATACAGAATATGAAAAAGACGACTCCAATCGGACTGCAAGTCAATGGGACGAAGGCAAACGGAAGATTAATGATAAATACGGTCAAATAGAAATAACTAAGCGAGCAAAAAATGTTCTAATTAGATTTCATATTTCAAATAAGCCCATTTCTTCATAAGAGATAAAACATTATTAACAACCGAGTCTATGTATTTCGAGCCTACTGAATCATATTTTTCTGGTTATTCTCGCGACATTCAGTAAGGAAATGGAGTATTCAAAATGGCAGCCGCCAAATTCACTCAAAACCAAATTTTGATTAGAGGTTAAGATCCTTATTCCTGACTAAATACTAACCAGCATACTCGTAGAGTTCAAAACAACCATTCAGTGCCTTACAGTCAAGTGTTGACTTGGCAGTTTTATCTGTGCTTACAACTTACTCAAAAACATTTCCCATGCCTTTGTTATGTTGGCGAAATAAAATATCGGTACATACATACATATACATATATTATATTTATTCATTAATTTCAAAAGCCAAGCTACAAGCTTAATAATGAGTTTAAAATTCTATGGAGTGACATATATGTATTAGTCGATAATTAAAACTATGCATACCATCAGATTTAAAGGTCGCAAACCAAAACGCAATAGACATCGCTGGATTCTAGTCCAACGCAATCTAACTCGAAGCCATTGACTCGAGAAGAAAAAGAAGAACACCAGTATCTAGACACAAAAGACATAGCTGTATGTGAACTAATACACATTCGACACAGCTGTATGAGTGGGTTAATTCGATAAATATTTTTCCACGTGACTGTACAGTTACTGTAAGTAAGAATTGAACTTCCAATCTGTTTAGTAGGGCTAGGCGATTGTCGGTCAATTATAAACAATTAGTGTAAATTGGTAATGTTTCTACGCCTCAACGTGGCCGCAGGCGTATTCTCACACAGATCGAAGATTATTAAACGTATGGTAACCGTGTATTTTACACCTGATTGCCCCCTTGGGCTTCCGAAACGGTGTAATTATTACAAACAGTTTATTGATTCAAGGATCTGCGCGCACACAAATGTTGACACAGTTCGTTGTTAATTTTGAGTGATATGAGACCCATTTAGTCAGGACGCTATCACAACTCACTAACTTTTGATTAAGTTAGGTCAGACGACGGTCGCTTTGGTAAAAATAATGTCTATAGAATTTGGTGTCAAAGCAGACCCCAGGCTAATTTTGGAGACAGCTGAGGAAAATGCTAGAAGGATGATGAAACTCAAATTAGTTGAATCATATGTGAAACTGTGAAACATACAGGGTTGTACCGTAATAATTTATGCACTTACTTTGTAGACTTTTTTACAGATATTTTCACTCCACCACCACCACCACCATATCAGCCGAAAGACGTCCACTGCTGGACATAGGCCTCCCCCAATTTCATGACTCATGACTGGTTTTCACTCATGACTTGTTTATTATTAATTATTTGCAATTTTGATTTTTATTCTTTTAATATTTATGACACAATTATTTCAAATGCAATGTATATTGTTTATTGAATAAATAACTAAGAAACGAGGAAACTAAGAAGTAATAGTATTTTATGCAATAGTTACATCATGAAGGTTCTTAAAATTCGATGGTCGCTGTACTATGTAACAAAGCGAGCATAGCGAGACATAGTTTCTCGTCAAACACCTGTAGGCAACCGGCAGTTCGTTTGACTACAATTTACAACATAATACTTAATTAAAATCTGCAAGTAGGTTAGGTACTAGTTGATAATGATAATGCAAATTTATGCGGGCCGTACGCTTTTGTACCACCGACGTGGTATACAACCATAATACACTGTAATCATTATAATAAGTGTTTCAACTTGTTCCGCTTCTAAACCTCAGTTATTATCTGAGTGATGCGTAAGGTTCAAGGTCACAAGTCAGCTAATTAAGACAAGACGCATCGTTACAGCAATTGATTGTTTTTTACTTCTGCACGACCGAAGCTTCCTCGTAGGTAATTATTTAGTTATCGCTGTCGTGATTGTTTTTTTTATATTTTTGTGTAAAAAATATATTTTTACGCTTACTAAGTCACGATACGGACGTAAAACGTGTTTTGTGTAACAGTGATTTATTATTGAAAATTCAGTGGAAAACTTGCGATGTTATGCTTTTTAAACAACGATTCCCTTTATTTATCTTTCAGAAAATCAAACGATTTTCTATCAGCCTTTTAACTAGAATTCCATCACTATGGTATAAGGATATATAAGCTAGCAAAATATATTTCAAAAATTGTGCGAAATAAAAAGAAAAAAACCAAAGCTCTAACCATACTAGTTCTAAAAGTCCGATTAACTTTTTGATGAAAATTACTGCATAGATACTCGAATCAATATTTGTGTTTTTACATAATTTCTAAAAATAATTTTAAAATAATTATAATTATTTTACCCTGTCCTGTGAGATTATTGCCGATGCCTTTATCATTTGCCTGGGAAGCCTTTTGGGTTGAAAACGCTTCCTGATATTTCATAATTCAACAACATACCAAAACAAATATATATCGAATTATGACTGTTTATTAATTATTAATAAAAAAGGAGGATTTGATTCGTCAAGGTATTTTACCAGCCAATAATAGGGCCGAAAACATTGCATAAGGTGCAGTGGGAACGATAAAGTTCTTAGAAGCAATACCTATGTTTAATTAATACACCTGTGCTGCAAGGTCACGTGCAAGTAGGTCACGCTCGTGGGACGCATGCGCGCATTGTATGTTTAAGTCACAGATATCAGAGTAAAGCAGATCCGCTCATTTAAGTTGAACGATTTTTGTACGTCTGATCTATTCTCACTAATGTACAAATCAGAAAGTTTGAGAGAGACAGACAAGTGACATCTGACACGTCTTCACCTGTCAGTGTCTCCGTCTTCATAACTGAAAATTGTACTGAACTGACGTTATGGTGTGTTAAGTTTATATGGGATTTAACATACTGGTGTGCTCACAAATCGAGACAACTTGTTAACAGCCGAAAATGATTGTATTATCTGTCGCATTCTAACTCATTTTGGTGCACCATAAGGATTAAAGAGACAACTATATGGAAAATCATCTGGCTTAATACTGCGAGTCTGCTTTTCTCTGATATCTGTGGTTTAAGTTTTATGTTTACATATGCCGCCACGCGGGCGGGCCACAATGCGGTTTGTGAATTTCGCATCTGCTTCGCATTGCAATATGTGTCGTGCGCTAAGTCTAATACACTAGCTCAGCATGAAACATGATAAAATATAAAACCGAAACAGTTGGGAAATGACCATAGAAAAAGAACTTTTTAGGGTTCCGTAGTCAACTAGGAACCCTTATAGTTTCGCCATGTCTGTCCGTCCGTCTGTCCGTCCGTCTGTCCGTCCGTCCGCGGATAATCTCAGTGACCGTTAGCACTAGAAAGCTGAAATTTGGTACTAATATGTATATCAATTACGCCGACAAAGTGGTAAAATAAAAAGTGGAAAAAAATATTTTATTAGGGTACCTCCCCTATACGTAAAGTGATTTTTTTTTCATTTTAACCCTAACGTGTGATATATTGTTAGATAGGTATTTAAAAATAAATAGGGGTTTACTAAAATCATTTTTTGATAATGTTAATATTTTCGGAAATAATCGCTCCAGAAGTAAAAAAAAATGTGTCCCACCCACTCTAACTTTTGAACCATAAGTTTTAAAAATATGAAAAAAATCTCAAAAGTAGAACTTTATAAAAACTTTGTAGGAAAATTATTTTGAACTTGATAGGTTGAATAGTTTTTGAAAAAATTACAAAAATAATTTCTGAACTAAGTTTGTAATTTAACCGTATAAACAGGTGTTTATTGTACCTGTCATTTCTACAAAATCACAATGAAATGACGTGCTTTCAAATAAAGTAAAACCGGTGAAAATCGGTTCACGCAATAAAGAATTATTCCATAAAAATCATCTTCCATACTTTAAGCTCGCGCGCAATAGTTTACTTAATTTGCCGATAGATGTCGCTGTACGTGGAACGCTCATTTCTACATGGCGGTGTTAAGATTTTTCCTGATTTAATGGGGTCTAAACAGGTGCGCCCATACATTAGGTCAAAAATTTGTCGTTCTCAAATTGTCTTAGTTGTCTTTGGTCGTTCGTTGTCTAATAATTATAATAATAATAATAATAAGTCTATGCATGGGCAAGCCGTATTCGCCGCTACAGAGAGCGTGTGGACCGATACCAGCAGAATCGCCTTTTCCAGAGTGACCAAAGGAAGGTATACCGGAAGTGGGAGGGAACCGACCATCGTGTGTGCGACGGTCAGCGACCGGATGCTACTGCCATGGTTAACTTTTGGCGTAGTATCTGGTCGGTGCCTGTCGAACACACTGAGGGTGCCTGGATCGGTGTTGTCGAACGTGACTGTGAATCCATCGAACCCATGGGGTCTGTTACCATCAGCCCCGAAGACGTAAGTTGTGCCATCCGTACGGCTCCGAACTGGAAAAGTCCGGGACCGGATGGATTGCACAACTTCTGGCTGAAGTGGTTTCGATGTTCACACGAACGTTTGGCAACACAGTTCCAGCAAGCCCTCGAGCTCGGTTCCCTACCTCCTCCCTTAACAACTGGTGTTACCTCCCTGCTCTACAAGTCCGGTAGTACCACGGAAGCGAAGAACTACAGACCCATCACGTGCTTGCCTACGCTGTACAAGCTCCTTACATCCATTTTGAGGGCAAAAATTAACATGCACATTGTTACGAACAACATTTTGGCCCCTGCTCAAAATGGATGTAGGGTTGGGTCGCGTGGTACTAAAGAGCTCCTCCTCATAGACATGACCATTTGCCAACGAGTACGGCGGAACAGAGGGACCCTCTCGGCCTCCTGGATTGACTATAAGAAGGCCTATGATTCGGTGCCTCATTCATGGCTGAGGAGGATCTTGGAGCTGTATAAAGTTGATGCAGCTTTAAGATCCTTCTTAAGTGCTTGCATGGGGCAGTGGACCACAGTCCTTCGTCAACCGGGTGGAGGAGATGGCCCTTCTGGCCCGCAGGACTCCATCAGGATTGAGCGAGGCATTTTCCAGGGTGACAGTCTGAGTCCCTTGTGGTTCTGCCTAGCGCTGAATCCGCTCAGCACTCTGCTGCAGGATTCGGGGCTAGGTTGCCAGCTTCGGAGAGGGGGTGAGGTCATTTCTCATCTGCTATACATGGATGACCTTAAGCTATTTGCACCAAATAGACAGGACCTGTTGGAGCTACTGAAAACGACAGAAGTTTTCAGTAGCGCCATCAAAATGGAATTTGGTGTAGATAAGTGTGCGGTCATGCATGTACAGCGGGGGAAAGTTGTAAATTCAACAAATTTACAACTTTCTGAGACAATGTCGCTCAGATCTCTCTCCGAAGCAGAAACCTATAAATATCTTGGTATGTCACAGGCTTTGGGTATTGAGGGTGAGGGCATAAAGCAGGCGGTGAAGGAGCGCTTTTTCTGTCGCCTGACAAAAGTACTTAATAGTTTTTTGTCGGGTGGCAATAAGGCGCGCGCCTTCAACGCCTGGGTTATGCCCTTGCTCACATACTCCTTTGGCATACTAAGGTGGACTCAGACTGAGCTGGATGCCCTGGATCGAAGGGTGCGTGTACTGCTCACTGCACACCGCATGTTGCACCCACGTTCGTCTGTTATGAGACTGTACATCCCGCGGAAGTGTGGAGGTCGTGGCTTTTTAAATGCCAAAGACCTCCACAACCGCGAGGTGTGCAGTCTCAGGGATTATTTCCTAAACAGCGAATGTGGGATGCATCGAGACGTAGTGGCAGTGGACGCATCTTTCACCCCGCTCTCCATGGCAAACGAGAACTGGCGCAGATTTAAAGTACTGAGCGCCGAGGACCGCAGGGCGGAATGGAAGAGTAAGGAGCTACACGGGCGGTTCTACAGGGCCCTTACGGGGCCCGACGTAGACCTGCTCGCGTCGGTGAACTGGCTACGTTTCGGGGATCTCTTCGGGGAAACCGAAGGTTTTGTCTGTGCAATTGCGGACGAAGTTATCATGACGAACAACTACCGGAAGTATATCCTGAAGGACGGTACGGTCGACATTTGTCGGGCATGCCGCCGTCCCGGAGAGTCACTCAGGCATATCATTTCCGGTTGTGGTCATCTTGCTAACGGCGAGTACTTGCACAGGCATAACTTGGTAGCCAGAATTATTCACCAGCAACTTGCTCTTTCATACGGTCTTGTGGACTTCGAAGTGCCGTACTATAAATACTTACCTGCGCCAGTTCTCGAAAATGGTCGTGCTACGCTCTATTGGGATCGATCTATCATCACGGATCGGACTATTGTAGCCAATAAGCCCGACATCGTGCTGATAGATCGATCGAAGCGCCAGGCAGTGCTCGTCGACATCACCATCCCCCATGACGAGAACCTCGTGAAGGCCGAGAAGGACAAAGTCAGCAAGTACCTAGACTTGGCACACGAGGTAACCGCCATGTGGGATGTTGATTCGACGATCATTGTCCCGATAGTCGTTTCTGCGAACGGTCTAATAGCGAAGAGTCTCGACCAACATCTCAAGAGACTCTCGCTAGATGGCTGGGTCAAGGGTCAAATACAGAAGGCGGTACTCCTGGACACGGCGCGGATAGTCCGGAGGTTCCTCTCTCTGTCGCCCTAACCACCGGTGGCTTAGGCCCTGCCTCGCTGCCGGCGGCACCCTAGGTTAGGTTTTTATAATGTTTTTATATTTTGTAAGTGTATTTTTATATTTTACCTTTTGTAAATCCATTGTACAAACCTAACCTAAGACGAAAAATAAATAAAGGAATAATAATAATAAAATTGTGTGTTTCTGTACTTAATATGTCAACTTAATGTGACGGACGGAAAACTACGGAATCCTACACTGAGCGTGGCCCGACACGCTCTTGGCCGGTTTTTTGTTTCTACAACAAGTTGGTGAGAATGGTGACCGAAGAGCTGGCGATTTCCTCGCACAACGTATCAGCATTGCGTTGCGATACATCGAGGAAATGCCGCCAGCATCCTCGGTACAATACATCAAGGGTCTGTTCTATATTTATGCCAAATTTTATTAAATTTGGCATAAATATAGAACAGACCCTACCCTGTAATAATACCAGAGGGTCTACCGCGATTTGAAAACGAAGTATTTCCCTCTCCACGCTCGAATATGCATGTGCAACAGAGAGGCATATATATTTAGTTTTCGGTTGGTAGCACCTTAGTCCGAGCGCGGCGGACGATCGAAGAAAGTCAAAGAACATTCCGTGTGTGGTCTGTCACACATATAATTATTTAACTTCCCATCGACCTATGAACTTGAAATTAGGTGATAATGTTTATTATGAAGTATATTTTACCAAAAATATAAATATATTGATAAACCACATTTGTTTTTTAGTTGTACGGAACCCTCAGTGTGCGACTGCGACGCACTTGGCTGGTTTTTAGTACATTTTGAATTTTATTTCTCTTATAGTAAAATACCCTATTCGTTTTAAAGTTGACGCCTGAGGGCCTACCGCGAACCAAAAACGAACTATCTTCCTCTCTGTCGTTCGAATATATAAGTACATGTGCGAGAGAGGCAGATACTTCGTTTTCGGTTCGCAGTAGCGCCTCTAACGTCCGAGCGCGGCGAACGGCATGAGCTGAGGGTCTACTCCAAAATTCAAAATCCTAACTTCGTATGGTGCCGTCCCTTTCACTCTCCTGTCATAGACTATATGAGTGAAAGGGACGGCACCATACGAAGTTCGGATTTCGAATTTCGGAGTAGTCCCCCAGTACCACTAAGTTATAAGATAGAGCGAGATAGGGATAGAATTTTGCTAGACGTTTAAAAGCAATAAGTCACCTAGTAGTTTGTCACAAACAAAATAGAGACGCAGCTTTAAGATGGTGGACAGACTCAGCAAACATTCAAGTGGTGTCCTTTACACGATTAATGTTATCATAATACTGGGGTGTCAATATTATCGCAGTTTTCAAATTTGTATGGATTCTGCTTTAATATTCACGTGATACTTATCGTGATATGAATCCATGTAACAGGCCCCATACATTCGCTTTGAAGGCGGTTGTTGTGACAATCAGTCTAGCTAGCACGATAGATTATACCGTTACGTTTTATGTGACGTTTTAATACATTTCGCCCATATAACGTGACGGTATAAGTTATCGTGCTAGCTAGGCTGATAGGTGTATAGAACGCTTGAAAACTACAAAAACAAAACGCTGCAGACGCGGCTAGCCGAATCCATACAATGGGCGATGATGGCCCATCACCCAGAACGCAGCCCGGCAACCTGGCCAACATACCGGACGCAAAAATAGTTCACGATTTTCGAACGTAGCCGACACTGTCAACCAACAAATTTAATATAGCAATATAGTCTGTGGGCAATATGGCCGACGTTTTGTCATCAAATTGACACTTTTAAATGCAAAATACGCGACAATCCGAATTTTGCGGATACATATGTTCAACTCAAAAATCGTTATTTTTATACGTTCTTCAATTTGAGACAGGTCTCGTTCGGGTCTACCGTACCCCTGCACGAAATTATTAATATAGATTTGTATTATTGAAGTCATTTTGATTAAACGCAATAATGTTGTATTCAGAAATAAACTGAAATTGAAATGCATTGGTAAGGACACATTTGTTTTTGTTTACATGTAGCCAAATTACAGCATGCCGATAAATGCACTACTATTTTTTTAAATAGCAGAGGAATTGAGAAATGATACTTCACATCTTCATTACTACAGATGGCCTTCATGAATTGCTTGGAATACTTGTTGGGTTGTCAACTCGCCCCGGGGTGTTTCAATCAATTTTGGTATTATAAATAAATAAATAAATATTGGGGGACAATCTTACACAAATCGACCTAGTCCCAAACTAAGCAAAGCTTGTACTATGGGTACTAGACGACGATATACATACTTATATAGATAAATACATACTTAAATACATAGAAAACATCCAAGACCCAAGAACAAATATCCGTGATAAATGCACAAATAAATGCCCTGGCCGGGATTCGAACCCGGGACCTCTAGCTTCGGAGGCAGACTCACTACCAACTAGGCTAAACAGGCCGTCTATACCTCTGAGATATCCTCTAACACTTCATCTCAATGTTATACCTGTAACAAAATAAGCCAATATTATAAAAACGCATTTGTAAACATAACTCGTTTAGCTAAACACGAAAACGCGATCAAATTGAGAAATAACCGGACCACACCGATGGGCCTCAATAAAATATAAATACTGCAATATTAGTTTATAATCTCCTTCATTCTAAATACTAGTACCGTATTCAATGTTTTAGTAATACACAGATCGTGATTTGGCGACCATAAGGCCAATTTTGTAATGAACATCATACCGACCATTTATTAAATTTTGCTTAGGACAGGAACACATAATATGGTCGTAATATTTTTATTCCACAAACTAGCGTACCTATGCGCCTGATAGTAAACAGTCACCGTCATTATACCAAATCACAATGTCTCTAAATACCGAATAATCATTAGGTCTTCATAATTATGTCCTATAACAACCATTGCCAACCTAATCCATTCCCACAGTCTTCTTAACCAACCGACCAATTACCCAATTGCACTAATTCCTCGTATCGCCATAAACCTGTCTAATTGCCAGCGCACGCGCCGCGCCGAACAAGATGGCGGCCTCGACCACTTTCATCACCAAGATTCACAAATAAACAACCAGTATATCTTGCCCCATTGATGCGTAACAGCTATGTATAGTTGGAGATCTAGCATAAGCTGGTGGTGTGCGTTGTGAATATCGACAAAGCATCCAGCATGATGACACTGCGAACTGGTTTGGATTTAGAGATAGAAATGTAAGAAGTTGAGTGGGGTAGCCTCCACTAATTGCGAAATAAATAGTTTGTGCGGATCTGCGGCCCCTTTTTTAGACAACGTCACTTCAATTGTCTTTACCTGTATCGTCAATGTTTGAACATAAAGTTCTTGTAATACCTAGAAAGTATTGTTATTATATGTAAATGCCATTCTGAAAGAAACAGATCTTACCAGCAAGAAGTAAAACTGTTTACCTCATAGCTTCAGCATTTAACAGTATTTAAATGCAGAAAAATATTTGTTGCGCAAAGCAATTTAACTTGATTAGAAATCCACTTACAAAATGCCAATAAAAAGTAAACTTTAATCTATGCAAAGAAATCATTCGCAACTTCCTATCGGAGAGCAAAAACATTTACACCGATACGGCGACCGTATTCAGGATGCCGCCAGTTAATAACTTTAACTACATCGTAAATTTTACAGAACTACGTAACATCCTCAATTAAATCATTATATGGCAATAAAGTAAATTAGTTCAACATTGTATGTGTCGTATTTCGTATAATTAAATTGAATTGCAAAATTTTGAAAAGAGTTGTCTTTTATAAACCTATTTAATTTAGGTGTCCCACTGTCGAATTTTATTATTACAGGCATTTATTTAACTTCCCCTGTTAGTTACTATTTAATGTATGTCTGTATGTGTGGGACAAATATTGCGACTGAAGTTTAGACTAGTTATTCTCACATAGAGCTGAATTTTGGCATACTTATGTAAGTTCGGTGACTATGCAATATAATGACATCAAAGAGCTGATCTGATGAAGGAGACAGAAGCTGTAGTAACTCCTAAACTTCACAAGATTAACCCGACGTGATCGGATTCATTGGAACACTCTCAGCTAATAGGTGCTACGTAAGTAATAGATGATGACTATGCAAAAAAGTACAGTTGTCAATTTTTTTTGACAGAAACTAATCAGCGTTTTGTTTTATTACTAACGCCATGTGTCAAAACTAGTCCTATCATAACAATGTCAGCTTACAGATTAAATCATACAAGCATTGTTAGTTATTATATGTTTTTTGACCTTCTAATTCTTTTCTACAATCCTCCTTCTCTTAAGTAGCGTTATCCCCGTTGCACCCTATAGTATCTTTGATCTGCTTGCTATCTTTTCTTAAGTATTGGCATTAGCACTTTTTTAGCGGATACCTTTGATTACAATAATTGCCATTAAAATTGCTTTCATATGACGACCTGTTTAGCCTAGTTGGTAGTGACTCTACCTGCGAAGCTAGAGGTCCCGGGTTCGAATCCCGGCCAGGGCATTCATTTGTGCATTTTTCACGGATATTTGTTCTTGGGTCTTGGATGTTTTCTATGTATTTAAGTATGTATTTATATATATAAGTATCTATATCGTCGTCTAGTACCCATAGTACAAGCTTTGCTTAGTTTGGGAGTAGGTCGATATGTGTAAGATTGTCCCCCAATATTATTATATTATATTATATACCCGAATAGTACGGTAACGCACAATTTGCCGCCGTCAAAAATTTCGCCGGTTACGAAATACTTCATTCATCGCAACATTCGTAACACCGCGTTAAGTATCCAATCATTAGATCATTGAACTAACATGACTTTGAAAACTAGTGGATTTGGATAAAATTGAACATTATTGTCGATTTTGCCAATCTGTCAGTTACTAATGTTACGATAGCAAATGTCAGTTAGCATTATACTGACATTAACACATTTAAATGGTACTAAAAAGTGACAGAACTTTCTTTCTTGACCTTAAGAGATTACTGTACAGAACAGCCATTCGACAAATTGACGTTAGTACGAGTATTATATCCAATGTAAGTAGTCATTCAAGTCATGTTCAATCCAAAGCTTATCAAAGTATAAACAACAACTGAATGACAGTCAAGTTGTATATCTGAAACTGAATGGGTGTTGGTTGAATTTGAATAAAATCAATTTTTAATTGCTGTGAAATGTTGTCATCGTTATGTTTACAAAAAAACCGACACTATGAAAAAACCCAAAGTTCCAATGCTTTAAAGATATTTTAAAGACTTAGGTTCGGTTGCACCAACTTACGATTACAGGCCCATCAACGTCAAATATGACGCCGGTAGCTGTCATCCCATAGAAACTTGTCAAATATTCCATACAATTCGATTTTGACGAACATCGCTTACGATCACAGACGGTTTTGTGATAAAATGTACACTATAATGCATGCTCTAGTATACTCCCACCTTCTCAGTCTAATATGTTTGTCCCTTTTTTAGTCGCCTAATAAACCCGTACAAGATCACACGTCTGTTTATTTATTTAAGTTCATTAAATACCAATTTTCCAAAACTGAACCTAATTACAACCTACATATGGTCCTTCGAACCGGATTATCTGTGAGCATCCATGCGTAAATGAAATGCGTTTGGTGCAACCCAGTCTTAGTTGTATAAATGAAATCGAAAACAACAACGAATGCATTTAAATAAACAATACAAATCTCACCTTCCAAACAATCTTCAATGAAAGAATGTATTTGTATACTAACGTACGACATCCGATACGTAATATTACCTTTTACTGTTAAAACTGTAGCCCAAATCTGATTAGTACAAACGCATTAAGAATGTATGGAGGCCGTACGTAGATAATCCCTTTCGGTTTTGAGTAGCAGGACAGATCTGATTCGTGCGCGACGCCGCTTTCCCCGATCGAAAGTAAAAGTCGCCGGCGGCGAGCGATGACCTCTCTCTTCAGGTTTATAGGGCTTGTTTATATTTATACGTATACATATATGATACAGTTATAGTACGGGGCCCTGAGAAGATCTTCACGTAAGTCGATATAATGTCCGGTCTATATTCTGAGAACTTCTCTAGTGCAAAATTGCCTGATGTTTTATCCACTGCGATAAACGGTGCAAATGTAGGTAACCATTGTAGGCCATCTGCCCAGGTAACTGATAGGTATTATGGTTCATATTTACGTGACGTTTTGCGCCATTTGAGCCATAAAATATGAACTACCATGTTAGCTGGCCTGATCCGATTATCCAAAAAAATGGACGCGTATTGTTTTCGTGGGTCATGTATGTATTTGAGATTTAACATTTTTCCTTTTTTATTTGTAGTCATAGATACGAGTATACAATGTTATCTAATAGTGTGTGTTTATCTTATGCCATATGATATCATTAGGTAAGTGTTCCTTCACTAAGGGTTAAATTTCCAGCTGAGCACTGTTTTTCATCAAGACATATCGTTCAGCCTACAAAGAAGCATCTTTGCTGCTCAAAACCTAAGATGTACCCCGAGCTTACCAGAGCGGATCGTAGCCCGGTCCTCAGCAAACGTAATCGTTGACGTCGTGAGCTTCGATTCGTACCGTCCAATATTTCGTACTTCGATGAACGGCATTTAGTAATTCGCTAATTGATCTGTAACTGTGCTTGAGCAATAAACCTCCTCTCGAGGAATTCTTCACAGTTCGAACGGTGCAGTAATTAAATTCGCTAATTGTGATTTTATTTGTGTGCCCATTAGTCTAATTGGACGTCGCGAATCGTCTAACGTGTGTCTCGATATAATTATCGCGGATTCGTGGTGAAAATGTCATGGCTGTCGTTTTATAACCGAACTGACCCGTTCTAGTATGATACATAACTAGCTAAAATGAAATTAGTATCTAGTACCTAAAAAACCTAAAACAGGCTTACATTGCCGACTGAAAGTACATACATACATACATTTTATTTAACTCATCGACATCATTATTTTCAATCTGTCAGCGACCACTGTTCATAAGGCCTTTTAGTACCCATTCCAGTTCCGAACTAGTCGTGTTCCATCTAGCTGATGGAAGACACGACACTTCTTCTGGAAGTGTACACATTAACATCTTGATCCACCTCGCATCTGCTTTCTCAATCTAACTGATAAGTTCTCTCTTTTAACATGCCACTCGTTCCAGTCCTGAGCTAGTCGTGGCACATCGAGCTGGTGAAAGACCGACACTTTTACTTGAAGTGACCACAGTTGCACTTACATCTTTATCCTACCTACCTGCCTTCTCTAACTGCTAAGGATCTAATTTGTAAAGCATTGCTTTCTAGATATTCCACTGGCGGTATTGCAGCACCATGGTCCAAAAGAAGAACCAAAACATATTGGGCAAGGGTCACCATAGTTTGAAAGGGAAGAAAATTTCGTACTCGCTCTAGGAAGAAGAGTGAGGCTAATATTTTTGACATACTTCGGCGACGTGTGCAGATGCTCTCCTGAGTAATACCCAGATTCCTGATAGTAGAGGTAACAGGGATACTAGTCCTACCAAAAATCCATGGAAATATCGATAACCAACGCAAAGTGTAGCAAACAATAACAATATTGCGCGGGGGCCGGAATGCAGTCAATGCAAACTAGTGAAAGAATGAAACGCGCCGTCTGGAGCGGTCTCGGATTGATTCCGGTCTGATATCGACGGCTATATACCTAGGTGGATGTATAGCACACAATTAACACCTTAGTAGTTACTTACGTACAAAAGGTTTTCTATTGTACGGATATATAGCAGCTACCAAATCATTCTATATCACAGTATGGAACAGTATTTCTATTCTACAGAGTGGGGTTCTTTAAGAAAGGAGTGTTTAAATTTTTAAAGGGTCGCCAACTTGTACGTATGTGACACCCCTGGAGTTGTGGAGTTGCAGGCGGCTGCGGCAACCGCTTACCATCAGGCGGACCGTATGCTTGTTTACCACCAACGTGGTATAAAAAATACCTCTTAACCGCATAGCACGTGCTCCGTTACCTAATTAGGGTAGTATCGTTTGTGCGCCAGCGCCACATTCGGGTGAATTACCAACTCGGCCTGTTTTTCTTGCCAATTCGGCTTTAGACACCACCCCTCTCTCCGTGAAACTTCTAATAGTAGGTAACATAACACAAGTTAGCTAGCATACTATTCTCATCATCTTAAAACGCAGTTCTTAGAACAAATTAATTACAATTTTAAACCATCCAACAAACGTCACGTTTTTATGTATTTACCTTAAAACGGCGATTCGATCTGAAGATTAAGTTAATTAAAGTTTTATGTTTTTTACTTGAACGCAATAATTATAATATCATGGCGGATCCGTGGAACGATAAAAAACTCATTTCAATTAAATATATGATTATTTAGTTTAAGATAAATTAGTTTTTTTTTTTAAGATGGGTTTGTGTAAACCTTGGATCATGAAGGAAAAAATACATCCGGTTATCTTTTTCATAATTTCAACCCACAATCCTTCAGAAATTACAGCTTCCTTCTATTCCTGAAATCAGAATGATACTTTTGATATCAATGTGTTGCGTACACTCGTTCTGACATTGGCGCAGCATATCAATATGGTATGCGATGCATCAAGTCAAGTCGACCTCTGGGCAGTACGCGGTAAACCTTGCGTATGGTGGATATTTAATTCATGAATTATGTACCGTAAAGTCTGATAATTATGATCCAAATCAGTAACTACGGCGGTACAACAAAAACAGAGACTTCTTCTGGTACAAATCATTACGTGTAACGATTACGAAGTCGGTTAGTAAACTGTGTTACTTATTTGTAACAGAAGTCACCAGTTTAGTTGATCCATAGTTGTGTGATTTAGACCAAAGGGTGGGGGTGTTTTGGTCTGGACAAGACATGAAAAATAGTGCATGGCTACAGTATGAAACTTAAATTAAAAAAATCTTCCTTCTCATTACATAAATGTTTGTAAGGTTGGGATCTCCTAGAAGTATTATCTACCAGCAACAGGAAGTGTCGCTCTTTCATAATAATTGTAAATTTACATAAATAAATCTTAGTTTAAGGGAAAGTTTGGTGTCTGTTTCAGCTTCGGCAAAAAAGCTTTCGTATGTCGACCTGTTTAGCCTAGTTGGTAGTGACTCTGCCTCCGAAGCTAGAGGTCCCGGGTTCGAATCCCGGCCAGGGTATTTATTTGTGCATTTTTCACGGATATTTGTTCTTGGGTCTTGGATGTTTTCTATGTATTTAAGTATGTATTTATCTATATAAGTATGTATATCGTCGTCTAGTACCCATAGTACAAGCTTTGCTTAGTTTGGGACTAGGTCGATTTGTGTAACATTGTCCCCCCAATATTATTATGTCCGGCCGGCGGATTTCCCGCTGTTCTACTTTACAGGTCACATTTTTCAACAAATTCTCGTGAATTTTTTTAAGCAGGTTTGATAATTATATTGATTTTTTGCTGAGACAGTTTATGGGAAATTTTAAATAACAAAAAAACGCAAGGTCTACACTCTACAACTCACAAAGCCACTAGCTTTATCATTAATTACTAATCAACTATGAGTATTGTTGCATGCATGACGTACGAATAAATTCCACTTAAATTAACATCTAAAGGGTACATTTGAACCCTGAACCTTAAAGACAAGCTATTAATCAAACTAAAAATCAGTCATTAGAAGACCAGCGCTAAGCCACGACAGGCACGACTACCCTAATTAAGTTCTTGTCTCGTTTCATTTATAAAATATGGGTGATAAAAAAATAATGTTACGTTTAAGCATAGAGTACAAATAAATAGACTGACAATGTGCCTATCCATCTATGAAAGCAACAAAAAACCCTAATAGATGGAGCCAATGTTTTAAGCAGCGATCTGAGCATCATACGAAATAAATGGTACAGAGACGACTCCGTTGTGAGGTTTATTTTAAAGATGACAGAGAACACTGTTAAGTCTGCATAATTTACTAGTCTCTGGTTTAATACAACTTGGGTTGTTAATGTTCGGAAAAAATGGGCCTTGGGATTGTTAAATGCTTGGGCACGAACTTGGAATTCAACTTCATGGAAACAAGAAATTAATAACGTCATACTTAACTGCCTAAAGTAGAAATCACTATGTCTTCTGGCTGTTTAACGTCAACTGTAGTGATTTGCCATGAAATAGTTATTGATTACGCAAAAAAGGCCGGTCTAGGGATTAGTGGGCGCCAGGTGCTGGGTGTATAAATAAAATAAAAATAAATAAATATTATGGGACAACTTTTACACAAATCGAACTAGTCCCATAGTAAGCTCAATAAGGCTTGTGTTATGGGTACTAGACGACGATATATTTAATAGATATATACTTAAATACATAGAAAACATCCAAGTCTCAGGAACAAATGTCTCTGCTCACCACAGAAACAAATGCCCTTACCGGTATTCGAACCCGGGACCTCTAGCTTCGGAGGCAGTGACACTACCAACTAGGCTAAATAGGCCTATATACCGAATGAGAAAAGAAAACAATGAAAGATGACCTTTTGGATGCGCCTTTTGAATGACGCGAAATAAATCGCTCTACCCTGATGAGCTAGGCCCGGAGATGATTGAGTGGATATAAATATCCCCCAATATCAATTAAGTCTTCATTATAAGGGGTTGTTTACACTTAGGTGCTTACTATGCTGGCTCAACGACCCAAAGTGGATCTTGGGCACTAAGCACCCCTGTGCTCTGTCCTGGGCAGCTTGTCGCCAATCAGAGTCGGTTGTTTGAAGCTGGCGGAGGTATTTTTGGACTTCGCCTATCCAGCGATGCCTTGGTCGGCCGATCGGGCATTGACGATGTGGACGTCCCAGTACGCTCTTTTGTCGGCAAGATCCTCTCCCATCCTCTCGGACACACTAAGTTAAATCCAACCGATGAGGGACCCAAGTTTTTCTTATGAAGCTATCCAATATCGTATTTACTGATTTAATTGGCAATATGCCCATTCCCAGCAATATTAACAGGCATTCTTGGCGAGAGCACACCCGTATTTCTAGCAATATTTTCTTATATTATTGTAATGAAACGTTTATGCTAGCTGTCAGATAGAAAAAAAAGTAATAGTTATTTATTCTTGAATTACCTATGAAAGTCAATAAACTACCACCGGTTCGGAAAAATAAACCTATGCAACGAAAAGAACCTGTGGCGGTGTAAGAAATTCGGCGAGGTGTCATTTTTTTCAAAACAATTTACGTTATATAGTTTAATATAAAATTTGTATCAGGTACTACAAAATTACGATCCTACAGTAGAAATGCCGGCAATATAGACAAATGTTCTCGGCAGATTAGCCAGCTGTAACCGGGAATTTTCCAATACCGGGAACGAACGGCACATAACTAATCGTATTCGATCGTTGATCCAATGTAAACAAGCCCTAAAAACGTGCCTTTTTTTTCTCGAAGGGATGGCTAACCGACTCAATTCTCAAGTTTCTCAATAAACTATTGCTGCAAGACGTAAATAAACAAACAAAATACAACCACAATCTTACAAATCATAATTTACCCACAAGGCCCTTGCTCTGATACTGTCACATGTGATATCTGTACTTCTGTACAGAGACAAATCAAACTATTAACCTTAATACCCATAAGATTCCGCATTTCATAACAGCAAACCTTTGCAAGAAAGAACCAACGCCATACAACGGAAAGGGACAGCCGTAGGTCTTACATTTCGTCACGGGCGTTGGGCGAGAAAGCCGCGGGAAAAGCGTCGGCGCAATAATTGATGCACGCATGCGTTAACACGCATGGCGGTGTCAAACGAAAGTGAGAAATATGCCAATGGGAAAAAGCTTGTTTTTGATTAAAGGAAGTTTCATTGATCGGGGCTCGGTACTTGGTATCAATATCTGGCGTACTTGTGATGGTTGTGTTGTGACTTGGTTTTTAAATGACTATACCAGGAACGGTGTTTTTGTACAGAACCGGAAAATGTTCAACAGTGATAATATTCAATCAAGCTGCTAAATACGAATACAAACAAATGCGCTGTAAAGATCAACTCGTATTTTGTTCTAAGTTCTACTCTAGGCTGTATTACTACGAGTATATACGAGTAGGTTAGCTATTAGGATGAATTTTATCGAAAAACGCTAAGGGCCAGTGAAAAAGCTTTTTTTATGAAATAGATGGTGTCGGCGACCGCCCATGATTATCGCCGCCCATGAACACCCGCAACACTAGAGGGGTTGTAAGTGCGTTGCCGGCCTTTAAGATGGAAGTTAGTCCATGTCGAGCGTGGCAGGGGATGCTGCAGCTGCCTTGTTCTTGCCTCGGGCATCTGCCATCTGGCAGATGACTATTAGAAGTGTATGAAATTAGCACACGGGCACAGTGGAAATAAATGCAAATATCGTGTAAATATTAAATAACAAACTTTTCCTCCATATTAATTTCCTCCGATTTACATATTTGTGTAACTATTTCAATTTTCAAGCCGTTGTTAAGCGTTCTTAAAGTCTTATTAGTAACAGGTTAGGTCTAAAAACATACCAAATATAAAGATCCTATAGCATCTTATGCAGTCTTTACATTCTAGAAAATGTGCAGTCAAGTAGTCAAACTAATCTCCTCATAAATATGTACCGAACGAAAACTTAATTCAGCGAGATAAGAGCCATTAGACATATTTATGTTATGAGGAAGTTTTCTTTCATCATCATCATTATCCAAGCATTACAGTTGCATCCTGAAGGATTTCCGGGGTCCACTAACTAATCCTAAGAATTGGCGTAGCCACTAGTTTTTACGGAAGCAACGGCCGTCTGACCTACCGAACTAAGGGGAGACTAGACCTCAAGTAAGTGGGCATGTTGACTGATAGCAGTTCTCAATTTTGAGTACCCATACTTTTGCACTTGACTGGAACATGTCAAGGAAAGTTTTCCTCGTCACTTCCTTCGACAGGAAGCCGCGATGGCCGCTAGGGGCGCAGTCGGGTCAAGGCGTGCGCAATGTCACCCACTGTCGTGCTAATTACCAGTTACACCTGGCTTAAGCACTTTATCACAGTAAAGTAACTACTTGAATGACAATGCCAATGTTCGAATAGGATCAAAATGAGAAGGCGCTTAGATGACCTGTTAATAGCTGACTAAAGCACTTTGTCACTGTAAAGCAAAGCAGCTGCGCTCGAATGCGAGTGTTTGAATGGGATCAAAGTGACAAGGTACCTACGACTGGTAAAAGATGATCATGACTTACCGTTTGCTTGAAGTTAAATACCGATTTAACTACTCATAAATCCTATCTATAGTTCATAGTCAAATTACAATTGGGACATAGATTGTTGCATTTTGTTCTTGAAATAGAAATATGCCTATTAAATACCTAATTATTTAGATTGTATGGAAATGTCGTAAAGTGTATAATAGGAGAAAGAAGTTTTATTGTTATCTTTTTCTCCAGGATGTGCAAGAACAATTAAAAAATAACCATTCTGGACAACCAAATTGACACTATGTAGGTTTAATGCTTTCGTGCGTAAAGTGTAAAAGCAAAAATGCATCTTAATCAACCAACAATTTACGATGTCATTGATGAATGATGAAACAAAACATGTGCTTGTCACAGGTCACATCTGTGGTTAAAACATTAAACTGTTACTATAATTCTGTTAAGCTCTTACACAAGGCAAGACGGATATGGTTGATGCGATGCGGTCGACCCACTTAAGTGGCAAGTACTTTGACACATCACTACCAAGGGCTTGGTTATATTTGAGTAAGAAACCCATACTTTCCTTATTTCAAGTTGTGGTAATTGTCAGTGTCACATTAACATACTGTCCCTGATGTGGTTGAGGGATAGACATACGTATGTTATTACCAATTGCTTTAAATAATTCTAAAGTTTAGTGGCGGTAAAGTGAGGCAAAAGAGGGAGGAAGGAGTAGAGAGAATCTAATCAGATTTTATTACTTAAGTTTAGAGAAGAAGATAGTAACTCGAACAGAGATCGTTGAGGATTGATTGAAATAAGTAATAATCTAATAATAATAACGAATTTATAATTAAAAACCGCAACATAGTCATAACGAATATTCCGTTCTGAATAAACCGATAAGGAGAAATTAACTGAAAATCACATTGGCACAATGCAATTTCCGATTAACGAGTATTATGGACTCATATATATTTGTATCGTTATATTTGGGACTGAAACTCAGACTGAAATTTAGCCTTAATACAACCTACTGATTCAAACCGATCACGTAACTGACAGTCTCTACCAGTTAATCACCAAGATACAATCAAGGATTACGTATGTATTCCGACGACGAAACGACCCTAGACTTAAATTAAACCTGCGGCCATACTCATTACAATGCAAGCCAAATAAAGGACAAAATAAAAGATTATTCAAATACCAACAAGGAAACACATCCCTCAGACTTCTAACTACCTTTTAATAGCATTCCTTTGTAAGAAACAATCTCCAACTCGCCAGGCGTATCAACCACCATAAACCTACAAAGAAAAGTTGATAATCAACTCTATTCCAATGTTATAAGATCTCAAGGATCTGTAGAAACACGTTTGTTTTACGTTGATGTTATCAACGAGGTTGTGTGGCGGAAGAATGATGTTCAAATACTGATTTTACAATGCATTTGCGTAAGGATAGGACTGGATTTTGTGACCTATGCTAGGTTTGCTTGTAAAACCGACTTTAGACTAGGTTCGGCTTGTTTTGTTAAAGATTGACATCTTCAAACGTCGTTGTTAGAGGATTAAAGATGATTTACATTTGATGAAGCTGTTTGGAATTCGGTATTGCGTTTTACATTGTTATGAGCTTCGTATATGCTAAATTGACCCGGATCCTTAGCTGTATTAAAGTAAATCGTTTAATTATAAAATATAATCTATATTGTATCGCATTCAGACGGTAAGAATTCAAAGACAGCATGCTGAAAACAAAAAAAATAGAGAGCATGCCTCAGGGTACATTTCTTGGACCGCCTGCAGAGCTACATCGCTGCCGGATGACTTGCACTCGGTTATTTCTCGTGTTGTGTCAGATCAGTTTATATATAGTTACGCAGCAAAATGCAGAAGGGGCTTTCTGTATTGTCAGAAAGTGGCAGATGCATTTGGAAACAAATTTGTAGTAAGCAGTAACATATGTTATTAATTTGAAATCTATAATTTCGTTTAAATAGACTTTCTGAAGGTTAAATAAGTGTTGACAAAATTATCCAACCATAATAGCAATATGTATAGTATTAGTATTTCACTTTCAACTACTCATGTTGTCATAGATATGTGTCTCGTGTATGTAACTAGTTGGAACCAGGCCGTCTCCATAAAGGTGCAGTATCTTGCCTTGGTGTCGCCATGCGATGGATATGGAAAAACTGGATGTTTGTAGGATATTTCACTATTTACTGATTGAGAACTTACTAGAAATCAAAATGATCTGACAAGTAAGGTCTGCCAGCTGCGAAGTTCCTTATAGAAACTGAGTCAAAAATTACAATATTTGTGATATTATTTCCTGTTACGTGTTGCTAGTTATTTGGAGGCAGAAAAAAACATACAGAAGAATATATATTATACACACAATAGAAAAGGAATAAGACAAAGATAATAATTAATTACAAGAGTTTCAAGAATATGAATCTTTACAGAAGCCTAATCGTGTTTTAAATGTCTTAGCAACAGATAATGAGAAAAGAGTAAAACATTCATTTAAACGAGATTTAAGAACACTTTCAACCCAATATTGATCTTAACAACAATCACCAGTAATTGCCAAACACAAGGTCGTTTATCACTTATTAAAAACCTCTTAGACATCTAATTAAGATAATTAATAAATAATTAAATCATCTGAATAGATTGAATTAGTTATGCCGTCCATGCGGTCGCCCTTCAATGTAATCATTTACATTACATTAAAAATAACATTGTTATAACGTTGGAACAATATGTTACGGTCAAGATTATTGCTAATCTGACAGCTGTTATGAATTCTTCGTTAACCTTTGTGAGCGTAAAATATGTTTTATTTGAATTAATGTAGCGTTAAGTTTTATATTTTGTCTTCCTGTTTTTATTATTCAATTCTATTGGTTAGTTTGAATCGGTCCAAACTCCAAAATAATAGCCGGTATAGATTTATTTACAATCATAGTATACTCGTACCGTACGACGTTGATGTATGTAGAGTTGAAGACATATTAGACCACAACTTGGGACTGTGTATTGACTCAGAGTGCGCCCTGAGGGCCTACTCCGCACTTCGAAAATCTAACTACGTGTCGTGCCGTACCTTTTATTCTCGTGTTATACACTATATGACGGAAAGTGACGACACGATACGAAATTCGATTTTCGAAGTTCGGAGTAGGCCCTCTGCTGAGAATACCCTAAGATTGCGCACACTACCTTAATACATAATGAATCAGTCATATAAGAACTAGGTTCGATTCACAGCTGGTTACAGGTAGTGTTCTAACGTAACTGCGGTTTTTGCCATCCAGTTCACCGGTAAGTCAATATTCGAGTTTCGAGTTTTGCAATACGTGGGTTAGACGTAACTGGGGCGGTTGCGTTTGTTTGTGTTTTTATGCGATTTTATAGCGATGAGAAATGTTTTTATCAAGAGATACTTAGGGGCACAGCAACTTACCGCACTGCACTTTTAGCACCACCCAGGGGTCACGTGTAGGGTAACGGTGGGTACTCCCTACGGACGTGGTGCAACTTCGACCCCCCTTTGTCGAGTGGGCAACTTGACTGTTAGAAGTTCTCAAGCCGCCCGAAGGCCTCTAACTTGGCTTAACGACTGCTGTTGTAGACAGCAGCCGGGATCTACGGCCTAACGTGCCTTCCAAAGCACGAGAGCGCTCAGTTAGTAACCACTCAAAGCGGTCAACCATCCAAGAACTACCTGCGCCCACATTGCTTAACCTCGCATACCGCAACGCGGGCGCCGCTGGGCCACGAGCGCTCTTACTAAAGTGGGTATACATTCGCATAGAAATATTTACAAATTACACCGGATTTCTGCTCTTGGCCATATTTACATGTCTAAAACTTGATTGCAAGTCAGATATATAGCCCGAGCGTCGAATAGGTTCGGAATTCAGAATCTAAAATGTCGACTTCTTTTGATAGACGTGAAATGTAGCTGATATGCACTTTCAACACAAAACGGTAACGATATACAGAACAAAAGAAAGATACAATAAAACTATTGTGCAAAACGATAGTTACAAAACAAAGAAAAGATACAGAAGCAACATATACATATTGTATAGTATCATTCGACTAAAATCAGTATAATAGATCTCAATGGCCATGCTAAGATCATAAACATGTTTAAAATACACAAACACATACGATAAACAAACAAATAATCTAACGCCTACGTTCATTCTTAGAAAAGCAATCCAATATTTGTAAAGGTCTTCTTAGTAAACGTGGGAACAATATTTTCCTTATAAATGATATGAAAAAAGATTCCACAAGATGATTGGTTATGTCAAGCAGAACCGCTGACCGGAAATATGAATATTTGGCACGTGCCTTGCAGTAGATTCATATATTATAAGAATCTAATTGAGGGAGGTGTCCCGTTCATCTACCGAAACCAAATACATTTAAAATAAATATTGTTTATTTATTTATTTAATCGTTATTAGGTACACATTACATTACGCAAATAATCGGCTACACCTGCCACACCCTTAATTTTACTTCATACAATATTTATACTTAAACACAACGCATCTAATAGTATCATATCTCACCAGAAGATCCTCAAAAAGGGGCCAAACTGAAAGCGCTGGACCCCAGGCCCAGCATATGCTGAGGATGGTACCCATTGCCAAAATCAGACACTTAACACTTACTTAGCAATGATGTAGTGTAGGTTAATTAGGTTAAGAAATTTGTTTATCTTGTCCAAGTTCACATATTATGTAGTTTTTTTTTTTGATATGTGATTTGCTAACTGTATAATCATAAAAATATGGCAATAAAGTTAATTTGAATTTGAAAATTTTGCAATGATTTTCTTATTTTTGTCTGATACTGAAAGACTGATCCTTTCTCAGCAAATGTTAAATACTTACCCTTATTTTATTAATGACAGTAAACAGGTAATATTAACTTCGAGCTGTGAGCTTAAAAATAACAATATATGACCCCTAATCAGCCTAATGTTATACGGCTTTCACGAACTCAAAACACTTTAAAAGTGATTCTCGTATTAAGTTATTGGTAGGTGGTAGGAATCGGTAGGAAAATCAGCTTAGAAATTCCAAGTAGTACCTTCATGTCAGTCAACACTCAGTCAACGCGCTGAGTCGCTGTGAACTCAGACCTTATTTAATTTACTCTGCTAATGAATACAATGTAAATCTTGCTCAATACCCTGCCTAAACAAAAAGCCTTCAGTCGCTATGAAACCCATACAGACATACAACCTTTTGATTCGGTACAGCCGCATGACGCCACACGTTAACTTGGAAGATACGACCGTTTCGCTAACATAAATATTTGCATGTTCGGTGAAGACTTTTACGTACTTTTTGAGTATATTGTAAATTAGTAAAGTCCAAATATGAATCGGTAATTATTATGAGTTCAAGATTTTCCAAACCCAAAGCGATTTTTTTGATTTGAAAAGATGATCACAATGTTTATAATAGACTGACATTTACAATAGATATTCAAGAAAGAGATAATGAAACTCATATTAATAACAACAGATAAACAACTTAAACAAGACCTAAAATAAAATAAAACTAATACTAAATAAAATTAAAATAAATCTAAAAAAATTGGCCCCTTTGGCATGGTGCCAAGGATGCTGGCAGCATTTCCCCTCTGTATTGCGATGCTAGCTATAGATATGCATGTATTTGTATAATATCAATTTTTAACTGCTACGCAACGTTTGCGACGCCTTAGCAAAGTTTTCCGGTTTGTACCGAAAATCCTCCATACCAATACGGTAGAAGCATTAACATAATACGCGTCTACATGGTGTGTCCTCCAGCCTCCTCATTGAACTACGAATTTCTCTCATAAACCAACGTAAAAAAGATTCTCACTTAAATTAAAACAATTAATTACATCGTATACTTAATTTAGTCTGTATGACATTTACGTTAAGCCCTTTTTGCCTTGCAGCATATGTTGATGCGCGTAATCATGACCGCTGACATTCCGCGCCGCCCATATGGTTAGCTCCAATGTTACGGCGTCTCTACCGAGTCGTGGCTATTGATTATCTCTAAATACAGCTTACGCGGCTTAATATGAACACTTTAGCATAATTTTGTAACAGACGTACCTATAGTAAACGGAATGAGTATAAATTTTCAATGCTTCTAAGCGCTATGGTATGGTTACTAAATAAAAAATAAAAATAAAAAAATCTTACACAAATCGACCTAGTCCCGAACTAAGCAAAGCTTTTACTATGGGTACTAGGCGAGGATATAAAATAAATGTAATAAAAAGGAAACATCCAAGACTCAGGTACAAATTACAATATTCGTGATAAATGCACAAATGATGCCCTGACCGGAATCCGTGACATCCCAAGCTGGCCCAATGCGGATTGGGAACTTCACATATGTACACCTTTCAATTTCTTTGCATGTATGCAGTTTTCCTGGTGCATATAGGTGCATCTAATATGCCTAATTTGAAGAATAAACTATTTTTACTTTTTTACCTCACGGTTGACTGTACCTATATCATGCTCCACCACCACCACCACCATATCAGCCGAAAGACGTCCACTGTTGGACATAGGCCTCCCCCAATTTCATGGGGGGTAAATGCCATAATCGCCACGCTTGGCATGCGGATTGGCGATCGCAGTACCTCCACCGCACTCCAGGGATGCTGCTGCCCATCCCCCGGAGGTGTTGGCCGTAGTTTTAGGACGTACCCGGGTCCGGGATCATGCTCAACTTACACTATTCACCAACCACAAACCTGAGTTCAGTTTGTCTATAGTTAGAAAATGACAACTAGGTTATCAATCAGCTAAAATAAAATTAATGAGAGATCGATAATCCATCGAAAGGGTCGGCAGCGGACTTCTAATTGTTTTACATTCGCAAGTATCCATAGGGTACGGTATCTGCTTACCATCAGGCAGACCATACGCTTGTTCGCCACCGTCGTAGAATAAAATATATATCTTTTATGGTTCCGTACGTAAAACGGGACCCTAATAGGCGCTAAGAATCCACTGTCCGTCCGTCTGTCTGTCTGTGTCTGTCTGTCCGTCTGTCACCAGGCTGTATTTCATGAACCGTGGTAGTTAGACAATTGAAATTTTCACAGATGATGTATTTCTGTTATCGCTATAACAAAAAAAAAACACAGAATAAAATAAATATTTAAGGGGGCTCCCATACAATAAACGTGATTTTTTGCCGTTTTTATAGATAATAAATAGTACGGAAGCCTTCGTGCGCAAGTCCGACTCGAACTTGCCCGGTTTTTTTACGCTTTCAGGCTTGGCCCCACCATCACTCGCCCAAACTGAGCTGCCATACAAAATCCAAATTTAAATGTGTACACATGTACACAACCTAATAATATAATATAATATAATAATATAATATTGGGGGACAATCTTACACATATCGACCTAGTCCCAAACTAAGCAAAGCTTGTACTATGGGTACTAGACGACGACATACATACTTATATAGATAAATACATACTTAAATACATAGAAAACATCCAAGACCCAAGAACAAATATCCGTGAAAAATGCACAAATAAATGCCCTGGCCGGGATTCGAACCCGGGACCTCTAGCTTCGGAGTCAGAGTCGTTACCAACTAGGCTAAACAGGTCGTCAAAAAATAAAGCGAACATTTTGGAGAATCATAATATTCATAATGTACTTTAATATACAATGTAATCATAGTATGTCACATAGCTTACGAACATTAGCCGTTCGCTCCCACACAGTAACTTAACCACGAAAACAAAACACACATCACCTGCTTTAACCCTATTGCAATAAAGTTGGCTATTGCTTAACTCAATTGCATAACCGTTGTTGTTGTTTTACGTGCAAACCACGTAACTAAAGCATTCGTAATTGCTATTAAGTCGTTACCGTAAAGGTCATATTTGTTTAACTCGCGCGTAAACTAACGGTTTTACTATGCGCAAACGCAGCCTCGGTGGGAGTCCGTGAAGGTTTGTTAAACTAACGCTTGAGATTACTATAATTGCGCATGACCTTTTTATTGTAATCCTAATGTTAATGAATTATGTATTTAAGAAGCTTAGCATTTGTAATTTTGAAAAGATTTTTTGGAGCGGAAGAGAACATAATATATACAAATAAATAATACTGACGCTAAATGGGGCCTTCAAAAGATAAAATTGTATGTTTTTTACAATAACCATAATTTTTTTTTTTTTACAGCAGCAATGGCATTAATATTGGTACGCAAACCAACGACCTCATAATACGATTAGTAAGCAGACGCTGTAGCCGCTTGACGCTTGCAGCTTATTGCCGACCATTTACCTACTGAATTGAGGATTCATTGTCTTGACAGCTTGGACCCGGGTATGTCCTAAAACTACGACCAAGACCACCGGGGAATGGGCAGCAGCATTCCTAGAATGCGGTGGAGATACTGCGATCGCCAACCCGCACGCCAAGCGTGGCGATTATGGCATTTACCCCCCATGAAATTGGGGGAGGCCTATGTCCAGCAGTGGACTTCCTAGGGCTGATATGGTGGTGGTGGTGTCTTGACAGCTAGAGATACATGTTAGGCTGGGTTGCACCAACTTACGATCACAGACCGATCAACGTTAAATATGGCGCCGGCAGCTGTTATGCCATAGGAACTTGTCAAACTTGCCATACATTCGAATTTTAACGAACACCACTTATGATTACAGACGGTTTGGTGCAACCCAGCCTAAGTCTCAAGTCTGTCACTCTCAACACAGTGCACCCTCGGGAATTCTGGCGACCTTACTTACCAGCAGTAACACAACACTACATAGATACCTACGAAGAATTCGTCATCAATATATTTTTCACCTCAGCGGCTCGAAAATGGCGGTTTTGTTGCGTGAAACCAGTGAGCAAAATGCAATTTTGCTGCGAGCGTGAAAAAAACTAAATTTTTAATTTTTCATATCGTAGGTTAGTTTAAGTAACTTCATTCTCTCTATCACTATTCCTTTGCGTTATAAGTTCTCGCCGCTGAGGTGAAAAGTTGTATGTATCACACGAGAGCATCTCATATCTGATATTTGTATCTCGTGTCTTTGAGTCCCTCGCTCGGGACTCAACATCAACACTCGCAGCAAAAAATTACTCTGCTCTCGTGTGATACATACAACTTTTCACCTCAGCGGCGAGAACTTATAACGCAAAGGAATAGTGATAGAGAGAATGAAGTTACTTAAACTAACCTACGAAATGAAAACTTAAAAATTTAGTTTTTTTTCACGCTCGCAGCAAAATTGCATTTTGCTCACTGGTTTTAAGCAGCAAAACCGCCATTTTCGAGCCGCTGAGGTGAAAAGGCTTTTTATATTATTTTTATTTATTTATTTATACATTTAGATAGCGATGAATACTGGATCGCAATATTGCCCAACTATCAGCGAATACGTCAGCATCCTGGGTCGCCGCTAAGTACAGATTTAGAAGTACAATTGCTCTGTGTGCTGGTGCGTTTGAGGCCTGCCGGGTGCGGGTACCAGTGTTTTAAACTCCAACGACTCCATACCCACACTCCATGCCCAAAACGAACGATGACGGATATAAAGTCGGATAATAGCCATAATACCTTTTGTACAGGTACCTAGCAACTCTTTCGCTGGACTCGCTCGATCATGACGGTATACTTTGCTTCACGAGGGTCCCATGCAATAGAATTGTATTCAAGCTTGCTCGTGACATGAAGGTATGAAGCCACGCTCGTAAGACTTCCGAGAATAGGAAGGACTTTGCAAGGCTGGGCACTGACGCCCGTTAGGGCATGGCAGATGTGTAGACTCTGGCAAGAATAGGTCTGCGGTCTGCGCCGCTTGTCGTAAAGAGTCAACTTGTCAACCCCAGGGAAGGTGACGTCGATGGATAAGAGCCAAAAGGAGTAAAGCACAAGGGCCAGTGCGTTCAGTACTGAGATCCTGGAGTCCTGCACATTAGAGCGCAGATGGCGGTCACCGTGGAGTTTTTAGTGGATAGAAATACCACATTACCCAGGCATTCCCCGATGGGTACCTGGAACGCGGGTTTTCTTTACGAAAAAAAGGGCATAGCAGATGAAGAAGTTACAAGGTAGGTTAGAAAAACAATAAAAACATGTTGCATTGCTTATGTACACTTTATCAAATGCAGTAGGAAACACTCGATGTTTTATTAACATGCAGTACTTAAAACCAGAAGCATAAACACTACATGCCACTCCAAAACATTTCATATTCGTACCATTAAAATATCACTACACTGAAAACCTTGCCACGCGATTTTGAACTTTAATACGTTGATATACGTCGCCCGGTTCGAAACCAAGTCGTTCCGGCCACTACACAACTTGCGAAACTCATGATTCAGTTGTAAAACGATAGTCTTTATTCCAAAGGTCATAGGGACGGTTTGGGAAAAGCATGTTAGTGGCAATTAGTGCCCGGTTTCGATTACAATGAGTACGTATCGCGGTTTGGTAATATCCGTTTTTTGCAAGTGTTATGTGGATGAAAAACTGAGAGCGCGTTTGGCAACTTGGCACTTTATAATCTTAAACGTCCTAATTACTGGTACAAAAAGTGGCACATTTTGCTAGGGCAAAAAGTAGCGGGTTATATTAAGTTGGATACTCCTTACGTTGTATTTATTTTATCACTAAATAGAGTCACTATCAGCGTAAAATAAAATAAATCTCTAGGAGTGTGTTGTGGGCGATGGGCTGACAACCTATCACTGCAATATCACATTTTCTCCATCTATAAACCTAGCGGCAATTGCTAAAAGAGGCACTGAAATTAATTTTCTTGAGGTCTGCCTACCCCTTTTGGAAATACAGGCGTGAGTTTATGATGTATGCTGTGTACATATGTATTGTACCTACATAATAGTATGCCATCGTTAGTGACGAAACTAGAATTGAAAAAGTTGAGTTAGTTGAGCTTAGGTACAATACGTCGTACAATCGCTTACCATCAGGCGATTCGTGTGCTCGTTTGCCTCCCATGTCATAAAAAAAAAGCAAGCTGCCAATAAATATGCAATGCTTCAAAGTATGTAAATGCCCGATTGTTTGGAATATCGATCGAATTACACATCGCTTACACTTACATTCAACATCACATACACCATACACCACTGGTTGCGCGCGTTCCAGAGGAATTTTCTCCCACGAACGCTCTGGCTTTGCTATGAACTCCGTGCCGCCGTTTTCCCTTAGGGTGGTATTCCACTCGTCCAATATCTTTGTCCAATCTTTGATCAAAGTTCTTTGACGGAGGCCCATTCCACTTACTTATCCAATATCTTTGTCCGAGTTTTTTTTTTCATGCGTAGCCATATGGCTACGCATAAAAAAAATCAATATTGATTTAACTGTCATCGGAATCTTTGATCAAATGTGGGGGTCCCATCCAAGTTGGATGATATCATCCAATTTCTTTGATCAAATGTATATTGGACAAAGATATTGGATGAGTGGAATACCACCCTAAGGAACTACAGCATGGCGTTCTCCAAGAAAGGTTTTTAACCTCATAAGCAGGTCATAAGTTTGTCTTGGGTTGATTTTCGCGTTTTTAAATTTGGAACCTGCATTAATTTCTTTAGAGTTCGAAACTCGATTTGTAATTCTTAGGTACCACTACGTGTACTAAAGAGAATAAAAAGGTATACGCATAGTCCAGTGGATTAGCAGATAAATTAGTTAGGAGTTCGCCACTGCCACATGTCCTTCGGATCGTGGAGTGCATCGTAAAGTTTGGTTATAAGGGAAAGTAGGGGACATTGTATGAACCAATGTCAACCTTTGGTCACTCGATAACTCAGCGGCTAACTTAATCAATCGAACACATATCTTTGGTGCTTGTTTTATCGCCGAGCCCAAACAACCGGCGAACAATGTGCGTGGAAAATCCATTCTCCGACAAAGGCCAGTGAAAACGCTCCCATGCGCCGGAGCATTGTTCGGAAACGCTATTGTACACGCCGCGAGGACCGCTACTACAGGTGTTGGTGAAATAACTGTGGATAAGTAAATACTCAACTATGAGAGGAGACCAGCGGTGAGACGTATGTAGGCTGCTGATAATGATGAGGTAATTACCCACTAAGTTAGAGAGGTAATACGTCCGATATCAAAGCGATCACCATCTAGCTAAGGCAGATGAGTAATTGAAGTAAACACTCGATTTTATGCGTGTCTTATCCATGAAACAAGTCTAGGTATTACTTGCCTCCTCGAGCCTGCACGTTGAAGGCAAAATTGCACGTGCGCAATAAAAAGCGTCCAATTCGTGATTATTAGTACCTTTAGTTTATTAGAAGATAAGACAAAGACTGTGAAATGTAAGTGAGGAGTTTATTTAGAGATTTACAATCGAAATAAATTGGTATCTCGATTGTAGTTCTGTTCACAATAGCGCAAGCGATAGCGCATCAACCAATGATATTACAAAATAATCTCGTTTATCATCAGTCTTAACATAACGCAATCATTGTTAGATTGTAAAGTAATAAAGAATTCTTGATATAATAAAGGATGGCACTGACAGCATGTCAACCCGCAAAATGGCGGACAAATCAAAATGGCCTCCCACTGCGTTCAAATACCGTTGCTCCATCGCTGCCCTTTTATGCCAACTAAGGGAGCGTTCAAGATATTGGGAAATTATCAGAAATTCAGAATAGACCGACATCATTGTGATGCGCAGCATGTCAGGCATCTAATCAATCACGCATTGTTGTCAATAATAATGGTCCGAACATATCGATAGCGTTAATTTGTTACGGACGCGTTTTTTGAGAAAGTTGCAACACTGATTGACCAATTCGCTCTTGACCGTCAAATTTCGAAATGTTGTTCATGAATTAGCTTATGCGTGGTCATCATTGTGTCCATATCATCAGGATTGCAACAGTTTTGGGTACAAAAGCCAAGGCTTGAGGTAACTAGCGTTCATGATCATTCTATTGTGGCTTTTTGATAGAAATGCGAATGATATCAACGCTGAGATCCTTTTGATAACGTTACGAAATTTACGATTGGGTACTCAAGCAATAATACTCTTCATTCTTTGTTTATAAATTCTGCACGGTTAGTTTTAGACCCAATTAAAAAAGCAGTAGGTAATCAAACTGGGATTGTGTTCAATTGTAGGTTATCGATCATTTTAAAACAAAACCAATACAGCATCAAAGGCAGGTTTTATATACTTCAGAGGTACTCATACTCATCTATTGATAATCTTTTAAGCAGGATAAACACAATTGACACAATACCTGTTTCGTTATTCAGTCAATCAACAAAATCTGATGTTTTGTTATTGCCATAGATTAGCTTTTCCAAAAAAGGACAATAAATTTCACATTACCTACTAATTCGAATGCACCTACTAGTAAATAGAGTATTCTCATTGTTTTTTCTACTCCAGGTAATAGAAGCGGGAAGCGGTTTTTTAAAAACCTTAAACCTTAACCTTTAAAAAACCTTCACACAGCAAAGCACAGAAACACTCAGGAAGCTCTCATTTTTAACAACTACACCTGATAAAATAAGGATTAAACTGGAGAATTCTGCGACCCAGGATGTTGTGACACGTCCGAAACAAAAAGGTGAATAAATTAAATTGTACGCGACTAAGTCCTGTTTACATAATAATATTAAATTAGTTATGTGGAGGAATCTGTCTTTATCTCAGCCATTTCCTCCTCCTCCCTCCCTCCTCCTCGGTATAATGTGGACCAGTATCCGAACAACTGCGAGTAATGAGTTGTCGGCGGCTAGGAAATATTTCAGTAAACATGAATGTCCGAAGCGAATGCGAAACGCTAGGTTTCCGCCGCACGCGCACAATGGAAGCGCGCTTCCTGAATTAAACGTTATTTACATACGCTAACAATACTAGTGGCTTCTGTTCCGAGTTAGAAAATTTTGGCTGTTGCAGTATAAAAAACAGCCTAAATCTACAATTTACTGGGTAACCCAATTGGTGCTTTAATTGAGACGCTGTGCCCTATAGCGGCCGTCCCTCTCGTGCTTTTTATACTCGCCAGTGTAGGACGAATGCTATACATAAGCACAGAATGTATAATAGTATTACATTAATGTTGTACTAAAGCAGTAACGCTGCTAACGAAATTTTCAAATTAAAGGGAAAAATTGAAAAAAAATATGCTCCGAGCAGGTTCGAATCCTGCTCGGAGCATTAAATTTTTCAATTTTTCCCTTTAATTTGTAATAGTATTACATAACATAAGTCACACTTTAAAATGTATTTCTCTTTGAATACTACGTTACTCTAGATCTTAGAGATTATGATGTTATTTTCTGTCATTATACTTGCAAATGAATGTATACATATAAGTTTCTGTCAACATTTTCATTTTTGGCACAAGCTTTTATTGTCAACTGTGCCTGTGTGTCCACAGTCTTCAACCACTTGATGAGACGGTTCGAATTCGAATGAGACCAAGCACGACGAGTTTACCTTGGGTAGTATAGGTATTGCTATGGCCACCATCTGTCTCCATCATCATATCAGCTCGATCATCATCATCATCATGTCAGCCGAAAGACGTCCACTGCTGGACATAGGCCTCCCCCAAAGACTTCCACAATGACCGGTCCTGCGCCACCCGCATCCAGCGGACACCCGCGACTTTCACCAGGTCATCAGTACACCGTGTGAGGGGCCTGCCCACGCTACGCCTTCCGGTACGTGGTCGCCACTCGAGAACCTTTCCGCCCCAACGGCCATCGGTTCTACGTGCTATGTGCCCCGCCCACTGCCACTTAAGTTTAGCGATTCGGAGGGCTATATCGGTCACTTTGGTTCTGCTGCGGATGGCCTCATTCCTGATGCGATCACGCAGATCAGCTCGATGGTGCCATAATATTGCATTGTCAGCGAACTTAAATAAGCATGCCAAATTTAAGCTCAATCGGATACCGGCAAGGGCGGCAAATGGCTAACAAAAGGATAGCACGTTTACAGGGAAGTTACATACCTTACCTATACTGATACTGAATAGTGCAAGTTAATTAAAAGCTTGTAAAAATGGTTACAAACCACAAATTTTTACGATAACTGTTGCAGCAGAGAGCTGAGAGGGGTCAGGTCGATGGCAGTGGAAGCAGGAAATTAAACTATTGTCCAGCCTAGGATCACGTTTATTGGAATACAGCAACGCACAGCACACTTACTTGTAGTAGCTTGATATTAATTAATTATAACATTTAGCGGAGATGCGACCGTCGTTCAGCTAGTCAAAGACAAAAGAGAGAGCCGGTCTTTACATAGACAAAATACAATAGCGGAAGTAAAGCCGCGCATACATTATACAACTTTATGGTATAAGGGTGCACATACATTATCCTTAACAATAACAAGCCATAAAGTTTTTTTGTAACTTGAAACCGCCCGTGTTCCGAAATGCAGCCGTGCACATGTGTAACTTAACAATGCAATTTCCCTGGCCACAATTCAAAAGCCGCAGAGGACATTCAATGTGGTGTAACGACTGAAGTCGTTGCTGTAAAAAACCATTCCGCAATATATTGCAAAGTAGATCTTTTGGAAGACAGTTTCATTTAAATATGCAATGAAGCATTGTTAGTTTGTGACGGTAAGGGTAATCCAATAGTTGAAACGAGCAATACAATGTTTCGCCTTATTACTCAGATATTTATTTGCAGGTTAACCCGTGGCGTGGCATCCACTGATCATAATTCCCACCGGTTTACCTAATATTACGTATCTATAAGATTTCAGATTCAGATCATCATCATCCGAAATACGTCCACTGGTGGACATAGGCCCCTTCCAGAGACTGTCACAACGTCCGGTCATGGGCCCGCATCCAGCGGACTCCGGTCTCCCGCTGCCTTAGGGTGGTATTCCACTCGTCCAATTTCTTTGTCAAATCTTTGATCAAAGTTCTTTGACGTAGGCCCATTCCACTCATCCAATATCTTTGTCCAAGTTTAATTTTTTTTCATGCGTAGCCATATTGATTTAACTGTCATCGGAATCTTTGATCAAATGTCGGGATCCCATCCAAGTTGGATGAAATCATCCAATTTCTTTGATCAAATGTATATTGGACAAAGATATTGGATGAGTGGAATACCTCCCTTAAACAGGTCATAAGCCCACCAGCACGTGGGGGGCCTTCCAAGTCTTCCAAAGCTGCGTCGTCCGGTGCGGATTTATACATATAAACACTAAAAATAAAAACCCGGACGCTGCGTCGTCCGGTGTGGATTCATATATGTAAACACTAAAAATAAAAACCCGGATGCTGCGTTGTCCGGTGTGCTTTATAAAATTCGGTATTTTAATGCCCTTTTTACAACAAATTCTTATAGTATACAGGGCGTCCCACGGCTATGCCACATGGAGGGAAAGTACCTTGAATATTGTAGATGAAACATTTTACTGAAAGAAGACATTATTTTAATTTAAAAAAATAATTTAAACTGCATTCATAGTTTTTTAAATACTTACGTGGTTGAACCGAGAATCGAACCCGCTACACGAGAAAAAAAATACCCTGTAGCTTCATCCACCACCATACCATATCAGCCCTAGGACGTCCACTGCTGGACATAGGCCTCCCCCAATTTCATGGGGGGTAAATGCCATAATCGCCACGCTTGGCATGCGGGTTGGCGATCGCAGTATCTCATGCTGCTGCCCATTCCCCGGTGTTCTTCAATCAATTTAATTTATCAAATGCTCAAAATGAGTTCCATTCTGTTGAATACAAAGTCGCACTCTTTTAATTATTTCGCTCCTTGCCGATTTTATGATCCTGTTGTGGTGGATATTTAGAATAATACGTCTTCTTGGTAGCACGTGGACACTTTCATACTAGTTCTTGTAAACTATTTTTTTTACTTTATCTGGGAATCTTGGTGGCAACCTGATTTGTCCATTTGTCCCGATCCAGGAAAGTAAATTATAATAGGAATATGCATATTCCTATTTACAAATGGACAAATCAGGTTGCCACCAAGATTCCCAGATAAAGTAAAAAAAATAGTATGCATCATGATGCATACTTCTCAAGTGGGTACTGATTCATTATTAATATGTACTTTAAAATGATAATGTCAGTTGTATGTCCTTACGGCAATGTCAGCTTTTCATTTTTCTGAACAAAATTTCATATCAAATGTTAAAATTCATGGTCTTCCTTTTATTTCTGACACTATGTTATTTAGCAAAAAATAATCCTCATGATGAAGCCTTTCTATCGGCCTGATAAAGCTACAGGATATTTTTTTTCTCGTGTAGCGGGTTCAATTCCCGTTTCAACTATGTAATTATTTAAAAATCTATGAATGCAGTTTCAATTGTTTTTTAAATTAAAATAATGTTTTCTTTCAGAAAAAATGTTTCATCTACAATATTCAAGGTACTTTCCCTCCATATGGCATAGCCGTGGGACGCCCTGTATACGTGGGTAACTATCTAGTCCTAAACGTACCTTCAAATCAACCAATTTGCTAATGCATTCGACGCAGTTACCTAAGTATTTAATTATTAATTGCGCTGACGTCATACAACAAACCATAATGTCTGACGAAGACGTTTCATTTCCAAGAACGGTAACAAAAAATCGGCAACATGCAAAACTTAATAACATGACCGATCGACTCGACACAGACTACGGACATGTGAAGATTTGTATCTTGGACATTTTGAATTCTAATTTAATCATGTTTTTGTTAAACTTATTGAGATTGTTATAACCGGTTTTGCTTATTACGGACCCTTTGCTTTTGCGTGTTGGTTTTGTGAATCAGTTTTTTAAAGTACCGAATGGTGAATTCGGTATTTTGATGCTGATTTTTGAAAATGTTTTACCGTTTTATCATCTACTATTAACATTAGGTATTACGAACGATTCGGTCATCTACGACTCACACCAAGCCAAACGGCTGAAGTCGGTACGTCAAAGTCATTTGAACCTTCTATACATACGTTAGTTAGATTTCATATTTAAATGGAGGAGCAGTGGTCTGCCGTTGAAATACGAAATCTATAGGTAACCTCTGCATAGCAGATTCCTTCGACTCTAGTAAGGCTCGTGTCCGCTCGAACCGTTTACAATGCCCATATAAAGTGACATTCATCCTTAGGCTTGAGACAGTTGAGAACAAGCATCATCAGTCACTTAATCAAAAATATACAGGTGACTTCTAGTTGGTAATACAAAATATAAAAATGTTAATCTGACCATGACTTTGAACAACTTTTACTATGAGACCAACTTTGTATATGTAATTTTATATAGAAAGCTCCCGTTAGTTTGAGACATATTGAAATATAATGAAACGGTTCACTCACGTCTTTAAGGTCGAATATCGCTCGACAGGTTTCAGACCGGTTCGCGGTCCTTAATCATGAGTACCTACCGCGGCGGCGGTTCTTTTTAGCACTATTTTGTTAATGTAACTGAAAAATCAGCTGTTTCAATCTCCATTCATATTCTCCAATCAACATCCCAAACTGTATGAAATGGTTTTTTTTTCACACTGACAACGTTGGTTTCATAATAATTCAAAACTGTGGTCAGATTCACATTTTTATATTTTGTTTCACCAATTAGAAGTCACAGACTAAGTGCCAAAACTATGAGAACATAGCGTACGCAGGTATCTTTATCACTTTGTAACGTAAGTAAGTACATATTTGTAACTTTGATTGTACTTTGACTGTAGGGCTGAGGAAATCTATTAGGGTTGGTTATGTGATAAAATATCTATTCTCTCAAACGTGGCGTCAAAATTTCTATGGCATTATAAGTCAAATACCAGATCTAAGTAAAATTATTTATAACACGGCGTAACCATTCAGTGTCAATTTCTACTCCTCACATGCTCTTGCTGGACCGACATAGGTGTTAAGTCAGCGAGTTTCATGGCAATATAGAACCTTTTCTAGTTGAACGTTAGAATATATTGGTTTATGGAAATGCCCACGCATTGCGTAACGTATAAGTAGCACGCGGAAGGCTGTTTGGTATTCGTATTCGTTTTGACCGTTTGTATGAATGGTTGGTATGCGAGTGACTGTATGGATGAGGTAGGTTACCTACAGCCGGAGTATTCCTTCAAATTTAGACCGCTACTGCTGCGTTGCGTTCATGAATAGGATCACCCCATGTCGGCATCCTGATTCTATTCATGAACGCGACGCAACGCAGCTGTGTGGCCCAGCTCTAACTGGCAAGCAGCCAACCTTTTAGTGAACTGTGTTCCTATTCCTACCGGCTTGCAGACTATATAGGTCTTATTTGGAGACTTGTTCGCCTTATATATTAGACTCTAAATAGTTGGCAACGATGTGACACCCCTGAAAATGCAAACGGGCTGACAATTTGTTTGCCACTGACGTGGTATAAAAAAATCTCGAAGAAACAAATTAGCTTCGGCTCATATCGGCATCAGGTCATCTACCTATATATGCCTGTTGGTGAAAGTACCACTAACTGACTGATTGTGAGACTGCAGCCATAACAAAACCACCACTTGCTCTGTAGGCATGTAAAGATGTGTTCGTTTGTGAGTATGGTCACCAGATTTCCCGAGGATGCGCACAATTGAGAGTGAGGGACATTACATACAATTATCTCTGTCATCGTCATCACAATAAATTCTCATATTGAGCACCTAAGACCACGATGCTGGAACTCGAAAGAGCCCAACGCTCCGTGTTAAAAGTAATGTTTAAGAAGGCCTTTCGATTTCCAACATCCAATCTCTATGCTGAAGCAAAGGTTCTAACTGTCCGTCAACTGTTTCTGCATAAAATAGTTGTGCTTACGCATATTTCATCCAAATCCTTGACCTGTTACAATTCGCTCCTTAAAAAACGAATATTTAATTTACCGGTACCTAAAGTATCATGTGCTTTTGCTAAACGGTTCGGGGACTAGATAAAGGCAGCAAACTATAACGCCATTCTCAAACACTGTGATTTAAAAAACAGCACTCTAAATGAGGCCAAAGAAAAAACCTTTAAGTTACTTCAATCACTAAATTACACAGAGACAGAAGCTATTTTACAAAGTGTCACTTAACTGTAATTTTACCTAAGTTTATATTAATTTTAGTTTTAAAGATAAGTTGAATGTTATGATATATAGTATGACTTGCATACGAAACGAAATTCTGTTATACAAGTGTACCTATAACTGGTTCCCCGCGATACAGGTGTAACCTAGTGCGGGGGCCCCTGGTAACTATGATTTGTAAAACTTTTTTAGAAATAAACTAAACTATTCTTATGCTTATATGAATAGACCGCTGTGCTGATGGCTCCATCGGAGCCACGAGCTTTCATTTATTGAGTACACATACACATATTGAGTATACATTTATTGAGTGTCCCACTGCTAGGCAAAGGCCTCTCCCCGTGATATCCATGAGTCCCTACTGAGTGCTTCTTCCTCCCACCACCATATCAGCCCAAGGACGTCCACATAGCCCTCCCCCAATTTCATGGGGGCTAAATGCCATAATCGCCACGCTTGGTATCTCAGTATCTCCACCACTCCAGGGATGCTGCTGCCCATCCCACGGTGGTCTTGGTCATAGTTTTAAGACATACCCGGGTCTTCTTCCTCCTAGTAACTGAGAAATGCAGCAAGCTCATCCCGCCATCTCAGACGTGCGACAGACGTGGCCGGCCCAGTCCCACATGAGTGTTTTGGAGCTCAGGGAGCGTAATGTTTCAAACCCGATCAAATTAATAAACACTACTGTTCACTTAGGAACATGAATTTGAAACGTAGGTAGCTTGTTTTAATGATCCACATAGTTTACATTTAATGTTTGAACACTAAGTACATCGTGCCAAATGAGACATTTGCCGATCGTGATAGTGATAGCAACGTGAGCGGAATGCCCATTCGGCACGGACGTGCCTCGGACTTAGACAAATATATGCACATTTTTGCACCTTACTCCAGTGCAATAAAGGCGAAATATGTATACATATCTTTGGAGTCATGATACCTGATAAGAAACTATTGGACAGCTGCATACCGTTTTGCAAAAGATTAGGTTATACTTGGCATTTTACATGGGTAGCCATGTTGGTTTTTGGCACATCTCAACTTACTCTACTTTAGTAACAGTGTTAAAAACAAGTCATCATAAGAAGCATAGTTCCGCATGTGAAGAACTTAGCATTCGAATCAGTTAAGTATACAGGTTGATCAATTCAAATGGGTCAGTATGGGGAAGTCAGAAACTATGAGAGATAGCGAAATCTTTTCTTAGATAGGCAGCATGAGGTTGATTTTACTAAAATCTTGTCACTAAAATCGACGTCATGGTTACTATAAACAGATTTTCCTATCCCTTATATATCCTTTCTGACCTCTCCCTTCTGACCCATTTGGATCATCTTGTATAGTACTGAAACGCCACATATGTATTTAGGATTACTTTTTATGAGCGTTATAAGTTAAAGTGTCAGCTTATGTTACCTACTTGGTATGTAAGTCAGTTAGCTTTTGTCATTCTCGCTTTGGTTCAACACAAGTATGTTAAGTATTTAATGAGATAATGTAATAAATGCACCTTCACCTTCAGAATAGCTGTTTGAGAATATTGCATTGCTTTGTAATGTTCACATGCATAAGTATCATCATCATCATCATCATCATAATTTCAGCTGAATGACGTCCACTGCTGGGCATAGTGCTCCCCCAAAGACCTCCACAATGACCGGTCCTGCGCCACCCGCATCCAGCGGACACCCGCGACCCTTACCAGGTCATCAGTCCACCGTGTGGGGCGCCAGCCCACGCTACACCTTCCGGTACGTGGTCGCCACTCGAGAACCTCAACGGCCATCGGTTCTGCGTGCTATGTGCCCCGCCCACTGCCTTAAGTTTAGCGATTCGAAGGGCTATAACGGTCACTTTGGTTCTGCTGCGGATGGCCTCATTTCTGATGCGATCACGCAGAGAAACTCCCGGCATAGCCCTCTCCATTGCTCTTTGTTTGACTTTGAGCCTTCTTATGAGGCCCATAACAATCGGACACTTTACGCTCGAAGTTGTAGACGATTACATATACCTAGGACAGACTGTCCAGTTAGGTAGGTCCAACTTCGAGAAAGAGGTTAATCGTTGAATCCGACTCGGCTGGGCAGCGTTCGGGAAGCTACGGCACATCTTTTCGTCCAATATTCCGCAGTGTCTCAAGACGAAAGTCTTTGACCAGTGTGTGTTGCCAGTGATGACATATGGTACTGAAACGTGGTGCATAAGTATACAGGGTAGAAATTATTTATGGGCCCTGGTCGGGAACTAACTTAAAACGATGAGATAGCTCAATTTGCTAAAAGAAAGCATTATTTTATTTCTCCTAAGCAAGACAATTGCATTCACAGGTTTAAAAAAAAAACTTTTTTCACCTACTGATACAAAATTTCTTTGTTTTTTTAATTTGTGGTCTGTTGTAACCTACACTGGGTTGGTCTCTAAGAAGTTTTTGTTCCTTGATAGAAATATAATCTATTGGCATTACTTGGCATCAATTTTTTTTTGACATAAATGACAAAAAAAAGCTTGTAAAATGGTTTTGTTTCGCTGCCTGTACATTTTTTCAAAAATCTGTAAATGCTGTTTTAATGCTTAGGGGAGATAAAAAGTGTTTCCTTTCAGCAAATTGAGCTATATAAATAATTGTATTTCCATCTGTTTATACAGATGGAAATAAAGTACCTGGCTACCAGTAGCGACCAGCTTGATGTTGACATTTGAATAGCTAATTAGTTTTGGCTTACCTAACATTATTTCTAGTCGCCGCAATTATGGACACATGCAGCTCCAGAAGAAACTCGAGCGCGTTGCCGACCCTTTATTGACTTCAGGAAACCGACCCTACCATCTATCGCTAAGTGAGTATACCAGAATAAACGAATTACCTATTTCGAGTGACATGTAGCAAAGACGTCTAGGGTTGCCCCTAGATTCCATTTTTTTACACCATTTTAATTGAATTTACCCAAGTGACACGCAAGCGTCCATAGGCTACGATAATAGCTTGCAATCAGGCTCCTATACCACCAAACTTTATACGTCTTCAATTTGACAAAATTGTACAACTATTCTTAGAAAAACTTTTCAATTTTGTCAAATTGTACCGCTTGTGGTTTTGTGGTAAAAAGACTGATGATACAGTCTTACTTATTCCTGATGATTATGACTAATAAATATCCCTTATATAAGGTTCAATGTAGAAGCCAACAAACCGTAACACCAAGAAACCGTAGCCCAGAAACGCTGACTCTTCAAAGTGTCAGAGAATCTTAAAATCTTGGTGAATGCAGTTTTCGAACGGGTAACCAACCGAAACTCTAGTAGAACTGGGGTATGCTCCGGCAGATCGTCAGAAGGGACCGATAGAGAAGTTCAAAATGTAATCCGTACCTGATGGAACACCTTTGTCATCCTTGTCAACCCTCGAATCCAGTTCCTCACTGTCCTCACAACATACCGTCAAAAGCAAAGCGCACGCACACACCAAAACAATCCTTAAAAACTCCCGCATCTTAACTACCATAAGTACTTCAATATAACACTTCTCGCAATGTCAACAAGGCCCATTTTCGCTCAACGTTAACACAGTCACATTTTCACCGATTTGCAACTCTCAATGACGAACACACTTGAAAACATAACACTGCACATTCCATGCACCGTTTTAGGTTTTAAAAAAAACAAATGCACTTTTTTTGTTAATTTGAACGCATCGGGATTTGAATATTGGAGCGTGTTTTGTTTCGAACGTTCGAATTTCGAATTATTTTGAACGTGAACGGATGACGCGCGCTGCCGAGCGTTGGTAGCGAAAGACTGGCCGGTGGTGGGAGGTGCGCCAGCGGCGATCAATGGACGATCGAGGTTTCTAATGCCGATATGTTATCAGAGAAAACTCGTTTGGGACTTAAGGAGAAAATTAACATGGGGCTTGATTTGTTTCAATTTAACTAGAAAAAATCGGCCAAGAGCATGTCGGGCCATGCTCAGTGTAGGGTTCCATTGTTGCCCAATGAACTTCCTTCAAAAAAAAAACAATCAAAAGGGAATACCTTCGCAGCGTTTCATATCTAGGTATTTTACTAAGAAGGGAAGACTTTTTACGATAGCTCAACTGATCATCTCCGCTATGGTTTTCGTGTAGTCTTTATTAAGCTTTACCTTCATGATTTTTTAAATATTTTTTGGAACCACAGTTCAAAAGTTGGGGGAGGACATTTTTTTTCTTTTTTTTTTTTTTTATGACATAAGTGGCAAACGAGCAGACGAATCGCCTGATGGTAAGCGATTAGCGCCGCCCATGGACACTCGCAACACCAGAGGGGTTGTAAGTGCGTTGCCGGCCTTTAAGATGGGAGTACGCTCTTTTCTTCCACAGTTTGTATGAATATTTCCGATAATATTCACCTTTAAAAAAATGATTGATGAAGACTTTTATTCATTTTGAAGGACTTATCCAACAACACCCCACACCATAGGGTTGAAGCAAAAAAAATTGCATCCCCACTTTAGGTACCCATATTTTTTTTATAGTTTTTATTTTACACCTTTCTCAGTTTTATTGTTTTCTATATCCATACCAAATTGCAGCTTTCTAGCACTAACACAGAGCAAAGCCTCGGACAGACAGACGGACATGGCGAAACTATAAGGGTTCCTAATTAACTACGGAACCCTAAACAGGGGTTCGATAATACATCTACTATAAAGTTTTTTTTTTATATCCCACAACGGTCGTAAACCAGCAGCCTGCATGGTGATTAGCAGACACCGTAGTCTATGAACGCTTGCGATTCTAGAGGAGTCAGAAAATAAAATAAATAAATAATGGGGGACAATCTTACACAAATCGACCTAGTCCCAAACTAAGCAAAACTTGTACTATGGATACTAGACGACGATATACATACTTATATAGGTAAATACATACATACTTACATACATAGAAAACATCCATGACCCAAGAACAAATATCCGTGATAAATGCACAAATAAATGTCCTGCCCGGAATTCGAACCCGGGACCTCTAGCTTCGGAGGCAGAGTCACTACCAACTAGGCTAAACGGGCCGTATAAGATATCTAAGATTCGTTGTGTCGACGGCTTACAGAAAAATTCCCCTCACTCTCAACCACAGAACTATATCTCTCTCAAGTCTCAACCAACACAACACGTTCTCGGGGTACAGTCAGCATTTTTTATTTTTATTTAATCGTATGGCATTTATTTACGAACCGTGAGATCTTCGAGAAGACAAGTACGGTTGCCAGTTTTTGTTGCACTTTTAGCCACCCAGGGGTCACGTGTAGGGTAACGGTGGGTACTCCCTACGGACGTGGTGCAACTTCGACCCCCCTTTGTCAAGTGAGTGGGCAACTTGACTGTTAGAGGTTCTCAAGCCGCCCGGAGGCCTCTAACTTGGCTTAACGACTGCTGTCGTAGACAGCAGCCGGGATCAACGGCTTAACGTGCCTTCCAAAGCACGAGAGCGCTCAGTTAGTAACCACTCAAAGCGGTCACCCATCCAAGAACTGACCTGCGCCCACATTGCTTAACCTCGCATACCGCACGCGGTAGGCGGGTGCCGCTGGGCCACGAGCGCTCTACAGTCAGCATCAAAAGTAGCTACGCATGTGAAGGGGTCAAAAGATCTTATTCCCTTGTAATAAAGACTATTGAACTTTTCAAATGCGTAGCTATTATTGAAATATTTTTCCACAATATTGAAATATGGATGTTTTTATTGAATTACGTTAATTGCGAGGGCACAATCCTGAGATGAAATAAAGTAATCTTCTCTAAGACACTAGTATCCCAATTCGTACCATTTCGAAGATATTCAAAAATTCAGTTTCTTCAATTAACACCCCCTAGTATAGTATAAAAGATCCTTAACAATTAAACAATGTTGACGTGCGTGTCATTCGAGTTCCGAATTGTCATACTTGACATTAACTTTCGCTTAACTCCACGTTAACTCTTAAGGCCGTTTTTCATTCACCCTTGGTGATATAATTAATTATTTTGTATGAAAATAAAATAAAAACATTTTGAATTTTGAAAAACTAAATATCCTACATCGTTTCTATGGCTATATACGGGTATATGCTAGAAGGAACGGAAATCAATAAAAACCGGCCAAGAGCGTGTCGGGCCACGCTCAGTGTAGGGTTCCGTAGTTTTTGTAATTTTTTTCAAAAACTATTCAACCTATCAAGTTCAAAATAATTTTCCTACAAAGTTTTTATAAAGTTCTACTTTAGAGATTTTTTTCATATTTTTAAAACTTATGGTTCAAAAGTTAGAGGGGGGGACACATTTTTTTTTACTTCTGGAGCGATTATTTCCGAAAATATTAACATTATCAAAAAATGATTACAGTAAACCCCTATTTATTTTTAAATACCTATCTAACAATATATCACACGTTAGGGTTAAAATGAAAAAAAAATCACTCCCCACTTTACGTATAGGGGAGGTACCCTAATAAAATATTTTTTTCCACTTTTTATTTTACCACTTTGTCGGCGTAATTGATATACATATTAGTACCAAATTTCAGCTTTCTAGTGCTAACGGTCACTGAGATTATCCGCGGACGGACGGACGGACAGACGGACGGACAGACATGGCGAAACTATAAGGGTTCCTAGTTGACTACGGAACCCTAAAAACACCCTGTACTTATATATATACCTCAACGGCAAAAGTAGAATAAAACCATTTTTTTTTTATTTAGGGTTCACCAACGATTGTTGACATCAGCACATGCCAAATCTATAAACTAAGTAGGTACATTTAGAGGGTGTCACAATCACTTATAGGTAAACACCACATGCGAAACAAATTTGGATATAAACAGTGACAAAAAGAAAAATACAATTAAGACAACTTAGATTACTAACAACAAAATGAATGCCCCTCTCTCCTAGTGGACACTGTTTCAGTGTATTGCGCGTATAATTATGCTTACGTAAGATGAGAGCTGAAAGCTGAACCCATTCATTTTGACATTGGTTTTACTCTTTCAGGAATAAATTCGCCTTTGGACAGTCAGCAGCAAAAGTAGATGATCATTTTAGTACCTTGTCTCTTTCACTACTTTGACGCATCCCAACTGTCGCAGTATTGTTACGTTGGTGCGACAAAGTACTAAAATGATCATCTACATATGCTGTTGACTGTACCGGTATAATAGAATTTGTCTGTTTTGTGTACAATATTGGCTATGTGCGAAGTAGGTGGTGGGGGTAAGCTAGGCGATCGTAGCGCACACCATGGCAGAAATGTGTAGGTACTTACCAGGGACCACTGTCAAATTTACTTTCACGTTTTCTATTGGTTTGTTAACGGTTTCCTACGATTCGTTTCGTTTGTATGTATTTATTTATTCTCTTATTTATTTCAGTAAAATTTACAATACGCGTCTTTCTCGTTTACTAAAGTAAATAAAATATTCATGTCATTATTTGACATCTCTGAGTTTTGATATTGTCTCGGGACCTTTGACTTTTGACGTGCACATAGCCAATAGTAGATTGTAAACCAAGGATTGAAAGCAACCCATTCCAGACGAGATATTTTGCTCGAACAGGCTCGAACTTAGTGAGAGCGCCAATAATACGAGACTGAAATGGGTGGTTTCACCAAAGTTAAACACTCTGCTTATATAATTATGAATAACCGAGTAAAGGACCCCATTGGTTTTTCTTTTTTTATATATTTATTTCTATGTGTTACCTTCTGGGAAATCACTTGATGGTTCCATCCCAAGATCGCATGGAACCATTTACACCGTGCACCGCTGAGATGGAACCATTTCAAGCAATACCTACATTTTACTGCCGTTTTTACTATTTCTCTTTTGTTGTGTTGTATTGTACCGTATAAATGCCATACCTCGTAAAGACCCACCATGATATAGTATTGTTTGCAGACGATACCTCTCTTATATTCAAAGTCAAACGACAGCAACAAGCTAATATAGATATAAGCAATGCTATTTCTAAAGTAGTTAATTGGTTCAATGTCAACAATTTATTGTTAAATGAGAAAAAGACCAAATGTATCAAGTTTGTCACGACTAACGTTAAGCACAATCAAACAAGTGTCATTGTGAAAGATGAGGAATTGGAACTAGTGGATAGTACAGTTTTTCTTGGATTAACATTAGATTCCAAACTCCAATGGGGTCCCCATATTGCTAATCTCTCGAATAGACTGAGTTCTGCAGCTTTTGCCGTGAGCAAGATCCGCCAACTGACAGACGTGAAGACAGCTCGATTAGTATATTTTAGTTACTTCCACAGTATTATGTCGTATGGTATTTTACTATGGGGCAGTGCTTCAGATATTAATACCATTTTTGTTCTGCAGAAGAGGGCTATTCGAGCAATATATAAAATGAACCATAGAGACTCACTTAGAGATAAGTTCAAGAACATTAATGTAATGACATTGCATTGTCAATACATCTATGATAATATTGTGTATGTACATAAAAACATTGTAAATTTCAGGAAGAACTGTGACATACATAATATTAATACTCGAAATAAACACAAACTCGCGGTGCCCACCACTCGCCTACAGAAAATTAGAAAATCATTCATGGGTAATGGTGTGAAGTTTTATAATAAGCTTCCAAGAAATGTAACTGAATTATCTATTAATAAATTTAAAAATTATGTAAAGCGTCAACTCATATCGAAAGCATATTATAGCACACATGACTACATGAATGATAAAACACCGTGGGATTAATTGTGACTGAAATATTAATGAATTAATCATTATGGCGTTAGATATTAATATGATCTTTTTTTTTTGATATTTAGATTTTATTCTAGAAACTGTCTAGATTTCTATTTTTTATATATTTTTTATTATTATTATTATTTATGTTTTGACGATCCTATTGTGAATTTTACTACAAAATAATTTCTTACTTTGACATGTCTACAACAATACAATATTTATTTTGAAGAATAATAATAGCATCAATAAATTGCTCTAAATAATTAATTAATATATATGTTAATACATGTTATAACTGACGATTCGAAAGTGCTTGTTGCTAGGCCTATTTGAATAAAGAATATTTTGACTTTGACTTTGACTTTGAATGTTTCTATTTCTATTTTCTGCTTTTCATTTCGAATACGAGGAAACTAAATAAATGCCAAATATGCAAAATTATTTTCTGAATCAGTAAAACCCTATCGAATCCTAAAATCGTTTGTGTATGGACCATTTTGGCGGAAACTGTTGGCTGGCGTGAATAGTGTTTGTGTATGGACCATTTCCTGGAAGCGGATCTGTAGGGTAATTATAATTATACAATTTATATTGAACAAAAGAATGCATATGCAATTTATTGAAAACATTGAAAAATACGGATTACATTATTATTTATTTACACAATTTATAATTTTAATTCATTATAATTATCAGTAAGCTTCAAATTTTTAATGGCAGTGTGACTGTTAAACGAAGGTCTCCATTTCTGCTTCGGCAAAAATGCTTTCGTATGTCCGGCTGTTCGCCTCTGTACTGTAGGTCGCATTTCTCATTGCTAGTGAAATTTTGTGAGCAGGATCGAGTCTTTTTTTTTGGTTTTTTTTTCAAAGTTGTGTTGCTATCGAGTGTGGTCTACGAGAGCCACTAGTGATTAATTACTTGATAATTAGTTTCAGTCCATAGATTAGTCATGAGGAAAATAATAATGTTACTATATTTTTCTTTACACATAAAAAAAATCAAATTACAATTAGAGCTCCCTTATGGGCCATTTAGTTTAGTTACTCCTACCTCATCCGTTTTCCAGTTCACTAGATATATAATCTTCTTCAACAGTCTGCAAATCTGAATTCTCTATGTGTTTACTTTGACTTTGTTTATTAACATGCCGCAAGATTGTATTGTCAAGTGCCTTACCGTCTGTTTCTGTCTTATTCTGTATTAAATGCTTAATAACCGTTTTCATATGCATCAATTTCTTTTTCAATCTTCTTTTACATCTCCACAACTCGTAGATTTTGCGTTTTCTGTCTGCTGAGATTATTTCAAGCCTCCGTATTTTGTATTTTAGTTTGATGACTTCTTCGGAGTCTGTCGGTTTGATGTCCGCTGGTTGTAGTTCTGTTACGGTCCGAGCTCTTGGTTGGCATACCTGGAAACAAAGCAACAAACTTTAATGGAAAAAATAAGGATTGTACTTACAACTTTTGTAAGCTAGTTTATAACCAACTAAATTAGCAAACGCTGATGTGTAAAATAACGTCACAAATTAAATTCCTTGACTGTACATATAAATATTTACAATAAGAAGAATGTGATGTGTTCTAGGTATTACTTTTGAACAATTATTATTGAAAATGGATCGGTTTCTAGTTTCCCATTTTGGGTATGAAGGGCAAAAAACAATCAATACATGAAATGAGGGGGCAATCCAACCCCAGGCTCCCGTAGGATGCCACCAGGATAGCAGACGAACAGAGAGGGTTTTAAAATAGACTTAGACGACTCTAGTTTAGCTATATACAAAATGTTTTTTTTTTAACCTTTTCGCCGCCAGACGCCAAAGTAATTCGCCGTGCCCCTGACGCCACAACGGTAAATAATTGATGTGTAAAGAAATAATGCCAATATAAAATTGGGCAGCTTCTCAGTAGTTTTTCATAAAAAAAACTGGCCGACAATTGCCAGTGCCGTCGTTGGGTGACGATTTTACGTTGACGTCTATGGCCGACCGTGGCATTCAAAAGGTTAAATTCCGTTTCCAGTTGTGGGCACATCCGAGATGAAAATAATCTTGTTTAAGACACTAGTATCTCAATTCATACCCTTTGAAGATATTCAAGAATTCACTTCCGTTAATTAACAGTACCTAAAGTAGAAAAGATCCTTAAGAATTAAGCAAATATTGATTTTTTAAATCCTGTAATGGCATAAAGTTCTAATTTTCCAAGTGGCCAACTACATGAACAAAGGTACAGACCCCGTCTTAAGAATACACCTTCTTACACGGAACTTTTCTAACACATTTGCTTGACTATGTCATTCAAAGTCAAGGTGACAAATCTTTGTCCCTGTCATAGCCGCCTATCATGGATGCCTATCAATTTCGAATTCTGTCATACTTGATGTGGAGTTAAGCGAAAGTTAATGGCAATTACTTCACCTTCACCCAAAGAGGGATCCATTTTTAGCAAAAATAAACCTACCATTAAGTGTAATATGGAATATACAAGAATTAAATAAATAAAAATAAATAAACTTATGCTTCACTTCATTTGAACTCTTAAGGCCATTTTACATTGCAAAAAAGGGCTATCCGGGCAATTTATAACTTGGGGTCGCGTGACTCATTAAGAGAATTTTTCAAAGAAATAGATGTTCTAACCCTGCCGTCCCTATACGTATTTGAAATAATAATGTATGTTAGGAAGAATTTGTGCAATTTCCCAACGAACGCTGATAAACCAATAGCCACCAGAAACACTGGGAAACTGAAAATAACCTTCTATAGACTAGTAAAGGCGAAAAAGTCGTTCTTGGGAAATTGTATTAAATTCCAAAACACATTACTGAACTTAGCAATTCTAAATTCAAATCTGTAGTAAAACAAACACTTATTTCAAAAGCATGTTATAAGGTAAACAATTACATCATGGACAGGGATGTTTGGCCGTGATAGTGTCCTGCACGGCTAGTCTATCGCGAAAATAGGTTTTCTACTGTAGCTTGTTATTTTTGTAGTAACTGAGACTGTAATTTTATATTTAACTATACAATGTATATTGTTTGGAAAACATGACAACTCACCGAGTTTCTTACGCCGGTTCCTCTCGTGGCAGAGGTTTATTTTTCCGAACCGGTGGTAGTTTATTGACGTTCATAGGTGCATGTAATATGCCTAATTTGAAGAATAAACTACTTCTACTTCTTCTTCTTCTACATTCACGCTTGGTGATATAACTAATTATTTTGTATGAAAATGACAAAAAAATGATTTCTTGAATTCAGAAAAACAAAATGCGCTACATTTTTTAGTGTATGTGTATAATCACACGACACGGCTCTATGCTTGAAGGAACAGAAATCAATAAAAACATGTTGCTGTTTCTCAAAGAGGTCATGACAGTTTCCAGCAAACAGTCAAAATATTGTACAATAAGTTAACACTTACAGAGATATTAATAATAGGCACCGCTTCCACAGACAGCCGGCGGAGCCCCGAATCAGTCACATAAAAGTCCTTTGCTTCAAAATGCTCCGAGCACACGGCACTGGAAGCTGTGGCCGACCAGTTCTCTCGGTCTACAGCCAGCTCCCATTGCCTGCGACGCTTTTTATCACGGGGGAACCTGCTCGGACAGACAATAAGTAGATACAAAGTTTCAGGTAGAATAACTTCAAGTTGTAACATAAATAAGCCGATTATTATACGAAAACACGAGCGGGTTATCGTCATGATCATATCCACCACCATATCAGCCCTAGGACATCCACAGCTGGACATAGGCCTCGCCCAATTTCATGGGGGGGGGGGGGGTTAATGATCACATAAAATACTAAAACAAACCAAGTCATAACGGGAAATACGAAAATTTTAGGCTTCAACAGAAGTTTTTGAAAAATTAAGTTACCTATGAAATGTTATCCCATTTGTGTGTTTTGTTATTTTGACTGAAGTATTTTTACAGTTTGCCACTGCGCAGCTTACCATTTTATGCTTGTTGCCTATTTTAGTTATTTTTAATAAAAAAAAAACGAATTAGCTCTAGTTTATATTGTTTTATTTGGTTTACGGAATTCGGAAATGTCAAAACTGTCAAACATAAGACCAAACCTATAACAGATACAATACAATAAAATGTGGGAGTCTCGAACACGTCTGGAAATACGATTACTCTTGATATCAAAAAGAGTGTTAGAAAGAGCAATAAGATTTAATTGTAACTACTTGAAAAAGTCGGGTTGCATTAACGTTTAGATACTGCAACATTATTTTACTCGTATTTCATCATAATTAAGTATTTTTCTTCTCTTAATTAGCGTTCAGACATCGTGTTGACATCCCACTATTGTGATAATATTAACCGTGTAAAATGCCCCATTTAGTGATATAGTGCTGAACTAAATTACACCGGTTTTTAGTTTCTAAATAAAAACCTTACAAGTCATTCATTGTAGTTCCTGTGTTCCTCATTGGTGTAGTATATCACTGACACCATAGACATCATCATAAAAATAATTAATATTAATTAAAAAAAATACTGACAATGAAACATGAAAATGCACAAATTAATAAGTTGCTGGAAGCATTGGATCATGCCCAGCTAGCAAGATAGGTTTTCCAGTCATGTTTTATAGTCGAAAACGGCGCATAAATATGAAGCAATTTTCTAGTTAAGTCATTAAAATAACGTATTATTACATCAACCCTACTGTGTTATTCAAACGCTAATTGAACGTCCGCCTCACTCCGTTCCAACGTTTGACGGCTTCATTATTTTTTTAGGGTAGTCGCCCCTCGTGTGATCGTTCCGCCCACATTTCACGATTGATATAAAGACATCGAAATTAAAGGTTTGGAATTCAGTAAAATAAAATGCAATTGACACAGTTATCATAGTGATGTTACTAAAATATGTGTATATCGATACATTGGCCAAATATTTCAAAGAATAAAATGGATGCCAAATATTTTTCCTAATAGAAAATACTTTTTAACTACTTTGAACAATGCGTCTGTTTTGAAATACTCATACAGCAAATGTTTAAGTACTATTATAGGTTTAACATAATTACTTTTGAATATCGTAAGTAAATGATGAACCAGAATAACTTAATGTTTTTCTTGATAAATTGACAAAAAAATATTTTACAGTGCAATAACTTTGACATTCTTTTAATACCCTGGCAGTCCTGGCATCCTCCCATCTACTAGGAACCTCGGTCAGGGCTAGGTCTGCCGCCGAAGCGGCTGAGCACCGCAAACGGCACAAATATGCAGCCATTGATAGGGGCTACATGTTTGAGATGTTTGTGTTGGAAGAAAACTGTAAGGCCGCACTTTTGAGAAGCTGGCATAGCGCCTTGAGGACGCGACGGGTGACCAAAAGGCTGGTGCGTACCTTGCTCAGCGCATCAGCATTGCTGTTCAGAGCGGCAATGCGGCCAGCCTTCTGGACACCCACCCTACCACTGAGCTCCGAGCTTGAACCCATTTTTATTTGTATTTTTTTTTTGTTTATTAGTTTAATCTTTCCTACCTTAGTTTATATATATATATATATATATATATATATATATTATTATTAATTACTTTTACATACTGTGATAGATTAGAATATAGTGTGATTATTAGTAAAATCCGTTATCTTGCTTCCAAAGAGTAATTTTCCATTACTACAAAATCCGACAGAAACTAAATTTTTCAATAAAAAAAGCCTAAGGAAAGTGTTTATTAGTTTAATAAAACATAAAAGAGGGGTTGGTTAAAGTCGGAATTGTTAAACACTATACTGTGATTTCCTTACTGCCCGATGGTAAACTAAAGAAGCGGGGTGAATATATAAAGGAAGCTTAACCATTTTTCCGTTATCATTTTTCCACAAACACTCCTCAACTGAAGTTCAAAATGATCAAGGCAGTTCTAGAAAGCGTAGAAGATCCAAACAGACCTCTTTTTGGTCCCAACTATTGGCTTAACAACAAAATTGGGCTGCTGCTTCCCAAGATATTTAAACAGAAAATTTGTAAAATTGTAATACACGTGATTGCAACATTTTTTGTATTTTCACAGTACATGGAACTCTTCGTAATACGATCAGATATAGATCTCGTCATAACAAATTTGAAGATTTCTATGCTAAGCACTATTTGTGTCATTAAAGCAAACACTTTTGTATTTTGGCAAGACAATTGGCGTCAAGTCATCGATTACATAACTGATGCTGATAAATTTGAAAGGAATAATCAAGATGACGCTAAAGCTAATATTATCAACTCTTACACAAAGTATTGTCGCCGTGTTACCTACTTCTACTGGGCTTTGGTGTTTACCACTGTCGTCACTACTGTTACAACACCATTAATGAAATATTATTCGTCGCGTGAATTTCGAGAAAGTTTTCTAAACGGAACCGAAGGTTTTCCTCATATCTTCAGCTCGTGGATGCCTTTTGATAAAGAGAACTACCCAGGAAGCTGGATTACTATTTTGTGGCATATCGGAATCTGTGCTTATGGGGCGACTATAGTAGCTGCTTATGATACTAGCGTTATGGTGATTCTAGTATTTTTCGGTGGAAAATTAGATTTACTCCGCATACGATGCAGAGAGATGCGGGGCATTAATGGAGCAGGAATAAGTGTCAAAGAAGCAGATAGAGTGGTTCGACAACTCCACCAAATTCATGTGCTACTTTTAAAGTAAGTTTTTTCTCCGTTTATTACCTATTTACTTTAGTTTTATAAACTGTCAAAAAATGGTTTTATGAAATTAGTATTGATAATTTGGTACCTAAGTATTATGTGTCTTTAATTTAAAAAAGGCATGAGATGCAAACCATTAAAATATTTTATTTTCCATTCAATTTAAGAATATCTTCAATTATTTCCATGATGATTTATATCATATGAAACAGATTCACATTAACGAGGCTTTCCTCTGAGCGATTTGATAAAATGGTGAGATTTCATAAAGAGATAAGTCTAAAGCTTGGAAATAAAACATTTGCCAAGAAAAGGTTCAAACGGAGACTGAAGAGCCTTTTATTAGAAAAGTCACTTAACTTGGTAATAGAATATATTGAAATTATAAAAAAAATCAGATATTGGGATGACTTGTCTGTATACTCTGTATTGATAATCATCACTTGCTTATTTTTATTTATTTTCAGTATCAATATTTGACATTGTCGCTAATTAATTGATAGGTACTTCTGTGGCACCTACTTTTTATTTAATTATTGTTAGTTTTAAGATTTGACATTATTATCATTTAATTAGTTGAGAGATACTTCTCTAGTACCACATTTTTAAATTATTGCATTATTACATTTTGACATCAAAATGACATTGTTATGATTTATTTTCATTAATCCATGAATTATTTTATTATATTAATTTTGGTTTTGACACTTTTGTTCTATGTATACCTGATATTACATGCAGCAAATCTATATTATTGTCCATTTTTACTTTTAGTTATTTTATTGTTCGTTATTATTATAAAACGATCACTATATGAACAGTAGTAGTATAAAAAATATGTTGTTTTCTATGTAACATGGAAATTGAGACAAAATAAATCACGAATTAATAAAAATAATAATGAAACTAATGTTATTGGTGGTTGGTATTAAAATATTATATCTAATTTTTAGAATTTCTATGGAACTATAGCCTCAACTTCATTCCAACAATGAGGTGGTTTTTAACTACAATTTGGCTACTGATTTTAAAATGCAAATGGTACTTAAAGCGGTTCTTCGTGAAAGTTGTTTGAACGAAGTTGCGGCTATAGTTCCACTTGTATCATACATTTAATTAAAACTTAATTGTTCACTTCTCTGAAATAACTATTCGTTTCGTCATAAAACCTATTTTCATGCCGATTTTTGCAAAATTAACTTGCTAACTATGAACTATATCCCTATTCCAGTTTCCTTCGTCTCGTATATGAAAGAAGGTCCATTGCCAACAGTAGGATAGGCTGCTAATATATAAATTATCGAACCATTTTTTCTACTCCTAGACAATGAAGGATGTCTAATATGATTTAGATGATACGAAAAATTACCTGCATATAAAAAAAAATCATTAAAACAGACAAATGTGAATGAAACTTTTTTTGTAATTATCGTCTTAATAGTTTAATTTAAACAAACATATTCTTCAATTATATATAGTATACAATTAAAAAAGCAAAAAGTATAATAACGTGTATGTAAACGTCCTACAAAGTATTGAACATTACATATGCTAGAATTCATTTTTTGGTCAAACTGAAACTTGAATATATATTTGGTTTAGGATATAATGGTGTAGGTACTTTCCCTTCTACATAAAATACTAACCGTTACATCCATGTACATATTTGAATCATGTAAATTCGTTAGGAAACACTTTAATTTATATTCACCGAAAGCAACAACTCAAACTAAAAGAAATGAACGGAACCTCAACCAACTAAAACTGCCATTTTCGAAATTAAAACTTGTAACCAGTAGCCCTCATTATATGACTATCAAAATGTATAATCATCTACCAAATTCTATAAAAAATGAGGTAAACACAAAACTGTTTCACAAACAATTGAAATTGTTTTTAACAAATAAGTGTTTTTATAGTTTAAAAGAATACTTTGATGATGTCTGCAAGTGAATAATGTTACTATGTGTTTTGTTTATTGAATGGTTTTGTCTATACTTACTTATTAATAATTAGCCCTCTGATATTGCTGTGCCCTTGCAGGGTGTCACATGTATACCTTATTTGTAATTCCATCCACGTTTGTAATGTGATATGCAATAAACGATATTATTATTATTATTATTCTTCACCCAAGAGTCAGTTCAAATCAAAGTCAAAACTTATCACTGATTGGCATTTTTGAAATATTCCCCTAACTACAAAATACCACCCCAACTACAAAATTCCTCTAATAGACGATTCTTCTGATCTGACCTTCCAACCCGAGGGGAAACCAGACCTTATTGGGATAAGGCTTGTCAAGTGAGTGGGCAACTTGACTGTTAGAAGTTCTCAAGCCGCCCGGAAGCCTCTAACTTGGCCTCTATTATCAACCAAACACTAAATCATAATAATTAGAAGTTGCTTTCTCTTTAGTGACAAATATAAATAGGTAGGTAACGTAAGATGACCGCCAGCTTATAAACTGTAAAAAAAAACAAACGGTTTCCGTCACAGTTCTGTTAGGTATTCTGTAACACAACTCTTTCCCGTCATAGCTCGCTCGGGTTAGCATCCAAGATTTTTCTACCGTTTTGTCGGAAACACGCTAGACAAAATCTCGATCCACCACCATCATATCATACCCGAGTCCAATTGAATACCCGCCCATTGATTGATATGTATACCCACGCCAAATTACAGCATTCTAGTAGTAACGGTTACTGAGCTAAACCACGAACAGACGGACGGACGGCCATGGCGAAACTATAACGGTTCCTTCTTTACTACGGAACCCTAATTAAAAGCCAGGCAAAATGTGTGTTTTCCATTCCTACTATAACATAACTTTAAAACCCCTATCCTATACTTTGACTTAAAAACCGGCCAAGTGCGAGTCGGACTCGCGCACCGAGGTTTCCGTAAAAAATATTTTTATTATATGATGTAACTAAAAATTTAGGGTATCCGCATTTTTTTCTTTATCTGTGCTAATATAGAGTGCTAAGATTTATCTGTAAGACGTTGCTTTGTACCAAATTTCAAGATTCTAAGTTGACGGAAAGTACCCTGTAGGTTTCGATTCTCTGGAGCGTGTCAAATATTTGCGGAAATTTGCGGCATAAACAGCTGTATCTTTTGATTGCGTTGACTTAGAAGTTTGATTTTTTTCACAGCTCCAAGGGACAGTAGACCTGAGTATTTGATATAAATTCCAGCTTGATACCTATACGTGTTCCTGAGAAAACCGGTCTTGACAGACAGACAAACAGACGGGCAAAAAAGTGATCCTATAATGCAAATGGTTCCGTTTTTTCCTTTCGAGGTTCGGAACCCTAAAAAAGGTCGCTTCGGAGATAAAGGGGGGAGGTAAGGGGGATGACCATTTTTTGCCTATTTTCTTTAATAACTTCAAAATTATTCATCTCATTATTTAAAAAATATATACAATATATTTGAGCCACAATATCCGGTTCTGCACCACCCGCATCCAGCGGACTGCCGCGATCGGTCAAAACTGGTCATTGTGGCACTCTTTGGGGGAGGTCTAAGCCCAGCAGTGGACGTCCTTTGGCTCGTATGATAATGATGATGATGATGCTAAATTTGAGATTCTTACAACGAGCCCTTATATTTGACGTTCATTTATTAATTAACTTTTATTAATTTCATTTATTAACGTTCCGTGTCCGTCTTTGGGTCACCGATTTACGTATTGAAATAAATGAACTTTATTCTGCAAGTAGGCAATAGCACTTTTACACTCCAAAATCTATTATCGTTTCTGAAAAGACCACTGCTGAGAAGAAACGCTGAAACAAACTCGAAAGTCAGTCATTTTCTCCTTCAAATATGGTTATTACAATGATAATACCTAACCTACTTGAAATAAGTAAATCTGAGTATGGATACAAAAAGAGGAAAAATATTTACAATGCCTAGTTCAACAAGACAATATGTCGAAACTGTGTTACCAAATTGGTGATAGGCAATAATGGAAATAAGAGATACAATCATGGAAATTACTTTCAATAGACAATAACTTAAATCGTTTGATATGCTTTCTAGCAAGAACTGTTTTAAGTAATTTCCTAGAAGTGGTGTACAATGAAAATATACGTAATTGAATATTAATGCTACTTAGGTCTCTGGCACTTTCTGGTTTGGGCGATGCATTTCTGACAGTTAGATAGTCCTCAACCTTGTAATAAGCCTTTGACATCAATGATTTTTTCAAGTATTTTGTTAGGGCTGGTAAGGGCAAATAAGAAATTTGATCAGTTAATTTGTTAAAAACGTATACATTGAACGAAAAAATACTTTTATGATGCGATTATATATTATATAGCGAACACAAAACTTTTTAGTGGCAAATTTATTCTTATTTCTAGTTTTAAAATTATGGATATCAGGATATTTTAACCAGACACTTTTTGTGACTTTCAGGGCGATTGTCTCCTTATCTACGATATCCAAATATATTCACTTAAACATTTTCTTGTAATAGCTTTCATTCGTTTTTAATAACTTATCAATTGACGTGCCACATGTTCAACTGCATAAAAAACTTTTTAAATTTTGTATAGTAGTGCACCTATAAATTTATTTTTAGCCATTTGGGTACATAACTGTGTGGTGGATATAATACACCTACATTTACATTTTTATTTTTATACACTTTAGTTTTTGTGTAAAATGCTTGTGGCATACGGACAGACAGACAGACGGATATGACGAAACTACAATACCCTTACAGGGTGTCATGTTGTATTCTTAATTTAACAGTTATTTAAGACCTGCTCTATGCCAAAAACAAAGTTATTATTACAAGGGTTCCGTTGTTGCCATTTTGGCTATGATAACCTATAACATAACGCATCCGTATTACATGTATTTCGCTAGATTCTGGATCTGTCGAACTAGCTGTCACAAATTTCATGGATCGACGTTTTTTTTTAAATACCGCTGTTTTAATTAAGTATAGGTACTCATAACCATCACGCATGCATGTACATCATTTGTTTGACTTACATTTATGATCTAACTCACGTATTGGTTTATATATCTATACGAAGTACAACAAAGTTTCCTCTAACAATGTATCGATATTTTCCCAACAGCTGGCAACCGCACTACTTAAGCTCCACTCGTTTGTTCACTTATCTACAAAACAATAATTAGGTAACGCCCCTAACTCCGTTAAGCATGAAAGAATTTGAAACTTTTTTATACTTAAGTAATTTTATATTAACCATTAGTGTCTGCTAAGTGTTAACAGTAATTTTAAATTTCAAATCCAAGTGATAAGTTGTAAAATTTTGTACTCCGAGCAGAACTCGAACCTGCGACAACTGACACTCGTGGCTAACCGCTCCAGCCTCCTAAGATATCTGAAAAATCAAGCTCGGAACGAAACTTTCACTAGTTCTCTCTTACAACGCCTTGGGGAGGCGCACAGAGACATCTGCCTAGAAGAATCAGGCTTCTATTAACGGCACCAACATCTCAATTTATATTGACAAATCGTCAGTAATGATGCGCCATCTTATAGTAAAGTAATTTCCTTTTAATATTTTCAGGCACTCCAGATTGTTCAATTCTGTTTTGTCTCCTGTAATGTTCTTCTACGTGGTGATGTGTTCACTATTGATCTGCGCCAGCGCCTATCAACTCACCGTATGTTTATTCTGAATTAAAAATCAACTGTAATTTTTGAAACTGTATACATAATATAATAAGTTAGTCAATTGAATTACTTCCCTTGACTCTTTTGGTAAAAGTAAAGTTTTTTTTTCAGTCTGCAACAAATATAACGCAAAGGCTTTTTATCGCCGAGTATCTGGTTTTTGGCGTTGCACAGCTGTTTATGTTTTGTTGGCATAGCAATGATGTTATTCATAAGGTAAGTAATTACTTAAAATAAGTTTAGTTAAAAATCTTCACATCGTTAATCTAACTGCATTTTTTATGGTTGCTTTCATTTTATCGGCATTTACTGTATTTGATACAAACTTTGTAAATATCTGGGTTTGTTAGTTTTACTATTCTTGCATATTTTATTAGCCTAATAAACTTATTTTGCAATGTGGCGCTATCTCTAAGTTTCAAAATTATTTTGCAATGTTGCGCTATCTCTAAGTTTCATTAATTCATAGAATCTGTCTAGACTACTATTTTTTATAAAAAAATATATGAATTTATCCTATTGTGAATTTAACTACATAATATTTTTTTTAATTTTGACATATATCTATAATTCAATACTTATTTTAAATAATAATGATAATAGCATCAATAAATTGCTCTATATAATTAACTTAATAAAATATTATAACTGACGATTCGAAAGTGCTTCTTGTTATCCCTATTTGAATAAAGAATGTTTTGACTATAAAAAACATTAGGTTAGATTTTCATTTTCATTTTCTAGAATGCTCAGCCAGTTAACAGCGTAAGGTGTCACTTTTATATGTATAAAGGACCTCCCGATTCGCCATTGTAGCACCGTTTTAATGATTAAATTAAAGATAAATATAATTTATTTGTAATTATTACATAGATTTTGTTCTTTCAGAGTAATCAAGTAACGTTTGGGCCATACGAAAGCGACTGGTATTCAGCCAACCTTCAACAACGAAACAATGTGCTGATTCTGCAGGGGCAGATGCAAATCGTGCATATTTATACCGCGGGACCTTTCACTAACCTCACGCTACCCACATTTGTTTCTGTACGTTATTTTTTCTTAACCAATTATTTAACAACCGTGATTAAATTAGGCATATTTAACAAATATTTTTTCAATAATTAATCAATGGTAAATGGCACCTCCCCAATTAATGTCTTGTTTTATTTCAATTTAATTCTTTAAAAGCATTATTTCCTCATTAAAGCAACGAGAACAACATTAATTAATAATATCGCATTAGCCTCCGGGTATTAAGTTTTCTTTTTAAAACAATTGGTGTCGACTACAATAGGTATGACATTTTGAGATAGTCCTCATACCTTATTACGAGACGGATATGGAAATACAATTTAATTCTCAACACTTGTCGTATGTACGAAGGTTCTTTGAAATGTGAAATCTTAGGGAAAAGGCGCGAAGTAAGCTAATATTAGATTGGCCGCCTAATAAATATACAATAGCCACAAGTTACATATTGTGGACATGTCATACTGGTCTCTAGACGTAAAATCAATTGTACTGCATGTTTTCTTTTCAGTTTTTGTATAAATCAGGGCTCGGAACCGGTTCTCAAAATCCTGAAATAGCCAAATATTTTTAATTAGTTTATGCTCTTTGTAGGACTCAATAATGTATTTGGGTTATTACTTCATATTGTTAGATTGCCTGATTAAACATGAAATAGTAGACGAAAGAACGATAAGAACTAAAAAAATACCGGTATTTTTCTATGGACAGAATACCGGTTCCGAGCCCTGGTATAAATATACAATAGCCACAAGTTACGTATTGTGGACATGTCATACCGGTCGCTAAACGTAAATGCAGTAAAATCAATTTTACTGCATTGAAATGTATGCCACAGAGTTTTAACTTGAATTATATTTTCTTTTCAGATTTTGAAAGGCGCTTACAGTTATTACACATTACTGAATAAAAAATGAATTTGTAATCAATAAGCATTGTTACTCGTGTAGTTAATTTTTCATTTAAGTCAATTTATTTAAAATAAATAGCTGATCAGATCGTAATGAGTGCTAATTTTATTATATAAGTAATAGTTTTTGTATTCGTATGTGGTTCGTAGTTACTTTGTCGTTATTATTTTTATGTTACGACCGTTTCGCACTAAATTGACTCTTGTAATTAGAACAGTCTAAGTACTGGAAGTACCTCATAGGAATCCCACAATAAAATGGTAGTAGGCTGAATAGAAGTTTATGATTTTGTCCTCACTTTTAAGTATCACACAGGAATCATGATGAGGAACAGCAAAAGTAGATGATCATATATTATTAGTACCTTGTCACTTTCACAACTTTAACGTAGGATTTGACGCAGTATTGTTACGTTAGTGCACAGACATCAGAGAAAAGCAGACTCGCAGTATTAAGCCAGCCCGGCTAGTATGATAGCTTATACCGTCACGTTTTATGTGAAGTTTCAGTACATTTTGGCCATATAACGTGACGGTATAAGGCTATAAGCTATCATACTAGCCGGGCAGGTGATTTTTCATATAGTTGTCTCGTTTAGTTCTTATGGTGCACCAAAATGAGTTAGAATGCGACAAATAGTACGATCATTTTCGGCTGTTAACGAATTGTCTCCATTTGAAAGCACACCAGGATGTTAAATCCCATATAAACTTAACACACTACAACGTTGGTTCAGTAAAATTTTCAGTTATGAAGACGGATACACCGACAGATGAAGACCTGTCAGATGTCACTTGTCTGTCTCTCTCAAACTTACTGATTTGTGGATTAGTGTCCAACGTATATGAGCGGATCAGCCCGGCTAGTATGATAGCTTATACCGTCACGTTTTATGTGACGTTTCAGTACATTTTGGCCATATAACGTGACGGTATAAGCTATCATACTAGCCGGGCGTGCGTTAGTGTAACAAAGCACTAAAATGATCAGCTACATTTGTTGTTGACTGAACAACTTTATATTTATAATCACTCTGTGACTGTATATTCCGAAGCTAACATGAAGAATAATAATAATTATTAAAAATTAAATTTCGTTTAAGGTAACTCCATTAAAATTTCAAGTAAAAAACAGCAATTTTAGTTTTATTTATAAAGCTCCATTTACCGGTTCTTAACCGGTGTTTTAAAGTGACCATGGTCAGCACTAGCGGCCTCCCGCCGTCCAAAAAAAAGTATCTTTCCTCCTTCTCACTCCTTTGTGGAATCAAATAATTTCCCTTAATTTTAGTGCCCTCGCCACTTTTGTATATCAAAATAGGCTATTAATTAGATAAACAAAAGTTATCTTAAATTGGAGTGTCGGTGAGTGATATACTGTAGACGGTGTTATAGAAACAACACGTTTCGTTACCCGGAAGAGTTCAATAAACTTCGTATGTCAGTGCGTGAAGAAGGCTGGGTCTCAACCGGAATATAAATGTCATTCTATATTTTATGTACGACTTTTAGAAGTGATTTTTACACGAATCATTCATGAACTTGTATTTTTGCTATGGAAAATCAAAACTTGCAAGAACGGACAGTGCCAATTCAGTATGTTCGTGGTTCGAGAGCGTTCAGACAATTTAAAAATCCACCTCAGCCACATATGTGTATTCAAGATACTATACGGGATACTTCTGAGAAACTGTTCATAAATGTGCTGGGATGGCAGAAGATCGCGAACCCGAAGCAATATTCGGACCCTATACCTCTTTACGGAGGAATGCAGGTTGGTATGAAACTCTGTTCCCATTTTATACACTATTTCGGGTCATGAGGCCAAGATCAAGTGGTTGTCATTGTTGATTGCTGTAAATTGTGATTGTGTAGCATTTATTTATTTGTGATGTCAGCAGTTTCTGCACAGCAAGTTAAGCATTTTTAATGAATGTTTTAGTTCAGTTATGGATGTTTATCTGTCATATCAGATTTTTATGTAGATTCATTTTTGGCAATGCCACATTATCTTGTCTACTAAACACATTGAAATGCTGAACTTGTAGAATTCCTTTACCATTTTATAAACATACTGCAAGAATATAATTAGGTATATTATCAGGCAAATACCTATCTAATCAGTAGTTTTAACAATGCTGAAGTTCATAATTGTCATGTTAGTTTTGGGGAATGGGGAACAAGTAGTGCTACATCAGGTGTCAGATAATCTTTTTAGGCTAATTGTTGTGGCAAACCTTTCTAATAGTCTTGGTCTCCCTTTCTTTGGTCTGCCTAAAAATGAGTGGCGCAACCCATCCTAAATTATGTTCTTTAGTTGGCTTTATGACACATCGGGATAAAGAATCTTTATTTATCTCAAAAGAACATTACACTTCATGAGACTTAGTATAATAACATGTGTAATATTGGTAGCGGACAGAGCAAGCCGGTCATATACTAAATTGAACAAGAGCAACAGAGAGGGATATATCATTTGTCTTCCTTGTGATAGTTCTGCTTTTCTGTATTCGCCGCAATGTCATGTCAAATAGTTTGAGGCAAATAAAGAAGTACCCGCCCAAATTGAATATGTTGTTCATGGAGAGCCACCAGATGTTTAAGGCCAGTTCTCAATTTAGCTGCCTAAGAGCTTTTCTGTACCTCTCGGTGAAACTTCTAGATTTCTGTAGAAATCTTCACTCTGAGATTGCAGCCTTCTAAACGTCTTCACTAAACACATGATTTAAGAATCACAATTACACAGGTGCCACAGGGCTGCGGACCCAACAGCACCAGGCCTCCACTACTGGTGTTTGCTGTGATGGTTAATCCAGATATCTTGAAAGCCAACGGGAAGAATGCTGCCAATCCTAGTGTAAGTTGCAGGCGTCCATAGGGTGCGGTGACCGCTTACCATCAGGCGGGCCGTACGCTTGTTTGCCACTGACGTGGTATAAAAAAAAAAGTTATTTATAATACCATATGAACAACCTCCAGTCAATTGATGTCAGAACAAGTTACTTAAAATTCATTGATCAATTATTGTTTATTGATTTAAAAAAAAATTGTCGGCCTGTTTAGCCTAGCTGGTAGTGTCACTGCCTCCGAAGCTAAAGGTCTGGGGTACGAATCCCGGTAAGGGCATTTGTTTCTGTGGTGAGCACAGACATTTGTTCCTGAGACTTGGATGTTTTCTATGTATTTAAATATATCGTTGTCTAGTACCCATAACACAAACCCTATTGAGCTTACTATGGGACTAGTTCGATTTGTGTAAAAATTGTCCCTTAATATTTATTTATTATTTATTTATTATTAATAATTATGTTAAAACTATACCAAATTTAAATTCATTTTCAAATTTGATTCTTTATATGCGATAAAAGCATGGAATCAGTCATTAGAAGTAAAACTATATTCCTTTGGTATACTTCAAAAGGATTTTCACATACATTCTTTATGGGAACAGCAAAGGAATATTGTTCTAGAGACAGCTGTGGTAAACCAGCATACAGCCTGCTTGATGAAAAGTACTGTGGCAATTCCAGAAGAATCACAGGCATATTGCCAACCCTTTATTGAATTCAAAATTATTTTTCTCAAACATGCAATGAAATATAGATGTTATGTTGCTGCAAAGTATGACGTTTGAGGTGTGGCTGGGACAAGAGGTTGTTAATGGAATTTCATACAAATGTTGCAGGCCTAGGCCGGCAAAGTCCTCTTATTTAATTTCCATTCCACATAAATTTGTGGCACAGGCATCATGACATTCTGCCACTATGCGTATTAAAAATAAAACTTTGATTTTTGTTGTTTGTTTCATTGCGGCGGGAAATATGGGACTGCATACAAATGCAATATAGACACCATAGAATAGACAAGTGATTATAATTATAACTGGTGGGAGAATCAAAATGGACTTTCATACATTATTATACAATTGTTTCCTGCCCATATCCTGCCACCACATCAATTTATAATTTAAATAAAATGATTTTGCTGCCCTAGAAAAATATTTGTTTGCGACGTTACATAATTAGGTCATAAAATTCTCGAATCTTTAATATATCGACTCAGCGCATGCTCAGGACATCTTTCTTATTAAACTGCAAATATACAACTTTAAAACACATAACACTCATACTTTCCTTATTTATATAATTGCACATAACAAACGTTATTAATATTATAAATAAGTTTCTGTCAATCATTTCATTTTTGATACAAGCTTTTATTGCTGACTGTACCTTTTTACCCGACTGCGCCAGAACGAGGTATGTTTTTCGAGTATAATTGTTCGGCATGCTCTGCGGCCTGAACGGCTCGATGGATTTTAGTTTGAGATGTATTGTTAGATTCATATTTACTGTGAGAGTGAGTAGAGTGACACTGGGTATACAATATATAAAAAAAAAATGGCGAATTTCTAGCGCCAAATTCAAATGTTTGGCACACTCTGCAGCCTGAACGGCTCATTCGCATTAATTGTGTGGTGTGTAAATGATGGTAGTTTATTGGTATTGAACTCCAAAAGCAGTCTGTTTTTTTAAAAATATTTTAAAATCTCTTGTTTCCACAGTTGTTATACATATCAAATAATTAGACGTTTGGAATGAGTCGAAACCCGACGGGTTTATCTTGAGTGTTTTACGAGTTTCTATGGCTACCTTATGTCTCCATCATCAGAACAGCAGGTGGTACCATAACATTGCAGTATTACAGAACTTACATAAGTATGCCAAAGTACAGCTCAATCAGATACTGGCATGTAGCTGAAAAAATTATGACAAAATTATGACATACGAACAATCCAAGTTAATTCCTATGATTCTCTACCAGTCAACTTAAGAGACCGCATGAAGCTCGGTTCTCCATACAAACGTAGTTTCGCTCTTTAAAACGCCATGCTGGAATAACATGAAACTTTGTATACACAATGGGATCCAGCATATTCAGGCCGGAAATTAGTTTCTGTTGCTTGAAATTATAATGGATAAAAGATACAGTGATCATACAAGACCTAAGAAACTCAAAACTGTATTTTTTTCTTTACAATTTTTAGCAACAAAAACTAATTTCTGGCTTAGATATAGCGGATCCCATTGTGCATACGAACTTTCATGTTATTTCAGCACGGCGTTTTAAAATGAGAACGAAAATACGTTTTCTCAAACATGCAATGAAATATTGATGTTATGTTCCTTATAATGTGGCTGTGAAGTATGACGTTTCAGGTGCGGCTAGGACAAGAGGTCGTTAATGCAATTTCATACAAATATTGCAGGCCTAGGCCGGCAAAGTCCTCTTTTTTAATTTCCATTCCACTTAAATTTGTGGCACAGGCATCATGACATTCTGCCACTATGCGTATTAAAAATAAAACTTTGATTTTTTTGTTGTTTATTTCATTGCATGTTTGATAAAAGCACTATACATACCTCGGCGGGAAATATGGGGTTGCCCGCCTGAGACCTATCCGACCTCGCTTCGCTAGGCCGTCTATATGTCTTCGGCCGGCAACCCCTTTCGTCCCGGCCTCTGTAGTAATGTACTATTGTATGGAGAATTGAATTCAGCCGAGCGTGCGGCGAGTGCGGGGGACCTTAAAGCAAAGCAGAAAAATTGATTTCAGGACAGAGAAGCTCTGGTAAGCCTGTTGTGTGACTTTGTGGAGGCCATGAATCCAGGGTTGGCGCTAGCCCGGAATCCCATCATCCTAAAGGTACGTGAAGAGGAATTTAGGCATTATTAATGGCGGCCTGTTTAGCCTAGTTGGTAGTGACACTGCCTCCGAAGCTTGAGGTCCCGGGTTCGAATCCCGGCCAGGGCATTATTTGTGCATTTAGCACGGATTTTGTTCTCGGGTCTTGGATGTTCTCTATGTATTTAAGTATGTATTTATCTACATAAGTATGTATATCATCGTCTAGTACCCATAGTACAAGCTTTGCTTAGTTTGGGACTAGGTTGATTTGTGTAAGATTGTCCCCCAATATTTAATAATCCTTATTTCCAATCCTCGCGGTTCTGAAAGCAGTTGAAGTTTACTATTTATTTAATTAACAATACTAGCTTTTGCCTGCGACTCCATCCGCGTGCAACTCGTTATATTATAGAAATAATTGCTATTAAATTGTTGTAGGTGCAGGCTTGACTATCGCTCGCCCATACAAACTTTAACCCCATTTTTCACGCCCGAAGGAATAATTTTCGAAATAACAACTATCCTATGTCCTTTCCCGGAACTTACCACCATATCAGCCCTAGGACGTCCACTGCTGGACATAGGCCTCCCCCAATTTCATGGGGGGTAAATGCCATAATCGCCACGCTTGGCATGCGGGTCGGCTTTCCCGGAACTCAAACAATCTATATACCAAATTTCATCTAAATCGGTTTAGCGGTTTAAGCGCGCGTGAAGAGGTAACAGACAGACAGACAGACTTTCGCATTTATAATATTAATATTGAAGTACAATAAATTAGTAAAAAATTCGCAATTTTAGTATTTTTTGAAGTTACACATGCTTTGCTCTCGAAAAGTTTCATGTGGTGAAGTGAAGATGATGTAACCGGAACTGCCCACCGGAAGTCCTAAAGATTTTTTCACAGATAGTGACAGGATATCTGACCAACATAGTTAATCGATTACTTATTAATCGATTAATTACCAAGTAAATTGATGGCGGTTTTTAGTGCTCCGTACCCAAAGGGTAAAACGGGACCCTATTACTCCGCTGTCCGTCCGTCTGTCCGTCTGTCTGTCTGTCTCTCCGTCTGTCACCAGGCTGTATCTCATGAACCGTGATAGTTAGACAGTTGAGATTTTCACAGATGATGTATTTCGATAACAAATACTAAAAACCAAATAAAATAAATATTTAATGGAGCTCCCATACAAAAAAACTTTCAAAAAGTTGCTCGTTGTGTTCATCAGGTGCTGGGTCTCAAAATGTATGGGAAAAATAAAATCCGGACTCGGACTTGCACAAAATTCTTCTTGATATGATTTATTACTGATAAGCAGGGGTCGGACTTCCCGTAGCACTTTTGAGCTGTCATAGGGACTTCTCATTTATCGACTTCCGATATACAAATATATATCGATAAATACAGAATATTAAAAGTGTAAAGTAAACAACGGGCAGTCTTATCGTGAATGAGCGATCTCTTCGAGATAACCTTTAGATGCCAACTTTTTGGAAATTTTAAATAGGAATTATTATAATAATATTTTATTGTTCCTTATAAATAATTTGTGGATTTCTTATTACGAGGCTTTAATTTTAGACGTTTTTTCAAAACAAGAATTGCCATCGTACTTAATGGCATCATGTTATGTAGGTACAAGCTATCAATCTGATGACCTTTGATTAGTAGTTTTATAGACATATGCAAACAAACAAACACAAACACTGAACTGAACTAATTAAATCTGAAATTGTTAACTATATAATAATATATTGCATATCTCTGTAATACCGCGATAAGACCGCCAGTTGTCCACTTTGGACCTGTTCTCGCAGACGGAACCGATATTCCTGGCTGCAGCCGCACGCTATCTTGAATCAAACTCCACTCCCACTACTATTCAATAATATATGTAGCATTGTATTAGTAATAAGTACCTAATTGTAACCTACAACTTGCATGTTTGGTTTATCTGTCAATGTAAGTTGGTTAGTAAATAAATAAGTTGTTTACCTCTTCTGTTAATCTTCATCAACATGTTGTGTTCTATAATGTATCGATATAATATGTAGATCGTAAGTCGATAAATGAGAAGTCCCTATGACAGCTCAGAAGTGCTGCGAGAATTCCGACCCCTGCTGATAAAAATAATAATTAAATAAATTAAAAAAAGGTTATAATAAAGTGTCTAATGTTGTACTTATAGATAATAGTACGGAACCCTTCGTGCGCGAATCCGACTCGCACTTGGCCGGTTTTTTTTATAAATCAGCTTGTAATAAATAAATGTCTTTTTCAGGACCGGGACCTGGCGGGCGAACTGAAAGACGTGTGGCTGGCAGTACAGAACAAGAGAGAACGAGAAAAAGGCAGCCAGGAAGTCATGTATAAGGTTCTAACTCTTCTAAGCTGGGAACATTCCCAATTTTGTCAAAGATCATTTAAGGGTCCCGTTCGTCAGAACTCGATTCTCAATACAAACGTAGTTTCGTTCTCATTTTAAAACACCGTGCTGAAATAACATGAAGCTTTGTATACACAATGTGATCCGCCATATCTAGGTCGGATGCTGCTGCCCATTTCACGGTGTTCTTGGTCGTAGTTTTAGGCCATACCCGGGTCCAAGTTGGTCCCATACAACCATTTGTGACGTTCCACAGACAAAGGTACCTTATGGCGGTAGCGATAAGGGACCTTAAGGGCCGTCCACATATTACGTCACGCTTTTTTCCTATCCCTTTAACATGTACTGTCACGTTCAGGAACCCCCCCCCCTCCATAGCTGTGACGTAATATGTGGATGGCGCCTTTTGGCGCAAGGTGGATTATCGCTACCGCCATAAGGTACCTTTGTCCGTGGAACGTCACATTTAACCCCTTTAAGAACTGGTTCGAATGGCGTCGTTATACAGGGTGATTTTGGGGTCGTGATCCGAAATTATTGTACATAGTCAAAAATTCAAAGTAGACAACATCACAGTCGGTATGAAGGTTTATAACTCAAATAATTTTCTTTTTTTACAAATTTTAATGGAAAATAATACTTTTTCATACAACTTGGTCACCCTATCCCACTGTCAACTCGCCATACCATCCGTCAAAGAGAGTAGGGTAACCATGTTTTTTGTGAGTTTGTATTTTTCTCATCAAAATAAATTAAAAATTAAATGCGTTTGTTTCGTGTCACTACAATTTTTTTGAAATGGCTAACAGATACCAAGTCTAAAAACTGGTTCTTGATCCACTACCCCGAAATCACCCTGTATATACTAGCCTATTTCTTCGCAGATGTTCCAGATGACGGAGTTTCCTTTACGGCAATAACTTACCATTAATTCCAGGTGTACGACATAGACGGTATAGGAAACGAGGAACCGGAAGATTCCCGGGACACGGGCAAGACGCCAGTCAAATCGTCGAAGCAGATTCTGCTCAATGCGGGCCAGAAGTCGGAGTTCGATTCCGGCATGAACAACTGTCAGATCAACCAGAACCAGTTCAGTAGTACTGACAATACTACTTACTGTACACCAGGTATTTTACGAGTAGCAATAGTAGGCTTCGCGTCGCGGGTGATCGCATCAGAAATGAGGCCATCCGCAGTAGAACCAAAATAACCGTTACAGCCCTCCGAATCGCAACATTTAAGTGGCAGTGGGCGGGGCACATTGCATGTAGAACTGATGGCCGTTGGGGCAGAAAGGTTGTCGAGTGGCGACCACGTACTGGAAGGCGCAGCGTGGGTAGGCCCCCACAAGGTGGACGGGACTGGATGCGGGTGGCGCAGGACCGGCACTCTTTAGGGGAGGCCTATGTCCAGCAGTGGGCGTCCATAGGCTGATATGATGATGACGAATAGTAGGCATGTGTCTACATTTTTAGTTCATTAGAGAGATTGTCAAAAATAACTGAAACACTTTGGCACTGCGTCTATCTGGTATTTTCTTCCGTCGTCTGTATTCCAGGAAACAAAGACCAATGGAGAGGACTACGTTGGGAGTTTCTCTTTGTACTATATTTATCTTAAACTTATTTTTTTTAAATTTAAGTTCAAGGATATCAATGTCTGTAAAAATATGCATTACGAACCCCATTTTATGTTCCTTAATTCTAAATTTATTTTGTAACTCTCGCTTGCTTGGTTTAGCTAAAATAACAGTTTAAAAATTACCTTGATTTTTTGACATTTTCGCGATTAAGTCTGAAACAAAAGAAGATCGAAGGCTGATATTACGCATACAGTGTTCTCAGGTCCTGCCACTACTGCACCTCAAATTACATCCAAATCCCTTGCGGGGGCCACTCTTGTTAGCTTAGCCTGCTAGACCCTTTACAATTACAATTTACAAGTGACACAATTAACCTGGTCAAATTCCTCTAATTCGAACCAAGCGCTTTGCATCTTCTTTTATAATGCGCACTTCTAAGGTTTGGAATTCTCTGCCGGCGTCTGTATTTCCGAGTTCATATAACCTGGACCTTTTTAAGGCACGAGTGAATAGGCATCTTCTGGGTGAGCTCGCTTCATCGTCGGCCTCATCTTTGCCCCCTGGCTAGATGCTGGCCAAGAGCAATCCCATTTTTAATTAAAAAAAAAAAAGTAAATTTTAAGGAATTTGTACCATTTGGTACCACATACTATTAGCCTAAGATACTACATTTTTGTTGGCTTGTACTCTTGTCGAGGTTTTCCCGAGGGACTACAGTATGGGGTTCTTAAGTAGTGTAAGCATGGGGCAATTCGCGACTGTCTTCCAGGCGGAGACATATGCCATAGTTGCCTGTGCACAGGAGAATATAGACAGACGAACCAAAGGAGAGACTATCTATATACTCAGTGACAGTCAAGCAGCCCTCAAGGCGCTTACAGCGCCGAGAGTGGACTCTAGACTAGTTTACAATGGCGTACAAGCTTTGAATAAGCTTGGAAGGCATAACAAAGTGCAACTAGTATGGATACCAGGGCACGAGGGGTTCATCGGCAACGAAAAAGCAGATGAACTGGCAAGAATGGGATCTACAGGCCATTTTGTAGGTCCAGAACCGTTTGTGGGACTCTCGCAGAGAACCATAACATCGGCCTTAAAGGATTACGCCAAAGCCAAACACCAACAGGAGTCGAGGATTGAGGCGGGCTTAAGGCACTCAAAGCTCTTCATCGAAGGAGTGGACCCAAGCTGGACCAAGAAGCTTTGGAAATTCAGCAGAAAGCAACTTAGAATTATAACTGGGGTGTTTACAGGTCACTTCGGGGTCAAGGATCTCTTGACCAAGATGGGACTATCAGACAACATAGACTGTAGAATGTGTGGCGAGGATGACGAGACAATGGAACACTTATTGTGTGAATGTCACGCCCGTGCCAGACAAAGAATGAATGACTTTGGTAATGGCTATCCAGAACCAAAGGAATTCAGAGTACTCCCGCTGAGCTCCATCATCCGGTTTGTGGAAATGTTGGAGAGCAGCTTGGAGTAACTATAAAGGAGGGGGCAATTGCACAAAAGATCCCATTGGGTCGAAGTGCATCCGCATTTCATTTCATTTCATTTCATTTCATTCATTTCATTTCATTTTTAAAGGGTCGGCAACGCGCATGTGACACCTCTGGAGTTGCAGGCGTCCATACTTTGGTGATCGCTTATCATCAGGCGGGCCGTATGCTTGTTTGCCATCGAAGTTGTATAAAAAAACTTGTAAAGTATTATGATTTTAGGTACCTGGAGTTATTCATTTTGATCGCTTGTTTGTTTTACTCACTTCAAACCTTATATGCTATAGTGTACTCCTTTCCATTTCAGTATACGGACAGATAGTCTCAAGCCGAGAAAACCACAATCAAATCAACGACATACAGCAGAAACTGTCATCCAACGAGACGAAACCTTCAACATCCTTCCGCAAAGACTGGAACACAGTCCACGGGAAGACCCCGGAAGGATGGGACGAGTTCTCCAAAAGGAACATATCCACGATCAAGAGCGGGGAACCGAAGAAGGCGGAGAAGAAAATCAACGGGAAACACTACGATTTCTTCCCTGTATTCGACAATAAGGAAGATCCCGTCTCTGAAGAAGTAAACATCGGTGAAGGTATTATAGACACAATGCAGAAGTTAGTTCTGCGTGCGACTGATAACAAAATTTGTGATAATAATACAAGTGCTCTCAGCTCGGTAGGAACGTAATTAGCTTTTTACAATTAGGCCGTTCGTAGGGGAACTAGTCAGGTTTTTATGTCTACCGGTTTTAGCAAAGGGTTTACTGGCAATTTTGAAAAGGATCTTACAAATATTTATAAAAAGGTTTATTATTTTATTAAATTTGAATGCCAAGAACGACTAAAGGCGTCGCGTGTTGTCGTGCCCACGGCACCAATAACGACTATAGGTGTTGAAATTAAGTCAAAGTCGCCTTCTTGCTTTGAAATTCATCATCGTCAGTCGATAGACGTCCACTGTTGGACATATGCTTTCAAATTAACTAATTAATTAATTATTATTTATTATTAATTAAAGGGCTACCCGGGAGAATCAACCGATTTTAGTGCATTTTGCGTTCCACGTACTACATTTTTTGGGTACTACTTATATCAACAAGATAACTACAACCTGCATTTATCACCTTTTCAGTAATTGGATCTGCGTATTTTTTTTATTTTCTTAATAGTTTTCGAGAATAGTACAAAGAATTGGTTTTTTGTCGTAAAAATTACAAAGTTTGATGGAGTATATCTTGGTTTCAGTGACTGGTTGAGGTAAAGTGATATAGTGTTTCGTTAAAGTGGCACTGAAATTAATTTCGTGTGCTCTGCCTGACCTATATGACTAACCCAATCTATTAACATTTTGTCTTGTTTGATTAAGAAAGTGAATGTAACGACGATCGTTGCGTTTGATTCACATCGTGTGTGTAACAGCATTAGGAAAGAACAAGACAGTATTATCACGTTATGGTATTTATTGAAAGTTCTATCTTTTGTCTGTGTAATAACTAATGACCAAATAAAATGTATCTTGAGATTAGAAGAGTGAGAATCAACCAGGGTTCGAAATTATGAAGATAATTAAGGTCTGTAATAATTATCCCATCAAAAACATTCTGTAAAAAACTACCCAAGTCGCGATGGAGCTGCTTGTTTATCTCTAAAAAGTAATGAAATCTAGACAAAGTCGTGTCAAGTCTAAGGTTACTTACTTCGATTTCTTTTTTATTTATGGTTAATGTTGTGTGACTTGGCCGTTGATTTATACCCACTAACGTATAAAGAATGTTCAAATTATATTCTCAACGAACATTCATACTACGTAATCCTCTGTGTACAGATGTGTTGAACATTCACCTTTATATGTGTGAGATATTTTGTAGTACCAAGTCTCAGGCATTCTTATTATTATTTATTTGCTAACTAAATAAATTTCTGCAACTTGGCAATCATACAACTTTATTGCATTTAATAATAATAATTATTATTATTACTGCATTTATGGATACCTAAAACTATGTAGTATTGTGTAATTGCCAAGTCACAAAATTTTATTCAGCTCCAGCTCCATCGCGACTTGGCTAGTTTTTTACAGAATGTTTTTGATGGGATTTCACTTCTTTTTGTTGAAACGTGGGCTTATTGATTTATTTTATTAGATTTTCTTTTTGACACAGTTTTTTTTATTATTACAAATCTTTATTTTCTTTTTTTCCGGTTCTGATTCTTGTACAGTAGCAACGTTTTTTCGTATTGCTCATTCACGTTCATTATTTTTCTCAAACATGCAATGAAATATTGATGTTATGTTCCTTATAATAGGCTGCGAAGTATGACGTTTCAGGTGCGGCTAGGACAAGAGGTCGTTAATGGAATTTCATACAAATCTTGCAGGCCTAGGCCGGCAAAGTCCTCTTTTTTAATTCCATTCCACATAAATTTGTGGCACAGGCGTCATGACATTCTGCCACTATGCGTATTAAAAATAAAATTTTGTTTTTTTTTTGTTGTTTATTTCATTGCATGTTTAAGAAAAGCACTATACATACCTCGGCGGGAAATTCGGGGTTGCCCGCCTTAGACCTATCCGGCCTATATGTCTTCGGCCGGCAACCCCTTTCGTCCCGGCCTCTGTAGTAATGTACTATATTCTTTTAGACGATTTAATTTCTGAATGATCGGCGCGGTATTAACGCCTAAGCCGGATGTATTCGGTGATCGCTGAAACTTGAGCTTTTATACTCTTGAAGTCAACATTTATGAGGTGCACCCCATGAAGATTGGTTACTCGTGAAAGCGCCACGTAGGCTTGGTCACAAGAGATCATTTTTTTATTTTTTTATTATTTACTCCAGATCTTCGATTATCCTAGTTTTTATAGTTTTCCCTTTATCTGGCCACTAAACCCTAACTCTGTACCAAATTTCAGCTCTCTGAGTTTATGGGAAGTACCAGTTCTATTTTTATGATCATGAGTGAGTGATTGTCATAAATGCGAAACTTTGCTTTCGTTTAACTTCGGAACTAAATGACCTACAGACTTGAAATTTTGGATTTTAAGTATGTGATTATAGCTTACTGGATGACGAAAATTTCTGCGTTCTGGTCTTATCCAGAGGTTCTCAAATAGGGGCCTGAAAATGCGGCGAAATGGTTCCAGTAAAGGATGGTACGGCAGTGTTTGCTTCGCACTCGACTTGGCGGGGGCACTGCCGTGCCCCCAGATAGCGATAATTATCTGATAGCTATCGGATAATTATTCCTGGAACTCCCTCCAGAAATTAACATCACTATAATTATCTCGATAATTTTCAAGATAATTATCTTTTCGTATCCTGGAATCAACTAGGATGAAGTTAGCTTTTGACATGTTCGATATTCTATGTTCAATGTTGCCAGTAAAACCAATTATAGACTCGTTACATATAAAAGCAGTTTTGATTTGCATTTATTCCTGAAATTGAAATGAAACTCAAATAAATTGTACGAAAGCAATCTCATTGTTGCCCTCAAAATTTGTATGGATGAGTGTGAAACTGAATTTAGATAGTTCCCTGGCTGTGTGAGATATGGAATTTTTGCGGTGAATTATTTGAATTTAGTTTTATTTTGACATAGAGCGAGTTGGAGGGTTTTTACAGAAAAAAACACCCTTGAAGATCGAGAGACGAAAAAAATACGCAAACGACCAATTAGATAAAGACTGGTTTCATATCTGCGGCGACCATTGTGAAAAAAATCAGGTCAGTTTAATAAGGACATATAAATAACCTTATGTTTTATCTAAATAAGAGTCCAAAATGTAATAAAAAACTATTTTTTTTCTGTGACGACCTTCTGAAAATTTCCCAGTATGTAGCAAGTATGAAATGTGTGTGTGAAAATTGGCTGATATTGGTAAATTTGTACATTGCTATGTTTATAATTGTTGCCAAGTTTTTGAATATTTAAATAGAATAGCAAGCTAATGCGTTATTCTAAATGTTCATGGTTGTTTCATAGTGTCGGGGGAAATAATAAAATTGGTTTCGTTTGGTAATTATACTGACCACCACCACCACCATATCAGCCGAAAGATGTCCACTGCTGGATATAGGCCTCCCCCAATTTCATGGGGGGGTAAATGCCATAATCGCCACGCTTGGCATGCGGGTTGGCGATCGCAGTATCTCCACCGCACTCCAGGGATGCTGCTGCCCATCCCCCGGTGGTGTTGGTCGTAATTTGAGGACCCTGGTCCCGGGATTATACTGACCATAAAATGCTAATTATCACTTGATAATTCTCAGTACTTTTTTGCGTCGACAAGTGACAATGGTACTAATCGATAATCGTTACTTGTCAACCCAGCAATGTACAGCGAATTGAGTAGTGTCCTGGGTAAAATATATATATAACAATTATAATAAACAGTCCGTCAGTTAGATTATCAAAAAATATTGGACACGTATTTTTTCTTTAGTCAATCAAACAATAAATGACAAAGATAGAGCGCGTCAAAGTTTGGAAGTGGGGCCCGCCAAACATATTCATATTTTTTTATATAAAAAAAGAAAAAAAACATTGTAAATATTTTTTTAATAATGTAACAGACGGAATAATTATATTCTTTTAGGACACAAGCCAATTGTCATTTTTAAGATTAATGTCGTCAACTTCGTCAAGTGACTATTGACCAAAATGACATGTGACTAAAGAATGAGTGGCCTTACAAACCATTTTGTTGATTCCTCCGGCACCCACTAACTTAATCTCGTGAGCTCACGTTTAAACTTAGTCCTACAAAGCCTATCCAACACTGCCAATCCAACGATGCTTCTGTTCACAGGCAGGCTGGTTCTTAAATAATATACTGTAAGGAATATATTAACTGTCTACAAAGTAATGGCCGAGGCAGCTAAAATGTTCCGGAACAACTTATAAAAATTAATTATGGAAGATTTTTGTTTGATCCGACAAATGTAAATATAAATTATTAGGATATAGGCTGTACTTACATTTATCCTATCTTGTCTTACTTATTTTATTTATTAGTATATAAACATGTGATAAAGAATCCCATATGCAACATGGCATATAGTATGCGCCCAGTTAGTAACCCAAAGCGTTAACCCATCCAAGAATTGACCACGACCGTCGCTGCTTATATTCGCATACCGCACGCGGTACGCGAACGCCGCTGGGCAACGAACGCTGGTTTACTGAAGAGTGAATGTATATGCATACTAGCCTAATAATTCAATCAAATTAACATTCTTTGACAAATGCATCACAACAATCGTACAAATGTGGCGTTCCACGGATAAAGATAACTCATGAATCTTATGATAGCCATAAGGGAAACATATCGTACCGAAACTACGTGACCAGCTTTTTTACAGTATTTTTTTACCTTAATGTTTTTTTTTTTTGGTAAACTGGAAAAGTTTTAAACCGTGGCGCATGAGTCCGCTTCAATTTTAATGTTTTTAAAAAATATTCCTGTGGGTACAGGTAAATTACTTTCGAGACGTTTTTGACGTGATAACGTCTTTAAAATCGTTTTAGTCGGGTGACATGTTCAGAAACTTGTGTCACACCAAAACCTCACGAGCGCGATCGCAGGTATAAGTGAAGTGCAAGTGAAGTAAGACGTTATCACGTAAACATCTCGATCGTAAACCTACTTTACAAACAACCAATTTTTTCATCTGTATAGGTCGATTCACAAGAGCTGGCGTGGAATGTCTATGAAATTATTGTCAGTTTCATACATTCTCCGCGCCAGCTCTTGTGAATCGACCTATATTAGCATTTGCATATTTACAGGGACACACGTACACGTTGACGTATACAGACACACTTCAATGTGTGTGGCTGGCCACATAGGTCACAACTACAAATGCAAAAACGTCTCGGAAAGTAATTTACCTGTAGGTACGTGACGAGAAACTAAACCCCTCCGCCCCTCGATGACCAAGAGTGGTATTTTGTTTTGACCCTCCCCTAAACGAGTCACGTAGTTCGGATACGTTCCCTGAGGTACATTCATCCGTGGAGCGTCACATGTGAATGTTATATTGTCAGTAGAATCAGCCTGCCACTAACTAAAGTCGAGTCCAGAATTAGGCGAACTAACTTGACCGTTCATTGTACACTAATGTTGCCACGGTTTGGCTAGTGTTGTTTATATCTATCTATAAAAAGTCTAGTTAGTCATTATTATTGTGTTTAGAATCAAACTAATAATTTTACTAAGCAAAATAATAATAATGAAATTTTTTGGTCATCGTTAAGGACGCTGTCCGCCATTTTGTTTTGTTGACAGTTCGGACCATTGGCCAAACAAAGCAAGCCATTCGGCTTTCGACAATACTTACACGACAATTACTTGATAAAATATAAATAAAATCAGATTTATAGAAAACACAAGGTTATATCGAGATATTTGTGTCGAATTAAACCTATCACTATTTATTTTTTCCTATGTCTGGCAACATTTTCGGCTGTCGAGTTAGTTCGCCTAGTTCTGGACTTACTTTACACCTTTTGACCTAATGTTAGATTAGTTTAACTTTTGTAACATTTGTATCTCGGACGCAGAACAAATATTTATCTTAGCGTAGATTTTATATGGTTGTTTAGTCTGTAATGTACCAGTTTTTATTTTATGTGCAATCTTCATCACAATGTATAATTAAGAGGGCGCAGTACGTTCGGTTCTCCATACAAACGTATTTATGCTCTCATTTTAAAACGCCATGCTAGAATAACATGAAACTTTGTATACACAATGGGATCCGGCATATCTAGGTCGGAAATTAGTTTCTGTTGCTTGAAATTATAATGGAGAAAAAATACAACGATTATTAAGGTTTTCATACAAGCCGTAAAAAACTCAAGAAACCGCTGTAATTTATTTCTTTTACAATATCTAGCAACAGAAACTAATTTCTGACCTATTGTGTATACAAAGTTTCATGTTATTCTAGCATGGCGTTTTAAAATGAGAGCATGAATATGTTTGTATGGAGAACCGAGCGTACTGCGCCCTCTTAAGACAGAGACCTTACAAAAATATTAATATGTAATAGAAAATTATTATCACACTTAACATTTTATATGAAATATGTTCCGAATGACTATTATCAGTATTTAATGACATTTCGCTAAGATGTGAATTACATTTTTACTTTTCACATGTTGACAATGGCAACTCTACGAAATATGATTAGTGTTGCCAGTTTTTGATTGGTTTAAATAAAATCAACGTTTTAAAATTGAATTGTGACTAACGTGGATTGGTTGCCTTGCAATTTGCTCAAGAATTATAAACATGTAAAAATAATGATTGTATAGGTTTTTTTTTAAGTGTTGGTGCTTTTATTGTCAAAATTCAGTGTTATGTCATGTTTTTATAGTATTTTAGAATCTGATAGCTACATATTCAAACAGTCATTATACTGATAATGTTAGCAAGAACTTAAGAGGGCGCAGTACGATCAGTGTGGATCGGTTCTCCATACAAACGTATTTATGCTCTCATTTTAAAACGCCATGCTAGAATAACATGAAAATTTGTATACACAATGGGATCCGGCATATCTAGGTCGGATCATAGTTTCTGTTGCTAGAAATTGCGAAAGAAAAAAAATACAGCGGCTTTTTGAGTTTTTTAACGGCTTGTATGAAAACCTTAATAATCGCTGTATTTTTTCTTCATTATAATTTCAAGCAACTGAAACTATGATCCGACCTAGATATGCTGGATCCCAATGTGTATACAAAGTTTCATGTTATTCTAGCCTGGCGTTTTAAAATGAGAGCATAAATACGTTTGTATGGAAAACCGAACGTACTGCGCAGTCTTAACTGGCACTTATTTCAGTATTAGGAAATATTTATTTAATATACTTTCCCTTGTTTTTATTTACACATACATTTGATTAAAACCCAGTCCTGAAATATTGTCTTTATAGTGTATCTGTACCAAACCTTAGGGCATATTTACATTAGGTGATGTTATATATATCTAGTGTAAATGGACCCTTATATGAAATATCAACATGGTATAGAAATTTGACAGATGTTCTAAGAAGCAACTTTTAGTTAGGTTTTTTTACTACTTAATTTTATTTTGTCCAACATTTAAATAATTCTAGATCTCAAAACGACATAGTGTCAAGTTGCCTAGAAATCCCCGAATGCCTAATTTTGTTTCTCAAAAATGGCTGGCTGAATGTTAATAGTTATTTGTTCAACAAGAGAGCAAAGTAGATTTTTGCTGCGAGTGTTGATGTTGAGTCCCGAGCTAGCGAAAGATTCTTTAATTGAATCATGAGCGTAGCGAGTGATTCAAAATTAGAATCTTGAGCGTAGCGAGGGACTCAAAAGATACGAGATGCAAATATCTTTGCTCTCGTGTGATACATACAACTTTTCACCTCAGCGGCGAGAACATATAACGCAAAGGAATAGTGATAGCGAGAATGAAGTTACTTAAACTAACCTACGATATGAAAAATTAAAAAGTTAGTTTTTTTCACGCTCGCAGCAAAATTGCATTTTGCTCACTGGTTTCAAGCTGGAAAAGTCGTTTTCACGCTCGCAGCAAAATTGCATTTTGCTCACTGGTTTCAAGCAGCAAACCCGTCATTTTCGAGCCGCTGAGGTGAAAAATGTTTTAGTCTCATAATGACTAAACGTAACTAGTTACAGCTTAATCTCAAAACACTTATATTCAAAACTTAGAGCATCTAGACAAAAGACTCCATCAGTGCATCTTTCCGAACAAAATATTTTTCCATTTTCTGAGGGCAGCGAGGTAACACACATAAAATACTACGCACACACAAACTTACTGAAATCGGTAAGGGTCATATTTCATAGAAATTCCCATATACAGTAGTCCTTATTTCCTGAAATATGGTTGACATTTGCGTCAAAATGGCCGCCAGCCGTGATGATAATTGATCAAGCAATTGACTTTGTAATCAATGTTTGAATTGAGTTTTGAATTAAAACTAATGATAATTAAACCAGAAATCTCCTGTGTTAAATGCTCTAAGTTTCAAAATAATCCGGTCTTTTGAGAAAAAACTGTCATTCTTGGATTAATGCATTTGTCAACAGACTTGGTAGTTTGAGATCGAGAATAGTATTGGGCAAAATTAAATTTTAATGAAACCTAAGCCAACTTTAATTTTATAGAACAAACATGAATATTTCGTAGAGGTTTAAAGAGTGATTAATAAAAATGTATTAAGTGTTTGTCATATATAGCCGTTGAATACATAACATAGAGGCGTCATAGTGGATAAAAGTTCTGTCACAATCACCGTTATGTGGTTGTCACACTGCTGCGGAAACCGTCCGGAAATCGCATCAGTGTGTCGACGGCCTTAAAGGCCGAGCCACACCGAATGCGTGCGCAGCACGTGCGCGTGCGCGTGTGCGTGGCGTGCGCGTTGTATCGTATGAAATGTCATAGTAGACGACACACCGCTTGCGTGGCGTGCACGCGTGCTGTGCACGCATTCGGTGTGTCTCGGCTTTAAGATCAGAAGTCCAATATCGTGGTTTGTCGAATGTGTAGTTAAGCGAAGCAGGATGTGTAATTTTCTAGCAAAAGACTTTTGGTGTTGCCATTAAGGCGCAAATTTCCTTATTCAACGCAATAAGAAAGCTACCTTATTAACATTGTTAATTAGAGACCTTGCCATAATCCGGCACATATTTTGATCTGGCATTTAGAACATCCACCACATCAGCCCTAGGACGTCCACTGCTGGACATAGGCCTCCCCCAATTTCATGGGGGGTAAATGCCATAATCGCCACGCTTGGCATGCGGGTTGGCGATCGCAGTATCTCCACCGCACTCTAGGAATGCTGCTGCCCATTCCCCGGTGGTCTTGGTCGTAGTTTAAGGACATACCCGGGTCCATTCATTCATCCATTCTAATACTATAAATGGGAAAGTAACTCTGTATGTCTGTTACCTCTTTCTGCTTAAACCGATGTGCGTATTTGATATGGAGATAGTTTAAGTCCCGAGAAGGACAGAGTGAAAAATTAGTATTCTATGAGTTCCCAGTTCATACAATGGAAGCACTTTTGACGGTTGATTAGCGCTTCTAGTTATGTATTCGATGTAATTAGCTCTACTGTTATATTTAGTTGCTGTCTGTGATATTTAAATAACAGGAAACGTTAAACGAAATTAGTATTTTCGTCGTGCTTCCTGCTATTTTCTTTTCTTGACGCTCGAGACTTTTTTTAGTATGTCAGTCAGTAATGTAGTCAGCTTCCTGAATGTTGCGAGTCTATACATTTTATTATATGGCAACAGACCGTCAAAATTAGGCCGCACCCACACGGTCCTGCTTGGCGGACTGCAAAGCTATGAGAAACAGTGATTTTGTGGTCATTCGTGCAGTGTCGCCATATATTCGTTTTTTTTTTTTCACTTTTATTGGGCAGAATTTCTTGTTATTTTGTATCACAGACTGCTGTATGTTATTCCGCTGTCGTTCGCATTTATTTCGTTTAAATGTCTTCAGTAAAAATATTTTTTATGTGCTACTTTTTGTATTTAGACTTAGTCATATTTTAGAGAGAGAGTATTCCTAATTTTACTATTAATTTAGATATATTTTTGTGCCCTAGGCAGTGATATGGTAAATAGTGCTAAAGAGGTTCATTTGCGCCTTTGTATATTATTTTCTAGATATATTTCAAGCGTATTATAGCCATTGACTAGTCTATTTTTGCAATCTTTATTACTCTTCTTATATAATATTTTCATATTCTGTTAGTTTTAATAGGTCTACCTCGAATCTAGAACAATTTTGGAACTGTAATCAATGAATATTTCTTTTGTTGGTGAATCAGAATAAAAAATACCTTTTAGGAAAGTGTGACATGTACTTTCTATCTTTGAACTATCATCCCTAAAAGACATTGATTGTGATTATTGTATAATGGAGGTTTCATTACAATTTTTATCCTAGATCTCAAAACCACTTAAGTGTCAAAATGCCAAAATTCCGGAATGCCTATTTTTTTTCTCAAATTGCTGGCTGATAAATGAAATTAAAATGACACAAGGATGTTGCAATAAATTATGTCTAGATGTAGTCGATTTTGCTTTGATTCGTTCTTACTATGTCTATAATCTCTTGAGTACAAGTAGTTTAATTTTCAGTTATTTTATTAATACAAAACTGACTACACATAAGGGGTTTTTTTATGCTGCTTTATCTTCAATCTTAGACGTTGTATGTTGCAATGTAAAGTAATTATGTCAGATCTCTTGTTTACAGTATTCAAATTACATGTCATTTACAAGACTGGTTACAGTGGTTTTATTTCATCCATAAAGTTTATGAGTTACACTACATTGTTTTCTCTGAAATCTACCTTGATGTGGCTTGATGTCACACATTTAATCAACTGGACAATAATACTTTTTCGGGTAAGTAAACGCTTAGAACACCTTACGTTCAAGATAAGTGGAGTGCTCTTGTCTCGAGGCCAAGACTCATTCGGCTCGTCGTGTCAGCCTAGTTAGTTAGTTAACCCCTAATATGGCAGATGGTAATCCGATTTTTCATTGGTTTTCCATCTTACAGCAATAAGGTTCAAAATCAGGTGGCAACTGTCTTACCAGTGCCCTATCAAAATATGTAAAGATGGTCCATGGGGACGGACGGTTACTGCAGATATTGCACTCTTATTTATGGGTTACTTATGGTGAAATATATACAGGGTGTTGCCTATAATAGGAACAATAAATTTAAAGGACGCTTCCTTAGAGCGTCTGCAGTAACTTCTTGTGATCAAAAAAAAACTTTTCAATTGGGAGAAATTTTGATCTAAAGTTATGACCTCCAAGTAATGGATCTTGGCACCAAGAGAGATTATAGCGCGGCAGTCAATACTGATTTTGAGGTTGCTTCAGGTTATGTCGTTCGTTTGAGGTTGTTTCAGGGTATGTTGTGGTGTGTACTCATAATCGTTGTCGCATTTTTGGTTTAAAAGTATATTTTTGTTTTTTAATAAATAGTTATAATCTTTAATAAATATTACTCCAGTAGCCTTTAATAAGTATTACATTATTATATATCACTCCAGTAGTGTAAAAAAGTACATATAAGCTACATTTGCGAAAAAAAATTCAAAAGTTTTTTTTTTCAATTAAAACCATTTGGAAATAATTGCTGGAGAGCTCAATAGTGTACCGTTTAATTTATTGCTCCTATTACGGGCCACACCCTGTATATCAGGCCTACGATTTTTCCCCGATTTTTCTCTATCATCTCTATGCTTCGTGTCAATCAATAGACAAGAAATTTGCATTTGATTAAATGTTGCCACACACACGAGACCTTTTAATTCACGGGAAAAAATTAAATATTGCAACAAATATAGTTATCAATGCTATAATTTCATTTATGAGCTATCATTTAGGTGGAAAAAATTGCATAATTTACCTTAGAGAAATATTTTGCTTGGAATCAATTTTTAATGAAAATAAAAATGCTCAGAGTACCCCAGAGAAGACGTCAAACTGTTTTTTACCTTTCTTGTAACTTGTGTGTATGTGGCGAACAAGTAAATGATTTATCTATCTATCTAAATAACAATACCACTACTGAGGGATATGGTCATCCTATAGAAAACTTCAAAATTTTCTTTATTTGCCCCAATGTCATACTTACCAAAGACTACTATGAATATCTTTGGTTTGAGGCAAATAAACGATTAAAAAGGTTGTATATACGAGGCAGACCAGTTCTCAATTAAGCTGCGTAAGAGCTTTTCTGTCCCTCTTGGTGGAAATGGTATAGGATCTCTATAGAAATCCCTCTATACAAATATTTTCAGATGGAATAAAATAGTTTTCACATTTGTAGTATCCATACATATACAATATATAAGTATGTATAATGGCCAGGGATTGCTATAACACCAACACTGGCAACTCTAAGTTTGACAATTTTGATTTTTGACGTTCCTATATTATTTTATAGGTTACTGCGTGTTGTCACTTGTCATATGTGATTATCGGCTAACTCGTAAATTTAAGTCGATGTGCTGTTTTTAAAATTAAAGGGAATAAACCACGTTAAGTCAAGTTATATGGGATTTATACCTAAGTAAAAAAGTTAATCTCATTATCTTTTTACTCATAAAATTTATTATCTAAGTAAAACCGTGGAAAATTGGAGGTTAAAATGAGCAGTGGTAACCGTTCCAATTGGGGTAGGAAAAACTGGGACAGGAATCAAAGGGGCGGCCGGGGTCGTGGGGGCTTCGGAGGCAGAGACTGGGGCTCCAGAGGCGGGGTGAATAAGAACTTCAGAGGGCATAATTTCGGAAAAAACAGAGGATTTCGCGGAGGCCGACAAAACGATCATGGCAGCCGGGGAGATCAGAATTTCCAGATTTGGTCGAAGACTCCACGAGATTCGCCAGGGAAAAGGCTGTCGGAGCAAGAAATCGGTGTCACCGAGTATGTCAACGACCATGAAGGATTTTTGGGAGTAATAAAGTCTAGGTAAGAATATAACAACTGTTGGCAAAGCCACATGTTTGCGTATTATCAGTGAGAGTTGAAATATCATAACACCCCTATAACGTAACGTAACGTAACGTGCGGGACAGATCGAAATAATAAATAAAATCAACCATACTTGTCTTCTCGAAGATCTCACGGTTCGTAAATAAATGCCATATGATAAAAAAAAAATTAGGTCTTCATGAGTACCTAAGATACAAATTTTTGAGAAGCAAACAAATGAATAGTATTTTTTTCTATCACAGTTCTGGAGAAACTCGCCATCAATGTTCTTAGTACACCTTAAGGCTTTGTAACTAGTGTTGGTAAAGGCTGTAGTCTTCATTCCGAAGACTCAACTTCATTTTTTAGACTACACTCATTTAAGTGAAGTTTGAGTGTTCTGTAGAGACTCAAGTCCTCTATAAATACTTGAGTGTTTCGTTTACTAAGTGTAAACAATAGGCTTTTTACTAATTATGATTAGAACTCAACTTTACTTGTAGAAACATAAGGTTACAGGCCAACTCAGTGAAGTAGGTACTGTATAAATCAATACTTTGGATAGAAACTTCAAAAGTCAGTCTTTGCTATTGGATTCAAGCCTTTTCAGGCACACCTAAAATAAAAATAGAAAATCTATTTAAGATACGATCATTGGAGCCTTTTCTAAGGCTTTAGTTGTGACTACAGGACTCGATAACACTTGAAAAAAGACTCTACTCATGACCAAGACTCGGAAGTCTTTTAAGTTGGAGTCCCGTAAATATTCATTGAATCAGGGTCTTGAAATCGAGACTCCAAAAACTCGAGTCTTTACCAACACTAATTGTAAAAGTGAAGGATTTCATATCTGAGCTTGATTGTTCCGATAGCTCAGTGGCTAGAGCGACTGGCCGTGTATGCCAGATGTCGCTGGTTCAAATTCTGCTTGGAGCACAATTTTTTTTAATTTTTGCTTTAGTTTGAAATTTATAAATAACATAGTTTGTGTTTGTTAGCATTTGTAAAACATAGTTCGGAATATGGTTGGTACATCATTATTACAGTCTCATCAATCATTATATTAAGTTTTGCTGATTCACATACAAAAAAAGAATTTTGTGCGTGAATTGTCAAAGATAACAGCATCATTTATAAAATCAAGTCTAAGTCGACCGACAAGTAAATTGGGTAGGTACGAGCAAATCATGTTCTAAACCAACGTTTATATACTACAACTAACCTTCCAGATATTCTGACTTCCAAGTCTCTGAGATAAACCTGAAAGGTGAAATAGCAAAGCTGACCGACATGACTCCTCCCCAACCACCGGTCAACAAGGATGTTGAAGAGGACGAGGATCTGCTTCTGAACAAGTATAATGTGGAGCTTCTGCCCATGGAAGTGTGGGACCGGATCAATAAGCTAGCAGTGTCGGACCCTAGTAGTGAGAAGGTGGAAGTAAGTAATAGATTGCATTTCTTCAGCAGAGTGAAAGTTTTAGCTTGGAAGCAGTGCTGACCCTTGACCCTGATGACCCTCCCCCCCCCCCCCGCCATCCCTGAACTGAGCGTCAGGAATTGTGACAAATACACTTGCGGACAAAGAATATGGGTCGAATAGTAAAAGGCAAGGGTTGTAGTTTTCTTAATCCTCTCATAAATCTTTAAGTTTTACTAATTCTTATAAACTGTTTAAGTTTTAAAAGGTAACTGAGCAATATTTTGGTTTTATTGTGTGAAGTAAAATTTAAGTGGAACAAACCAGTTTTTTGGCTTGTAATGATATTATATATATGAAATCAGTAACAGCCGTTATCGAGTCCCACGCTTATAATGTTGTGCGATGCACAATGTCGGCTCGCCGCGAAAGCGCTGCCTCACCGGAGTATGTCTATGTGCAAATGTTTTGCTCGCGACCACCTAGCTCGGCTCGGGCCGAGCCGCTCAAATGCGTACGCAGCTTTATGATTTTTTATTGTACAATGAAGATAAAAAAGAATGCTGAAAATAGTTGATTACATTTGATATATTTTTAAATTAACTGACAGGTTGATGTGACGGGCATGTCCAAAGAGCAGCGGACGAAGATCCATGATGCAATCAAAAAGGCGTTCGGTGATTGTATAGTTGGCAGCACGGTCGGTGACGAAAACAAGAAGATGGTCCGCTTTGAGAAGTACAGGAAAGGAGGTAAGATTATTATTATTATTTTATTTTAGACAGGCAGCTGTCGCTGATACATTTAAATCAGAGTTCACTTAGCACACGATCACACTACTTATTTTATAGATTGTCAAGTTTGTTTTTAAACTGGTTAACACTTCTGGCGTTTACTACTTTTGAGGGTAATTTGTTCCATGCCTTTACTATTCGATTAGAGATTAAGTTTTTGCCGATATTCGTTTCAGATTTGCTTGCTGATAATTTAAAGTTGTGTCCCCTCGTGCGTGTGTTTGTATTTCGAGTAAACAAGTCGCTCAGCTCTGGACAGTCGCAATAGTCATTTAGAACTTTATAAGTCTCAATCAATTGTCCACGTTCACGCCTCTTTCGAGAGTTGTCAAGCCTAATTTCTGTAGTCTTTCCTCGTATGACAATGTTTATAATCATGATGATTATGAGTACGGAAACATGCTACACTATTCTATATTGTGAAATGCAGTCACAGTGGTCTATTCTCTAATTAGCAAGAACGAAAAAAGTCAAATAGAACTTACATATGGTACACACATACATGTTCTGTAAAGAAATGGTGCAGGTGTTGAACAGTAGAAACTTCACTGATTTCCAGGTTGGTTGCCATCTGCGAGTATACAGACCAAGGGGCAAGCGAGGATTGACGATAAAAAGTGCTTTAATAGCGCTGTTGTGGCCACACGCATATGGTGGTGCGACAGTGCCCTCTCAAATTCCACACCAGTTCGCTACTGTTTCGACAGCACCCCTATTTACTCGACGAAATAGGGCTGCTTCCACAGTGACCTCTCACAATATAATGGCAAAATTTGTTGGGGAACCAACACCTAAAGCAGGTTGGGAACGGTCTATAGACCGTAAGCAACCAGTAGATTCGATTATAGGCTCGGTGCAGGATGAAAGCCGTACCCAGTCTTTATGTAGACGAGTTATTGTGCCAGTAACTCCGACATCAGGCTTGGCGCAGGCCGAAAGCCGTACACAGCCTTTAGGTGGAAGAGTTACTGGACCTGTAGCTTTGATACCAGGCTTCGGGCAGGCTGATATGTGTACCCAGTCTTTAGGCAGTGTTACTGGACCAGTGGCTTCGACAACAGGCTCGGCGCTGGCTGAAAACCGTGCCGAGCCCTTGGGTGGAAGAGTTGCTGGACCAGTAGCTTTGAAACCAGGCTCGGCGCAGGCTAAAAGCCGTACCCGGCCTTTTGTTACTTTTCCAGATGCTTCTATTGTGGGCTTAACTCATATCAAGCCAACAGACACACTTAGTAAACAGCTCGCTTCGGATTCTGCTGCTCGAGAACAAATAGAACCCCAAGACTCCATTTTCTCTCAGATTGAAGCTGGATGGACTCTCCATGAGAGCTCTAAGAGAAAGACAGTTCCTCTAAAACGGAATAAAGCTAAACCAGAAGGGAAGATAAAGAAGAAGAATAAAAAACAGCGCCGCAAAGCTAGAGAGAAAGCTGAACTAGCCTTGAAAACAACTTTAACACAGGAAAAAGAAAAGAACTTTAAGACGGACGGCTCCAATATCCGAAGTCTTTGAAGGAGGAGCAAAAGATAAAGCAAAAGATAAGAGCAAAAGATACCAGTAACTGTACCACGCAAAAGAACCCATCAAGACGACGTCATACCTCCTAGCAAGAAAGAGATTAAAAAGCCAAAAATTCTACGCAAAACATTTAGTGATAAACAGCTCATATCTCCTAGAGAGATGGAGAGACAGAAATTAGAATCCACAGGTGTGAAGATGGCGTATGAACAGGCTGTGAAAGAAGGTCTTGTAGTTTCTATTACGACAGCTCCTGGATTAAGTCGCCAGCTCTCTGATGAGTTTCAGCAACAAATACAGAGGCAACTAGTAAAAGAGGCTTTACAATCGAATAATCAGTCCTCAGGCCCAATGTTTAGAGGCAAACCGATGTATTCGAACGGCGCTTTGAGACTATGGTGCGAAGACCAAGCAACACTGGCATGGCTCGAGCGTTGCTCATCTACCATAACCCTTTCCACAGGAGACACGCTTATTGTAAGGCGTCAAAGTGACGTCACACGCAAAGTACGTTGTGGTATTCTTTTCCCTCGTATCTGGGAAGATTTTAGTGAAGTAGCAAGGACACTTCACTACCAAAATCCTTGGGCGGGAATAGACAGCTGGGTGCTGCACAAAGTGGACAGACAGGAGACCGATACGTTTGCTATCGTTGGTATACCAGAGGCGCTGGTGCAGACAATCTTGGAACGTAAACGACGGCTTGGATTCTTGCTCGGTTCAGTATATGTGAAGTTTCAAGGTCCAAGAGGGAAGTTCGTGGAGAATCCACCTGGTAACGTCTCGTATGGCGTAGGTAAAGGAAAATTTGCTCCCGTTGCAACCAAGGCAGCTTGTGACCAGGTGTCAGAATCTCAAACTTTAGGACAGGCCAGGCCCGACAACAACGAAGACCCTCGTCGCTTGGAAACTGGAGAGAACTGTACAGAGAGCGATGTGGTTACGGATGAGGGCATCCCTTTCTCACAACTGTAGCTTCGAAAACAACCTCCATCACAAAATGTGACGGCTCTGGAGGTTAACTATATAGCCGCACTGATCCAAGAGCCGTGGGTCGGGAAGGGCGTTGTTTGTGAATGGAATTTAAGAGGTAAGCGGACAGTTTATGCGTTGAGGGTTAAGTTGTCTCTTGATTCAAGTCGGATCTTGCATTCTGACACTGAATTAGTTTTGGATTTGTGGGGATTTCATTTTCCCGTGAACAGCACAAAAGCGCACGCGAACGCTCACGTGCGCTACCACATACCTCCCCGTGCATACCTCAGGAACTTAATCAGTTAAGCGCTACGCCTGTAGAAATAGATTCGTCTATTTCTACAGGCGTAGCGCTTAGCTGATTAAGTTCCTGAGGTATGGGAGCGGTACGGTAGGGGTTACAAGACTGACGCCCGACTGATGTTACGCGTCGTTTGACGTTCCGTAAACACACCCCTCCCGTACCGCTCCCATACCTCGAGGAACAGACTCAGTTATGCGTTAGGCCCTTAATTAGGATACTTACAATGAAAAGATATTAAGGAGCCATGTAGAGAGATGGGGCACAGCAAAGCGGAACGTCGTCTCGCTCGTATTTGGAGCGTCTGCTGAGGAAGTATTTTCACCTTACAGAAAGCTGCAGCCATAATAACCCAACTACTTGCTCTTTAGGTACACTCAGCAGCAGAAGTAGCTACGCGGGCCTAGTACAGTCGGCCTCATAAGTAAATTGAGAACTGGTCTTAAACGTCTAGCGGCTTACCACAAGCGTTTATTTGCCTCAAACTATTTGACATCACGTGAACTTGACATTGAGGCAAATAAACAAAAGCGGAACAGTGACAGGGACTACAAATGATATTTTCCTGTCTGTCCCTCTTATTTCCTGTAAAACCATCTCGCTCGGTAGCATGTATTATTATTTGACGTCTTCTCTAGGGTACTCTGAGTTGTCAATATAGGTTCCATTTATTATTCACCACCAACACCACCATATCAGCCCAAGGACGTCCAGTGCTGGACATAACCCTCCCCCAATTTCAGGGGGGGTAAATGCCATAATCGCCACAGTATCTTCACCGCACTCAATGGATGCTGCTGCCCATCTCTCGGCGGTCTTGGTCGTAGTTTTAGAACATACCCGGGTCCATTGTTCAATATGTTGTTGATAATGGTTGTGTTCCATTGCAGTGCGCATCGATAACCGTGTGAAGTGGGTGTGGGGCGGTGAGCATGTGCACTTCGTTCTGCACAAGGAGAACTGTGACACAATGGACGCAGCACAACGAGTCGCCGAGAGACTGCGGATGAAGTAAGCAATCATGGGTGTATTGCAAAAAAACTGGCCAAGTGCGAGTCGGACTCGGGAGGGTTCCGTACCATTAGCTATAAAAACGGCAAAGATTCCGACTCGCACTTGGCCTGTTTTCAATATTTGTTGTTATAGCGGCAACAGAAATACATCATCTGTGAGGGTTCCGTACCATTATCTATAAAAACGGCAAAGATTCCGACTCGCACTTGGCCGGTTTTTAATATTTGTTGTTATAGCGGCAACAGAACTACATCATCTGTAAATTTCAACTGTCTTACTATCGCGGTTCTTGAGATACAGCTTGGTGGCTGACGGACGGACGGACAGACATCGAAGTCTTAGTAATAGGGTCCCGTTTTTACCCTTTGGGTACGGAACCCTAATAAGGTTCATAGTTAAGGACTTAATTATGCCTACATTGTAACACATATTTTTTAAGAAAAAAAAACCGACTCCAATGGGGGAGGTCGGTGAAAGATTATTATACTTAGATGGTGCACTCTTAGATTCCATACAATAAAATAAAAATGGCTATAAGTATGTATATAATGGTAGAAGACTAAGTACCCTCAATTCCTCATGGAATCATGGAAAAACCTTGCTTGCTTGACAAACAAAACGAAGAGAACCAATCGCCAAACGTGAACTATGCGTCGTTGAAGAGTTCCGTTCTGATCATCATCAGCAGTTCCACTTCATCAAATGTCACATTTTTGTATGATAATGCTCGATTTGTTGATAAAAACACAAAAATCACTATATGTTTGCCTTTAAGATTTGAGAAGTTCCCTCAATTCCTCATGGATCCCATCATCAGAAATCAAGCATGACAAAAATTAATCGAGAAAATAGAAATTGCTTAATATGGGCCCTACGGAAGATCAGCGCCGGCTGCAAAGCCTGCATATATGCTGAGTAGGTTCCCTTTCGTAACTACGCCTTTGTTTGTGTGTTGTCTATGCTTTTATCTAATGTTAATATTGTGCTTGTTACGAATAAATTTTTTGAATCTTGAATCTTGAATCTTAACAAACACAGCTAGGAGGACAAATCGCCAAACGTGAAAATTTTCGTCGTTGAAGAGTTCTGTTCTGATCATCATCAGCAGTTCCACTTCATCCAATGTTACATTTTTGGATGAAAATGCTTGACTTGTTGATAAAAACACAAAAATCACTATATGTTTGCCTTTTAGATTTGAGGAGTTCCCTCAATTCCTCATGGATCCCATCATCAGAACTGCGTTTTGACAAAAACGGGACCAACTTGGATATATATACTTACCATCAAAAAAGAATTTTCCAAATCGGTTAAGAAATGACGGAGTTATGGAGTAACAAACATTAAAAAAAAACATACAACCGAATTGATAACCTCCTCTTTTGAAATCTTGAAGTCGGTTAAAAAGAATCAATTACAATTTTGACATAATTAAGTCCTTCACTATCTACATTTTTTTGCAATTCACCCTTATCTGACTAGATGGCACCGTAAGGCTCGTTTGTTCCAAACGAAATACGTAATCCTGAGATACGTCTGTTAGGGAGGTATTCCACTCGTCCGATATCTTTGTCCAATATACATTTGAACAAAGAAATTGGATGATTTCATCCAACTTGGATTGCCATCCACCACCGACATTTGATCAAAGATTCCGATGACAGTTAAATCAATATGGCTATGCATGAAAAAAAAACTTGGAGAAAGATATTGTATGAGTGGAATGGGCCTCCGTCAAAGAACTTTGATCAAAGATTTGACAAAGAAATTGGACAAAGATATTGGATGAGCAGAATACCACCCCGTGTTAAGAGTGCGCAGTACGCTCGGTTCTCCATACAAACGTATTTACCCTCTCATTTTAAAACGCCATGCTAGAATAACATGAAAATTTGTATACACAATGGGATCCGGCATATCTAGGTCGGAAATTAGTTTCTGTTGCTAGAAATTGTAAAAGAAAAAAATACAGCGGTTTTTTGAGTTTTTTACGGTTTGTATGAAAACCTTATTAATCGCTGTATTTTTTCTCCATTATAATTTCAAGCAACAGAAACTATGTTCCGACCTAGATATGCCGGATCCCATTTTGTATACAAAGTTTCATGTTATTCTAGCATGGCGTTTTAAAATGGGAGCATAAATACGTTTGTATGGAGAACCGAGCGTACTGCGCACTCTTAAACTCATCCAATATCTTTGTCGAATATCTTTGTCCAATATCATTGATCAAAGAAATTGGATGATTTCATCAAACTTGCATGGGACCCCGACATTTGATCAAAGATTCCGATGGCAGTTAAATCAATATGCCTACGCATGAAAAAAAAAACTTGGACAAAAATATTGGATGAGTGGAATGGGCCTACGTCAAAGAACTTTGATCAAAGATTTGACAAAGAAATTGGACAAAGATATTGGACGAGTGGAATACCACCCTTAAAGTCTATTTGAACATTTTGCATGGGACATTGGATTTTATTTTTGTGATGGCGGTTGCCTGCTCTAAGACTGTCTGAATTGTCGTGTAGATGGCGCTGATACTGCGCCTGTAAATTCTTTACATCGCGATTATACTGTGTTCCCGTAGAATCAAAATTCTGGTAACTTTTCGTTTGTTTCGTACTAACTATAATCCATTCCATTATGATACTCTGTATATATCGCTTCTGGAAAAGTCTCCCCGTTAATATTAGACGATCTCCTAATAGGCTTGCTTAAAAAAAAAACTTGTACAAGTTTTTTGCTGGCAGAACCAAGAAATCATAATATTTCTGATTTGTAAGTTTCATCCATATATATGTATATGTATGTGTGTATGTATGCATATTTATTTAGTAGTGGTTGTATATTGTATTATATTATTATTTATAATATTATATAATATCATATCGTATATATTTTTCCAGTCTTTGTAAGTACCTACTGTTTTTTTATTATCTTAGTTGCACCGCCCACAATTTTTCTGCTTTGCCTTAAGGTTGACTGGTATAGAATGCCTTATGGCATTAAGCCCGCCTTTTGTACTATAAGTTTTACTTGTGTGCAGTAAAGATTAAATAAATAAATAAATACTATACAAATAAAGTCAGTCATGCAAAGAGCTGCGATGCCATGGTCCAATCGTCCAGCGATTATTCACGTGACAGCACAGTGATGCAGATAAATTATAAATTTATTGGGGGACAATCTGGGACCCGGGTATGTCCTTAAACTACGACCAAGACCACCGGGGAATGGGCAGCAGCATTCCTAGAATGCGGTGGAGATACTGCGATCGCCAACCAGCATGCCAAGCGTGGCGTTTATGTCCAGCTGTGGACGTCCTAGGGCTGATATGGTGGTGGTGGTGGGGGACAATCTTACACAAATCGACCTAGTCCCAAACAAAGCAAAGCTTGTACTATGGTTACTAGACGACGATATACATACTTATATCGATAATAACATGATTCGTTCATGGCCCAGCGGCGCCTGCATACCGCGTGCGGTATGCGAGGTTAAGCAATGTCGGGCGAGGTCAGTTCTTGGATGGTTGACCGCTTTGAGTGGTTACTAACTGAGCGCTCCCGTGCTTTGGAAGGCACGTTAAGACGTTGATCCCGGTTGCTGTCTACGATAGCAGTCGTTAAGTAACTCACTTGACAAGCCTAATTCCAATTGGCTATGTGCACGTCTGAAACGTCAAAGGTCAAAGGTCCCGAGACAATGTCAAAACTCAGATATGTCAAATAATGACACATGAATATTTTATTTACCTTAGTAAACGAGAAAGACCCCGTATTGGAAATTTTACTAAAATAAATAAGAGAATAAATAAATACATACAAACGAAACGAATCGTAGGAAACCGTAAAGAAACCAATAGAAAACGTGAAAGTAAATTTGACAGTGGTCCCCGGTAAGTACACATTTCTGCCATGGTGTGCGCTACGATCGCCTAGCTTACCCCCACCACCTACTTCGCACATAGCCAATAAGGTTTAGTTTCCTCCTCGGGTTGGAAGGGCAGACGGCAGTCGCTTCCGTAAAAACTAGTGCCTACGCCAATTCTTGGGATTAGGTAGCGGACGCCGGGCATCCTTCAGGATGCAACTGTACTGGGAATAACGCTAGGAGGATGATGATGATAAATAAATACATGACTTAAATACATAGAAAACATCCAAGACTCAGGAATAATATTCGTGATAAATGCCCAAATAATGCCCTGAGGGCCTACCCCGAACTTCGAAAATCGAACTTCGTGTCGTGCCGATCTTTTCGCTCTCGTGTTATAAACAGTATGACGGAAAGGGACGGCACGACACGAAGTTCGATTTTCGAAGTTCGGAGTAGGCCCTCTGACCGGAATTCGCACCCGGGACCTCCGGCTTCGTAGGCAGGATCACTACCAACTAAGCCAAAGTGGTCGTCATAATCAGGCAGCGAAACTTTGGTGCCGATGACAGACGTATGACGTAGCGGCTTCATACAGAGTGTTTTTATTTAGATGATATATAGATAATCATTAATCACTAACAACTTATTGGCCTCTTTAGTACACGGATATTTTATTGACACTTGAGACGGCCAGTACTTATAAAAACATCATTACTTAACTGTCTTTGTCATTTTCATCAGAAAATTATCGAAGGCAATATTGTACATCGTTTTAGTATTTTTTATTCGTTAATTTAAGAAATGTGAATTGATAAGGTACAACATTTATAAGGTACACATTATAGGTATCGCTTGACCGTAGTCGCCATGGAGTCTATGCAGCCGTATTTGCAGACATTTCCTTTTCAGTTGTTAAAAATGAAAAAATGTTTTGCTCCTGCTGTCAGCAAAATTTAACAGGTAAACCAAGTAACATAGAAAAACATTTAAAAACTAAAAAGCACATTGAAAGAGAAGGATCAAAAATGACACATCAAGACTTTTATATGGATTCAACAAATTTCTATTATAATACAATAAATCTTTGACATTGCTATTAAATCGGTATGCTAGTGACAACTGTTGCATCTGTCAAAGCGTGGTAAAGGTTAATAACTATGTTGTGTATAATTTATAAAAACAACCTATATGCCAATTTAGTTTCGTCATAATGATGTCATCGGCACCAAAGTTTCGCTGCCTGGTCATAATCTCAACTCCTTTATTATAATGTATGTAGTTGTAGCGTGTTCGAATAGGCGTTTGTTTTGTTTGTGTTGCACATTTTAAATATGTAATGTCTATCAAACACGCCACAACTACATACAACAGGTCATCTTCTTAAGTTTTTAACCTATTAATTTTGTATTAAAGCAGTAACGCTGCTAACGAAAACTTTAAATTAAAGGGAAAATTGAAAAATTTGAGACGTTGGTGCCGTTAATAGAAGCCTAAGTCTTCTACGGTAGATGTCGCTGTACGCCTCCCTAAGGCGTTGTAAGAGGGAAACATTGAAGGATTTCGTGGACGAGCTTGGTTGTTCCGATAGCTCAGAGGCTAGAGCGATTGGCCGCGTATGCCAGATGTCGCAGGTTCGAATCCTGCTCGGAGAATTTTTCCCTTTAATTTGAAATTTTTAACCTATATTATTTTTGTCCACAGCCTACGCCCCACGAGTCTAGGCTACGCCGGTACGAAAGATCGCCGCGCGAAGACCTCGCAGTGGTTCTCGGCGCGTAAGGTGGACCCTCGCAAGCTGTGTGGCGCCGTGAAAGACCTCCGGGACATACACATCGGGAACTTCAGCTTTAGCGATACACATCTCAAGTTAGGAATGCTTAAGGGAAACCGGTGAGTGGTTTTATAAACTCATTTTTCTCAAACATGCAATGAAATATTGATGTTATGTTCCTTATAATAGGCTGAGAAGTATGACGTTTCAGGTGTGGCTCGGACAAGAGGTCGTTAATGGTATTTAATATAATAATAATATAATATTGGGGGACAATCTTACACAAATCAACCTAGTCCTAAACTAAGCAAAGCTTGTACTATGGGTACTAGACGACGATATACATACTTATATAGATAAATACATACTTAAATACATAGAAAACATCCAAGACCCAAGAACAAATATCCGTGAAAAATGCACAAATAAATGCCCTGGCCGGGATTCGAACCCGGGACCTCTAGCTTCGGACTAGGCTAAACAGGTCGTCATTTCATTCAAATCTTGCAGGCCTAGGCCGGCAAAGTCCTTTTTTTTAATTTCCATTCTACATATATATTTGTGGCACAGGCATCATGACATTCTGCCACTATGCGTATTAAAAATAAAACTTTGATTTTTTTTTGTTTATTTCATTGCATGTTTGAGAAAAGCACTATACATACCTCGGCGGGAAATATGGGGTTGCCCGCCTCAGACCTATCCTCTATGTCTATATGTCTTCGGCCGGCGACCCCTTTCGTCCCGGCCTGTGTAGTAATTTACTATTATTGATATTCATATTGGCCTCCACGGATTTCGTCACAATAGATAACTAATAACAGGGTTTTTAGGTGTATCAATAGTTGTTTCATTTCTTTTCATCACAGTTGCTCGTAAAGGGTTTTATTACACGCAGGCGTATAGAGCAGTTAGAGCCGATTTACCTCCCGGGGAGTTATGGTTTTCCATATGCTTGTGATCTGATTGGTTTAAAAAATCTACAGTTGGCTGCGTTCCACAAGAATACTGCTCTGTGATTCGTTTTAGTACTTACATTGTTTAACGACTCGAGTTTGCAATTTTCTTACGTCCCGAGGGAATCACAATGTTTTCATCACATTTGCGACGAAATAAATAACTCCAAAACTAATCAATATTCAAGATATCGACCACTTCATCTCCAGTATCAATGCATGAATGCCGAGAGGAGCGCACAGCGGGCAGCTTCAATATTGCAACCAATCACAAAGCAGGACGACCTGTTTAGCCTAGTTGGTAGTGACTCTGCCTCCGAAGCTAGAGGTCTTGGGTTCGAATCCCGGCCAGGGCATTTATTTGTGCATTTTTCACGGATATTTGTTCTTGGGTCTTGGATGTTTTCTATGTATTTAAGTATGTATTTATCTATATAAGTATGTATATCGTCGTCTAGTACCCATAGTACAAGCTTTGCTTAGTTTGGGACTAGGTCGATTTGTGTAAGGTTGTCCCCCAATATAAATGAAGTATTCTTACGGCGCGCGGCCTACTAGATTTTTTTAAACAAATCAGATCACAGAGAAAGTCATAACTCCCTAGGGAGTTATGAAAATCCCTGACCCCGCGGGAGCTAAATCGGCTATAACTACTCTATACGCCTGCGTACAATAAGACCCTTTACGAGCAAGTGTGATGAAAAAATATTGAAGCTGGAAATCTAGTTGGCTGCGCGCCGCAAGAAAAATGCTCTGCGATTAGTTGATATATTGAAGCTGAGCACTCCTCTCGCAATGACGCTCCAGCAATCATGGACTGATACTGGAGGTGGAGTTTTCGATTTTTTCAATTAGAATTGGTACATAAGTCATTTATTTCCTCGTAAATGTGATGAAAAATATTGTGATTAACTCGGCCGTAAGAAAATTACAAACTCGGGTCATCAAAAGCCCTCCGCCTTCTGCGTCGGGCGTCTGATAGACTCTTGTTCGCATTTTTCCGCTTATGCCCCTCGTTAAACAATGTACTATAACTAAAACATGCTTTCCAGTTTTCGGATAGCTCTCCGCAACGTGACGTCCCCGGACGAGACAGTGGAAGCGGCCTGCCAACTGCTGAAGGAGAAGGGATTCATCAACTACTATGGGCTGCAGAGGTTCGGGACGAGAGCCGACACGCCTACTTACGAGATTGGGAAGAGTATGCTTAAAGGGGAATTTCAAGAGGTACCTTTTTTTTTTTTTTTCGTGGGGAAAATCTTTTATGGATACCACCGCACCACGGGGACAGTGCGGGGGTTATGTCGGACTTGCACCGACTAAAAACCCCCCGATCGTCCTCCTCAACTCATTTCGGGCGGCTCTGGGATCTCCCTCGGAACGCACCAGTGCCGCCCTAGAGTCTGTGGGTCCAACCATCTGCTTTTATAGGCGATCACAGCCCCCAACTGTGACCGTCTTCGACCCCAAGGACCCCCTTTTAGTCGCCTTCTACGACAGGCAGAG